>OY754979.1:19122813-20517813 GCA_963576475.1 Molanna angustata
AAAAAATAACTTGAAAATAAAATTAAACTATAGTAAATTGTATTAAAATAGTTAAATATCGGTCAAAAACGCTTTAAACTGCGATTTCTTTTTTTTCATTTTGTGATCAAACATATTTTTGTGTTCACACATAATATGTATTATAATATATATATATATATATATATATATATATATATATATATATATATATATATATATATATATATATATATATATATATATATATATATATATATATATATATATATATATATATATATATATATATATATATATATATATATATATATATATATATATATATATATATATATATATATATATATATATATATATATATATATATATATATATATATATATATATATATATATATATATATATATATATATATATATATATATATATATATATATATATATATATATATATATATATATATATATATATATATATATATATATATATATATATATATATATATATATATATATATATATATATATATATATATATATATATATATATATATATATATATATATATATATATATATATATATATATATATATATATATATATATATATATATATGTTATAATATTTTTATCTCGGTTTTCCCGTGTCAGTAGGTCTTGACTAAGACCATTTGTCTTCCGACGTTTCGCCTGAATATCACCAGGCATTTTCAAGGACTTAACGAAAAGCACGCGCGCGACACACGTCTACTCACACTGAAAGCTCACCGTCAAGTGACTCGTAGCGTACAAGATGGCCGCTTATGTCAAATATTGTTAGCGCGACGTGATTGGCTCCTTGTGACACGCTCCTTGTGACTTTTCGTTAAGTCCTTGAAAATGCCTGGTGATATTCAGGCGAAACGTCGGAAGACAAATGGTCTTAGTCAAGACCTACTGACACGGGAAAACCGAGATAAAAATATTATAACATATTTCACCCGTGAAAACATCAAATATAACATATATATATATATATATATATATATATATATATATATATATATATATATATATATATATATATATATATATATATATATATATATATATATATATATATATATATATATATATATATATATATATATATATATATATATATATAATATATATATATATATATATATATATATATATATATATATATATATATATATATATATATATATATACCATATATCAAAGGCGTCACCGATAAAATCAGCCGTCTATTAAACAAAAATAACATACGTACCGTTTTCAGCACAACAAATAAAATATCAACCTTTCTAAGAAACCCGAAAGACATCATTCCACTTGAAGCTCATGGAGTATATGAAATACCGTGCGGATCGTGCAATAAGACTTATGTAGGAAGAACCAATCGAAAAGTTGAAGCACGAATAGCGGAGCACAGAGTCGACATGAGAAACAAAAAACTTACATCCTCACTTGTACAACACTCGCTCACAGAAGGACATACAATAGATTTTGACCATTCAAAAATAATAGCAAGTTTAAACAGTGAACCTCTCAGAATTTACAGGGAAGCTATAGAAATATATAAGAGAAGGGATATAATGAACAATCGGGACGACGGAGTTCGTTTGCCTAGTACCTGGAAGAACATTTTATATGACAAACAATACAATAATAATATTAATAATACCATAGCGAAAATAACCCCAAAACACAACAATAATAATATTAATGTCACAACTAAAATTAACAATAAATCACAACACAAAAATAATGATAAAATATTATTACCAACGAACACGACAGCAGGTGGGCGTGTCACAAGGAGCCAATCACGTCGCGCTAACAATATTTGACATAAGCGGCCATCTTGTACGCTACGAGTCACTTGACGGTGAGCTTTCAGTGTGAGTAGACGTGTGTCGCGCGCGTGCTTTTCGTTAAGTCCTTGAAAATGCCTGGTGATATTCAGGCGAAACGTCGGAAGACAAATGGTCTTAGTCAAGACCTACTGACACGGGAAAACCGAGATAAAAATATTATAACATATTTCACCCGTGAAAACATCAAATATAACATATATATATATATATATATATATATATATATATATATATATATATATATATATATATATATATATATATATATATATATATATATATATATATATATATATATATATATATATATATATATATATATATATATATATATATATATATATATATATATATATATATATATATATATATATATATATATATATATATATATATATATATATATATATATATATATATATATATATATATATATTATATATATATATATATATATATATATATATATATATATATATATATATATATATATATATATATATATATATATATATATATATATATATGAATTATTAATAACTTTGGGGATAACCCGCGTCACTTGGTCTTTACTAAGACCGTTCGTCAACCGACGTTTCGAACAAATCACATTGTCCATCTTCAGGGACTTGAACAGCTAGCTTCGTAGCACGACACACGTAAAATACGTCCGCTTGCTTCGGGCACCGACCGTTAAGTGAAGAAGTTCCAAAAGTGCCGCGACTCCGGTAGCGTGGCGCTAGTGTCCACGTGTAGTTACCGTTACGGCTGTTGCGTGGGTGGGTGGTGGGTGGTGGTACTGTAGTGTGAGTGTTTCCGTTACGTTCGGTATGTCGTTCATGTCGTTCGGCTGTGATGTGTGCGTCTCGGCATTATTTCGTGCTGTTTTTTGTGTCGTTAATTCTTTCGTATTGTTTATTATTGTTTTCCATGCCGAAGGAAGTCTGCGTGAGTCGTCTCTTGTATTGATACAGTGTGGTCTCTTTTCGATTTCTATTGCTTCTCTATATATTCGTTGCGTCTCTCTGTTAAGTCGTACTAGTGTTTTTGCGTTATCAAAATCTATCTTGTGTCCTTCTGTCATTGTATGTACTGCAAGGGTGGATTGTATTTTCTTTGCGCTCTTTTTTATCTTCGGGATTACAGTTGAGTGCCTTGCGGATAACGTATGGAGCGTATCCATTGGCTGTCAAGGTATCTTGTAAGTATTTTATTTCTTGTCTAGTGTGGTCGCTGTCTGCGATTTTTCGTGCAGTATACCGGGCGACAGCATTTTTGCCATATATACGCGGCACAACAGACGCCATAGCAAGAAACTTACGACGCAAACAAATAAATACAATCTTCGGGACTAACAGAAAAATAAAAGAAGACTTGCGTAACGTAAAAACAGCCGTGCCTCATGAAAATCAAGGTATCTACGAAGTACCATGTGGGTCGTGCGACGGCGTCTACATCGGCAGAACCAATCGCCGCATAGAAGCCAGACTAGCGGAGCATAAGGTGGACATATCTCGAAAGACGAAGACGAAGACGAAGACGAAGCACCTGACTTCCTGAGGATGGCCGTCAACGTACGGCTGAAACGTAAATCGATATTTCTAAAAAAATGGAAATATAGACTTGTGAACACATATATTAGTGATAAAAATGTTTTTATTGAATTATATAGGTCTAAATTTTTCTATACTTTCTAAAATTTGAGGTTCTGTGCATCAAGCGGATCAAAAGTTATAATGGGACACCAGGGGCGTACCTAGAACCTTCGAACTAGGCAAACCCTGAATTGAGAAATGTCGAAAATTTAATGTTTTTTTAGCATCGTTGTTCATTTGAGTGACTATGAAAATATTTTAAAATCACATGCCAAAATATTATTTACATTTGTGGTCATGACAAGCATCGTATCTACATACGGTTCAATTTTTAATCTTGTAGTATGATTTCAATAGAACAGACAATAAAATTAGGTCTTGAATTTCTTAATATAATATTTATAGGCAATCCAAGATTTTCGGCTTCTATAAGCAATTCCGCTACTGGGGGAAACACGAGCATACACAGACACACTAAATGTTTTACTCTGCATTCTGAGTTCATCCATAAATGCTTCAAAGTTGAAAAAGGAACATAACAATGTAGACCTGAGCATAAAAATCTCGTCGATCTTGGTTTCAAACTATGTCGATATGTTAAGAAAAATAAATTCACTTGAACAAATCGACTGATTACAAGTATTGTTTTATGGGTTTACTTAAACCAAATAAATATATATATATATATATATATATATATATATATATATATATATATATATATATATATATATATATATATATATATATATATATATATATATATATATATATATATATATATATATATATATATATATATATATATATATATATATATATATATATATATATATATATATATATATATATATATATATATATATATATATATATATATATATATATATATATATATATATATATATATATATATCCCGCAATACTTGTTGCGTCACCTATGTGAAATTCGTATAGGGTTGTTGTGTCCACCAACTTTTCGCGTCCGGTATACGGACGCAAGATAATTTTCACGCCAAAAACTACCATTCTGTTGCTTATACCATAGAGAATCAACTGGCAAAAATTTACATGGAAGCAAAAAAAATATCAAAATATCTTGAAATGAATATTATTAGTTCAACCATTGGCCGCACGGAGATTTGTTCAGTGTATATTTTGAAGGTGTATATTTTTACTAAGCCACCGATCGTTTTGCATCCGCGGCAAAATATTACATGTTGACCTTGGCCGCACGGAGATTTGTTCGGAGTATATTTTGAAGGTGATTTATATATATGGCTCCGATCGTCATGCGTCCGCGCTCAATACTCTTCAACCATGTCTCTGTGACCTTCGCGATAAAATGAATACAATTCAACGCATTTTAAATATTGCCTTGAAAAAGCGCGTACCTACTTACTTTTATTTTTACGACTTCATACAACTGTCGATATATGTATTGATACCTACTCTCTCTCGTGCGCGTACCTACTTACGTTCAGTTTTACAAAGTTCATACTATATGTTGATTTGATTATTGTTACTCTCTCATGCGCGTACCTACTTACTTTTATTTTTACATAGTTCATAAAACTATCAATTTGTTTATTGTTACTTTGATGCGCGTACCTACTTACTTACTATTGCAATGTTAATATTTTTTATAGAAAATTTCCATATATCTCAGAAACCATAAAAGCTAGAACACTGAAAATTGGAATAAACATAGACATATACAAAATCTAAAATGAGTTTTTTCAAAAAAATTCCAGGGTTTCTCAAACATTTTTTGTAAAGAAAAATATTTTTTTTATGATAAATTTATGAGTTTAACTGCCTATGTTTCCATTTTTTTGAATATCGAAAAAAACCGAAAAACCCCAACTAGATAATTTAATTTTCCAACTGTCGATTCGTTCATGAGAATTCAATTCTCTGAATGAATCGTCCTTATTAAGCCAATATGCGTGTACGAAAGAACATTTTTTATGGCGTAGTGGACTTTTTGCATGCTAGTAACATCAACTAGAGGCCTCGCAGCATATATGTTCCGTTACATGGATTTACTCAGAATACGGAGTAGAACATTTTATGTGAGTTTTGTGTGTCTGTGTGTCCGTCCCCTCTTATAACTTTTGATCCGCTCAATTTACAGAGCCCAAAATTTCAGAATATATAAAAAGTTATAGGCCTACAAAACTTTTATACTTAGAATTTTGAATTTTTGTTTCAGTCAGGGATTATAAACTTTTGAAATTTTGGTATATTTTTCCATATATCTCAGAAACCATAAAAGCTAGAACGCTGAAAATTGGTATAAATATAGACAAACACAAAATATGAAATGAGTATTTAAAAAAAAAAATCCAGGGTTTCTCAAACATTTTTTAATAAGAAAAATATTTTTTTATGAAAAATTTATGAGTTTAACTGCCTATATTTCCAATTTTTTTTAAAAACATTGAAAAAACCGAAACACCCCAACTAGATAATTTTATTTTCTATAAAAAATATAACCATTGTATTAGCACATCTCAAATTCTTTTTAACAATTTTTATAAAAATTGAATTTAGTGACGACATTCCTTCATACAATTTGTATGGCAGTCGCCTACACACAATATCTAAGAAGACTTAATTGTTTGATACTAATCTCCAAACATACATACATACCATCATGCTGTTTTCATATTCTGGGTAGGATCAAAGGACTGACCTCCATACTATCCTATCTTGACATACATACATAATTTAACTGTCACAATCCTTTTCCCATCCTTTTTTTTCTCTTCCCTTCCTTTCCCGTCACAGGCAAACATACATCTTAGTTATATTTAAATTAATGATGTTTAAAATGTTTCATATTTAATATCTGTGGACATATGTAATTGGTCTGTTTATTTTTATTTTATAGTGTATTATACTATTTTAGTATTTTAAGACTGTATTTGTCCCTAAATAAATAAATAAATACCTAGGTAATGTGTTGTATAGAAAACCAAATATCTTTAAATATTAAACAATTTATATTTATGGGTTTATAGTTTGATACTTATTCTTCAACTATACATACTATCGCTATCGACAGTTGGATCTCATGTGTTACATGCAACTAATTTTAAAAATCTGTTGGTTAAAAAATCATCTTATTTTATAATAGACGAGTTTTCAATCGAATGTTGATATTCATTTTCGTTCAGTGTTTGAATGTTCATAATATAAAATAGTCGAGGTTTCAATCGTATGTTAATATTGGTTTTCGTTCAGTGTTTTATTTTCTAAATATGTATATCTGTTGATTAAAACATTAACTTAACATATTGATATTAATTATCTTTCAGTGTTACAGTTATTTAATAAATAAATTGTCGTCTATCATTATTTAGAATATGATATTGAATAGTACACAACATTCATTTCGAAATGATTGTTGAATACCTACTATTATTGTTTACATAATTATTATATTTTTAGTACCTTATGTAAATAAATAAAAAATTAACAAACTCATTCATTTTATTGTTAATCATTGGTATCATACTGTACACTATCATGGATCGATCCTCACTACGTTCCACACAATGTGGGGTAACCATCGGCAGGTGAACGGGTGTGCATTATCCTATAAAAAAGCATGCCATTCGCATTTTTGTCGACACACCGGCATCTTTATTAATATATTTTTTTTTTAAATATAAAAAATGAATATGTCCTTGTTAAACAAGTACATATACATCTTCCTACGTTCCCTAAAAAAATCAAATAAATGCATGTGCTATAGGTAAACGAAATCGGTCGAGACAGGATTCGAACTCGCGACCACTGGATTACCAGCCCAGCGCGCTAGCCGCTCTGCCATCGACCCATCCATCCATTAAATTAATATAAATGATATGAGAATATTTTAAAGCTTGGTGACTGTTTATTTTCGATGCCTATAATATATTTTATTAATCTCCAAACATACATACAAACCATCATGCTGTTTTCATATTCCGGGTCGGAGAAAAGGACTGACTTCCATACTGTCCTATCTAACATACATACATACCTACATGTGTTGTATAGAAAACAAAATATCTTAAAATATTCAATAATTTCGATTAATGATTTTATAGTTTGGTACTTCTTATTTTTCAACTATACATACTATCGCTATCGACAATTGGATCTCATGTGTTACATGTAACTAGTTTTATAATAGTCAAGATTTCAATCGAATATTGATTTTCGTTCAGTGTTTTAGTTCTTTAATATTGATTCAACTGTCGATTTGTTCAAAAGAATTTTGTTCTCTTAACATATCGACAATGTTTCAAGCGGATACGCGAGAATTGTATGTAGGGTCTAAATAAAAATATCGAAAAAAGTCGAAATACCCCAACTAGATTATATAATTTTCTATAAATAATATTTGTATGTAGTAGTGTATCTGAATATTTTTAACAATATTTTATATATATTGAATTTAGTGACGACATTGCTTCATACAATTTGTATGGTACACAATATCTACACAATATACACAATATCTAAGAAGACTCAATAATTTGATACTTCATCTCCAAACATACATACATACATACCATCATGCTGTTTTCATATTCTGGGTAGAAATAAGGACTGACCTCCATACTGTCCTATCTTGACATACATACCTACATGTGTTGTAAAGATAACAAAATATCTTAAAATATTCTATAATTTCGATTTAAGTGTTTATATTTTGGTACCTACTTATTCTTCAACTATAGCTATCGACAGTAGGATCTCATGTGTTACATGCTACTAGTTTTATTTATTTTAGAACATTTCGTGTGTCTGTGTGTGGTAAAAAATATTTCTTTTATTATAAATTTATGTGTTTAACTGCCTATATTTCCAAAGTTTTTAAAATATCGAAAAAAGTCGATTTACCCTAACTAGATAATATAATTTTCTATAAATAATATTAGCATTGTAGTAGTCTATCTTATTTTTTTTAACAATATTTTATAAATATTGAATTTAGTGACGACATTGCTTCATGCAATTTGTATGGCAGTCACCTATACCACGATATCAAAGAAAACTTAATAGTTTGATAATTAATCTCCAAACATACATACATACCATCATGCTGTTTTCATTCTCTGGGTAGGACAAAAGGACTGACCTCCATACTATCCTATCTTGACATACTTACCTACATGTGTTGTATAAAAAAATATCTTAAAATATTCAATAATTTGGATTTATGGGTTTATACATAGAATTATATATAATCTAAGGGTCTATAGTTTGGTACTTATTATTCAACTATACATGCTATCGCTATCGACAGTTGGATCTCTACTAACTAGTGTTCAAAGAGAATATAACCTACGGATACTAGTGTTAAATAAAAAATCGCGAGTCCATTATCTTGGTCTAACTAATATTTGTATCGACGGCCGCGTATTTGTTCGTGACAAGTTAAGGGTCATTTCATTTACTCCGTATATTATTTAAATCATTGGTTTTCAGTGAATTTTTGAGGAGTGAGTATAATAACTTTACCTTTTTTCAAACCATAGATTGGCCGCGTCCCGGCTTAAATAGAAATTCGTTAGTGGTAAACATAATTTCTACATTTCCGTAAAAGGGATTTAGGCTTGTATTATAGACTTCTCGTTCGTCACGCAGATCAGATAACACATTGATTAGCGATCGTTTTACTTAACTCTTGTTACACATTCTCTTTCGAACCCACCACAGTATCGTGTATTTGCGAAGAAAATAAATAATAATGATACTTTCGAATATTTGTATTATTGCATATGCGCAAACATTGGATTTTTTTCTGTCGGGAGTCAATGATATTTAAGCCCTGTAGGTGCCTTGATTTCCCGGTTCTCCTACAATAAATATTCCAACTTCGTCTCTATTGAGATAATTAAAAATCTGTTAATGATACTTTCAACAAAATTTAAAAATATTACAAACCCGGCAGATGTTGTACTAACTGTGTATAATGGTTGATGTTTATGTAATCCAACTGTCGATTTGTTTAAGAAAATTTATTTATCTAAACATATCGACAGTACTAAGCCAAGATGCGCGTATTAGGAACATTTTGTATACCTACCATAGTGGACTTATTGCATGCAAAAAACACAAACTTAGAGGCTTCGCAGCAAATATCATATTCTATATAATGTCGTCCATCATACCATCATGCTGTTTTCATATTCTGGTTAGAAAAAAGGACTGACCTCCATAATGTCCTATCTAGACATACATACCTACATCTGTTGTATAGAAAACAAAATATCTTAAAATATTCAATAATTTGGATTTATGGGTTTATAGTTTGGTACTTATTCTTCAACTAACATACTATCGTTATCGATAGTTGGATCTCATGTATTACATGCAACTAGTTTCTTATTGTTTTTTTGCGTTTATCTTAATTACATATTTCAACTGTCGATTTGTTTAAGAGAACTTTGTTCTCTTAACATATCGACAATGTTTCAAGCCAGGATACGCGAGAATTGTATGCAGGGTCTACTTTTTTCACGGCTTTTCCAAGTCATAAAACACCAACATAGTGGCTTCACAGCATATATGTTCCATACACGGATTTACTCAGAATTCGGAGTAAAATATTTCGTGTGAGTTTTGTGTGCGTGTGCGTGTGCTTGTGCGTGCGTGCGTGCGTGCGTGCATGCGTGCGTGCGTGCGTGCGTGCGTGCGTGCATGTGTGTGTGTGTGTGAGGGTGTGTGTGTGTGTCCGTCTCCCCTTATAACTTTTGATCTGCTCAATTTACAGAGCCCAAAACTTCAGAATACATAAATAGTTATAGGCCTACAAAACTTTTATACTCAGAATTTTGAATTTTTGTTTCAGTCAGGGGTTATCAACTTTTGAATTTTACTTTATTTTTCCATATATCTCAGAAACCATAAAAGCTTGAACGCTCAAAATTGGTACGAACATAGACAAATACAAAATCTCAAACGAGTTTTTTCAAAAAAATTCCAGAGTTTCTCAAACATTTTTTATTAAGAAAAACATTTTTTTAAATTTATGTGTTTAACTGCCTATATTTCCTTAGTTTTTAATAATATCGAAAAAAACCGAAACAATCCAAATAGATAATTTAATTTTCTATAAAACATAGTAACATTGTAGTAGTACATTTCAAATTTACATAAATTGAATTTAGTGACGACATTGCTTCATACGATTTCTATGGCAGTCGCCTATACACAATATTATAATATATTATGTAGGTATCTACATTCATGTTTATAAATTTATTTAAAATTATTTCTCACGTAACTCTTGCTTATCGGGGCTGGAAACACTAGGTAAATAAATTAGATGAAATTGTCGAATAGCAATGAAATGGCCACATGCACAGGGTGCAAGGAAGTATTTATTATTATTTTTAAATTTTATATATATTTTTTCAATGGCGAGCCTTTGAATTTTGTTTTATTCTATAATTTATTTTGAAAGAAATAATGTTTGGGTACATATTAAATTTATATGATGTACCTAGTACGTAAGTACTTCATCTAATAAATAGTGACATTAAACAAAGTAGGTACCTATGTAGTGTGTTTTATATAATATTTAAATAATGAATTTCCCCAACATTTTTAACACAAAATTATCTTTTGACTAAATATATCACAACAAAAAAATCAAATAAAAACTTTTGTTATTTGTATAATATACGAGTACTTCAAAATATATAAAAGATTCATAAAATCCTAGATGTTATACTCCTGGTTGATATCTATATGAAAATTTAAAAAAAAGTTCAACGCTCTTAAATTTGTGCATGCCTTTCGATTACACGATTGTATAAAACTCTACGATAGAGGAGATCAAATGTTTGTTGGTGTAACATCGTTGAAAAAACATTGAGATGGTCTTATGTTATAATAATGTAGTTTTCTTCAAAACTGCGTATAAAAACACCGTCGGACTCAACAGTAAGCTGTCAATAAATTGAACAATAATTCACAATATGTTTCTAAACATCGTAGGTATTTAAAAAAACATAGTTGTTAAATTGATAATATCAGTCCATCGACATTGAAATAAACATCCCTATAATATAGAACGAGCAATTTAATTGATATATTTTTTTTAATATCCTTATTGATATTACAAAAGATGTTTTTCAATTTACTCTGACACTAATGAACATTCGGACAAACTTCACCATCACACCACAGATGTTTGTCATAACATTGTACGTAAGTTAATGTAAAAATAATCCTTACAAACAATAAGTAAAATGTTGTTAGTACGCATGTTGATGTTAACTCATTATGGACATCTAGGGGGATCGCGATCCACTTCCACGCCGGCGACGCTATAGAGCTCATTGGCCCTGTTCACCACCGGACGCAGCCGCAACATCGGACAAACACAAAATATCCACCATCCATCGGGTTCAACCACTGCCCCCGAGAATCCAACCACACACGTCAGGGCCTCCGATTGGTCTCGAAATCGGCCGCTAAGTACACTCCGTTTCAAGTCGGAGGGGCTTGTACCCCGACCCCTCGGTCCTCGTGTTGGCGTCCGAAGGTTCCGCGGGCTAACACCGGGGGCATCCGACGCAATCATCACCTGTCAGATTTGACGTCTCGTTGTCAACACAGGATGTCTGACCCGACGTCTGCGCCGGCGGTGTGCCCGAACCACACAACAACATTCGCCACAGTTGACGAGTAACTGCCGAGCGAGACTAGAGGCGTCCGTCCTGCTCTTCTCTAAGTATAGAATGACGAGGGCACAACAGCGTCGGCCGCCCACCCCCGCCTTTACTGCCTGGGCCCTTAGAGCCGCAACCTAGGCTTATATCCCGACGCATCGGTCCTCGTGTTGGCGTCCGAAGGTTCCGCGGGCTAACACCGGGGGCATCCGACGCAATCATCACCTGTCAGATATGACGTCTAGTTGTCAACACAGGATGTCTGACCCGACGTCTGCGCCGGCGGTGTGCCCGAACCACACAACAACATTCGCCACAGTTGACGAGTCACTGCCGAGCGAGACTAAAGGCGTTCGTCCTGCTCTTCTCTAAGTACAGAATTGACGAGGGCGCAACAGCGTCGGCCGCCCACCCCCGCCTTTACTGCCTAGGCCCTTAGAGCCGCAACCTAGGCCCAGAATTATTATCATTATGGACAGTATTTATGTCTTCAATACGCATGTCTGGAGCAAAGCACGGACCGGGACAGTGTTCTGTCCTTTTCTAACACATACCAATGAAGCGCTATCTGTGTCGCTCACAATCACGGATCGGCAAAATTTCGTATTACTATGAGATAATATGTAGAAAAATTACGTTCATATAAATTATGCACACAATCCTATAATATACGAATTTTGGCGCTATATACAAACACGCATCTACTAACAAAGTTACTAGGTACCATTATAACGTATTTTGGCAAGTGTTTTGAATAAGTTTTTTGGATATAATATATATTTATTAATTTTAGAAGGCAGTGTAGTGCACTTATGTACACACTAAGAAATCGCCTGTGTACAGAAGGCGTAGTAATGAAGCTAGAACAAATGGACGTGAAAACTATATAAAATATACGAAATATATAAAATATCGAAAAATATACACATGGACGCAAGTATGATGTCAATTATGCATAGGAAAGTTTTTAATATACACCGGAAGTAGTAATAAAGATAGAAAAATGGACGTGAAAACTATATGAAGAAATATATAAAATATACAAAAAATATACACCAGACGCAGTAATAAAGATAAAAAAATGGACGTGAAAACTATAGGAAGATATTTGTAAAATATACAAAAAATATACACATGGACGCAAGTATGAAAATGACGTGTCAAACGTACCAAAATAGGATAAAACTGAATATTTATATTTTTCAATTTACAAGAAAAACCTTATGGCTACAATGATTGTGAGCAACAAATAGCTCTAAATTCACTGACATAAACCTAAAATAATAAGTAGAAGTGGTGGACGCCGATCTGTCGGATATTTGGCGGACGCAAAAAATGTAGTGGGATCTATATATATATATATATATATATATATATATATATATATATATATATATATATATATATATATATATATATATATATATATATATATATATATATATATATATATATATATATATATATATATATATATATATATATATATATATATATATATATATATATATATATATATATATATATATATATATATATATATATATATATATATATATATATATATATATATATATATATATATATATATATATATATATATATATATATATATATATATATATATATATATATATATATATATATATATATATATATATATATATATATATATATATATATATATATATATATATATATATATATATATATATATATATATATATATATATATATATATATATATATATATATATATATATATATATATATATATCCCGCAATACTTGTTGCGTCACCTATGTGAAATTCGTATAGGGTTGTTGCGTCCACCAACTTTTCGCGTCCGGTATACGGACGCAAGATAATTTTCACGCCAAAAACTACCATTCTGTTGCTTATACCATAGAGAATCAACTGGCAAAAATTTACATGGAAGCAAAAAAAATATCAAAATATCTTGAAATGAATATTATTAGTTCAACCATTGGCCGCACGGAGATTTATTCAGTGTATATTTTGAAGGTGTATATTTTTACTAAGCCACCGATCGTTTTGCATCCGCGGCAAAATATTACATGTTGACCTTGGCCGCACGGAGATTTGTTCGGAGTATATTTTGAAGGTGATTTATATATATGGCTCCGATCGTCTTGCGTCCGCGCTCAATACTCTTCAACCATGTCTCTGTGACCTTCGCGATAAAATGAATACAATTCAACGCATTTTAAATATTGCCTTGAAAAAGCGCGTACCTACTTACTTTTATTTTTACGACTTCATACAACTGTCGATATATGTATTGATACCTACTCTCTCTCGTGCGCGTACCTACTTACTTTCAGTTTTACAAAGTTCATACTAGGTATATGTTGATTTGATTATTGTTACTTTCTCATGCGCGGACCTACTTACTTTTATTTTTACATAGTTCATAAAACTATCAATTTGTTTATTGTTACTCTGATGCGCGTACCTACTTACTTACTATTGCAATGTTAATATTTTTTATAGAAAATTTCCATATATCTCAGAAACCATAAAAGCTAGAACACTGAAAATTGGAATCAACATAGACATATACAAAATCTAAAATGAGTTTTTTCAAAAAAATTCCAGGGTTTCTCAAACATTATTTGTAAAGAAAAATATTTTTTTATGATAAATTTATGAGTTTAACTGCCTATGTTTCCATTTTTTTGAATATCGAAAAAAACCGAAAAACCCCAACTAGATAATTTAATTTTCCAACTGTCGATTCGTTTATGAGAATTCAATTCTCTGAATGAATCGTCCTTATTAAGCCAAGATGCGTGTACGAAAGAACATTTTTTATGGCGTAGTGGACTTTTTGCATGCTAATAACATCAACTAGAGGCCTCGCAGCATATATGTTCCATTACATGGATTTACTCAGAATACGGAGTAGAACATTTTATGTGAGTTTTGTGTGTCTGTGTGTCCGTCCCCTCTTATAACTTTTGATCCGCTCAATTTACAGAGCCCAAAATTTCAGAATATATAAAAAGTTATAGGCCTACAAAACTTTTATACTTAGAATTTTGAATTTTTGTTTCAGTCAGGGGTTATAAACTTTTGAAATTTTGGTATATTTTTCCATATATCTCAGAAACCATAAAAGCTAGAACGCTGAAAATTGGTATAAATATAGACAAACGCAAAATATCAAATGAGTATTAAAAAAAAATCCAGGGTTTCTCAAACATTTTTTAATAAGAAAAATATTTTTTATGAAAAATTTATGAGTTTAACTGCCTATATTTCCAAATTTTTTTAAAAACATTGAACAAACCGAAACACCCCAACTAGATAATTTTATTTTCTATAAAAAATATAACCATTGTATTAGCACATCTCAAATTCTTTTTAACAATTTTTATAAAAATTGAATTTAGTGACGACATTCCTTCATACAATTTGTATGGCAGTCGCCTACACACAATATCTAAGAAGACTTAATTGTTTGATACTAATCTCCAAACATACATACATACCATCATGCTGTTTTCATATTCTGGGTAGGATCAAAGGACTGACATCCATACTATCCTATCTTGACATACATACATAATTTAACTGTCACAATCCTTTTCCCATCCTTTTTTTTCTCTTCCCTTCCTTTCCCGTCACAGGCAAACATACATCTTAGTTATATTTAAATTAATGATGTTTAAAATGTTTCATATTTAATATCTGTGGACATATGTAATTGATCTGTTTATTTTTATTTTATAGTGTATTATACTATTTTAGTATTTTAAGACTGTATTTGTCCCTAAATAAATAAATAAATAAATAAATACCTAGGTAATGTGTTGTATAGAAAACCAAATATCTTTAAATATTAAACAATTTATATTTATGGGTTTATAGTTTGATACTTATTCTTCAACTATACATACTATCGCTATCGACAGTTGGATCTCATGTGTTACATGCAACTAATTTTAAAAATCTGTTGGTTATAAAATCATCTTATTTTATAATAGACGAGTTTTCAATCGAATGTTGATATTCATTTTCGTTCAGTGTTTGAGTTCCTAAGTTGTTCAAGGTTTCAAAATAGTCGAGGTTTCAATCGTATGTTAATATTGGTTTTCGTTCAGTGTTTTATTTTCTAAATATGTATATCTGTTGATTAAAAAATTAACTTAACATATTGATATTAATTATCTTTCAGTGTTACAGTTATTTAATAAATAAATTGTCGTCTATCATTATTTAGAATATGATATTGAATAGTACACAACATTCATTTCGAAATGATTGTTGAATACCTACTATTATTGTTTAATTATTATATTTTTAGTACCTTATGTAAATAAATAAAAAATTAACAAACTCATTCATTTTATTGTTAATCATTGGTATCATACTGTACACTTTCATGGATCGATCCTCACTGCGTTCCACACAATGTGGGGTAACCATCGGCAGGTGAACGGGTGTGCATTATCCTATAAAAAAGCATGCCATGCGCATTTTTGTCGACACACCGGCATCTTTATTAATATATATTTTTTTTTAAATATAAAAAATGAATATGTCCTTGTTAAACAAGTACATATACATCTTCCTACGTTCCCTAAAAAAATCAAATAAATGCATGTGCTATAGGTAAACGAAATCGGTCGAGACAGGATTCGAACTCGCGACCACTGGATTACCAGCCCAGCGCGCTAGCCGCTCTGCCATCGACCCATCCATCCATTAAATTAATATAAATGATATGAGAATATTTTAAAGCTTGGTGACTGTTTATTTTCGATGTCACTAAATGTTTATTAAGGGTCATTTCATTTACTCCGTATATTATTTAAATCATTGGTTTTCAGTGAATTTTTGAGGAGTGAGTATAATTACTTTACCTTTTTTCAAACCATAGATTGGCCGCGTCCCGGCTTAAATAGAAATTCGTTAGTGGTAAACATAATTTCTACATTTCCGTAAAAGGGATTTAGGCTTGTATTATAGACTTCCCGTTCGTCACGCAGATCAGATAACACATTGATTAGCGATCGTATTACTTAACTCTTGTTACACATTCTCTTTCGAACTCACCACAGTATCGTGTATTTGCGAAGAAAATAAATAATAATGATACTTTCGAATATTTGTATTATTGCATATGCGCAAACATTGGATTTTTTTCTGTCGGGAGTCAATGATATTTAAGCCCTGTAGGTGCCTTGATTTCCCGGTTCTCCTACAATAAATATTCCAACTTCGTCTCTATTGAGATAATTAAAAATCTGTTAATGATACTTTCAACAAAATTTAAAAATATTACAAACCCGGCAGATGTTGTACTAACTGTGTATAATGGTTGATGTTTATGTAATCCAACTGTCGATTTGTTTAAGAAAATTTATTTATCTAAACATATCGACAGTACTAAGCCAAGATGCGCGTATTAGGAACATTTTGTATACCTACCATAGTGGACTTATTGCATGCAAAAAACACAAACTTAGAGGCTTCGCAGCAAATATCATATTCTATATAATGTCGTCCATCATACCATCATGCTGTTTTCATATTCTGGTTAGAAAAAAGGACTGACCTCCATACTGTCCTATCTTGACATACATACCTACATCTGTTGTATAGAAAACAAAATATCTTAAAATATTCAATAATTTGGATTTATGGGTTTATAGTTTGGTACTTATTCTTCAACTAACATACTATCGTTATCGATAGTTGGATCTCATATATTACATGCAACTAGTTTCTTATTGTTTTTTTGCGTTTATCTTAATTACATATTTCAACTGTCGATTTGTTTAAGAGACCTTTGTTCTCTTAACATATCGACAATGTTTCAAGCCAGGATACGCGAGAATTGTATGCAGGGTCTACTTTTTTCACGGCTTTTCAAAGTCATAAAACACCAACATAGTGGCTTCACAGCATACCATAGGTATATGTTCCATACACGGATTTACTCAGAATTCGGAGTAAAATATTTCGTGTGAGTTTTGTGTGCGTATGCGTGTGCTTGTGCGTGCGTGCGTGCGTGCATGCGTGCGTGCGTGCGTGCGTGCATGCGTGCGTGCGTGCGTGCATGCGTGCGTGCGTGCGTGCGTGCATGTGTGTGTGTGTGTGAGGGTGTGTGTGTGTGTGTGTGTCCGTCTCCCCTTATAACTTTTGATCTGCTCAATTTACAGAGCCCTAAACTTCAGAATACATAAATAGTTATAGGCCTACAAAACTTTTATACTCAGAATTTTGAATTTTTGTTTCAGTCAGGGGTTATCAACTTTTGAATTTTTACTTTATTTTTCCATATATCTCAGAAACCATAAAAGCTTGAACGCTGAAAATTGGTACGAACATAGACAAATACAAAATCTCAAACGAGTTTTTTCAAAAAAATTCCAGAGTTTCTCAAACATTTTTTATTAAGAAAAACATTTTTTTTAATTTATGTGTTTAACTGCCTATATTTCCTTAGTTTTTAATAATATCGAAAAAAACCGAAACAATCCAAATAGATAATTTAATTTTCTATAAAACATAGTAACATTGTAGTAGTACATCTCAAATTTACATAAATTGAATTTAGTGACGACATTGCTTCATACGATTTCTATGGCAGTCGCCTATACACAATATTATAATATATTATGTAGGTATCTACATTCATGTTTATAAATTTATTTAAAATTATTTCTCACGTAACTCTTGCTTATCGGGGCTGGAAACACTAGGTAAATAAATTAGATGAAATTGTCGAATAGCAATGAAATGGCCACATGCACAGGGTGCAAGGAAGTATTTATTATTATTTTTAAATTTTATATATATTTTTTCAATGGCGAGCCTTTGAATTTTGTTTTATTTTATAATTTATTTTGAAAGAAATAATGTTTGGGTACATATTAAATTTATATGATGTACCTAGTACGTAAGTACTTCATCTAATAAATAGTGACATTAAACAAAGTAGGTACCTATGTAGTATGTTTTATATAATATTTAAATAATGAATTTCCCCAACATTTTTTAACACAAAATTATCTTTTGACTAAATATATCACAACAAAAAAATCAAATAAAAACTTTTGTTATTTGTATAATATACGAGTACTTCAAAATATATAAAAGATTCATAAAATCCTAGATGTTATACTCCCGGTTGATATCTATATGAAAATTTAAAAAAAGTTCAACGCTCTTAAATTTGTGCATGCCTTTCGATTACACGATTGTATAAAACTCTACGATAGAGGAGATCAAATGTTTGTTGGTGTAACATCGTTGAAAAAATATTGAGATGGTCTTATGTTATAATAATGTAGTTTTCTTCAAAACTGCGTATAAAAACACCGTCGGACTCAACAGTAAGCTGTCAATAAATTGAACAATAATTCACAATATGTTTCTAAACATCGTAGGTATTTAAAAAAACATAGTTGTTAAATTGATAATATCAGTCCATCGACATTGAAATAAACATCCCTATAATATAGAACGAGCAATTTAATTGATATATTTTTTTTAATATCCTTATTGATATTACAAAAGATGTTTTTAATTTTACTCTGACACTAATGAACATTCGGACAAACTTCACCATCACACCACAGATGTTTGTCATAACATTGTACGTAAGTTAATGTAAAATAATCCTTACAAATAATAAGTAAAATGTTGTTAGTACGCATGTTGATGTTAACTCATTATGGACAGTATTTATGTCTTCAATACGCATGTCTGGAGCAAAGCACGGACCGGGACAGTGTTCTGTCCTTTTCTAACACATACCAATGAAGCGCTATCTGTGTCGCTCACAATCACGGATCGGCAAAATTTCGTATTACTATGAGATAATATGTAGAAAAATTACGTTTTTTATAAATTATGCACACAATCCTATAATATACGAATTTTGGCGCTATATACAAACACGCATCTACTAACAAAGTTACTAGGTACCATTATAACGTATTTTGGCAAGTGTTTTGAATAAGTTTTTTGGATATAATATATATTTATTAATTTTAGAAGGCAGTGTAGTGCACTTATGTACACACTAAGAAATCGCCTGTGTACAGAAGGCGTAGTAATAAAGCTAGAACAAATGGACGTGAAAACTATATAAAATATACGAAATATATAAAATATCGAAAAATATACACATGGACGCAAGTATGATGTCAATTATGCATAGGAAAGTTTTTAATATACACCGGAAGTAGTAATAAAGATAGAAAAATGGACGTGAAAACTATATGAAGAAATATATAAAATATACAAAAAATATACACCGGACGCAGTAATAAAGATAAAAAAATGGACGTGAAAACTATAGGAAGATATTTGTAAAATATACAAAAAATATACACATGGACGCAAGTATGAAAATGACGTGTCAAACGTACCAAAATAGGATAAAACTGAATATTTATATTTTTCAATTTACAAGAAAAACCTTATGGCTACAATGATTGTGAGCAACAAATAGCTCTAAATTCACTGACATAAACCTAAAATAATAAGTAGAAGTGGTGGACGCCGATCTGTCGGATATTTGGCGGACGCAAAAAATGTAGTGGGATCTATATATATATATATATATATATATATATATATATATATATATATATATATATATATATATATATATATATATATATATATATATATATATATATATATATATATATATATATATATATATATATATATATATATATATATATATATATATATATATATATATATATATATATATATATATATATATATATATATATATATATATATATATATATATATATATATATATATATATATATATATATATATATATATATATATATATATATATATATATATATATATATATATATATATATATATATATATATATATATATATATATATATATATATATATATATATATATATATATATATATATATATATATATATATATATATATATATATATATATATATATATATATATATATATATATATATATATATATATATATATATATATATATATATATATATATATATATATATATATATATATATATATATATATATATATATATATATATATATATATATATATATATATATATATATATATATATATATATATATATATATATATATATATATATATATATATATATATATATATATATATATATATATATATATATATATATATATATATATTCAATTTGCTCAAGAGTTGATAAAGGATCTTTGTTAAGTGTTAACATTAATTTAAGTCCATTATCTAATATGAATTTCCGTATACACCGATAATTCTTCTTCAATGGCTCTAAAACCTATATCTAGCCATGGCCTCCAGCAACTTCCTCCTCCAACCTCTCCTGTCACTTGCTGCGACCTTCAAGTTTGGCACACTCAGAAGCTGGGGACGCGTCCCTCCTAATGCCGTCTTACCATCGCAGCCTCAGTCTCTCGACCTTTCATTTGACACCTGGGTGGCCTGGGTGCCTCTCTTAGACTTGTTTTGATACCCGCGATGATGGCATTCTCTGAATATGCCAGGCCCATCTCGGCCCTGTTAGTCTTATATATTCAGAAAGTTTGAGAGCTTTATATAATATGTTGTACAACTCCCCGTTGAATCCTGCGTGTTTTTCCATCATTTATTGGTCCCAGGATTTTACGCGGTAGTAATATAATTGTATATTTTTGGAATATACCGTGGTATAATCATAACAAGTAGTATAATCGTATAATTTTCGTCATGGAGGAGGAGACAGTTTGCACATATATCAACTAAAATAAAGATGTTAATTTGTCCCCAGGGCAACCCACGTGGTTCCTTGAGTTATTTGCTGACAACAACAACTATAGTAATTTTTATTGCTATACACTTTGCATAATTCCAGGAGATTCCAGGAGGAGGCAGTAATGGGTTAATAAGAATATTGAAAAAAAATCGGGAAGCATGAGAGTACATTTTTATCCTAAATTTTTTTTTTAAATTTTAACAATTTTGAATAAAATTACTTCAAACAAAATATAAATACGCGAATTGAAAACTCAATATTCTCTCTGACATCTTTTTTAGCGAAAACCGACTTTTGCTTTCCTCATATATATTCCATAAGTCAGTATTTTATTCTTTAAACATATCCACTTATAGATATTCACTGTTATGCTTGCTACAACAATATCCTTCTTTATTTTTATTTTAACATTTTTTATTAGGTTACATGCGTTATGTTATTGCACTTTATTGAGTGAAATTATGAGATAAGCAATTTATTCATGTTACTACGAGGAGGGTTCACTTGCATTCGCTAAGAAACATTATAGTTATACCGAAATTTAAACTTCTTTGCGATACAGCAGTTCATTCCCCTATTATCTTACTCTATATTGAAAATTTCTAATTTATTGTGTTTTATTTCTGAATAAAAGTTTTTTTTAAACATAGCAAACAATACAAATCGATTGAACATCAAAAACATTATATCAGATGTTGATTAAATCATGATTCTCAATCCCATGATTTTAATTCCTTTGGCGTGCATCAAAAATAAATCAAAAATTAATACTCGATCGAAGCACAAAACGTTATGCAGATGCATTCATGCATAATCCGATTGGAGAAGACACGATGGTACGAGAATAAAACTCCGGTGACCCAGTTCCGATGGATGGAATATTGAAAGGGAGGGAAGAAACCTGAAGATTATAGAGGGTACTTATCAAGATGCATCCAGCATCGAGAAGTACCCACTGTTACAGTCCACACATTGATGTCACAAGATTTTCCACGATCCATCTATTCAACGTTTATTTCCAATACAGAGAGAATCAGTCTTTGTTCGGATAGAGTTTTTCATGTTAACATTTATAAACTCCAGATTGACACAACGAAAAGTATAAGTTCTCGATGCTCTTTGAAAAAGTGTATCTAGCAGGTGTGTTTTTGTGTTGTTTATCTATTAAGTACTGAATATTAATGACGTAGGCGCTCTGAAACCAAATCATATTACTCGATTCTAATAAAACATTTTTTCTCGCTATATCATGCATTAATATGCTATGTGAGTACTTCAATGGACTTGCAGGTATTGCAAGGGAATATTTACTAGTTGCATGTAACACATGAGATCCAACTGTCGATAGCGATAGTATGTATAGTTGAAGAATATGCACCAAACTATAAACCCATAAATACAAATTATTGAATATTTTCAGATATTTTGTTTTCTATACAACATATATTATGTATGTATGTATGTCAAGATAGGATAGTATGGAGGAAGTTCCTATTTTCCTACCCAGAATATGAAAATAGCATGATGGTATGTATGTTTGGAGATGAAGTATCAAACTATTAAGTCTTCTTACATATTGTGTATAGGCGACTGCCATACAAAATGTATGAAGCGATGTCGTCACTAAATTCAATTTTTAAAAAAATTGATAAAAAAAATTGAGATCTTCTACTACAATGTTAATATTTTTTATAGAAAATTAAATTATCTAGTTGGGGTGTTTCGGCTTTTTTCGATAATTGTATAAGTTTTGGAAATATAGGCAGTTAAACTCATAAATATATCATAAAAAAAATATTTTTCTTAATAAAAAATGTTTGAGAAACACTGGATTTTTTTTGAAAAAATTAATTTGAGATTTTTTATTTTTCTATGTTTGTACCAATTTTCAGCGTTCTATCTTTTATGGTTTCTGAGATATATGGAAAAATAAAATAAAAATTCAAAAGTTGATAACCCCTGACTGAAACAAAAATTCAAAATTCTGAGTATTAAATTTTTGTAGGCCTATAACTGTGTATATATTCTGAAATTTTGGCTCTGTAAATTGAGCGGATCAAAAGTTATAAGGGGGGGACGGACACACAGACACACACACACACACACACACACACACACACACACACACACACACACACACACACACACACACACACACACACACACACACACACACACACACACACACACACACACACACACACACAGACACACACACACCCAGACACACGAAATATTCTACTCTGAATTCTGAGTAAATCCGTGTATGGAACATATATGCTGCGAAGCCTCTAAGTTGGTGTTTTTTGACTTCAAAGTTGGAAAAGCCGTGAAAAAAGTAGACCTCTCCATACAATTCTCGCGTATTCTGGCTTGATACATTGTCGATATGTTAAGAGAACAAAGTTCTCCTGAACAAATCGACAGTTGGAAAATTTAACATCGGTAATGAAAGCAGTATTGTGCTGATATACCTCAATAGAATAACATAATTGTTTTTCATAAAAAAACATAATTCGATGTAATGTTTAACAATACTAATACAAAGTTAGTTTAGTAAAATTGGACATCAATACGAATCATCTAACTGAACTGATTAATTTATTGTATTTTTAGAGTCAAACACCATTTACGATTATTTTTTTGAGTGCACTGCAAAAAATCAAATATTTTTGAAAAAACTCCGTATATACAGAAAAACTATACATAATAAATCGTTCATAGAGTTCGAATTCTTCTTGAATTTTCTGGAAATCATAATTTATTTGTTACCTTATTTAAACATTTCTCAAGCTCCTTAAAAAAACTTCTAGGGTTCTGAGTAAATATTGATTTAAAATGGGAAAACATTCAGAATAGGAAATACAATTATTCGCTTAATGAAGCCATCTGTTGCTCTTAAACTTAATGAAAGCAAATAATTTACAAAAGTTTAAAAAATCACGTTCAAGTTGAAATATTCTGCAGTATTTATGATATGGAAAAAATTTATAGTTAAATTTTATTTTTTTACTTCATTTTGTGATATTGCAATATGATTTTCGAATAAAAAAAGTAAAAAAATAAATAAAAGCTTAAGTTATTTTTTAGTCTCCACTACTGTGGAATTATGACACAGTCATTATTTCACTATTTTAAAACCAATTTTTAAATCAATTTCTCAACGGGTATCATGTAGAGTGCACACTATGAGTTTCGTCGTGATTACCCCGTACGCCGTATTATGGCATACGGGGGTACGCCGCACCATACCCCAAACTATAATTCTGATCGACTTCATATTATGATTAGTTTTCCATAGAAAACCGTTAATTTATTCTCTATGTTTTCATAATTTAGGTTGTTTTTTGTGTCCTATCTACAGCCAAAACTACATATATGTCCGATTGACTCCATATTGATATCATATATGTATATTATAAAGTCCATAAACTTAGAACTGATTACTTTTTCAAAGATATTCATTAATTTCGTCTATACGATTTCATCTGTCAAAATTTTCAAAACGATTTCACGGTCTGGAAAATCGAGATTTTTTTTATATTGTTTAGTTTTTTTACAATACAAAACTCTGTTATGTGTATTTTTATACTGTTTGAAATGTTGATACTGTAAAAATACACTCATCAAAAATGCATTCAAGGATTGTCAAATTTTAAAGAAAATAAATCTATTGTCCGTTATATCAATGTAAAATAAACTGCATATTGTATGAAAATATATACCTACCAAAAGAAAAATAGCTTTTGTAAGGGAAAATTGAGTGATCAACTTTATAATGATATTATATGTGTCTCTATAAACAAGTGTTTTTTTATACTTTCCACTTCTATCTTCCTCAAGGGGTAGTGAGAACCGAACACCGCATTCTTCTATCTTGACAGATACATACATCGCCTCATCACCATTGATACATTGTATCTTACATGCTCATCTTGCTAGTAATGCATTTCTTTACATCAATTTCTCAACAGGTATCATGTAGAAAGTACAAAATGGTTTTGTGTTATTATGAAAAATTTGTCCTCTGGGAATCTTATATTTTATTTAAGAATCTAATTGAAATGTATTACATAAACATTAAAATACATTTAGAGATTGTAGTGGAGAGTTTAGTGTTGGCCAAAACCCATTCGTTTTAATTTGGGTTGCGCAAGATTAAGAAGGTATATAATTTATATGAAGGTGTCTATTGTAAAAGTAAATAACACAACATATTTTAAATATAATGCTTTATTTTCAAATTGTATATGACCCGGTTAGTCTGAATACACGAAAATAATTTAACATTAGTTAAATGTTATTGATAGGTAGGTATATCAAATATTTTTTATTCATTTCGTTTCAATAAAATGAATAATAGTGATGAAATAGTTTTTCTAAATTTATGTTAATTTTATTTCTGTTAACTCAAAAACTTAATTTGTGGCTATATGTTACTGTTCAAAGTTACGCCAAATTTTTTCACATATTTTTAGTGAAATAATAATGATAAAAAAAACCAAGGTATACTCAATTGATATGGTAAAATATATCGGAAAATCAAAATTTATTTATAATCTTGATAATATGCTTCGAAATATACCACAAGTAAATCACGCCATCACAAATCTACGCGATGTTAACCAGTTCAGTATTTGGTATTCATCGTTTTATTAAAATTCAACGTCAATTTAGTTCAACAGCTTAATAAAGACACGCCCTTAATTAAGGCGGCCGCGTCGGAAATATGTACGATAAATAAATAACCGCTCATTTAAACAAAATTTACTTAACTTTTTGGGTAAGACGAGAATTGTATGTAGAGTTCACGCATGTGTCGTTTAAGCTCCCATTTTTAAGAGAATACACACCCGCACACTGGTTAATCTACGTTATCGGATAGTTTAAGGTATGAATGAATGAATAATGCCTTATTTTAAAAAAATAAATTATTTGTTCTTGCGAAGATAAGGTACATATTATAATATTCGCATACTCTCTCTCTCTCTCTCTCTCTCTCTCTCTCCGATGGCGCTACAGCCCATATCGAGCCTTTACCTCCTGTAACTTTTGCCTCCAGCTCATTCTGTCTTCGGCTGCCGTCCTCCAGCCTGTCACCTGAAGGAGCTGCTCTGCATCCCTCCTGACCTCATCCTCCCACATCAGCCTGGGTCTTCCTACTCGTCTTCTTCTTCCTGGGTGTCCATGCAGTATTCTTTTGGGGACGCGTGATTCTGGCATTCTTTGTACGTGTCCAGCCCATCTCAACCTAAGCAGTTTTAAATGCGTTGAGAAGCTACATTTCGTATAGCTCGTCATTTGTGCAAATACGCCATTGGCCTTCCTCTTTTACCGGTCCACAAATTCGACGGAGGATCTTTCTTTCAAAAATATCCAGCATCTCGGCCATTCTTACTGTCAGTGTTAGCGCCTCACAACCATATGCTTATAGTACAGTACGAATTACTGTTTTGTAGACATTCGCATTCATTCCTCATTAATTAAGTTTGTGTAAAAGGTGGATGCAGTATATTTAAATATAAGTACATGATATAATAAATAGGGTACATATATTTGAGATACGTCAGAAGGAATTGATCTTATTCAGTGTTATTTAAAAAATACCATGAATCGTGGTTCAACTGAACCCGGTTTAAAGTCTTATTCCACATTCAACTGAGACCTTTTTTATAAAAATATATGTAAGATTAAATCGCTGTTTATTTGTTTTTCTCATATCTTATAGTCATAGGTAGGTACTTCAAATTTGTGAAATGTCAATTTGAACCAATGTTAAACTACCCCCGTCGACGGTTCAATTTGACATTTGAGTTGAATCACAGTTCAACTCTTGATCCATTGAGTGACGAAGACCAATTGAGTTTAATTATTTTTTTGGCAAATCAATTGAGTTGACTGATTTTGATCAATAATTAGAAAAAAATTTAAAAAAAATCTTGCCTCTGAGAATTTGCTGTACATAAAGTATATGAATAAACATTGTAAATAGAGATGTTTTTCTTTAGACAACTTAATTAAAGAATCAAAGGACCTTAATGTTAATTATTCGCTCTTCCAAAAATTGTGTTATGACCCGAAATAACACAGAAAAAATTATTTACAACTGAAATGAAAAGTATTAAAAAATCCTTTTTTTTTAATTTACCTAGTTTAAATTAATAATACACACAAATGTTTATAAATAATACATTCTACTTTAATAAACATTTCAAATTTTAATATTTATTAATGCAAATGTAAATTTCATACAAAGTATAGATAAAATTATAAATTATTTAAGTTACTGTTTTAAATTGTTTTTTTTTTACTGTGTGCCGAACATTATGGAAGTTTATCAGCGTTGTAACAATTTATACGTAGAGTCTGTATGAATATGTTTATATTTATATACTTGTATTTTTATAAATAAAAATATACTTGTATTTTTATAAATAAAAATATTCTTGTATTTTTATAATATTGTTATTAATGTTTCATAATTTTTTATTAAATTTTCAAGCAAATTTGTGATTCATATTATAAATTATTTTATTTTTAATGCATTATGCAAATGATTAGTATGCTAGTGGTGGAATCATGCTGAAAATTAAATAGTTGGTAGAGGCTTTCCCAGTCGAGTTTCGATCCTTTACAAAACTATAGAGCCATAAGTTTGTTAAGCTCAGTTGGTAAAATGTACGCAAGGATCCTGGATCAAAGAGTACGAAAGGTTACTGAATGCAAGATATGGGATGTCCAAGGAGCGTTTGTGGGCGGCAGAGGATGTATAGACCAATTTTTTTCTCTACGAATGGTCACAGAGAAGGTTCTGGATAAAAAACAGAAACTGTTCTGTGCCTTTATAGACCTAGAAAAGGCCTATGATAAAGTTGTTAGAGAGAAACTATGGGATATACTATCAGCGTATGGAGTGAAGAGTAAGCTGATACGCGCAATCGCGTCATTATATGAGAACAGCGAAGCAAGTGTTCGTGTCAACGACACAGTAACATCGTGGTTCTCGATAAATAATGGCGTTAGACAGGGATGCGTGCTGGCTCTTCAACCTGTACATTGACTTCTGTATAAGAGCCCTTAAGGATGAAAGCAAGGGTCTGAAACTGAGTAATGTAATAGTGCGTGATTTGATGTATGCAGATGACAAAGTACTGTTAGCTGAAAGTATGGATGAGTATGGTATATGAAGGATGCATAGAGAACGGTCTGAGGTGTAACAAAGTGTTCGTAAAAAATATTAAATAATTATGAATATATTTTTATTTTAATAAAGATAGACTGGCAAAATAATCGTCTACTCGATGTATATATTTTTTTGTTTTTTAACCGCAACTTCGTACGTACATAATTGGTGTTACAATCTGTTTTATTTTATCAATAATTGTAATATATGTCGTGTTAATAATTGTACCTATATATCACATGTAATCGAACCCGGGACCATTGGATCAGCAGTCATATACCCAACCAACTGAGCCACGAAGGCCGACAATCTATATTCTGTAAAATATATTTCTCTTTCTGAAACATTTAATGAAATTTTGTATGTAAAAATATGGTTTGTGTAGCATTGCGACCCCCTGCTCACAGACTGGAATAAAATTATTATTATTAATAATAATAAATATCACCAAACAACGAAAAATATATTGTATACAAACAATATAATTATCAAATAAAATTTTGATATGTTAATATCTAATAAAAAAAAACGACAAAAATGAAAAGAGACCTGAAAGTTATATTACAAAGTATGAAAAGTTTCGTTCAGAGATAATTGTTGTACCTAGATTTATTTGTTTTGTTCTTCTTTTCGTGATTTTTCATAAAAGGTCATATTTCAAACCGATTTCCTAAAATATTTCTGATCTTATTCGTTATTCTTTGAACTCTGACCTCTCATAAATCAGGATCTAACACAGTCTTGTCACTCCCTTTTTGAACTAATTAATCGTCAATTTCGAGATATCAGTCAACATCTTGAAATTTGATATCGGGATTTTGATATAAAATGGGGAGTACAATACTTATGAAGCTTTTAATTATGATATTTGACGGTTTATTTATATACATTTTTTATTTAATTATCTTCTTGTACACATATAAAAAATACAATGCACACTGGCGGGCTTATTAACATAAGTATTTTTTTTTGACAAAATTGTATATGGACATCAACAAAGAATGAAAGCGAGAAAAAAAAACAAAGAAAATATACTAACATGAATATTGTAGCAAAAAAGGATTGGGAATGAACAAAGAAGGGAAATCGGGATCAGGTGTTGAGGGATAAATATTCCTTCTTTAGATTTTTCTAGAAAATACAAAGAGAGTTAGAAAACGCAATATCCGAACTTAAAAAGATTATTCAATAGACTTGCTGATTGTACATCGAACGACGATCTGAAAAATTATGTGTTAGGCACAGTGATGGATAGTGCCGTACGTTCAGCAGATCGGAGTGGAAGTCTATGATTGGATTAAAGAAACAATTGAACACATAACAGGTGGCTGCTCAACTCTTGCACCGACGGAATATACAATTAGACACGATAACATCTGCAAACACATATATTTGGAACTAGCCCACAAACATAAACTTATCGAAACACACCCCAAGTGGTATCAATACACACCCCCAGCTGTAACAGAAAATGATAACTACAAACTATACTGGAATAGAGACATAATCACAGACAGAACAAACCTACATAACCGACCAGATATTACATTAATCGACAAAATACATAAACACATATATCTAATAGAAATATCGATACCAAATACAGCAAATCTACAAAAGAAACATTTAGAAAAAATAGATAAATACATACCGTTAGCAGAACAGATAAAATCACAGTGGAAACAAGAAAAAGTAACAATAGTCCCAATAATATTATCATCTACAGGCATCATGCCAAAAACACTTCAAAAAAATATAGACATACTAAAGTTACCCCCATACGTCATCACCAACATACAAAAAATTACAATAATCAACACATGCACAATAGTCAGAAAATTTCTACAGGTACCACTTTGAACAACGACACATAACCACACAGACACACAAACACATTGCCTCACAACTTGAGTACGCTCCGTTGTGAAGGAAATTACCGGATCATAACCGAGATCAACAAGTTTGCAATAATAATAATAATGATATTTTATTTCAGTTCGTGATCAGGGGGGTGCAATGCAACACAAACCATATCATATATACAACATTTAAAAATAAGGTATAAGTACATGCAAATAAAAAGAATAACAGAGAAAAGTAAGCATAAAGAGCAAACAAAAAGAATAAGTGAATTTGTTTTTAAGGTATTGTGGCGGGTTTAGATACGAGAGAATATTGTATTATAGGGACATAATGTGCATATTGCGTCGCTGGCGTATCTTGGGTCAATGCTGTAGATTGCGGTAAGATGATACGAGTATAATATGATCAAATTTTTTCAACCCAAAGATGAATCTGATACATATATTTTGAAGACGTTGAAGTTTAATGAGATGCACTTAATTTTCATCCAAATAGCATACATCGGCATAATCAAGCAATGGATTAAATGGAAGGAAGTTTTTAAGTTTATTAAGTGAATGTTGGGAAAACAAAATAGATTTGCTGACATGCTATAATTGTTCATGCCACAAAAGGTCATCATCGATGAAGTTCCAAGATCTTTTACAACCTTTAAAGACAATAAAAAAAATATAACAACTTAAAAAACTTGATCAAACTAAATACTGATCTAGGTACAAGAATGCTGGTCATTGCATCGTCGGAATAATAATATCCCCAAATTATTATGTTGTAACAAAAAAGTAATTATATCAATGCAGAATATTAGTTTAAGGACACAATATGCTACAATCGGTGATTCAATTTCAAACGAGTTAATAAAATATAGATTTATATATGTTAGGTTTATCTTGAACTCCTCAAGACCAAGTGATTCTTGATTTTATATAACACCTAGTTTCAGCCTAATAAAGCATTATTCTATCGATGTGCTTTGCACTACACGCGTCTATAATAAACAATTTATCTATCGATAAATATTAGAAACTTTAAAATATATTCTATCCATGACAAATACTATTATTACCTAAATGATATTTAAAAAATACTTTAAGCACTCGTACAATTAAAAGTGTATTAAAGTAATAAAGGAGAAGGTCTTAGCATTATTTACAAACTGTTGTTTGTAATTGTTCACAAAGAGTTCAAAATAACAATTCGTTTGTTTAAACAGATGAATACAAATACATTATTATTTCGCTTCTTGGAATAAACATTAACAGTATTTTATATCCTTTACGTTTAATTTCAACATATATTTAAATGTTTATTTGCTCTCCTCACTATGGAATAGTGGAGAGTCACGATTTCACAATTTTTAAACGTATTTTTTTACATCTATTTCTCAATGGTTATCATGTAGAGAGTGCACACTATGAGTTTCGTCGTGATGTGTTTGTATGCATGGCGTACGGATTATCCTTTTTGTATCCTCTTTACAGCCCAAACTATAAGTCCGATCGATTTCAGATTAACATGATGAATGTAAAGTGTATAGACCAAGAGCAGATTAGTTTTCCATAGACAACTTTTAATTTATTCACTTACGTTGTTTTTTGTGTCCTCTCTGCAGCCCAAACTATAAGTCTGATTGACTTCATAATATTGATATAATATGTGTAAAGTCCATTAACTTTGATTAGTTTCCATAGACAACGGGCCATTTTTTCTCAATGTTTCTTTATGATTTCATCTATCAAAACAGAAAAAATGCTCTCACGACCTGGAAACTACAGATATTTAAATTTGGTTTCAACTATTTATACAACAACAAGAATCTTCATGTTTTTATGCAAAATTCATAAACTAAGATATCCGTTAATTTCTTCTCTATGATTTCATCTGTCCAAATTTTCAAAATGCTCTCACGGTCTGGAAAATCGAGGTTTTTTTATACTGTTTAAAATTTCGATACAATAAAAATACACGCATCAAAAATGCATTCAATTATTCATCTCATCTTGCTAGTAATGCAATTTTACTTAAATTTTCTCAACGGGTATCACGAAGAAAATGCATACTATGAGTTTCGTGACAATGTTTTTGTATGTATGGTGTATTGTGAAAGCTTTGTCCCCTGGGAATCTTATATTTGTTTAAGAATCTTATAGAAATGTACTTCATAAAAATGCATTAAGAGATTGTCAACCTTTCAAGAAAAAAAAATGAACGCTTACTATGGTGTGGAGTGTGGAGAACATCGTGACAAGATATTTTTACTCCTCACTAACCTAAGGGGATATTTATTTATTTATTTATTTATTAAGGTAAAATTTAGACAAAAAAAAACAGCGTTAAGACATAGAACAATACAATAGTATCATCAAATATTAAGGCCTATTTCATTTTGTCGTTGTGGTTAATATAAAATAATACAATAAGTTTGCAAAAAATCATAAAATATGATCATAGTGGGGAGTTATGATTTCGCAATTTTTAAGGGTATTTTTTTTTATTGCAGATTATCAACTAGTATCATGCTGAGATTGTATTCTGAAAGTTTCATCACAATGTATCTGTGTGTGTGTGCTATGTGCTATATGCAGTGTGCTATGTACGACGTATTCATTTTTACTTTATCGATTATAAAGTAAAAATGAACACGTCGACTAAAGTACTCATTTGATTCTATTAAAATTTTACAAATTTGTATATCTAAAACTTACTTAAACCCCATTAGTTTTTGAAGGATATCTGAATAGTACTTCTCAATTTTTTTAACTGTCAAATATTTCAAAGTGACCCCAAGCTCAGGAAATTTAAAATTTTTATTTTCAAATTGGTTAAAAGGCACACCACTTACATAAAATGGCATTCAAGAGTTATCAAGTTTTCATAATAAAATATTTAAATAAAAAATAATTTAACAAACTCATTTCATGAAAATGCTGAAAATTTTCCATACAAAATTTGAATACTTTATAAAATGACTTGTTAGTGAGGAGTTTAGCGTTGGCCACAACCCACTCGTTTATATTATATTAACATTCACTCTTCGTTTATATTTATTCCAAACATAATTATGATTTTACAATAATTATTTTTAATCTCTAGTGTATGTATAATATTGTTTGCCAAATTGTGATAGTTATTCGTTATTTAGTTTTAATTTTTGTGAATACTCTTGTTTGTTCCAAACAAAAGTATTCACAATTATAAGAGAACCAGCTGTAACGACTATACTTTCATACTGTTCGTTTGTTTATTAAGATCCATTGTTTTCGAAATTATCTACCTAGCGTAAAAACAGCTTAAATGGAAGACGAAAAAAGAGCATCCATAATGCATGCTATTGTTTTGTAAAATAAGATGTGGTTTTTTTGCAAAACAAATCGAGAAATATGAGGACGCAATACAGCGAATATAGCGAAGATCATTGTACGTCATTGTTTTTCAATTAAAAACAATCATGATAATAATAATCGATTCCTTGCATCCGGCGCAAGTGGCGGCTCACTGCCATATGTAAATTTCTTCTGACGAACCAATTTTTCCAGCCCAAAGATGCAAGAATTGCGTGAGGAATGAATTTAAATAAATTTCTCCTCTGCTGGGGATCGAACCCAGGACACCCTCACACAAGTCAAACGGCTTACCAACTGTGCCACAGCTTTGACAATATGTAGGTAGTTACACCAGAAAAATCTATAAATGAAAATAAAACACGGATTTCCGGTCAATTGAAAATGTATTTTCTTTGAGGATGTCTATACAATACTGACACCATACAATTATGTATAGACGAGATTAAAAATTAAAATGAATAAATTGTATTGTTTTAATACCTACCTACAATGCGTTTATTCAACGTTGTTTAGTCCTACGAGAACATCATCAACGTTGTTTTGTCCTACGAGGTCATCAAGACAACTAAGAATCAATATATTGAATTAAAATGAATACTAGGCATGGCTTTTAAGTTCTGTCGTTTACATATTTACCGGCAGTTTTGAATTTGGAACTGTTTGATATTCAAATTTGTTTGAATTTAGAATCTCAAAACAATTGAAAGTATTAGGATTAATGATTATGATCAATAGTGTTTAATCATTGTGTCGTTTTGAATCTGTCAGGTCACGTACGAAAATGAATCTTACTAAGGAAAATGTCCGTGCAATAATTTTCTACAACTTTAAAAGAGGCCTAACACGGCTTCAGTGTTTTTTAAGAGATAAAATCTGTATTCCAAGATGAAGCTCCATCTCTGCGGAACGTCGAACGCCTTCACTGAAGAAAACATCATTGCTGTGAGACAACTAATTCTCGAGAGATAGAGGCGTTATTATAGGCATCTCAGGGACAACCATTCAGAAGATATTGCACATGGCAGTTGGTGTGAAAAAGCTAGTTTTCCGTTGGATACCGTATTTGCTTTTCGACGATAATAAGGAGGACCGCATCAGATAGTGTAAGAAAACTCTTCAAAGGTTTAACTGAGGAGAGTCAATTCACGTCTACGACATGATCAGTGGTTTACGAATCTTGGATCTATGCCTACGATCCTGATTTAAAACAACAATCTACAGTCTGGGTCTTCCAAGATGAGCCAAAGCCGACTAAAGTTGTTCGCTCTCGAAGCACTCCAAAGAAGATAGTGGCCACGTTCACTGCGAAAAGTGGTCATGTTGCGACAATTGCACTTGAAGATCATAAAACGGTTAATGCTGAGTGGTATACGACAGTTTGTTTACCACAAGTCATCGTCGAACTTCGGAAATCTAATCCAAAGCGACGCATCATCCTATACCATGATAACGCAAGCTCACACAGCGCTCGTCAAACTATTCAGTATTTGAAACAGGAAAACGTAGAAATTCTTGACCATCCTCCATACAGTCCTGACCTAAGCCCTGACGATTTCTTTACATTTCCTAGAATTAAGAAAAATCTTCTGGGTCAAAGGTTCCAGTCCAGTGAAGAAGCAGTCGACGCCTTCAAGACAGCCATATTGAACACCCCTACTTTTGAGTGGAATAAATGTTTTAATAACTGGTTCGAGCGAATGGAAAAGTGTATTAAACTACGTGGTGAATACTTTGAAAAACAATAAAATATACTATAAGATTGTCATGAATCGAGCTCTCCATAATATTATACAAATTATTGTTTCATAGACGATATATGGAATGGTTTAGGTATTGTAACGAAGCTGTATTTCTGTTAAAGATTTTGAAACACATATGTTTCTCGTAAATCTGTCGTAAGGGGGTAGGTTTTTATATGCATTCCTGAGAGCTTGAAAGGGTATCAAATGCGGTATCGTGGCAGTGGTTGCGATGCGAGGGCTAGAGACGGTCGGGCCTACGGTACCTAGAGACGAGATGTCGCGTAGGGGTCAATTTTAAAACGTTGATGGATGGTCGTTTGGGCGCGGGCGAAACAGGCGGTATTGTTTTTAAACGCGAGGTTTTGAATAAGACGAGCTGTGTTGTGGTTTTGGTGATTAGTGTTTCGAACGATAGTTGAATCCAGAGACTTGGGGTGTTGCACTACAGATATCGCGTAGAATAGAGCTATCGTCGCGCGTCGCGTTCGCGGGAGTTTACGGATTCGCGAAACTCGAGGACGAGCCTACAACACCGGAAGATCCAGCTGAGTTCATTGATTTATTTTATTTATCTGTTTATTGTTTACTACACAAACATCTTGATCTTATTTTATTTATTTATATATTTCATTTATTTATTTATTTACTTATTTCTAGAACAATTGGTGGATATAAGTTATAGAATAAGATACATTATTTGTTTATCGTTATGTAGGGGTTGTACGAAATGGATTTGTCAAGATATTAAATTTATTATTTATTGTCCACGTATGCTGTTATACCATACCGAATCTTGAATCTTTCCCAGAATGACAAACCCCTTTCAGACAACCCCATTATATTGTGAGATTTTATGCTAGCGAGATAGAAAATGCACGTTTTCACGGTACGTCTGAATCGAGCGAACACTACAATTTACTCAGTCCAACAAAGTTGGCTGTACATTGATTACAGCGACTAACAAAAGAATTAATGTTGAAATCATGCCTTAGCTCGCGAGACGATTACTCGGCAGATCCCCCTCGGCCAGTAGAAGTCGCAAGGCTAGTCAGTGTCAAGGGGCGGGAATCGTACTTGCTCAAGCGGAGGTATCGATGCAAAAGCTGAATGACCTCCTTTTCCTCATACCTAGCGGGAGTATCGTGTGAGGGGAGGGATTGAAGCATTGAACCGGCGCCTCAATGTGGGACCCTCCCTGACGACGGTATTTCTCGCTTCCTTGACTAACAAACTCACTACCACAACACTGTGGAGGTACCCACACAACCACACTACAGTATGAATTATCCAGGACGCGGGATTGGCCTAACCGTGTCCGATAAGTACACATGCACTACACAATGCACTAAATTTTAAATTACCTTACACACTAACATTCCTTTTCCAAAGTGGCCGAACAGCCACAGTGAGGTTATTTGAGAAGGGGAGAGGATACTAAGTTGGAAGAGAGGAATGGATGCACTCTGACCTTCTGTCGTATGAATCGAACATAAAAGGATGGAAGATTTCTTCTGTACACTGAGGTTTGTTTTGCTCACAGGACTACACATGCAGGTGGTCAAGTAGATTTGCACCCTTTCACTAATCGCATGATAGGTAGCTTGTAGTATAGTGGATTATAGTACGTAGGTGTCCTACTTGTGATATGGAGGCTTCATGCTTCGCAAGGTAGTCGAAGTAACCATTTCACCAGTATTATATTATTAAGCCGTTGTTGTACAACGAAGAGCCTTAGACGCTGTGAAACACTTGGTGTCACACAGCAGGAAAGGCTGACTACTCCGCGAGGTAAATAGTCACGATTGCGAGCGTGGCTTTTGCTAAAAACCCTGGCTATTTGTTCCACGAGGTGGAAGGGCGAGGTCAGGCCGAGAAAAACCTGAGTGTCTCGGATGTGTACACGCGGCGAGGAAAGTGAGCGTGTACCACCGCCCTTCTGGCGGTTTTATCAAATTAAAATTTAGCATAAGAGAGCATGATAGGTTTATGTTATATTTAAGTATTATGAATTATGTGTCATACATGTGGTTGTACTTTTGTTTATGTTTAATTGATTCCCCCTGAACTTATTATTACGTGTAGGATGAAATCGGTGGTAATTACGTTCTGCGTTTTATTGGTTACAACCAAAACTCGCTTTCATTTGCTACTGTAGAGTAGGATTGCATTAGATAATAGAAATGTCTAACTAGGAGAGGTAGGTTGTTCATGGAAGCCGGGGTTCGCGGATCAGGGATATTATGGATCACAGCGTTGGCGTCCTATGCGAAACTAGACGATCTGGCCAAATAGTTATCGCAAAATACTCGCGTATTTGAATTCTTTCAGGTAGTGACGAATAGGGGGCCTAGGCATCGCTACGAGAAGGAGAAGAAGACAGGGGAGACAAGCAGTTGGCAGGGGTGAGTAATTTTGTCTCTCGCATTAAATGTAATATTGCGTGGATGCTGAATTATCTCTCGTTTGGGTCCGTACAAATAAGCGTTAGAAATACTTCGATAAATTGTGTGTCATCGATTGACAACCGTCGGTTCGCGCGCGTTCGTACGTTAAAGGCATGAATTCCCTCAACGAAGAGGCCATTCGTGTCAAGATTAATGTAGTGTTATTTTATTCAAACGACAAAACTTAAAAGGCATGCCTCGTAGTATTAAAACGTACAGATAAAAACTCCATAATTTAGTTAAAAAGAGAATAAGTAAATCATTTTATATAAAATCAATCGACGAGAATGTATGAGACTATGCATGAATGTATGAAAGGAAAGATTTGCATGGCGCTCGGTTCTCTTTGCCTGCCTGTCAATGGTATGGCGTGATCGTTTGTGAGAATATTAGTATTTTTTTATTTATATACAAACATTGATAAACATTGAGAATTGTATTTGCAATGCTCACTAGGTAAAAGGAATTTGTCAATATATATCGTACACAAAAAAGTATATTTATATATTATGTAATATTATAAAGCAAATCATAAAACAAAAATATATAAAAACAATACATTTTTTTTCTTGTGTGCAGAAACATTTTTAAAAATAAAAATGGAAAATCATGTAGATATATAATCATTGTGATTATCACGGTCATATTTATTTTATTTATTTTTACTTTTTTACATAAACAACATAGAACAATAATGCAATAGTGCAACACTAGTACAATTTATTATACAACATATGAATATTGGAATATGCTGGCACCGAAAAAATGCTCCAAGAGGACACATAATTAAATCATGAATCATGGCTACTCATGATACGTTCCTAATACGTTCTAATCTTTGCCTAATCCTAAAAATGTACATCCTCAATCATAATCTAATCTTAACCTTCCTAAATATTTAATCATAAAAAAATGTTAATATCGACTTTATGTCTGAAATTGTCATTAATTGTTGCATTTTATTTATCATTACATATAAAATTCTGTATTAAAAATAAAGTTAGGATAATATCGATTTCAGCTGAAGCGGAGTTTTTTATTTTTTTTAATAAAAACCCTACAGAAATTATAATTTGACTGAGTTTGACGAATTAAAGTTAAGTACGTACTTGAAACCAAGGAATCTAGGTTGAGTGTCTTTATAATAGTCCAAGTGCTGCCATGAGTAGTCGTAATACTTAATGAGGTGTCTGGTGGAAGAATGCCACGAATTATTTTTAACATTTCGCCAATGAGACAAAAACATAGATGTAACTATAATAATATTTTTTGAAATATTGTTTTGATGCCATCCATGATATTTTTTATTTTGTAAGGACTATTATTAGAAATCACCCCATCCATTGACAGAATTAAGTTACCTCATCAGATACCTCAAGATAAAAAAAAACTTCATTTTATAAAAGCTGAATTTTACATATTATGTTGTTTGGGCAATTGTTCGATTATTTTTTTCCGAAAAGAGTGACATTTTCGAAAGTTCCTACGCCCTTACAGACACTTTATGTTCCTTTTGACGTTTTAAATCACATTCAAAATTTCACAAATACTAACCTTAGGTACTATAAAGATTATAATAAGAACACAGCTATGATTTATGTCATTTATGAACTACACATTTTATTTATTAATACCTACCGTTTAATAAAATTAATTTGGCATCATTGTTAACTAAAAAAATATCATATATCATGTCAGCCACTAGTATTATTCCAAAATCGTTTAACTGTAATGTACAAATCCTAGATTAATCAGTAAAATATTTTTTAAAAAGGCATTAATATGTTTTTTAAATTTTTTAAAATGTCAATACTGACGGTTTTTCATGTGTAGAACTCCATTATACTTGGTATTTTTTTAATCAAAAATTATTATGGTTCCACATGTATATTTTGCTTATAATAGGACGACCGTTTCAACTAGTCTGTTGATAAGGGCCTAGTCAGCCGAAACGGCCATCCTATTATAAGGGAAATATACACGTTGAATCATAATCATTTTTGTTTGATTAAAAAATACACAGTATGTTTCATTATAATAATTGTAGGAGAACCAAATAAATATGCCGGAATTTGCATATATTGGTTTGATCAATCTTTAGTAAAACTATTATAAGAGCACAATCCTTTGATTTTTTAAGTAGATACCAATATGATTTAAGTAATAAGTTTTAAGATGATGACGATGTTTTAAGTAATAAGTACCAGATGTGATTGCTATTCCCAATTGAAGCTTGATAGTTGGTTTGTTTTGTTTTATTTTGTTTTTTAATTAATTGACAATTAACTTATTTAATGTTAATGTTGACGCTTTTTGTGAACGTCAGACGCACGATAGGAAAATTATACATGTGGGAAGATTCTATGAAAAAAAACAAAGCGTCTTTCAATATAAATTAAACAATGAAACATCTCAAAAACTCTACACGTGATAATATTGTTAGGTAACGACCTTACATTGTATTTTTCTCTAGCGAATCTTTCCAATTATACGCTCTATCGATTAATTTCTTTTCTCAATTGCGTCCTCGAAATTCGGAGAAATTTAAGATTTGAGCCCTAAGAGATGAACATCTCGAATCATCGGAAGGTAATTAGTATACAAGTGCTTTCCTTCTTTTTCTGATTATTCCTTTTCTCAATATTTTTAGTCATTTTCGTACGTAATATTTTTTTTTTGGTATTTGAGATTGCTCAACTTTAAATGCTCGACTCCAAATTCAGATTATTTTACAAGAATGAATATTTTTAGAAAACAATAATACCTTGATAAAATATGATGCAAAGAGACTGTTCTATGAAATACAAAAATACAATGGCTTAGTTTCATAATTACCTACTTATGATTTGTTTTATTTATTTAGATAAAAACATATTCTAGCAGATTAATATTTTAACACAATATTTACGATACTTTTGTTGTCGCTAAATTTTGCTAAGAAAGTAGTGAGTTAAATTATTTTTTGGGTTCATTGACAAAAAGAACACACTAGTAAATCAACGCGTGATAATAGCAAATTATTTTAGTAATTTTTTACTAAAATATGAATAGCAAAAAACTTTGTATATCCCACTTCACATTTATATTTATATATCGTTAGAACGTTTTCGGATTTACCAATCCATCTTCAGTAACGACTACAATGTGACTGATTCGATAAATGTCATCCTACATTCGTGAGAGCGTATCGGGTATGATGGGGGTAGCTGTGGTTGTTGTGGGCGGAGTATATGTGGGTGGTGTATCTTTGATGGTTTTTTAATAATGTTTAGGATAGGTGAGTGTACTGGGGGAATTTGAATATTTAACAGATTTGAACTTTTTCTTTCATTGATTTCTATTGCTTCAAGTAGATCGAGTTTTTTCCCTTAACACCAAAAAGCAATAAAAAACGTAACATCAAATTCAGAAATTTCAGAACACTGTAGGAATACCGGCCACACATTCACCTTAAAAAATACCGAGGTGCTTCACTTTGAGAAAAAAGGGAAAAAACTCGATCTACTTGAAGCAATAGAAATCAATGAAAGAAAAAGTTCAAATCTGTTTAATATTCAAATTCCCCCAGTATACTCACCTATCCTAAACATTATTAAAAAAACCATCAAAGATACACCACCCACATATACTCCGCCCACAACCACCACAGCTACCCCCACCATATCCGATACGCTCTCATCAATGTAGGATGACATTTTTCGAATCAGTCACATTGTAGTCGTTACTGAAGATGGATTGGTAAATCCGAAAACGTTCTAACGATATATAAATATAAATGTGAAGTGGGATATACAAAGTTTTTTGTTATTCATATTTTATTAAAAAAATTACTAAAATAATTTGCTATTAATATGGAATTCCACAAAGTTTGTAAAAATAATTTTAATAAATTAACACATGATAAGTTTATTCATTATCCTCTTAAATATATATATTTATGCGGTTTTATCTTAGTTTCAGACTGAATATCTCTTAATACGTTATTTGTTCTGTCGACGAGTTCATAGGGCTATACAAATTCAAGTTGCTATTTATTTCAGTCTGTTTGTCCGTTTGTTTGATGGTTTACAAGTAAAACATAACTGTATGTCAAAGCAAGAGACAGACACATAAATATACTATACACGCCCAGATAAAACTAATCTTTCATTTTCATTAAAACTAAAAGCTCAACTACAATTTCACTTTGGCAAACATAATCAATCAATTGAAACTTTACTCGGTCCCATATTATTTCGGGTACCTATCTACAGATTATTTCCAAAAGTTTATTCTGGTCATGACTTAATTGGGGCAATACAAGTGGAGGGATTTGATTGTATTATATTCAGTCAACCGTTGAGAATGTTTCTTATATTTTGTCTCCAATTATGGCTTATTGAAATGTGTAATTAATAATCACATTATGTCCTAACCTAATACTTATGTTCTCTGTGGATCAACATGGTACCATCCTTAGACATCAGTTTTTATTTTTCTATTGAAACGGCATATATCTCTCTCTCTCTCTCTCTCTCTCTCTCTCTCTCTCTCTCTTTTCTCTTCTATCTCTCCTTACTTACTTACGCCTCACCACTTCGTTCTTTCCTGTCCATCGTCCTCGGAAACATTACATGGCCGCATATCCTCCGCCACCAAGCTCTTCCATCGTCTTTTGGTTGTTTGTCTTTTGTTTCGATTAAAACGGCATTTAATTTGTACAATTCCTTAATGATTAGAAAATATATGAACACATATAGTTCCACGAAATGTTTATTTTTGTCTAGCAACTAACGTTTCGGCTTATTATGGTATAATCAAGTGATAACTTGAACCAGTTTTGAACTGTTTACAATTATGAGAAAATATCCAACAATTTAAAAATATATAAACTGTTGGATTTTTATTATTTCTACTTTTGGAGTATTCTTTATGGCATATTTTTTAATTAAAAATTTGTAGTGTTCAATGTCTGATGGTTACCTAATCCTGAAGATCAGACCCTGGACCAAGAAAAGATGATTAGAAAGACAATTAATAAGGAAGACAGATGACAATGTCTGGCATGCGAGTCGTGGAGAGCCGCGAACAACTCAATACATAACTAAATTGAAAAGTTGAAGAGGCCAGTTGTTGATTGAACATATCTGATAAAAAGAAGAGTATATCCCCGTTATCTAAATTGTTACTGCCCCTGTCATCAATCCTTCCTCTGTACATATTTTATAAAGATATACACTATACAGTTGTCATCCGCCCCTAACAAATATGCGGTCTTTGCGAAAATAACTCATTTGTGGTTTAAAAAATGCTACTTCTAACCTTCGAAATTGGATTTTCATTCCAGAAATGAACTATTTATATATGTAAGCCTTAATTTATGTCAATTAGAGCAAAGCACGGAAAAAAATATATGTATGAAAGTAACTGAGATGTCAGGCTAATAGGTTTTAGTAAAATATGAATATCTAGTAAAAAAATATTAAAACAACAATATAACTTTGTTTATTTACACTTATTTATTTTCATTCCACAACCAGTCTCAAGTAGAACTGGTTCTGTGTTCACTGTTTCACCACATTCACAGCGTTTGGAAGTTTTAATTTTCACTGAAGTTAAAATAAAAACTTAAAAAAACAAAGAGAGATTGTTGTTTTAATATTTTTTTAAAAATTAATTTCCACAATTTAAACGACGAGGTACTAAACAGGGTTGGAGAGACAAGGCAACTTATGGAAAGAATTGCCCAACACAAAACAACTTGGATAGGCCACAACATCCGGCACCCAGGCCTGCTTTTTACCATCGTCGAAGGAATGACTGATGGTGGCAACTGTAGAGGCCGCCCCAGAAATAACTATATAGACCAGATAATCGGTGACGTGCGCTGTAGCAGTTACAAAGAGATGAAGAGACTGGCGGACGATAGAGATAAGTGGAAAGATCGAGTGTTTGGTGCAGACCAATCCTAGGTTTGTGACCCAGAAGAAGAAGAAACGCCTATACCTCAGAATAACTAGTAATTTTTATTGATGTAATTAAATTTTATTTTACGACCGACAATTCTTGGTGGAATTCCATTTCGATTTGTTAAACAAATATTTAAATCATAAAGCTTTTGAATTATAACAACATGTCTTTTTAATTTTAATGCTTTAAAAAATCGATATAGGTATACCTACATGGGCAATGCTTTGTCAAGGTTGACATCGTTCAATTTTGGCTCTCCGAAATATATGCGATTACCGGTATATCATTGGACAAGTGCTAGATCAGGTCCTGAATTTTATTATTTAGGTCTTTACTTCCAGTGACATGCATTCAATTCCATCCAGATTTGTGGCTTAATTACCACCTAACAACATATCATCCAAAGACAAAAGGGTCTATTATTGTAAACATAATTGGTACAGACTTCGCCCTCTACGTATGGCTTTTGGATCATTCAATACCCTATAATTAAACATCTGACTGAGCGTGCTTAAACAATAGACTTCTATATACAGGTTCTATATACTTCTATATACAAATGTGAAAATGACTATGTGAGGAAATGCTTCAATTGTCTGACGTTTAAGTAATGCTAATATTATTATAAAATAAACCATCTCCAATATTTGTAAAGGCATAAATTAGACATTTAAATATGTGTAGTTAAAGTTGAAGAAGAAATACATTTTTCGTAACCATGAACCAACAGAGTAGGTATATTATACGACCAAACAAAGTAAAAAAAGTATAGTAGAAAGGTTTAAGTGATTATTTTATTTAAATGAGTGTGGCGAAAGTTCACCAACGAAAACCTTTCCCCGATTTCTCATATATGTAAATGGTTTGAATATTTGATTTGGAATTTTCAATCATATTATTAAACACATATTATTTTCATTGCAAATTTGAAATATCAATGAAAATATGCTAACGTTCACCATTTTTGAAAGGGAGTACATGAATAAACAAGTGTAAAATATTCCTCATTTCAGTTCCATTTACTAATCAAATAAATTATTTAGGTTTATATGAATATTTAATTTTGTTTTATTGTCTTGGTCGCTTCTCGAACTTTTCTTTTAACACATCAGCCTGGCTGTGGAATGATCTCCCAAAGTCTTTATATCCACCATCTCTAAAACCTGATTATTTTAAAATCCAAAATATTATTATCCTGACAAGATTTCAAGCAACGAAGTGTGCTACTTCGAATGATTACAATGGACCCCCCAAATCCAAATAGTAAGGTACCTCTACGTAGTCTTATTAAAAAAGGTTATTTCATGCTTTTTTTATTATATTCGCATCTGATTCAAGGTTCCCGGGTTTTTTTTTTACACAAAAAAATGAATATGTCCTTGTTAAACAATTACATATACATCTTCCTACGTTCCCTAAAATAAGCATATAAATGCTTTTGCTTAGGTGAACGAAATCGGTCGAGGCAGGATTCGAACTCGCGACCACTGGATTACTAGCCCAGCGCGCTAACCGCTCTGCCACCGACCCATCTATCTCCATCTGTGTCTCCATCGGGTTTGATTCCCGGTGGAGACACAGTTTTTAATTGTGTTTTCAGTCTGGATCTGTGAGACGATTAATATCGCAAGTCTCCAGAATGTGACATCTTGTGATTGGGTACGTGTAAAATTAATATTTGACTTAGTACCTGTTAGTTATCCGAGAAGCAATATTAAGTAAATACACTGTCATTAAGTATGTTTATTTTAATATATCATTTAATTGACTTATGTGTTTTGAGTAAGAGTATTCAAAAGACGCTAAGCAGTATGAAAATATAGGTAGGTACATTTAGAGTCTGAAATAAAGACAAAATGTTCTGGATATATGTATGAATAACATGGAACTTTTTGGGTCGAACCCAAATACTTGACGATTCTCCACTGCTATAAGAAAAGGGTCAAAATGGCTTCAGAAAACAGTCCTTGAAGTTCCTCACCCAACATCACTATGGAGTGAATAACACTTTTTTATTTTCATTTACACAAAAATATTATGATGTGTATTGCGAATTTCCTGGACGTGGAATGCTGTCAAAATATTATGATGCTCACGTTTTCATAATGGAAACAAAAAAAATCTCCATTTTCTCCTGAACAATGGATTTTCATCATTACAATGATATAATAGAGCCTTAATGTTTGACAGTTTAAATAACGAAAGAAAATAATACCATATTCTATTCAAATGAAAAATTATTCACAACACATCTGTTTTGAAGTACTTTCTAATTATTTTATGCTTCTCGGGCAACTATGAGATAGGTTTTAATAACCACGCAACCAATAAAAAGTTGCCATGTTTTGGAGACATATGATTTTTATCGTCTCATATATACAGACTAAAAAACACGATTAAAAACTGTGTTTCCACCGGAAATCGAACCCGGACCTCTGGCCTAGGAGTCAACTGAGACACGAAGATCGACAAATTATTATAGGTTAAACAGCTGTGTTTTTTTTTTATTTTTTAGGAAATAAAACACACATTCAGTAAATAAACACGTAAGTATTATGTACCTACGTTCTTAAATATTTTTTTTTTGAATCTTCAAAACTTTCAAGAAAACTTTCAAAAAACAAAAAACATTGTGCTTATGTATATGAATTGATTATATTTTTAAGGGGGCATATAAACCTAATCACCACAATTTCATATCAAATCCCTTAAATATTTTCAACAGTGTGTTTCTAGAAAAAGTACTGTAAGTATGTTCAACATTTCTCTTGTGAATGTTTGTCACACAATATAATAATTCAGCCTCAATTCCACTAAAATTTCTCTTTTCCTTTGATAAAGAATATTTAAAAGAAAACTCCATAACTATGTGTCGAGGAGAAATAAATCTTTTATATGCTGAAAGAGTGTATAAAATCAAAGTGAATACCCAAATTTTTTTTTTCATTTCAAGTAAGGTTTGTTCATAAAATGCAAAAAAATCATCAAATTTTGAGTTTCCGATAGTTTGAATAACGTATAAAACCTTTTATACGTGATTTAAATTCAAAATTTAAAAGTTGATAATCTCTGACTGTCAAAAATTCAAAATTCTGAGTATAAAAGTTTTGTCTATCTATATATTCTGAAATTTTGGCTTTGTTAATTGAGCGGATCACAAGGGGGGGGGGACAGACACACAAGCCTCTAAGTTGATGTTTTTTGACTTGGAAAAGTTGGAAAAATGGTGAAAAATATAGACCCTGCATATAAATCTCGCGTATCTTGGCTTGATACTTTGTCGATATGTTTAGAGAATAAAATTCGCTTGAAAAAATCGACAGTTGCAAAATGCACCATTATTGGTGCATTTTGCAACTATCGTGCATGTGCATAAAATGAGTATTGAATAGACCATTTAAATTGTTATTATACCTAATTGCATGTAACACATGGAATCCAACCGTTGATGGTGATATTATTTATGTATAGTTGAAGAAGACATACCAAAACTATAAACTTTAAATCCAAATTATAAGATATTTTAAGTTATTTTGTTTTCTATACAAAAAATGTATGTCAAGTTGACATATTGTGGAGTTCAGTCTTTTTTTCCTACCCCGAATATGTAAACAGCTTGATGGTAGGCATGGATGTTTGCAGATTAAGGGTCGTATTACGGGACTTATTTAAGTACAATTATAGAAAAAGTTAAGGTCCCATAGTGCGAGAATACTACTTACAAAACCTCAACTCTTTCTTATCTTTTTCTCAAATAACTCCCGTAATACGACCCTAAGTGCCTTTTCACACGACCCGGTTGCCGGGTAGCCGGCGCCGGGTAACTGGCAGCGAAGTGTATGGGCACGCATGGTAGCTTTCACACGCACCGGCATGCATGCCCATACAATTACCCGGCGCTTACCCGGCGCCAGCTACCCGGCAACCGTATCGTGTGAAAAGACACTTAGCATCAAACTATTTAGGGTCCCCTTAGATAGTGTACACTGCCATACAAAATGTATGAAACGATGCCGTCACTTCATTCAATTTTCATAAAAATTGTCAAAAAAGTTTTGGTTTGTTGGTAGACATTTCCTTATGACATAAACCCACTGTTGTCCACATAATTATTATTAGACATGTTACATGTCAGCTACCTGAGAAGCTACATAAAATAAAATAAAAATTAAATAATAGATATTGTTAATGAAATAAAAGTTTATGTTTGTTTGTTAAGCTGTGAGGTACCGGCTTAGAATAGTGCTTCCATTCTTTTCTATTATCATCGTTTTCGGGTGAAAACCGAAAAAACCACAAGCAACATTTACATCTCACAGTTTAGCAATGAAGTTCATCATCCGTTCTGAATGTAGTGTATTTTTAGGTGAGACTAGAGTATTGGGATACATGATCATGTCGTGCTTCCTTTTGTTAGGTAATGCACACCCGTACACCTGTCGCTGGTTACTCTTTATTGTGGGAGACGCCATGATGGCATGAATTAATGAAAGTTTTTTTTTCGTCTTTTTTTTTCAATTCATGTAAAGTTTCAGATAAATGGAGTGGAATTAGAACAATGTAGTCTTTCATTTCAAATAATTGAAAATGATATTTTTTTTGAAAATAAATCTAAAAAAGCCTTACTTTATCACGTAGTCACACAAGTGGTAATAGATATCTTTCCTAAATGAAATGAAGTCTTAACAGAATCCAACATTCAATATTGAAAAATCTTTTTCTGGAGTAAATTTTGTAGATAATATCATAATATCATATAAAGGCGTTAAATTTAGGCATCACTTGGCATTTTCTCATGCCATTTCACATTCTTTTCAACGAGTTCTCTCTCCCTCTGCATAACGTACTCTCACGTACAATAAAGTCGCGAAAGAAATAATCTCTTTTATATTTTGTAGCCGGCGAAGGATATTTGGGTATTAGATGAAAATCTTCCGGTTTCTTTTTTTGAAAAGACACTGAAATATCATTTGAAATCTGAACAATATTTAGATTTTTTTCATCATTAATACTCTGTTGATTACTTTTTTTTGACATATTATAAATTCTACAATCCTTTTTTAACACCTATAAAATAATTTACAATGAAAAAACAACAAAATATGATTTATAACACCAATTACTGTATCCATCTTTTAAACATAGGTAGGTATATAATTTTAAAATAATAAAACAAGTGAAACAATCATATCGTATCTTTATACAAAATCGCTGCCTTGAAGAGGAAGGGAATAGACGTAAAAAATGGGGAAAGGGAAGAGTTCCGCTATCTAATAAAACCACTTGAAGGTGTCCAATGTGGATTCGTACAAGTTGTTCATGTGCGTACCTATATGTTTTATATTGTTTTGTTAGTCAGTCAGTAGTTTGTGTATGTGCGTCATTAATAAATTCCCACATTAGAGGGAGCTTTCTCTAGGTAATCTTATACTAGTTTTCTCAAGCGATAGTAATAATGATTTTATGAGCGTCGCGTCTTTTACCTTCATTTCACTATTTGTCCTTTCTACCCCTCCAGCTCAAATCGAAATCCTCTACACACTTTATATAGTTATACTTGTTATTTTTATAAGTTCTGTATCTGTTTTTTAGTCAATTTTATTAAATAGCGTTTATCTTTTTTGTTTAATGTTTTGTTTTGTTTGTTGATCACATTGTTTTTATTTGTGGATAGATGTTTTGGCGCATGTTTTATTTTATTGTTTAGTATATTATTTAGCTCTCGGTGTTTTCTATCCCAAATAAATAAATAACTATATTATAAATTATAATTTTATGGGCGCTATTACTTAATCATTGACTCTAAGGTTAAAGCAGTTTTTTGAAAGGTGTGGAGATTTTAGTCTAATATTATATTAAGGGGCAATATATTTTTTTATAATTCAAGGCCCATTAACACCAACATTGCGATCATTATAAGCCGTTTTATTCTATTCTTAGGTAAATCTAATTATCTTACAGATTTGACACTGTGGAATCTAGGTGATCGATGTAAGATCTCTTGAACGCAGTATGAGAGAATGCTGCTTACAATACCTCAACTTTAACATATATTTTTCTCAAATATTTCCCGTAATACGTTCCTTGATTTGTGTACACCACCTGCGATTTATTATCCCATTACTTAGGCGAACATCTTACGCAGAATATATGGACCTATTAACGACGGTAAAATATTGCATAAAAGATATAACATCGAGTTCTATGACCTTTACCAGGACATCAGCGTAGTCAAGTTCATTAAGATTAACAGACTACGCTGGTTGGGACATTAACACCCTATGAATAATCTGGAGTTCCCGATATGGGTGGTATGTAATGACCCAACCGGTAGAAGAAGGGTAGGGAGACCTTAACCACGATGGTTGGACGGCGTTGTTGTGGATTTTCGGACTATGGGGCAACAGAACTGGAAGGTGGCAGCCAATGATAGAGCAGTATGGAGAAGATTCTTGGAGGCAGCGAGGACCCATCAACGGTTGAGACGTTGAGCATGATGATTATGATGTGTTGATTATTGTGGTTGATTGAAAAAAAAAATGCTTACAGGCTATTCATCACTTAGTTCGCTACGCAATATTACACTTTTTTCTGTATTCAAATTATTAGGATTACCTACACATTGCAATGTGTCACAATTCATTTATGTATATGAAAAGTAAAAAAAATATAAATGGACTTGAGCCATTTTTTAAAATAACATTTTCTCTTTATCTTATATCTATTCAAACTAAACAGTCTTCAAAGGGTAATTTTGAAAATAAACTTGACAAGTTTTGGATTATTCATGTTAAACTCGAGGGTAGCTTGATGCCCTAGGGGTTTACAGGTATTACTCACCTGTTTTTCTTTCTTCAGATAAACGTGACTGAAGTTCACAATTGGTTTAAAGATAAGTTCTTAACACTGTTTGTTTTTTATTTGAATTTCGATATTCCTCGAGATTTTTTTTGTATGAGAACGTGAAGTAAAAACCTAGAGACAAAAATAAATATAAAAATATGGAAGATTTTCCTATTGCGAAAATACATATATGTGTATGTATTAAACATTTTTTATTATTAAGTACACATAAATAAAATGGCAGAGATGCATAGAATGTTGAGTAAGATGTGAATATTTAAGCTGTCTGTATTTTTTTGTGCTTTCTTGCTATTTTGAAATTATATTTTTTTCTCATCTTTGTTAATATTTCATGTATATTTTTTCATATGGCATATAATTTATTTATTTATTTATTTATTTATACATCTTCTTGAATATAATATAAACAAATATAATTGTACACTGGCGGGCTTATTGCAACTAGGCAATTTCTTCCAACCAACCAGATAACAAAGTATTACAACATTGTGTATGTACAACAGCAAATAAATAAGAGTAAAAGAAATCAAAGTAAATACGTATAACACTTAAATACTATTAAAACAAAAAAAATAATAATTCATAGCAAGAAAAAAGGATATGGTAAGGACAGGAGAGGAAATCGGGATCAGGTGTTCAAGGATAAATATTCCTTCTTTAGTTTTTTCTTGAAAATACTAAGTGTGTTAGACGACGCAATATCCAATATTATAGATATTTGTTTGTCAATGCTCTTATGAGCGCAACGTGAAAGCACTATAAACGATCAAACCACGATCAATCAAGCCACGGCCTTACCCCAATCACTCGTTTATATCAATCTCCCAACTCCCGAAGAATGCCGATCTCCTGATTCGTGCAAACTCGTATACTGCCTATCAGCTGTAAAGATTACCTGTTGTAAGGCGCAACATCAATATATTATACTTAATAATATGAACTTTATAACAATCTAAAAATACCTACATATAAAGTGTATTTAACAACAATTAGCATTCATTAACAATGCATGTACCTATAATTAAGATTTCTATGCGACATAATAAAGCATTTTTTATTTAAAACATTGTAATCTACGAGTTCATAAGTTCATAGAATGATAACATTTTTTTCTACGATTAAATGGCGTCTGAAAATGAAGATTTTTAAACAATAGTGAGAAAAGAATCCGACATATTTTTTGGAACGATAGTTTTTTTTATTATTTTGTGAAAATCAACGATTTTTGTATGTTTTATAATATAAGTATTCAAGAAAAGACATTGTCGAAATTACTTTGATTATTCTTCTCTGCCTGTTACAGGTTACTAAATACATTTGCAGACGTGACATTTGAATATTTTTTGTTACATATTTTAGATATTTCTATTTAACTATCGATATTTTTTTCCGTTATTAATTTTTTTCATCAAAAATTAAAAATTGAACAAATACTCCAAATTATTTTTCCAAAACAATAAATTTACCTCTCGTACAAAGAAATCATGAAATGAGACGATTAAATGAAGCTGCTACAATTTATTAAAACGATTGATTGTCAATTCACATTTTTCTATTGTGAACAGAACAAAAAAGGCTCTAAAGTGGTTTTCATTACTAAGCCTAATATTTAGAGAGATAATATCAAATTACGCAAAGACATTAAGCTACTGTAACTTACCCAATCATTCGACAGTTGTAGTTTTTTTAATACTGTTTATAAGTCTTAATATACCCCCAGGAAGTAAGCAATAAATTTAAATATGATGTGCAATTTATTTGGTGCCAGCTAATGAGTATGTCAGAATTTAGTGTATCATTCATTGTTGAAATCAGCAAGAAATTGAAGCCACTTATTCTACCTAATTATTTATTTATTGAATATTATGATGACTCAGATTTTTATATTACTAGTTGCATGTAACACATGAGATCCAACTGTCGACAGCGATAGTATGTATAGTTGAAGAATAAGTACCAAACCCATAAATACAAATTATTTATTATTTTATGATATTTAGTTTTCTATACAACACATGTACATAGGTAGTCAAGATAGGATAGTATGGAGGTCAGTCTTTTTTTCCTACCCGGAATATGAAAACAGCATGATGGTATATGTATATTGTATGTTTAGAGATGAAGTATCAAACTATTAAGTCTTCTTTGATATTGTGTATAGGTGACTACCATACAAATTGTATGAAGCGATGTCGTCACTAAATTCAGGTTTAAAAAAATTGTTAAAAAAAATTTGAGATGTACTGCTACAATGCTAATATTTCTTATATAAAATTAAATTATCTAGTTGGGGTGTTTGGGCTTTTTTCGATATTTTAAAAAAAAATGGAAATATAGGCAGTTAAACTCATAAATTTATCATAAAAAAAATACTTTTCTTAATAAAAAATGTTTGAGAAACCCTGGAATTTTTTTGAAAAAACTAATTTGAGATTTTGTATTTGTCTATGTTTATACCAATTTTCAGCGTTCTAGCTTTTATGGTTTCTGAGATATAGGGAAAAATAAAATAAAAATTCAAAACTTGATAACCCCTGACTGAAACAAAAATTCAAAATTCCGAGTATAAAAGTTTTGTAGGCCTGTAACTGTTTATATATTCTGAAATTTTAGGCTCTGTAAATTGAGCGGATCAAAAGTTATAAGGGGGACACACACACACACACACACACAGACATACACACACACAGACACACACACACACACACACACACAGACACACAAAATGTTCTACTCCGAATTCTGAGTAAATCCGTGTATGGAACATATATGCTGCGAAGCCTCTAAGTTGGTGTTTTTTGACTTCAAAGTTGGAAAAGCCGTGAAAAAAGTAGACCTCTCCATACAATAGGCGTGATGACAGTAAGAAAAAATCATTGAAATTATGATTTTATAAAACTAGTTGCATGTAACACATGAGATCCAACTGTCGATAGCGATAGTATGTATAGTTGAAGAATAAGAAACAAACTATAAACCCATAAATCCAAATTATTGAAAATTTTAACACATGTTGGTATGTATGTCAAGATAGGACAGTATGGAGGTCAGTCCTGTTTTCCTACCCGGAATATGAAAACAGCATGATGGTTCTGTATGTATGTTTGGAGATTAAGTACCTATCGAACTATTAAGTCTTCTTACATATTGTGTATAGGCGACTGCCCTACAAATTGTATGAAGCAATGTCGTCACTACATTCAATTTTTACTAGTTGCATGTAACACATGAGATCCAACTGTCGATAGCGATAGTATGTATAGTTGAAGAATATGTACCAAACTATAAACCCATAGATACAAATTATTGAATATTTTCAGATATTTTGTTTTCTATACAACATATGTAGGTATGTATGTCAAGATAGGATAGTATGAAGGAAGATCCTTTTTCCTACCCAGAATATGCAAATAGCATGATGGTATGTATGTATGTTTGGAGATGAAGTATCAAACTATTAAGTCTTCTTACATATTGTGTATAGGCGACTGCCATACAAAATGTATGAAGCGATGTCGTCACTAAATTCAATTTTTAAAAAAATTGTTAAAAAAAATTGAGATCTTCTACTACAATGTTAATATTTTTTATAGAAAATTAAATTATCTAGTTGGAGTGTTTCGGTTTTTTTCGATAATTGTAAAAGTTTTGGAAATATAGGCAGTTAAACTCATAAATTTATCATAAAAAAAATATTTTTCTTAATAAAAAATGTTTGAGAAACCCTGCAATTTTCGAAAAAACTAATTTGAGATTTTGTATTTGTCTATGTTTGTACCAATTTTCAACGTTCTAGCATTTATAGTTTCTGAGATATATGGAAAAATAAAATAAAAATTCAAAAGTTGACAACCCCTGACTGAAACAAAAATTCAAAATTCCGAGTATAAAAGTTTTGTAGGCCTGTAACTGTTTATATATTCTGAAATTTATGGCTCTGTAAATTGAGCGGATCAAAAGTTATAAGGGGGGGACGGACACACAGACACACAGACACACACACACACAGACACACACACACACAGACACACACACACACAGACACACGAAATGTTCTACTCCGAATTCTGAGTAAATCCGTGTATGGAACATATATACTGCGAAGCCTCTAAGTTGGTGTTTTTTGACTTCAAAGTTGGAAAAGCCGTGAAAAAAGTAGACCTCTCCATACAATTCTCGCGTATTCTGGCTTGATACATTGTCGATATGTTAAGAGAACAAAGTTCTCCTGAACAAATCGACAGTTGGATCAGGTAAGCATATTTTCAAATATTTTTATTTTTTTATGTATGATGATTTAAATACCAATTTAACTTTTTAATTTTAGAATAAAATGTATCTTTTATCAATATTTTACATAAGAAATCGAAAACTGAATTATAAATGTGTTTTTTATATACTAGTTGCATGTAACACATGAGATCCAACTGTCGATAGCGATAGTATGTATAGTTGAAGAATATGTACCAAACTATAAACCCATAGATACAAATTATTGAATATTTTCAGATATTTTGTTTTCTATACAACATATGTAGGTATGTATGTCAAGATAGGATAGTATGGAGGAAGATCCTTTTTCCTACCCAGAATATGCAAATAGCATGATGGTATGTATGTATGTTTGGAGATGAAGTATCAAACTATTAAGTCTTCTTACATATTGTGTATAGGCGACTGCCATACAAAATGTATGAAGCGATGTCGTCGCTAAATTCAATTTTTAAAAAATTTGTTAAAAAAAAATTGAGATCTTCTACTACAATGTTAATATTTTTTATAGAAAATTAAATTATCTAGTTGGGGTGTTTCGGCTTTTTTCGATAATTGTAAAAGTTTTGGAAATATAGGCAGTTAAACTCATAAATTTATCATAAAAAAAATATTTTTCTTAATAAAAAATGTTGGAGAAACCCTGGAATTTTTTTGAAAAAACTAATTTGAGATTTTGTATTTGTCTATGTTTGTACCAATTTTCAGCGTTCTAGCGTTGTTGGTTTCTGAGATATATGGAAAAATAAAATAAAAATTCAAAAGTTGATAACCCCTGACTGAAACAAAAATTCAAAATTCCGAGTATAAAAGTTTTGTAGGCCTGTTACTGTTTATATATTTTGAAATTTAAGGCTCTGTAAATTGAGCGGATCAAAAGTTATAAGGGGGGGACGGACACACACACACACAGACACACACACAGACACACACACAGACACACACACAGACACACACACACAGACACACGAAATGTTCTACTCCGAATTCTGAGTAAATCCGTGTATGGAACATATATGCTGCGAAGCCTCTAAGTTGGTGTTTTTTGACTTCAAAGTTGGAAAAGCCGTGAAAAAAGTAGACCTCTCCATACAATTCTCGCGTATTCTGGCTTGATACATTGTCGATATGTTAAGAGAACAAAGTTCTCCTGAACAAATCGACAGTTGGATTATTTTAGGTTAACTACACTAGTTGCATGTAACATATGAGATCCAACTGTCGATAGCGATAGTATGTATAGTTGAAGAATATGTACCAAACTATAAACCCATAAATACAAACTAGTTGCATGTAACACATGAGATCCAACTGTCGATAGCGATAGTATGTATAGTTGAAGAATATGTACCAAACTATAAACCCATAGATACAAATTATTGAATATTTTCAGATATTTCGTTTTCTATACAACATATGTAGGTATGTATGTCAAGATAGGATAGTATGGAGGAAGATCCTTTTTCCTACCCAGAATATGCAAATAGCATGATGGTATGTATGTATGTTTGGAGATGAAGTATCAAACTATTAAGTCTTCTTACATATTGTGTATAGGCGACTGCCATACAAAATGTATGAAGCGATGTCGTCACTAAATTCAATTTTTAAAAAAATTGTTAAAAAAAAATTGAGATCTTCTGCTACAATGTTTATATTTTTTATAGAAAATTAAATTATCTAGTTGGGGTGTTTCGGCTTTTTTCGATAATTGTAAAAGTTTTGGAAATATAGGCAGTTAAACTCATAAATTTATCATAAAAAAAATATTTTTCTTAATAAAAAATGTTTGAGAAACCCTGGAATTTTTTTGAAAAAAATTATTTGAGATTTTGTATTTGTCTATGTTTTTACCAATTTTCAGCGTTCTAGCGTTTATGGTTTCTGAGATATATGGAAAAATAAAATAAAAATTCAAAAGTTGATAACCCCTGACTGAAACAAAAATTCAAAATTCCGAGTATAAAAGTTTTGTAGGCCTGTAACTGTTTATATATTCTGAAATTTTAGGCTCTGTAAATTGAGCGGATCAAAAGTTATAAGGGGGGGACGGACACACAGACACACAGACACACACACACACACAGACACACACACACACACAGACACACACACACACACACAGACACACAAAATGTTCTACTCCGAATTCTGAGTAAATCCGTGTATGGAACATATATACTGCGAAGCCTCTAAGTTGGTGTTTTTTGACTTCAAAGTTGGAAAAGCCGTGAAAAAAGTAGACCTCTCCATACAATTCTCGCGTATTCTGGCTTGATACATTGTCGATATGTTAAGAGAACAAAGTTCTCCTGAACAAATCGACAGTTGGACTAGTTGCATGTAACACATGAGATCCAACTGTCGATAGCGATAGTATGTATAGTTGAAGAATATGTACCAAACTATATAAACCCATAGATACAAATTATTGAATATTTTCAGATATTTTGTTTTCTATACAACATATGTAGGTATGTATGTCAAGATAGGATAGTATGGAGGAAGATCCTTTTTCCTACCCAGAATATGCAAATAGCATGATGGTATGTATGTATGTTTGGAGATGAAGTATCAAACTATTAAGTCTTCTTACATATTGTGTATAGGCGACTGCCATACAAAATGTATGAAGCGATGTCGTCACTAAATTCAATTTTTAAAAAAATTGTTAAAAAAAATTGAGATCTTCTACTACAATGTTAATATTTTTTATAGAAAATTAAATTATCTAGTTGGAGTGTTTCGGCTTTTTTCGATAATTGTAAAAGTTTTGGAAATATAGGCAGTTAAACTCATAAATTTATCATAAAAAAAATATTTTTCTTAATAAAAAATGTTTGAGAAACCCTGAAATTTTTTTGAAAAAAAAAATTTGAGATTTTGTATTTGTCTATGTTTGTACCAATTTTCAGCGTTCTAGCGTTTATGGTTTCTGAGATATATGGAAAAATAAAATAAAAATTCAAAAGTTGATAACCCCTGACTGAAACAAAACTCAAAATTCCGAGTATAAAAGTTTTGTAGGCCTGAAACTGTTTATATATTTTGAAATTTTAGGCTCTGTTAATTGAGCGGATCAAAAGTTATAAGGGGGGACGGACACACACACACACAGACACACACACAGACACACACACACACACAGACACACGAAATGTTCTACTCCGAATTCTGAGTGAATCCGTGTATGGAACATATATGCTGCGAAGCCTCTAAGTTGGTGTTTTTTGACTTCAAAGTTGGAAAAGCCGTGAAAAAAGTAGACCTCTCCATACAATTCTCGCGTATTCTGGCTTGATACATTGTCGATATGTTAAGAGAACAAAGTTCTCCTGAACAAATCGACAGTTGGATCAGGTAAGCATATTTTCAAATATTTTTATTTTTTTATGTATGATGATTTAAATACCAATTTAACTTTTTAATTTTAGAATAAAATGTATCTTTTATCAATATTTTACATAAGAAATCGAAAACTGAATTATAAATGTGTTTTTTATATACTAGTTGCATGTAACACATGAGATCCAACTGTCGATAGCGATAGTATGTATAGTTGAAGAATATGTACCAAACTATAAACCCATAGATACAAATTATTGAATATTTTCAGATATTTTGTTTTCTATACAACATATGTAGGTATGTATGTCAAGATAGGATAGTATGGAGGAAGATCCTTTTTCCTACCCAGAATATGCAAATAGCATGATGGTATGTATGTATGTTTGGAGATGAAGTATCAAACTATTAAGTCTTCTTACATATTGTGTATAGGCGACTGCCATACAAAATGTATGAAGCGATGTCGTCACTAAATTCAATTTTTAAAAAAATTGTTAAAAAAAATTGAGATCTTCTACTACAATGTTAATATTTTTTATAGAAAATTAAATTATCTAGTTGGAGTGTTTCGGCTTTTTTCGATAATTGTAAAAGTTTTGGAAATATAGGCAGTTAAACTCATAAATTTATCATAAAAAAAATATTTTTCTTAATAAAAAATGTTTGAGAAACCCTGAAATTTTTTGAAAAAAATAATTTGAGATTTTGTATTTGTCTATGTTTGTACCAATTTTCAGCGTTCTAGCGTTTATGGTTTCTGAGATATATGGAAAAATAAAATAAAAATTCAAAAGTTGATAACCCCTGACTGAAACAAAACTCAAAATTCCGAGTATAAAAGTTTTGTAGGCCTGTAACTGTTTTTATATATTTTGAAATTTTAGGCTCTGTAAATTGAGCGGATCAAAAGTTATAAGGGGGGGGGACACACACACACACACAGACACACACACAGACACACACACAGACACACACACAGACACACACACACACACACACACACAGACACACAAAATGTTCTACTCCGAATTCTGAGTAAATCCGTGTATGGAACATATATGCTTCGAAGCCTCTAAGTTGGTGTTTTTTGACTTCAAAGTTGGAAAAGCCGTGAAAAAAGTAGACCTCTCCATACAATTCTCGCGTATTCTGGCTTGATACATTGTCGATATGTTAAGAGAACAAAGTTCTCCTGAACAAATCGACAGTTGGATCAGGTAAGCATATTTTCAAATATTTTTATTTTTTTATGTATGATGATTTAAATACCAATTTAACTTTTTAATTTTAGAATAAAATGTATCTTTTATCAATATTTTACATAAGAAATCGAAAACTGAATTATAAATGTGTTTTTTATATACTAGTTGCATGTAACACATGAGATCCAACTGTCGATAGCGATAGTATGTATAGTTGAAGAATATGTACCAAACTATAAACCCATAGATACAAATTATTGAATATTTTCAGATATTTTGTTTTCTATACAACATATGTAGGTATGTATGTCAAGATAGGATAGTATGGAGGAAGATCCTTTTTCCTACCCAGAATATGCAAATAGCATGATGGTATGTATGTATGTTTGGAGATGAAGTATCAAACTATTAAGTCTTCTTACATATTGTGTATAGGCGACTGCCATACAAAATGTATGAAGCGATGTCGTCGCTAAATTCAATTTTTAAAAAATTTGTTAAAAAAAAATTGAGATCTTCTACTACAATGTTAATATTTTTTATAGAAAATTAAATTATCTAGTTGGGGTGTTTCGGCTTTTTTCGATAATTGTAAAAGTTTTGGAAATATAGGCAGTTAAACTCATAAATTTATCATAAAAAAAATATTTTTCTTAATAAAAAATGTTTGAGAAACCCTGGAATTTTGTATTTGTCTATGTTTGTACCAATTTTCAGCGTTCTAGCGTTGTTGGTTTCTGAGATATATGGAAAAATAAAATAAAAATTCAAAAGTTGATAACCCCTGACTGAAACAAAAATTCAAAATTCCGAGTATAAAAGTTTTGTAGGCCTGTAACTGTTTATATATTTTGAAATTAAAGGCTCTGTAAATTGAGCGGATCAAAAGTTATAAGGGGGGGACGGACACACACACACACAGACACACACACAGACACACACACAGACACACACACAGACACACACACAGACACACACACAGACACACACACACAGACACACGAAATGTTCTACTCCGAATTCTGAGTAAATCCGTGTATGGAACATATATGCTGCGAAGCCTCTAAGTTGGTGTTTTTTGACTTCAAAGTTGGAAAAGCCGTGAAAAAAGTAGACCTCTCCATACAATTCTCGCGTATTCTGGCTTGATACATTGTCGATATGTTAAGAGAACAAAGTTCTCCTGAACAAATCGACAGTTGGATTATTTTAGGTTAACTACACTAGTTGCATGTAACATATGAGATCCAACTGTCGATAGCGATAGTATGTATAGTTGAAGAATATGTACCAAACTATAAACCCATAAATACAAACTAGTTGCATGTAACACATGAGATCCAACTGTCGATAGCGATAGTATGTATAGTTGAAGAATATGTACCAAACTATAAACCCATAGATACAAATTATTGAATATTTTCAGATATTTCGTTTTCTATACAACATATGTAGGTATGTATGTCAAGATAGGATAGTATGGAGGAAGATCCTTTTTCCTACCCAGAATATGCAAATAGCATGATGGTATGTATGTATGTTTGGAGATGAAGTATCAAACTATTAAGTCTTCTTACATATTGTGTATAGGCGACTGCCATACAAAATGTATGAAGCGATGTCGTCACTAAATTCAATTTTTAAAAAAATTGTTAAAAAAAAATTGAGATCTTCTGCTACAATGTTTATATTTTTTATAGAAAATTAAATTATCTAGTTGGGGTGTTTCGGCTTTTTTCGATAATTGTAAAAGTTTTGGAAATATAGGCAGTTAAACTCATAAATTTATATTAAATATTTTTCTTAATAAAAAATGTTTGAGAAACCCTGAAATTTTTTGAAAAAAATAATTTGAGATTTTGTATTTGTCTATGTTTGTACCAATTTTCAGCGTTCTAGCGTTTATGGTTTCTGAGATATATGGAAAAATAAAATAAAAATTCAAAAGTTGATAACCCCTGACTGAAACAAAACTCAAAATTCCGAGTATAAAAGTTTTGTAGGCCTGTAACTGTTTATATATTTTGAAATTTTAGGCTCTGTAAATTGAGCGGATCAAAAGTTATAAGGGGGACACACACACACACACACACAGACACACACACAGACACACACACAGACACACACACAGACACACACACACACACACACACAGACACACAAAATGTTCTACTCCGAATTCTGAGTAAATCCGTGTATGGAACATATATGCTTCGAAGCCTCTAAGTTGGTGTTTTTTGACTTCAAAGTTGGAAAAGCCGTGAAAAAAGTAGACCTCTCCATACAATTCTCGCGTATTCTGGCTTGATACATTGTCGATATGTTAAGAGAACAAAGTTCTCCTGAACAAATCGACAGTTGGATCAGGTAAGCATATTTTCAAATATTTTTATTTTTTTATGTATGATGATTTAAATACCAATTTAACTTTTTAATTTTAGAATAAAATGTATCTTTTATCAATATTTTACATAAGAAATCGAAAACTGAATTATAAATGTGTTTTTTATATACTAGTTGCATGTAACACATGAGATCCAACTGTCGATAGCGATAGTATGTATAGTTGAAGAATATGTACCAAACTATAAACCCATAGATACAAATTATTGAATATTTTCAGATATTTTGTTTTCTATACAACATATGTAGGTATGTATGTCAAGATAGGATAGTATGGAGGAAGATCCTTTTTCCTACCCAGAATATGCAAATAGCATGATGGTATGTATGTATGTTTGGAGATGAAGTATCAAACTATTAAGTCTTCTTACATATTGTGTATAGGCGACTGCCATACAAAATGTATGAAGCGATGTCGTCGCTAAATTCAATTTTTAAAATATTTGTTAAAAAAAAATTGAGATCTTCTACTACAATGTTAATATTTTTTATAGAAAATTAAATTATCTAGTTGGGGTGTTTCGGCTTTTTTCGATAATTGTAAAAGTTTTGGAAATATAGGCAGTTAAACTCATAAATTTATCATAAAAAAAATATTTTTCTTAATTAAAAATGTTTGAGAAACCCTGGAATTTTTTTGAAAAAATTCATTTGAGATTTTGTATTTGTCTATGTTTGTACCAATTTTCAGCGTTCTAGCGTTTATGGTTTCTGAGATATATGGAAAAATAAAATAAAAATTCAAAAGTTGATAACCCCTGACTGAAACAAAAATTCAAAATTCCGAGTATAAAAGTTTTGTAGGCCTGTAACTGTTTATATATTCTGAAATTTAAGGCTCTGTTAATTGAGCGGATCAAAAGTTATAAGGGGGGGGGGGACACACAGACACACAGACACACACACACACACAGACACACACACACACACACACACACACACAGACACACACACACACACAGACACACGAAATGTTCTACTCCGAATTCTGAGTAAATCCGTGTATGGAACATATATGCTGCGAAGCCTCTAAGTTGGTGTTTTTTGACTTCAAAGTTGGAAAAGCCGTGAAAAAAGTAGACCTCTCCATACAATTCTCGCGTATTCTGGCTTGATACATTTTCGATATGTTAAGAGAACAAAGTTCTCCTGAACAAATCGACAGTTGGACAAAGTGAAAAAAACAAACAAGATATCATGGTAGTGTGTAAAGGATTTTGTTTGATAGGAGATGAAGGGGTAGGGAGGAGGGGAAGAGGGAAGAAATGAAGGTCATGAAGGTGTCTGCCGCACTTCACTGGTTTACCACACAATCAACCGGCATCAGTTTACCTCGTATCATTTGTCGATATTTATTAAAACGAAATTGGAAAATATCAACATCATTAAAATTTTCATTGTATTGACGGCATATGCGCGGTATAATGGAGAATTTTCGATAGTTCGTTCTACATACTGGGACATGAAACAATTCAGGTCTTCTTGTCATTCTTACCGGGGCACGTAATTCAACTAATTTCACGATGTCAGGAGAATCGAAGTAGTTGTTCAATATTTTATATAGTAATGATTGATCATATAAGATGCGTCGGTTTTCGAGAGTGATAAATTTATGAAATATAACCGACTCCTGATAAGATGGAAATTGTAAGTGAAGTCGGAAATTAATGTGCCTGAGATATTTCTTTTGAACAGATTCTAATCTGCTTTTATGAGTGGTATAATTTGGAGTCCACACCGGGGTGCAATACTCTAAGTGTGGTCGAATATATGCTGAATAAAGTTTGTGCAATGTGTTTATATTCTTGAATGGTCGACACAGTCGGAGGATGTATCCCAGCGATTTAAGTGCTTTACCCATTATAGTGTCCAAATGTTTATCAAAAAGTAATTTGGAGTCCAAAATTATACCTAAATCTTTAATATGATCAACTACAATAAGTGAATTATTTTCAAGAGTATAATTAAAATGAATAATGTTTTTGTTACGGGTGAATGAAATCTTATTACATTTAGATACGTTTAAGTCGAGCCTATTTTGTCTGCAATATTCTGAGAGGTTGTTTAAATCGTGTTGAAGTTTTATGCAATCATCGAGTGATATTATTTTCAAGAACACTTTCATGTCATCAGCATAAGCAACGTAATTAGAGTAAGCAAAGCACCCAGTAATGTCATGAATATAAATATTAAAAAGTAACGGTCCCAGGTGCGATCCCTGGGGTACGCCAGAAGGGGTAAGAATATATTCTGACACAGAATCTCCGATTTTAACTGATTGAGACCTGTTTTCAATATATGAGACGAACCATCTAAACAGATCACCATGTATCCCAACTAGTTTCAGCTTCTGAGACATAATCTTATGATCGACTTTATCGAAAGCCTTAGAGTAATCAGTGTAGATAGCATCTACCTGATATCCGTTCTCCATATTGCCTGTGATGTAATCCGTGAAAACAATCATATTTGACAACACTGAGCGCTTTCTTAAGAATCCGTGTTGCTGGTCTTGAATGTTCTTTAAAATATGTGTATACACATGATCGTATATAATACGTTCGAACAATTTGCTAAATACTGATAAGATCGATATTGGCCGATAGTTTTCGACTTTACTTCTAGTTCCTTTTTTGTGTATGGGGATGATAAATGCTTCTTTAAATTTATTGGGAAATTTTCCCTCTTTCATCGATTTATTGAAAAGTAACGTTAATGGTAAAGCTAAATTTACAGCACATTTCTGTATAAAATGTGGGGGGATATTGTCACTTCCGGGCCCCTTAGTAACGTCTAAACTCTGAAGATATTTGAGCATATCGATTTGATCAATATAAACACCACCTATTCCGTGCTGAGTAATAGAATCACAAGGAACCTCACTGTCTTGTACTATTGTGGTAGGTACATTTTTGTCGTATATAGAATTAAAATATTTGGAGAATAAACCCATAGATACAAATTATTGAATATTTTCAGATATTTTGTTTTCTATACAACATATGTAGGTATGTATGTCAAGATAGGATAGTATGGAGGAAGATCCTTTTTCCTACCCAGAATATGCAAATAGCATGATGGTATGTATGTATGTTTGGAGATGAAGTATCAAACTATTAAGTCTTCTTACATATTGTGTATAGGCGACTGCCATACAAAATGTATGAAGCGATGTCGTCACTAAATTCAATTTTTAAAAAAATTGTTAAAAAAAATTGAGATCTTCTACTACAATATTAATATTTTATATAGAAAATTAAATTATCTAGTTGGAGTGTTTCGGCTTTTTTCGATAATTGTAAAAGTTTTGGAAATATAGGCAGTTAAACTCATAAATTTATCATAAAAAAAATATTTTTCTTAATAAAAAATGTTTGAGAAACCCTGAAATTTTTTTGAAAAAAATAATTTGAGATTTTGTATTTGTCTATGTTTGTACCAATTTTCAGCGTTCTAGCGTTTATGGTTTCTGAGATATATGGAAAAATAAAATAAAAATTCAAAAGTTGATAACCCCTGACTGAAACAAAACTCAAAATTCCGAGTATAAAAGTTTTGTAGGCCTGTAACTGTTTATATATTTTGAAATTTTAGGCTCTGTAAATTGAGCGGATCAAAAGTTATAAGGGGGGGACGGACACACACTCACACAGACACACACAGACACACACACAGACACACACACAGACACACACACACACACACACACACACACACACACAGACACACGAAATGTTATACTCCGAATTCTGAGTAAATCCGTGTATGGAACATATATGCTGCGAAGCCTCTAAGTTGGTGTTTTTGACTTCAAAGTTGGAAAAGCCGTGAAAAAAGTAGACCTCTCCATACAATTCTCGCGTATTCTGGCTTGATACATTGTCGATATGTTAAGAGAACAAAGTTCTCCTGAACAAATCGACAGTTGGATCAGGTAAGCATATTTTCAAATATTTTTATTTTTTATGTATGATGATTTAAATACCAATTTAACTTTTTAATTTTAGAATAAAATGTATCTTTTATCAATATTTTACATAAGAAATCGAAAACTGAATTATAAATGTGTTTTTTATATACTAGTTGCATGTAACACATGAGATCCAACTGTCGATAGCGATAGTATGTATAGTTGAAGAATATGTACCAAACTATAAACCCATAGATACAAATTATTGAATATTTTCAGATATTTTGTTTTCTATACAACATATGTAGGTATGTATGTCAAGATAGGATAGTATGGAGGAAGATCCTTTTTCCTACCCAGAATATGCAAATAGCATGATGGTATGTATGTATGTTTGGAGATGAAGTATCAAACTATTAAGTCTTCTTACATATTGTGTATAGGCGACTGCCATACAAAATGTATGAAGCGATGTCGTCACTAAATTCAATTTTTAAAAAAATTGTTAAAAAAAATTGAGATCTTCTACTACAATGTTAATATTTTATATAGAAAATTAAATTATCTAGTTGGGGTGTTTCGGCTTTTTTCGATAATTGTAAAAGTTTTGGAAATATAGGCAGTTAAACTCATAAATTTATCATAAAAAAAATATTTTTCTTAATAAAAAATGTTTGAGAAACTTTGAAATTTGAAATTTGAGATTTTGTATTTGTCTATGTTTGTACCAATTTTCAGCGTTCTAGCGTTTATGGTTTCTGAGATATATGGAAAAATAAAATAAAAATTCAAAAGTTGATAACCCCTGACTGAAACAAAAATTTAAAATTCCGAGTATAAAAGTTTTGTAGGCCTGTAAGAGTTTATATATTCTGAAATTTTAGGCTCTGTTAATTGAGCGGATCAAAAGTTATAAGGGGGGGACGGACACACACACACACAGACACACACACAGACACACACACAGACACACACACACACACACACACATACACACGAAATGTTCTACTCCGAATTCTGAGTAAATCCGTGTATGGAACATATATACTGCGAAGCCTCTAAGTTGGTGTTTTTTGACTTCAAAGTTGGAAAAGCCGTGAAAAAAGTAGACCTCTCCATACAATTCTCGCGTATTCTGGCTTGATACATTGTCGATATGTTAAGAGAACAAAGTTCTCCTGAACAAATCGACAGTTGGACAAGTATATCAATGGTGCGCTAACGAACCGTCAGCGTAAAGGCGTACTATGAGATTACGAATTTGTCATTTATATGCGTTTTTTGTATTTGTTGCAGAATGGCTCAAAGAGGTTTTTTCAACCGCTGAAAAAGCTGCTGACTATATAATTGAACATTTAGATAGTGACAATGATCTAGATGATGAACCACAGGTGGTCATTTTTCCACCGGAGGCTTCAGAACTGACGGATGAAGAGGATATCGACGAAAATAAGTCGGAAGAAAATTTTCAAGGCCAGAAATTTCAAGTCTCTGTTGGTACTCTCGAAATGCATACTGCAAATTGTCAATAATTCTCATATTGATCAGAGTGAAACTTTATAAAGTACACTCATTCGTATCATTACTGAATAAAAATTTTCAGCAGTTTGAGATATTTGCTCATGCATTGTCAATTGACGAGCAAATGATACCATATCGCGGAATGCACAGTTCCAAAATGTATATTCATGGAAAACCAATAATGTTTGGATTAAAAGCATGGACATTTGCGTCCTACGATGGATTTGCTAGCGATATTTATGCCGGAAAATCTTCGGGAAATGTTAACGATAGTTATTATTTAGGTTTAGGTGATAGGGTAGTGACATCGTTTTATGAAATCTTACATGCAAAACAGCAAATCATGTATACTATTCGTAAGATAGACAGTGCAGTTGTCACAGTCGCAACAAATTTTGATCTGATCGAACCAACTCAAAATATAACGAGATATTCGCGAGAGAAAAAGTCCCGTAACCCCGCTAACTCAACCGAGAGTTCTTCATAACTTACAAGTTAATGGGAGGTGTGAACCTAGCTGACAATTTTATATTGAATTATCGAATAAAAATTGTGATACGATAATTTAAATACGATAATTTTATTATCGAATGGTGGTGGAGCATATTTTCAAATTATTGGGAAGTCGCTTTATGTAATGCTTGGCGCCTCTATCAGATTATATGTACATCCAGAGCAAAAATTCCACTTCTAAATTTTAAGAGAACAGTTACTATAAATCTAATGAGTCTTCAAATACATCTAATACAATAATAATCATTGACAGGTCGACCAAGTCGATTAGCTTAAACAATAGTTAAAGAAATAACAATCACTTAAAAAAAACTGATTTTCGGAGACGATGCCGGATATGCAAATCGCATACTATTTTTCTTGTCGTGCATGTAATGAATTTTTACACCGTGGATGTTCTGAATCATATCATATTAAAAATTAATTAGTGAATTAATCAAATTGGTCAATATTTTAAAATATATTCATAATTTATGAATGCAGATGGTTATTTTTTATTTTATTTCTTGTACATTTATTAAATAATAAATATGTATTATAATTTTGTACATATTTGTAATAAATAATGTATTTTTAAGTTAAATTTATTATCAATATTTACTTCTCAATATAATGTATAAAATTGTACATAGAGTAATGTTTTTATTTTAATAAATGCTGTATTTTTAAAAATCACATTGTATTTAGCTTGAATTAGTTGGTAGCACCCCTTTCCGCTGACGGTGCGGTAGCGCACCACCTCATATTTCAAAAACTAATTTTTTTTTATCATTTTTTTTTTCAAATTTATCTAAATCAAAGTATTTTAGGCTAGTGTTTTGATTTTCAAACATATATGACGGTTTTTCGAAGAGCGGCGAAAAATGGGTTAAGAGAACAAAGTTCTCCTGAACAAATCGACAGTTGGATAAAATATATTATGTTATAAAGATTTGAAAAAATATATTTATTTTCATTTTAAAAGAGCGAATAATATTAATATTATTAAAATAAAAATACAAAATATGTTTGTCCGCCATTTTATGTGAAACACCAATCAGAGCGCATGACGTCACCATATTGTTACTGTCAATTGTGTTTGTTACTGTCAACTGTAGTGTTGTTCGAAATGGCTATTTTTTTCATAACAAGCTATATGGAATATGCTGCTTATTTTTAACATGCTATTTTTATTTATTGATTTATTTGGTTTATTTGGGAGAATAAACCAAATAATATCGCTATCCGCTCTATTCAATCGTTGACGCATCTGTTATAACACGCACCGAGTATTGTAACGTGGTGGAGAATATTTAACGTTTCAGAAATAAATAACTTGGTGGCTTTCATTGCTTGATTATAAAATAAAATGATGTTATTATATTGTTTGTGGGAGTTGTACAGTGTTACATGAGGTTGAAATGGAAATACACAATGTATTATGATGAATCTAATATACATATGGGATAATTGTTATGATTCATATACATATTATGATTAATATATTAAAAAAAAATAGAATGTTATGTAATAGGTGTGATGACTGTAAGAAAAAATCATTGAAATTATGATTTTAAAAAATAAAATAGGTTATAAAGATTTAAAAAATGTACTTATTTTCATTTTAAAGGAGTGAATAATAATATTATAAATATAAAAATACAAAATGTGTTAGTCCGCCATTTTATGAGAAAAAACAATCAGAGCGCACGACGTCATAGTATGGTCGCGTCAATTCTTCTGATAGTCTTCAATACAATATACGCATTAATTGTCGGTCTGGACAATGTTTATTTTGGTGTTTTTGATATATTAATATTTTAATTAGGTACTTAAAACTAAAACAAAACAATAAAATAGCAATGGAACAAGGATTCATCAAAGCAAATAGTTTCAATTTACCTAGATACTCGCCTACCTATCGGGGGATACTATGGGCCGGTATTACAGTGTCAGTTTAAGAGCTAAACTCAAGTTTCACAAAAATATAGCGTATTACAGTGTCCGTTTAGGCCTAATCTTCCCTCAAATATGTCACTAAAAGGACAAATATTTAACTCAACGTTTCTGGCAGATTAAGTACTTAACTGTGAGTCAACTGTCATTTGCTAGGCAACTCGTGTAGTTTCAGTTTCTATCACTAGAGGCGTTAGGCAACGTGTGTAGTTTCAGTGTTGTATCACTAAAGGCGTTAGTTGTATCGATGGTGGCGCCACACAACAAAACAAACTGACAGCCGTATTGAACATGGGCATTTAAAAGCATTATTTTGGTGAAAAAATTAAATTTACCATGTTGGATAATAAAACAATGGTATTTAAAGTCGTAGCGTCCCGTTTTGTATTTCGTATTATTTGAGGTTATTTAAATTTGACAGATAATAACCACAGAAAAAGTGAAATATGTCTATAATTGAAGATTTAGTAACTGACATGTTATATTGCACTGTAATACAGAAATGGATTCAATCTCCCCTTAACATTAATCTTGAGTTTAACAAACTCAATGAGTTGAGGGCCGACTGTAATATCGGGCCTAAGTTTATTGTATTTTGTATGTAACTTAGTTCTTATTGAATAAATAAATAAATAATGAACGCTCGCAACGTATGGTTAACTAATTTACATAGTTTTAGTATTCTACAATTTTGTCACGCGATGGTGAGCTGACGAACGTTCGACATGTTATGATGCTGGTCACTGCCAAACTAAACTAGCAAGCTATATTTTTTTCATGCAATGAAGCGATTCGCGAAACGACGGCGATTACGCGAAGCATGCGTTTTAAAACATCGTTACAATTTTAGCAGCATACGAATTATTACATAGCTCTCGTTATTTGTATTGTGTTAATAACAAGCTATATTTATCTGCTATCGTTATTTTTAGCAATAGCAGCCATAGTAGTTATTTTTCTGCCTGTCTTAACTACTCTTAACTAGAATGGAACTTTTGATGGTCGGATATTTCTTTGCGTCGAACAAAGACTTTTGTTCATCAGAATTTCGAAACGTAAAAACTTAATAATAAGTACATATAAGTACTTTATTTATCTGTAATTTAAATACAACTTACATCTCGAAAATCGATAAAATATGCTCCTTCTTCTCTCTACATTATGTGTTCATAAGCTAAAAACATACGGGGGGAAACGTATGATGGCCTATTTTGACGTTTGGACATTAATGAAGTTCTTTATATGCTTATTGCCTAAATAATGGTAAATATTATATTATTGAGAGCTAAAAGTGGGGGAACAAATACTGTACTTCATTGTAAACGAGTACTTAATAAAATACACTTATGTCTCGCCGTGCGAAATTTAATCACTTATTTCTCTTTTTTTTCGCGTGGGACGAAAACATATACCTCAGTAGGTGTTTTTTTCGTCGTGTTTGTACATTTAGGGACCGCACAACACTTATGCACTTTTGAATTGATTATAAATACACAAATCGTCCTAGAATACATATATTACATATAGTAGTGATATGCAGTTTACAATATCGTGACGTCACCGTCAGGGTCGGCAGCCGCCATGATACTACAAGCGTTTTTTGGCGTAAATGTCAAATTTGATTTTAAAATGGCGATTTTTGCTACTAAACCTTTATTTTATGTAGAAATGTATATATATTTGAAAACAGTGAATGCGTAAAAACATCGTGAGATAGTTTTTCAAAATTAGTCATCATGCCTATTCTCGCGTATTCTGGCTTGATACATTGTCGATATGTTAAGAGAACAAAGTTCTCCTGAACAAATCGACAGTTGGATGATTTGTACTTATACCTTCCATAGTATAAAAATTGTCAATGGTATACCCAACAATATAATTATCTATGTACCTACCTAAGTACAGTTTATACGATGACAGCTATTCAATATGTGTTGCTGTTGATTTGTTAAAAAAAATATGTTGACTTAGTAAAACACTTTTTTTATTCCTAAGTGTAATAACAACTACACTCAGAATGCTTTTGTGTACCGTGCTTGCATGGTGTGCAATGATTTCTTTAATACACTCGACATCTCTGAGAGCTCTCTCGGTGCGTTTAGGACAGCTGTCTCCTCCTATCATTTCTAGTATTTTGATTTAAGCAGCTGTCTTATACAAGAAGTAAAAATTTTTGTAATTAAAATTATTATTTATTGAATAATGCATGGAGTTTTCACCGGTCAACTAATAAAGCAATGGTACATTGTTTGTTTTATAAATTTCGAAACTATCAACCATAAAATCAATAAATAAGTAATTTTATCATTCGTTGTAGAATTGAGCAAAGAAATTGAAGCCTCTACAATCTACCTTATTATTCATGTATAAAATAAAGGTTTTATTCATTGTGATCGGGAGGGCAAGTCTGGTCAACCGTCGAAATCAAAACCCATCTATGCTTATCATATCTTGGATATATTTATATTATGGAGTTCTGTAATTATGTTAGGATATTAAAGAACTCCATATGATAATTATATCCATGATATGGGTAATCACGAGAGTTTTGATTTCGACGGTTCACCAGACTTGCCCCCCTGAACTAATTACCTATTGTTCTAAGTATACAAAAGTAGACAGTAAGCATCTACGAAATACAATACTCCTTGAAAATAAGAAATTTTACTATGCGAACAGTTTATCTGGTGTCAGCTACTTGTGATAATTTATTGTATCATTCATTGTAGAAATCAGCAAAGAAAATGAAGCCACTACTTTCTACCTTATGATTTATTAGTAAAATATTATGGTCGACTCAGGTTTTTCCATTGTGACCTGTACATACGTGTCTATAGTGATCAATTTGCCTCACCCCCGTTCTGCCGAGTAGCAGGGCGTCCATTTCGCCCTCGGTTCCAGAGATGACTGCGATGGGCGCAGAGGGCCCATCTCGGGCCCCGCCCCCTCCATCAGCGCCTCTGGACATCTGACAGTTCATTCCCTTATCACTGACAAAGGTGTGAAACTATCCTCGCTGTTTTAACCACACGACGAATTTGAACCACAAACAAAAAAAAACATCCTTGTGTATTTGACCGGTATATTTGGTTTTATTTTATTTAGTATTTATCACATTTTTAAAGTCTAGGTATTTTTTTTTAAGAATTATCTTTGCTTGGTTTATAAAAATGTTTTATAAAATATTACTTTCCTCTTATTTATGATTATTTCACCACATTTTTTGTTTTTTTTTTCACTTAATCGTTTTGAGAACTCAATCGTTTTGAGAACTAATAACTTTTAAAAATATCATTCATTTGATTGTTACGAGTTGTCACAATGTTTTTTTAACACTACATTTCAATAGTTCACATTTTTGGTTGGTTTATTTTTTTTTGTATGAACCCATTCATTGAGTTTTTAATTTTCATGGAAAATATGAATTTAATGTTTTTGTCTGTATATTCAGAAAAGTATTTTGTCACAAAAGTCAAGTAATTCACAACAGTACGCATTATAAAATATTTCATTGTAGTTTATATAATATTTGAAATTCAATTCACTATTTTTTTTCTCTTGTATTGATGCATTTATTTTTATACGATCCGCAAATGTTTTATTTTATTTGTTTATATCAAACCGTGAGTACAACCACTCAAATTTGTCGCTTACATTTTTTTCCTGATATATATTTTGTGTCATTATGTGATTATTTTCAAATTTTAACTATCACTTCACAGTAAAACGCTAAGATCCACCACAATTTCTCATTGATAATCAATCAAGTACCTACTCTTTGAAATTACTTTGAAGTTTAACGAAAAATAACTTTTGATATCGAAAAGTTTATCTTTGTTTCGTAGAATGGGAGGCGAAAAACTGAATTTTTAGCGAAAGGTTGGCGTCGAAATAATATTTGTGGTTTGATTTTTAAATACATTGTATGTGTTTTCGATTGTTCACGTGAATGCCACACTTTTAATTAGTTTGGTTATTAACACATCTGTAATCAGTGTAGATTTTTGAGTTTTTCTCCTGAATTTTATTAAAAACAAGAACATCTTTGATATTTTAATTGAGTCGTTGCTGGATGCTAATTTTGTTTACCAATGAATGTTTACACAAATCTTCAATTAGTGTGTTTACATAATTGTTTACATATTCAACATAAGATCATAGTTCAGGTTTATTTTTAGTTGGAATTTAATTCATTGTACAGGCGAAAGTTCTCTGTAGAATTTTGAAACTTTATGTAGGTGAATAATGTTGACATTAAAATTGTTTGTTTTTTTCAGAACGTTTAGGATGTTTAGGATGTTTTAAATGTATATTTATATTCGTAATTAATGATATCAATAGTTTATTATCTGTATTTCAAGCACAGTAATTTTGTTAATTTATCTTTTTATTTGCGAATTTTGAATAGTTCATATAAAATGGAGTTTTTGTGTTTTTAATTGCTTATGACAATAAAATTCACCTTAATAGCAATTTCGTATTGACATTATGTAATTTTGTTTTCGATTGGTCAGTCTCATATTCTTGGTTTTATTTTTTTGTTTTGTCTGTCATAATTTTAATATCATCACAAAATATCAGCCAATATCGTTTGTCATTTTTCACAACAAAAAAATATTTTTTTTGTTTTGCATATTTTTTAAAGACTGCTCAAACTGAATGTCTATCATAAACAGCACATTTTTTATTTTATTTGTTTCTATAATAATGTGAACATCTAAAAATATGTAAAATTTATCCAAAGCACCACTAAGTTTATGATATTATTAAGGATTGAAAGTTTTTTGTAAGTAATATATTATGGGTTTCTATTTTTTGCACATCAAATTTCTTAAATCCTTTATCACAAATGTTCCAATTCTCACGGAGCTTTTTTCAAAAGATATGATTCAAAATAATTGGGTATATGTCGATTGTAAAAATAAAATGTTTTTTTCTAGTACCTATGTAGATTATTATAGTAACATTGGTCGTAAAAACTTATAACATATACACAATTTTATTCACATACGTGTCAAAATAATGATGGTGTAACACAAAAAAATTGATCCACTGGTTCAGTCTATACGTAAATTCTCATACAGTCTATATGTTGATATGTCACATCTATGGGGATTTCACTAAGCACTTTTATCTATTAAAATACCTATAACAAGGAAGAAAATAATTAACACTGATGTTTTATGTTGCCAGACGTGGATTGATTAAAAAAAGGTCAAAGCGTAAAATTTAAAATAATAAATGAAAATCGTACAGCTTTAGCAAAAATATTTTCAGCCTATAAAATACTAATTAGCACTCTTATCAGTATAAACAAGATGAACCTCGATAAAATATAGGTACCTACTGATGATTTGTATTGACTTTGAAAATTAAAAGAGTATCAAAAATTACGCAGTTGCAAACTCAGCATTTTTTTAAATAATTCTTCCTTCTGAATATTTGATTTTATTCGTGTGTTAGGCCGCACAGGCGAGGCGCTGAGAATTTTTAGCGAATTGCAACCCACTTTTCGTACTGACGTAGAAGCGGACTGGTTCGTTCCGTCATACATTTTGTACGATTCTATTAGCGCAAAACAGGAACGACGTATGCCTTTAAATATGAATTAAACATTTTTATTTAAACCATGTAGTATACATATGTTATATATTTACAACAAAACATTTTGATTAATATTTCACTATTTTCAGATATTGGAATATATCATAATGACGAAAGGTGTTGTGACATACCACCAGTTGCTCTACCTCTCATATTCTTCCACATTTTTATTTCTATTCCTACAGTTCCTCCCCATCTCCGTCATTATCCTTGTTGCTTTTGTCATATATATTTTTTTAACTCATACATTTTTTTTAGTTTTTAGTATATAATATTATTTTTTTTTCAGAACCAACTGTAAATACGTAGGTACTTTGTGGACACTTTTTTGGGCCTTGATTAATTACTCAATGTTTATGTTCATATTAGTTAATAATGCTGTTATTGTCCCAAATAAATAAATAAATATTCTAATATTTGAATAGTTTCATAATTTGCGATTCAAAGTCCTTTTTGGTTTAAAATATTTAAAATCCCTCCATTTTACCCTTAACCTAGACTAGACAGTAAAGAAACTTCGTGACATTATAGTATATTTACTAAAAATAAAGTGATTATATGTTGATAAAGCACCGGCGTATTAAATATTCATCAAGACACCACAGTTAATGGTGGTAGGTATATACTTTGAAGCAAGAACACGTGTTGAAACAATGCATTATAATTACAATTTCCATATTGCACACATACACATGTCGCGATTTAATTAAAGTTTCTAGAACTCCATCAACGATGCGGCAAAGACCAAGTTGTCTGCTTTTTGGTGTGTTAGGGCCCTAGTTCGTTGGGCCACTGCAGTAGTCGCGCAACCGTTGTGTATTTTGAGTTATCAAACGAGAAGCCAGAAAGACATCAAAGCATATGCTAGAATCCATCAGCGCTTTCAATCCAGCAGGACTTTTGCGAGTTTCGTCAAAAATTGCTGGATCCGCGCCGGATCCAGCAATATTAGATTTTTAAAAAGACTTAAATATATTCTCATAAGTAGGTTAGTATAAGACAATCTTTTGGAATTTTTTTAAACTACTTGAATGTAACATTTAACCTCTGTGCACCTTATATATTATGTATCCTCTATGTGTAAATTATTTGTATACCCTATTGTATAAAAGTAACAGCCCCAGAACAGGTTTAGCCTAGTGGGGCGTTACTTACTTAACCTGAATATGTACAAATGTTTGAGTATTAAAAATAAATAAATAAAAAAAATAAAACTTGATTGTATTCGTATTGATAAGTTTATTGTAATCAATTGAAAATAGTATGAAAAAGTAATATCTCCTCTATTTTTTTTTAATTTTTCGTGAAGGTATGAGTTATTATGTTGATAAATATTTTTGTACATTATATTTTTGCAAAATATTTCTCCATGGCAATGACTTTTTTCAATGCCGGTAAATATCCAAATGTCTTAAAAAATGATTTAATATTTATCTATAATGATTTTGTTACAAAAATGAAGATATGTAATATGTACAATGCAAAGATTTATATCAATACAAAATTTTTATTTTATTTTTTTTATTTTTAATCATATCTACCTACATATATACAACAAAAAATATATAAAATTGCCTAGTATGAACAAATTAAATATAATGTTTATATAAATATATAAATGCCTACAACAAGTAATAAAATTAAATGTGTCTCAAATGTTATTACTTAAAACAAGAGTGAAATAAACAAAATAATAGATGAGTCGATGGCAGAGCGGTGAGCGTGCTGGGCTAGTAATCCAGTGGTCGCGAGTTCAAATCCTGCCTCGACCGATTTCGTTCACCTAAAGCTCATGAATTTACGCTTAATTTGGGGAATGTAGGAAGATGTAAATGTACTTGTTTAAATAATACAGCGTTAGTGTCCAAGCTCAAGTGGATTGTACACCGTAAACACACCGTCTCCGCAACAGCGAAACAAAAAATGAGCGACATCGAAACTACATCTGCAACTTAGTATCGCGACGGTGTTGCATACTTGGATACTCGATGGATACACCGAGTGTCTAGTTCTGTCATGTATACCAACCAAAAGAGCTATATTAATTTTGTTGGTAGTGCGACTTGTGTCCGCCTCGGTGAAACAGCGCCCTAATTGTGAACGTTCCCGTGCAGACAATATAATTTAAAGTTTCCACTTTCAGCGTGACTTATGTATACGACCTGAAGGAGTAAAAAGGATTCCGTTCTTAGCGCCCTTACTATTGTTACAATCGGCGGCCCTGAGAGCCGTATAATGGAATTACTCCTTGCTAAGATTGTTTCTGAAATAATGTGCTTTCACTCGCAGCAGTGTTAAATGCTCGTAAACAACTGAACCATAAAAAATGTACCTATACACAGACATACTACATAATATATTATGGTGAAAATAGAAATGAATAAATCCGTGGACTTAGTTGGTTGAAGCTGAATTCTTCTTGACGGAGAAGTAAAACGAGTGGGTTGTGGCCAACGCTAAACTCTTCACTTACAAGTCATTCTATAAAGCATTCAAAATTTGTATGGAAAATATTCTGAAATTTCATGAAATGAGTGTTAAATTATTTTTTTTATTTAAATATTTTATTATGAAAACTTGATAATTCTTCAATGCCATTTTATGAAAGTGATGTACCTGCCTTTATACCAATTTGAAAAAATAAAAATTTTAAATTAAAGTTTCCTGAGCTTGGGGTCACTTTGAAATATTTGATAGTTAAAAAAATTGAGAAGCACTATTCAGATATCCTTCTAAATCTAAAGAGGTCTAAGCAAGTTTTTGGTATACAAATTTGCAAAAAATGAGAATAATCGAATGAGTATTTTAGTCTTTAATCGATAAAGTAGATAAACATGCCGTACGTAGCATATATTAAGTAAGTACACAGATACATTGTGATGAAACTTGCAGAATGAAATCTCAGCATGATACTAGTTGATAATCTGCAATAAAAAAATAACTTTAAATATTGTGAATTTATAAATCTCCAAGAATAATATTAATTTTTTCGATTCTTTTCAAATTTGCATAATTTGAAAAGAATCGAATGATTTCTTTAGTCTATAATCGATAAAGTAAAATAAACACGCCGTACATAGCACATAGCACATAGCACATAGCACACAGCACGCAGCACACAGCACATAGCATACACACAGATATATTGGGATGTAACTTTAAGAGTCAAAGAGGCGACTTGTTATTGGGTGCGTGTAAAATAAATATTTGACAAAGTACCTGTTAGTTGCCCGAGAAGCAATATTAAATAAATATGTAAATTAATAGGTGTGGATTGACCAGCGACAGATGCGCGGGTGTGCATAACCTTATGAAAGGAAGCCTAATGTAAAAAAGTCAACATTCAGAATGTGTGGTGAACTATGTAAGATGTTATTTTGCCTGTTATATATTCGATTGTCCGGTTCTTACGGGACACCAGAAAATAATATAAAAAAAGTCATCAAAATCGTACCGGCAGTTTAAGAGATCAGTGACATACACAAATTAATATAAAATTATAATTGGAAAAATTATAATATAAAGATATTAACGAATCTTGTTTCATTTTAGATAGTAAATCTCAAAAGTTATACTGTTTGCATAATACCAGGCGTACATTTTTTTTTATATTTTTATTTTTACTTTTACACTTATTGATTCTAATTGTGAATTTAAACCATCCTGGGACCCATTAAACAACAAAAAAATATCCAAAAACGGTTCAGCCGTCTAGGACATAAACAAGTATAGAATAATAAATTTTATGTATGTAGGTATATGAAGATAATTATTTCTACATTAAATTTCGTATAAAAAAATAAAAAAATATTTAAATGTATATTTCACCAAATTTCTCATTAAAAGGCTATAGTAGGATTTACAGTATATTTTGAAAATAATTTTCCCAGTAGGTACCTTCAAAATATACGTTTTTAAAATAAGGAACAGTTTATATGTAGGTAAATCTTCATTCTATTGCATGAGTTTTTTTAAATTTTGAATTTGATTAATACTTTTCTTGTAAAATTAGTTTAAGTAGGTAATACTCATTTATATTTTTTTGTAGTATTTCACTAAAAAACTATAAAGTCTATGAAGTAGATTTTTACTTCAGTCGAAAGTGAATATGAAAATCTACCGGTAGAGTTTTTTATTATGATAATATTTTAATAACTATCCTTGCAATTAAAAAAACCTCTAAATTTTCCCTTTTTTGCACGATAAAATGTTGAATATCACATATCAGATGATATACAATATTTATAAGTTACGTTTTTCATACATTAGAAGGTTATTTAGTGCGCATTTTTGCGTACATCTATATACCCAGGGTATACAAGGGCCTTAATGCATTGAACGTGGACAAGGGTTGATTTTTAAAAACGATTTCTAAGGAATCGTGCCATGTAATATCTGAAATTATCAAAAATATCAAAAATTATTTTAGTACAAATTTGTTAAAGGGACCTCATTTCTATGGACCTCAAGGGAATTATAAACAAGTTAAAAATATATCGTAAATTTTTTTTCATGTTTTATTAAATCTCATGTCGAACGTGTCTCTGGCATCATTTTCTGCAAAATGTATTCATGGATATACTATACATAATAAAGTCCCAAGGAATAGTAAACTCATTTTATCCGTGCCCAAAGTTTCTAGAAACAAGCTGGTGGTCTTAATTAATTTTCTTACGTAGGTTTAACAAATTTTTCTTGACAGCCGCAGCCACAGCTAAGGGATAATATTATTATTTTGAAATAGATTGGCACGTGTAGTGAACAAGTCACCTTACAGTGTATTTATTATTTAATTCTATCGTCCGTCCGAAATAATTATTTCATCAGTTAAATATTTACAATACAGAATAACCAAGGAATGGTTATCTTGTATATTTGTCTGAATGTCTGAATCATTACAAACGATTTTCATAAGAATTTTCTATTGTATACCTATAGCTACGACAATTTTTAAATACAGTTTTTTTCAAGCAATTCACTCTTTTACTTTCCCCTTCTTTTTTTTTAATTTTATTTTGTAAACATACAGTCTTAATAACAAATTTTATATGAATAATATAACACTTTATAAGTGGACCAATTAATGAAATAATAACTATGAAATAGTGGAGTAATGATTATACAATTTTTAAGGATATTGGTTTAACATCAATTTCTCGATGGGTATCGCTACTTCCACCACCACTCGCTCTGAATTTAGGTACTGTAAACGGCCCCTTCATAGAACGCTAAGTCAGCGACAAGAAAAAAAATGCATAGCACGAAAAGTTGCTCATGGAGCCCTCTAGATTAGCAATTTCTGCACCATAGTGCAAAAGAACAATCGACGAATGTGAATGGAAGATTCACACTCGTGGACTTCAGATCTTTTTAATATAACAGATGGGTCGATGGCAGAACGGTTAGCGCGCTGGGCTAGCAATCCAGTGGTCGTGAGTTCGAATCCTCCCTCGACCGATTTCGTTCACCTATAGCACAAGCATTTACGCTTATTTTAGGGAACGTAGGAAGATGTATATGTACTTGTTTAACAAGGACATATTAATTTAAAAAAAAAATAATAATAATTAAAATTTATAAAGCGCCGTTTAGTGATTTAAATGAGAAATATCAGGGGTATGACCGTTTAAATGAGAAATATCAGGTGTATGACCGTTTAAATGAGAAATATCAGGGGTATGACCAAGATCTCTGTAGAAAAATAACCATTAGTATGACAAAACTTCTTGAAGTCTTTAAAATTGTTCTTCGTGATCACAAAATCCGCGTGACCAATGGGACCTTGAAGAGGCCCACGGATAGCAACGAGGAGCTTCGATCTATAAAGAGGACACCATTGGGTGGCAACAATTCCACAGGATATGTTCTGAGTATTGATTGAACTGACATGAGGCAGAGGAGGCAATTTCAAATTGGTGAAGATAACTTCTTAAAATTTCCGTGCCCTGTGAAAAATTGAGAAGTCCAAAAGTCAGGGACAACCCAGGAAAATTTAATTCGATTCCTCGCGCCATGAAAAAATAATCTCGATATTCTACCCAATGAGCAAGCTGTCCGACGGGACTGCCAGATATTCTGTAAATTTGCGGAAACAGTTATTTCAAGAACACTGCGTGACACTCGGTCCACTGGAGGGTATTATCTCGATGGGTATCATGTAGAGAGTGAATACTTTGAGTTTCATCGTGATGTTTTTATGTGTATGCCGTAATTCAAGTAAATAAAATTAGCGAGATAAAATAAATACAACAATTATTTTACAGAAAATAAATCATAAGTAATTGAATATAGTAAATTGAAGGATCAAAATGTACATTCTTTCAAAGCTTTCGTTAGGAATTTCATCATGTAGGTATAAACATATCATGGCCTGCGCTTAGGATCTTTTTAATTTATTATTTTAAATAGGATTTGAGATTTTAGAAGCAATTGAAGAGTATGATAATTTTCATAAATCATAATCAGATCCTGACGAAATGCAGATGGGACCATCCATGAAAAAAGTGACCTTTTCTAATGAAAAATCAATAAAATTGTTAATTTCTTCGAAATAGTATGAAATCATTTTTATTTTTAACAATAAATTATTATCTGTTTTTGCTTCAAAATGGGTGGTTCATTTTATTGCTGAGATGTTATTGTTGCGTGTTGTATTTTCAATTAAAATGATGAAAATAGAAAAGAGTGTTGCCTTTTTAGGTAAGACGAGAGTAGTTGGTGACATACACGCATGTGTCGTGCTTTATTTCATAAGGTATGCACACCCGCAGACCTGTCGCTGGTTACTCTACATTATGGTGTATGCCGTGTTGGAATTTCTTGTTATTACATATGTTCATGTCACTTCAAATAGATATAAAATAATGTTATATATAACCTGTATTATACTGTACAATGATTATGTGGTTCGTTTATGGTTAGGTATAGCTCTGGTGTCTGGTACAAAATATCTAACAAACGAAGTTTCACGGTGAGCGTTCAGTTGAATCATTGTGGATGAGCTTCCCGTAATGGAAACCTGGAAGATAATTACTATGCAACGAATGGAAAAATAATATTATACGGGCGGAGCTATGGCGAACTTATTGGTACAGGAAAGAGCGAGCGACCTAAACCACGAGCAGTCGCAGTTATGCAAGTCATATGAATATCTAATGGCATTGTTTGGAATTGTATAGATACGCTAGATCTACATTTATTTGATGTCGTTCCCATTCCAAATAACAATTATCGCATAAACAATAAATATTTTGATAACCATAATTTATTATTTCAAATCGCATCTCGGTCAAATAACAGATTCATTGGCTAGTGTTAATTAAACACCAACTCGATAACAAGTAGTCACATTTTATTATCAATGATTATCCTTTATAGGCTGAGGTGGTTCGGACAAATTCGAAGAAAGCCGCCAGATAACATATTTTATTTTCATTCGGAAAACATACAGCGGTAAACATAAAATCAAACTATAAGAACACTTAATTAACTAGTTGCATGTAACACATGAGATCCAACTGTCGATAGCATTAGTACGTATAGTTGAAGAATAAGTACCAAACTATAAACCCCTAAATACAAATTATTTAATTTATTAAGATATTTGGTTTTCTATACAACACATGTACCTAGGTATGTATGACAAGATAGGATTGTATGGAGGTCAGTCCTTTGATCCTACCCTGAATATGAAAACAGCATGATGGTATGTATGTATGTATGTTTGGAGATTAGTATCAACGTATTAAGTCTTCTCAGATATTGTGTGTAGGCTACTGCCATACAAATTGTATGAAGCAATGTCGTCACTAAATTCAATTTTTATAAAATTGTTAAAAAAAATTGAGATGAGCTAATACAATGTTTTTTTTTTTATAGAAAATTAAATTATCTAGTTGGGGTGTTTCGGCTTTTTTCGATATTTTTAAAAAAAATGGAAATATACCTAGGCAGTTAAACTCATAAATTTATCATAAAAAATATTTTTCTTAATAAAAAATGTTTGAGAAACCCTGGAATTTAAAAAAAAACTTACTTTGAGATTTTTTATTTGTCTATCTTTATACCAATTTTCAGCGTTCTAGCGTTTATGGTTTCTGAGATATATGGAAAAATAAAGTAAATATTCAAAAGTTGATAACCCCTGACTGAAACAAAAATTCACAATTCTGAGTATAAAAGTTTTGTAGGCCTATAACTATTTATAATTTGGGCTCTGTAAATTCAGCGGATCAAAGTTATAAGGGGGGGGACGGACGGACACACCCACACACACAGACATACACACACACAAAACTCAATTAAATGTTCTACTCCGAATTCTGAGTAAATCCATGTATGGGAACATATGCATATGCTGCGAGGCCTCTAGTTGGTGTTATTAGCATGCAAAAAGTCAACTACGCCATACAAAACGTTCCTTAGTACACGCATCTTGGCTTAATAATGTCGATTCATTCAGAGAATTGAATTCTCATGAACGAATCGACAGTTGGATTAGCATTCAAAAAGTCAGCTACGCCATACAAAAAGTTAGCTACGAATCGACAGTTGGAAAAGTAGGAATAGGAAATAGGGAAAGGGAGAGCAAATCTCATATACCTACATATGTATGTATAAAACAGAAATAATGCTGTATAACACGATCTCCACTATTTACTGCCGCAAATTACACGCATTACCTCGCGGCGAAACTGATTAACAGGTGAATCAAAAATATTAGTATGCATCGAAAATAATGCATTAAATCTACGACAGATAAACCTAACACTGCACGGGCTATCGAGTGTCCGACAAAAGACCAAAAGGGCGTACCAAAATACGATGAAAGAGCTTGGTGGTGGAGGATATGCGGGCATCTAATGTCTCTGAGGGCGATTTTCAGGATAGGATGAAGTGGAGGAGCGCAGTTAGGAGAGCTGACCTCACCACCATGTGGGATAAAAGCTGAGTAAGAGAGAAAGACTCACAATTAACCTTTCAAAATTGCATTATTCATCTTCGTTTTGGATTAAAAAATGCCCGGACAAAACTTCACACCTAATTGTGTCCTTAACTAGGTTGATCAGAGTCGACAATGGGACATTGAAGAGGCATAGGGCTACTCATAAAGTCAATTTAAACAAATTAAATATCAGTTTCAGTCTTTGGATATCTTTGAAGTTAAAATTAATTGAATAATATTTATTTATACAAAAATTAATAACAATTTAACTGTATTTTTTTTATAATTCAATAAAGAGTAATAAAAAGATTGTCGACCTTCGTGGCTCACCTGGTTAGGTATCTGACTGCTGATCCAAGGGTCCCGGGCTCGATTCCCGGTGGAAACACAGTTTTTAATTGTGTTTTTAATCTAAATCTATGATAAGATTACATTATATCGTATGTCTCCAGAATGTGACAACTTGTTATTGGGTGCGTGTTAAATTGATATTTGACGTAGTACCTGTTAGTTGCCCGAGAAGTAATTTAAAAAAAAAAATTAAATAAAAATTAATAATGAAATAAGCTTATCAGAAATAGGTTTTCTCAAAATGTACTTACTGATATTTTTTACGGTGTCATTTGACATTCAATTTAATTGAATTTCTTGATAAAAATTATGAATTATTTTACAATTTGAACCCTTATACAAATTCAGTTTATAATTGTGTTTTAAGTCTGGATTTGTCAGACGATTAATATTGTAAGTTTTCCTGAGAAGTAAAATAAAATAAAATTGATCATTGTGGTCATTAGAATCTAGTTATCTCTAAGAATAATTACAGAACATTCAAACGATTATATTGTGGCGCAACAGTCACTGCGCCACATCGCTACGCTGCCGCTACCATGTACTGCGCTGCACGCGAGCTACGATCTACCTGCCACGCTCACCTGGCTACGACAAAGCCAGGTATATAAGGGATCACACCGGGTTCACAATCATTCGGTATTCATCCAGACCTCCAGCTACGTCCTAACGCTGCCCAGTCGCCTATTCATCGTTCAAGATCCGCGATCTAAATTTATTAAACTAAAAATAAGTATTTTCAAATGTTTGAATGTTAACTTTGTGGTTCATATTTAACAAATTAAATTTAAAAATATAACTTTGAAAGTTAGCCTGATGAGGGAACGGTTAGTTCCGAAACCGGTCGCATCGTTTCAACCAAAAAACGTGGTTAATACAAAGTTATATCTTTAAATTTAATTTGTAAAAATAAGTACTTTATATTATACCACCTCGGAACAGGCCTGGCCTAGTGAGGTGGTACAAACCAACCCATATATTTGAAATAATTTTAAGTGTAATTTAACTGATGTATTTTTACTTGTACTTATTTTGTAATTTTTTTTATTTTTGGTATTAATAATAAAAAAAAAAAAAAAAAAAATATATATATATATCCGATAAGTAAAGCAATTACCATTGTATATTCAAACACAACTGTATATAAACGAGAAGTTATATTATTGTTACATCTTTTAATCTCTGTCCATCAATAATTACCTGAGTTTTATTCTGTATTTTATTATCTATTGTATACGGTATTACATTTGCTTGATCGATCAATACGTGTGCCTGGCTATCGGGAGACTCCGATAGACGGTATCCGGGTTCGATTCCAGCATCTGTGATATCCTTTAGTTGTATGTAACCGAAGCGGACACACAGGTTTTATACCTACACGTCCAGCAGACCGGTATCACCACCATCTGCCTGCCGCGGCCCCCGCCGACAGGCTTGCATCACCGTGTCCAACCGGTGTGCAAACGCTTCCAACCTAAGTGGTAACCTTAACCCACACAATTAAACTGGTGACTCTAATACAACTAAAATATCATAAATATGATTCCTAATTAACAAGTAACTCCTTGGTCACATTGCTGATGTTCAAAATAAAAAGATCTGGGGAGGCAAGTGTGGTCTACCGGCGGAATCAAAACCATCCATGGCTACCCACAGCATAGATATAAATCTTTCTTAACTTCCTTGTACCCTTCGCAAGTGGCGAGTTTATTGCCATATGGCAATTTCTTCCAACTAATCAGTGTTTCCAGCCCAGAGAAGCAATATTAGCGTGAGAAATGAATTTAAATAAATTTCTCCTCTGCTGGGGATCGAACACAGAACGCCCGCACAGAAACCAAACGGCTTACCAACTGTGCTACGGCGGTGGATCTCATGGAGTTCTATAATATCTTAAGAACTCTATATTATGATTATATCCGTGATATGGGTAAACAGGGATTTTAATTCCGCCGGTAGACCAGACTTGCCCCCTGAAATTGATGATATTTCACAAGCGTCGAGTGTATTTTATACCTATTAATTTTTATCTGTGACGTCTACTTTGCTATCTTAGAAAGCACCACATGTTGCTCATCAAATTTTTGTGGTGTTTTTAATTCTGGCGTTCTTTGTAGAAGCTAATTACATCGCATTGGATAGCAATTGAATTTTCTAACAAAATTCTGACTGTAAATACAGTTTTTTCTCTAATTGGAATCAAATCCGGGATTCAAGAGTCATATATCAAACACACTCATCGCAGAAAGCCGATACATTACAACGAGCAAAAGCAAACTGGCGTAGGTACCTTAAAGTTTGAGTTTTAAGTTTCATTAATATCTGATAATTAGTTGTTAAAACATTGATTGAATATATAGGTCAAGGCGGAATAGCATACGACAAGACTTGTAGGTATTTCCAGCCTCTACTAATCAACCGAACGATATATTATTGTGAGTAGTGGTATAGCAGAGAGATCTGTTTCACAAACAATAATGAATGTCTGAAGGTTTAAATGGAATCTTGATATCGATTCAGCCAGGAAGAGAGATATATTGTACGGCTGTGTTGTGAATAATATACGTATAAGACTCCACACCAGGCGGCTAGAATTCATATATAAATGGAAGGTTTAAAGTTGTCTTTACTGAGTGGAATGGGAACAATATTGATTAAATAACACGTTAATAATTTTTACTTTACAATGTTTTAACGGATGAGTTTAAATTTATTTTTAAAAGGTAACTTCCTTAAAAGTTGGGTTCAATTAAAAACAAAACACGCCTTAGTTAAAAGTTTCTTAAAAAAATGTCCTTACAATGGTTTCATTACCAATTCTGTCAAAAAAAAATCAGACCGTTATACTGCAGGCGTGTGCCTAGAACCTTCAGACTACGTAAACCCTGAAATCAAATTGGAAAATGTCGAATATTTAAAGTGTTTTTTAGCATAAGTTCATCGTTGATCAATTCTGCAGCCATGAAAAATATATTTCAATCACCTGACAAAATAACATTTTGTAGCCCTGAAAAGGATCGTATTTAAGTTTCAATTTACAATCTTGTAGTATGTTTGCAATAAAACAAAAAAATAGGTTTTGAATTAGTAATATATTTTTCTTGAAATGACTTAGCAATTATTATATTTTTTTTTGTATTTCTTTACATATTATAATTATAGCAAGCCAAGGTTTTCGGCTTCTATAAGCTATTCTGCTACTGCGTCATAGTAATTTATTTTTATGCACTACGATTTTTGGAATCTATTGCATTTTTGTTTTTTTTTGATAAGCACGAAGCTATTTATTTGATTTGCAGTCAGTCCCTCATGGTTATTTTTTTATGAGCACTAGACTTTTTTTTTAATTATACATCGAATCCACACTTATCCGTATATGCATTTATGTAATTTATGCGTGTAAATGACAAAAACTTGACTATACTTACATATAACCAATTGTATTGATATTTGAACAAATACTATCAAATTTCAGTGCTGTGAAAATGTGATTTATTATTTTTGAAAGCAAATGCAGCAGACAGAAGTATGTACTCAAAGGTATCTTTGAAGAGATCTCAAGCAGAGATAGAGGGATGTAGAGAGATTTGTATATGAAGACAAGGAAGACTACAAGACATTCCTACAGGGCTTACGACCTGTTATCGGCTGGCTTAAGTGATCACTTTGCGCCATGGCAACATTCACCAATTAAATGTCTTATAGTGGATGCTTTCCTTGTGATAATCGAAAAGTTGAAAGTTGTATATATTTATTATTTTTAACTTAGAGAAATAGGCACTGGGTTTTCTATCCAAATGGTAGACAAAAACAAACGATCACCTAATATTATGTAGGTGTATTCCAACCGTTGAAGTATTTTGATTCTGTTAAACTTTTAATGATGAGTTCCATTATTACTTTCTTAACAACAAAATGAACTTTATCTGGTTAGTTTTGACATATATGTGAAATTATTCGTAATTATAGAATAAACGATGATAAACAAGAACAGTATACTAAGTTAATTTTTAGGTATTATTCTGTTATATGGACAGATATAATTTTATGACAATTTTGAACATTTCAATACGACGAGGTTAAAGGAAAATAGAGAAATCAAGGCGAATTCAGAGAATACGAACGTTGCGATTGCGCAAAGTCAAAAAATAAATCTTCTTATAAGTTCCCTATCGATCCAATATTGGAAAGTTCTATATATTATATTAATCGTGAAATAAATTATTTAATATGCCTGCTTCTTTGTATTGTTGCTCCAAGTTGTTACAATAGAAGGTAAGTCTCATAATATATGCCTTACCTACTTTCTTTTTTCATACGACAACATCAATATCCAATTACATTCTTTTGATTATTTGACGATTTTATCAAAGGACTAACACAATTTCCAATTGGATTCTGAGCAAGAGAATTCGAATCTGTGATAAAATATTTAAAACGAATTATTCCAACAGAAACGACATATATATGTGTGTGGCCATTTACTCCTTCCCACCTTTATATATGTACCTAAATACGTATTATGTATAAATCCTGTAGGTGGAAACCAAGTAATTCTGTACATAATTAGGTGACACATCTGGTCCAATACTGTAATCACTAACGATCCATGGTGTATCATGGTATTATCATTGATGTATCACAATTTAACGACAGGCACCTTTTGATATCGTTTGAATTTGAGGCTGTTGAGGGAAGGGCATACTTTTTTTGCAATTGATATTCTTGCAACCCCATTGAGTTCATTTAAACGAAGCATTTTACACAGTATTACGTCTATAACAATTTAACATTTTCCACAAATAACGTAGCGTGTACCATAAATCACTTAGTCACTTAGTATTTTCAAAAAAAAATTAAAGAAGGAATATTTATCCTTGAACACCTGATCCCGATTTCCTCTCCTGTCCTTACCATATCCTTTTTTCTTGCTATGTATTATTATTTTTTTTTTGTTTTAATGTTATTTAAGTGTTATATGTATTTTCTTTGATTTCTTTTACTCTGATTTATTTGCTGTTGTACATACACAATGTTGTAATACTTTGTAATCTGGTTGGTTGGAAGAATTGCCTAGTGGCAATAAGCCCGCCAGTGTACAATTATATTTGTTTATATTATGTACAAGAAGATATATAAATAAATAAATAAATAACGTAGCGTGATGGTGATTATATATTTTTATTGTTTGAGGCATATAATGTACATCATTTTTTTATGTTTGCTTACGTCTATTATTTTTTTTTATTTTTGAATTAACTGTTTTTTTATTTTTGAATTTACTATTTTATTTTTGAATTTACTGTTTTGGTTTATTTTGAGTCGATATGTATATCTTTTTTTTGTGTTTGCTTACATCTATTGTTTTTTTTTGTTTTTGTTGTTTTTTTATTTATTTTGTTTAGGTTTAAATGTAAACCTAATTGTTTTTTTTTTCTTTAATATTTTTATCATCAATATTTGTTTTATCTATGTATATAAAAGGTATATTGTGCCGTTTATAAATAAATAAATAAATAAATTTATAATATCGAATTTTTTTTTTTAAATGAATATGTCCTTGTTAAACAAGTACATCCTACGTTACCTAAAATAAGCATAAATGCTTGTGATGTAGGTGAACGTAATCGGTCGATGCAGGATTCGCGACCACTGGATTTCTAACCCAATGCGCTAATCGATCTTCCATCGACCCATCTATTTAGAAATTAATTTATTTATTTTATTTCACATTACTTCTCGGGCAACTAAAAAGTACTATGTCAAATATTAATTAAGCATGCCACATTTTGAAGACTTACGATATTACTGTGTCTCCACCGGGAGACGAACCCGAGACCTTTGGATCAACAAGCAGACACCTTACCAACTAAGCCACGAAGGCCGATAACGAAGCAATATCAAGCGAATAAGTGTGGATATTAATAAAACTAGTTGCATGTAACACATGAGATTCAACTGTCGGTGGCGATAGTTAGTACATAGTGTAAATATTCGTAAAAATCCATGTATGTTAAAAAATCCATGTAATCCATGTATAAATCATAATAAATAAATATACCAAACTATAAAACCTAAAATCAAAATTATTGATTATATTAAAATATTTCTTTCGTTTACAAAATATGATGTCAGGTAAGAATAGTGTGGAGATCAGTCATTTTTTCCTACCCCGAATAAAACCAGTTTGAATTTTGTGCATGAATGTATAAAAATCAAGTATCAAATTATAAGTCTCCTTGGATTTTGTGTTTTCTGCAATACAAACTGTATGAAACGATGTCGTCACTAAATTCAATCTTATATAAATTATAATTTTCTATCTAAAATATATAGATTTACCCCTGATATGAACGATCATTCGAAATTGTGAGTATAAAAGTATTGTCAGCCTAAAATTTTCAATATTTTCGGAAATTTTGGGCTCTCTGCATAATGCGGATCAAAAGTTTTAAGGGACACACACACCCTCACACACACAAACACTCACTTTATATTATACTCCGAATTCTGAGTTAATCCATATATGCAGCAAAGCCTCTAAGTAAGTATGTGTTTACTTCAAAATTGGAAAAACTATGCAAAAAGTTCACTACTCCATACAATTCTCTCACACGGGACTAAGATACTGTCGATTTACTAAGAGAAATAAATTCTCTTGAACAAATCGACAGGTGGAAAACAAAATATTTAAAAATGTACAGTAATTAAGTTTTAAGGGTTTATAGTTTGGGAAGCATTCTTCAACTATACATTATACATACTACCGCCATCAACTGTTGGATCTCATGTGTTACAAGTAGCTAGTACCTACTTATTATTCATTTTTTCCGTTATAAAATAATTTACATAACGTATGCAAAACAAAACAATGTTGCAGAGTACGAAACAGTCAACCATAATTATTTGTACAAGAAAATAATTCGTGTGTGTTACAATTTTGTTTTTTTTGAGCAAAAGTCTTTGAGTAATATTTTGGTATAAATACTTTTATAATTATTATGAAAACTTAATTTGTGTGCCATATTCAAAATATTAGCAAAAATATTTTTTTTTTTTTTGTGTTACACACTTAACTCCGTCGATAACTCGACCGGTTTCGGAGAGTACCTCTCCTTCGTCTGGAGTTCACTTACAAACTAACTGTGTTAAAATTAAAGTTATGTAGGATAGGTAGGCTGTACATTGTGGATAGGGTGGGGGTGGATAACTGAAGGGGGGGAGGAAGTTACTGGAGAGATGAAGGGGGTAACTAGAGGGGGTGGCGGTATATTATTATGGTCAACTAATAGTGGAAACATATTTAAAATTGTTTCCACTATTAGTTGACCATAATAAAACCTGCGAAAAAAAAAAAAAAAAATTATTTTTGCTAATATTTTGGTATAAATTTATTATTTTATGACGGTTTAATTATTCAACCCATATATACCATCACGGCATATGCCACAATATGAAGTTGCTATTTTTCTATACTTACTGACATTTTTGGCTCTGTGTATCAAGCGGATCAAAAGTTATAAGGCGGGAACGGTAACACAAAGACATAAAATTATAAAAAGACAAATATTTTTTTATATTCAAATTTCTCTGTTCATTATACCTACTTGTATTTGTTTATTTATTTATTTTATTTATCACACCATATATATAATGACAACAATAAGTAGATTACTGCTGCCCAACAAGGAAATCCTGTTCTAGGGCTAACAGTTTACAATTAATATTGACAATTATGTATATGCAATTATGAACCAGGTGATTTTTCCTGTTCCACACTAAATATGTATACAATCTCAACTTTCTGCTATCACAATCATTACCACAACAAACATATAGGCTCACACAAAACAGATAGATCAACCAGATCCCAATGTCTGCCATAATAAATCCAATCTCTGACAAAAAAAAATATTGCGTAACACAACAGAATCTGTGTTCATCCATTCAAACAAGTTGGAGTTTTTTGACTTCAAAGTTGAAAAAAACATGCAAAATGTAGATCTGGCGATATAAATTCATATACGCGCATCTTGGCTTAAAACTTTATTAATATGTTAATATGAGTATACGGCAGCGTCCAAATTGTATAGATTAGCTGCAAAATGTATTTCTGGAATTGCACCACCACGTATAAGAAGAGCCGTAGCTTCTGAAGAGGAAAAGATAAGACAGCAGAATGACTCTCGACATTCGCTATATGGTCACATCCTCCCGCCCTCAAGACTCAAGTCTAGAAACAGCTTTCTCAGGAAAACAATCTAATCTCAACCAGCGAAAAGAGAAGAGCTGTGGAAGGAAGGGTTAGAAAGTGAAAACTTCCATGTACCAACAGAAATACTGGAAGTATTTCTGTTGGTCTTCTGTTCACCGACGACCATATGCAAACTGGAAATCCCTGAATAGACTAAGGATTGGTGTAGGAAGGTGCAAGGTAAACCTGAACAGATGGAGAATGCTAGAGGATGACCAGGACATGGCATGCGAATGTGGCGAGACGCAGAACATGTCACACCTGTTGAACTGCCCACTTATGGAAGAAGGGTGCTCTGAGGAGGATCTGTGGAAAGCGAATGAGAATGCTATTATGGCTGCAAATCACTGGAGGGACACAAAATAGATTGATGATCTTGGACACGGAAAGTAAGTAAGTAACATATTTGTAAACTCCTTTTTTTTTCACTACTTTCATTCAATAACATTTTATCAGTGTATTAATTTATTTTTATTTTTATATACATAGGTAGGTACTAGTATATTTTTTGCACTCATGGAATTAACATCACATGTCTTTCCGCACTAGAATTTAAATCTATTTTTCACTAATTTCTGCCAAGATTTAGTGTTCTGGAACGGTCAGAATTTGTGTATTCCTGATAACAATGGATGTTAAAAATATTTCCAGCCTGATTCATTTGATATTATGATAATATTGAACAATCTTGTATTTCATATAATGTTAACGAAAATGCTATCCTTGTTGCATAAAACCAGGAGTATTTTTATTAATTTCTTCTGACAAAAATAATATTTCAACGTGATAAAAATTTTGAAAACAGTATCCTCATTTTTTTATTTGTTTTTATTTATTTTAATAAATAGGTACCTACATTTTATAATTTTTATAATTTTATTATTGATATGTTTTCAATGCCATAAAAAAATAATTTTTAAGATGTCAATTACAAATGTGACTAAATAATGACATGAATAGATTATTATGTACCCTCATAAGTATCTTTTTCTTCTCACTAACCCAAGGATAAGAAACTAAAATTTAAAACTTTTATTTTCAAATTGGTAAAAAGACACATCACTTTCATAAAATGACATTGATGAAATATCAAGTTTTCAAAATAAAATATTTAAATAAAAAATTAAACACAAACTCATTTCATAAAAATGTTAAAAATTTCTATACAAAATTGGAATACTTTGTGGAGTGAAAGCGTTGGCTACAACCGACTTATTTTATATATACGTAGATGTTCTTATCTTCACACGTAGATTTGTGTTTTTGACAACTTGTTGAGTAACGATTACTACATAAGATGTATACAAATTATTTGAAATTAAATGTGTCAAAAGCATGAAAATATTTCTGACAAGTAATAAGGGTAATCGTTTACACGTACGCGTAAAAATAACTTGTGAATGAGTGTATAGAATATTTCCTGAGTTAAATGCGTGTATCAATTTCACTTGAAGCACGAACCTAATTTTCTCTCGGCGTGTCTCAGTTATAATATTATTTAAATTAACGGATAATTTTGGGACAATGTGAGGGATATATATACAGAAGAAAATTATTCAGAGCAAACATTCTTTTGAATCTTCAAGATATCATAATACAAAACGTGCTCGGTGAGGCAATATTACTATCGCCTGTTTATTTTTTGATACCGGAAATAAATTTAAAAAAACTCATTACATGTAACACATGAGATCCAACTGTCGATGGCGATAGTATGCATAATTAAAGAATACGTACCAAACTATAAACACTTAAACACAAATTAATAAATATTAATTTGATATTTTATTTTCTATATAAAACATGTAGGTATATATGTCAGGATAGGATAGTATGGAGGTCAGTCTGTTTTTCATACCCAGAATATGTAAACAGCATGATGTATGCTGAAGGTATCAAACTATTGAGTGAGATATTGTGTAGTGTTTACTGCCTTACAAATTGTATGAAACGATGTTGTCACTAAATTCAATTATTTTAAAAATTGTTTAAAAAATTTGGGATGTACCTATTATTTTAATGTTCAAATGTTTTATAGAAAATTAAATTATCTAGTCGTTTTTTTTTTTTAATTCGAAAATTAGGCAGATAAACACATAAATTTATCATAAAAAGATATTTTTATAAATTAAAAATATTTGAGGAAATCTGGAACTTTTAAAAAAGAAACAAATTTGACGCCCCCCCCCCCCCCATACCGCTACATACAGCCCCTAACCCACTCCCCCCCCCTCCCCACCCTCAATAACTTACTATGTACTGGCAATTTAAATATTTTGTATTTAGTTTAAGTATCGCCTCCGAAGATGATGGTTAAACTATCGAAAGCGCTCAGGCACTTATTATAAACTCAATTCTTGGATTATAACTGTGTTAATTTGTTAATTTTTAATAATTTTTCATTTTAAAATATATAGGTATCCATCACAATAGGCATAGAGCCTGTATCGAGGTGTAATATTTTACATTTACATTAAAACATCATTAAACAATATTTTCATCGTATTTCATGCATATTTCCTGAGAGTACGTAAATAATAAAAACAAAAGTATATTAAATAATAATTAAAACTACAAAACAAAACTATATCAAACCATATCAGACATAATATTCCTGTTTTGGTATGAATGAATCTATTTAATTTGTAATTAAGTTTTTCTTACACTATAAAATTAATATTTTTATATTCACTACTGACACTGATTTATTTGGCAAAAAAATAACGTACAGTTATTGCGAAATATATGTAAATATTTGATTTAATTTACTACGGTCGGTATTAAAAAAGATAATTGAATTTATATGAAAGCCGACGTTTTTCCGTTTTGTAAATTTGAATTTTCCCAGAGAAAGGCATGAGGGATACCAAATATACATAAATAAACAGTAGTTACAGGCGAAACAATGCATTTTATCTCCAATTTGCATATCAAAATAAACGAAACCACACAATATGTATAATACAATAATGCTAAGGAGTATTATAGTTTTAAATCAAAAGCACTTCAAATACATCGCAGTTATCATCTGTAGTGATATTATTTATCGTGCAGGAGCCATCAACAAAATAAACTTATTTGTTCATCAACTGATTGTCATTCAAATATTTGATCTAATCAACTAAAACTTAACGTAAGATAACCAAGTGAGTTTTTAAGCAAATGAGAATAGTATTTTATCGAACAGTAGGTACATTAAATAAACTAGAAATTTTATCGACCAGTACACAAAGTATAGTATTTTAACGAACAGTACACTTAGTATAGTATTTTATCGAACAGTACACAAAGTATAGTATTTTATCGAACGGTACACTTAGTATACACTTAGTTTAGTATTTTATCGAACAGTACATTAAATTAATATAGTAGGTATTTTATCGAACAGTTCGAGAAGTATAGTATTTCATCCAACAGTACACTAAGTATAGTATTTTATCGAACAGTACATTAAATATAGTAGGTATTTTATCGAACAGTACACTTAGTATAGTATTTCATCGAACAGTGCATTAAATATAGCAGGTATTTTATCGAACAGTACACTTAGTATAGTATTTCATCGAACAGTGCACTAAATATAGTAGGTATTTTATCGAACAGTACACTTAGTATAGTATTTCATCGAACAGTGCAATATTTTAACAATCAGTTTATAAAACGATTTTGTTTAGAATAAGACCTTTTTTTAGTCTGTCGAGTCGTTATATATTTTTTTAATTAGGTGATTTTTTTTCTATTTTTTTTTGCTTCTTTAACTATTTAGGTTTAATTTTTACCTAGTGATTTAAATGTTCAATTTTTTATATCTATGTTGTTATTTTCAATGTGTATTTTTATCATTTTTTTTGGAAAAGACAATTTGGCCGTTAATTCAGCGAATAAATTGGAATATTTTATTAGATTCGTTATCAGTGTCACTTTTCTTCCGGTAATCGAAACCATGACCTTTAGGGTCAGAAGTCATAAATTATTTTGAACCATTGAGTTCAAATATTATGATAAAAGGCATTATTTATCTCCATTAAGAATTTATCAAATGAACATACGTGGTTGAAGTTTCATACGAAACTTCAACCACGTGTAAAAGTATCAAATCACTGCCTGTTTTACTGTATAACGCACGTAGGTATATTGAATATGGGTGAAATATCATACGTCATAGGCAGTATTGTACCTTTTTACTGAATGAAAATGACACATTAACAGGGCCGATGTAAAATATATTGTGCCCGACGACTATTGAAAATGAAAAAACTTTGATTTCAAAAAATAGTGACGTTTTACATCGTCCACATGATAACTATATAAACAAAAAATGATTACGTTAGATTTTTGAAAAAAATGGCTGCATCATCTCTATTCAATATGTGAATGTCGTGCCAAAAATCCTGGGTGCGATTTCCAACAGACACAATTTTTAATTGTGTTTCAGTCTGGATTTTTGAGACAATTATTATTTTCATAAGACTCAAATATGGAAAATTGTTATTGGGTACATTTTGAATAGTATTTGACATTGAACCTGATTTCCTAAGAAGCAATAAAAAAGAAATTTAGGACTACAAAAGTCAATTTTGTTAATTTGCGTAACATGTCCGGTCATATAAAAATCCCATAATATAAAGAGTCTTAATTCATACCAGCGCGCGTATAATATGTAGTGACCATTATTCCAGTACCTTATTTTTGTTTTCTTTATTAACAAAAACAATACAAGGTTCACATATAAATCATAATTTAAAAAGGTATACAAGTTCCATCATATAATTCAAAATAACCCTCTTTAATAACCCTCTTTCTTTGGTACCCAAATGGACACAATTAATAGAAACATTTATTGAGAAAAGTAAGACAAATAAAAAGGCTTAAGACATACCTGCTGTGAGGCACCGGCTTAGAAAAGTGCTTCAATTATTTTAAATTATCATCGTTTATTTATTTATTTAACGTTGTCAAGTGTCCCGTAATAGACTGGTTATCGAAAATACAATAGTCAAAATAACATCTCACATAGTTTAGCAATGAATTTCACCATCCATTTTGAATGTAATCTGTTTTAGGTTAGACAGTTTATTGGGATACACGCTCGTGTCTTGCTCCCTTTTATGAGGTTATGCACAACCGCACACCTGTCGCTGGTTTCCCACATTGAGGGTTATGCCGTGATGATATGAATGAGAAAAAGTTGATTTCACAATTTCGAAACACAAACGAAAAAGGAACAAAGAATAATAATATGCAAATGTACACTGAAAAAAATGTCAATTTTGTGTAATCTAAGAATATCATGACGTAAGTATAAAATAGGTGCGGTCACCTAAAATAATGAAATAATCATTTAATATTACGCTATCATTGAAATGTGTAAGATGGAATCGAATTATTTGAGTAAATAACGAAGAATTATGATGCTCATCATCTTAAAAATTGATCACATTAAATAATAGTCCACTGTCCTATAAATTTACGTGATATTCATAAATAAGAGTATAATCATAAAAAACAGTGACAAGTCACCGTATTTATAAAGATTTCACAGTTTATTATGAAGAAGTAGTGTCACTGAAAATACGATGAAGTCCCCTAATTTAGTGTGATAAAATTATGTGAAACTTTTTAAGGTATGGAACATTAATTTATACTACAGTCATATTATTTTATGTGAAACATACTAAATACGATTACAGAATCGTCTTATTTTCAGAGTAAGCATCAAATTTTAATATTAAATCATACTATTTTGAGTGAATTCTACAATAATACGATTACAGAATCTCATGTAAGAGGAATCATATCATTTTGTGTGCTTCCTGCAAAAATATGATGACAGCGCACCACACAATATTCTCATTTGCTCATCGTTCATTCAATCAGTCATTTATTTGTTCGGCATGGTGCAGGATGGTTATCGACTCGGTCTCGCAGTCTCGCTACAAAACTTCAGTGACGGACAGACACAGGCCAGAATGTTGAGATTGTGTTTTATTTTTAGGAGGCGTTTACATTGTGGAAATTCATTTTAAAAAAATATTAAAATAACATCGTTCTAGACTTTTTGTGTTTACATAGTGGAAATCCATTTTAAATGAATGAATAAGTGACTTTGTGTTTTTGTGCAGTGTTTTTTGTTTTAGCGACCGAACGTTTTCGTCGGGGTGACTTGGCGTTTTCGGGGTTCAAACGAGACTTTCGTAAACGAAAAACGAAAGTTTCGTTTGGACCTTGAAGACGCCAAGTCGCCTTGGCGTGGGCGTTCGGTTGTTGATGTGAGGAATGTTGCGGGAGAGTGCAAGATTGTTTATTTATTCAATTAAAATAGCAATGTGGCTTTGTTTGTTTCCACTTACTTGTTTTTGTTCCACAACTTGTTTCGGGAACTACCGTTCTCTTTTTCAGTTTAAACCCACCTGAAGAAGAGAGCGGTGGTTCTTGAAACTGGTTGTGTAGTGGGAATAGGTGGGTGGAGGTGGACAGGGTTATATTGTTGTTTTTATATTTTTTTATAATAGGACGTCATTGAATATATGAGGAAGTCATCGAAATTTGTGGACATTGTGGAAATTCATTTTAAAAAAATATTAAAATAACATGATTCTAGAGTTTTTGTGTTTACAGAGTGGAAATCCATTTTAAATGAAAAAATAAATAACTTTGTATTATTCCACAATATTTTTTAAATTATCGACCGAACGTTTTCGCCAAGGTGACTTGACATTTTCAAGGTTCAAACGAAACGAAAAACGAAAGTTTCGTTTAGACCTTGAAAATGCCAAGTCACCTTGGCGAAAACGTTCGGTCGTTAATATAAAAAATATTGTGGAGAAATACAAAATTATCTACTTATTCAATTAAAATAACAATATAACTTTGTTTACTTCCGCTTACTTATTTTTATTCCACAACTAGTTTCAAGAACTACCGTTCTCTTTTTCAGTTTAAACCCACCTGAAGAATTGAGCGGTAGTTCTTGAAACTTGTTGTGGAATAAAAATAAATAAGTGGAAATAAATAAAGTTATATTGTTATTTTAATATTTTTTTTATAATAGGACGTCACTGGATATATGAGGATGTCATCGAAAAATAGTAGGAAAAATTAAAGGACGTCACTGTAGATAATAAAACGTCACCGAAAAATAGTAGGAAATATAATAAGACATCACAAGAGATATGAGGAAGTCATATATTATAATAGGACGTCACTGTAGATAAGAGAACGTCACCGAAAAATAGTAGGAAATATAATAAGACATCACAAGAGGTATGAGGAAGTCATCTATAATAATAGGACGTCACTGTAGATAAGAGAACGTCACCGAAAATAGTAGGAAATATAATAAGACACAAGAGATATGAGGAAGTCATCTATAATAATAGGACGTCACTGCAGATAAAAGAACGTCACCGAAAAATAGTAGGAAATATAATAAGACATCACAAGAGATATGAGGAAGTCATCTATAATAATAGGATGTCACTGCAGATAAGAGAACGTCACCGAAAAATAGTAGGAAATATAATAAGACGTCATAGGAGATATGATGAAAGCAAACATAAATAGTAGGAAACATAATCATATCTTATATGCCGTTATCATCATAAATCGTATTATCATCTTAATTTTGATGATATCACTATGCTCCGTACTTATGGTGAATTCACCATACTTTAATCTGAATTCACGTTATTTATAAATATCAGTTTTCTCAGTGTAAACAACTTGATATTTCGAAGTTACAATGCTCAGCTATGAAGATGGAGGAAAAGTCCCTAGCAGCTTATTATCAGCACGATACTTGGTGTATTTATCGAACGAAAATGAAGAGCTAACAGGAATAGATAGGTATTGCAAAAAATAAAGTTGAGGAGCAGTACAGTTGGAGATGGTCAATTAGAGAACAGCTCGTCTGGGACCCATATAAACTGTGTGGCAAAATAATAGCTAGAATAACGGGTGTATAAAAGTTGCCATTTGAACGTCACGAAATTAACTTTAGAACGACCGTAGCGTGCATACTTTTATCACTGTATTGTTTGCAAAGATAAATTTTCCATATATTTTTTAATAATGATATTTTAGCAATATTTCTTTTTTTCTAAGTATGTACGTGTATAAGCATCAACTAAAGTAACATAAAAAAATATACACAATGACTATTGAATTTTTTAATCTGAGAGATAGCAACGATTTCGATTAATCATTTTAATGGCTGATTTTTTGGTATTTATTTTCTTATTGAATATCAAAGATGAGTCTGGCACCTGGGAGTGGTCGCGCATCCTCTTTGTAGGTGAAAATTGGAAACATTATTTCAATATAATTTGATCTTTCATGTTATTTATACCTACCAATAAAATACATCCGTTTGTGAAATATTTACTTACTGTAACTGAAATATGTTAAAAAAAAATAAGAAGAAAAATGTGTTTTTTTTTTCAGAAATCTTCCCGGTTGTGGGCTGAACAAATCACCAAGTTTTATTGTTATCAGATGGATGGTATAAGAGCACAAAAAACAAACAAAGATAGAAATGATTCTAAAATCTGCAATTTTCATCTATAGAAAGGGGATGTGCACTGGTAAACGCAACCACTCCGAGGTGCCAAATTTACCTTTTACATACCTATATTCAATAAGAAATACCTAATTGTTTTTTTGTCGTTGCTATCTCTTAGACTATAGTAATTAATGGATTGTGACTATTCCTATTATAGGTATATTTATCTTCCTTTTGACGGCCCTGGTATATCGTTTAACGTGAACAAAGTACGCGCACTTTTTTTTTAATAATATTCAGGGTCTGAACAAAAGACCAGGGATTCATAAATCAGAATGAAATACGAAGATATAACGACCGTCTAATGAAGCCAGATGTTTCGAGTTGTCGACATGCAGATTTGGACATTTGGAAAGATATGAGGCGAAATGAACCTACTTCTGCGTAAATTATTACGTGGATTTAACAATTTAATGGGTTTTGTCATATGAAAGAATTTATTTTGAACTGAGATTCTCAAAATTTTAGATAATCCCATACCATTCCAGCATATTCCACAATGCGGGGTAGCCAACTACAGAAAACTTAATATTTTTTATGTTAGGTACCTATGATTCGTGAATTGATGCAATCATAAAACGGAATTGGAATGCACTTTATGAGTAGGTACTTTTTATATACTTTTATACAGATTCAACGGTGTGTACAATTTTAACATTGAGTCTGGGTAATACCCATTAAGAACGACATCTTTACATATTACACAATTTTAGTATAGGTACCACAAAATATTAATTTTGGCGAAAGAGGGAATAATATTACATGTTTAAATAAAAAAAATGTATGTCAAGATACAGGAGTCAAGCTTTCGGTTCTCTCTGCCTACTCCAAATAGGGAAATGACGTGATGGTATGCTATGGTATGATATGGTAAGTAAAATATCAATAACCAGGTTTTGAGGTACAAAAATGTGTTCAAACTATGAAGCAATTTCTCCCAAGCAACCCATATATCGTTAATACTGGTATGAAGTATAATACGATCCTTTTATAGTACAGGTTGAAGGAAATTGAAGGATGCAGATGAAATTATGGTAAGTAAAAAAATCTAAAAAGTAAGATGACGTAGAAATTTTAGCACAATAACACTCAATAAAAGATAGTTTTTTTCTATTATTATATCAATAGAACTGCGATTAACAATATACATTTGAAAGAATGGTGTGGATATTGAAAGTTGGTACATAAATTTCTAGAGACAAATTTCTTATACAAAATTGTAAACAACATAATCGATCTTCATACTTACTTGCACTAATAACTCTTAATTGCCCCCAGCGTCACACTCGATTTGTTTTTTTTTAAATGCCCACGAACCAATTACATAAAAAATACATTCGTGAATCGCTCAACAACTAACTACAACAAATCAAATTGTTCTCAAATCCTGGACATTTTACATGATGACATCGGTAAATTTAGGTCGCGGGTTATTGGTGTTATTGATAAAGACGTAAATTGAAAAATCTTCGAGGTTATTCCTATTCCCCTAGTTCCTCTCCCTTCCTATTCAATAGAGGTTTGTATGATGGTAAACCTAGCTACTTATTGGATTGTATAAAAGCTTTAGGGAACTTTACTGGTTGTGTATACATGTACCTACACTGAAAAAAAAATGAGACCACCGAACTGGCTACCTGCGTTTTTAGCCAAACCTTTGTTATCAGTTATCTTTAACAAAAGTTAATCCATTTATGACTGTTTGGTTTAGCGCACAAAATATTTAGTAGCACAAAACGAATTTTTTTGTACTCACTATAGTTCGGTTAATTTTAACATAATTTTTTTTTCAGTGTATTGTTTTATATTTTCCAAAAAAATATACATACATAACTGTCTGTTCCCAGAATTAAATAAAATAAAATAAGATTTGATCTCTAATGATAAAAGCAACCATTGTCATGTATTTTAATATAAAGACTATTCATCTGCTTAACGACGAAATATTCTCCTTGAGGTTTATTTTTGTTTGGTTGGTTGAGTGTAGCATAATATAAAACAATGATTGTTGAATTTGATCCAAACAACTAGGTATGAATGTATGTATGACTTTTGCCCTTGATGTGGGCACGGGCAACCAAACAAAAGGCTCTTCCACGTGTACTCAGCGCGTGACATATTTTTTTGGTTTATTGGATTATATTTGTCTTCCCACGTGTTCAATATAAATCTCCTTGTTACTGGAACATACCGGATAATATTATATTTGATTCTTCAGAAATATACCGCATGACCTTTCCTCTTCGTATTAATTAGATTAACAACGATGAAGTTTGAAGTTTGAATTTACCATACGAAAATGACTTCTCCATATATATAACTTTTCATAAAACATTGCATGAGTAGGTATATAGGCATATTATGTTCAATCTTTTTTTTTATTTGACTTATGACTTCTCGGGCAAATAACAGGTACTATGTTAAATATAAATTTAACACGCACCCAATAACAAGTTGCCACATTCTGGAGACTTACGATGTCAATCGTCTCATAGATCCAGGCTGAAGACACAATTTAAAACTGTGTCTCCACCGGAAATCGAACCCGCGACTTTTGGATCAACAGCTAGATATCAAACCAACTGAGCCACAAAGGCTGGAGATTTTGTTATAGCTATGCTAGATACCATACCACTATGCTAGATATAATACTATGCTAGATACCACTACCATAGATACCAGATACCAAACCAACTGAGCCTCGAAGGTCGACGATTCTGTTATAGCTATGCTAGATACCACTGCCACAGATACCAGATACCAAACCAATTGAGCCACGAAAGCTGACGATTTTGTTATAGCTATGCTAGATATTACTGCCATAGATACCAGATGCCAAACCAACTGAGCCACGGAGGCCGACAATTATGTTATATTAACATAATGATTACATACCATTCAAGCTATTTACTTCGACAGATGGATATAGTTGGTTGGAAGACATTTCCATTAGGAAATTATTTCAATAAACCCGCCATCTTGCACTACTGTTTTTTTTTGCATTACAGGGACGCCCAGGATAGAGATTGGTCCAGCAATGGAGAGATGGCTGAGAAGAAAAAGAATGAATTATTTCTAAGTACCTATGTACATATTAAAAAGAAACCTCCGTCAAAAAGATGGATCAGACTTATATGTACGAAGTTTCGTTAAAATTAGACACGTTAACCGGACAAGTAGGTACTAGTATCTTAATTTGACATGTGAGCCGTCTGGTATTTGACATACAGGCAGTGAAACAAACAAGGATATTTTATACTCGAACGATGGCCATTTCCAAAATAATTTATTTATTAAATAAAGGATCTATAGAAACGAATCTGCATTTTAAAATAAAATATAATCATTGTGAGGTATGGATTGAATTTTCAAAATTGCTGCAATGTAAGTTGTAAGATACTATTTATACATTAAGATAAAATTATGAATATTATAGTTTAATTAATTAACTTTTTTCATTAATAATAATTATTAATTTTTCATTAATAATATTTCACCATTATGTAATAAATACAGGAACTTATAATTTAAAGTTGTTGGGAAATACCACATCTTGAGTTCCTCCAATTAATCTTTGTCTATATAACAAGGACTAATTCCTATTATAAGACAGACAATTTCATGAAAAATTTAGAAAAAAAATTAGTTATTTCTATAAGATGTGTGTTGCTCTTCTACGATTTTGAGCAGCTTTTTGATGGTCAAATCCAATCACTTGGTTGTTACAGATTTGAAACAAAATATTTATCTTTTGTCGATAATCTTCTGTACAAAACATAACTGATTTGTTATATTATTTTTCTTCTATATTCAATTACAATATAAAATATTAGTCTTCAGAGAAGCTTTATAATTTTCTGATCATAATGTAAAAATAGTTTATAAGTTTTAAGAGAGAAATATTCCGATCTTTATTCCGATATCTAACAGTCTCTATAAATTTTGAAGATACTTGGAATAAACTTTAAAATTTATTCATTTAAGATATTTGGGTAAAAGTTTTCAACATTATAATAAGAATAATAAATTTTTGTGTTGCACACTTAACTCCGTCGATAACTCTATATTGGTAAGACCGATAGAAGTATTAATATTAGAGTTAAGGAACATCTGCGATGTTTAAAAAATACAAATTTTAGTGAATTTGCTAACCATATTATTGAAAAGGGACATAGTTTTGACAATAGAACAGGTATAAAAATCTTGCATTCCAATAAGTCAGGGTTAATTCTAAACAATTTTGAAAACTTAGAGATAAGGAAAGCAATAAACCAAAAAGGTAATCTGATCAACAATAACACAAATATCGCAGGTAGCCCAATTTTGAATATTTTTCCACTAACATTTGACCATAATAATCATAATAATATACTGCCACCCCCTCTAGTTACCCCCTTCATCTCTCTAGTCACTTCCTCCACCCCTTCAGTTATCCACCCCCACCCTATCCACAATGTACAGCATACCTATCCTACATAACTTAAATTTTATCGCAGTTAGTTTGTAAGTGAACTCCAGACGAAGGAGAGGTGCTCTCCGAAACCGGTCGAGTTATCGACGGAGTTAAGTGTGCAACACAAAAATTTATTATTCTTATTATTTTGAATATGGCACACAAATTAAGTTTTCATAATAATTATAAAAGTAATAGTTTTCAACATTGGTTGTGCCTACCTAGGTAATCATGATTCACAAGTTATTTTAGAAGTGTATTGTAAAACACAATGTACGAAAGCTTTATATTTTATTGAATTTGATTTCTAACATATTTTGCATGCTTTATCGTAGTGTCGTACAAACATCTAACAGACGTAAAGGAATTGTAGTAGGTATGGAAATTATGGGTTTCATCACAGTAAACCTTTCTTTCTTTCTGGAGCTTTCTTTATCCTAGACTACTGTCGCATAGCATCGAAAGTCGATTTTAGCATATAGGTACAGCTCCATTAAGTTCAGAAACATCTGAAATGTTTAATCACATAGCACTAAAGCGTAAATATAGTTCACGTATGCACATTCCGGTAGTAAAAATTCTAATGGTCTATAACAACAGACTTACGAGACATACGTATTATTCAGATTTTAGTAGTAATTATGCTGATATGCTAAAATCTGCAGCGTAATTTACATAAATATATAGGTACTATCAAACCGTATCCCTCACGGGGTTGGTACAGTGAACCGAACGCCACATTTTTCTATCTCATGCATCCATCTTTTTTATTTTAAAATAACATTGAATGACGAAATACGAAACGCATGCTACTTCAATAAGTTAAAAACCTGAAGTATTTTATAGTGCAAGTGTCTCATTGCCTCATAAATATTTTTTTATTTCAATTTTAATTATGAATTATTTATTAATGAATAAATGAGTGTTATTATTCGGTTGTTTCGTATTTGTGTGCAAAGCATTAAATTCGATGAAAATATCTATCATGATTGCAATGAATAAGTATTGCATGTGCGGAGTCGAGGATATTGTAAGATGGAGTCTACAGAGAAGAAGGTTCTGGACGGTTCTCGAGTCTGTCAAGAATAACATACTCGAGAACTGTCGTAGTGGCTAGGGATAATGTTCCCAAGAAAGCAGACCTCCAGGACAGCTGGCAGTCTACGTCACGGGAGGGAAGTTGATGCAGGACATAAACATGCCTAAAATAAAGAAGAAGTTATGAATAAAAATGACATTTCGAAGGTTTTGAGAAAAATTAAAGAACAAATTAAGAAGAATGTATTAAAGACACGTCTCAATGGATGGAAATTAAAGAACAAATTAAGAAGAATGTATTAAAGACATGTCTCAATGGATGGCTTAAACATATGAATGCGAGGACGTTTATAAACATCACCTGATTCTTATTTCCCTTCCTTTAATCATGTTTTTCAATTTATTATTCTGGTGGGCAAGTCTGGTCAACTGGCGAATTCAAAACCATCCAAGATTAGGTACTCATATCATGGACATGTCTCAATGGATGGCTTTAACATATGAATGCGAAGACGAACATAAACATCACCTGATTCTTATTTCCCTTCCTATAATCATGTTTTTCAATTTATTATTCTGGTGGGCAAATCTGGTCAGCGAATTCAAAACCATCCATGATTACTCATATCATGGACATATGACAAGGCTGTTGCGGTTGCTGTATTCTGTAGTTGGATGGTGTTCGGACTCCATCCGAAAGTATGGACATATGTAATTATGTTATGGAGTTCTATAATATCTTAAGATGTTATAGAACTCCATAAGGTAATTTAATCCATGGTATGGGTAATCATGGATGGTTTTGATTTCGCCAGTTGACCAGACTTGACCAGACTTGCCCCCCCCCCCCGAATTATTTTTTTTGGAAATGAAATTATTTATTTTATTTTAGGCACGTGTTTATATTTCTTAACAATTTTCGAAAGCTATGATATCTTATTTTGTAATTATCCATTAGATTGGTATAACTGCCAAATAGTTATGAGGTCGCCAGTGTATAGTAAATAATTTATATATACCAACATTATGTAAATGAAAAAAAATTACTCTTTAATAATTACCTTTCAAATGGCTAAAACTAAACAAACTTATTATGTCAGTAACATCTCTCACCTTTATAAGGGTAGAAACGCCACAACACGTGTGATGATATGTGGTTTATTGCCTCAAACAAAGTTCAAAGCTTAAAATTTTACCAACTTCTGGAATCATAATGGAGTAATTACTATCTTTATTTGAGAGCTCCAAAGTTTTCAAAATGATCTCTTAATTTGCTACTGTATAATGATAGTAGGCTTTCAGAATGCGCAGTCTTAAAACTTTATTTAAATTCCCAGCTAATATTTAATCTAATTATAGTAATTGAAATATAATAGAATTAAACGAAAACTTAGATCTCATTTATTCACATTTGAAATCACTTACATTTTGCGTCGCAATTGTTAAATAAAAGAAATAAATTGTGTATGGAGTTGCTTTTAAAATTACCTAAATCATTTTACGTCCAAATTGAATTATATATTGATCTTTTCCTGTTTAAGTAAGGGTACCAATACAGAACTATCTGTTAAAATAAGACGTGTGAATAGCATCGGAAACCGTGTGACTGTTGAGATATTTACGGTTTAGGATTGATTGAATTTATCTGTATTATGAGTTCTTGTTTTGTAGACATACATAGGTATGTACAACATCAAATAGTGATGGATGAGACAGGTCCAAAAAAGCAAACTAGGTCGGTTTTCGTGGATCCCATATTATGAAGGTACCCGCATTATTTATTGACGAGTCAGCCAGCTCTCACTAAAATGAGATACCTATTAGTTGAAGAAATTAGAAACCCTTATACATCACTTTATTTCACAGATACATCCTTCTAGTTTTCTGCGTTTTATTAGAATAATAAAATAATATATTATGATAAAAGATAAAAGTTTTTCAATAGATTATTAAATAAAATATATATCGTATATATTTTTGAAACCATTATATTTAAAAATAACATCTTAACAGGCAATTTGTGATGTGTCGATAAGCCTGTGTATAGGCAATGTATATACATAGCACGTAGGAACGGAGTGTTCGGGTGTCTTCGTAATATACTTGTGGTATATAAACGAAAGCCTCAGAGACCTGGACGATGCACAATGTCAAGCACGATGAAAACAGACTGGAATCCATTGAAAGAAAAACCTTACACAGACTATAATATGGACCTATTAACGTCGGTCAAACATGGCGTAAAAGATATAACACCGTGCTCTATGATATTTAGCAGGACATCAGCGTAGTTAAGTCCATTTAGATTAACAGACTACGCTGATTGGGACATTTTCACCGAATGGATTATATGGAGTTCCCAAAAAGGGAAAAGTCTTATGAACCAACCGGTAGAAGAAGCGTAGGGAGATCTAAACTACGATGTTTGGATGCCGCTATCGTGGACTGTCGGGCTATGGGGCAGCAGAACTGGAAGATGGCAGCCAACGATAGAGCAGTATGGAGAAGATTCTTGGAGGCAGCTAGGACCCACCAATGGTTGTGACGCTAAAGATGATGATATAAACTATATACAAAGTGGGAGACGCTCTCTGATTTATAGCACTCGATGAGTTAGTTCTTTGGTGTATCAAATTATATTGTAAATACTTCTACTTATTTAATTATTTGTAGTGTACAATATATTTGAATACGCGTTTAATTATTATTATTATTATTTTATTTTTTCACACCTTTATTATAAAGACTATTATGAAGATTACTGCTACCCAACTAGGTAACCCTGTTCTAGGGCTAGCAGTTTACAATTTTACGAAGCCAAGTATTTGACATTTTGGTTTTACATAGTTATACATTGTTACTAATATTAATACAATAAAACACACAACTGTTGATAAATACAAATTTGTTTTTCACATACACACACTCTCAAGATGTTCAGCTAGTACCCAATCTAGTCAGAGCCCAAATTTACCCAATTATTTGCTAAATTCAAATCACACTCCCACTTAAATTCTGACACTAGGTAGGTATTGCATACTGTTTCAACATCGATTTGCTTCACAATATCGAAATATGAAAAAAACAACACTTACCTATATTTATTTCGTTGATATTTTTGTATATAACTAAAAATATAGGCAATAAGTTGTTATTGACGATGAGCACAAGCGCGAAAAAGTTTCAATAATTACTTTCAAATTAAGAAGAAGTAAATCAATACAGTTTTGCATTGCTATGAAGTATTTTTTCATCTTAAAGTAATGTATTTTTCATTTCGTCGTTGTTTTCGCTATGACTGTTTTTTTTTGCATTGGGTACATATATTATGTATTTTTACATTCTAATCTGCCCCCCTAGATAACGTGTCATTTAGCACAATAAAATAAACAAGAAAAGATAACTCAATGTATGGAAGTGACAGTTTTCACGTGACTGGCAACTGTTACTTCCATACATTGAGTTATGTATCTTTTCTCGTTTTTTTTCTTGAGCTAAATTACACGCTGTCTAGGGGGGCTGGTTGGTTGGAAATCACCTAATGGCAATAAGTCCGTCAGTATGCGATATATTTGTTTATATTATGTATAAGAAGATAAATAAATATAAAATTCAGACATTTATACAATGCCATTCTTGAGAAAAACATCCCTTCAACTGATTTTTAATTATCTCAATAGAGACGAAGTTGGAATATTTACTGTAGGAGAACCGGGAAATCAAGGCACCTACAGGGCTTACGACCTGTCATCGGCTGATTTGCGTGATCACTTTATGTGCTTGCGCAACGTTCACCAATTATGCCTTTTTAATGAGATCCCTATCAATTTAATTTTGAAAGTTCTATATATTGTAATACTGAAATTCTTTTCGCATGAAAATAAGAATTTTTACTACAGCCATCTATGTGTCAAATTATGAACAACATTCTTATTATTTTTATTTATTTTTTATTGTAACGCCATCTATTGAGAGAATTGTTTTTTTTTGTAAATAATGAGAGCAACAATTCTTATACCTGAGGTGACAAATGCATTTTTCGCATAGAAGTAAAAATATTCGATTACTTACACATTGGTACAAGTAGGTTACACATTGGTACAAGTAGACAAAAATGACCTTATAAGTCTGGCGCAATTCAGGGGTGACTTCTATGCGAAAAATGCATTTGTCACCTCAGGTATAAGAATTGTTGCTCTCATTATTTACAAAAAAACCAATTCTCTCAATGGATGGCGTTACAATAAAAAATAAATAAAAATAATAAGAATGTTGTTCATAATTTGACACATAGATGGCTGTAGTAAAAATTTTTATTTTCAAGCGAAAAGAATTTCAGTATTACAATATATAGAACTTTCAAAATTGAATTGATAGGGATCTCATTAAAAAGGCATAATTGGTGAACGTTGCGCAAGCGCATAAAGTGATCACGTAAACCAGCCGATGACAGGTCGTAAGCCCTGTAGGTGCCTTGATTTCCCGGTTCTCCTATACAGTAAATATTCCAACTTCGTCTCTATTGAGATAATTAAAAATCTGTTAAAAAATATCTTTGACTCCCGACAGGGAAAAAAATCCAATGTTTGCGCATATGCAATAATAAAAATATTCGATCCTATCAACTGTATTTCTTTCACTTGGTGTTTATAAAGAATTAATAACTTTCTTAAAGGCACTAAAAAATATTCATATTTATGACATTTAAAACACAACTAGAATTTAACTAAACGCCTTACAATAATACTACATTATAAAACCATTATTAATAGTATTTCTTAAGAAAAATAAGTTTGGTTTAAAACATAAGTTTTCGCATCATAATCTAAAGAAACATCTTTAAAATTTTTCGCGAGAAGCTTTCTGAGTTTTATCAGATTTTCTCTATTCAATTTTCACCAATGCTCAACTTCAATTTACACCAACGACGATAACGATATTAAAACGAGTGGGTTGTGGCCAACACTAAACTCCATAGTAAGTGTACATATTTTCATCTTAAAAGGTTGACAATCCCTAAATACATTTTTATAAAGTACATACATTTCTATTAAATCCTAATCAAATATTAGTTTCCAAAAGTACAATCGTTTTCATAATACATCATACACGCAAAAACATTGTCACGAAACAAATATTGTGCACTCTCTACATGATAACAGTTGAGAAATTGATGAAAAAAAAATTGTGGAGAGTAACACAAAATACAATTTTCTATAGAAACGCATAACTCAGATAACTCAATTTTCCTATACAGAAGCTAGTTTACTTCCGTTATAATAGTATACTATGCTAGTTTTCTTCTGTGTTAGTTGAAAATCTGCCTGAGGGGGGAACGGTTAGTTCCGAAACCGATCGCAACTTCAATTACAATAACGTGGTTTATACAAAGTAATAAAATATCGTTTATAAAAAAATATTAAGTAGATACAAGTTATTTTATGTAATGTTATTTTTACCTTTCTCTGAAAACTTTTATGGAATTCATATTAAACATAAAAAAATATGAATAGAATCATTTGCTACACAACACATGATATTTAGTTTTTTATAAAAAATATCTATTTCTGTTGTACACAAAACGAAATATATCTTGGTTACATAAATTGTCAGCGGAAATATTATGCTCTGAAAAAAGAATTGGATTTTTTGAAGCACTGAGAATTTACATGAAAATTTCTGTTTAATCGGTGAGAGGCCTATTTATATATTTTACAAGTACATGTAGATACATATTTTCATTTAAAAATGAATAAAAAAACAATAAGAAATTACTTAAGGATATTGACACAAAGCCACGAATTATATTGATTTGGTAAATTTAAAAAAAAAGAATCTAACATATTAAATAACCATAATGAGAAAAAGGAGGATAATTCAGAATATCAATCAGATAATTTTTGTTGCCATAAACGAATAAACATTAAACTCTTAAAACCTTAGATATATTGGAGTAGGTTGGAAAATTATAGTAATATTTTAATTAAAATATTTTCTTTATTAAATAAATTTTCTACGTACATAAATTTATGACGAACATACTGATTTTTATACAGAGATATTGGTGGTTCTTCGTTATTTTTTATCAACTTCATCTTTTACACCCTGGGGGTGAAATATAAATTTGAAACCACGAACAGCCCCTATCAGATAATCTGGAATCTTTAAGAGTCATGTCGCTGGACCAGGATATGATATTACCATCTCCGTATAATATAGCGAGCGAAAATATTCTTATTTTGAATTATACCCAAAGGGTGATCCCCTGGTATAGATTTAAAAAGGTCATGAAAACTCTCAAAGAAAATGAAGATGTGTAGATATCGGATATTTTTGTACTCTATGAAAAGCCTCAGCGCAATTTCATAGAGTTTGTTTGTTATATGAATTGAAAACAAAATATTTGAAGATATTTTTAATACATGAATATTGAATTAAACAACGTTGATTATATTTATTAAAAAAAATTATAACTTTTAGGTATTTATTATTTTTATTACTATACAAATTGGTAAAAAAAGCATTATTTTCTAGGAGTCACATTACAAAGAAAAATATGTTTATACTACAATGTAACTTTGACTAATACACGTAATAGACATTTGCAGCAACCGACACATAGACTACTTTTGCCCAAAGACACAACACATTTTTAGCACCCAAAATGTATAATAGAGTTATACCTGATATCTATAATTCTGCATGTGTTCTATATGTTGATTACATTCTAATAAATGCAATCAACATTGATAAGCTATTACTCTTAGAAAGTTCATGTTTTAATTTTGTACAAAATCGGTTAGTAGTAGCTTACAATATTCCCCAGATTTTTTTATTTTGTGCCGACTAATTGTCAAATAGAGGCCAGTCTTTAATGAAAACTTAAGATACACAGACTACTTTTGCAGAGAGACACTGCACATTTTTAGCACCCAAAATGTATAATAGAGTTGTATCTGATATCTATAATTCTACATGTGTTCTATATGTTGATTACATTCTAATAAATGCAATCAACATGGATATGTAATAACTCTTAGAGAGTTCATGTTTTAATATTGTACAAAATCGGTAAGTAGTACTTAACAATATTCTCCAGTTTGTTATTTTGCGCCGACTAATTTGCAAATAGAGGCCAGTCTCCAATAAGAATTAAAGGGTAGATTGATCGGTGTCCTGTAACTGATAAAATATAAAATACAGTTCACAAACAACATTGTTGAACAAAAAATCTATAATTGAAAAATAAAAAAAATTTCCGGTTCTAATAAAACCCCAGATGACAAAATATAAGAACTTTTTACTCATCATAAAATAATTTGGCAAAAACTTAACAAATATTTGACGATATTCTGTAAAAACTCTTACATATATAAAATCAATCTCAATATAAAGTGTTAAAGAGTAAAATAAATCTCGATATAAGAGTATAAAATCAATCTCACTATAGAGAGTTAAATAATCAATAAAAGCTAAATAAAAGTGTGTTAAGTTACAAAATAAACAAATACATGTAGATTATGATGTGCATAATAAAATCACGGCATAATTGTCTCATCAGATGGTTGGTGGCAGAGCGGTTAGCGCGCTGGGTTTGTAATCCGGTGGTCGCGAGTTCGAATCCTGCCACAACCGATTTCGTTCACCTATAGCACAAGCAATTGCTTAATTTAGGGAATGTATGAGGATGTATATGTACTTGTTCCTAGGACAAATTCATTCTTTTATAAAAAAAAAATTGCCGTGATGGTATGAATGAATGAGGGATATTATGTATGCTGTAATGGTATGAATAAATAATTTTTATTTCTCTGAAACATAATAAAAAAACATCGTGAGTAGAAAAAAGATTAACAAAATAATATCAAAAAATTATACAGCAAAACAATAAGAAAGATAAAAGATCAAAGAAGAAAGATAAAAAAGCAATAAGAAAGATAAAAGATCATTTTATACAGCTTTTTTGTAGACTTGGCTGTGGCAAAGGACGTATCAATTGGTCTTGCAACCCATTGGAGTGGAAAGGCCTATTTTGTACCAGGACACGTTAAGTAAGTATACAACTTTAAATAAAAAATTAAAAAAAACAACTTGTAATTGTAGGTATATGCTACATAACAAGAAAAGAAATAATTCAACAATTTTTATTAATGAATGGATGAATGAAACGGTAAAGTAAAGATCTTTACAAAATTAAAAGAACCGATAGACATATAGGTTTACAAGAAAAAGGTTCATGACTAAAATATAAATATTGACGATATACCTTTTACATTTTTTTAACAATAACTGGGTTAGTAGAATTCATGGAAATAAACAAATATACCTACCTACAGAATTATGTCAAGAAAATTATCTATTTATTTTGAAAATCCTGTAATATTTACCGTGGTCAAATATACCATATTAATTTACGAAATAACATTGAATGTTTTCAAAAGTGAAATGTGACTACAGTAGGTAAGTGAAATATTATTTTAAGAGTAATAATCTCGACTCACGTCCCAATCCGACGTGGACTTCCTTTAGGTGGTTTAACTTAATGCTCAGTGCCCACTCGGTATTCCCATGAGACCTCTTAGCTCCAATTTAGTTGAGCCATTTCAACTCCGGTGAGAAAAAGGATAAAAATAGAAGGTTGGTCCGTGAAAGAGGAACAAGACCAGGTAAGGCTTCGCCTAATGGATGTATGAACGTTATTATTTCAGAGCAAATGCTCAGTAAACAGGATAATTGAAATACCTATTTGGAAGGAAAAAAAAACAAGGGTCGCGGAGATCAAATAAAGACACGACCATGGCAATTTAGGTATAAAAACGTCTGATTGAAATGTTTCTTCGTTTTTTCATTCATAAATTATGATGAAATAAACAGATCTTGTTAAATAAAAAAAAAATAATGTAGAATATACTAACTTTATAAATATTCGATTTACATATAGGTATGTTCGATTTTCTTAAAGCATTTTACTAATACTTCGTCTCTATTGAGATAATTAAAAATCTGTTAAAAAATATCTTTGACTCCCGACAGGGAAAAAAATCCAATGTTTGCGCATATGCAATAATAAAAATATTCGATTACTTACACATTGGTACAAGTAGGTAAATAAGACAAAAATGACCTTATAAGTCTGGCGCAATTCAGGGGTGACTTCTATGCGAAAAATGCATTATCACCTCAGATATAAGAATTGTAGCTTTCATTATTTACAAAAATCAATTCTCTCAATAGATGGCGTTCCAACAAAATAAATAAAAATAATAAGATTGTTGTTCATAATTTCACCCATAGATGGCTGTAGTAAAAATTCCTTATTTTCAAGCGAAAAGAATTTCAGTATTACAATATATAGAACTTTCAAATTTGAATTGATAGGGATCTCATTAAAAGGCATAATTGGTGAACGTTGCGCAAGCGCATAAAGTGATCACGTAAACCAGCCGATGACAGGTCGTAAGCCCTGTAGGTGCCTTGATTTCCCGGTTCTCCTACAATAAATATTCCAACTTCGTCTCTATTGAGATAATTAAAAATCTGTTAAAAAATATCTTTGACTCCCGACAGGGAAAAAAATCCAATGTTTGCGCATATGCAATAATAAAAATATTCGATTTTACTAAAGATTTCCGGTCGTATTGTGAGGCAAGGATCTACCACTGCATTGATTCACTCGACAACAGACGTAAATATCTGATATGATGCTGTTCTACAATATTCCTAATAACAAAATTTATTCTCCTGCTCTTTTAAATTATATATATTTCAACATCCCTACCTGTAGAACTAGACACAGTCTTCTTTTCCACCTAACCACTCAGCACACTAGCTATGCTCAACATGCAACAATCTACAGAATCTGTAATACATACAATGGCCATTTCCAAGAGTTCGATATATTCTTACTAAGCGCCCCCACATTTAAAAAATATATCAAAGTTAAAATTTCATCCTCATAATCTTACTTAAGACTTAATATACTGCACACATTTATATACTTATACAAATTCACACAATATCTCACCATAATATGTAACTATTGCTAACTTATTTATTTATTACTTCCATTAACGGCTAAATAGCCTTTTACATACAAATATAATATTACAAACACGTTTAATACATACAATAATATTATAAAATGAAAACAAAAAGAAATGTATATATGTACGAAATACCTATCAGAATATTTTTTGCATTTCATATCTAAACAATATACTTCAATAATCAACTATCATAATATTTTTATTTTTTTTTTTATTTTTTTTTTTTATTTATTAACAAAAAACAATACAAGGTTCACATATAAATCATAATTTAAAAAGGTATACAATTTCCATCATATAATTCATAATAACCCTCTTAACAACTATACAATAAACAACTTCTCAATAGATGTCGATAAAAAAAGTTTTCTTCGTTACTTCGTCGATAGCGGTGGTGTTTTTCAGCTTATATTAAATAAGGTTATTCAATAGGAAGGCATAAACCAGTCTATGACAGATCGTAATCCCTGTAGGTGCCTTTAGTTCCTGTTTTTCCTATAAAATTCCAACTTCGTCTCTATTGAGATATTTATAATTTGTGAAACAAGATATTTTTAAATTGTCCATAATTTTTAACTACACTTCCTATATGACTAGGTATTATAGGAATATCTCAAGATATTATAGAACACTATCTGATTATAACATTCAAGATATGGGCAATCAAAAGGGTTCTGATTTCACTGTTTGATCGAACTTGCCCCCCTGGTAAAAACATTTTTGTTTTTAGTCATTTTTTTATTGCTTCTCGGCCAACTTACAGGTACTATGTCAAATATTAATTTAACACGCACCCAATAACAAGTTGCCACAATCCGGAGACTTACGATTTTAATAGTCTCACAGATCCATACTGAAAACACAATTAAAAACTGTGTCTCCACTGGGAATCGAACTCGGGTCCTTTGGATCAGCAGTCAGATACCTAACCAACTGAGCCACGAAGGACGACATTGATTTTAATGTTCACTTAAATTTTAATTAGTTTTTGAATTCAGTACCTACGGATCTAATGGATAACTTTTATGTATTTTATTCTTCAATAACTATTCACATCACATGTGCGTTTTACGTCATTGACTGCTACCAAGAATTTAAAATATTTTAATAATTAAAACAATTAGAATAAACTACTATCTCAGCTTCATAAAAACTCAAAAAAAACGAAAAACAATATTTTCAGAAATAATTTTGAAATAGTGTAGGCGTTATTTTATTTATTTATCTTTTTGTGTTAAATATTTTTTTTTATTTTTTATTACAATACAAAAAAAATACATATATTAAAACAATATAATATATACAAAACATAATCTTATACAACATTGCCTCCCTCTTAAAGCTGACAAAGCTTGTGTAGGGGGAGGCTGTGTAAAGGCCAAAGTATTGATATTTACATAATTATTATATACGTATGTATTTATTACGTTTTATTTAATATAAACAAATAAAATGCATACTGCCGGGCTTTTTATCATTTAGCAAAAAAAATGTACATAACACTAAGAAATGTTAGATTTAAAAACAAAACAAAAAACTACATCACAGCAAAATAAAGAATCAAAAAGAACAATTTTAATTCAATATTTTGTTTGAATGAACTGGGAAGAGGACTAGCCAAAGAAGAAGAAGTTTCAATGGTACTCATTCATATTCAGATAATTACGATTTCCCTTATTTTATGAAAGTAATGTTTATTGCTGTTTTTATTAAAGGTGAAGCTGGGTTGTAAATATTTTAAATCCATAACTGAGGTGAAATTCGAAAATTTCAAACTGAAATCCATTGTCTGGGAAAACCGCACTTTTGACAGTCACATAGTCCGTTTTCATTTCCTTCTGAGGTTATTGTTCGAAACACGTAATCCACAGTTTGAATTACAACTACGTACAATTTAATTTCACTTCACAATACAATCGCTCAGAAACCACATTTGACTGGATATATTAATGATTTGACTCATCTTATGTTTACTCCAACGAGACCTTAATAAGAGATTGAGGTTGATTCGCAGCAAGGGAGTAGTTCATATAAAGTAATTATTGTTTTATTGACTCAATTACACACGGAGTTCATTGGAAATCAAGTCAAGTAAATTTAAATTATCGATTCTACTCAAATGATGAGTTGTTTCATGAACTAAAAAAAATTAAATCTAACTAATAAACTTTGATTTCAATTTGTTTTTTGTGTGGTTTTTTTTAATTTATTTAATTATAAAATTTTGCAATTTAAACAGTGTCTCAATAACTAAAATCAAAAGATCATCGGCAATCAACACACTATACTAACTATATTTTTTTACTTTTTTTTTACTATCAACTCGTTTTTTTTTACTATACCTAATAAATAATATAATTTCATAGTAAAGAGTAATGACATTTTTGATTAATGATATTTTTGGCATAAAGTAGAGATTTAGCACTAGTTTGTGCCGGGTTACACACATTTAGTGGTATATTGGTGACCCCGACGTGAGTAAAAATATGATAGGTACGTCATTGTCAACTTAAAAAATATAATGCGTCATCATCAACTTCTTGATATCGCTCAGTTTGCTTAAATGAACTGAAAGTTAAGAGGACCAGATTTTTTTCAGGCCTTGGTTCAGAAACCTTGATAATAACGAAAGTTATTCGTGAATACGAAATAGAAAACTTTTTGTATGTAGGTACGTGATTTATTAATGTATGTATGAAAGTCGTAGATGTAAACTGAAAGAAAATGAGCTAGGTTTAATATGTATATAATATTATGTGTATTCTCATAGGCGTCTCTAGAGCATACTTTTCTTCAAGGATTATTCATACGTTTTTACCTGTTGAAATAAGAGATTTTCCATTCAGTTTATTTCTCTGTTAGTATTTTTTACATTAAACAAAGACTGAATTATTTCAAGAAAATGAAAAATATTAGTATTAATATATCGCCGTCTAATAACTAAGAATCGTTCTATGGAAACTGATTATTTGTGTTTATTTTGCTTTGTGACCCAGCCGACCTGCTTATAAGTACCGCCTAAAAATTTTCATTTTATGGTTCTTAAATTTATTGTGATAGTTATAATAGCATTTATTGAGATGCAAAACACTTTTTAAATAAAGTGCATATCTACAAAATTGTAATACAGGGTGTCCCCTGATGGATAATGTATTTCATTACGTGAGATATCGCCATCTCGTATTTTAAAACCGTTTTTAAGTATGGTCCCGTAGGAATAGGAAAATGAAATTTACAGGGTAGATACTAGATGAAATAAGGAAGCTTATGAAAAATGTTTGGGAAATTTTTTTTATGTGACCTACTATTTTTAAATCGACTTCAAACATTTTTGTTAATTTTCTGATTTGACTATTTTTGAGATACAACATTCTTTTTAAAGATATTATATCGAATTGGATAAAACAATTTATAACATCTAAAACGTACACTATTCAACAATTTTGAAAAAAAAATAAAGGGTTTATCTCAATAAATAGCGTCTCTGTGACCAATTATGTCGTGACAGTCGGAGTTTTTCGAAAAAATTCGAAAAAAAATTATAACTCGAAAAAGACAAAAAATCATAGTACATACATTGAGGTTTTTGGATAGCCCTAGGGGTCCTATCCCTGGTTTACCGATTATCCATACTTTTTGGGACACCTGTATAATACGTTGTCATTATAATATTTCCTATCAAAATTATCACGTTATGTAATGAAAGATTTACATAATCCAGGTTACTTCCATTTTTTCATTACTTGGTGTGGTTTTATCGCAGCTAAGTCAAAAAACTGCTGTATTACACCAAATAACTGTATTTCCAAAAAAACATTGATTTATTGACAGAGATTCAAGTTTCTTTGTGCAACTCCGATGATTCTGAAATGTATTTTCAAATATATTGTTCATATTTAACAAAAATTAATCATTGTTCATATTCTTTTGAGATGGAAAAATTTGTTTTATGATGGAAAAATCTCAAAGAAACCATGATCAGCTATGTTGTGAGAGGACAAGCCGCCAGCAGCTGATATATTCTGTATGATCCCATTGTGCTACTATATTGTTCAAATCATTGAACAAAACTAGGTATAATTACTTGAACTATATACAAAACGAGTGGGTTGTGGCCAACACTAAACTCTCCACACCATAGTAAGTGTTCATTTTTTCTTCTTGAAATGTTAACAATCTCAATATGGTGAATAATGCTTATGTTGTATGAAATATTTCAATAAAAGCAGATAAATTTAGTTTTATGGAGCGTGAGAGCATTTTGAAAATATTGACACGTGATATCATATGAAGAAATTTTATGTTATCGATGGAAAGCTAATCAGTTCTCAGTTCAACCTCTTAATAGGTAAGAACTGAACATTACCAAATTCTCTTGTTACATTTAAGTTTCATACAAAAATTATATTAAATAAAATCTAAAGTAATAAAGCAATCAAAATGTTAGTGTTTGTGTGTGTGTATGTGTGTGTGTGTGTGTGTGTTTGTCTCACGCCTTCTGAAAAACCAAGAGCATCTAAAAATCTAATTTATGTGCGAACGTGTACCTGTATACCTGATGCAGTGTCACACTAAAAATAATGCGATAAAAATGCTGAATTTTAAAAATATTTCAATAATTATTTTTTTCATACAAAATTTTCCAAGTCGTATCTGTCAAAAAAGTGTACATTTTGCACGCAAATATCTGTTAGTTTAAAAGTTAGAAGTAGGTATTTACACGAAGAAAATATATTTTGAAGTATAACTTAGCGTTTAAGTGAAAAACATGGTGAATATTTGGTATAATTATAATGTTTAACTTATTTTTAAAGTAAGCCTTTTGTACAAAAACGCCGCCATTTTAATATCTTTTCATACGATATTTCATTTTCCCACCGAATGAATATGTTCTTGAAAATAATAAACCTTTGAAATAAATATAATTATGAAATAATAAAATGAAACACAAGACATTACAGCAAGTTTTAAGACGTATATTGTAAAAGTCTGTTAATTATTAGTAAAGATATAGGCATAATAAAATTGCATAATTTGTAAATAATATTTGATTTTTCTGACAATTTTCATTTTTATGGCATCGAACAAACCAATGTAGGTACCTACATATTCAAAAAATGTATCCGAACCATTCGATATTACTTACGTGTTCGAATCGTTTCCATGGCTACAGAAAGAATGTGATATTCAAATAAAATTTGTTAGGAATCGAATTTATTTAGAAGGTTGTTGTAGGTAGGTACCTACCTAATACTATTTACTTACAAATCAACAATAATATACCTATACTGATTTCCTATAGGAAAATTATTTTATTTATTTATTTATCAACCGTTTGTCCGATTATAATGAAACTTTGGTGAATTGTCGAGCGTATGCCCAGGATGGTTTTTGGATTTAAACTTTTTTCTTATTCTTCTTCTTCTTCGTGTATTTGGTCGTTTTACCTATGAAGGGGGAGTATCCTGGGAAAAGAAGGTCCGACTGTCCCTCCATCTCTTCACAGGTCTTCCAGGACGGGTTCTGCATATAAACTTTTTTCTTCTTTTTCTTCAACGTGTACTTGGTCATCTTACCTATGAAGATGAACTATCCTGGGAGATGAAGGTCCAATTTTCCTTCCATCTCTTCGCAGGTTTCTGGATTTAAACTTTTTTCTTCTTCTTCTTCATCGTCTATTTGGTCATTTTACCTTTGAAGGTGGACTAACCTGGGAGAAGAATGTCCAATTTTCCTTCCATCTCTTCGCAGGTATCTGGATTTAAACTTATTTCTTCTTCTTCTTCTTCATCGTGTATTTTTGGTCATTTTACCTTTGAAGTTGGAGAATCCTGGGAGAAGAAGGTCCAACTGTCCTTCCATCTCTTCGCAGGTATCTGGGTTTAAACTTTTTTCTTCTTCTTCGTGTATTTAGTCATTTTACCTATTAAGTAGAGCATCCTGGGAAAAGAAGGTTCTTTCATCTCTACGCGGTTCTTCCAGGATGGTTTCTGGATTTAAACTTTTCTTAACCGACTGATGGGACGGGATGTAATGAAGGGAAGGGAGGCACTAAAGGGCCTGAAGGGACGGGAGGTATAAAACTGCCTGAAGGGACGGAAGGTACTGAAGGGCCTGATGGGAAGGGACGTAATGAGGGATTAAAGGGACGGGAGGTACTGAAGGGCCTGAAGCGGCGGGTCCTGGAGTCTAATTCTTTTTCTTCTTAATTTTATGTAGACCTTTAGGGCAGTTTTTATACAAACTATTTCCTATTGTCTAATTCATCTTCTTCTTCTTTTATGTATACATTTGGGTCATTTTTTTATAAAAATTATTTCCTTTAGTCTAATTATTATTCTTCTTCATTTAAGTACGTAGACTTTTGGGAGAGTTTTAATACAAACTATTTCCAATAGTCTTATTCATTTTCTTTTATGTAGACCTTTTGGTCAGTATTTATACAAACTATTTCCAATAGTCTAAATATTCTTCTTCTTCTTTTTTGTAGACCTTTGAGTGAGCTTTTATACAATCTATTTCCAATAGTCTAATTCTTCTATTAGGTATATGTATTTTTACTTATTTTATGTAGACCATTGGAATAGTTTTTTATACAAACTATTTCTTATAGTCTTATACTTATTTTTCTCTTTTTTATTTAGTCTTTTGGGTTAGTTTTACATAAGTCTAATAGTCTATTGTGCAGAAATATTATTAACGATATGCACACTTGATGAAAATACATATGAAATGAATGGGATATGGGATGTGACGATATAACCTGCACTAGAATCTTTTCAATACTTTTGTTTAATTAAATTTAAACCATTTATATCATCCTATTTTGAATAATTTTCAACACCTAATATTTAAAGAATGGGGGTTGTGGCCATTACTGAACTCTTCACAACATTTATATTCAAATTAAAAACTATTTACTATAGTTCAAGTCTTCTTCTTCTTCGTTAATGAAGACTTTCAGTCAAATTGAGCAAAAATATAATGCACACTTGATGAAAAAATATAAAAACAAATGGGATGTGACCAATACTAGATCTTTTCAGTACCTACGTTTGTTTAATCAAATTTTAACCACATCCTAACATCCAAAATTACTAAATTTTCAATAGGTACACATTACAATTTGCTTTCGATGATAATATTTAAAAATGGGGGTTGTGGCCAAACCAATCTCTTTACAACGTTGATAAACAGTCATATTTAAAACCATTACGCATAGTCCATGCAAGCAGAAATTGTATAAATATTATACTTCATTCACACTTTATAGCAATATTAAAAAATTGAATGGGTTGTGGCCATCACTTGAACATTTTACAATACTTAAACTCAATCAAATTTCAAACCACTTTTCATAGTCTGATATTGCAAAATAATTGGGTGACAATATTATAAAAACGATTGCTTTTTCTTTCACAATTTTACATTCTTGGCCAACGGCGGGACATAAAAGCTAGTATTAAATAAAATACAATATTTGAAACCGTTGAATATTTTTCTTTTAACATTGACCAACTTTGAATACAATTTTATGAAGATTCTTGGTGTTGTATTAGGTCCTTACATATGAAATTGGCGTTTTGTATGGGAGGTCCATAAAGTCGATTTTTTTTAATATAACATATGTATTTAATCAAAGTATGTACCATTGCTATCTATACACTTTTGCCATCTCCTAGGTAGTTCATCGATCCCTTTACTAAAAAAAACCATTCGGACGGGAATCAATAAAATCTTTGAAGGCGGTTTGGACTGCCCCATCGGAGATTTTTTCCCTTGCAAGAAGTTATCCAAATTTCGAAAAAAATGGTAATCTGTTGGGGCAAGGTCCGGAGAGTACGGTGGATGTCTTAGACATTCCAATTGAATCTCCTCTAATTTGGTAGCCGTCTGTTGTGCAGTGTGTGATCTAGCGTTATCATGAAGCAGCAGTGGCCTAGAGCGATTAACCAGCCTCGGTTGTTTAGCAGCTAGCTTTTCCATCATGGTTTGTAGTTCCTGACAATAGACATCTGCCGTAATCGTCTGGCCAGATTTAAGAAAGCTGTAGTGAATGACACCAGCACTAGTCCACCAAACGCTCACAAGAAACTTTTTTGGAGTCAATTTTCGCTTAGGGCATGGTTTGGCTGGTTCGGCAGGGTTCAGCCATTGCGATGAGCGCTTCCGATTATCGTACAGGATCCACTTTTCATCACAGGTAATGATTCGATTTAAAATCCATCCGGTTGAGTAATGCAACGCAGCAGTCGCCGCGCGTTTGTTGATTTGCTTCACTCAATTCGTGAGGTACCCACCTTTAAAGCTTTTTCACCTTCCCAATTTGCTTCAAGTGGATTAAAACAGTTTTATCGCTAACAATGCAGCTTGCAGCTAACTTGGACGTGGTTTGCGATGGATCCGCTTCCACAATAGCCTTAAATTCTTCATTATCAACTTTGGTCACCGGCCGTCCACGGGGCATGTTCTGGAGGTCAAAATTTCCAGAACGAAAACGTTGAAACCAAAAACGCACTGTGTTTTCTTTTGCGGCACCGTCGCCATACACATCATTAATCCTTCGAGCCGTTTCTGCAGCACTGGTGCCACGGTGGAACTCGTACTCGTAAATAACGCGATATTTCAAGTTTTCCATTTTGTAATCTGAGTGACGCAAAGAAAAAAACAATTGAGGAAAAACAAATGAATTATAATTTTCAAAACAAAAATACATGAGTAAATAGCTGTACAAATTTGAATTCGAAATTCCAAACCAAAGAGAAGATATTTGAGATCAAAGTTGTCAGTACGGAAAAACGCCAATTTCATATGTAAGGACCTAATAGTTGTAACTAAATTAAAACATCTCTAATTTCCAGGTCGTGGGAGCATTTTTTCAGTTTTAATAGATGAAATCATAAAGAAACATTGAGAAAAAATGAACCGTTGTCTATGGAAAACTAATCAGCTATAAGTTTATGGACTTAACACATATGATATCAATATGAAGTCAAAGTCTATGGACACATATTATATCAATATGAAGTCAAACGGACTTATAGTTTGGGCTGCAGAGAGGACACAAAAAAAACAACGTTTATGATGAATTCATAGAGAAGAAATCAAGTTGTCTATGGAAAACTAATCAGCTCTAGGTCACTCACTCTCTACATGATACCCGTTGAGAAATTGATGTTAAAAAAATACGCTTAAAAATTGTGAAATCATGACTCTCCACTATTCCATAGTGTGGAGAGTAAAAAGACGTATACCTATACATAATTTAAATACATAATTAATCTATAAATATAAGTCAAAATTGTCAAAATAATCATAAGCTAGTAAATACCCTAACAAGGCGAAATAGGCCCATCGCACGTAACAAAATTCATATAGAATCAAAAAGTGGTTTCCTTTTAATTATTAATTAATTATTTTATTTTACATTTACGGCTTGAAAGCCTATTTAAAAAACTTCAAGTATAGGTACAACGATTAAAACTTAAAATTTTAAAATAAAAGAATATTTAAACTAACATAATAATATCAATAATATCAACAATGATCAAAACTTGAAATTTTAAAATAAAAGCAAATTTAGAACAAACATAACAATATCAATATACTATACACATTAAAAACAAAATACAAAAACCCAAACACAACGATTGCTATATTTATAGGTCAAGAGTTAAAATGTTTAAAATTTTTGATTTGAAAATAAAGAAATCGTCGGCAAAAATATCTAAGTGTCTCCCCACAGTATTACCAAGTCTATGTAGCCTTGACATAATTTATAATATTATAGACATAATTTATAATATTCATGTTTCAAATTTGTATTACAATTCAAAACAATTCCAGAATAACGCACAAATTGCTTCCAAGACATCGCCGTCTAATTTATATTTCAGAAAAGGTCAAAATTGTTAATATTCAATGATACATCCGAAAAATCTAATGTTAACCTATCCCAAACACGCCAACATCTTGGGCCTGACAGTAAATAATATATTAACTTTCACTCAGATCACTCCACAAGAAATGTTACGAATTTCTTTGGCAAAAATTTCCAATATAGGTAGATATTTAAGTACTTTTTAGAGTTTGGACTGATTCAACAGTGTTAGATGGAAATTTACCATATTTTATGCTTTCTGAGACTCGTGCTACTGTTTTGTGTCCCATTAAAGGCATTGGTTATTCTCGCTTCAAACAGCTTTGCGTACGCACGCTGTTTTATTCTATGCATAAACATTTTGAAAGGAAGTCATTCCTTTTTTTAAGTGCACATTGATATTTAAATTATTTGAAGTGATTTCAATCAATATTCAAAATGTATAAGGGTTGAGTAGCTCCTAAGCCGATATGTGGCATAATGGTAAGATATTTTATTTCTGTTTAAATTCTGGGTTCAATTATCAGAAGCATTTGTATTAAACAAAATATTTTAGGAAGCCTAGAAATAATAATGGTCCATTTAAAATATCTCAATAGATTATGCCTTCCTATTGTATATGTATAGGTATGTAATTGGTAAAGGTTGCGTAATCATAAAGTTGAGTACATAAAGTAATCACATAATCAGCCGATGATAGGTCGTTAGCCCTGTAGGTGCCATGAGTTCCTGGTTCTTCTATTATATTCTTACATCTCCTTTTATTTACACGTGATTTGACTTTTTAATGACTATGGACTTCAATGATAAAACAATTTTGCTATCAGTGATTGAAAATATAATGTATTTGGAAGTTTTAATGAATTAAAAATCAAGCCGTTATTAATTTTCTATGTCGGTATTTAAATACGTTTAATACCTACATACATATATTTTTTACTCTCCACACTATGGAATAGGGGAGAGTCATGATTTCGCAAAATTTAAGCGTATTTTTTTTACATCAATTTCTCAATGGGTATCATGTAGAGAATGCACACTATGAGTTTCGTCGTGATGTGTTTGTGTGTATGGCGTATACGCTGTACGCCGTACGCCGTACGCCGTAGCATTTACCTTTTTTGTGTCCTCTCTACAGCCCAAACTATAAGTCTGATCGACTTCATATTAACATCATATGTGTAAAGTGCAAAGACCTAGAGCTGATTAGTTTTCCATAGACAACTTTTGATTTCTTCTCTATGAATTCATCATTTACGTTGTTTTTTTTTTGTGTCCTCTCTGCAGCCCAAACTATAAGTCCGATTGACTTCATATTGATATCACATGTGTTAAGTCCATAAACTTAGAGCTGATTAGTTTTCCATAGACAACGGTTCATTTTTTCCCAATGTTTCTTTATGATTTCATCTATTAAAACTGAAAAAATGCTCTCACGACCTGGAAATTAGAGATATTTTAATTTGGTTTCAACTATTTATACAACACCAAGAATCTTCATAAAATTGTATTCAAAGTTGGTCAATGTTAAAAGAAAAATATTCAACGGTTTCAAAAATTATATTTTATTTAATGGATATTTGTATGAAACTTATATGTAACAAGAGAATTTTTTTATATTTGGCAATGTTCAGTTCATTGATTTCATATTGATATAAGAATATTAATAGCTTGAACTTAGAACTGATTAGCTTTTCATAGATATCATAAAATTTCTTCATATGATATCACGTGTCAACATTGTCAAAATGCTCTAACGCTCTTAGAAACAAAATTTATCTGCTTTTTTTAAAAAATTTCATACAACATAAGCAGTCTTCACTATACTGCATTAATAGTTTGTCTATCTTAACATAAAAATATACTATCGGAAGAAAATTTATATTCCTGATAGTAACATTTATTATGAATAAAAATGTAATTAGATAAATTTCTATGTATGGAAACGTTCAGTAATTTGATTTCATGTTATAATGTAAAGAGCTTGAACATAGAACTGATTAGCTTTCCATAAATAACAAAAAAAATCTTCATATGATATCACCTGTCAAAATTTGGAAAATGCTCTCGCGTTCTTTAGAACAAAATTTATCTGCTTTTTTTAAAATATTTCATACAACATAAGCATTCTTCCATATACTGCATTAATAGTTTGTCTATCTTAACATAAAAATATACTATCGGAAGAAAATTTATATTCCTGATAGTAACATTTAGTATGAATAAAAATGTAATTAGATAAATTTCTATGTATGGAAACGTTCAGTAATTTGATTTCATGTTATAATGTAAAGAGCTTGAACATAGAACTGATTAGCTTTCCATAAATAACAAAAAAAATCTTCATATGATATCACGTGTCAAAATTTTGAAATTGCTCTCGCGTTCTTTAAAACAAAATTTATCTGCTTTTTTTAAAATATTTCATACAACATAAGCATTCTTCACTATACTGCATTAATAGTTTGTTTATCTTAATATAAAAATATACTATCGGAAGAAAATTTATATTCCTGGTAGTAACATTTAGTATGAATAAAAATGTAATTAGATAAATTTCTATGTATGGAAAAGTTCAGTAATTTGATTTCATGTTATAATGTAAAGAGCTTGAACATAGAACTGATTAGCTTTCCATAAATATCAAAAAAATTCTTCATATGATATCACCTGTCAAAATTTGGAAAATGCTCTCGCGTTCTTTAAAACAAAATTTATCTGCTTTTTTTAAAATATTTCATACAACATAAGCATTCTTCACTATACTGCATTAATAGTTTGTCTATCTTAACATAAAAATATACTATCGGAAGAAAATTTATATTCCTGATAGTAACATTTAGTATGAATAAAAATGTAATTAGATAAATTTCTATGTATGGAAACGTTCAGTAATTTGATTTCATGTTATAATGTAAAGAGCTTGAACATAGAACTGATTAGCTTTCCATAAATAACAAAAAAAATCTTCATATGATATCACGTGTCAAAATTTTGAAATTGCTCTCGCGTTCTTTAAAACAAAATTTATCTGCTTTTTTTAAAATATTTCATACAACATAAGCATTCTTCACTATACTGCATTAATAGTTTTTTTATCTTAACATAAAAATATACTATCGGAAGAAAATTTATATTCCTGATAGTAACATTTAGTATGAATAAAAATGTAATTAGATAAATTTCTATGTATGGAAACGTTCAGTAATTTGATTTCATGTTATAATGTAAAGAGCTTGAACAAAGAACTGATTAGCTTTCCATAAATAACAAAAAAAATCTTCATATGATATCACGTGTCAAAATTTTGAAAATGCTCTCGCGTTCTTTATATCAAAATTTATCTGCTTTTTTTAAAATATTTCATACAACATAAGCATTCTTCACTATACTGCATTAATAGTTTGTCTATCTTAACATAAAAATATACTATCGGAAGAAAATTTATATTCCTGGTAGTAACATTTAGTATGAATAAAAATGTAATTAGATAAATTTCTATGTATGGAAACGTTCAGTAATTTGATTTCATGTTATAACGTAAAGAGCTTGAACATAGAACTGATTAGCTTTCCATAAATAACAAAAAAATTCTTCATATGATATCACCTGTCAAAATTTGGAAAATGCTCTCGCGTTCTTTAAAACAAAATTTATCTGCTTTTTTTAAAATATTTCATACAACATAAGCATTCTTCACTATACTGCATTAATAGTTTTTTTTATCTTAACATAAAAATATACTATCGGAAGAAAATTTATATTCCTGATAGTAACATTTAGTATGAATAAAAATGTAATTAGATAAATTTCTATGTATGGAAACGTTCAATAATTTGATTTCATGTTATAATGTAAAGAGCTTGAACATAGAACTGATTAGCTTTCCATAAATAACAAAAAAATCTTCATATGATATCACGTGTCAAAATTTTGAAAATGCTCTCGCGTTCTTTATATCAAAATTTATCTGCTTTTTTTAAAATATTTCATACAACATAAGCATTCTTCACTATACTGCATTAATAGTTTTTTTATCTTAACATAAAAATATACTATCGGAAGAAAATTTATATTCCTGGTAGTAACATTTAGTATGAATAAAAATGTAATTAGATAAATTTCTATGTATGGAAAAGTTCAGTAATTTGATTTCATGTTATAATGTAAAGAGCTTGAACATAGAACTGATTAGCTTTCCATAAATAACAAAAAAATTCTTCATATGATATCACCTGTCAAAATTTGGAAAATACTCTTGCGTTCATTAAAACAAAATTTATCTGCTTTTTTAAAAATATTTCATACAACATAAGCATTCTTCACTCTACTGCATTAATAGTTTGTCTATCTTAACATAAAAATATACTATCACAAGAAAATTTATATTCCTGATAGTAACATTTAGTATGAATAAAAATGTAATTAGATAAATTTCTATGTATGGAAACGTTCAGTAATTTGATTTCATGTTATAATGTTAAGAGCTTGAACATAGAACTGATTAGCTTTCCATAAATAACAAAAAAAATCTTCATATGATATCACCTGTCAAAATTTGGAAAATACTCTTGCGTTCTTTAAAACAAAATTTATCTGCTTTTTTAAAAATATTTCATACAACATAAGCATTCTTCACTATACTGCATTAATAGTTTGTCTATCTTAACATAAAAATATACTATCGGAAGAAAATTTATATTCCTGATAGTAACATTTAGTATGAATAAAAATGTAATAAGATAAATTTCTATGTATGGAAAAGTTCAGTAATTTGATTTCATGTTATAATGTAAAGAGCTTGAACATAGAACTGATTAGCTTTCCATAAATAACAAAAAAAATCTTCATATGATATCACGTGTCAAAATTTTGAAAATGCTCTCGCGTTCTTTAAAACAAAATTTATCTGCTTTTTTAAAAATATTTCATACAACATAAGCATTATTCACTATACCTACTGCATTAATAGTTTGTCTATCTTAACATAAAAATATACTATCGGAAGAAAATTTATATTCCTGATAGTAACATTTAGTATGAATAAAAATGTAATTAGATAAATTTCTATGTATGGAAAAGTTCAGTAATTTGATTTCATGTTATAATGTAAAGAGCTTGAACATAGAACTGATTAGCTTTCCATAAATAACAATAAATTTCTTCATATGATATCACGTGTCAAAATTTTGAAAATGCTCTCGCGTTCTTTAAAACAAAATTTATCTGCTTTTTTTATAATATTTCATACAACATAAGCATTCTTCACTATACGGCATTAATAGTTTGTCTATCTTAACATGAAAATATACTATCGTTAGAAAATTTATATTCCTGGTAGTAAAATTTAGAATGAATAAAATATTTCATTGTCAATATTTGTGGTGTGGAGAGTTTAGTGTTGGCCACAACCCACTCGTTTTTAATAAGGCACAGCCACCAATAGAGGCGGATTTGTGCTGTACAATTTAGATCATAATATATTTACTGTTGAAAAGAAGAGTAAAGACAGAATTCCATTAGATCTCAGAGAAATACATATTACATACATATTTCGTTTTCATAATTACAATAAATATTATTTTTACTAATATCTTTTTTTTTTTTTTTATTAATTAGGCAACCCACCCAAATTGAGGGTGATTTGTGCCATTCTAGTGTCTATGAGACACACAAGTTATTATTTATATTTATTTGAAGAATTACTTTAATTGCTAGTTGAAGATTTATAGGTTAATTTGATTAGAGAAAAGAAATTTAGAAACTTGGCAATAAATGCGTTTTTTGTTGAGTGATAATAGGTGGGCGATATTAAAGGGACGAGGAACATTAACAATAGAATCATAAAGATCAAATGCAGATCTATTTGGGCAACAAAAGAACACATGGTCGGGCGACTCAACATCCAATCCACATTGGCAGAATGGACTATCCACAACACAAATCTTATATAAGTGAGAAGCCAATATACAATGACCAATTCGGAGTCGGCAAATATTTGATATTTCTCTTTTTGATATCTTCATCGCTTGAAACCAGGGATGTTTTGGTATAGTGTTTTGAATCGATTTATAGTAAGATCCTTTTGCCTTACTCGTATATTCCCATTCGTCAGACCAATGCTTCCATGAATCACGCCTCAAACAAGCTATAATATCGGTCAATGGCAGAGAAAAATTTGGAACTGGAGAACCATCGCAAACTGCTGATTTGGCTAGCTGGTCCACAGTTTCATTTCCTTTGATACCCAAATGAGCTGGGATCCAAGCAAATTCAATTTTTATATTTTTATGGCTGCATATCAATAGATTAGATCTCACTGTGCAAATTAAATCATTATCTGGGGTTTTATATATATTGTTTGTAAGCAGTTTGATAGCGCTGAGAGAATCGGTAAAAATAGTGTATTTAGAGTGGTTGAGGTTTTTTATATAGCTAATTGCTTCGTTAATTGCTATGCATTCTGCAGTGAAAACGGAAGAATTAGGAGGGAGTTTGAATTTCATCTGAACGTTCAAAGAGGGAATATAGAAAGCAGCGCCACAACTACTGTCAGCACTGAGTTTTGAGCCGTCGGTATATATATAAGTATAGTCTGGCCATTTATCAGATGTAGCATTGTTAAATAAGATATTAATTTGATTTTCGGACAAGGTGAGAGATTTATTAAGACCAATATTTTCAAAAACAGAAAGCTCAAGTGTCGTAGCATCATAAGGAATGCGATAATATGGAAGCATTAGTTGTGAAGATATAGGGTACTGAGCTGAAATGGTTGACAGACTGCAACAAAGATATGGCATTGGTTTATTCGACAAGGGTTCTTTGGAAGACCAGACAGATAATAAGGTTCTTAAACGATTTAAAAGAGGGTGCGTAGAAATCATTAATCTTTTGGATAAAAATTTATCGGATAGGTATTGTCTTCTAAATTGAAGGGGCATTTCAGTACATTCGACTTGTAGAGCATTTATCGGAGAGGACTTCATCGCACCAAGAATAAGTCTAAGACATTTTGATTGAATTCTATCAATTTTGATTTGTAAGTATTTGGGAAGAGGAGCCCACAAGAAACTACCATAATCTAAGTGACTTCGAACTAAGGAGTTGTATAGCAGTTTCATAGTTGCAGGATGAGCTCCCCACCATACTCGTGAAACTGCTCGAAGTGGGTTGATACTATGTTCGCATTTAGATACAACATACTCGATGTGGTGTTTCCAAGATAGTTTACGATGAAGTAGAATGCCTAAGAATTTAACTGACTCAACTTTAGGTATTTCGACAGTATCAACTTTAACAGAAATATGAGGCACATGATGTTTTCTTGAGAAGACCATGATTTGACTTTTCTGAGGGGCCAACATAAGACCATTAGAGTGTAGCCATTTATTAAAAAGGTTTAGAGCTTTACTAATTGATTTCACTGCAGAATGTATATATTTATTAGCTAAGTACAAAACTATGTCATCTGCATATATGAGAGTAGAGCATATACCTTGAAGAGAAATATCCAGGTCGTAGCAATAAATATTAAAGAGCAGGGGACTTAACACCGATCCCTGGGGTAAACCTTTCCAGATGGTTCGAGAAAAGGTTTTGTCACAACCAAGTATCTTTATGCATCTTTGTGCAAATATATTGTGTATAAGATTACAGAGTTTAACTGGGACTTCTAATGACATCAGTTTATTTTTAAGTATTGGAAGATTGACATTATCGAATGCACCAGTTACATCAAGAAAAGCTGTTATCATGTCTTGCTGCTGTGATATGGCGATTTGGGCATCGGTTATTAGTATACTTAAGTTGTCCATAACTGATTTCGATTTCCTGAATCCAAATTGTGTAGAGGAAAGAATTTGGTGGTGTTCCACGAACCAATCGACTCGATTTTTTACCATGTGCTCTAACAATTTGAGAAAGCAAGAAGATAAGGTTATAGGTCGGTATGATGATCCAATATTGGGGTCTTTGCCAGGTTTAGGAATGGGAATAATAAGCTGAGTTTTCCAGCTTCTTGGAACATAACCAGAGTCCAGAATGAAGTTGAACATTTTTAAAATATAAAGTAGAAGATCTGTTGGGAGTTTCTGTATAATTATATAAGGGATACCATCATTTCCTGGAGCGGAGTGGCGTAAAGATTTGAGAGGGTTCATTAATTCTTGAATATGGAAAGGGGAGGTTAGCCAATTATTATTTGGAGGAGAGGTTTCGAGGATAGGGCTATGTTGTTCTAATTCCGAAAAATGTGGAACATACGATGGAGCTATTTCATCTAGGAAGCCTTCCTTCCATTGGTTATCGGGAGCGTATTGTTTTGGGGGATTGTAAACTGAACGAAATTGTCGGATTTTTTCCCACACATATGTAATAGGAGAGTTTGGAGAAAGAGATGAACAAAAATTCACCCAACCTTGTCGTTTCTTCTTTCGTAAGATTTTTTTGGCTTTTGCCTGAGCTCTTTTAGCGTTAAAGAAATTTTCACTTGTCATATTATTTCTGTAATTTCTCATGGCCAATTTCCTTGACTTTACTATTTCAGAACAATCTTCATCCCACCATGGAGCATGTGGGGAAGGTTTTGGGTGAGTGCGTTGTATTTTGACGTGCATAGAACTTTCTGCTGCTGAGTGAATAATTGAAAGAATATCAGAAAATGTGTTATCTATTTGTGTATTATAGGAAATTGACGACAAAGTGTTTATTTTGGACTCAATAATTTCACGGAATTTATGCCAGTTGGCATTTTTTGTATTATATTTATGAGAACTACATTTTTCATGTGAAGACATTTGATAATTATTATTGTATCTGTGATTAATATTTATTAGAATGGGAAAGTGGTCGCTAGATTGAGCATCAGGAATGACACTCCAGGTTGAGCCCGAGGCAAGGTTAAGAGAACAAATGGAAATATCTACTGCACTGGGGTTTTGATTTGGGTGGTGCAGTCGAGTTTCACTGCCATCATTCAGTATGCATAGATTGTTGTCGTCAATGAATGTTAGTAAAGAATTTCCAGCATTGTCGTTGATTCCGCAGCCCCAAGAAGTGGAGTGTGCATTAAAATCACCTAGAATGAGGAAGGAAGGGCTTAGAAGTGGTAAAACTGAATCCCAATAACTAGTATCAAAAGCAGTTTTGGGAGGGGCATAAACTGAAACAAAAGATATAGAGTTTATAGTGGCTGCCACAACTTGAATGACAGGATGGGGAGGGAGATCGATTTTTTTGAAGGAAAAGTGGGTTTTGACGAGAAGAGCTGTACCGCCTCCGAGTCCGTCGGGGCGATCTGAACGTAAAATGGCATATCCTGGGATGGAATAATTTATTCCTGGACGCAACCAGGTTTCCGATATTGCAGCAAGGCAAATAGAATGTTTATGGAGAGTAGTAATTATTTCATGTTTATTGGATACTGCGCTTCTGCAGTTCCATTGAAGAATACATAATGGATTATTAATCAGACGTCGATTATCCATTATAAGAATTGAGAATAGATTTAAGAAGAGGCAGGGCATTGGCAACGATGGACGGTAAATTATCTGTGTTACTTAAAATTGATAGTAATATCTGAGCAATTATTGGAATAATGTTAGAAATAGATGTATTTAAAGTATTTTCTTCATTATTTGACTCAGGCATGTTGGATAAATTTGTAGACCTTGAAGAGGAGACACAGCCCGTTGATGGATTAGTGGCTTCTCCATTTAAATAGGACAACAAAGATTCATGTGATTTTCTATTAAAGTTCTGTGGTTTCTTTGGATTATCAACATTATTGACTGGTTTGTATTTAAATATTGGAACTAGTATTGTTTGATGATGTTATTTCAGAAAAGCTTTTGGTCGAAGAAGGGAATAATTTAGAGGCTTCAACGTAAGAAATATTTTTTTCGGCCATTGTTTGTTTTATATTTTTTTGTCGGGACAATTCGGGGCACATCATACTTGCGGCAGAGTGCTTTCCTGTACAATTTAGACACTTTAAATCGTTCGTTTTCGTACAACTTTCACCCAAATGTGCTTCACCACATTTGTAGCATCTGGGAGGGGAACGACATTGTACTTTTGTGTGGCCATAGCGGCAACACCGATAACATAGAATAGTTGGAAACGCATAGAGTTCCACCGGCAAAGAGTTATGAAATAAGTAAATATGATTTGGGAGATTTTGTCCTTCAAAAGTTAAAACGACAGTCTGTGAAGGCTTCCATGTTATAGAGTCTCCGGATTTGTCCTTATAATTCAGTCTCCTTGCTTTTAATACCTTTCCAAATTGGGAAGGTACCGAAACATGCTCTATTATTTCGTCTATGGATACGTCTGTCGAAATGCCTCGAACAAGGCCCATCTTTGATACCTTGAACCTAGGAATATAAGCTTTGAGTTCATTGTTTCGTACAAATGACGATTCAATGAACGTATTTGCGGCTGAGGGATTTGTAAATGTAAGTGAAATTTTATTACGCCCTTCAGATTTTACTCCTCCAGGTGAAATATTGGTGATTTTATTTTTGAAAAGGAGGTTGCCAAATCTCATCGGGTGGAGAGACTTGGAAGCATCCCTATCTTGTACGTACACGAGAAAGGGACCAGATGAGAATAAAGAGTATTTTAATATTTCTTGCGAAGCTTTTGTAGGTGTTAATGATGGAGAAGGGAGAGCCGATTCAACTGGAGATGGAAGATCAGTATTTTCGCGGCGTCGTTTGTACTGATTAATGTCTGGCGGATCTGGAGGTTTATCCTCTAATTCCATGTTGAATATTTCTTATAGAATGTAGTAGGTATAAAATGAAATATTAAAAATAAAAAAAGAGCTAGAGAAAAAATATATAAATACCTATATTAAACTAAAGAAAATAATAGTTTGGATACACCGATATTAACTTGAATTAGAAAGAAATAAACTATATTAGAAAACAAGAGAAAGTAATAAATATTCGTATACACCGATACGAACTTAAGTCAAAGAAAATAACATATAAATATATTGTAAATCGAAACAAAGAGAAAAGAAAAAATAATAATGAAAAGTTTAACGATACTGATTGTTGGTGGCAATAATCGTAATGACGCTCCAACAGGTGGGTGGTCACAGGTCTCACTCAACACAACACAAACAATCTCACACAAGCGAGCGAGCGTCCGTACTCATCAGCGTCGCAACGTAAACTCTACTAATATCTTCTATCTGAGTAAAAATTAAATTTTACAAAAGATAAAAAATTGCCCATAGGTACTCAACATTGTAGTATGGGCAATTCTTAAACGATAAGCATTATACAGGGTTACAGGTTTAGTCGTACAGAATATTAAAGGACGTTATTATTCAGGTCATTTCTGATGGATTTGATGCTAAATGTTAGGTCCGAAACTTAACCGTTATGGAGATATTGAATTTTAAAGATTAAAAAAAAAAAAATTGTCTATTTTATCAATTTTTTACGGATTAGAGATCTTAGGGTCCGTTTTTTTATGTATCTAGTTAGAGGGCATGTCAATTAATAAAAATGATTAACAAAAACTGAACCTACTACTAACAGCTTAAAAAGACAGCTCGACAACAGTTAGAATTAAAGAATTATCACAAAGTGTTTTTAACTTTGAAGCGCTTTGTTTGAAAAAAAAATTATGGAACTTATTCTGCAAATAATTGTAAAAACTTCTACGTTTTTTTAGCTATTCAAAAAGCTATAACACTTGCTATTTTTAAAACACAGCAATATTTTTATAATTCATGTTCGACATGGCCGCCGCTATTTCTTACACAAATTACGGTACCATAACGGTTAAGTTTCGGACCTAACATTTAGCATCAAATCCATCAGAAATGACCTGAATAATAACGTCCTTTAATATTCTGTACGACTAAACCTGTAACCCTGTATAAATGTTTCATAGTTTACACAAAATAAAAAAATATACCTAAATAAGATTAGTTTGTCGATCGACAATTCTTGATAGAACTCCGAACAAGAATTGTCGATCAGCAAGTAAAAATATTTAATTCAAATGTACTATGACCAAATTGAATTATAGAATAAACAAATTAATGTGCAGTTGGTGAACGTCGCATTTATTTTAATCAACAAAAAAAAACATTCAAACTGAAGGGAAAACGTTTGAATGGATTTAATTCATTTTTATAACTTGGTTTGAAAAAATTGTGCGTTTTGTCCTATATGTATGCTTAAAATAATTCTTATAAAGGTCAGAATAATGCGTGTGTTGTATTAAGTGATACATACACTTAGGCTGGGTTGTTTCAACAAAAGTAACGGTAATAATATAGTTAAAATTGTTCAAAAATGCGTTGTTTGATGGCATTAGATTTCAAGGAACAACCAAAACTTTTGAATGATTTTATGAAATCAAAGTGTATTAACTAAACTTTTACTTTAATCTTTGTTCGAGAAACACAGCCTAAGTGGAAATTTTATAAAAAAAAAAAAATCATATAATGAAATATCATTTCAAAGATGTCTCATCGTCAAAAAGACATATTGTTGGTTTTGAAGAAAACACCCCTATGTTTATTTTTGCATACATTTACTAAAATTACCGCAAGCTTAAAAAAACCTATTTATTTTTGTTTTATCTTTGTTATCGAACTCCTCACACTTCTAGTACAGAGTCTCGTTATGGTTATGAAAAAAGATGCTAGTAAAAGCTTATGTTCTTGATTATGTATGTGCTCTTCTTTACAGTAGGTATCTACTATCTAAGTATCTACTGAAAAATTACAAATTCATATTATTTCTCAAACTTTACGGATCGTGAGCAAAGGATGTATTGGACGAAAGTTGAAAACCTAGGAAAACTCCAATTTTTCTCTCTTTTTATTCTTCAAATTTTCTCTGGATGCTTTGGCAACTCTGTGATGTATGGTTTAATTAAAGTTAAAAATTAGTTTCTAAACTTTCGGTTCAATTTTTCGAGTAGTTTGTCTCGAATTATTTTTTTATTTATCTTCATCATCTGCAAATTTAAAAAATATATACTTATATAAAAAATATATACTGACTAATGTCTACCTGCGTATTGTTAGAAAACCAATTTTAAGTTATATAATTAATTTAAATTGTAGATTGTAAAAATAATACCTTTGACAAGATCGCTTCCTAGTTATATGCTGGTCGTTTAATTACTAAATATTCTATGAAAATCTCAATGACTCTAGTACAATAATGCAATTATTAACTATATTTTTAAAAAATAAATTAAACACTTGTTTTTCTTTCTACATTTATTTTTACTCTCCAGAACGACCGTTTCGCCTGGTGAAGGCCTTTTCAACTGGTGAAGTACATGGTGTGGTTTTTTCTTATATACTATTACATTAGATGGAATTTATACAAAGCAAAAAAGGTGGGTGGTTGTTACAGTTTAAGTATTATATCCAGTCCTAATCTCTTATTCTTACCTGAGCATTTGTACCTTATTGCAGCTGTGGGGAATTGTCATCTTTGGGATATACCCACTTTTATTGCCTAGGTATCTATTTACTAAATATGAGAAAAAATACACGTTGAAATAATATCTTACATTATATATTAATTGCTTTGGGGTGGGTGGTTGTTACAGTTAAAATATTATATCTAGTCCTAAACAATTAGGTCGTGTTGCAGCTGTAGGGGATATTCATTTGTGGGATATACCCACTTTTGGCAATCTAGATACCTACTTACTAAACATATTAGATTAAACATATAAGATAAAAATACACTGAGATTATATCTAACTATACATTATACATTATTAGGTTTGAAAATATTAAGTAAGGGAGAACTATATGTGTTAATCTGTTCGTTGATGATATTATTGTTCAGATTCTTGTTAATTTTCTAGTATGTTTAATTTTAGTCCTTTGTTGCAAAATTGTAGCGGGATTGGTTTATTGTCGTCTGTAATATGATGGTTATTGTGGATGAGATGTTTGGCAAATTGTGATGTTTCTTCTTTTATATACTTGTACGCTCTTTTATGTTCTTCAAAACGTGTGTTGAAGGCTCTCCCTGTTTGGCCTATGTATTGAGCATTACATTCTTCGCAGGTAATTTTATATATTCCGGATCTTTGAAGTTTGTCTATCTTGGTTTTGCAATTTTTAATGCTATTTCCCAGTGCGTTATTAACTTTAAAAGCGATATTTAAATTCTCATTCTTTAATGTTTTTATTATTTTTTCAGATATCCTGCCGAGGTAAGGAATAGAACCAGTGTTTAATTTATTTTTTAAAAATGGAATTCTACAAAGTAAACGCTGTCAGTGTAAATAAAATTAAATGTGTATATTTTTAACTTTGTTGCTATATGCTATTTGTTACATTTATTGCAAGAAAATAATAAAAAATCAAAATAAAGCGGTAGTTAATTAAGATAATAAATATATGATTTCAGTAGATGTAAATTGGAGATGTGAAGCAATAGCACTTAGGCGGTTATAATGAAAAAAAAATAGTAGGTAATAATTGATATTCGTAAAAAATTGTGACATGAAATATTTTGTAATGACTAGTTGCATGTAACACATGAGATCCAACTGTCGATAGCGATAGAATGTATAGTTGAAGTACCAAACTATAATCCCATAAATACAAATTATTTAATATTTTAAGAAATTGTATTATCTATACAACACATGTACCTACATAATATGTATGTATGTCAAGATTGGATAGTATGGAGGTAAGTCCTTTGATCCTACCCAGAATATGAAAACAGAATGATGGTATGTATGTATGTTTGGAGATTAGTATCAAACAATGGGCATGATGACTAATTTTGAAAAACTATCTCACGATGTTTTTACGCATTCACTGTTTTCAAATATATATACATTTCTACATAAAATAAAGGTTTACTACCAAAAATCGCCATTTTAAAATCAAATTTGACATTTACGACAACAAACGCTTGTAGTATCATGGCAGCTGCCGACCCTGACGGTGACGTCACGATATCGTAAACTACATATCACTACTATATGTATTCTAAGACGATTTGTGTATTTATTATCAATTCAAAAGTGCATAAGTGTTGTGCGGTCCCTAGATGTACAAACACGACGAAAAAAACACCTACTGAGGTATTTGTTTTCGTCCCACGCGAAAAAAAAGAGAAATAAGTGATTAAATTTCGCACGGCGAGACACAAGTGTATTTTATTAAGTACGCGTTTACAATGAAGTACAGTATTTGTTCCCCCATGTTTAGCTCTCAGTAATATATTATTTACCATTATTTAGGCAATAAGCATATAAAGAACTTCATTAATGTCCAAACGTCAAAGGCCATCATACGTTTCCCGCGTATGTTTTTAGCTTATGAACACATAATGTAGAGAGAAGAAGGAGCATATTTTATCGATTTTCGAGATGTTAGTTGTATTTAAATTACAGATAAATAAAGTACTTATATGTACTTAGTATTAAGTTTTTACGTTTCGAAATTCTGATGAGCAAAAGTCTTTGTTCGACGCAAAGAAATATCCGACCATCAAAAGTTCCATTCTAGGTAAGACAGGCAGAAGAAATGACTACTATAGCTGTTGTTGCTAAAAATAACGATAGCAGATAAATATAGCTTGTTATGAACACAATACAAATAACGAGCGCTATGTAATAATTCGTATGCTGCTAAAATTGTAACGATGTTTTAAAACGCATGCTTCGCGTAATCGCCGTCGTTTCGCGAATCGCTTCATTGCATGAAAAAAATTTAGCTTGGTAGTTTAGTTTGGCAGTGACCAGCATCATAACGTGTCGAACGTTCGTCAGCTCACCATCGCGTGACAAAATTGTAGAATACTAAAACTAAATTAGTTTACCATACGTTGCGAGCGATCAGTATTTATTTATTTATTCAATAAGAACTAAGTTACATACAAAATACAATAAACTTAGGCCCGATATTACAGTCGGCCCTCAACTCGGCCCTCAATGTTAAGGGGAGATTGAATCCATTTCCGTATTACAGTGCAATATGACATGTCAGTTACTAAATCTTCAATTATAGACATATTTCACATTTTCTGTGGTTATTATCTGTCAAATTTAAATAACCTCAAACAATACGAAATACAAAATGGGACGCTACGACTTTAAATACCATTGTTTAATTATCCAACATGGTAAATTTAATTTTTTCACCAAAATAATGCTTTTAAATGCCCATGTTCAATACGGCTGTCAGTTTGTTTTGCTGTGTGGCGCCACCGTCGATACAACTAACGCCTTTAGTGATACAACACTGAAACTACACACGTTGCCTAACGCCTCTAGTGATAGAAACTGAAACTACACGAGTTGCCTAGCAAATGACAGTTGACTCACAGTTAAGTACTTAATCTGCCAGAAACGTTGATTTAAATATTTGTCGTTTTAGTGACATATTTGAGGGAAGATTAGGCCTTAACGGACACTGTAATACGCTATATTTTTGTAAAACTTGAGTTTCGCTCTTAAACTGACATTGTAATACCGGCCCATAGTGTCCCCCGATAGGTAGGCGAGTATCTAGGTAAATTGAAACTATTTGCTTTGATGAATCCTTGTTCCATTGCTATTTTATTGTTTTGTTTTAGTTTTAAGTACCTAATTAAAATATTAATATATCGATAACACCAAAATAAACATTGTCTAGACCGACAATTAATGTGTATATTGTATTGAAGACTATCAGAAGAATTGACGCGACCATACTATGACGTCGTGCGCTCTGATTGTTTTTTCTCATAAAATGGCGGACTAACACATTTTGTATTTTTATATTTATAATATTATTATTATTCACTCCTTTAAAATGAAAATAAGTACATTTTTTAAATCTTTATAACCTATTTTATTTTTTAAAATCATAATTTCAATGATTTTTTTCTTACAGTCATCACACCTATTACATAACATTCTATTTTTTTTTAATATACTAATCATAATATGTATATGAATCATAACAATTATCCCATATGTATATTAGATTCATCATAATACATTGTGTATTTCCATTTCAACCTCATGTAACACTGTACAACTCCCACAAACAATATAATAACATCATTTTATTTTATAATCAAGCAATGAAAGCCACCAAGTTATTTATTTCTGAAACGTTAAATATTCTCCACCACGTTACAATACTCGGTGCGTGTTATAACAGATGCGTCAACGATTCAATAGAGCGGATAGCGATATTATTTGGTTTATTGTCCCAAATACACCAAATAAATCAATAAATAAAAATAGCATGTTAAAAATAAGCAGCATATTCCATATAGCTTGTTATGAAAAAAATAGCCATTTCGAACAACACTACAGTTGACAGTAACAAACACAATTGACAGTAACAATATGGTGACGTCATGCGCTCTGATTGGTGTTTCACATAAAATGGCGGACAAACATATTTTGTATTTTTATTTTAATAATATTAATATTATTCGCTCTTTTAAAATGAAAATAAATATATTTTTTCAAATCTTTATAACATATTTTATTTTATAAAATCATAATTTCAATGATTTTTTCTTACTGTCATCACGCCTATTGAGTCTTCTTAGATATTGTGTGTAGGCGATTGCCATAAAAATTGTATGAAGCAATGTCGTCACTAAATTCAATTTTTATAAAAATTATTAAAAAAAAATTGAGATGTGCTAATACAATGTTAATACTTTTTATAGAAAATTAAATTATCTAGTGGGGGTGTTTCGGCTTTTCTTGATATTTTTAAAAAATTTGGAAATATAGGCAGTTAAACTCATAAATTTATCATAAAAAAAATATTTTTCTTAATAAAAAATGTTTGAGAAACTCTGGATTTTTTTTAAAAAATTAATTTGAGATTTTGTATTTGTCTATGTTTATACCAAATTTCAGCGATCTAGCTTTTATGGTTTCTGAGATATATGGAAAAATAAAGTAAAAATTCAAAAGTTGATAACCCCTGACTCAAACAAAACTTCGAAATTCTGAGTATAAAAGTTTTGTAAGCCTATAACTGTTTATATATTCTGAAATTTTGGGCTCTGTAAATTGAGCGGATCAAAAGTTATAAGGGGGGGACAGACACACACACACACACAGACACACACACACACACACACACACACACACACACACAGACACACACACACACACACACAGACACACGAAATGTTCTACTCCGAATTCTGAGTAAATCCGTGTATGGAACATATATGCTGCGAAGCCTCTAAGTTGGTGTTTTTTGACTTCAAAGTTGGAAAAGCCGTGAAAAAAGTAGACCTGTCCATACAATTCTCGCGTATTCTGGCTTAATACATTGTCGATATGTTAAGAGAACAAAGTTCTCCTGAACTAGTTGCATGTAACACATGAGATCCAACTGTCGATTGCGATAGTATGTATAGTTGAAGAATAAGTACAAAACTATAAACACATTAATACAAATTATTTAATATTTTAAGATATTTGGTTTTCTATACAACACATGTACCTAGGTATGTATGTCAAGATAGGATAGTATGGAGGTCAGTTCTTTGTTCCTACCCAGAATATGAAAACAGCATGATGGTATGTATGTATGTTTGGAGATTAGTATCAAACTATTAAGTCGTCACTAAAATCAATTTTAATAAAAATTGTTAAAAAAATTTGAGATGTGCTAATACAATGTTAATATTTTTTTTAGAAAATTAAATTATCTAGTTGGGGTGTTTCGGCTTTATTCGATATTTTTAAAAAAATTCGAAATATAGGTAGTTAAACTCATAAATTTATCACAAAAAAAATATTTTTCTTAATAAAAAATGTTTGAGAAACGCTGGAATTAAAAAAAAATCAATTTGAGATTTTGAATTTGTCTATGTTTATACCAATTTTCAGCATTCTAGCTTTTATGGTTTCTGAGATATATGGAAAAATAAAACAAAAATACAAAAGTTGATAACCCCTGACTGAAACAAAAATTAACATTTCTGAGTATAAAAGTCTTGTTGGCCTATAACTGTTTATATATTCTGAATATTTGGGCTCTATAAACTAAGCGGATCAAAAGTTAAAAAGGGGGGACGGACACACACACACAGACACACACACACACACACAAACACACACAAAACTCACACAAAATGTTCTACTCCGAATTCTGAGTAAATCCATGTATGGGAACATATATGCTGCGAGGCCTCTAGTTGGTGTTATTAGCATGCAAAAAGTCCACTACACCATACAAAATGTTCCTTCCTACACGCATCTTGGCTAAATAATGTCGATTCATTAAGAGAATTGAATTATCATGAATAGACAGTTGGATCACAATTTTATTACAAGACCAAATTTAAGTTAATTTTTAAGTTAATCTGTGCAAATATTTTATCTAATATTCAACAAATAAAAAAATATATCTACAAGATAGTATGTATGTACAAAGGTATGACAATTATTTCAATAGGAAGGTACTACTTACCCGTAATGATGGATTCATTGTTTGAAATACGAATTAGTGGCTTGATTGACTAATGTACGGAATGTCGAATTGACCGAATACATTTGGTTTTCGTACCAATCCTAACTATCTACTACTAGTTGCATGTAACACATGAGATCCAACTGTCGATAGCGATAGTATGTATAGTTAAAGAATATGTACCAAACTATAAACCCATAGATACAAATTATTGAATATTTTCAGATATTTTGTTTTCTATACAACATATGTAGGTATGTATGTCAAGATAGGATAGTATGGAGGAAGATCCTTTTTCCTACCCAGAATATGCAAATAGCATGATGGTATGTATGTATGTTTGGAGATGAAGTATCAAACTATTAAGTCTTCTTACATATTGTGTATAGGCGACTGCCATACAAAATGTATGAAGCGATGTCGTCACTAAATTCAATTTTTAAAAAAATTGTTAAAAAAAAATTGAGATCTTCTTCTACAATGTTAATATTTTTTATAGAAAATTAAATTATCTAGTTGGGGTGTTTCGGCTTTTTTCGATAATTGTAAAAGTTTTGGAAATATAGGCAGTTAAACTCATAAATTTATCATAAAAAAAATATTTTTCTTAATAAAAAATGTTTGAGAAACCCTGGAATTTTTTTAATTTGAGATTTTGTATTTGTCTATGCTTATACCAATTTTCAGCATTCTAGCTTTTATGGTTTCTGAGATATAGGGAAAAATAAAATAAAAATTCAAAAGTTGATAACCCCTGACTGAAACAAAAATTCAAAATTCCGAGTATAAAAGTTTTGTAGGCCTGTAACTGTTTATATATTCTGAAATTTTAGGCTCTGTAAATTGAGCGGATCAAAAGTTATAAGGGGGGGACGGACACACACAGACACACACACAGACACACAGACACTCACACAGACACACAGACACACACACAGACACACGAAATGTTCTACTCCGAATTCCGAGTAAATCCGTGTATGGAACATATATGCTGCGAAGCCTCTAAGTTGGTGTTTTTTTACTTCAAAGTTGGAAAAGCCGTGAAAAAAGTAGACCTCTCCATACAATTCTCGCGTATTCTGGCTTGATACAATGTCGATATGTTAAGAGAACAAAGTTCTCCTGAACAAATCGACAGTTGGATAAACAATTCCTTGCGCTCTACGCAAGTGGCGAGGTTACTGCCATATGGCAATTTCTTCCAACTAACCAGTGTTTCCAGACCAGAGAAGCAATTTGGAGGTGAGAAATTAATTTAGATAAATTTCTCCTCTTCTGGGGATCGAATCCAGCACAGAAACCAAACGGCTGACCAACTGTGCCACGACGGTCTTCTCGTTCATGAGTTAAAACAATTGAAAATGCTCCTAGCAACATCAACGGAGAAGCACTTGCACCATCAAAAAATGTTAAATTCCTGGGCGTTCACTTGGACAATAAACTATCACTCGACCTGCATATTTCTAAAACTGTTAGCTCATGTTTCTTCCATCTGAGGCAGCTTAAAGGTATCCGCCGAAGCTTGCCCAAAAATGAGGCAAAGACACTAATTAACGCATTTGTTGTGTCTAGGTTGGATTACTGTAACGCTATAATATATGCTGGTCTGCCCAAGTGTCAACTTGACAGATTACAACTGGTGTTTAACGCAGCTGCGAGGCTAATCTATGGGGCTGACAAAAGATGCCACATAACGCCTCTCCTTAACGAGCTGCACTGGTTGAGATGCCCAGAGCGAATAGACTATAAAGTGTGCTTGATGGTCTTCAAAGCTCTGCATGACTTGGCTCCGCACTACATTCAAGAACTATGTCAAAGGAATACACCACCACAAAGAAGTTTAATCATCAGAATCACAAAGTATAAATTATTTAAGGGAATTGGATAGAGCCAATAAAGCGGCCTACTATGATCGTGGTTTTAGTGTAAACGGACCCATTAAGTGGAATAAATTGCCTTCTGACGTACGTGGAGCGCAGAGTCTTGGGACCTTCAGTAAATTACTTAAGACTTCTTTGTTTCGCAGAGCCAACAACTAAGTGAGAGAATGGTCTTGATATCATAAAACGGCGCTATATAAATTTGATTATTATTATTATTAATGAGTTAAAAAAAAACATTTTTTATGTATGGAATGCATGTATGGGATGATGCATGAACATAAAGGGAGCCATAAATGTTTGCAAGGATATAAATTTATACCTATTATTAATGTTCAGGATTTATGTTGCTCTGAAGAATGATGTAGGATACAAGGGCATAAAAGATACATATATGAAATGCACGTAGCTGTATAAGCAGAACTTAATAATACAGGAAAATCAAGAATAAAGAAAAGAATAATATTATCTAGGTAAATAAAAGAAAAGAATAATATTATCTAGGTAAATAAAAGAAAAGAATAATATTATCTAGGTAAATAAAAGAAAAGAATAATATTACATACATACATACCATCACGCCATGTCCCTTGAGGGGTAGGCAGAGAGAACCGAACGCCACATTTTCCTATCCTGGCACGCATCCCTCGCTTCGTCCACATTCATGCATCGTCTCATACATGCTCGTCTATTGATCACACTTCTAACATTTCCGTCTTTCAAAATTTCGTTCACATGGTCGTGCCATCCCTTTCTTGGGCGTCCCCGACCTCTCAATCCATTCCTTTCCGCTTTGTATATTTTCTTCGTCAGGCGCTCCTCATTCATTCTCCCCATGTGACCAAACCATCTCAATGTGTTTACTTTCATTCTAGTAATGACATCTTTCTTCATCTTACATTCTTTCCTTGTGTCTTCATTTCTTACCCGGTCATACATCGTTCTATTACAAATCCTTCTTAACGATCTCATTTCAACTGCATTTATTCTACTTTCATGCGTCTTCTGCCATGTCCAGGTTTCACTTGCATACGTCAAGGTTGGCACTACGACGGCGTTATGAATGGCAACTTTGGCATCCTTTGATATGTTGCGATCATTCATAATTGGTCTTAGTGCTCCATTCACTCTGTTTCCTGCCATAACTCTTCTTTCGATCTCTTTATCGAGTCGTCCATTCCGTTGAAATATGCTTCCCAAGTACACATATTCGTCGACTTGCTCGAGCCATTCGTTCTCTACTCTTATTTATCACGCTGTTCTGCTTTCACTCTTTTCAAAGACCATTGTCTTTGATTTGTTGGCATTCATCCTAAGTCCATTCTCTATACATCCTTCATATACCATACTTACAAGATACTGTAACTCTTCCATACTTTCTGCTAATAGAACCTTATCGTCTGCAAACCTACATCAAATCTCGCACCATTACAGTACTCAATTTCAGACCCTTGCTTTCATCCTTAAGGGCTCTTATGCAGAAATCAATGTACAAGTTAAAGAGCCATGGAGATAGCACGCATCCTTGTCTAACGCCATTATTTATAGAGAACCTCGTTGTCACTTTGTCGTTGACACGAACACATGCTTCGCTGTTCTCATATAATGACGCGATTGCGCGTATCAGTAGGTAAATAAAAGAAAAGAATAATATTATCTAGGTAAATAAAAGAAAAGAATAATATTATCTAGGTAAATAAAAGAAAAGAATAATATTATCTAGGTAAATAAAAGAAAAGAATAATATTATCTAGGTAAATAAAAGAAAAGAATAATATTATCTAGGTAAATAAAAGAAAAGAATAATATTATCTAGGTAAATAAAAGAAAAGAATAATATTATCTAGGTAAATAAAAGAAAAGAATAATATTATCTAGGTAAATAAAAGAAAAGAATAATATTATCTAGGTAAATAAAAGAAAAGAATAATATTATCTAGGTAAATAAAAGAAAAGAATAATATTATCTAGGTAAATAAAAGAAAAGAATAATATTATCTAGGTAAATAAAAGAAAAGGATAATATTATCTTGGTAAATAAAAGAAAAGAATAATATTATCTAGGTAAATAAAAGAAAAGAATAATATTATCTAGGTAAATAAAAGAAAAGAATAATATTATCTAGGTAAATAAAAGAAAAGAATAATATTATCTAGGTAAATAAAAGAAAAGAATAATATTATCTAGGTAAATAAAAGAAAAGAATAATATTATCTAGGTAAATAAAAGAAAAGAATAATATTATCTAGGTAAATAAAAGAGATATAGTTTTAGCTGGAGCAAATATAAAATTAATGAAATTATCTCATACATACTCAGTGCACCCGAGTTTATTTCTGGATAGAATTTCTGGAAAATAACCAGTATTTACAGCCCATAGAAGCAAGAATTACGTGAGAAATAATTTTTGACTTTATATTCGTAGGGATATCAACAACAATATTTACTAGTACTAGAAATAACACCATAGGATGACTCACAACTACTGGACTGCGTTCACAACTAACGCCGAGTGCACTTAGTGACGCTCAAAGCCGTTCATAATAACTGGAAACGGATGCTCGAAAAACACTCTGTCTAGTTCAGATTGAACGTCGAATGTACGCTCCAAACGCCCTGTATAATCATCGGGTAAAAAACGTTCTGACAGTTATAGTATATATTGACATCTATTTTCTCTGTCGTAAGATGACTTATATTTGTTTCTGTGGTATCTGTTATGTCAGTTGACATTAACAATGTGCATTCACAAAGAAGTTAATTGATAAAAAAATTATATGGTTGTTTATATGGATGGTGGAAGAGCAGTTAGCGAACTGGGGGGGGGGGGCGGCAAGTCTGGTTCAATCGGCGAAATCAAAACCCTCGTGATTGCCCATATCATGGATATAATTATTATATGGAGTTCTACAATATCTTCAGATGTCATAGAACTCCATACGATAATTATATCCATGATATAGGTAATCACTGGGGTTTTGATTTCGCCGGTCGAACCAGACTTGCCCCCCCTGGGTTAGTAATCCAGTGGTCGCAATTATTTAACAATCTACTAATTCAAAAAGAAACTTAAAACAATTTAAAAAAACTACCCCTAATATTACATTCATTTTCAGTTTATGGTCCATTTTCATTTTTATGTTTTATTTATTTTGTTTTTGTTATGGTATGATGGCGTTTTTTTCTTCTTGATTTGAAATGGATATTTTTATATTCCTTTTGTATTGTTTTTGGTTTTTAAATGTTTGTTTATTTATAATTGTTAATTTATTTATGGTTTAATTTATGTGATTTGTTTTATAGATTACGTGTAAAGTATTTTTAATGTTTTAGCAAAGGGCTGCTGTTTGCCTAAACACAAGCTTTTAGCTTAGATAAGGAAGGGAAACATTATGTAAGCATATTTAAATAAATAATATTAAAAAATCTCGTCTTTTAGGAATCAACCTGAGAACGCGCATAAAACGCAAGTTAAACGACATGCCACTTTATTTTTAAAACGGTAGATAAATATTATTTTAATACATTAGCCTCTCAGACACGTATATTTTTTTGAAATTGTACCAAACATATCTAGAACGTATAGTGTTTTGACTCTAACAATCAAAAAAATTGCGATCGAAACGAAAAGTATTTCATTGGACGCGACTAAAAAGCGAATGTACTTACAAAACTCAATATCGACTAGGATTTAGCTCAAGTCAAAGAACCTTTGAACCAACATGGATATCATAGTAGGTAGGTATATACGAAGTAAATATTTCGGTTTTTCTCGTAAATATAATAATACATAATCTGAGCAGTGTCGACATCTCGCAAAATAAAGATAAATTGACCAATATTGTATCGCTAAATCGAAATTCTTATCAGCAATCGATCATGTGTATACTACCTATTTCGGGTAGCCGGAAAAAATGGAATTTCGCTTTATCACTACCTTATATAGGTATGTAGGTACAAAGTTGTATACCGTAGGTATTTAAAGATAAACAAAAAAATAACAAAAAAATATAAATCACATTGGTAGAACATAAGATTCTTATATCGAAAATTTAGTATGTTTGTGTTAAAAACCAAATCATAAGTAGGTATATACATAACATTTCATAAATTATCCAACTGTCGATTTGTTCAAGAGAACTTTGTTTTCTTAACATATTCAAAAAATTCCAGGGTTTCTCAAACATTTTTTATAAAGAAATATATTTTTTTAAATGATAAATTTATTAGTTTAACTGCCTATATTTCCAATTAAAAAAAAACGAAAAAAGCCGAGACATCTCAACTAGATAATTTAATTTTATATAAAAAATATTATGATTGTATTACCACATCTCAATTTTTTTAACAATTTTTATAAAAATTGAATTTAGTGACGACATTGCTTCATACAATTTGTATGGCAGTAGCCTACACACATTATCTAAGTAGACTTAATAGTTTGATACTAATCTCCAAACATACATACATACCATCATGCTGTTTTCATATTCTGGGTAGGATCAAAGGACTGACCTCCATACTATCCTATCTTGACATACATACCTAGGTACATGTGTTGTATAGAAAACCAAATATCTTAAAATATTAAATAATTTGTATTTATGGGTTTAATTTTGGTACTTATTCTTCAACTATACATACTATCGCTATCGACAGTTGAATCTCATGTGTTACATGCAACTTGTATACATAGATATATTATCATAATATATTATAATCTTTTTATTCAGGTCCCCCGACGTTCCAGGTCCTGAAGTCTATCATTCGGTCCTGGGCAAAGCAAAAAAGTTATATTATCCTTTATTGTGATTCTTGGTGCGTTTTGTGCAAGTAACATCATGAGAATAATCAATAGAATTAAAAAATCTAGAGTTATATGAAGAATTGTCGGCTGATAAATTTGATTAAGTAACAAGACATTATTCTCTTCAAATCAATCAAAAAATGGTAAAGCATTCAAAGTATATTCGGCAGATTTCGAAAATAAACATTTTGTCATATTTCAAAATAACAATTGAAATAAGTCGTAAAAGTTAACACGTTTCATATATTATAAATATCTTTTTTTAGTTGAATAAAAAATTATCAAGAAAATAATATACGTATGTGTCATATATTACACAATACTTGATATTTTAATCGAAAAACCATAGAACTTCAAGGTACCTACAGAAGCCGCGTGTAGTACAAATTTCGAATTCAAATGTATGACAAGTTTTTTTACATGTGTATGTGAGGCGGTAGATCGGTAGGTGTACGTATTATGTAGGTGTGCGTATCGGTAGGTGTACGTATACCGCCGGGCGAGTGAAACTCGGGTTTTCACCTGAGTTTTTGTTGTCATACTTTGTTGTTTTTGTTGTCATTCTAAGCGACAAACATTATATTGTTAATAAAAAAAACTGAATACATACTTTTAAAATTTACTTATTTATCTCCAAGAAATGTTTTATTTCCCAAAAAATATGAAGATGTAACATAAATAAACTTTTTTACAAGTTAGTACATACATATCATGCATACAAACTAACTCGTATGGCGATGAGTAATAGGTGGTACCCGACTTAAGGAATATTTATAAAAACAGTGAGCCAAATTTATTACATTCGTTATATTGTCAAATATCATTTGTTTGGAGGACGTGACATATGACGGAGTGTTGAATATGAAACGACACTTTATATTACGAACAAAAATAGATACATAGTCAATTATTGACGAAATCAAGGTCTTAAATGAAATAATGTAATAAATGTTCATATTTTATTAATAATCACAAATATGAATATTAAAATAAAACATTGACTGTAATAGGAACCCTTCACAGAACGCTTAGATATATTGGCTATTGGAGTCGGCTCTTCTCGTCCTCGGGCTGAATACTGTATGCTATACGGTTTTGGGTATCGCTATCATAGTAATACAAGCCGTTTCTTTGTTGGATCTTGGAGCAATTGTTTATCAAAGTGTTCTCTGATTTTACTCTGGATGATAAACGAGAAAGATTAATATTTATTGCTTTATTTACGGTATGATCTGGTGGTATTCTTTATTCATCCTCAATGCCCACTTGACGCTCTTCTTTCTAGCTTGCTGTTTGAACGCTAAGTGAGCGACAAAAATGAATAGCACGATGAGTAGCTCACATAGATCTCTTGATCTAGATTATCGACATCATACTGCAAAAATAACAATAAACGAATGTGAACAGAAGGTTCATAATCGTGAACTGATATTGATTTCAGATCTTTTTACATGTAGAGCATCAGAGGTGTTAACAAAATCTCTGGAAATAATTATGGTACTTATTACATTAAAAATGTTTAAAACAACATTAAGGATTTATGTTTTATTATTTTGTGTATGTAATTCAAGTAAACGTTCGTCTGTACTCAATATTGTGTCGATCGCTTACATAAAATATAAACGGCGGATTTTCAATTTGCCACAAAACATTCATTTTTGCGGCAACTGAACCGAGAATATCCAAATAGAGTCCTTTTATCAGGTCGGTAATTTTCCAATCTCTCGTAGATGGGTGCCCCCTCTACCGACATACTCTGTATTGTGGAAACTGAAAATACATTCACAATTCATATAGAAAAGAAATAAAATGAAAATCTCGTCTCGGTTATAATACAGAACCGATAATTACGACTTTTCAACGTTGAGAATACATTTACTATGATATTCAATTACCTTTATTATGGAGGAAATTCGATGGAAGCCAATTTAATGTTTGTATATTTGTTGTATTCTTTTGATTTGATATCAATTATATCATCCTAGCTTTTGACGAACTATGTATTTTGAAAATAAGTAGGTACAAAATAAACAAAAATGATTTTCGTCACTAACTGTGCTAATCCGTTTTAAATATGGGGGAAGAAGGATTCACTTGTTGAATTTAATTATCTTTTATTTATTATGTAAAAGCAGAAACATTCACATAAAAAACCAACACAACACGCTCGTTTTACGTATCATTGAAGCCAAACAAATGCAATTCTGCCCGCGTCTCTCTCCGTCTCACTCGCACATATTGTAAGTAATCTGGCGCGACAGAGAAAACAATATAAAATATCGTGTGTGACGAAGTCATCTGGAAATTCCATAGTTACTCCGATGCCTAATTCAGACGACGACAAACATAATTTGCTTACAATATCATACCTATTGTCCTACATTTTTTTTAGTTTTAATCAGAATTGTTTCCCGCATAAAAGTAAAATTGACCGTTCGTATGGATAGTTCTAAGTTATTACCCACGTTATACTTTTTTCCCCTAGTATATATAGTTTTTGAGCAATAAAAAAATAATAAAAATTAAATTGATGTCCTGGCTGCATTATATTATGGAGTGGACGGGCTTTAGAACTGTGGAGCAGATATTCTGGGCAGCACAGAACAAAGAGGGATTTGCCAGAGTAATCGCCAACGTCGGGGGTTCCTGTTAGGGCACCAGAAGAAGAAAAAGAAAATAAAAACAAAAATTATTATACTCCACCCTCTCGGTCCAGTATTTCAAAGTTCTCAGTAACTATCCAAGTATTTTTATACCCATAAAACCGTTCACAAACTATGAGCTGGCATAGTTCTAAAAGTGAATTCTGAAAATACACAAATGCACCGTCTACTACAGTATACCTGCTCACATTGTTCATGAACAGAGCCGGGTCTTCCATTATGTTAAAAATGTGCAGATGTTTCAAACGCAGATAAATCGGGAGCGCTAAAGCGGAATAATTTGAAAAATAATGTGAGGAGATTGACATATCCAACTCCGGATGACTTTGTTTCTTCGTCTGTTTCATCATATTTTTCTGCAAAGGACTGTCATTGGTTCTCATAAACAGAAAGAGTGCGGGTGGGGGAAAAACAAACAAATGAGGGTGCTCTATTTGTTTTAAGTCGCCCTTTGTGGCTGAGTGAATTATATTTATTGGGTAAGTGATAAATTAATATTTGAGATAATTAGTAAATACCTGTTAGTTGCCCGAAAAGCAATAATGCCAGGCGCAATAAATCATAGACACGAACCTGTTCATAACTGAGCCCGAAGTCATTTTGATGGCAAAATTAGGTCAAAAACGGCACGTTTCCTTGGTATTGGATAGAATACAACTTTTGATCAAATTGTAAAATATTAATTAGATTTTTCTCCCAATCTCGATCGAGTGAGCACATCCCCTAAGAATCCGCCCGCTGATCGAGTTTGAGCGTCAATTGTGGAATAATTAATTTGGTTATCTGTTGAGTGATTAGCGGTCCAACAAAAACAACACAGCCCTGTCTATATAAATAATGCTGATGCCTTGATTAAGCTATTATCTGAAAATAATTCCTGGATCGTTTTTGATTTGAAACGGAGGCGAATCATTCGATATTTTTATGGGCATAAAAGTTATCCGGTATGCTTCAAATTGAATTATGTTTTATCTATGACGGGTGATAAATTTGATTGATATGCCAAGCGCACAGTCATGATAATATTGATGCGAATCCAATGAAAAAATAAATTTAATTAAACAAAATACCTACCCCCTTCCTCGATACACGATATTATTATTATTATTATTTATTTATAGGCAGGCAGACAGGGCGATGTGACTATATCCACTGTTGGATTTTTATTATTTGGTTGTAGCTACATATTTTGCTGTGTCCAAAAAAAGTCTAGTCTAGTCCTTGAAAATATCAACATTTTCAACATCCAAAACATGTTGGAGCAGTTTATTCCAAGTATTCACCACTCTATTAGAAAGAAAATGCTTTTGAGGATTTGTCGAGAACCTACTTTTCACAAGTTTTAAGCTATGACCATGCAAATTAGTGTTATGACTAAATTGAAAAAGCTTTTTCATGTGTATACAGTCACAATGGCCTGATAATGTTTTGAAAGTTTCAATAAGATCTCCACGTTCTTTTCGGTTTTCCAGTTTTAACAGTTTTAAGAATTCGAGTCTTTCCTCGTATGTTATATATAAAAACAATATCCACGCACCAGCTCGAAGCTCTCCGCTTACAGCAACTTAGAGGTACTATGTCAAATATCAATTTAACTCGCACATTTTGCCACATTCTGGAGACTTCAGAAAAAACTGTGTTTCCCTTAGATCAGCAGTCAGATACTTAACCAAATGAGCCACAAAGGCCGACAAAGTTCATTATATACAAGTGTTAATTAATTAGGTATCGTTTTTTTTAGGATGTATATGTCCATGTCATCCAACTGTCGATTCGTTCATGAGAATTCAATTCTCTTAATGAATCGACATTATTAAGCCAAGATGTGTGTACGAAGGAAAATTTTGTATGGTGTAGTGGACTTTTTGCATGCTAATAACACCAAATAGAGGCCTCGCAGCATATATGTTCCCATACATGGATTTACTCAGAATTCGGAGTAGAACATTTTATGTGAGTTTTGTGTGTGTGTGTGTGTCTGTGGGTGTGTGTGTCCGTCCCCCCTTATAACTTTTGATCCGCTCAATTTACAGAGCCCAAATTTTCAGAATATATAAACAGTTATAGGCCTACAAAACTTTTATACTCAGAATTGTGAATTATTCTTTCAGTCAGGGGTTATCAACATTTGAATTTTTACTTTATTTTTCCATATATCTCAGAAACCATAAAAGCTAGAACGCTGAAAATTGGTATAAAGATAGACAAATAAAAAATCTCAAATTAAATTTTTTTTAAATTCCAGGGTTTCTCAAAAATTTTTTATTTAGAAAAATATTTTATTTATGATAAATTTATGAGTTTAACTGCCTATATTTCCATTTTTTTTAAAATATCGAAAAAAGCCGAAACACCCCAAATAGATAATTTAATTTTATATAAAAAATATAAACATTGTATAAGCACATCTCAATATTTTTTTAACAATTTTTATAAAAATTGAATTAAGTGACGACATCACTTCATACAATTTGAATGGTAGTCGCCTATACACAATATGTACGAAGACTTAATAGTTTGATACTTAAATCTCCAAACATACATACATACCATCATACTGTTTTCATTTTCTGTGTAGGAAAAACAGACTGACCTCCATACTATCCTATCCTGACGAACATACCTACATGTTTTATAAAGAAAATAAAATATCTTCAAATATTTATAAATTTGTGTTGTTTATAGTTTGGTACGTATTCTTTGATTATGCATACTATCGCCATCGACAGTTGGATCTCATGTGTTACATCCAACTAGTAAGTATATTTATACTTCACCATACATTCCCTAAACTAATTATACCCACTGAGTAAGTATACAGATTTGATGGCAATGTCAGTATACGACATTTAGTGAATTTTAATAAGCAATTAACACGTTGAGATAGCAGATGGTACACGAATGAATGAATGATCGACTCGGGTCCAAAAGTATGAATAAATTTCAAGTAACCAAATTGTCCCAATCACACAAATGTTTGAACAAATCCCCGTTACTGACGAAGGGATGGGGTAAGCATTAAAAGGGTTGTTGCGTTAAGCCCAATATTATGTAAAATGAAAAGGACGCACACTCCGGGATTAAATTTGATTACTATAATATTATACACGTCAGAGTAAGTTATTGACAGAAACGCCATTGTGATAATCAGTATATTACAGAAATAGAACTTTGCGTCATGCACTAGGTACATAATGCTGTATAAAATTAGGAAACTTATAATTAACTATATATATATATATATATATATATATATATATATATATATATATATATATATATATATATATATATATATATATATATATATATATATATATATATATATATATATATATATATATATATATATATATATATATATATATATATATATATATATATATATATATATATATATATATATATATATATATATATATATATATATATATATATATATATATATATATATATATATATATATATATATATATATATATATATATATATATATATATATATATATATATATATATATATATATATATATATATATATATATATATATATATATATATATATATATATATATATATATGTTATATTTGATGTTTTCACGGGTGAAATATGTTATAATATTTTTATCTCGGTTTTCCCGTGTCAGTAGGTCTTGACTATAATGAACAATCGGGACGACGGAGTTCGTTTGCCTAGTACCTGGAAGAACATTTTATATGACAAACAATACAATAATAATATTAATAATACCATAGCGAAAATAACCCCAAAACACAACAATAATAATATTAATGTCACAACTAAAATTAACAATAAATCACAACACAAAAATAATGATAAAATATTATTACCAACGAACACGACAGCAGGTGGGCGTGTCACAAGGAGCCAATCACGTCGCGCTAACAATATTTGACATAAGCGGCCATCTTGTACGCTACGAGTCACTTGACGGTGAGCTTTCAGTGTGAGTAGACGTGTGTCGCGCGCGTGCTTTTCGTTAAGTCCTTGAAAATGGCTGGTGATATTCAGGCGAAACGTCGGAAGACAAATGGTCTTAGTCAAGACCTACTGACACGGGAAAACCGAGATAAAAATATTATAACATATTTCACCCGTGAAAACATCAAATATAACATATATATATATATATATATATATATATATATATATATATATATATATATATATATATATATATATATATATATATATATATATATATATATATATATATATATATATATATATATATATATATATATATATATATATATATATATATATATATATATATATATATATATATATATATATATATATATATATATATATATATATATATATATATATATATATATATATATATATATATATATATATATATATATATATATATATATATATATATATATATATATATATATATATATATATATATATTTAGGAAGCCAACAGCTCATTTACATTTTTTATGTTACAATTTTCACATATAGTTGAGACCCAATAAGAAGCTTCCCATCCATAACTATTACTGTAAACAACTCGTGTAGGTACACACACACATACACATGCACACACACATACACATGCATACACACACATACAATTCGTATAAGATAGGATGAATAGGAGGGTACGAGGGTACGAGGGAGGAAAATAAAGAGCGTATCATCTTCAATATTTCGCGACGAAACTTATCGTATTTTACATTGAAGATGTCCACCCCGGCTGAGGACAACGTGTTATGAGAATCACATACGCGTGGATTTGTAGCATTCTTCCTGAAATTTGTTCTACATACTTGTACATATAAAAGTTCAGGTCGGCAAACCGTTCTACCTGGAACATGGATACCCACTAGGTTAACAAGCTCAGGTGAGTCGATGGCACCATCAGAATTTTATGCAGTAGCGATTGGTCGTGCAAGACAAGATTGGTCGACACTCGAGAGTGTCGAGTCTGTGATATTTTAGTGATTCCATATAGTAATTTATGAATTAAATAGTTAATGAATTTTTGTTGTACTCTTTCAATTCTAGTGATATGTATTACATATAAAGGGGACCAAATTTGTGTGCAAAATTCAAGGTGAGGGCGTATATGGGTGGTGTTTAAAGTATAAAAGTGTTAATATTTCTGAAAGACTTGCTTATGCGGATAATATATTCCCACATCTTATTTGCTCTATATTATTAATATTTTCAATGTAATCTAACTTAGAATCAAGTATCACACCCAGGTCTCTTATATAATTGAAGGTATACGTGAAGTTATTATTTATAATATTATTTTATTTAAGGCAGGCAGCCAAGACTGATGTGCCTATATCCACTGTCGAATTTAATCTTGTTTATATTGTGGGTAAATGTTATTTTTTAAATTTCGATATGTTTAGTTTTAATTTATTTAATGTACAGTAAGATTATAATCTGTCAAGGTCTTCTTGAAGTTTGTAGCAGTTGGTTTTGGAGTTAATTGCGTAATATACCTTCATGTCATCAGCAAATGCGAGATATGATGAATGAGTGAAATATTTGTGAATGTCGTACGTGCAGATGTTAAATAAGAGAGGACCTAGGTGAGACCCTTGAGGAACACCTGAAGGAGGAACGAAGAAGCTGGATTTAAATTCTTCGACCATCACTGACTGCATTCTATTCCGAACAAATAATGTAAACCACCTGTCTCCATGTATACCCTAGGTTATGTAATTTTGATAGCAGTATGTCGTGGTTTACACTGTTAAATGCCTTTGCATAATCAGTATAAATCACATCCACTTGGCATCTTTTATCCATGTTGCTTGTGACGTACTCGGTAAGTGTAATGAGATTTGAAAGGACAGAAAGACGACGTAGGAAATCGTGTTGGTGATTTTGGATATTTGGTTGAACCGTGTGATAAATTTGGTCATATACTGTCTTATCCTGGTGTGGGTATTAATATTAAAAAAACGTATTAACTCCGTATTCGGTTTATTACTACGTCCCGTTTCAAGTAGCCAACAAGTACCTACACTGTATACCTAACTCCTGCGTTGCTCGCGGAAGCGATAAGCGCCGCGATTCGCGTCGCAACGGTATTTATAACCTTTATCGGGGAAGGGGCAATACCACGTCCTCTAATACACCACACTTTCCCTCCCCGATAAAGGACCCTAGACCTGGCTACATATGTCAACTATCTACATATTTCATTTATTCGTTTACATAATTAAAACTTACTTGTTGGCTTCACTAATACAATAATATACAAAACAATAATATTCCTGTATATATTTACAATACTTTTTCCTTGTTAATAATACTTTTTCCCTTTATGGTGTTACGATGTCATCCTCGACGGGCCAGGTGTAGGTCTCGGACGGAGTCGTCCTTCCCAAGGGGAGCAGCAATCCCTGAAACAGACCGATGGATTATTTTCCGTTCTACCAAGCAGTCCGGAAAAATCCAGGTCTGTAACTGGGGAACCCTCATCCTCAGGTCTCTCAGTTACAGCCTGGTCATTATCTGGACTCTTATTCCAGTCGACCTGACGGACAGACAATTGGTCTAAATGCCTCTTCCACCGCATTCCGTTCACCCCTATGATGAACGTGCATGCTCCCAGACGCTTCTCAATCACTCCAGGTACCCATTCTTTCCTCTCATTCCTCAAGTCCTTTACCATCACCTTCTGTCCTATACTGTACCTGTCATCCGTCCTCTTCCTCCCTCCATAATAACTTTTGTTCTTCTGCTTGCTTACTTCCATCCTTCCTTTTATTTCCTTGCTTACTTTCCTTCCATCCTGGTTCATGTTCTTGACCGGAAGAAAAGTGTCAAAAACGGTTCTCAATCGTCTTCCTAACATCATCATTGCTGGTTCTAAACCAGTTGCAATACATGGTGTATTTCTGAAATCAACAATGAAATTTAATAGTTTTTCTTCCATGTCTTGTGGGAATTTATTACCTATGAGAATTTTCTTTAAAAAAACTTTGCAAGTTTTTACCGCATTCTCTGCCTGACCATTACTTTGGGGATGTCCTACTGCGGAAGTTATATGACGTATTTTAAAATTTTCACAAAAATCTTTAAATTCTTGTGAGGTAAAGGCTGTTCCGTTATCACTTACAATTGTCTCTACTATACCAAATTGTGAGAACAGTCGTCTTAAAATTTTCAAAGTACTATTAGTACTTGCACTGGGTACTTCCGTGCATTCTATCCATTTTGTGCACGCATCTACACAAATTAAAAAAAAATTATTCCCTATTGGGCCAAAATGATCTAGGTGTAATCTGCTCCAGATTTTGTCATCGTTGGGCCATGAACATAAGGTTGATCGTGGCGGCGAAGGCTGTGTTCGCGCACAGCTCTCGCATCCACTAACCAACCCCTCTATGTCCCTATTTAACCCTGGCCACCAGACATAACTGCGTGCTAATGCTTTTGTTTTGACCATGCCTAAGTGTGAACGATGCAGCAGTTCCAGCACAGTTCGTCGAATATTTTTAGGTATAATAACCCTGTTTCCCCAAAATACGCAATCACTATATTCTGACAGCTCATTTCGTACTTTCCAGAAATTCCAAATTTCTATATTTTTATCTATCTTGGTAGGCCACCCTGATTTTATATATTTTTTTATTTTTTCTAGTACCGGATCCAACAAAGTTTCCTCTTTTAATTTCTCTACGTCCATTTTTATTTCCCTATTTTCCGACAAAACATTTATATATTCAAAATCTATATTGTTAAATTCAATTTGACATAACGAGTCAAATTCATTTTCCACTTCATTTTCAACTTGTTCCCCCACCGGAAACCGTGATAGATAATCTGAACAATTTTTTTCCGATTTAATGTATTCTATCTCATAGTCAAATCCAGATAAAATTACCCCAAATCTTATTAACCTATTTGTACTAAGTACCGGTAACCCCTTTTTCTCTCCAAAAATATGTACTAAAGGTTGGTTGTCGACTGCTAAAATAAATTTCCTCCCATATAAATAATGAAAGAATATTTTTAAACCGAAAATTATCGCTGTTGCCTCTAAGTCTAAAATACTATAATTTTTCTCACTTGGTGTCAATTGCCTAGACGCGAATGCTATTGGTCTTTCCGTATTATTCTGATAGACATGTAGCAGGGTAGCTCCCAACCCTTTACTACTCGCGTCTGTTACCAACTTTAATTTCCTCCCCGGGTCATAATGCACCAAAATACTGTCCGATGATAACTTATTTTTTACACTTTCGAATGATTTTTCACAATCTTCTGACCATATGAATTCTTCCCCTTTTCGTAATAATTTATATAAAGGTTCTAATATACTAGACATGTTCTTAACAAATTGTCTGTAGTAACTTATCATTCCGATTAGACTCTTTAATTCGCTGACATTCGTCGGCCTATTTGCATTTTTGACAGCTATAATCTTTGACGCAATTGGTTGAATTCCCGCACTGGATATTCTGTATCCTAAAAATTCTATTTTTTCTTTAAATAATTCACATTTCTCACTATTTAATGTTAACCCACAATTCCGTAATCTTCCTAATACTGCACACAAATTGATAAAATGCTCTTTTTCATTACTCCCGAATACCAGAATGTCATCTAAGAAATTTACAATACCTTTTAGTCCATGTAAACAAGATTGTATCACTTCACTGAATAAAGACGGGGCTGTTTTTAAACCGTATACTAGCCGTGTGTATCTATACAACCCAATGTGTGTCGAAATAGTTGTATACTCTTTACTTTTCTCTGATAATTTTATTTGATTATACGCGTTTTTTAAATCTAATTTTGAAAATAATGTCGCGCCGTTCAGTTTTGCAACAATGTCTTGTATTGACGGCATCGGGAATTTGACGTCTTGTATACAGCTGTTTAATGTTCGCTTAAAATCTGCGCATATCCTTATAGTGCTGTCTCGCTTGGGTACACACACTATTGGGCTAGCGTACCTACTCGTTTCGACTTTCTCTATAATCCCTTCTCGCTCTAACCTTTGTAATTCTAATCTTACCCTGTCTTGTAATGCGAATGCTATCCGTCTGAAAGGTACAAATAACTGTCTCACCTTATTTTGATTTGACAATTTAATATCTACCGTGTATTTATTAAAAGTACCTAACTTATCTGAAAAAACGTCATTGAAATCTTCTTTTAATTTTTGTTCTTGTAATTTACAATCAATCAACATGTTATTTATTTCTGCAAATTTTAAACTACATTTTTCTATAAAATTTCTACCCAAAATAACCTGTGAACCGTTTTCAATAATAATAAATTCTAACTTATCTATTTTCTTCTCATTAAACTCAACTGTAACGTAAATTTTACCTATCACATTTAATTGATTATTGTCGTAAGACGACAATTTTGTATCACAATCAAATATCTTTTTGTACTTAAATTTTTCATTAAATAAATATGAAGGAATCGCGGAAACACTTGCGCCGGTGTCTATTAAAGCCTCGTATTTAACTTGATCCAATTTTATATTTACAATAAACGGGTTATTATTTAAATTACAAATCTTCTTATTTTGATTCAATGTACTTATTATATTAACATTTTTATTTCTGCATAAACGAGCCAAATGACCTATTTTTTTACAAATCTTGCATTGATAATTCTTATACCTACATAATTCTTTATTGTGATTGTCATACCCACACACCGAACAATATAATGATTTATTGCCTTGTTTTGTATTCGACCTTGAATTTAAAAATACACTTTCATTGTTTTTTGTAACATTTCTGTCATATTTATTATTACTATACTGTTGAACACAAATTGTTTCATTTTTACATATACTTATATGCGATTTCTCGCGATTTAAACTTAATGATTCAATTACTGATGCAATCTTAATTAATTTTTCGAAACATTCATTTTCTCCCTCCACAAATAATTTTTCTTGGATTCGTTTATCCTTAATACCGATTACAAAAATATCCCGTAAACTATCCTGTAACCTCGTACCGAATTTACACTTTGCCGAGTATTGTTTTAACCGTGCCGCGAAATCTTTTATGGATTCATCCTCCCCTTGCGTAGCTGAATAAAATTTTCTTCGGTCTTCGAACACTGAACCCACTTTTTCGCAATAATCCTCTAGTAACTCCATCAATTTTTCAAAACTACATTTACTCACCTGCTCTGGAACACACAGATTCACCAGCAGGGAGAACGTATCTTCGGAAAGGCTGTTCAATAACACAGCTCTGTTCATCTCGGCTGCCTTTTCATCATCGAATTCCTGCAGTATGAGGTATTGTTCCAACCTCGTCCGGAAATTTCCCCAATTCCCACTTTCGTGGCAAAAGGGTTCTAATCCCCGCGACAAAGCCATCGCCGATCGCCTTGAAAGGACAATGAAATGAACAAACAAAAAAAACAACTACTTAACTCTGGTCCGTCGAAGATGACTCCGCGTCCCCTCACGCCTTGTGACTGGTCGCTAGTCCTGTCCCGTCGTCCCAGAGTCCCTGTCTGCAAGGAAGTACTGAAGCCTGCTTCTCGTCCTCTTCTCTGCTCCTAGATTGCCGCTTTAGACTTCTTCCGAGTTCCTACTCGGAAGATCCTGATGATCCCGGAACGGAGAAGCGTATTCCTTGATGATGAATTTATAAGAAAACTACTCCTGTAGTTCTCGTTCTCTCTGTCTACTCCTGTAGCTCTTATATTTATCGCTAAATTTTGTTTTCCCGCCGTGGGTAGATTTTTTTCTGTTGAAATTTTGTTAGGCGGTAGGTACTCAGCCGTATCAATTCGTGCGTATTTTTTTCTTTATTTTAAGTCTTTTTTTTTCACTTAAATTGGAACGCGGTTTGAAAGTCTGACTGCGCCAAAGTGTCTTATCCTGGTGTGGGTATTAATATTAAAAAACGTATTAACTCCGTATTCGGTTTATTACTACGTCCCGTTTCAAGTAGCCAACAAGTACCTACACTGTATACCTAACTCCTGCGTTGCTCGCGGAAGCGATAAGCGCCGCGATTCGCGTCGCAACGGTATTTATAACCTTTATCGGGGAAGGGGCAATACCACGTCCTCTAATACACCACATATACAATAAAAAAAAAATAATGGATTATTTATTTCTCTTTTAACAATACGTTATATGCATAAGAAGACAAAAATATAGTAATATAAAGGAGTGTACAGAAATATATAGTGCATAGTTAATTAATTTGTAATAAAACATAAAATAGACAATACCAGAAATTAAACATATACATTAAAAATAAAAAACATACTCTTTAAAATGTTGTATGTTTATGTAGGTACATAATATCCACAAAAATCACACAACAAGTCGCGCGGTTTAACTAAATGCTAGCCGATACCAATTCTATAACTGTGGTTCGTTTCTTTGATGCCTTTATACATTTTAATGAACCTACTCATTATGTAGATATATACATATAATGGAGTGTATTAAGCAAATTAAATCGTTGTTCTGTAAAAAGAGAAATTTATTATTAAAATAATTATAAAATACAATAAAAGTAATAATAACATAAACATAAATAAATAATAATGATAACAAATATAATTTTACCTGTAAAAAGAGAAACGACATTAAATGCTTTTAGTTCCTCCTTTTTAGAATCTTAACTGTCACTTTAAAACAAATATAAAACTAAAACTTTAATATAGAACCAATTCAAATAAAAATGAAATAAGTACTTCTAGGTGACATCTATGTAAGTACTTGTTTTACATCTTCCCCCCCCAAAAAAAATTATATAAAACAATACTACTTAATTAATATAATTTTTATACAAAACAATACTTAATGTAGTACAATTTTTCATTGGCTAATACAATTTTTTTTCTATATATTTAATCAATAATTGGAACAAGTTTTGTGATATGAAAAAGGTTTGATTCTGATTTCTTGTGACCTGTATCTATTCTGTATATTGAGTTTGAAATTTTTTCTAAAATTTTATATGGTCCAATTTTTAATTCATCCAATTTTTTTCTGTTTAATCGATTTCCGTTTTCAACAAATACAGAGTCTCCGATTTTTAATTCGCATTTTGTCCTGTTTTTGTCGAAATGTTGTTTATTATAATTGTGTGATTTTATCGTATTTTTTAAGGCAAGTTTTCGATCTTGGAATAAATCATTAAGTGTTTTTTCCTGTTTTAATTCATCTGGCAAAATAGAAATATTTTTTCCTTCTAATAAATATTTAGGGGCAAATCCAGTTACTGTGTGTTCTGTTGTATTATATCTTAGGATACATTCATGTGCTATTGTCGTCCAGGCCAATTTTCCTTTCCTTTCATTTACCTTACATTTTATTTTATTAACGATTGTTTGGTTAAGCCTTTCATTCAGGCCATTTGAAAAAGGTGCATTAACTGCGGTGAAGACAATGGGTATATTCTCATTACTTAAAAAGTTTTTAAAATCTTTTGAATTTATTCCCGGATATTGATCCGATAGAATCATACCAATTTTATTTCCTTGCATCGCTTTTCGAACAAGGTTTATAAAGTCACTCGAACTTTGACTTTTTGAAGTCAAAATATAGGCATACCTCGTGAAATGATCTACAAGAAGATGTAAGTATGTCTTTGTAGAACGTGAGCCACCAAATCCACCAATTGTATCTATAGACATTATCTCAAATGGGTAAGTTGCAGGACCTAAATGAGACATAAGTCCAAATTTATATTTTCCTCGAGATTTGTTTTTTATGCATATTTCACATTTTTCGCAGATTTTTTTAATATTATCGGTTAAATTTTTTGCTGTGTAGAATGGAATAATTTTATTTTGCATTTGTTTTGTTCCTATATGACAGTAAAGATAATGTATATTTTCTATAAATTTTTTACTAAATTCCTCTGATAGTATTATTTTTTCTTTTTTTCCAATTTTTTTGTAGTATATTTCATCTTTCAATTTTAATTTATTTTTATTATTTTTCAAATCTTCATTATTTTTCTGATCATTTTGTATATCCCCTAGTTTTATTAAGTTTACGATTCTTAAATTTTCTTCCTGATTTTCATGTGGTTCTAACACCGGATTTCTGCTTAAACAGTCTGCTTCTAAATTGTATTTTCCTGGAGCGTATATTACTTCAAAGTTAAATTGAGATAGATAATAAGTTAATTCTCCTAGTTCTTCATCTGTTCTGGCTTTTATATTCATTCTTTCTAGTGGTTTATGGTCTGAGTATACCGTGAATTTTTTTCCTATGAGCCAATGTTGCCAGTATTTTACTGTCTCCTTTATTGCTAAGCATTCCAAATATATTGCCTTTTTCTTTTTTTGAGTTTCATTTAATTTTCTCGAAAAGTATGCACATGGTTTTTCTTCTCCATTTTTTTGTGGTTGTTTCAAGACAGCTCCTATGCCCTGTATACTCGCATCTGTGTAAATATTTATTGGCAAATCTGGATTATATATTGTTAAAATAGGTGTTGAACAAAGTAATGTTTTAATTGTTTCAAATGATTCTTGACATTTTTCTGACCAAATAATTTTTTGTCCTTTTCTCAACAAATTATGTAAAGGGTCTAAAATAATTGATATTTTTGGCACATATTTAGCATAAAAATTTATTTTTCCTAAAAATTGGCGCACATTTTTTTGTGTTCTCGGAAGAGGAAATTTTTTTATAGCAATTAAATTATCTTTTAATGGACTTATTGTGTTATTCTTGATTATATGGCCTAAATACTTCACCGAATTTTGTGCAAAGTTGCACTTGGAAAATTTCAATCTAAAACCTTCTTTCAAAATTGCTTTTAATAATAATGATAAGTGATTAATGTGTTCTTCAAATGTTTTTGAAAAAATCAATATATCATCTATATAATTCACTGTGAAATCTGATAGTTTATGTTTCCTTATAATGCTACTTAAAATTCTTTGGAAAATTGCTGGTGAAGTTTTTAAACCAAATGGTAAACAGGTCCACTGAAAATGACCTTCTTGTGTAACAAATGCTGTTTTTTTTTTATCTTCAATTTTCAAAGGAATAGACCAGAATGCCGAGTTTATGTCCAATGTTGAAAAAAATTTACATTCTCTCGTTTTAACCATTAAATCCTCGATCAATGGGAAAGGTTGTGACTGAGGAATTATAATTTTATTTAAATCACGAAAATCTATACACAATCTTGATCTTTTTCCGTCTTCTTTTTTATATGCCAAAGTCACCGGTGCCGCGAAAGGACTATATGACTCTTCTATTAATTTGTTTTTTAACAAATTGGATACCTGTTGTTCTATTTCTTTTTTATCTTCAATAGTGCATCTATACGGTCTTTTACTACAATATTTATCTATTAATAAATCAATATGTGCTTCATATCCTTTTACCCTATATCATATTTATCTTTAGCAAAGAGTGATCTATAATTATATATCAATTCATCTATTTTAGACTGTTGCTGGAGGTCTAGATGATTTATTGAAATTTCAAAATTGTCTACTTCTATATGTTCATTAAAGTTTATTTTATATTCATCATTACTTTCATCCTTTTTCTTTTTTATTATATCCAAATATTTATTATTATTAATATATGAATATTTTTTTTCTTCCATTTCATTACCTGAGAACCCAGGAATTATTTTTTTATTATTTTCATTACCTACTTTGTCATTCTCGTTTTCTTTTATAAGGCTTATGTATTTTTTTTGAGTAATTTCTAATTTTTCATTTTGCATTAACTTGAAATTTTCTATGCAATCTAATCCAATCAAGAAATCATAATCGAAATTGTCTTTATCCATAACAAAAACATTTATGTTTTTCTCAATATCAAAAATCTTAATCTTTAAGGTTACAATACCCATAGTTTTTTTCACACCATTAATCGTTTTTAAATTAATATTTTTCTTATTATTATTTATTTGATTATGTTTCAAGCACAATAATCTCGAATTGATTAAAGATACATTTGATCCTGAGTCATAAATTCCCCAGATTCTTAAAGTATCATTTATTAACAATTTAGTTTTGATTAATGGTGTAATTATAAGTTTTTTGGATCAATTTCATTTAATTCTGTTTCTAATTCAGAGTTATTAACATTTCTTATATTATATTCTCTTTTATTTTCATCATTATTTTTGTTTTGGAACCAACATGATGATTCGGGATGATAACGAATTCCCTTATTTTGTCTTTCACAAATCCTGCATGGTTTGTCTCTGATATAATTTTTTTTTATTATATTTTGAATACTAGTCTTTTTTTCTGAATGATTTTTATTTGAATTGGTTCTATATTAAAGTTTTAGTTTTATATTTGTTTTAAAGTGACAGTTAAGATTCTAAAAAGGAGGAACTAAAAGCATTTAATGTCGTTTCTCTTTTTACAGGTAAAATTATATTTGTTATCATTATTATTTATTTATGTTTATGTTATTATTACTTTTATTGTATTTTATAATTATTTTAATAATAAATTTCTCTTTTTACAGAACAACGATTTAATTTGCTTAATACACTCCATTATAAAACGACATTAAATGCTTTTAGTTCCTCCTTTTTAGAATCTTAACTGTCACTTTAAAACAAATATAAAACTAAAACTTTAATATAGAACCAATTCAAATAAAAATGAAATAAGTACTTCTAGGTGACATCTATGTAAGTACTTGTTTTACATACACATTAAAAATGCAACAGAATAAAAAAGTAAAACAAAAATAATAAATACTTAAAGATACAAACAGGTTGCAACACCACAAATACTGCATAAAACAAAGAAAAAAAATACAATAGATAATCATTTGGGTTAGCTGTTTTAAGCCACAGCTTAAAATGCTTCATAAAGGTTAGGTAGCTTTTATGTTGCTTCACTAAAGATGGCAGGTTGTTATATACTTTCGGAGCAACGAAAGGTGGAAAGCGTTGAAAAAATCTAGTATTGCAGATGGGAGGTCTAAATTGGTTTCCCAGCCTCGCGCTAACTCTGCAATCATTATATGACGCCTGCACAAAAGTTTGTGGTTTCTGTTTGATGAATTTAGTACATTGCAATATATAAAGCCTACGTAAGTCACTCGATCCACTCAGTTGGAACAATTCATCACTAGGGAACCTTAGAGGTTTTTTATATATTAATTTAATAATTTTCTTCTGGAGCCTCCCCAATGAAAGTATATGACTGTCATAGGTTCCTCCCCAGGCAATCATTCCATATGTGAGTAGAGACTGAGTTAAACTATAAAAGACCATACGAACAGTGTTTAGATCAACAAAATCCACCAATCTTCTGTATATAAACATTTGGTTTCTAAGTCTTTTCGTCAAATTATCTATTTGTTTACCCCATTTTAATTGAGTGTCAATGTGGATTCCTAAATATTTTATGCTGTCAGCTCTAGATACTAAATCACACTCGTTACATTCATTAGAGCAGTTGGTGTTATGGAATCTGAGAAGGAAATTATTTTCAGGGTTTTTTCTTTTAGAAATGTAAAACGGTACAAAAAAGGTTTTTTGCATAATTGAGGGATAATAGATTATCATCTAACCTGACAACTTTTAGAGAGAACGTTGCATTTTGAAATGCTTCGTCCCATGTCCGACCTTTTACTGATATCGATGTGTCATCGGCGAATGACACAATAAGGCCGGGGATTTGTATGTCACATAGTTGGTTAATGTACAACAGAAATAGTATCGGACCCAAAAAAGTTCCTTGCGGTACACCGTGGAGTACTTTTAGTTCCGTACTGACACTGCAATTGACTTTAGTTCTCTGTGGTCTATCCTTTAAATAACTTTCTATAAGTGAAAGACACTCGCCTCCTATTCCGATACTTTTCAACTTATTCAGAAGTACAATACGTTCGAGAACTTTACTAAACATCGGTATAGTGGATATTGGACGATAATTTTGAATTATCACTTTTTGAGACAGATTTGTGAATAGGTATGATAAGAGTTTCTTTGAATTTTCTGGGAAACATTCTTTCGGAAATGGATCTATTAAATAATATAATAAATAGGATAGAAAGCGTATCTGCACATCGTTTTATGAAAATTGGTTTATTATTTATTATACCTATAGCATAATTTTATTGTCAGTCGTTCGACAGAATATATTCATATTCTTCTTCGAAAACCATCTCCTCTGCAGGGATTTACAATTTTTAGGACTATAATAATTTAAATTGTTTTTTTTTATTATGAACAAGTAACGCTGAATTTTTAATGGTCTCGATATTCATAAATATCTAATTTCCCATATTTTCGTTAAATATTGAATATTAGTGATGTCCTTTGGCAAGCACAATACGGTGGAGATTCATTCATTTCCGTGTCCAGACCCTATATGCGCCCTCTCCAATATTTCGGAAAGTTTGGGGCCGGGACACCAACTACCCTACCTGACATGGAAGTCACTTAATCGATTACGCGTCGGTGTCACCAGATGCAAAGAGAACATGCTAAGGTGGGGTATAAGGGTGGAAGAGGATGTTTCCTGCATTTGCGGCGAGATACAAACTAACGAACACCTCCTCATCTATCAAGATATGCCAGTGAGATACGACGCAGAGGACTTGGAGATGGTTAATGACAATGCCGTTGCGGTTGCTGTATTCTGAAGTGGAAAGGCCTAGTGGTGAAGTACTCGGACTCGTTAAGTAATTAAGTAAGTGATGGCCTTGCACTACGATGATCCTGTATTGTTAAATATGTCCCAAATTGTGTAATTCAAAGGGAATTGGTTGGAAAAAACGCAGTAGGTTTATATTAATTTATGGAGAAAAAAACGTTTAGATGTCAATGGACAAGGTAAATAAATAAAATATGTAGGTACTACAATTTTCTTATCAGTATTTTTAGTGTGATTTACTCTCCAACCCTTATAACGATATTATTATATACCTGTTCAACATCCCACCAGAATACACAGTAGGTACACAGTGATATGAGTTATTCATGAAACGGATTGTACGAAACGGTAAATAAATCGTATCGCCTGGCAACATTTTTCATACACCCACCCCCACTTTGGAGTAAATCCAACCAATACCAGAGACACTGAAATATTGTTGAGTGCACAAACATACCTACTCTTTACAGGAGAAATGATATTTATTCTGGAGTCCGTGTCCGAACTGGATAAGTTGTTGTTTGCGCCGAATCGGTTGTGCTGAAATAACGATATTCGAATGAGCGTTATCGAAAATTATTACAATCCATATATGTTTATGTTGAACCGAATACTATTTCTTTAAAATTTATGTTTTCTCACTAAAATATAACTTTATCAGTCATTACTGTTGCAAATGGAAAAAGTTCTAAAACAGCGCCCTCAATTCTATTCCAAGAGAGAAAAGTGAAAAAAGTAACTTTAACGGTGTCATATTATAAAACAAAATTAGAGATTATGAAAAATATGAACGCATATACTCTACAGAGAATGTATTCAACTTCCGACGACCGTTTCGGCTTATGGTGTTGAACCAGTTGATTATGGGCTCATATGGCCTTAGAATATATTATGTGTTCATGTTTTTCATAATTATTATACAAATCTACAGTTTGGATGCCGCATCAATCGACAGTTTGAAAACTGCTGAAAGTTAGAGATACCAGGGTAATTCTTGCTTAATGTTGGCGCTCTTTCTTTCATAAACAACGTAATTGCAATCTATTTACGGTGGAGAGACAATAGGTAGACTCATGCACACAATTATTGGTAAAATATGGGACACTGAATCAATACCAGAAGAATGGAATACTGGGATTATATGTCCACTACATAAAAAAGGTGACACAATGGACTGCAGCAACTACAGAGGTATAACGCTCCTGAGTTCAGCCTATAAAGTGTTTGCAGGGGTTCTATTCATGCGACTTATGCCACATGCAGAACATATAATTGGGCAATACCAAAGTGGTTTCAGGCCAGGAAGATCGACAATTGACCAAATTTTTGCCCTTAGGCAAATGCTGGAAAAAACGCTCGAGTATAATATAGAGACCCACCATTTATTTATAGATTTTAAGGCAGCATACGATAGTGTCAATAGAGCGACATTGTACGAGGCCATGATGGAAATGGGAATACCATTCAAACTAGTAAGACTAGCGAGAGCAACATTGCATGGTTCAAATTGTAGGGTCAAAATACAAACCAGCACCTCGGACATATTTAAAACCTATAATGGCTTACGGCAGGGTGATGCATTGTCTCCAACCATCAGAGATGCCAGAATTGAGACAGCAGGTACAATTTTTCGCAAATCAAGCCAGATACTTGCATATGCAGATGATGTTGACATAATTGCAAGAACACCAAATGATGTAAAACAAGCGTTTATACACCTGGAAAATGCTTCTGCCAGAATGGGACTTCAAGTGAACTCTTCTAAGACAAAATATATGATTGCAGCTAAAATGTCCAACCATAGAAATGCCCAAGAAACTCTGATTAGTGCTGGTAATCATACCATTGAAACTGTGGGGTCGTTTCAGTACCTAGGTTCAATAATAACCAGTAACAACGATGTTAGTGTCGAGATTAAAAGACGAATAGCTGTGGCAAATAAATGCTATTTCGGTATTCACCGACATCTCAAGTCCCGATTTTTGACACGAAATACCAAGTTGTTATTGTATAAAACATTGCTGCGACCAGTACTCGTATATGGTGCTGAATGCTGGGTTCTTAATAGGAAGGATGAAAAAGCGCTGCTGGTTTTTGAACGGAAGGTTTTGAGAAAAATCTTTGGGCCTCTTTGTGAGAGTGGAATATGGAGGATAAGGTACAACCATGAGCTGGAGAACCTTTACAGTGATCCTAACATAGTAAATGATCAGACTAGATGCCCCCAATATACTGCGTCTATTAAATTTTAACGTAAAAAAAATGTATACAAGATCTCGGGACTTTTTTATTTTAAATTCATATAAAACTAATATAGGATATTTCTCCCCCCTCCCTAGAATTACTCGCGATTTTAATATTATATCGTTGTCCAGACCTCTTGTAGATATTTTCTCAGAGTTAAATGAATTTAAAAAATGTATTTTCTTGCCTTGATTTGTGGAGCTTGTGCAATCTGTGCCCACATAGTATGCAATGCGGGATAGTTAATGTTATGTAGGTGCGAATTTTTTTTGGTTGTTTCTTTCCTACCTACTTCGATTATATTTTTGTAAACAAGCGAATGACCCTTGTATGCTTTAATTTATTTTGATTTTATACCTACTACCTTGTATGCTTTTGGTTTGTTTTAATTTTTATACTTTGAAATTTGAAATGTTATACAAATTTGATGTAATTATTTTTTTATGATTAATCGTGTAAAATAATTGTAGGTTTAATCCTGTATATTTTACCTAAATAAATAAAATAAAAATAAAATATATTAAAATACATCGGCTTCAATGGTTAGGGCACGTTCAGCAAATGGAGGAATGCCGAATCCCAAAGAAGATTCTCGACACACGACCGGAGGGGAGACGTGGTGTGGGGAGACCCAAGCTGCGGTGGATGGACGGCGTACAGGAGGATCTAAAGAGGATTGGCGTGACAAACTGGAGAATGCAGACGATGGACCGGTCTAAATGGCGAAAAATTCTGGAGGAGGCCAAGGCTCACAGTGGGCTGTAGCGCCAATGATGATGATGAATCTATTTCGTGGGGGGTAGACGAAAGATTGAAAAACCAAGGTGAAAATGCAAGAACGGCATACGGAGAGAAGCAGCACAGGTCCTGCAAGTCCCTTAATGGAGAGTTGCAGCTGAGAAAAGAAAAGGTTGGAGGCAAAAGTCGACGGGGGCCTATGCCCGATTAGGGCTCTAGCGCAATTGAAGAAAAAAAAGAAACTCTTTCGTAAAAATATATCTCCATTTCGATATATTCAATAAATTTTAAAACTTTCAAAACAAGAAATTTTTAAGGAATCGAACAAAAAAAAATATAAGATGACTTATGTTTAGGGATATTAAGGACTAATGAAGGAATACGAGGGAGTGTAGGTTTGGGCGGCCATCTTTGTTATATAAGTATAGATATTGTCTTGAGAACACGCCAACAAGTCTAGAAATGAGTTTTTCTTTTTTAAATATATTATGTATTTTTTAAAAATATATAAAAATTGCATTCCTTTGGTACATTTAATGCTTATTATAAAATCTGGAACCGACAAATAATCTGAAAATTTATCCAAGAATACAACTTTGGTCGTCCAGATCCCAGAGAAAAACTCCTTAAAGACGATGGATGGAGTTAACAATGTGACAAACTACAATCGAGGCTTTAGCGTGAGTGGTCGCATAAAGTAGAATGTATTGCTTGGACGTTTGGAGAACACAAAACAATAGCAGTTTCTGTAACAAAATATAAACAACTCTGTTTTGTAAGGCTTTCTTTGTATCCAATAAAAATATTAACACCCTTGGAATAATCTAGAATCGTTAAACAAAAAAAAATACTATTGCCCTCTTTTTATGTTAGGTGTCTAAACATTTCAATACCGACGCCTTTTCTAAGCCTATGAGAAATAATTCTATTGGGTTCGAGACGGCCTCCAATTTGTAGATTTTTTCAAACTTACCTATTTTATTAACGATAAACTGTTTTGTCTTATCAAGACGTATTAAACTAGCCGTAACGATAGACAATATTAAAATAGATTTTGAGAAACTATGTATATGTGTTCATATTAGCTTTTACTAGATTTGTATAAATCTTTCATATTTCTCCAATTCATACGTGTACCCCGTAGCTATATGATTTTACCAGTTTTTAAATATTTATCCAGTAATTTATCGCTTCAACGAGAAGAATAATACTTATCACGTTTGTCCCCAAATATCCAGGCATCTGTTATTTTAATTGAAATTATACTCCAGATTTTTTATTACATGTAAAAAAATCTTGAATTTCCTTATTTCATCCATCATTCATTATGAATGAAATTTATCTTCATCTCGCCGCATTTAATTTCCTCAAGTCACATTTATTTTACGGATTTTTAAAAATTTCTTATTTCTACAGCATAGATACATAAGTACCTATTTATTACGCGTAATTTATTACATCAATTGCTGTATTAGTCTTTTATGAATACAAATTATTTGCTATATCTTAATAAATTTAACTCAAATATTGGTATTAATGCTCCATTATATAGGTGTATAAATTACCTATACAAAAAATGTAAATAAAACTGATGACCTGTGCCCCGTTCCACCATTGTACTTTTCAACTTTTCACTCTTCGCTTTGCGATTTGAGAATTTCGCAAACTGCAAAGCGTTCACGTTCCACGAAAAAAAAATGGTCACTTTGCGGCGTCGCCAAACATTTACAAAGTCTTTTCAATTGACGCTAGCGACACCTAGTGATAACTTAGTAGTACCGAGTGTTTCGCGCGTAGCGTACACGATCATTTGACACCGTTCGTTCTTGTCTGTTCTGTGATTTCGTTGTTGTTGTTAGAAAATGAGCCGGAAAGACAATATTAAGAAAAAAATAGCCGTGTTGGAGATAATTAATGAAAAGAAAGGAGTTATTTTTGGAGTAATTAGTGACACTATCACTAATACAGTGAAACAACAGGTGCTTCACTGAATTATTTGCTGTTGAGGAGACAATCATTTGCTTCTCTTAGTGCAGTTCTGTACCTTAAAATATGTGTAAATGAGTAGTGAAATAATCATATAAACTTAGAAAAGGCGGACATAATAATCACATAAACATAGTTTAAATTACCTAAAAAAATCAGAATAAATCGTGTACTCAATCAAGACATATTCACACTGAGTGCTATTTATGCGAAAATATTCGAGGAACTGCGTGGGTAAAACATTTTCGAAATTTATCCTTTCTCTATAATTTCTTACAACCCCGTCTTCCTCATCCCTTTCTAACAATAATTTATGCAAAATTTTATAATAAATTTACTCAAAAATTCTAAACAAACAACTTCTACTTTCACAACTCGACGAATGGCAAATTTGAAATGTCAAAATATTCTTTTCAATTCATTCGCAAGGTTTGCAAAGTTTTTTATGAAAAGTAGCGATGGTGGAACAGAACGGCTTATTTGCTTTGCAATAGGCGTTTACTTTTCGCTTTGCAAATTGCAACTTTTACTTTGCGAAAAAATGTAATGGTGGAACGAAAACAAGCCGACGAAATGCAAAGTGCAAAGCGCAAAGTTGAAAAGTACGATGGTGGAACGGGGCACTGGATATTTCTCATCTGTCAAGATCAACATATAAAAAAAATTCTTATGTTAAGGTAGAGGTAGTTTTCTCACATCTTTGAAAACCTCTTTTGTAACTTTATTTTTTGTTTCTTTTTTAATGTTCATTTTTTTAATTGTACTACTTTACATGCTCTTACATATAACTCAATCTCGTGCACACTTGGCTCCCTATCTTGGCTCACTCATAACCAAACAACAATAAAGTAGGGGATGAAATAAAAAGAAGAATAACAGCAGAAAACAAATGTTATTTTGGGCTGCAAAACCAATTAAAGTCTGGTATAGTATCAAAGAGAACAAAATTCCAACTGTACAAGACTCTCATACGACCAGTCTTAACATATGCTTCTGAAACATGGACCCTAACAAAGGCCGATGAAATAAGGTTTAACACTTTTGAAAGGAAAATATTGAGACGCATTTATGGCCCCGTATGCGAAAATGGAGCCTGGCGTATGAGGTACAACCACGAACTGTACCAGTTGTACTCAGATGTACACATCACCCAGTACATCAAAATATGCCGGCTCCGATGGCTGGGTCACGCAGCGAGAATGGACGAAAACTGTCCACTAAAAAGGATATTCGCTACAAGAGCAATGGGCAGAAGAAGCGTCGGTAGGCCAAAGCTAAGTTGGTTAGATGGAGCAGAGAGGGACTTGAGGACGAAGGGCGCTGTAAATTGGCGGCAGGAAGCGATGGTCAGGGTGGGATGGAGGGAGCTTCTGGAGGAGGTCAGGACCCACGATGGGTTGTAGCGCCACTGATTGATTGATTGATCATCAAACGAGTGCCTTGTGGCCAACGCTACACTCTTACTCCACAAAGTAAAAAAAGAAGAAATTGAATGAAATGAGTTTTATTAATTTATATCAAATTTTAAGTTTCTTGAGCTTGGGGTCACTTTTAAATATTTGACAGTTAAAAACAAAAAGCACACATCAGATAACTTTCAAATTCTAATGGAGTCTAAACGAGTATTATATACTAGTTGCATGTAACACATGAGATCCAACTGTCGATAGCGATAGTATGTATAGTTGAAGAATATGTACCAAACTATAAACCCATAGATACAAATTATTGAATATTTTCAGATATTTTGTTTTCTATACAACATATGTAGGTATGTATGTCAAGATAGGATAGTATGGAAGAAGATCCTTTTTCCTACCCAGAATATGCAAATTGCATGATGGTATGTATGTATGTTTGGAGATGAAGTAACAAACTATTAAGTCTTCTTACATATTGTGTATAGGCGACTGCCATACAAAATGTATGAAGCGATGTCGTCACTAAATTCAATTTTTAAAAAAATTGTTAAAAAAAAATTGAGATCTTCTTCTACAATGTTAATATTTTTTATAGAAAATTAAATTATCTAGTTGGGGTGTTTCGGCTTTTTTCGATAATTGTAAAAGTTTTGGAAATATAGGCAGTTAAACTCATAAATTTATCATAAAAAAAATATTTTTCTTAATAAAAAATGTTTGAGAAACCCTGGAATTTTTTTGAAAAAACTAATTTGAGATTTTGTATTTGTCTATGTTTGTACCAATTTTCAGAGTTCTACCGTTTATGGTTTCTGAGATATATGGAAAAATAAAATAAAAATTCAAAAGTTGATAACCCCTGACTGAAACAAAAATTCAAAATTCCGAGTATAAAAGTTTTGTAGGCCTGTAACTGTTTATATATTCTGAAATTTTAGGCTCTGTAAATTGAGCGGATCAAAAGTTATAAGGGGGGGACGGACACACAGACACACACACACACAGACACACACACAGACACACACACACACAGACACACGAAATGTTCTACTCCGAATTCTGAGTAAATCCGTGTATGGAACATATATGCTGCGAAGCCTCTAAGTTGGTGTTTTTTGACTTCAAAGTTGGAAAAGCCGTGAAAAAAGTAGACCTCTCCATACAATTCTCGCGTATTCTGGCTTGATACATTGTCGATATGTTAAGAGAACAAAGTTCTCCTGAACAAATCGACAGTTGGATTATATACAAAGTTGCAAGATTTGAATTTGAAGAATCGAATGAGTACTTTAGTTTATAATCCGTAAAGTAAAGAATAAACACGTCGTACATAGTACATACACACACAGATACATTGTGATGAAACTTTCAAAATACAATATCAGCACGATACTAATATTGATAATCTGCAATTAAAAAAAACCTTAAAATTGCGAATTCAAAACTCCCCGCTATACCCCTCAGGGTAATTAGGAATAATAAGAGACAAACGCTAGGTACCTACTCTAATTAAAATATTAATATTTAAATATGGTAACGCCTAACAATATGAAATGAAATAAAATGGTATTAAAAAAAAACATTTTAGTACAGGAACATATTGCTTCCATTTATAAAACTTCAAAGGTTTCTGTTTAGGTTTTACTATGTAGTTATTGACTTAATAAACTCAATAATAAATCGTAGTTAATCATAATCCCAGGCAAAGGATAATGAAGATGTGTGTGTGTGTTGTATCAAAATATAGGCAGTCCATTTCTGTGGGCGGTGAGAAACCTGTGGATCACGATCCGCATAAATTTAATGATAAAGTATTATTATATGAGGATGCCCGTATTTATTTGTATCAGGCGTAATCCAACTTGTAATAAATTTCCTTCCCAACGCTCATCCACTATGGCGGCGAACAAACATAATAGAGATCCTAAGAGGAGATTTATTATTTATAGCTCCGTATTTTTCCTAAACGCTACGCACATATATTATGTTTTTTGTCAAAAAGTTTAAAAATATGTTTCGCCGTAAAAATATTTACTAGAATAGGGACAACTATTTCATATTATGATATTGCCTCTATTCGAGCAACTAGAATATTATATTATGTGAGTAGTACAATAACCATTGCAATAATATAAAAGAACACAAAATAAATTCATCCACAGAATGACCAGAAAATATGTACAATGACTATGCTATGAGTAACATCTCATGCCAATCAGTACGACGAACCATTGATGATTTACTCTTCCTGTACTTAATAACAATATTGATTTTCCAGACCTTGTTTCATATATAAATTTGCATGTACCGACTCGACGTACGAGACACACGCCACTTTCCATAATTATTGCTATAGAACTAACTCATCTTTAAACTCACCAATAAACAGAATCCTCACCACTTACAATAAGCATCAAAGTACCCTACAACTGGATATTTTCCATAACTCGCCTTACCAATATAAACACTTATTGTCCAATTGAATATCAGCTTAGCAAGATAACACTTCGTTACAAATTTTCACCCACTACACATTCACATCCCAGTACGTTATTACTTATATGAATTGGTTTGCCACAAGTAATTGACACTAGGTAGGGATAGTTTATTAAGCTTATTCATTGTATTTTTTACCTAGTGTTGTTTGTGTGCAGTTCAATTATGTAAATAATAAATATAGTGCACAACCACACACCTGTCGCTGGTAACCCCACCTTGTGGAATATGCCGTGATGATAATAAATATATATATCTATGTATGTATGTTTTAAATGTGCCGCAAAGTTTCTACACAAATGTGAATAAACATTTGGATTTCACACAAATTATGAAATGGTTGTCGACCGCTGAATATAACATGGACCTTTCCAAATCATTTTCCTCCATTGAATAGTTTATGTGCCATATTGTATACTTAATACGATGAAAGAGCTTTATTTTGTACGAGCGAGGTTTAAGAAGGATAAAGATTGAGAAAATTATTAGACAATATTATGTTTGATTAGTATTTTTTGTGCTGTCTACACATAAAAATGATACGTTTTAATGGATCTAAATGTATAATACATACATATACCTACTTATAAAGAATGAATAATGAAATCTGATGAAGAATATATAGAATTGATAAGAATTTTCTGAATGGTATAGATTGACCATGAAAATGTTAAAACGAAGAGTTAAATATAACTATGACAGCCCTAGGCAAATTGCGGCCCGCCGAGTATTTCAGTGAGGCCCGCGAGCAATATGCGTCAAAAATCAGAAAAACATTAAACTAAAATTAAAAACCTGGTCATCTCATTCGCACGCACTGCGATCGAGAAAAAACTGAAAATTTGTCGCTGCGCGGACTTTGTGTTCAGTTATCGAAATAAACACTAGAAAACTGACATTTACTTACTGTGCGGATATTGTTTGATTTCATTTTTCGATAAAAACACAAAAAAAAAATTCTCGCTGCGCGGATTTTGTTTGATTTCATTTATGGATCAGCTGCTGGGGGGGGGGGTCTTCCTGCAACATAGCTACACATACTCCGAATAGAACGTATTCAAAATTTATAAACTATCGTACGAGGAATAGATTTCCTAATTATGATTCTGCAGCAATTTATTATAAAATTGGGACATTGAAAGATCGTCGGATGCTCAGTGAAGCAACTTTTCTATACAAAATAATACATAACTTAATAGACTGCCCTGACCTCCTTGAGCTTATTTGCTTCAGAGTTCAACCCTTCATTAGTAGGTAAAATGACACATTTTCAATTATACCTTTTCGATATTATATTGGTAAGAACGAGTTCAATTTGTAGAAATTATAATATTTTTTTTAATCATTTTGATATATTTAATTTTAAATTTCTCTTTTTCAAACATAAATGTAAGGATACTTTTATTTATTCACGTGAGCGTATTTGATGTCAAATGCTAAGCATGGTCCTTTTGAGTCAGAAAGGTTGTTTTTCTTTTCATTTGTTGATATATATCTATGTATTTGTATGTAAACTTCTTTTTGTCTCAATAAATGTTTATTTATTTTATTTATTTATATAAACAAGAAAATTGACATTTTCTCGCTGCGCGGATTTTGTTTAATTTCATTTATCGATATTCAAAAAAAAATTTCTTTTTCTTGCTACGCGGACTTATTTGGTTTTTTTCGAAAAAATAACGGAGAACTGAAATTTCTTCGTTGCGTGGCAATCATTTTAGTTTTGTGAATTTTTAGACAGCGAATTACACAAAAAATTATAAAAATATGTTTATTTCTCCACATTTGTAAAATTTCACAAATTAAGTGTAATGGGAAAAGTTTATATTTTACTTCTGCGGCCCGTCATTCACTTTTCCGAATCTGACTCGTTGTCACAAAAAATTTTCCCATACCTGTTTCATAAAATAAGAATATGTATATTTAAAAAAAGAATGAATATTTCCGTGTAACAAGTACATACACATCCTCATACATTGCTTAAATTAAGCAAATGCTTGTGCTATAGGTGAAGGAAATCGGTCGTGGCAGGATTCGATCTCGCGACCGCTGGATTACGAATCCAGCGCGCGTAACCGCTCTGCCACCACCCATCTACTATGATGTGAAATGTCAATAACAGTAGAGCGTTAATGATACTACGCATTATATTTTATGAGGCAAAATGTATACAACAGGAGAGGAAAATATGACATTCGTTTAATCTATGCCTACACAGAATAATAAATCACCATGAAAATTAAGTATGCGAAATATTTAAAAGGTAATCATGATAATAAACACTTCCTTGCATTTTTTTAAAAATCAAATTTGGTTTAAGTATATTTTTTAGTTATAATTAAATCGTTAAACGTTATAGAATCATCCAAACATAGATAAATGAAAATAAATATAATGATACAACCGATACAATTTTGATAACGACTGAATTAGAAATTTAAACTATCTACGATGCAAGCTTATAGATGAATTCCGTCTAATCTTATTTAAAATCGTTAGTAAAACATATGCAATCGTTGATAAAAAGACACACAATCAAAGTTAAGTACGTCAGCAATAATATTACATAGGTACATAGGCATACAAATAAATGTAGGTAGGTAAATATACATCACACAAATAAAAAAAATATAAAAATAATATCACCTTTAATCTTGTTAATGTGAAGCACATTGCAAACAAACATATGTTTGCCAATCAATTTATATAACTTTTACATATAATACATAAGTAAACAACATTGCATTCAATTAATACACGAAGCGACAGTATAAATAACGATAAACTTTGAAAACAGTATGTCAGTTAGCAACTGGTAGTTTTATTTTTACGACTGTCGCAAATATTAAGGGTAGGTATTTTATTACAGAGGAAACTTTCAAAAGTCTGGCAACATAACGCAACAGCGGCATTCGAAAATGGAACGTAAACAAAACAAAATATAAAAATGGCCGACTGTGGGAGCTGTCAAAACGAAAATTGTTAGGTTAGGTTAGCGCAACATCAAAAGCGAAACAGAAGCCGAGAGATGAGACAGAGCGCGCCCGAAGTGAATGTCTTGTTATAGCGGATATCAGCTGACAACTGAATTGACTCTTTGTGAATACAGATGGCATCCGTGGAATGCGAGCAAAGCCTCGGCCTGCCTCCGAGCAAAAGATTCACAACCATTTCCACAGGCGTTTATAATTTTCCGAACCCCACAATTTTCCCTGCCGTCAAAGTGCCCCGTGCATCAAATATTATTGTGGCCCGTGAAAATAACCTACGTCCCGAGACATGAAAATATAGTTTCCCTACAAGCAAAATTTATTTTAGTTGTCAAAAATGCGATTGTATTACCTAAATATTATTTCTCGAATCGAAATTTTCTAGACACTTTTTACTTAAGTGCCGAATATTATGTATGAAATATCCTTCGGATATTTTCTCGGAAAAAATACACGCCCCTCTTTGTGGACCTCGTGGGAAGCTTGGAAATATGGGACGTACGAAAACAGATACTTTAACAACAAACAGGTAATATAGTCAACATTAATAAAAAGGTTTTTTTAATATTATTTACATTATTTTATTTATCCACAATTCGCATTGACCTTTCAATTACGTTTTGCCATTTATTCCCTTGTTAACCAGAGAAAATCGCACGCAATCGGTGACATTTATATCACCAAAATGGCGGGTTTTTTGCAATAATTTATCTTGTAAAAGGTTGTCCTCGCTGGATTGACTTATTTAGTAGACGTTTGGAATTTTTATGGCGAATCAAACAAGCAGACTGTTTTATGGAGTTATGATCAATTAAGTGCACAACTTAATCAATTTAAATGGACGCGTACATTGTTAATTTGGTAGCGACACCATAATGAAGTTTAGAACAAAGATTTCATTATATTTTTCAACAGTTTAAAAAAAACACGTACAAATTATATTGAGTAAATTAATCCAACTGTCGATTTGTTCAGGAGAACTTTGTTCTCTTAACATATCGACAATGTATCAAGCCAGAATACGCGAGAATTGTATGGAGAGGTCTACTTTTTTCACGGCTTTTCCAACTTTGAAGTCAAAAAACACCAACTTAGAGGCTTCGCAGCATATATGTTCCATACACGGATTTACTCAGAATTCGGAGTAGAACATTTCGTGTGTCTGTGTGTGTGTGTGTGTGTCTGTGTGTCTGTGTGTCTGTGTGTGTGTGTGTGTGTCCGTCCCCCCCTTATAACTTTTGATCCGCTCAATTAACAGAGCCTAAAATTTCAGAATATATAAACAGTTACAGGCCTACAAAACTTTTATACTCGGAATTTTGAATTTTTGTTTCAGTCAGGGGTTATCAACTTTTGAATTTTTATTTTATTTTTCCATATATCTCAGAAACCATAAACGCTAGAACGCTGAAAATTGGTACAAACATAGACAAATGCAAAATCTCAAATAAGTTTTTTCAAAAAAATTCCAGGGTTTCTCAAACATTTTTTATTAAGAAAAATATTTTTTTTATGATAAATTTATGAGTTTAACTGCCTATATTTCCAAAACTTATACAATTATCGAAAAAAGCCGAAACACCCCAACTAGATAATTTAATTTTCTATAAAAAATATTAATATTGTAGTAGAAGATCTAAATTTTTTTTAACAATTTTTTTAAAAATTGAATTTAGTGACGACATCGCTTCATACATTTTGTATGGCAGTCGCCTATACACAATATGTAAGAAGACTTAATAGTTTGATACTTCATCTCCAAACATACATACTATCATGCTATTTTCATATTCTAGGTAGGAAAAAAGGAACTTCCTCCATACTATCCTATCTTGACATACATACCTACATATGTTGTATAGAAAACAAAATATCTGAAAATATTCAATAATTTGTATTTATGGGTTTATAGTTTGGTACATATTCTTCAACTATACATACTATCGCTATCGACAGTTGGATCTCATGTGTTACATGCAACTAGTTTAATGCAAATTTTGGTTTTCCAACTGTCGATTTGTTCAGGAGAACTTTGTTCTCTTAACATATCGACAATGTATCAAGCCAGAATACGCGAGAATTGTATGGAGAGGTCTACTTTTTTCACGGCTTTTCCAACTTTGAAGTCAAAAAACACCAACTTAGAGGCTTCGCAGCATATATGTTCCATACACGGATTTACTTAGAATTCGGAGTAGAACATTTCGTGTGTCTGTGTGTGTGTCTGTGTGTCTGTGTGTGTGTATGTCTGTGTGTGTGTGTGTCCCCCCCCCTTATAACTTTTGATCCGCTCAATTTACAGAGCCTAAAATTTCAGAATATATAAACAGTTACAGGCCTACAAAACTTTTATACTCGGAATTTTGAATTTTTGTTTCAGTCAGGGGTTATCAACTTTTGAATTTTTATTTTATTTTTCCCTATATCTCAGAAACCATAAAAGCTAGAACGCTGAAAATGGTATAAACATAGACAAATACAAAATCCCAAATTAGTTTTTTCAAAAAAATTCCAGGGTTTCTCAAACATATTTTATTAAGAAAAGTATTTTTTTTATGATAAATTTATGAGTTTAACTGCCTATATTTCCATTTTTTTTTAAATATCGAAAAAAGCCGAAACACCCCAACTAGATAATTTAATTTTATATAAAAAATATTAACATTGTAGCAGTACATCTCAAATTTTTTTTAACAATTTTTATAAAAATTTAATTTAGTGACGACATCGCTTCATACAATTTGTATGGTAGTCACCTATACACAATATCAAAGAAGACTTAATAGTTTGATACTTCATCTCTAAACATACAATATACATATACCATCATGCTGTTTTCATATTCCGGGTAGGAAAAAAAGACTGACCTCCATACTATCCTATCTTGACTACCTAGGTACATGTGTTGTATAGAAAACTAAATATCATAAAATAATAAATAATTTGTATTTATGGGTTTGGTACTTATTCTTCAACTATACATACTATCGCTGTCGACAGTTGGATCCCATGTGTTACATGCAACTAGTAATATAAATAAAATAACGCAAATTCAAATATTCAGTATATTTCGGACAATTTGTATCAATAATCAACAGGTTGTTAGATTAGTAAAAGTTTATAGTTTAAAGATTAAAGTTAAACTATAGTTGGAGTAGTTCGATATCATAAAATTGTTCAAAATTGTGTTATTCGATAAAATTAAACCAAAAAGTATTGCATATGAAATCAAGTATATTAACATACCATAGATTTACTTGAATCTTTGTTCAACAACAAAGGCCAATATTTAGGCATTCAAAAATTTTAAACTCGGAATTTAGAATTTTTGTTCCAGTCAGGGGTTATCAAGTTTTGAATTTTTGTTTTATATTTCCATATATCACATAATCCATTGAAGCTAGAATGATGAAAATTTGTATAAATATAAATACAATAATTCAAACATGTTATGAAGAAAAAAAAGATTTTCAAAAATGTTTAATTAAGAAAAGTATTTTTACTATGTGTTATTGAACACTCTGTATAATTTAATTTTCTATAAAAAATACATACAAAAAGTTCAATCTACAGCGGTGCAGAAAGCGCGGGGAAACTATACTGCACTATTATTTCCCAAGAAAACCATCATGAAATTTACTGGAAAAACCATCATGGAATTCACTGCCTCTAGATGTCCACAGTGCTCAAAGCAAGAGCACTTTCACTAAAGGACTAAAAACAGCTTTGTTTCAGAGAGCAACACAACATTAAACTATCAGCGCCCTTGGTATGATCTCGAATCATTAAACGGCACTAAACAAATAACTAATTATTATTATTATGATGGCACTGTCAACAGACGCAAAGCTGCATATTTTAGTTACATATTCCGTGGTGATATATATGCCCTTCTACAAATTATAGTGGGGGAAAGATAGAGGGAAGAGGTAGAGGGATGTGTCTCTCTGTCTCGTTTCATCTTCCTAATATTCATTTTTTTTAAATTTATAGTTTCTCTATTCATTTGCAGATCGTGGTCGAATGTTGGTATATTTATTATCTTTTCTTTTTTTTTAGTTGAAAATGTATATTTTTTTTGTGTTTTATTGTTTGTCCAATAAGGGATTTTTATTTTTACAAATCTTATTTTATTTTAAGATTAGTAACATTGTTCGGTTTAGATATCATTTATTTAATTCTTTGCTTAATTTTTATTTTCACTCTCCGCCACTGATATCCTAATAATTTTGTGTTATTGTTGCAAATCTGCTTAAGTGTGTGTGTGCCATCGCGCGACGTGGCTCATCAACTGTTTATACTACAATAATATACTTGTAAATGGCAGGAAACTGTACCTATAAATAATAGTTCTGCCAAATAAATAAAAAAAAGACGTAAGTATGGGGCGTAGAAAATATCGTGGCTCAAAAATCTCTAGGAGTGGTTTGGGATTCCGTATTAGGCGTCACTAATTAATTAGGTCGCATAAAAAGAAGAAGAAGTTGACTAATGATTCGTCGTTAATATCTTCATAATAATTCAGTGACATAGCAAAACGGAAAAAAACTGAACACGTCAGAACTTGTAACAAAAAAGTGTTGTCCTGTGTAATTCATATTGTGGACTCAACTCACCAGCTGTGTCATAAATTTAGATACGAAATATCTGAGCAAGCAGATTATGAAATATGGAGGTACCTTCATACCTACCGCAGCTCAAGCTGGATTATTAAAATTGTAATGATAATGGTTTGAATCTGGGATAATAATATAACCTTTTTATATTTCTAGCAAGCCGTGCCATAATGCCGTCATCTTGCGTCCTCGTTAAAAGGACGAACGTTCTGATAGCGCTTTTTTTACTCCCCACTACTAAGGAAACATGGAGAGTTGTGATTTGTAAATTTTTAAGGATTTTCTTGTGCATCACTCTCATAGCAGGAGCCCGATTCTCTATAAGCAAGGAAGGTGCTTAGGCTTGGAAACGTCATGTTAAGGGTGTATCAAAAAAATGTGGCATCCGATTCTCTCTGACTACCCCAAGAGGGATATGGATAATATGAATGAATGTATTATTTTTATCTTTCATGTTCATGATTTCTCATGATTCCCATCATCAAATATCTTGGATTCTTAGTTCATATTAATATTCCTAATGCAATAGGAACCATCGAATTTGGGCGTGACGGTTAATAATTATCGCTGATTTATCAAATTTCAGTTTTCGATGGTTTCGTCACAAAAATGAAATGGGACCAATCGAAAGATATCCCCTTTCAAATATAAGAAAATCATTCGAAATCGAACAATGTTGTAAAAAGATATCGCTGAAAATACATAAAAAATCAGTTGATTTGATATAGGTACTCCTTAGTACGGGGGTCCATCGAAGCTTATAAGGTGAAACTCGCCTCCAAAAAAATTGAGCGTACTATATAGAGCGCGTAGATATTTTACTAAGTCCCAGATGTGTATACTCTACAAAGCGCAAATACGTCCAATTATTGAATATGGTAGTCACCTCTGGAGTGGCGCCCCCCAATACCTACTGAATACCCTCGACGCTGTCCAAAGGCGTGCTATACGTCTGATTGATGATCCATCACTGACTGATGGATTGCAATCACTAGAACACAGACGTAAAGTCGGTATTTTAAGTTTATTTTATAGATACTACCACGGGAATTGATCAGAAGAACTTGCATCTTTGGTCCCTCCTCCACCCACTTGCAACAGAGTCACTCGCTTTACTCAATCGCAGCACCCATTCACAGTGGACCTTCAACATATACGAACTAGTCGCTCTCGAACTCCTTTATTAATACAGCAGCCCGACTGTGGAACGATGTTCCGAATTCTGTGTTTCCACCTTCGTACAACCCGGGTCTTTTTAAAATCCGAATCAATAAACTCTTTTCTAGACTGCAAACTCCTCCCAACGCTACGTAGTGCGCTTCTTCGGAAGAGCAAAATGGATCCAAATCCTAATAGCTGGTGTCCCCTACGTAGACATGTTAAAAAAAAAAAGTTTCGGAAGCTTGTTAAAAATATCAGTTACTGGTGTTTACACCCGTTGGCATTTATAGAGAATCGAGCTTCTGTAAATCGTAGAGAGTGCAAACAACTAACTAACAGTATCGTTTTGAGGTTTTTGTTTGTTTTTACGTAGTTATCTACTATTAAATTTGATTGTATCCTCTTAACAGGTCAAACAATGAGTTCGATCGACTTCATACTGTTGGCATTTGTGGCTTAGTTAATTATCTATCTGACTCTGTGTCGAGTTCGGTTACCAAGGGAGTTACAGTTATTTATTTCGCTTTCAACCTTGATCTACATATTATATGAGTCGATAAACATCATCTGTCTACAGAATGTAGCAACTTGTTTTGGATGCATGTTAAAATAATATTTGAACCTATTCGTTTTCTGAGAAGCAATACAAAATTAAAAAAAATATTGATATAACTTGCGTTAAGCGCATTACTTTGATTATAATATAATTATTATAATTCATTACACACACAAATTGAGAACCTCGAAATATTCTCAAATAGCCTCAACAGCTTCAAGCTGTTGATTAAAGCAACTGCACAATAATTGTGAGATGTTATTCCCTTCTGTATAACATCTCACAATGGATATAGTGGATTTTTTCTTAATAATTGTTATTCTGAAGCAGGTTTATAACAATACACTACACTGTGAATGCTATGGTTATCTAATTTTTTTTTTGTATACCAATGTTCTGTGGGTTTTTCTTTTAATAAATAAATGGCATCCATTTCATCGGTCAAAACTTTCAAAGTGCTCTCACGTTCTGGTAAAACCAGTATTTTTGAATAGTGTGTATAGTTCAAATGTATTACTTATTTCATTATTTACGCAAATAAAATAAGTATTACAGTATTTTTGCTTTTTACTTTTATTTTTGTTATCATTACTTTGTTATTATTAGTTTGTAACTTCTTGTTATTAAATTTGTATCACTGTTACTTTTATTTTTGCTGTTATTTTTGTTATTAGTTTGTTACTGCTTTTGTTATTTTTTTTCATACGTTTGTAAAGTACAGTATTTCGATGAATAAATTATTATTATAATTGAAATGAAATGAAAATGAAATTATTTATTTCCATTTTTTACACATGTATATACAATAACAAAAAAATGACTATATTTTAAAAAAACTTATCATAAACATAGTATGTACAATTGTCCCTATTTGGAAATTTACTGCCTCACTAGACAAGTCTGTTCTGAGGCAGTACTCTTTCAATTTGCCCTGTTATTTATTTTTTTATTTTCATAAAAGTTTTACATAATTACATACTATAAATTAAGTGTATCAGTTTACTTTGTAAAAGTACATTCAGGAATATTGTCGACTTTCCAAGAAAATGTGTATACTATGTTATGGAGAGTTTTGTTTTGGCCACAACCCACACGTTTTTTTAATACAATATCGCGAAAACAAAGGGCATACATAGTAGATAAAATAACGAGGATAGCCTTTTAGATGGAGACAATGGATTTTCCAGTAAATAATGTCTGTGCAAGAGAACGGGCACAAACAATAAAGAGCGAAGGATGAGAATTGGCGGAGGAGGTAAAAAGAGTACTTCGACAAAATGATATTGTGATAAGGCATCCAAGGAAGGGCTCTTGGCTGTTAAACTATCGCTTTTTCTCGACATAATCATAATGTCAGACAATAGTGTAATGATATCTTGGTCTTATCTCCTTCACAATACCTGAGCGAATGACCGTTTGGTGACTTAGAAACATAATCGTTAATAAAACATTGAACTAACTCGTTGCTGACACGACTGGAATTAATTAAATAATATCATGGTTCATTGAATGCTATTTTTTCTCCCCATTTCCATTCCAGTACGAATTCGGATGGATCTGAATGCTGGGTCCTGAGTAAATGAGACGAAATTGCGCTTCTTATCTTTGAAAAGAAAAGTGTTGAGAAAAATCTTCGAGCTTGTCTGTGAATACAGAACATGGGTGATTAGTTATAACCATGAGCTGTTTGTTGCGTATTTATTGAGCCCAATATAGTAACATTAAACATATCGCCTTAAATAGTAGGGACATCTCCAGCTCGTGGAGGAGAACTGAGTCCCGAAGGAGATTCTCAATACACGACCATGGGAGGCAAAACGTGGGAAGATCCAAATTAAGGTGGAAGGATGGTGTAGAAAAAGACCTGAAAGCAATTAGTGTGGCAAATAGGAAGGCGCGGGCGATGGACCTCGTGGAATAGCGGGAGGTTCTTGAGGAAGGCAAGGCCGCAAGGCGTATGATAATTGACACGTCACCATTGGCGATAATGATGAAGGGACACATCGTCACGACCATATTTACAAAATTCGAAATTTAAAATATCAGTTAAAGCCCTTATCTTTTTTCCAGAGTTATCTTTGTTGCACGTGTGATATTGTTTAAACGATCAATGAGTTATTTGATACGACCTGTTTATTATTTCCTATCCCAAATATGTAAACAGCTTCATGGTACGTATGGAGATTAAGTACTTATCAAACTATTGAAAATCCCCGTAGATAATGTGTATTCTGCCATACAAATTGCATGAAACGATGCACTCACTAAATTCAATTTTTACAAAAAATTGTTAAAAAATAATTAAGATGTACTGCTATACTGTTTTTACTTTTTTATAGTAAATTAAATAAGTCTGTTGGTATATACGGCGTTATTCGATATTTCAAAAAATGGAAATAAATATATATCATAAAAAAGTTTGAGAAATCCTGGAACTTTTTCATTAAAACAGATTTTAGATATTGTATTTTACTATATGTATGCAAATTTTCAATGGTCTAGCTTCAACTATACATACTTCCGCCATCGACAGTTGGATCCCATGTGTTACATGAAACTAACACATAATAATTTTGTTCAGATGGAAATGGAAAATGAATTATTAAATGACGTAGAAACAGCAATGGATAAGTCTTATGGTGGGCAGTCAGCGGTTTGGTAAGTACTAGTACTCTGTGTTGAAATTTCAGCTTATAAAGTATATCTTAAAAGGACTCTGGGAACGAATATTATGTCCACAAAGAATTCACCAACGAGAAAATGGAAAGAAATTCCCTGTGAAAATATTTCTCATCCGTCTTTGTCTGAAAATACTTTTGCTTGCGGTTCACTCTGCATGATCCCACAAAACCCCAACCATTCCATGTTAAATATTATTATACGACACATACTTATTATTACCACAACGTTACTATACGACAGCATATTTGTACATATTCTAAATAGGTGGTACATTTATTTTGTAATAGTCGACACAAAATACTACAAAGACATTAATTTGTGGTCTTATCTATATACAAAACACATTTCAAATAGAAGGGGTCCCGCGAACAACGCTGCAAACGACAAAAATGCCCAAAGTAATTATTTTATGGAACTAGTTACATGTTACACATGAGATCCAACTGTCGATAGCGATAGTATGTATAATTAAAGAATAAGTAACAAACTATAAACTCATAAATCCAAAGTATTGAATATTTTAGGATATTTTATTTTCTATACAACACATGTAGGTATGTATGTCAAGATAGGTCAGTCCTTTTTTCTACCCAGAATATGAAAACAGCATGATGGTATGTATGTATGTTTGGAGATTTAAGTATCAAACTATTAAGTCTTCTTACATATTATGTATAGGCGACTGCCATACAAATTGTATGAAGTGATGTCATCACTAAATTCAATTTTTATAAAAATTGTTAAAAAAAAAATTGAGATTTACTTCTACAATATAAATACATACATGTTATAGAAAATTAAATTATCTAGTTGGAGTGTTTCGGCTTTTTTCGATATTTTTTAAAAATTTGGAAATATAGGCAGTTAAACTCATAAATTTATTATAAAAAAAAAAATCTTAATAAAAAATGATTGAGAAACTCTGGAATTTTAAAAAAAAAACTAATTTGAAATTTTTTATTTGTCTATGTTCGTACCAATTTTCAGCGTTCTAGCTTTTATGGTTTCTGAGATATATGGAAAAATAAAGTAAAAATCCAAAAGTTGATAACCCCTGAATTTCATTCTCTTGAAATAATCGACAGTTGGATAACGTTGGTGAAACTAATACTTATCCATACCTTTTTGTTTGAAGAAAAAAAAAATGTATAACTCTGTTAAATTAAAGTCGAAAAATGCGAGCGCTGACGTAAACAGTGGAACAACGTTACTTGTACTTACATGTCGTCTTTCTCGTCAAATGTGCCTGACAACAAAAATTTTTTTTATCGAGAACTGACCGCAGCAGAGAATGGATGAAACAGTACGGAAAAGCGTTTCATGCGCCAGGATAAGCAACGTTGTTCTTTTTTTTTGTTTGATACCTCAATATTTTTGTTAATATATAATATTATGTCATTTCATTTTTTTTTCTACTGACGTGTTACTAATAAGTAACGCCACTTGATATTATAAATGACTTTTGTAATACTTTTGATATAAATTAAACATTTTTAAAAACAAAAAAATGATTTTCTCAATTTTTTTCAATGAAATAAATAACATATGACTATAAAAAAAATATATATCATACTCGTAAAAGTAGAAAATATGATGAACTAAAAATTATATTGAATATATAAACACAAGTATTCAAAAAAATAGTTTAAAAATGAGTGACGTAAAGCAGCAAAATAATGTAACTGAATGGTTTTTGTTAATGCGGTGAATTAGATAGGTGACTAACGGTTTAAATTTCAACGAATTGAAATTAAATTTTTTCTGAGAACAATACCCTTCCTCTATTACCTAAAATTTCCTATTTCTAAGTAATTGGGTTTTTCACCTAAAGTAGTTCGTAATATAGCGATTGGGAACACTGTGCGTTGTTCGCGGGACCCCTTCAATTGTTGTTTCAAAACGATGTGCTTTTTATTGTGTGTGTGTGTGTGTGTGTATGCAAGCATATGTGTGTATAATATGTGTATCATTTAATTTTATTTTTATTTCTCTATGATGGGATCATGGTGAAAATTAGCTGCTGGAGGCTTGTCGTCCTGCAACATAGCTAAGCATAATAATAATAATAATAGGGAATTTAATATAGCGCCATACCAAGGTCGCTGATAATTTAGTTATTTACCGCTCTACGAAACAAAGCTGTTTTCAGTCCTTTACTAAAAGTGCTCTTGCATTGAGCACTGCGGACATCTGGAGGCAGTGCATTCCACTTGATTGGACCGCTCACACCAAAACATTGGTCACAGTAAGCCGCTTCGTTGACTCTGTCTAGCTCTTTTAGGGAGTTTTTACTCTATTATCTAGACGATCTGAGTGTTAGATGCCTCCCAGAGAGCTCTATTCTCTGGCACAGCTCTTGTATGTATTGTGGTGCTAGATTGTTTAAAGCAGTAAATACGGTCAAACAAATTTTGTAAACAACTCGTTCTGGACACTACTTCAACCAGTGTTATTTGTTTAGTAGTGTAATTATGTGACATCATAGCATAGTCTTATTGAGGCAAAAAGTTGTTATATATTTTTTTGTCAATGTACTGTTATTCATAAACTTTTTGTCTCAATGAATGTATTAGTATTATTGTTCATTTATTTATATGTCTTCATGGAAAATAATGTGTACAATGGCGGATTTATTGCCATAATGCAATTTCTTCCAACCAACAAAAAAGCAACGTAAAGTGCAAACAAGAGAAGTGGTAGGTATATTAACTTTATATTAAAAAAAAACAAATATACAGACAAACACCATTACACAACAACAAATAAAGGAAGGGGATATAGGTTGCGGAAGGAAAGATAAGAAGGGGTGTCAATTAAAAGTTATTAGAGCAGTTTGAGTTTTTTTAGAGTTAAATCGGTTGAGACGTCGTTATATCATCACTTAAGGTGTTCCATAGTTTTCCTGATTGTACTTGAAAAGACGAACTGAGGAATTCAGTAGAATGAATGAGAATAGCTAGTGTGATACGATAAGCAGATCGATAAGGCAGACCGTGATTTGACAAAAAATAAACTTTTTCTTAAGATATTGTGGTGAATTTGTGTTATTAATTATATTATTTCCTCCGGACTACTGAAATGAGGATACTACGCTCCATAGTGAGCGTAACACTCGTGGATAGAATCCGGAACGAAGATATAAGGAGGAGATGTTATGTAGACGACATCATCCACTGGGGTAGAGGGTGAATGTGTCAATGGAAAAACCATGTCGAGAGAATGGGAGACAATCGATTATCCAAAATTGTCTCCAAGGAAGTCCCGGAGGGCCATAGAGCAAGGGGGAGACCAGCAAAAAGATGGACTGAAAAAACAAGCCTTCGGCCTAAAACCAGAGGAATAAGAAGAAGAATTATATTATACAGTAGTGAAAGTAAATTAATTAAAAAGAACAAGAAGCAGAACTTTGCTACATCCAACAACAAACTGTGCATGCAACTTTTGCACAGACACATTACATTTACTTAGCGCCGCGGATATATAATCCAACTGTCGATTTGTTCAGGAGAACTTTGTTCTCTTAACATATCGACAATGTATCAAGCCAGAATACGCGAGAATTGTATGGAGAGGTCTACTTTTTTCACGGCTTTTCCAACTTTGAAGTCAAAAAACACCAACTTCGAGGCTTCGCAGCATATATGTTCCATAAACGGATTTACTCAGAATTCGGAGTAGAACATTTCGTGTGTCTGTGTGTGTGTGTGTGTCTGTGTGTGTGTGTGTGTATGTCTGTGTGTGTGTGTGTGTCCGTCCCCCCCTTATAACTTTTGATCCGCTCAATTTACAGAGCCTAAAATTTCAGAATATATAAACAGTTACAGGCCTACAAAACTTTTATACTCGGAATTTTGAATTTTTGTTTCAGTCAGGGGTTATCAACTTTTGAATTTTTATTTTATTTTTCCCTATATCTCAGAAACCATAAAAGCTAGAACGCTGAAAATTGGTATAAACATAGACAAATACAAAATCTCAATATAGTTTTTTCTAAAAAATTCCAGGGTTTCTCAAACATTTTTTATTAAGAAAAGTATTTTTTTTATGATAAATTTATGAGTTTAACTGCCTATATTTCCATTTTTTTTAAATATCGAAAAAAGCCGAAACACCCCAACTAGATAATTTAATTTTATATAAAAAATATTAACATTGTAGCAGTACATCTCAAATTTTTTTTAATACAATTTTTCATACAATTTGTATGGCAGTCACCTATACACAATATCAAAGAAGACTTAATAGTTTGATACTTCATCTCTAAACATACAATATACATATACCATCATGCTGTTTTCATATTCCGGGTAGGAAAAAAAGACTGACTTCCATACTATCCTATCTTGACTACCTAGGTACATGTGTTGTATAGAAAACTAAATATCATAAAATAATAAATAATTTGTATTTATGGGTTTGGTACTTATTCTTCAACTATACATACTATCGCTGTCGACAGTTGGATCTCATGTGTTACATGCAACTAGTAAAATAATACCTGACTTACTTCAATAACTCCTACCAAACAATAGCAATATAAACAAATTAGTAACAAAGTGGTTAATGGACAGACAGGGGCAGAGAAGAGTGTGAGAGGGATCTTACTCATGTTTTGAAATGACGAATCTCACTCATGTCCTAATATCAACCAACACATGTACATACAATACGCACGGACTAAATTTTGACTGACCAAATATACAGCTACTCATTTTGAATAGGCATTGCCTCGGAACAGGCTTTTGCCTAGTGAGGATATGTATCCAAGTACATAATATTGATATTATATTTTATTTGTATTGTATTTTGTATTAATCTTTTTATAGAGCAACTGTTGGAAAACACAGCCTGCATGCTGAAACTAATGACAATGGAACAAAATTGATCGATTTCGCAATGTCTCATAACATGATAGTGGGCAGCACATTCTTCCCAAGAAAGGATATACACAAGGGAACGTGGAAGGCACCGGATGGCAGAAATGTAAATCAGATAGACCACTTTCTTATTGATGGTAGACATAAATCTGACCTAATAGGCATACGATCTTATCGTGGGGCAAATGTTGACTCTGATCACTACCTTGTAATCTCCAGACTGCGCAGTAGAATATCAAATGTAATGAAACAGAGGGGATCCCGCACGAATAAATTTGATGTAAAACGCCTGAAGTCACAAGAAACAGCAGAACAGTTCAAATTGGTGGCCATATCTTCACAAGAAACAGCAGAACAGTTATTCAAATTGGTGGTCATATCTTCAATAAATCTGTGCAACTCCTTGCCTACGCTGATGATATAGATATCATTGCACGCTCGGAAAATGATTTAAAAATTGCATTTAAAGCCCTGGCTGCATCAGCAAGGAATATGGGGTTGATGGTAAACGAGGGAAAGACAAAGTATATGCCAGTGCATGAACGTCGAAAACCGCCAGATTTGCGAGTCGACGATTACACATTCGAAACTGTTAGCGAGTTTGTGTACCTCGGTACTATGGTGACAAGTGACAACAATGTCTCAACCGAAATTAAACGCCGAATAGTGTCCGTAAATCGGTGCTACTATGGGTTGCAGAGGCACATGAAGTCTCGTCACCTCACCAGAAAAACGAAAGTCCTCCTCTATAAGACTCTAATTCGGCCAGTACTCTCATATGGATCAGAATTTTGGGCAATCGCTAAATCTGATGAAAGAGCCCTGGAAATTTTTGAGAGGAAGGTGCTGAGGAGGATCTACGGCCCGACTTGTGACAATGGAGAGTGGCGTATCAGTCACAACTACGAATTGTATGATCTGTGCAAGGAGCCTACCATACTGACAGAAATAATAATAGGAAGACTCAGATGGGCTGGACACGTCCAAAGAATGAGCGAGGAGGATGTTCCAAGACGGATCATGAATGGTGCACCGGGGGGACGAAGAAAAGTTGGAAGGCCTCAGCTTCGATGGCTGGACGGAGTGGTGAAGGATGCGAACAGCATCGGCGTCCATCACTGGCGCAATGCGTCGCAGGATCGACAGTCATGGAGGCGGGCTCTGCAGGAGGCTAAGACCCGACCTGGGTTGTGGAGCCACAGATGATGATGATGATTAATCTTGTTACGTAATAATGTCTTATGTAATTATTTTATAATTGACGTATCTTAGGCCAGCTAAGAAGATGTCGGTACGTGAACAAATGATCATATTTTCTAAGATTGTGATAGTAGTTGGTATTTAGCAGAGAAATAACTATAAAGAATATTTTTATTAACACACACATCGGTACAAGAATGTTAAGTTAAAATTAATTTATGATTCTCCGTCTGATGGACCAAGTTTTGCTGTCATACAGCAGCTCACTCCAGACGAGTGATTTTACAAAGACCATGAGTCCTTAAAGATAATACCAAAGCCCAGATATGCAAATTCTTTACGTTGTGTATTGGCCAGATATACGAATTCTCAACTAAGATAACGTTCATGCCCAGATATACGAATTCTTTGATATGATTTACTAATATGGCACAACCTTGCTTTTTTTGTCATTTAATAATAGGTTTTTGCGTTTATACTGATAGTCATGTACCTACTGTCCCGAAATTATATAAAGAAGTAAAATATTTAAAATTCTGTATTGTGACATTTGAAAAACCAATTCTCTCCTAACCCCACGATACCTCTTTTGCATTAGGATGAATCTAAAAAGGTCCATGTAGTCTATAATTTCGCTCCATAAGCGCTATCGATCTATGAATCAAATGTAGGAATTGCTTTTCGTACGAATTTTTTTTTTTACTTGCTTTGATATCCTGGCTATTTCTTGATATTTTCAACAATCTGAGATTATTTTGGTCTAATAAACGGAATATTTGTGATATGATATTATATCAATACTTACAGATATTACAAATCCTATTTATTCCGGGTGATTTTTTTTATACGAAAATTGAACATACCTACCTACAAAATGTAGCAGATGTTGTATCTAATGTGTCTTACTCCCCAAGTTGTTTCTAAGAAATTTTCGAAACAATAATCAAATATATAGGTACTTTGTCACATGTTTTTACTTGCTTAAGAAGCATGCTTACGTAGATACATAACTATCTATATTATAAATTTGAATGTTTGTATCTATGTATCTATGTATGTATCTATGTATGTATCTATGTATGTGTTGAATGCGCTCCTAAACCGCTCATCCGATTGCGATGAAACTTTGGTGAACTGTCGAGAGTATACCAGGGATGGTTTCTGGATCAAAAAATTTTAACTTCTTCTTCTTCTTCATCGACTTTTAGGTCATTTTACCTATGAAGGTGGACTATCCTGGGAACCGTTCATCCGATTGCAATTAAACTTTGGTGAATTGTCGATCGTATGCCCGGGATGATTTCTGAATTTAAAATATTTTCTTCTTCTTCTTCTTCATCGGGTATCAGGTCATTTTACATATGAAGGTGGACTAACCTGAGAACCGTTCATCCGATTGCAATGAAACTTTGGTGAATTGTCGAGCGTATGACCGGGTAGTTTCTGGATTAAAAAAATTTTCTTCTTCTTCTTCTTCATCGGGTATCAGGTCATTTTACCTATGAAGGTGGACTATCCTGGGAACCGTTCATTCAATTTCAATGAAACTTTGATGAATTGTCGAGTGTATGCCCGGGATGGTTTCTGGATTAAAAAAAATTCTTCTTCTTCTTCTTCATCGGGTATCAGGTCATTTTACCGATGAAGGTGGACTATCCTTGGAACCGTTCAATCAATTTCAATGAAACTTTGATGAATTGTCGAGCGTATGACCGGGACCTACTGAAGGGACGGGAGGTAATGAAGGGACGGGAGGTAATGAAGGGACGGGAGGTAATGAAGGGACGGGAGGTAATGAAGGGACGGGAGTTACTGAAGGGACGGGAGGTACTGAAGGGACGGGAGTAACTGAAGGGACGGGAGTAACTGAAGGGACGGGAGTAACTGAATGGACGGGAGTAACTGAAGGGGCGGGAGTAACTGAAGGGACGGGAGTAACTGAAGGGACGGGAGTAACTGAAGGGACGGGAGTAACTGAAGGGACGGGAGTAACTGAAGGGACGGGAGTAACTGAAGGGACGGGAGTAACTGAAGGGACGGGAGTAACTGAAGGGACGGGAGTAACTGAAGGGACGGGAGTAACTGAAGGGACGGGAGTAACTGAAGGGACGGGAGTAACTGAAGGGACGGGAGTAACTGAAGGGACGGGAGTAACTGAAGGGACGGGAGTAACTGAAGGGACGGGAGTAACTGAAGGGACGGGAGTAACTGAAGGGACGGGAGTAACTGAAGGGACGGGAGTAACTGAAGGGACGGGAGTAACTGAAGGGACGGGAGTAACTGAAGGGACGGGAGTAACTGAAGGGACGGGTGTAACTGAAGGGACGGGAGGTACTGAAGGGACGGGAGTAACTGAAGGGACGGGAGTAACTGAAGGGACGGGAGTAACTGAAGGGACGGGAGTAACTGAAGGGACGGGAGTAACTGAAGGGACGGGAGTAACTGAAGGGACGGGAGTAGCTGAAGGGACGGGGGTAACTGAAGGGACGGGAGTAACTGAAGGGACGGGAGTAACTGAAGGGACGGGAGTAACTGAAGGGACGGGAGTAACTGAAGGAACGGGAGTAACTGAGGGAGGTACTGAAGGGACGGGAGGTACTGAAGGGACGGAAGGTACTGAAGGGACGGGAAGTACTGAAGGGATGGGAGGTATTGAAGAGTCTGAAGCGACGGGTGGTTATGGAGGACAATTTTTAATTATACAGGCAATACGAAGTTTGCCGGGTGTTCACTAGTATAAAATAAAAATCAAAACTAAAAAAAATATCAAAACTTTTACGAAATTGTTAGCTTCAAATAAATATACTCATATACCAGAACACTATTCTCTATCATATTATAGAACAATTATTTTCTAGTTGTATTTATCTGCAGAAATCTTTATATTATTGGACAATTCGTATATCGCTATTTTCGTTAGACTTCACCTTACAAATGAATACACACGAAACTAAAGGTTGTTCATTTTATTCAAAGAAATTTTCACTTTTCAATTTAATGTTCAATCGACTATGGTCATACCTAAAAAGGCACTATATTCAGGGGTGGTGAATCTCATTGCTGAACTATGTAGGATACGTACTCATAATTGTGATATTGTCAATTGAGTCCGATTTAAGATTGCAGAACTTTAAAATAAAAGTTTTAGCTGTATGTAGGTAGGTACATACATTAAAAGGTTGGAAACAGTTTATAAGATATCAAAAGCGTGGCTTCCGTGCACTGGGTAATATTTCAAGCTGGTGGAAACTTCCAGACCACGGAACATATAATTCCAGCATACATCGTTGTTTCATATATGTATTGTTTGTTGGTGGGTATATTTTACAGACACGCAATTAATTAGAGTTTAGCAATTTCCAGACCAGTCACTATGAAAGTACACTAAGAAATTATTTATATTTATTCTTCACGACGGTACATACCTACATAAAGACCCTTTATAAAAAAATAATGGTTTCGTAGACACACGTAAAGAATGCAATTTAAAATGAAATTCAAGATAATTTAGGCAAATTTATTATATACTAGTTGCATATCACACATGAGATCCAACTGTCGATGGCGATAGAATGTATAATTGAAGAATACGTACCAAACTATAAACACTTAAACACAAATTAATAAATATTGTAAAATATTTTGTTTTCTATACGTCAGGGAGTATGGAGGTCAGTCTGTTTTTTCTACCCAGAATATGAAAACAGCATGATGGTATGCATGTATTTTTGAAGATCAAGTAGGTATCAAACTATTGAGTGAGGTATTGTGTAGTGTATACTACCTTACAAATTGTATGAACGATGTCGTTACTAAATTCAATTTTTATAAAAATTATTAAAAAAAGTTAAGAGACGTACTACCTACTACAATGTTCATATTTTTTATAGAAAATTAATTTATCTATTGTTGGGGTGTTTCGGCTTTTTCAATATTTTTTTTTTGAAATTTTAGAAATATTGGAAGTTAAACACATAAATTTATAATGAACTCTGGAACTTTTTTGAAAAAACAAATTCAAGGTTTTGTATTTGTCTTTATTTTTACAAACTTTCAGCTTTCAGGTTATATGTTTTTTGTGTATATATGGAAAAATAAAGTAAAAAATTCAAAAGTTGATAACCCCTGACTGAAAAAAAAATCAAAATTCTGAGTAAAAAAGTTTTTTAGGTCTATAATTATCTATATATTCTGAAAGTTTGGGCTCTATAAATTAAGCGGATCAAAAGTTATAAGGGGGGGGGGACACACAGACACACCATCAGATACACATAGACACACTAAATGTTCTACTCCGAATTCTGAGTAAATCCATAAAGAACATAATATGAATATGCTGCGAAGCCTCTAAGTTGGAGTTATTTGATTTCAAAGTTGGAAAAACCGTGAAAAATATAGACCCTGCATACAAATCTCACGTATCTTAGCTTGTTACTTTGTCGATATGCTAAGAGAATAAAATTTTCTTGAACAAATACATACAAACATACCATCACGCCATGTCCCTTGCGGGGTAGGCAGAGAGAACCAAACGCCACATTTTTCTATCCTGGCACGCATTTCTCGCCTCGTCCACATTCATGCATCGTCTCATACATTTTCGTCTGTTGCTCACACTTCTAACATTTCCGTCTTTCAGAATATCGTTCACATGGTCGTTCCATCCCTTTCTTGGGCGTCCCCGACCTCTCATTCCATTCCTTTCCGATCTGTATATTTTCTTCGTCAGGCACTCCTCATTCATTCTCCCCATGTGACCAAACCATCTCAATGTGTTCACCTTCATTCTAGTAATGAAGGTGAACACATTGAACAAATCGACAGTTGGAAAATAGGTATAACCTAGCCATATACCTACATAACACTTGAAATCTTTATCTCAATTTCCTTGTTAAAATTTCTAAACTTAAAGGTAATAATAATAATAATAATAAAATACTTTTATTGAATGAAACAACGTGGCGGACTTATTGCCCGCAGGCAATCTCTACCAGTTAACCGCCAAAGGTGGAATTATAATTTTATTGTCATTTAGGAACTGTTGTGTGATTTGGTGAATAAGTCTTCAGAAAAGTACAAAAAAATCAATATAAAACGATGCTTTCTACATCATGTTTAAACGTCTAAAAGACTGATTATAATTTTGAATATTTAAAAGAAGTTTTAATTTTCTTATTTTTCAATATTTTAAATCGTATTTTTTTCCTGATACGTCAATGCCATCAAAGAAACTTTAAATTCAAAGTAATTTTGAAATATTATTTATTTTCCTTGTTTTATAAATACTTAATGAGTTAATCAGTCAGTGAAATCGATCTAAATGGCCATAAAAATTTACTGAAAAGTAAGGAAAACTATTCATGCATAATAAAACATTTCATGGACGGAGATTAGACCTATAAATATAATTATAGTTAAAGAACAGAGCGAACCCTTGCATAGTAAGTATGTAAATAAAGAGGAATTCCTATATACATATCAAAAACGAGATGTCAATAGAAATGATTAATATTAAACCAGTGATAACCGCAAGCTTCATCAGTTTCACGGTTGATTACCATACGATAAACTCCGAAGTTCCCAATCATTTACAACCATTAATCGGAAAAAAACTGGGTTATAAGTATGATGGATTGATAATTTACTACCAAAGATTATCTACGGAAGACCCTCTTTATTACAACACTATTTCGGGCTGTAATATTAGGGTCAGCCCTATCACATAACAAAGCTATAAGTATAACATTATAATCTGTAAACAAATCTCTTACATGGCCCATTTATGTACCGACATAATTCTCTTTAACGAGCCTGGATACTGAATTTTCATTACATTAATTTATCAGGAAACTATTTCTAAATAACAAGTCTATCATTAAACAAAACTATATGTACGTTGACCTTTGTTTGTTCTTTGGAGAGAAATTTTTATACTCTATACTACCTATATAATATGGATGAAACTCAGATTTATACTAACTATTAATTGGTTGCACAGAGATCAAAATGCATTGTTCATTGATTATTGAATTGTTTCTTTCTAGTTAATAATTTATAATGTGTTTTTATTTCTTATTTTTTTATTACTTCTTATTTACGTTTTTTTGTATGGTATCTAGAGATGTTATATCATTTCTAGATTATTAGTCTTTAACTGGATTTGAATTAATTTTGATTTGACAAAACTGCGTTTGCGTGTTTGACATTGGCAGTATGAAAGTAAACAAACAAAATAAGTTTTACAGAGAATTCTTAAGTTATGCATTCACGTATTAATATATTATATATTGATTACTTCAACAAGTTGTTATAAAAAGTGATAAAAAAACGTGATAAACCATCACAGTAATTATTATTTATTGTTTTATATACATATACTTAGTACATATTTTTGATGCTGCAACCTTTTTATTTTTTATTTAGTTTTTTTATAATAATGTTGTGTTTTATATTTCATACACTGTTGAATATTTTTAAGTTTAATAAAAAAATATCCAAAGACATGAACCAAAAATGCGGAACTGTTTTCAGCAAACATTCGGTAAACCGAAGTTGTTGTTTAATTGTGTGTTTTAATTTTTTCATATTTATTTGTTTTCTATATTTTTTATTCTGCTATTTGTTTTACAAAAATCAATTATGTACTGTATGATTTCAAATAACTCTAACATTTTTAAGTAATGATTTATGTAATAATAGTATTGTTTTAGACTACTCTACATAAGTTTTCAAGGTTTATATTATTTAAGTATTATGATATATACTTACTTGTGTTTTTGTTTTTATCTAATAGAATCTCCTAGATAAATACATAAATCAAAATAAGTAAACAAATTATTTTTTTTACAATACACAGGTTTACGTCGCGATGCATCTATATAAAAAACTCTTGTAGCAATCATGACTAGCAGTGAATACATCAGAATGTGTGACTGCCCGAGAGATTGACATTATAGAAATGACATGCCCTTTTGATAAATTCGTTTTTATATACGGGAACTTTCAATTCGATTCCCAAAAGAAGAATAATCAATCCAAATATGTATTTCTTAATTCTTGATTCTCTGCATTGGAATGAATGATATCTTTATTTACCATTCTCAACACGGGAACGATATTTTTGTTGGCGTATACAGGAAAACAGTAGGTTGTATAGCGTGTTTGGACACAGTTTTCGATTTCGAAAATAAATGTTTTACGAATATGGTGGACTCGTTGTCAGGGAATTATTCTCAGTCGAGCAATTCCTTTGAAAATATCACAATCAGCAGAGTTAAGTGGTCGTCACATCGTCCGAGAAACGAGGGACTTGTGGAGGGAGGAAACTCTGAAAAGTTTGCTTTGTGACGTTTAATTATATTCATCAGCGGCAAATTGAACAAAGCCGAAAATAAAATTAATGGGAAAATTTTATTACTGGATACTGACGTCCAGTTATTCTAAAACCAAACAACCATTTATTATAGTTCGGTTACATATTCTGAGACCAAACATCACCATAAATAGTTGGTTTTGCATCGCTTTTCTCTACAAACCACTGCAAATTTAAAAGTAAAATTAATGGGAAAATTTTATTACTGGATACTGACGTCCAGTTATTCTAAAACCAACCAACCATTTATTATAGTTCGGTTACATATTCTGAGACCAAACATCACCATAAATAGTTGGTTTTGCATCGCTTTTCTCTACAAACCACTGCAAATTTAAAAATAAAATTAATGGGAAAATTTTATTACTGGATACAGACGTCCAGTTATTCTAAAACCAACCAACCATTTATTATAGTTCGGTTACATATTCTGAGACCAAACAACACCAAAAATAGTTGATTTGAATCGCTTTTCTCTACAAACCACTGCAAATTTAAAAATAAAATTGATGGAAAAATTTCAAGACAAAATAATATCTAGTAACTAAAATCCTGCTATTATAAAACCAACTAACCATCTATTATCTACATTTAGTTAATTTATTCTGAGATCAATCACATATAAAGAAATAAAAACTCGTTTTGAAATACATCGTTTATTAGACGTAGCAAAAAGTTTAATTCGGCTGAGAAATTTTCCAAATAGATTCGAACGGTCAGTTATTATGAGACCTGGTCAATCACATAAACATCAAAAAGCTAACTTTCCATCGCTTCGGTTTACAAGATGCAAATCGTGCGGATACAGGCCTTGTAGATTCTGACTTTTCTGGTGGTAAGAATGTGTTTTTTTCTCCATACAGTATTTCGTAAATATTTCATACCAACTACATTAATTGCTTTATTTACCTGTGTTCGAACTGCGATATACAGGTCATTGCTGCTGGAGATTTCTATACCTATATATTTGAAAAGTTCACTAATCCTCAAACCAATAATCAAAAAATGTTAGTTTTGTATTGACTTTACCTATGATTTTTTACCTAAATCTGTTTTCAAATAAGTATATTTGATTTGGCCAACGAAGTTTTTTTAATTATACATGAACCTCTTGCACCTTTTACACTACTTGTAAAACCACTTTTTTTTAAATAAAACAAAAAAAACCACAGAAAAATTATTATTATTTTTTTAAATAAATTGTAAAAATATTTGTTATTAATTATTTTATTTCAGGTTTTAAATATTTTGTGGTTACATGGTGCTTTTAGAAATAATTTAAGGAAAAATTGTCGCTTCTTATTAAAAAAAATGTAATATTAATATTAAAATTTATGCTTAGCAGTAACAGTAAATAATAAGAACGAAACGAGGGATTATTGGTGTGAAAGAAAGAGCTTGTTTGATGGAGTTGGGGACGGATGACATCAAATTAATTTTTGATTCAAAAAATTTTATTTTCCTTAATACCATTTATATTCAAACGCGTGGAGAGCACAAAATATTACCTATTGCTTTATTAAAAATAATTTATAATCTTACTACTTATTAATATTTTGTCTTACCTTACCATGAAACGAATCAGTGAGATGAAAATGTTGTCATCAATGTCAAAAATGCCATATTATTTCTTCTTTAGAATATTTCGAGTTTGAGTACCAAGTTTCGGCTAGCAAAAAGATTATGACATCATACCTGAAAAAAATATAATGAAATGTTAATATTAGATCCACTAACATTATGATATTAAAAAAAATGATAATATGTAATAATTTTTTTTTTAAAGAATGAATGTCTTTGTAACAAATATATATATATATATATATATATATATATATATATATATATATATATATATATATATATATATATATATATATATATATATATATATATATATATATATATATATATATATATATATATATATATATATATATATATATATATATATATATATATATATATATATATATATATATATATATATATATATATATATATATATATATATATATATATATATATACTAGCCTTTATGTCCCGCCGTTGGCCAAGAATGTAAAACTGTAAAGGAATAAGCAATCGTTTTTATAATATTGTCACCCAATTATTTTGCAATATCGGACTATGAAAAGTGGTTTGAAATTTGATTGAGTTTAAGCATTGTAAAATGTTCAAGTGATGGCCACAACCCATTCTTTTTTATATATTGCTATAAAGTGTGAATGAAGTATAATATACAATTTCTGCACGCATGGACTACGCGAAATGGTTTTAAATATGACAGTTTATCAACGTTGTACACAACCCCCATTTTTAAATATTATCATCGAAAACAAATTGTAATATATACCTATTGAAAATTTAGTAATTTTGGATGTTGGAATGTGGTTTAAATTTGATTAAATAATGTACTGAAAAGATCTAGTGTTGGTCACATCCCATTCGTTTTTATATTTTTTCATCAAGTGTGCATTATATTTTTGCACAATTAGACTGATAGACTTAAAATTGACACAAAAGTCTACATTAACGAAGAAGAAAAAGACTTAAACTATAATAAATAGTTTTTAATTTGAATATAAACGTTGTGAAGAGTTCAGTAATGGCCACAACCCCCATTATTTAAATATCGTCAACGAAATCAAATATGAAGGTGTTGAAAATTATTCAAAATAGGATGATATAAATGGTTTAAATTTGATTAAACAAAAGTATTGAAAATATTCTAGTGCAGGTTACATCGTCACATCCCACATCCCATTCGTTTTTACATATGTATTTTCATCAAGTGTGCATATTGTTAATAATATTTCTGCACAATAGACTATTAGACTTAAAACTAACCCAAAAGTCTAAATAAAAAAGAGAAGAATAAGTATAAGACTATAAGAAATAGTTTGTATAAAAAACTATTTCAATGGTCTACATAAAATAAGAAAAAATACATAAAATAGAAGAATTAGACTATTGGAAATAGATTGCATAAAAACTGACTAAAAGGTCTACATAAAAGAAGAAGAAGATTAATCCATAGGAAATAGTTTTGTATAAAATTCACCAAAGTTCTACATAAAATAAGAAAACGAAGAAAAAGAATTAGACTCCACGAACGGTCGCTTCAGACCCTTCAGTACCTCCCATCCCTTCAATCCATCATTACGTCCCTACCAATCAGGCCCTTCAGTACCTCCCGTCCCTTTAGGCCCTTTTATACCTCCCATCCCTTCAGGCCCTTTAGTGCATCCCTTCCCTTCATTACATCCCGTCCCTTCAGCCGCTTAAGAAAAGTTTAAATCCAGAAACCATCCTGGAAGAACCGCGAAGAGATGAAAGGACCTTCTTTTCCCAGGATACTCCACCTTCAAAGGTAAAATGACTAAATACACGAAGAAGAAGAAGAAAAAAGTTTAAATCCAGATACCTGCGAAGATATGGAAGGAAAATTGGACCTTCTTTTCCCAGGATACTCCACCTTCAAAGGTAAAATGACTAAATACACGAAGAAGATGAAGAAAAAAGTTTAAATTCAGATACCTGCGAAGATATGGAAGGAAAATTGGACCTTCTTCTCCCAGGATAGTCCACCTAAAATGTCCAGGTAAAATGACCAAATGCACGATGAAGAAGAAAAAAGTTTATATCCAAAAACCGTCTTGGAAGACTTGCGAAGAGTTGGAAGAACAGTTGGACCTTCTTCTCCCAGTATTCTCCAACTTCATAGGTAAAATGACCAAAAATACATGAAGAAGAAGAAGAAAAAAGTTTAAATCCAGAAACCTGCGAAGAGATGGAAGGACAATTGGAACTTCTTCTCCCAGGTTAGTCCACCTTCATAGGTAAAATGACCAAATACACGATGAAGAAGAAGAAGAAAAAAGTTTAAATCCAGGAACCGTCCTGGAAGACCTGCGAAGAAATGGAGAGACAGTCGGACCTTCGTTTCCCAGGATATTCCGCTTTCATTGGTAAAATGACCAAATACACGAAGAAGAAGAAAAATAAGAAAAAAATTTAAATCCAGAAACCATCCCGGGCATACGCTCGACAATTCACCAAAGTTTCATTGTAATCGGACAAACGGTTTAGGAGCACATAGCATACATGCATCCATACATAAATAAATAAATAAAATAATTTTCCTATAGGAAATCAGTATATTGTTGATTTGTAAGTAAATAGTATTAGGTAGGTACCTACCTACAACAATGTTCTAAATAAATTCGATTCATATCAAATTTTATTTGAATATCAGAATCTTTCCGTAACCATAGTAACCATCGAACATATAAAATATTACTATCAAATGGGCTCGATACTTTTTTTTGGATATGTAGGTAGGTACCTACATACATTGGTTTGTTCGAAGCCACAAAAACGAAAATTGTCCAAAATATCAAATATTACATACAAATTATGCAATTTTATTATGCCTATATCTTTACTAATAATTAACAGACTTTTACAATATATGTCTTAAAACTTGCTGTAATGTCTTGTGTTTCATTTTATTATTTCATAATCACATTTATTTCAAAGGTATATTATTTTAAAGAACATATTCATTCGGTAGGAAAATTAAATATCGTATGAAAAGATATTAAAATGGCGGGGTTATATGTACATTTGTACAAAACGCTTACTTTAAAAATAAGTTAAACATTATAATTATACAAAATATTCACCATGTTTTTCACTTAAACGCTAAGTTATACTTGAAAATATATTTTCTTCGTGTAAATACGTACTTCTAACTTTTAAACTAACAGATATTTGCGTGCAAAATGTACACTTTTTTGACAGATATGACTTGGAAAATTTTGTATGAAAAAAATAATTATTGAAATATTTTTAAAATTCAGCATTTTTATCGCATTATTTTTAGCGTGACACTGCATCAGGTATACTGGTACACGTTCGCACATAAATTAGATTTTTAGATGCTCTTGGTTTTTCAGAAGGCGTGAGACAAACACACACACACACACATACACACACACATACACTAACATTTTGATTGCTTTATTACTTTAGATATATATATATATATATATATATATATATATATATATATATATATATATATATATATATATATATATATATATATATATATATATATATATATATATATATATATATATATATATATATATATATATATATATATATATATATATATATATATATATATATATATATATATATATACTAGCTTTTATGTCCCGCCGTTGGCCAAGAATGTAAAATTGTGAAAGAAAAAGCAAACGTTTTTATAATATTGTCACCCAATTATTTTGCAATATCAGACTATGAAAAGTGGTTTGAAATTTGATTGAGTTTAAGTATTGTAAAATGTTCAAGTGATGGCCACAACCCATTCTTTTTTATATATTGCTATAAAGTGTGAATGAAGTATAATATTTATACAATTTCTGCTCGCATGGACTATGCGTAATGGTTTTAAATATGACTGTTTATCAACGTTGTAAAGAGATTGGTTTGGCCACAACCCCCATTTTTAAATATTATCATCGAAAACAAATTGTAATGTGTACCTATTGAAAATTTAGTAATTTTGGATGTTGGGATGTGGTTAAAATTTGATTAAACAAACGTAGGTACTGAAAAGATCTAGTATTGGTCACATCCCATTCGTTTTTATATTTTTTCATCAAGTGTGCATTATATTTTTGCTCAATTTGACTGAAAGTCTTCATTAACGAAGAAGAAGAAGACTTGAACTATAGTAAATAGTTTTTAATTTGAATATAAATGTTGTGAAGAGTTCAGTAATGGCCACAACCCCCATTCTTTAAATATTAGGTGTTGAAAATTATTCAAAATAGGATGATATAAATGGTTTAAATTTAATTAAACAAAAGTATTGAAAAGATTCTAGTGCAGGTTATATCGTCACATCCCATTCATTTCATATGTATTTTCATCAAGTGTGCATATCGTTAATAATATTTCTGCACAATAGACTATTAGACTTAAAACTAACCCAAAAGACTAAATAAAAAAGAGAAAAATAAGTATAAGACTATAAGAAATAGTTTGTATAAAAAACTATTCCAATGGTCTACATAAAATAAGTAAAAATACATATACCTAATAGAAGAATTAGACTATTGGAAATAGATTGTATAAAAGCTCACCCAAAGGTCTACAAAAAAGAAGAAGAAGAATATTTAGACTATTGGAAATAGTTTGTATAAATACTGACCAAAAGGTCTACATAAAAGAAAATGAATAAGACTATTGGAAATAGTTTGTATTAAAACTCTCCCAAAAGTCTACGTACTTAAATGAAGAAGAATAATAATTAGACTAAAGGAAATAATTTTTATAAAAAAATGACCCAAATGTATACATAAAAGAAGAAGAAGATGAATTAGACAATAGGAAATAGTTTGTATAAAAACTGCCCTAAAGGTCTACATAAAATTAAGAAGAAACAGAATTAGACTCCAGGACCCGCCGCTTCAGGCCCTTCAGTACCTCCCGTCCCTTTAATCCCTCATTACGTCCCTTCCCATCAGACCCTTCACTACCTTCCGTCCCTTCAGGCAGTTTCATACCTCCCGTCCCTTCAGGCCCTTTAGTGCATCCCTTCCCTTCATTACATCCCGTCCCATCAGTCGGTTAAGAAAAGTTTAAATCCAGAAACCATCCTGGAAGAACCGCGAAGAGATGAAAGAACATTCTTTTCCCAGGATGCTCTACTTAATAGGTAAAATGACTAAATACACGAAGAAGAAGAAAAAAGTTTAAACCCAGATACCTGCGAAGAGATGGAAGGACAGTTGGACCTTCTTCTCCCAGGATTCTCCAACTTCATAGGTAAAATGACCAAAAATACACGATGAAGAAGAAGAAGAAGAAATAAGTTTAAATCCAGATACCTGCGAAGAGATGGAAGGAAAATTGGACATTCTTCTCCCAGGTTAGTCCACCTTCAAAGGTAAAATGACCAAATAGACGATGAAGAAGAAGAAGAAAAAAGTTTAAATCCAGAAACCTGCGAAGAGATGGAAGGAAAATTGGACCTTCATCTCCCAGGATAGTTCATCTTCATAGGTAAGATGACCAAATACACGATGAAGAAAAAGAAGAAAAAAGTTTATATGCAGAACCCGTCCTGGAAGACCTGTGAAGAGATGGAGGGACAGTCGGACCTTCTTTTCCCAGGATACTCCCCCTTCATAGGTAAAACGACCAAATACACGAAGAAGAAGAAGAATAAGAAAAAAGTTTAAATCCAAAAACCATCCTGGGCATACGCTCGACAATTCACCAAAGTTTCATTATAATCGGACAAACGGTTGATAAATAAATAAATAAAATAATTTTCCTATAGGAAATCAGTATAGGTATATTATTGTTGATTTGTAAGTAAATAGTATTAGGTAGGTACCTACCTACAACAACCTTCTAAATAAATACGATTCCTAACAAATTTTATTTGAATATCACATTCTTTCTGTAGCCATGGAAACGATTCGAACACGTAAGTAATATCGAATGGTTCGGATACATTTTTTGAATATGTAGGTACCTACATTGGTTTGTTCGATGCCATAAAAATGAAAATTGTCCGAAATATCAAATATTATATACAAATTATGCAATTTTATTATGCCCATATCTTTACTAATAATTAACAGACTTTTACAATATACGTCTTAAAACTTGCTGTAATGTCTTGTGTTTCATTTTATTATTTCATATTTATATTTATTTCAAAGGTTTATTATTTTCAAGAACATATTCATTCGGTAGGAAAATGAAATATTGTATGAAAAGATATTAAAATGGCGGCATTTATGTACAAAACGCTTACTTTAAAAATAAGTTAAACATTATAATTATACAAAATATTCACCATGTTTTTCACTTAAACGCTAAGTTATACTTGAAAGTAAATTTTTTTCGTGTAAATACGTACTTCTAACTTTTAAACTAACAGATATATGCGTGCAAAATGTACACTTTTTTGACAGATACGACTTGGAAAATTTTGTATGAAAAAAATAATTATTGAAATATTTTTAAAATTCAGCATTTTTATCGCATTATTTTTAGCGTGACACTGCATCAGGTATACAGGTACACGTTCGCACATAAATTAGATTTTTAGATGCTCTTGGTTTTTCAGAAGGCGTGAGACAAACACACACACACACACACACATACACACACACATACACTAACATTTTGATTGCTTTATTACTTTAGATATATGAAAAAGAATTTTCTGGGTTAACCCGTGTCAGATAGTCCTGAGAAGGACTGTTTAAGACCTGACGTTTCGCCCGAATATCATCGGGCATTGTCGAAGGAACGCAACGAAAACCGAGCGAGAACGAACGCGCGCGAAACACGACCGCACACAACTAAGGCTTTCCGTCAAGTGAGAAGCGCCAGTCTATGCATGAGCGCAGAGGTAGCGAGCGGGTAGGTTCCCCTCCCCCCTCCACCCCTTCACTCCCCGCACCTATTAGCTATTTGTTCTATTATTTGTACCGTTAAGCCGACTTTGCGAACGAGTTGTCATTTTAATAGTGGGTTTTTCAAATATTGTTTGTTTTGTTATGTGTGGAGGTATTGAATTTCTAATTATTACTTTAGTTTTATGAGTATTACTATCTAGAATATTTGTCCATGTTTGAGGAATTCTTATCGCGTCATTTCTGCTGTTCATATTATTTGCATGTTTGAAAATCTCAATTGCCTCTCTGTATATGCGTTGTGGTTCGGAATTTAAGTTAGCGATGGTGGATGAATTTTCGAAATCAATAGTGTGGCCTTCGTTAAGAACGTGTTGGACTAACGACGAAGTTAACTTCTTATTTTTGACGTCCACTCTATGTTCTGCTACTCGTGAGGATATTTTTCTATTGGAGCGACCGATGTATACTTTGTCACACGAATTGCATGGAATTTTATATACTCCGTGCGACTCGAGTGCAACTGAATCTTTGGGATTGCGAAGAAAGGTAGATATTTTATTTTCTGTTCTGAAAATTGTTTTTATGTTATTTTTCTTCAGAATGCGGCTTATTTTGTCTGTCGTGCCCTTGATATATGGCAAAAAAGCTATTGAAGTCGGAGGAAGTTCTGGTTTTTTGATATTTTTATTACTGTAGCGTCTAATAGATTGTTCGATACGTGATTTTGAATAACCGTTGGAGATGAGAGCGTTTTTGAGACAGTCAAGTTCGTTGTTTATGTTATTATTATCAGATAGTCTGAAGGATCGGGTCACTAGAGTATTAATTATAGAAGATAATTGAGCCGGGCTATGGTTTGAATTTGCATTTAGATATCTGTTTGTGTGAGTAGGCTTTCTATAAACTGTATGACCAAGTGTGCCATCGTCATTTTTGATGACAAGGACATCCAAGAAAGGTAAGCTATTATTTTCTTCGATTTCCATAGTAAATTGAATGTCCGAGTGGAAACTATTAATATATTTTAGAAAATCTGTCAGTTTATCGGTACCGTGGGGCCATATAACAAAAATGTCGTCGACATATCTACGCCATAAGAGTGGTTTTAAATTTGTCTGTTTTAAAATATCGGTTTCTAGGAATGTCATGAATATGTTGGCAATAACCATAATTTAATAAAAATAATTTAATCGATCACTGTCTAAATAATACCTACTTTCAATTTGAAGGAAAAATATACAAGCAAACAGAAGGTGCTCCGATGGGCTCATCCTTAAGTCCGGTTATTGCCAACATATTCATGACATTCCTAGAAACCGATATTTTAAAACAGACAAATTTAAAACCACTCTTATGGCGTAGATATGTCGACGACATTTTTGTTATATGGCCCCACGGTACCGATAAACTGACAGATTTTCTAAAATATATTAATAGTTTCCACTCGGACATTCAATTTACTATGGAAATCGAAGAAAATAATAGCTTACCTTTCTTGGATGTCATTGTCATCAAAAATGACGATGGCACACTTGGTCATACAGTTTATAGAAAGCCTACTCACACAAACAGATATCTAAATGCAAATTCAAACCATAGCCCGGCTCAATTATCTTCTATAATTAATACTCTAGTGACCCGATCCTTCAGACTATCTGATAATAATAACATAAACAACGAACTTGACTGTCTCAAAAACGCTCTCATCTCCAACGGTTATTCAAAATCACGTATCGAACAATCTATTAGACGCTACAGTAATAAAAATATCAAAAAACCAGAACTTCCTCCGACTTCAATAGCTTTTTTGCCATATATCAAGGGCACGACAGACAAAATAAGCCGCATTCTGAAGAAAAATAACATAAAAACAATTTTCAGAACAGAAAATAAAATATCTACCTTTCTTCGCAATCCCAAAGATTCAGTTGCACTCGAGTCGCACGGAGTATATAAAATTCCATGCAATTCGTGTGACAAAGTATACATCGGTCGCTCCAATAGAAAAATATCCTCACGAGTAGCAGAACATAGAGTGGACGTCAAAAATAAGAAGTTAACTTCGTCGTTAGTCCAACACGTTCTTAACGAAGGCCACACTATTGATTTCGAAAATTCATCCACCATCGCTAACTTAAATTCCGAACCACAACGCATATACAGAGAGGCAATTGAGATTTTCAAACATGCAAATAATATGAACAGCAGAAATGACGCGATAAGAATTCCTCAAACATGGACAAATATTCTAGATAGTAATACTCATAAAACTAAAGTAATAATTAGAAATTCAATACCTCCACACATAACAAAACAAACAATATTTGAAAAACCCACTATTAAAATGACAACTCGTTCGCAAAGTCGGCTTAACGGTACAAATAATAGAACAAATAGCTAATAGGTGCGGGGAGTGAAGGGGTGGAGGGGGGAGGGGAACCTACCCGCTCGCTACCTCTGCGCTCATGCATAGACTGGCGCTTCTCACTTGACGGAAAGCCTTAGTTGTGTGCGGTCGTGTTTCGCGCGCGTTCGTTCTCGCTCGGTTTTCGTTGCGTTCCTTCGACAATGCCCGATGATATTCGGGCGAAACGTCAGGTCTTAAACAGTCCTTCTCAGGACTATCTGACACGGGTTAACCCAGAAAATTCTTTTTCATCTTATACCCGTGAAAACCTAAAAGTTAACATATATATATATATATATATATATATATATATATATATATATATATATATATATATATATATATATATATATATATATATATATATATATATATATATATATATATATATATATATATATATATATATATATATATATATATATATATATATATATATATATATATATATATATATATATATATATATATATATATATATATATATATATATATATATATATATATATATATATATATATATATATATATATATATATATATATATATATATATATGTTATATTTGATGTTTTCACGGGTGAAATATGTTATAATATTTTTATCTCGGTTTTCCCGTGTCAGTAGGTCTTGACTAAGACCATTTGTCTTCCGACGTTTCGCCTGAATATCACCAGGCATTTTCAAGGACTTAACGAAAAGCACGCGCGCGACACACGTCTACTCAAGTCACAAGGCAGGTGGGCGTGTCACAAGGAGCCAATCACGTCGCGCTAACAATATTTGACATAAGCGGCCATCTTGTACGCTACGAGTCACTTGACGGTGAGCTTTCAGTGTGAGTAGACGTGTGTCGCGCGCGTGCTTTTCGTTAAGTCCTTGAAAATGCCTGGTGATATTCAGGCGAAACGTCGGAAGACAAATGGTCTTAGTCAAGACCTACTGACACGGGAAAACCGAGATAAAAATATTATAACATATATATATATATATATATATATATATATATATATATATATATATATATATATATATATATACATCCTCATGCGCAGTCCCTAAACTAAACTTAAATGCTTGTACTATAGGTGAACGAAATCGCTTGTGGCAATATTCGAACTCGCTACCACTGGATTATTAACCCAGCGCGCAGCAGCAGCACCCATCTTAAACACCATTTTAACGTGAAAGGTTATTATTTCATTTATTTAATTATATTTTTTATTACTGCTGGGGCATCTAACAGGTAGGAACTATGTCAAATATTAATTTAACACGCACTCAATATCAAGTTGCCTCATTTTGGAGTCTCACGATATTAAAAATATTATGTTTGTTAGTTTTATTTTAGTATACCATCTTTGGCATAAATCAGCATCTGTTGAAATTTCCCAAAACGTGTGTGAGACGAAAAGCTTTCTAATAAATTAAACGTTGGTTTGAGTCTTCGCTAGAATAGATGCGAACACATCTAATAAATTTCTACGCTCTGTCGGGGAATAAAATATTAAGGCCAAATGAAAATTATTGAAATACTTGAAAATAATGTTCCAAAAATGTTAAAAAAACGATGTTTAAATCGTAGAAAATGCACTTTATTTCCTAATAGAAAGTAAGGATATGAAATGAAAACGAAACATTAAAGTTAAAACACTTAAGATGTATTTTCAGAACAAGTTCGTGCGTTCATTTTATTTTCAACCAATATTTACAATTACTTTACAAAATTATCGGTAGGTGCAAAAACATTCCATATTTAAAATTGAGTTACTCAAATAAAATTAACGGATCGAATGGTATTTTTTTGGTAAAATGAGGGATTTATATTTTTTGGTAAATCTTTATGTTAGCAGTGTACTTATCAACACAAAACGTTTTACCTGAGAATTATTTTATTTCATCTGAAATAACTTACATTTTCATAAAGGTAACTTCAAGTATAGATTAAAGTGTAAATATGTAAAAACTACCCGCCCCCCTCCAAGACAAAAGCTATTTTCTGGAAACTATAGTTAAGTATCGTTTCGTTCACATAGTGGAAGAACATAATAAATATTATACGATATTATATAAAATTAAAAATAATAATCAATACACTCTTGCACCCTGCAAGTGAAGAGGTTATTCTTCCAACTAACCAGTGTTTCCAGCCCGTAGAGGCAATATTTGCGTGAAAAATTAATTGAAATAAATTTCTCCTCTGCTGGGGATCGAGCCCAGAACGCCCGGACAGAAACCAAACTGCTTACCAAATGTGTCACAGACTGCCTAATTAAACTAAGTTAAGCAGTTCATAACTCAGCTCCCCAGATATTCACAGTCGGAAACTACAATTTTAAAGTGATAAAAGAGTTCACCTACCTCGGCTCCACAGTGACCAGCGACAATGATACAGAAGACACGAGAAGAAGTAAAAAGAAGAATAATGGCTGCTAATAGATGTTTCTACGCCTTACAAAAGCAGCTAAGGTCAAAACTGGTTAGGAGAAACACAAAGGTCCTTCTGTATAAAACACTTATCGAGCCAGTCCTCACGTATGCTTCTGAAACCTGGGTGATGACCAAACAAACTGAAGGATCCATAGCGGCTTTTGAGAGAAGGATCCTTCGAACGATCTTCGGGCCAATAAAAGAGAATATTGTTTGGCGTCGTCGATACAACAGGGAACTATACGAGACGTATGAAGAGCCCGGTGTGATCAGTTCCATTAAGATAGGGCGCTTAAGATGGGGTGGTCACATAATCCGAATGGACGACGACAACCCCACAAAACGCCTCACACTTTCTGTGCCAAAAGGTCGAAGGAGACCAGGAAGACTAAGGACTAGATGGATGGACATTGTTGATGCCGATGCTTTCACAATAAATATTAGAAACTGGAGAACTCCTGGATTCAGCCAAGGCCCACCCAGGGCTGTCGAGCTTATGATGATGAAGCAGTTCAAAATTTATACGCTGTATAGATGTTGAAAATTATAAAGTCCAATAATATCGTACCTACAAAGATAGTTTTCAACAAAAATTCAAAAAGTAAGACATATCTAAAATGACTTCGGGTGCAATATAATGACGCATATAAAATAATCTTCGGATATACCAGAACTTCAAGTATGTTTTCGGAGGGGTGATGTTGAGGATTTCTTGGTGTCCTCAGACATCGAATCGCCTTATACCGTGAGAGAATATGGAATAACCCTAACTCGATCATAAAGACTTTACAGGGGCACCATTGTCCGATATTGTGACAAAGATTGGCAGAAGTGTTGGATCAAAGACGATAATAATAGGTATAATGTCTACATAAAGTGATTTTATTTTTTTTATTTATTAATTTATTCGTCTTACTGTACATAATATAAACAAATATAATTTACACTGACGGGCTTATTGCCATTAGGCAATTTCTTCCAACCAACCAGATTACAAAGTATGACAAAATTGCGTATGTACTTACAACAACAAAAGAATAAAACCAAAAAAACAAAGATTATATAAATATAACACTAAGATACATTTAAAACAAGAAAAAAAATACTTCATAACAAAAAAAAGTATATGATAAGGACAATGAGAATAATGGTAAGGTAAGGATATTTTTCATATATATTTGCTACTGTTTCTTGTATAAATGTATGGACGTATGTTTTGTCTATTATAAATTATATATTTTTTATTTATATAATTTATGTACATGTGTACAAAGGAAGGTTTAATGCCATAAGGTAATTTCTTCCAACCAACCCGAGCAACGTGAAGTCTCATAGTTAAATTGGTACAGTACTAATTAAGTGAGAAATAATATATATATATATTTTTTTTATTTTTAAATGTAAATTTTGTACATAAGTATATAAAAGATATGGTTTGTGTTGCATTGCACCCCCTTGCCCCCCCTAGACAACGTGTCATTTAGCTCAAGAAAAGAAACAAGAAAATATAAATCAATGTATACATGTGACAGCTGCCAGTCACGTGACAACTGTCTCTTCAATACATTGAGTTATCTTTTCTTGTTTCTTTTCTTGAGCTAAATGACACGTTGTCTAGGGGGGCTGCTCACAGACAGGAATAAAAATCTATTATCATTAATATTGCGAAACATAAATCTGCAATCTACATAAATGGAGGTTAAAAATAACGTGATAAAAGTGGGTTACGAATAAAAAAGAAAAACAAGTTATCCCTAACCTCAATTCGTTAGACACAACAGAATCGATTTAGATTAATAAAAGTTTCGAATACATCAAGACGTAATAAAAATTGTTTTTCTTTATTTTTTACCTTCAACCACTACAGCATCTGTGTGGAAATTGTCTTCCTGGTATCTATCCTACGTGAAGATTTATACTCCTGTTTACTGCGAACCAAACAGAGCTTTCTTAGAATAACTAGAATATGGTATGTTTTATAATAAAACACATATTTTTATACCAAGATACGTTCAGAATTAAGCTAGCAATATAGTTAATACCACATCAACAAAAATTATAAAAACAAATGTCCTTGTATTTTATAGTAATAATAATATAGAATATTTTTAAAAGTTTCACTAACTCAAACATTGCATTTTTCCCTATCGGTAGTCAATGAATTTTTGACAAATTTTAACATCTCAATAGAGACAAAGTTGGAATATTATAGATCAGAATATTATAGAATATTATATTACTATACGATCTGTATCTCATTATTAACAAGAAATAATTAACAAAATCATTATTTTGTAAACAAGCGAAGGACAATCGAATTGTGTCGATTTTGTACCAAATACCTTGCACGCTTTTTAATTTATTTTGTAATTTTTGTACTTTTTTATTTGTAATTTTATACACGTAATGTAACTATTTTTTTAATGTGAATCGTATAGAATAATTATAGGTTTAATCCTGTTTGTTTTACCAAAATAAATAAATAAATTACAAAATATAAAACTTTAAAAATTGCATTCTTACGGGTACTCAATAAGAAGGCATAATTGGTAAACGTTGAGCAAGCGCATAAAGTGATCACGTAAACCAGCCGATGACAGATAGTTAGCCATGTAGGTTCCTTGATTCCCTAGTTTTTCTATAATATAACAACTTCGTCTCTATTGAGATGTTGAAAACTGTCAAAAAATATAAAAATACAAATATTGATGATACATTTTGAATAGGTAACTAAATAACATATTGAACGAAATAATTAATAAAATATTTTTAAATCGCATATTTTTTATCATAAAAAATACACGTCTTCGTATTACGGAAATGGTGATAACTTCGTTAGGAAGATTATTAAATTCATAGGTCATCATTATTTTCATAAATCGCAATGCAAAACGATTATTAAATTTATTATTTGCTTTTTTTTTAATATGTATATCTAGTACATGTAATTAATAGACCTTAGGGTTACTATTTTTATACAAAATGAAATATAAAATCGTTAAAATTTCAAATTAGACGCCTTTTTAATATTCATCGTTATTTTTTTATAGCGATGAATTATAAAGCGTGAGATAACAAAATTCTTTTATAATTAATAATCATTTTTGGAAGGAAAGAAAATTAACAAATTTAAACTTTTTAAGAGTTATTAGCGAAAGAACTTTGAATCTCACCGATGTTAATAATCTTTGGAGCCATAAGTAAGATTGGATTCTAATTATTGTAGGTAGTTGTTGTTATAAACTGATTTTAACTTTAATCATAAAGACGAATATTTAATTCCTTTCTCTACATATAACTGAATTCGATATTTACCTATTTCAAAAAATACTATATTTCAAGATATGACTGCTATTTCATCATTAATAAATCAGAGAAAGTTTAATAACGTTAGAAATAATTTTACATAATCTAATCAAGGGAAATGTTGATAACTAGATATGTTATTTGTAATAATCAAATATGGTGTTACCTGTATTTTCAAAATTATTGGCTCTGGGTGAAATAATAGAAATTTTGATTAATTTAAATTTAAAGTACTTATTAAGTACTTCCACTCACGAAAAATATGTCCAAACTTAATCATAAAATTGTTCTATAATTTTAAGCCAAACAATCTGCACTCTGTATATATTATGTTTGTACATTTTATGGAGATACAAACTATAGGTACATAAGAGTTTACAGTAAGTAGTCTTTGAATTTTTTTAACATTTTAGAATTATATCTCTACTCTATTACATAAGTGTTTTTAAATTTGAATTAGTTTAATACTTTTCTTGTAAAATAAAATTTGATAAAACCGTTTTTTTATTTTTTTAATAACAATAAAATAACTTTGTATTTACCACTTTTTATTACATTAAATTTTATTTTTTTACTGTGAATAACTAAAAAAAACTACAATGCATATGAAGTAGATTATTAATTCAATCGAAAGAGAACAAGAAAATCAACCGACTTTTTTATTTTTCTTATTTTATAGTAACTATTCTTGCTATTAAAAAAAACTGTAAATTTTACCTTTTATCCACGAAAAAATATTTTGTATGACTAAATAAATCATAGATTTGGTGATAAACAATAATATATGTGTTTGTGGTTCCATTAGAAGCTAATAAGTGTACATAGTTGTGTACATTCCGTATGCCCAAGTTCATAGGCATTGACAAGAGCCTTAAGTAATCATGGGCCCCCGTTAGTAAGGGCCCGAGTCGATTTTTTTTGTGTTGCGCTACGAGCATTTAGTGCCGCAACATTTTCGTATGAGCCTTAAAATTTTATTAGAGTAAATTTTTTTGCGTTCTTACAAGCGACGAGCGTCACATCCAACTATCTATATCAGTCATTTTGTAAGTATACACAGGGACTTGTGTCACTATTCCCCTTCTAAGGGGTTTTGTCAGATATAAATATCTTTCATTTTTAAGAAAGGATAAAATAAACACTTACTTCGTGCATTATCTATCTCTTTTCCACTCGGGTCTAGTTTTTCTGATGTTACAAATAAAGAAAATGCAAAAAATCATGTTTAACTAATGTTTTTTTTTAATTTAGTAACGACGAAATCTATATAATAAGTAAAATTAGAACTAACCAAATTTATTATAAATGTTGCAACCGATTTCGAAGCTGGTTCACAGCCTGATGATAGAGTGATATAAAAAAAACTATTTTATTATGATATATCAGAAAGTTAAAAATAATAAGTTTTTTATTTCACTGTTTCCTTTTTTCTTCAAAAATTATTTAGGTTATTTTCCTGCAACGTCCACGAACTAATCCTGTCACAATACTTCATCTAGGTTAGAACATATTCCCTTAAGGTTACGAGAGTGTTATCTGATTATGAGAGCACGGAGAGAGAGAAAAAGATTTATGGCAATAAGATTTGAAGTTCGCGCGGGATATTCGATAAGAAGATCGTGGTCTGCCACAGAAATCTATATATTATAGGTGTCCAGGAAAACCAAACGATATATCATAGACTCTTTGTCATAAGTTTTCCATTCATATCATCATTTGGAGTGTGGATCGGTCAATGTGAAGACAAAATCTCCAGTCTGTTTTGATGAACTCAGACTTTTTGAATAATTTAAATGTAAGGAAATTTGAAAACATACTCTTCCATTTGTTGGAAAACATTTTCAAAGATTACTTCGCGTTTAAGTGTAGAATAAAAAAATAATATTTCACGTCAGTCCGTATATTGTATACATTCATTCTGCCAACGCAACTACTCTCAGATACCAGCAAGGCTACTCATGAAGTTGATTACATTAAAATTAAGATCAGCTTCAGACTTTAGCAATCTCTAAGACTAAATTAATTGAATTATAATATCAATTTATACAACAATTAATGACAATTTCATACTAAACGTTGATATTAACAAATTTTCATGATTAAATGTGAGAGAAAGATTAATATTGGATTATAATCGAGTACTGATTTATACATTTTTAAGATTAAGACAAGGTAAGAACGTATTAAGAACGTGTCATGAGTAGCCCCCCATACTTACCTTTTTCATACCTATACTCAATTTTGAAGGAAATATTAAAAAACACCCATTAAAAATTAATTGGCACTAAGACCAGTTATGAATGATCGCAACATATCAAGAGACGCTAAAGTTGCCATTCATAACGCAATCGTAGTGCCAACCCTGACGTATGCAAGTGAGACCTGGACATGGCAGAAGTCGCACGAAAGCAGAATAAATGCAGTTGAAATGAGATCGTTAAGAAGGATTTGTAATAGAACGATGTATGACCGGGTAAGAAACGAGGAGATAAGGAAAGAATGTAAGATTAAGAAAGATGTCTAGAATGAAAGTGAACACATTGAGATGGTTTGGTCACATGGGGAGAATGAATGAGGAGCGCCTGACGAAGAAAATATACAGAGCGGAAAGGAATGGAATGAGAGGTCGGGGACGCCCAAGAAAGGGATGGCACGACCATGTGAACGAAATTTTGAAAGACGGAAATGTTAGAAGTGTGAGCAATAGACGAACATGTATGAGACGATGTATGAATTTGATGAGGCGATGAATGCGTGTCAAGATAGAAAAATGTGGCGTTCGGTTCTCTCTGCCTACCCCGTGAGGGACATGGCGTGATGGTATGTATGTAAAAATTAATTGTTTTTTAGCGTTGATATTTTTACAAAAAAATAATTTTTAGAAATGAAAAATCCTCTATGATAAAAAATAAAATGTTTTTAACTGTTCTGATTAAGAGGGTGACTACTGCCAACGTACTTATTTTTTCAATTTGATATACCATCATTATTACTTAACGAATCATTTTGAAAAAAATAACCTAGTTAGTTTGGATATTAATAAAGAGAAATATACCTTAATTTTTTGATTATCTTCTGTACATATTCTTGTAGGAAAATAATAAGCATATCCCGATTTTAGACATTTATCTTAAATTTCTAAAAAAATATAACGTATAGAGCAATATTTTTTTTTATAAATTAAAGAAGAACAAAATACCTGGAAAAATATGATATGACGTTGCATTAACGCATCAGGTTAAGTGAATAAACCAAAAAAACTTTTATTACGCAATGGCGCTGAATGGAAAATAAATGTTTTTTAGGTTTATTTACTAAACCTGAAGCATTAATGCAACGCCACATCATATTTTTCTAGATATTTTTGTCTTCTTTAATTTAAAAAAAAACATATTACTCTACGCCAAACCAAAAAAACTTTTATTACGCAATGGCGCTGAATGGAAAATAAATGTTTTTTAGGTTTATTTACTAAACCTGAAGCATTAATGCAACGCCACATCATATTTTTCTAGATATTTTTGTCTTCTTTAATTTAAAAAAAAACATATTACTCTACGCCTTATAGTTTATTAAAAATATTTGAAAAACGTTGAAAATCGGGGTATGCCATTATTTTACTACAAGAATTTGTACAGAACATTATCAAAAAGTTAAGGTACATTTTTGTTTATTAATATCCAAAGTATCTAAATTATTTTTTTCAAAACGATTTGATAAGAAATAATGATGGTATATCAAATTGAAAAATAGGTACGTTGGCAGCAGTCCCCCCCTTAAGATGTTATATTGACAAATATTGTTCAAGCAATCAAAATAGGGAGGCTCCGCTGGTTAGGACATGTGCATCGTATGGACGCTCACCAGAAGCCACAAAGAATAATCACAACACGTCCGGAAGGAAGGAGATATGTGGTAAGGCCTAGACTACGATGGATTGGTGGATTCGTAAAGGATATTCAGATGGCCGGTGTGCAGATTTGGAGAGAAAAGTCCTACGAACAGGGTGCAATGGAGACGATACCTTGAGGAGGCCAAGGCCTATCCTTAGCTTTGGAGCCACTTTATGATGAGGATAGTTAAGATGTGGTCTTAGTTCAGATGAAATGATATGTAGTCCCTAATTGATTAAATAAATGATAAAAAAATCCCTTTATCAAGGAAAAAAATAATGTGCTATGGGTCAATTATCTTAATATGTTTCATAAAATGGTGAATGGCTATGTTCACACTGAACCGCTTAGCTCACTCAACTTTTACGCAGCAGCCCCCCTAGACAACATGCCATTAAAGCTAAGCGTTATATCGCAAAGCGATAGTGAATGTATGGAATTGGTGGCTATGACATCACGTGACAGCCACCAATTTCATACATTTCTATCGCTTAGCGATATAACGCTTAGCTTTAATGACATGTTGTCTAGGGGGGCAGATCCCCGTATTCGTAACGTTAACACTTTTCCACCGAAGGCATTCAAGAATAATAACGGGAAAAACAATCCAATAGGTTGAATTTGTCGACAATATAATTAACTATGCTCAAAACACGTGGTTGGTGTAGATATTTTTAATAGCTCATTAAAATCCTTCAAACAAAATATAACATCAAATATAATTATATTTTTTTACTGTCAATACTGACGGTGTTTAATGTGTAGAACTCCATTATACTAGGTAAATATTAATAAACATTAATCGAACAAAAATGATTATGTTTCTACAGTATACATACCTACATGTATTCATAATTGTAATGTAAAGTAATTTGTATACTTATAAAATAAACCGATTTCAAGTATATAAGGAAAAGACATTACTCTATGTTTACCAGTTGATAAGGGCCTAGTCAGCCGTAATGGTCGTCCTATTATAAGGAAAATACACATGTATGTAGAACCATTATCATTTTTGTTGATTAAAAAATAAGTAATATAAACATAGTAATATTTAAAGCTTATGTAGTCTTTCTTACCACATAAACATTTAATGATAGCAACTGTAACACCATAACATTCTGTGATATTATTTTAATCATTGAAACAACAATCATTTATACCTTCCAACATGCAAACACATCCTCACATTAACAAAAACACAAAGACACCTAATAAATTTTTTCATGAACCTATAATTGTATTTTATATGTACTTTTTTATTTTTTTTTATGACTTACTACTTTTGTACTTTATTATTTGTATTTTTTATATTTTTTTGTGCCTTAAATGTTAAGAATTCACGTAGCTGAAATTTATGCTTACTTATTGCCTAGTATTACCTCAGAACAGGCTTTGCCTAGTGAGGTAATAAATTCCATTTATATATTTCATGAACAATATTTTATATTTTATTTTATATTGTATTATGGAAATTAATAAATAAAAAAAAAAACTAATTGTTTCAATATTCTTATTTTTATGTGTATGTATAGTGACGTTCTTGACATGTTAATATGAAGCAAACTGTGGACGAGCTTAATTGGAGTCTTAACGAGATTTTTTTTGTTTTTAATGTATTTTGTATACATATTTTGTCAATTCTCTATGTGTGTCCCTTAATAAAATAAAAATAAAATATATCCCATAATAATAGGTTCAATTCTGAAAATGCACTAAAATTTGAATGAAGTGTCAAATTTATTCAATTTATGGTATTTATGGTAATAAAATAAAGGAAGTTTAATAAAATTAAATTGACAAAAGAACATCGCAAGTGAAATGGATAAAGTTTTTTCGATAACCCGTAAAATCCGGGTAATCAAAAATACACCAGGCAAAATAATATTCCACACAGTTCAGCAGTGAAGTTCACTACCCATTTTGAATGTTGCTTTTTTATTTTTAACGATTTTTCTGAAAATCCAGCGAATCCCGGCGTCTCGTATAGGTCGCTGAATACTCTGTGTGGTATTTGATTTGACTAAATTACCAAATACATATTTGAAGAAGTCGCTTAAGTTATCATCTATTGAAAACATGTCGTATTTTAGTATTAAACCACTCGTAAGATTCCTCGCGATCTACCTTACTTTTCGACAAATCGCAATGTTAGTTTACGCCAACGTGCATGCGCTAAGTATTTAGATATTGGTTAATTGGTTATTAATTTTATTATTTTTGTTTTTTATTATGTTATGTTTTATTTCAATCTTGTTTATTCTTCCTCCTGCTACAACTAATGTTCTTTTTCTTCATTAAGTATCTTAAAAGGTATCAATATATATCCTTGTTATCATATTCGCATCTAGAAATCTGTTGTTTTACTCTCATTTCAATTTCTTTACCTAACATAATTTAAACAATAATAAAAAAAAATTGGGAAGAAATGGGTTAGTCAATAACAACAAAAAAAAACATTTAATAACTTCCAAACAATTCTATGGCTCATAATCATATTGTTGGTGAAGTGAACATCATTCAAACTATTGTACATACTTCGTGCTTTTATTATTAACATAAATTTATTAAAGTCATTGTTAAAGTAATTTACATAATTTTACTATTTCGAAACAGATGAACTTCTCGTCGGTAGAAATGTTTGTCAGTTAGGGACCTTTTTACGATCAAATTAAACTAGGCGCAGAATTATATAACACTGACGACAGAATTAAAAATTCCAACAGTTATCCGCGTGCAAAAGTAATCAACGAAGGATTATTTCTTTTTTTTATAACAGTCTCATTGAATTGCTTTTTACTTAATAAAAATTTACGCAACACCTCTCCTGGCGGTGGTTATGATCAAGTACAAAAAATATGTTCTTTTTTGTTTTGGTCTGGTTTAGGTACCTAGGTACTTGGTTTTGATCATACATTTACAGCGTGGTTTTTTACTCTCCAAAGTTTTTTTTATGAATTTCTCAAATGTTTTTTTTTAGAATAATGAATGTGTCCTCGTTACAACAATTACATTGCCACCAAACACAAATGATAGTGAACAGTACGGTTCTGATAAATATTTCTTTGAAAGATTTTGCAAAATGATGTTAAAATAGCAGAAGATGCAGAATGAACATAATGAGAGAAAATAAAAGACAGATCGAGACATAAAATAATGTCGAGGAACGGATAGGGTAAAAAAAATATACAATGTCTTTATTTTAATTTCTTTTCTGAAATCAATAATGAGACACCATTTAATAGATCGATTAGAAGCGTACGACTTGTGTACGACCCATAATGACGTATGGAATTGAATGTAGGGCTGACACATCCAAGACGAAGAGTACACTAAGAGTGTCAGAAATGAGAACTCTTCGAGCAATAGCCGGTCTCACGCTTAGAGACAGAATAAGAAACACGAGAGTCAGAGAGATCTGCGAGGTTGAGGATGTCGTCAGATGGGGACGGCAAAGAAGGAGATTTTGGTATGCCCATGTAAATAGGATGAAGGCATCCAGGATCCCTTACAATGCACTACACACCCGACCCGAAGGAAGACAACCACCAGGCAGACTACCAAAGAGGTGGAAGGACAGCTGGGACTCAACCTCGCAGGAGAACTACGTCTCTGCAAATAACAGGCCCTTAGACCTAACATAAGAAGAAGAAGAAGATTAGAAGCGGCCATTTCTTTTTAAGCACGTAGTTATGACTAACCTCTTGCTTCGAAACTGCCCCCCTAGACGACGTGTCATTTAGCACAAGAAAAGAAACAAGAAAATATAACTCAATGTATGGAAGTGACAGTTGCCAATCACGTGACAACTGTCACGTCTATACAATGAGTTATCTTTTCTTGTTTCTTTTCTTGAGCTAAATGACACGTTGCGTTGTCTAGGGGGGCTGGTCACATCAATCAGACAGTCATGATTTTAAACAAAGCAAAAGCAAATAAACAAAATTGTATGAAATGTAAATTCTATAAAGATAACCCGAAATATCAAGAATAAATATTTAAATATTCAAAAAAATATTTTGCAATATAGGTATACCTACATCATGAATGTATGAAGTCACTGGATTTTTTTAACAATTCATAAGATATCTATGTAATACGTATTCATAAACTAGTTTAATTTAGACCAAAATTGGTCTACTTTATTAATACGGACCATCCCTTTAGTGATAATGTCTCATAATTTCAAGGCGGTTTTGAGTCCTATTCAAAAGGCATAAAATAATGTTGTAGGTATCAAATTTCATAAGCCCTCTTTCTCTTATATCTCGGGAACTTTTATCGTTTCATTCTATCCACAGATGATCGTTAATCTGATAGATTTTATCTCAACTAAATAAATTTACGACACACTAAAATGAAATTACTTCTTGATACAAAGACCTAGCGCAATATTATTAACTACATCATAATAAAACATACTATATAATGTTATGTGCGAAAGACGCTTTGACTTGATTGAAATAGTAACTGATTCTATTTGGCAAGGAAAAGTTTTATTTTACAAATGATTTATCAAATATATCTGCAAGATCATATAGTAATAAATACTAAAGATCGCGCAGAGATCAAAATTCACAGTTATTCCTTTAATTTTTTCAAGTTTGTAAAGTTTTTGTACCTTAACTTAGACAAAAAAACATTAAAAAAATATACGATTTAAGTTCTATTGTTTCAGAGTATGTACATATGTATTTTTATTCAACATATTCTGTAGGTATTTGCTTTTTTTGTACAACTGCTTTTGGCATTATGGGTTTTATGTTTATTCTCAGATTGAAAGTATTCAATCTATGGTTTGACGTTAAATATTTTTTTATTCAATTCAATGTATTTGGAACGCATATTATGAAGGTATAAATTTTTGCTTTCTGTAGTCCTTATTATTAACTTTAATTGTTCCAAATCTCAAAATTCTTCCATGCGCGCAGTTTACTTACCTAAAAAGGATCCACATTTTTCGCTTCACGTATTAATTATATGGATAGATTCTTCAGTCCTTGTTCACATATATGAAAATAAATAAATGACAATAAATCCTGGTTTTAATTACCTACTTCAGAATATTCTCTTTGATTATATTATTGACAACACATTAAATTACTATTGAAGTTGTTCAAAAAAGTGTTAATAATATTCTGAATCCATCTTGGTACCGACACAATATTATATACAACCATTTTGAAGATTTAAGTTGTTGAATTCTTTTTATCCACGCTTTATGGTACGTAGAATTTAACGACTCCACATTGGATATGCATAGCGAAGCTATGTACATATAATATTCGGTGTAAAATATGATACATGCTTATATCCTGTAAATCACCGTATTTGTGGGATACATAATATATTAATGTAGTAGAAAAATTTCAACATATTTTCATAAGCAACATTAATCTTTCTTCCAAACCAGCAACTTCATTTGTATTTATCTCAAGTATTATCATAAAGCATAACGAAAATTTATATAAAAACGAGATTTAGTTCTCGAAATCGTAACGCTTCGATGTTGTTATCAAACGAAATTAATAATTAATTATACAATTAATGTAGATATTTTTATTAGTAAAAAAAGACGAAACGATTGTCCTTTCTTCATATTCTGGGTCACAATCTTAAGATTGGTTTGCACCAAGGACACCATCTCTTCGCATATCTCTTTTTTCCTTTGAGAAATAAAAAATCGTAGAATAATTTATTAATGCGACGATCATAGCTGAATCTGACGACGACTTGCAAAGAATGTTGAACAAATTCCATCTGGTACCACAAAGGCTGTATTAGTCACAGCAGAAAGTCTTACCCCCACTTTCACCAAGGTTCCTTAGCGCTAAAATCAATTTTTTGATGTACTTAGCGTAAAATTTCGTTTCTCCAAACAAACTTACTACCGTTAAGTGACGCCGGCGACTCAACTCTTAAGTGACGGTCTATTGTGGATCAAGTCATTCATCAACGTATTTTGTAACTAAAATTATTACATTTTAGCACTTGTTATATTTTATATTATATTTCTATATTATCCAGATATATTATTATCACGAAAGACCTGGTTTGAGAAAATAGTTGAATTAGCCGATGAAATAGACAAGAACGCTTACCCAGGTGAAATGAACGAAAGAATTTATTCATGATGTCAAAACATTGCTTTTTGTATTTGTTAAATAAAATTGAATTTCATTTAAAACAGCATAATAGATGTCAACGAAAACAATAATGGCAGTATGCACAATAACACAGGTAGCAGGGGTAGAATATCAGGTACGCGATATGTTTGTAAACATGGTTTCAGGTATACAGCGCCCGCGGCCATTCACGACACTAATGCGAATATACCTACTGATGAGATCAAAGTAATACTTTTTTTCAAACAATTTCAAAACTTGTAAAAATTGTGAACTACACACTGTAATAATAGGTATTTGATTGTTATTTTAATAAAGGAAACAAGATAAATAATGTGTTCTTGGTTTTTAAATATTTCTATATAATTAAACTTGAGTTCGTATTCCTTTACACCGGAAATTTAAGGAGAGTTGAGCCTAGGGCTCAATTAAGAATGTTGGTTTTTAGTTGGTGAAATACAAATTCACTGAGCGATGTACTCAAGGATTTGAGCTCCGAGCAGGTAGTTAGTTGATGATCCATTTGATGTTCCTTGGTGAACACGGCCATTACTATATCCAAGGTGTAAGCTAAGTGTTGATGATAAGCCCGTGCAGCAAGTAATGAGTTTCAAATATTTAGGAGTAGAGATCTGCAGTCATAATAACCTATATACAGAAGTCCACAAACAAGTCAAGGCATCTGCTGTATCTAGATATCTTAAAAATATGGTTTGGAAAAAACACATGCGTATTGACAGTAAGGACAGAATATATAAGACAAGGATGCGACCGATCAAGTATACTGTGGAAACGCGAGCAGACACTATGAACCTTAGGACAAAAATGAAGGTTCTATTCAATCACGGAAAAACTCTCCGAGATCGTTGAAGTAACAAAATTTTGTGAAATAGAGGACATCGTTCGGTGGAGAAGATCGAGAAGAAAAACGTACTCAGAATGGACACTGTCCAGTGATAGACTTGCGTAAATATCAGCAAGTGAAATCCCTTCTGATCGACGTCTACCCAGAAGACCACGTTTTTTTTTGTTTTACAGACCAACATGTCTATCAAAAGAATAAGAAGAACTCTTGTTTATATTATTCCTATATAATTATGGATTTCTATATAATAAATAAAGGCAATACACACCCGCACACCTTTCGCTGGTTACCCCACATTGTGGGATATGCCGTGATGGTATGAATGAATGAATGAACTATAATATAAATGAGGTTATAAAATAAATATCTATGCCATATACATAAAAAGAACATGCAATAAAACGATGAATGACAGAGTAAAGTACAATTTAATATAAAAGCTGGGTGTAACTTGAAGACGGATATTATTGGCAGAATCTAAGTTAACACACATCGGTGGTTTGGTCACATGGAAAGAATGGATAAATGGAAACGACTGACAAAGAAATATTGTAGAGCTGAAAAAATATTCCGTGCATTTAAAATTCTGGAAGAAGGAAACGTTAATAAGTGTAAATAACAGATGAGCATGCATAAAAAGATGCAGTGAACTTTATGAAAATACAGAGGTTCATGGCGTTCAGTTCTCTCTGTCTATCGCAATATCAAGGACACGACACGATGGTATGTACGATTTCTATATAAAATCTGACTCATAAGAAAAATTTATCATTAAATTGTGTTCTTAAAGTGATGAGAATGCAGTTGAAATTGGATACGCAATATCAATAATAATAATATGTACATAATAATATGAATATCATTTCTTTCTTCTCATGGTCTTAATTTATCTTCTCAAAAACATGGTACATTTTCCACACAAATATACCACACATCCATCGTTCACTTAACTCGTTCACAATTCACGTAGCCAGTCTGTGGAACCAATTACCCAATAGTATAATAGAAGCTCCTAGCTTGATGGTTTTCAAGAATCTTCTGAAGTCACACTTCTTATCCACACTCCTATAGTTCCTTGTCCTTCTTCCCTACGCATACCATCCATTTTCCATTTTTTTTTTAATTTTCATTAATATTTTTAAATTGTGTTGTTAATATTGTATTTCTTATTATTATATTTTTTGTGATGTTTTATTAAATACTTGCTACAAGTGTAAATACTTGTGTGGTTGACTGGAAGAAAAGGCCTGAAAACTCAACTATTTCCCAAGCCGAAATTTAATATTTTTATATCTTGAAATTTTTATCACGCGTAAAACTAGATTTAAAAAAAAAACACCAAAAAGATAACTCGTTGCCTACTTGTATCATGATTCATCTTTTTATAAGATTCATGAAAACGAATTCCTTGTCTACCATATCCCTTTTTATATGCCTAATAATAATAATCCCCTTATATTTTCCCAAAATCTCATTCATAAACCACCGATCTACAGATTTGTGGCTCAATTTTCTAAATGCTTCGTTGTCGTCGCTGAAAATTTACATAATGAACCTATTCCTAGGCAAATTAAACGTTGTAGACTAGACTGGATATTACAACAGCTCCGAATATAATGTACAATATTATTATCCACAATTCTTCGAAATGTTATACATACCTAGTCAATTCACAAGTCTATAATTCCAGGCTCAATTCGATTATTGGAGTTTGTTGCTTGGTATGAATAATGTATGTGTTATGAAGGCGCCGTTAAAATGAAATTAATTTTCAACCACAACAAGTAGCAAAGAATTAACTATTAAAATTTGATAGTATATTTTTAATTTTACATTACATTGCTTCTACAGGTATTTTTTGTGTTTATAATAGTTTTTTTATTTAATTTTAGGTTTTATTTAGAGACCATATGTTTATCTTTTTTTTGTGTTTGCTTACTTCTATTATTTTTATTTTTGATTTGTTTTTTTTTCTTAGTATACCTAATTGTTTATTATTTCTTAATCCATATCTTCAATATGTAAGCATGCATAAGGCAATTTATGCCGTTTAAGTAAATAAATAAATAAATATATAAATAAATAAATAAATAAATAAATAAATAAATAAATAAATAAATAAATAAATAAATAAATAAATAAATAAATAAATAAATAAATAAATAAATAAATAAATAAATAAATAAAAAAATAAATAAATAATTAAATAAATACATAAATAAATAAATAAATAAATAAATAAATAAAATATAAATAAATAAATAAATAAATAAATAAATAAATAAATAAATAAATAAATAAATAAATAAATAAATAAATATAAAATAAACATATATTGGTAATGGAACATAAAAATAAGTCGAAAATACAAATATAAATGCCCTAATATGCCTCGACAGTGTGTGACAAAAGAACGTGCGATAAAAGTCGAAAAAGGAAGAAAATTTATAAAATATAAAAAAAAACGTAGAAAATGTCAGAATACGACACTAATTATACTATTTAAACTATATTTAAGTGTGCCTTAAACCATTTTTAAATAGTCTGATCAAGATTATACTGATTTTAATGGGTTAAGTGATGTACCTACCGAATATTAAAAAAAAAATGACACAAGCATATGAACGGTTTCTCAAAATTGTACTTATGGCGCCTCGAACGAAACCAAAATAATACCACCTCGTTGTTAAAACTGTCAAGTCTAAAGCGTGCCTTAGTCGTAAGGTTCATTTCAATATGTGTTTTTAACTATTATATTGGATTACAAATCGTGTCTGAAATCCCTAAAAGACCTCTTCCAACCCACATAAGTACGTAATATTAATATATCCTCACGGTTAACCACCTTCCATGATAATACTTCATATCGTACTCCGATGTGTTCAGTGTTCATACCATGTGACAGATTGTTCTGTCATTAGTAGGTATTTTATGATAGATGGGCAATCTACCAATTTCAAAATATAAGTGTATGTTCTTTTTTCATAAAATTAAATTATCACTAATGGATATTATGAGTTATCGGAGATTGATCCCTTTAATCAAAATAAATTTTAAAAAGAACTATGTTTATAAATTTAATTAAACATATAGTCTTAACCCATTGAACGGGCTCAGGTTCATTAAATTCACTCTCGGTTGTGGAATAAGACGATGTGTTTTCATTTATTTTTAATAAATTTAATTTGTATTTTCGATGTTATAACGAAATAAGTTTCTAGTAATTAAGATTTATATATTTGTAGAAAATATAACGAACTATCAAAATTGCATTCATAAGTGAACTCAATTATTGCATTCATAAGTGAAATCAATAAGTTGGCATAGTTGGTGAACGTTGCGCAAGCGCATAAAGTGATCGCGTAAACCAGCCGATGACAGGTCGTAAGCCCTGCCTTGAGTTTCTGGTACTCCTATAATATTTCAACTTCGTCTATATTGAGATGTTAAAAAATTGTCAAAGAAATATTAATATTACATCGAATTTATGTATTTATTTATTTGGATCAGTATATATATGTACAGTCAAAAAAAAAATAAAGCAAAAAAAAATGTACAAAAATAAGACCAATTACATACTAATCGCAATAAAATAATACATCAGGTACCAAAAAAATTTGACTAGAATATTTGTTTCAATGAATATGTCAAATTTCATATCGAGATTGAAAAGTTGCAACAAAAGGTGATGAAAAAAAATGTTAGGTTTGATTGTTTTCGACAGATCCTTGTTTTTGAAATTTGGCATTCGCCTTTAGTGCATTTGATATTTTTTTTTTATTTAAAAATATCTTATATAATAAAGATGAATATTGTTCATCCTTACGTGACGGCAAATCTTAATTATATGCATACTTTTCCTCGCGATTCCTATTTCCCACAGGAATCAACGCTAATGTACAAAAGACTGTATAGATTAAGACCCCTCCACAATAATATATATAGAGCAACGCCTTCAACATAGGAATCGGTCGATTATGCAAATTATTCCCTCTATCCCAAATAAAAAATCTTCTTCATTTCATTTTGAATCCAGTAGAGAAATCGACTACATATTATATTGGACGATCGAGAAGAATAATATTAATAGACGGTTAATATGTGCTAAAAAATCATGATATCGCATTCGTAAAAATAAACTCTATGCTATGCTCTATGGTTGGTTTTTATTCAGTTTCTTGATATATATTTATAATAATGTGATCTTTTTCAATGAATGTTAAATTATGAAAATCTTTTTTTTGAGTTATATCAAAAGAATATGTCGAAGATTATTGATATAATTAAATATGATTAATAAACGATGAAACAACATATTTAACGAAACGTGATAATTTTTTTTATTATTTATTTATTTATTCATTAGCAATTAAGGCACATGCCTAACACATTAACATTCTACCGTCCCTCGTTAGGTAGGCGAGTAGGTACCTACCTAGCCGTGTTTGAGGTCTATATTATTATATTATAATATTATACAATATTTTATCAAATTACATTATATTACATTTCATTATATTATATTGCATAACATTATATTAGACTCAAGACGAACATTATATGAGACGATGCATGAATGTGGACGAGGCGACGGATGCGTGCAAGGATAGAAAAATGTGGCGTTCGGTTCTCTATGCCTACCCCGCGAGTGACATGGCGTGATTGACGTGATTGTATGTATGTATGTAACATTTTATTATATTGCATTATATCACACTATTTTACATTATATTACATTATATTATTTTACATCATGTTATATTAAAATGCATATATATTATATATTTTCTTTTAATATATAATTCGTATGTATATAAATCATTACAAATCATTTCAAGTTCAATCAGTACATTTGTACGATAATCAAAAAAAATATATGAAAAGAAACCACTGGATAAAAATAATATGCAGAGAAAATACGGTTTAAATATCATTGGTTTCATAATACATAATATATCTTAGTCTTCCTTTCCTTGAAGGTTTACTTCAGCCCCAGGGCTTGCAAACATGTAAAAGTCACTTCCGAAACAGCTTCCGGAAAGTATTGGATGACCCAAAGAACCAAACAATGTGGTCTCTTGAAAATTGAATTATATACATAGTGGGTAAAGTTGAATATCTTCGTATGAACACATAGAGTAGAATATCATCGTATGACGAAGCAACAAAGGCAGTACTTTGACGTGTTTTTGCATTCTTGGTGGTCTCCGTAATTTAATTTAAGACATTCTTTGACATTCTGCATACTTCTCAACATTTGTTTGAAAATACTTTCTTAATAAAATGAGTTGAGAAATAATTACGCAAATCAATCACCTATATAAGTGCATTATTACATTATTTGCTTCAACTTTTTTTGTATTTCATCACTCCGATTTGTATTTTTTTATGTTACTTCTCGGGCAACTAACAGGTACTTTGTCAAATATTAATATAACACGCACTCAATAACAAGTTGCCACATTCTGGAGACAAACGATCTTAATCGTCTCACAGATCCAGACTGAAAACACAATTAAAAACTGTGTGACACAGGGAATCAAACCCGGGACCTTTGGATCAGCAGTCTGATATCTAATCAAGTGAGCCACGAAGGCCGACGATTGTTATTAACGTGGTATTAAAAAGACATATTACGATAAATCAATTGACTGAAAACATTATATATTACTAGTTGCATGTAACACATGAGATCCAACTGTCGATAGCGATAGTATGTAAAGATGAAGAATAAGAATCAAACTATAAACCCATAAATCCAAATTATTGAAAATTTTAACACATGTTGGTATGTATGTCAAGATAGGACAGTATGGAGGTCAGTCCTGTTTTCCTACCCGGAATATGAAAACAGCATGATGGTTCTGTATGTATGTTTGGAGATTAAGTACCTATCAAACAATTAAGTCTTCTTACATATTGTGTATAGGCGACTGCCCTACAAATTGTACATATGAAGCAATGTCGTCACTACATTCAATTTTTATAAAAATTGTTAAAAAAAGTTTGAGATGTGCTAATACCATGTTAATATTTTTTATAGAAAATTAAATTATCTAGTTGGGTTGTTTCGGCTTTTTTCGATATTTTAAAAAAAAATGAAAATATAGGCAGTTTAACTCATAAATTTATCATAAAAAAAATATTTTTCTTAATAAATAATGTTTGAGATACCCTGGAATTTTTTTGAATAAACTTATTTGAGATTTTGTATTTTTCTATGCTTATACCAATTTTTAGAGTTTTAGTTTTTATGGTTTCTTAGATATATGGAAAAATAAATTAAATATTCAAAAGTTGATAACCCCTGACTGAAACAAAAATTTAAAATTCTGAGTATTAAAGTTTCGTAGGCCTATAACTGTTTATATATTCTGAAATTTTGGGCTTTGTGAATTGAGCGGATCAAAAGTTATAAGGGGGGGACGGACACACACACAGACACACACACACACACAGACACACACAGACACATACACACACAGACACATACACACAAAATGTTCTACTCCGAATTCTGAGTAAATCCGTGTACGGAACATATATGCTGCGAAGCCTCTAAGTTGGTGTTTTTTGACTTCAAAGTTGGAAAAACCGTGAAAAAAGTAGACCTCTGCATACAATTCTCGCGTATCCTGGCTTGAAACATTGTCGATATGTTAAGAGAACAAAGTTCTCCTGAACAAATCGACAGTTGGAAAACCGCCTAATACAGTATGAAGTTACTTTTTTAGTAAGGGTAACTATCGCGTGTATTAAATAGTGTTTATACGTGATAAATTTTATCGGAATCCTAAAATAAAGTCTGATTTTTTTAAAAGTGCCAAAGCTCATAGGGTGACCATGGTGTCAAAGAAAAAAATATTATGGGATTTTTTATCATTTATGATATAAAACGGTTGTAACTTACACATGCATATATCTTCAAAACCTTCAAATCTACTCATACCTATACTTACCCCCGGTACCATGCGGCTTTAATGGGTCTAAATTATTAGGTATTTTCTGCAAATGTTAATGGGCATCTCCTGGGAAAGTAATATTTAAACAAAATATTTATTTGATACTTTTTAATAGGAATATAAAAATAATACATTATGAAGTAATTAATCCTTATAATAATAAAGAGTTACATATTATTTTACAAAATTATAAATTATCTTTATATATATATAATTCTTCCGTACGTGTGTATGTCACTGAACTCCTCCTAAACGGCTGAACAGATTTTGATGAAACTTTTTGTGTGTGTTTATGGTAGTCCCTGAATGGATTAGATTCACAAAAAGGAATTTAATAAAAGAATAATAAAAATGGGAATCGTTATAAATATTTTCGGAATACGCATTTTGAAAAGTGGGAACATTGGCTTCCAATATGTCATAATATTATGCAATGTTGGTTATGATATTAAAACTTGATGTATTTGTTTTCATATTTTTAATATTTCATGAAATTATTAAGTTGTTTATATATTTTCATATTATTATTGTAAGTATAAAGCTATTTAGTTTTTTTTACAAGTATGTATATTTTGTTTTATTAAGTGGTATTATGACGATAGGTAGATATATCAAAGTTATCTCAATATAATGTTTCGCAATATTTCCGTAATATATAATTAATTTAAATTCATTTATGAATATTACATATATTAAATTACTTAGTTTATTTAAATTAATTTATGAATATTACATATATTAAATTACTTAGTTTATTTAAATTAATTTATGAATATTACATATATTAAATTACTTAGTTTTATGTATATTATAATCATTTTATTATATTGTGATATAATATTCTGTTCTTGATAGCCAAATTTCAAAAACATCCGTAATGTAAATGTAGGTTATAAATATATACCTATTTTGTGATTGAAACGTCAAGTTCAAACAACAAACGTATATTAGAGAGAATTTTCTATAGTGAAAAAATGTACACCTTTGTACTATAAAATTAGGTTGTAAATACATATTTTACTATAAAATAAGGTTATAAATATAGATTTTGTTTGAAAGACATATACATAGATACTCTTATGGCATATATAAATTTTTTAAATGATAACTGGACAAAATTCAAAACGGACCAAGATTATTCTTTGAACAGTCTTTCTCCAAACTTCTAAATATCCAACTCAAATAAGAAAAAGAGAGAGAGAGAGAGAGAGAGAGAGAGAGAGAGAGATAGAGAGAGAGGAAAACGTCTGTCGGGTCCGCTAGTATTATACTAAATATTAACATAATAGTTAATTGAGGCAAACACACATCTAAAGTAATAAAGCAATCAAAATGTTAGTGTCTGTGTGTGTGTGTGTGTGTGTGTGTGTGTATGTGTGTGTGTGTGTGTGTGTGTGTGTGTTTGTCTCACGCCTTCTGAAAAACCAAGAGCATCTAAAAATCTAATTTATGTGCGAACGTGTACCTGTATACCTGATGCAGTGTCACGCTAAAAATAATGCGATAAAAATGCTGAATTTTAAAAATATTTCAATAATTATTTTTTTCATACAAAATTTTCCATGTCGTATCTGTCAAAAAAGTGTACATTTTGCACGCAAATATCTGTTAGTTTAAAAGTTAGAAGTACGTATTTACACGAAAAAAATTTACTTTCAAGTATAACTTAGCGTTTAAGTGAAAAATATGGTGAATATTTTGTATAATTATAATGTTTAACTTATTTTTAAAGTAAGCGTTTTGTACATAAATGCCGCCATTTTAATATCTTTTCATACAATATTTCATTTTCCTACCGAATGAATATGTTCTTGAAAATAAAAAACCTTTGAAATAAATATAATTATGAAATAATAAAATGAAACACAAGACAATACAGCAAGTTTTAAGACGTATATTGTAAAAGTCTGTTAATTATTAGTAAAGATATAGGCATAATAAAATTGCATAATTTGTATATAATATTTGATATTTCGGACAATTTTCATTTTTATGGCATCGAACAAACCAATGTAGGTACCTACATATTATTCAAAAAATGTCTACAAACCATTTGATATTTTTTACATGTTCTATGGTTACTATGGTAACGGACACATTCTGATATTCAAATAAAATTTGTTATAAATCGAATTCGAATTAATTTAGAACATCATTGTAGGTAGGTACCTACATACCTAATACTACTTAAAAACCAACAATATACTAATTTCGTATAGGAAAATTATTAAACTATCTTAGGTTAACTACAATACACATGTCATTCAATCTACAAACTATTTTCTATAGTGAAATTCTTCTTTTATTTAAGTAGTATTTTTGTTTTAATAGTATTTAAGTATTATACGAATTTTCTTTGATTTCTTTTACTCTTTTTTATTTGCTGTTGTACATATACAATGTTGTCATACTTTGTAATCTGGTTGGTTGGAAGAAATTGCCTAGTGGCAATAAGCCCTCCAGTGTACAATTATATTTGTTTATATTGTGTACAAGAAGATGTATAAATAAATAAATAGACCTTTGGGTGATTTTTTATACAAACTATTTCTTGGAGTTTAATTCTTCTTCCTCTTCTTTTGTGAAGTCATTTGGTACAGTTCATAAATAAACCATTTCCTATAGTCTAATTTTTCTTTTTCTTAATTTATGTAGACCTTGGGTGAGTTTTTATACAAACTATTTCCTATAGTCTAATTCATCTTCTTCCTCTTCTTTTATGTAGCCCTTTGGGTGAGTTTTCATACAAACTTATTCCTATTATCTAATTCTTTTTCTTCTTTTTCTTTTAACGTATTTCTTCTTTTTCTAATTTTATGTAGACCTTTGTTGAATTTTGTATAAACTAACTTCCTATAGTCTATTTTTTCCTCTTTTATGTAGACCAAGGGAGAGAGTTTTCATGCAAACTTTTCCTTTAGTATAATTCTTCTTCGTCATCTTTTATGTTGACCTTTGCGTTAGTTTTTATACAATCTATTTCCTGACGTATAATTATTCTTCTAATATGTAGACCTTTGGGTCAGTTTTTATATTAACTACTTTCTATAGTCTAATTCTTCTTTTTCTTATTTTTTTGTAGATCTATTGGTTAGTTTTTATACAAACTATTTCCTTTAGTCTAATTCTTCGTTTTCTTATTTAATGTAGACGTTGGGTGAATTTTATATAAAATATTTCCTATATTTCACTTCATCTTCTTCTTCTTTTATGAAGACCATTTGGTCATTTTTATAAAATACATTTACTATTGTGTAATTCTTCTATTGCATTTTTTATGTAGACCATTGGGTCAGTTTTTATTACAAACTATTTGTTATAGTCTTATACTTATTCTTTTTTTCATTTAGTCTTTTGGGTTAGTTTTAAGTCTTATAGTCTATTGTATAGAAATATTATAAACAACATGCACACTTGACGAAAATACATAACGCGAATGGAATGTGACCATCACTAGAATCTTCTCAATACTTTTTTTCAATCGAAATTTACACCATTTATTATATCATCATATATTGCTTAATTTTCAATAACTACATATTTGATTTTGATGACAATATAATAAAAAATCGGGGTTGTGGCCATTACTGGACTCTTCACAACGTTTATATTCAAATTAAAAACTATTTAAGTCTTCTTCTGTAATGTAGATCAGTTTTATTGTGCAAAAATATAATAATCTATAGGTATGCACACTTGACGAAAAATATAAAAACGAATGGGATGTGACCAACACTAGAATCTTTTCAGTACTTTTGTTTATTTAATTTTTAAGCCATTTCCCATCATCCAAAATTACTAAATATTTAAAACACATTTGCGTTCGATGACAATATATAAAAATAGGGGTTGTGGCCAAATCCAAACTCTTCACAACGTTGTCTCTTTATAATCAGTCATATTTAAAACCATTTACCATAGTCCATGCGTGCAGAAATTGTATGTACCTACTTATATATAAAAACAAATGGGTTGTGGCCATCACTTGAACATTTTACATCGCTTTAACTCAATTAAATTTCAAACTACTTTTCATACTACGAATTAGCAAATATTTTTTGTGACAATATTATATAAACGATTGCTTATTCCTTCACTAATTTACATTCTTGGCTAGTATATAATAACTATGTAACTAATACAAATAAATAATGGACACTTATTCTATACTAAGACGGTGATAACACAACATGTTTATAATAATAATTATATATCAATATTAAACTAAAAATAAAATACATAAGTTAGAAATAAAAAATCATCAATGAAAACAATTCCTAATTTAGAACACATGGTCACCATAAAAAATCAAACGTGCGCGCACTTCGAGAGATAGATACGTACTTTCGGGTTTGTTGATGTTTGTTGTTAAGGACACCAAATGGTGTAAACCAATCAGCAACCACGATTCTACTAATACATTTACATGCGTGAATACTATGCATTTTTTGTGTATGTATAGAATTGGCACACTAAAAAAAATCAGACTTTACATATGTCTATTTTTTAGATCAAACCTGACTTGAAAGGAAAAAAAATTATCGGCCACAAACTTTGATTTTAAACACTTTGAAGCACACGAAAGATTTATTTCTCTACGACATTTAAATTTGGAGAAGATTAAATTTAATAAAATGTTGTAAAATATTATATTATAATTTTTATAAAAATTTCTATACATTTTTAGGCGTATTTTCGATGAAATTTTAACTACTGTGACCAACATTCACTAATTTTTTTTTAAATATAACATACTGTAGGTATGACTTATTGAAGAAATTTGGTTTATATGCCCTAAATTGTTCCTGTTCAACTATTCATATTTTTCAAATAACTATAATATAACGAGGTAAGACATTATCAAAGTTTCTTTAATTTAGCTAAGAATATTTTTTTTATGTTAACCTATAAAAGCATCTGATATATGTAGGTATATTGTAATTTTAGTAGAAAACATTGTTGATATTGTATATAAGGAGAGTCTTCCCCCGGGACACAATGTGGATTGGCGTACGTGGAAGTCTCTAAACAGACTGAGGACGGGCGTTGGGAGAACGTTGGATAACCTGTCTACACGGGGCTTCCTGCAACAGGGAATACCAACGACGTGGTGAGCAGCAGACCACCGCACATCTGTGCAGCTGCCCCTCAAGTCCAGTAAACTGCACCATGCACGATCTTATGGTGGGCAATGATTGTGCTATTGACGTAGCTAGGCACTATTTTTGATTATTGAAAGAAGATTGTATTAAAATATCTTTTTTCTTTCATGTCCTCAAAGGGTTTATAATATTCGACTGCAATTTCTTATTGAATCACGCAATTTTTTTATTTGGGAAGAGAAAACATTTCGCCACACTCTGCTTTGTGACATACGATAATTATGTCTTTACTCATTTCACATAATCAGATTTTGGAATTTTTTCGGGTCATTCCATATATTTATCGACTGAAATCTATTAAATTAATAGTCATATATTCATGCGTTTATTCTTTTATTATCTTTATTTAATGATTTTTTTTCATATCGCTAAAAATTTAGCTAATTATTTTAAAAAAATATTTCATGAGGTCCGTACCTGTTTAAAAAATTTGAATGTTCAATCTGAGTATTATGCCGCAAGTCGACGCTACGCAGAGCTGGAATGGGTCGTAAATTTTCTTGAAGGAAGAACATTCAAAACCATCATAATATCCTTGCCTCAAATTTATCAGTCTAATAACTAACTATAAACTATGCAATATAATATTTCCAATTGACATAATATACTATTATCATTTATACGTGACAAAAATACTCGTCCATAATTCAGACGTAGATATGCGAAAACAAATTTTAACGTCTCAACTTTGCTAATATATTTCATTGGATTATCATAGTCGAGAGTACAATATTATTAATTGACAAAATTTCAGATCCTCGATATCATTTTTCATTTTTTTCGGAAATCCGTTATGAAGCTTATGGTGTGACCTTTGGAAAAAGTTCAATTAACTTTATGATAGATCATAAACTTAGCTTTATTAATCTATATTAAAACGAGTGGGTTGTGGCCAACACTAAACTCTCCACACCACAAATATTGACAATGAAATATTTTATTCATTCTAAATTTTACTACCAGGAATATAAATTTTCTAACGATAGTATATTTTCATGTTAAGATAGACAAACTATTAATGCCGTATAGTGAAGAATGCTTATGTTGTATGAAATATTTTAAAAAAAGCAGATAAATTTTGATTTAAAGAACGCGAGAGCATTTTCAAAATTTTGACACGTGATATCATATGAAGATTTTTTTGTTATTTATGGAAAGCTAATCAGTTCTATGTTCAAGCTCTTTACATTATAACATGAAATCAAATTACTGAACGTTTCCATACATAGAAATTTATCTAATTTCATTTTTATTCATACTAAATGTTACTATCAGGAATATAAATTTTCTTCCGATAGTATATTTTTATGTTAAGATAGACAAACTATTAATGCAGTATAGTGAAGAATGCTTATGTTGTATGAAATATTTTTAAAAAAGCACATAAATTTTGTTTTAAAGAACGCAAGAGTATTTTCCAAATTTTGACAGGTGATATCATATGAAGAATTTTTTTGTTATTTATGGAAAGCTAATCAGTTCTATGTTCAAGCTCTTTACATTATAACATGAAATCAAATTACTGAACTTTTCCATACATAGAAATTTATCTAATTACATTTTTATTCATACTAAATGTTACTATCAGGAATATAAATTTTCTTCCGATAGTATATTTTTATGTTAAGATAGACAAACTATTAATGCAGTATAGGGAAGAATGCTTATGTTGTATGAAATATTTTAAAAAAAGCAGATAAATTTTGTTCTAAAGAACGCGAGAGCATTTTCCAAATTTTGACAGGTGATATCATATGAAGATTTTTTTTGTTATTTATGGAAAGCTAATCAGTTCTATGTTCAAGCTCTTTACATTATAACATGAAATCAAATAACTGAACGTTTCCATACATAGAAATTTATCTAATTACATTTTTATTCATACTAAATGTTACTATCAGGAATATAAATTTTCTTCCGTTAGTATATTTTTATGTTAAGATAGACAAACTATTAATGCAGTATAGGGAAGAATGCTTATGTTGTATGAAATATTTTTAAAAAAGCAGATAAATTTTGATTTAAAGAACGCGAGAGCATTTTCAAAATTTTGACACGTGATATCATATGAAGATTTTTTTGTTATTTATGGAAAGCTAATCAGTTCTATGTTCAAGCTCTTTACATTATAACATGAAATCAAATTACTGAACGTTTCCATACATAGAAATTTATCTAATTACATTTTTATTCATACTAAATGTTACTATCAGGAATATAAATTTTCTTCCGATAGTATATTTTTATGTTAAGATAGACAAACTATTAATGCAGTATAGGGAAGAATGCTTATGTTGTATGAAATATTTTAAAAAAAGCAGATAAATTTTGATTTAAAGAACGCGAGAGCATTTTCAAAATTTTGACACGTGATATCATGTGAAGATTTTTTTGTTATTTATGGAAAGCTAATCAGTTCTATGTTCAAGCTCTTTACATTATAACATGAAATCAAATTACTGAACATTTCCATACATAGAAATTTATCTAATTACATTTTTATTCATACTAAATGTTACTATCAGGAATATAAATTTTCTTCCGATAGTATATTTTTATGTTAAGATAGACAAACTATTAATGCAGTATAGGGAAGAATGCTTATGTTGTATGAAATATTTTTAAAAAAAGCATATAAATTTTGCTTTAAAGAACGCGAGAGCATTTTCCAAATTTTGACAGGTGATATCATATGAAGAATTTTTTTGTTATTTATGGAAAGCTAATCAGTTCTATGTTCAAGCTCTTTACATTATAACATGAAATCAAATTACTGAACTTTTCCATACATAGAAATTTATCTAATTACATTTTTATTCATACTAAATGTTACTACCAGGAATATAAATTTTCTTCCGATAGTATATTTTTATGTTAAGATAAACAAACTATTAATGCAGTATAGTGAAGAATGCTTATGTTGTATGAAATATTTTAAAAAAAGCAGATAAATTTTGATTTAAAGAACGTGAGAGCATTTTCAAAATTTTGACACGTGATATCATATGAAGATTTTTTTGTTATTTATGGAAAGCTAATCAGTTCTATGTTCAAGCTCTTTACATTATAACATGAAATCAAATTACTGAACGTTTCCATACATAGAAATTTATCTAATTACATTTTTATTCATACTAAATGTTACTATCAGGAATATAAATTTTCTTCCGATAGTATATTTTTATGTTAAGATAGACAAACTATAAATGCAGTATAGTGAAGAATGCTTATGTTGTATGAAATATTTTTAAAAAAGCAGATAAATTTTGATTTAAAGAACGCGAGAGCATTTTCAAAATTTTGACACGTGATATCATATGAAGATTTTTTTGTTATTTATGGAAAGCTAATCAGTTCTATGTTCAAGCTCTTTACATTATAACATGAAATCAAATTACTGAACGTTTCCATACATAGAAATTTATCTAACTAGTTGCATGTAACACATGAGATCCAACTGTCGATAGCGATAGTATGTATAGTTGAAGAATATGTACCAAACTATAAACCCATAGATACATATTATTATTGAATATTTTCAGATATTTTGTTTTCTATACAACATATGTAGGTATGTATGTCAAGATAGGATAGTATGGAGGAAGATCCTTTTTCCTACCCAGAATATGCAAATAGCATGATGGTATGTATGTATGTTTGGAGATGACGTATCAAACTATTAAGTCTTCTTACATATTGTGTATAGGCGACTGCCATACAAAATGTATGAAGCGATGTCGTCACTAAATTCAATTTTTAAAAAAATTGTTAAAAAAAAATTGAGATCTTCTACTACAATGTTAATATTTTTTATAGAAAATTAAATTATCTAGTTGGGGTGTTTCGGCTTTTTTCGATAATTGTAAAAGTTTTGGAAATATAGGCAGTTAAACTCATAAATTTATCATAAAAAAAATATTTTTCTTAATAAAAAATGTTTGAGAAACCCTGGAATTTTTTTGAAAAAACTAATTTGAGATTTTGTATTTGTCTATGTTTGTACCAATTTTCAGCGTTCTACCGTTTATGGTTTCTGAGATATATGGAAAAATAAAATAAAAATTCAAAAGTTGATAACCCCTGACTGAAACAAAAATTCAAAATTCCGAGTATAAAAGTTTTGTAGGCCTGTAACTGTTTATATATTCTGAAATTTTAGGCTCTGTAAGTTGAGCGGATCAAAAGTTATAAGGGGGGGACGGACACACAGACACACACACACACAGACACACACACAGACACACAGACACACACACAGACACACACACACACAGACACACGAAATGTTCTACTCCGAATTCTGAGTAAATCCGTGTATGGAACATATATGCTGCGAAGCCTCTAAGTTGGTGTTTTTTGACTTCAAAGTTGGAAAAGCCGTGAAAAAAGTAGACCTCTCCATACAATTCTCGCGTATTCTGGCTTGATACATTGTCGATATGTTAAGAGAACAAAGTTCTCCTGAACAAATCGACAGTTGGATTACATTTTTATTCATACTAAATGTTACTATCAGGAATATAAATTTTCTTCCGATAGTATATTTTTATGTTAAGATAGACAAACTATTAATGCAGTATAGGGAAGAATGCTTATGTTGTATGAAATATTTTAAAAAAAGCAGATAAATTTTGTTCTAAAGAACGCGAGAGCATTTTCCAAATTTTGACAGGTGATATCATATGAAGATTTTTTTTGTTATTTATGGAAAGCTAATCAGTTCTATGTTCAAGCTCTTTACATTATAACATGAAATCAAATAACTGAACGTTTCCATACATAGAAATTTATCTAATTACATTTTTATTCATACTAAATGTTACTATCAGGAATATAAATTTTCTTCCGTTAGTATATTTTTATGTTAAGATAGACAAACTATTAATGCAGTATAGGGAAGAATGCTTATGTTGTATGAAATATTTTAAAAAAAGCAGATAAATTTTGTTCTAAAGAACGCGAGAGCATTTTCCAAATTTTGACAGGTGATATCATATGAAGATTTTTTTTGTTATTTATGGAAAGCTAATCAGTTCTATGTTCAAGCTCTTTACATTATAACATGAAATCAAATTACTGAACTTTTCCATACATAGAAATTTATCTAATTACATTTTTATTCATACTAAATGTTACTACCAGGAATATAAATTTTCTTCCGATAGTATATTTTTATGTTAAGATAAACAAACTATTAATGCAGTATAGTGAAGAATGTTTATGTTGTATGAAATATTTTTAAAAAAGCAGATAAATTTTGATTTAAAGAACGCGAGAGCATTTTCAAAATTTTGACACGTGATATCATATGAAGATTTTTTTGTTATTTATGGAAAGCTAATCAGTTCGATGTTCAAGCTCTTTACATTATAACATGAAATCAAATTACTGAACGTTTCCATACATAGAAATTTATCTAATTACATTTTTATTCATACTAAATGTTACTATCAGGAATATAAATTTTCTTCCGATAGTATATTTTTATGTTAAGATAGACAAACTATTAATGCAGTATAGTGATGAATGCTTATGTTGTATGAAATATTTTAAAAAAGCAGATAAATTTTGTTCTAAAGAACGCGAGAGCATTTTCCAAATTTTGACAGGTGATATCATATGAAGATTTTTTTTGTTATTTATGGAAAGCTAATCAGTTCTATGTTCAAGCTCTTTACATTATAACATGAAATCAAATTACTGAACTTTTCCATACATAGAAATTTATCTAATTACATTTTTATTCATACTAAATGTTACTATCAGGAATATAAATTTTCTTCCGATAGTATATTTTTATGTTAAGATAAACAAACTATTAATGCAGTATAGTGAAGAATGCTTATGTTGTATGAAATATTTTAAAAAAAGCAGATAAATTTTGTTTTAAAGAACGCGAGAGCATTTTCAAAATTTTGACCCGTGATATTATATGAAGAATTTTTAGTTATTTATGGAAAGCTAATCAGTTCTATGTTCAAGCTCTTTACATTATAACATGAAATCAAATTACTGAACGTTTCCATACATAGAAATTTATCTAATTACATTTTTATTCATACTAAATGTTACTATCAGGAATATAAATTTTCTTCCGATAGTATATTTTTATGTTAAGATAGACAAACTATTAATGCAGTATAGGGAAGAATGCTTATGTTGTATGAAATATTTTAAAAAAAGCAGATAAATTTTGTTCTAAATAACGCGAGAGCATTTTCCAAATTTTGACAGGTGATATCATATGAAGATTTTTTTTGTTATTTATGGAAAGCTATTCAGTTCTATGTTCAAGCTCTTTACATTATAACATGAAATCAAATTACTGAACTTTTCCATACATAGAAATTTATCTAATTACATTTTTATTCATACTAAATGTTACTATCAGGAAATGTAAATTTTCTTCCGATAGTATATTTTTATGTTAAGATAAACAAACTATTAATGCAGTATAGTGAAGAATGCTTATGTTGTATGAAATATTTTAAAAAAAGCAGATAAATTTTGTTCTAAAGAACGCGAGAGCATTTTCCAAATTTTGACAGGTGATATCATATGAAGATTTTTTTTGTTGTTTATGGAAAGCTAATCAGTTCTATGTTCAAGCTTTTTACATTATAACATGAAATCAAATTACTGAACTTTTCCATACATAGAAATTTATCTAATTACATTTTTATTCATACTAAACGTTACTATCAGGAATATAAATTTTCTTCCGATAGTATATTTTTATGTTAAGATAAACAAACTATTAATGCAGTATAGTGAAGAATGCTTATGTTGTATGAAATATTTTAAAAAAAGCAGATAAATTTTGTTTTAAAGAACGCGAAGGCATTTTCAAAATTTTGACACGTGATATTATATGAAGATTTTTTTTTGATTTATGGAAAGCTAATCAGTTCTATGTTCAAGTTCTTTACATTATAACATGAAATCAAATTACTGAACGTTTCCATACATAGAAATTTATCTAATTACATTTTTATTCATACTAAATGTTACTATCAGGAATATAAATTTTCTTCCGATAGTATATTTTTATGTTAAGATAGACAAACTATTAATGCAGTATAGTGAAGAATGCTTATGTTGTATGAAATATTTTAAAAAAAGCAGATAAATTTTGTTCTAAAGAACGCGAGAGCATTTTCCAAATTTTGACAGGTGATATCATATGAAGATTTTTTTTGTTATTTATGGAAAACTAATCAGTTCTATGTTCAAGCTCTTTACATTATAACATGAAATCAAATTACTGAACATTTCCATACATAGAAATTTATCTAATTACATTTTTATTCATACTAAATGTTACTATCAGGAATATAAAATTTCTTCCGATAGTATATTTTTATGTTAAGATAAACAAACTATTAATGCAGTATAGTGAAGAATGCTTATGTTGTATGAAATATTTAAAAAAAAGCAGATAAATTTTGTTTTAAAGAACGCGAGAGCATTTTCAAAATTTTGACACGTGATATTATATGAAGAATTTTTTTGTTATTTATGGAAAGCTAATCAGTTCTATGTTCAAGCTCTTTACATAATAACATGAAATCAAATTACTGAACGTTTCCATACATAGAAATTTATCTAATTACATTTTTATTCATACTAAATGTTACTATCAGGAATATAAATTTTCTTCCGATAGTATATTTTTATGTTAAGATAGACAAACTATTAATGCAGTATAGGGAAGAATGCTTATGTTGTATGAAATATTTTAAAAAAAGCAGATAAATTTTGTTCTAAATAACGCGAGAGCATTTTCCAAATTTTGACAGGTGATATCATATGAAGATTTTTTTTGTTATTTATGGAAAGCTATTCAGTTCTATGTTCAAGCTCTTTACATTATAACATGAAATCAAATTACTGAACTTTTCCATACATAGAAATTTATCTAATTACATTTTTATTCATACTAAATGTTACTATCAGGAAATGTAAATTTTCTTCCGATAGTATATTTTTATGTTAAGATAAACAAACTATTAATGCAGTATAGTGAAGAATGCTTATGTTGTATGAAATATTTTAAAAAAAGCAGATAAATTTTGTTCTAAAGAACGCGAGAGCATTTTCCAAATTTTGACAGGTGATATCATATGAAGATTTTTTTTGTTGTTTATGGAAAGCTAATCAGTTCTATGTTCAAGCTTTTTACATTATAACATGAAATCAAATTACTGAACTTTTCCATACATAGAAATTTATCTAATTACATTTTTATTCATACTAAACGTTACTATCAGGAATATAAATTTTCTTCCGATAGTATATTTTTATGTTAAGATAAACAAACTATTAATGCAGTATAGTGAAGAATGCTTATGTTGTATGAAATATTTTAAAAAAAGCAGATAAATTTTGTTTTAAAGAACGCGAAGGCATTTTCAAAATTTTGACACGTGATATTATATGAAGATTTTTTTTTGATTTATGGAAAGCTAATCAGTTCTATGTTCAAGTTCTTTACATTATAACATGAAATCAAATTACTGAACGTTTCCATACATAGAAATTTATCTAATTACATTTTTATTCATACTAAATGTTACTATCAGGAATATAAATTTTCTTCCGATAGTATATTTTTATGTTAAGATAAACAAACTATTAATGCAGTATAGTGAAGAATGCTTATGTTGTATGAAATATTTTAAAAAAAGCAGATAAATTTTGTTCTAAAGAACGCGAGAGCATTTTCCAAATTTTGACAGGTGATATCATATGAAGATTTTTTTTGTTATTTATGGAAAGCTAATCAGTTCTATGTTCAAGCTCTTTACATAATAACATGAAATCAAATTACTGAACTTTTCCATACATAGAAATTTATCTAATTACATTTTTATTCATACTAAATGTTACTATCAGGAATATAAATTTTCTTCCGATAGTATATTTTTTTGTTAAGATAGACAAACTATTAATGGAGTATAGGGAAGAATGCTTATGTTGTATGAAATATTTTAAAAAAAGCAGATAAATTTTGTTTCAAAGAGCGTTAGAGCATTTTGACAATGTTGACACGTGATATCATATGAAGAAATTTTATGATATCTATGAAAAGCTAATCAGTTCTAAGTTCAAGCTATTAATATTCTTATATCAATATGAAATCAATGAACTGAACATTGCCAAATATAAAAAAATTCTCTTGTTACATATAAGTTTCATACAAATATCCATTAAATAAAATATAATTTTTGAAACCGTTGAATATTTTTCTTTTAACATTGACCAACTTTGAATACAATTTTATGAAGATTCTTGGTGTTGTATAAATAGTTGAAACCAAATTAAAATATCTCTAATTTCCAGGTCGTGAGAGCATTTTTTCAGTTTTAATAGATGAAATCATAAAGAAACATTGGGAAAAAATGAACCGTTGTCTATGGAAAACTAATCAGCTCTAAGTTTATGGACTTAACACATGTGATATCAATATGAAGTCGATCAGACTTATAGTTTGGGCTGTAGAGAGGACACAAAAAAGATAAATGCTACGGCGTACGGCGTACGGCGTACAGCGTATACGCCATACACACAAACACATCACGACGAAACTCATAGTGTGCATTCTCTACATGATACCCATTGAGAAATTGATGTAAAAAAAATACGCTTAAATTTTGCGAAATCATGACTCTCCCCTATTCCATAGTGTGGAGAGTAAAAATATATTAACAATTTTAATTCATTAAATTTAGCTTTCTCATGTGGAGATTTTCATAGAATCTTCTGCATGTGGCGACAAATGCCATTTAATTTCAATATTTCCAAATCTTTACTTTTCTGTCACTAGCGTTAAGCATTTGACTGTGATTGATGGTTCAGTGACAATCAGTCAGCATTATACCTACACTTATTGTTTGCCTTCTATCCACACCAATTTACTTACTTTTTTATGCGAGTCGCAATTATTACTGAAAAAAGAGAAATGACCAACCTATTCTTAGTAAACGTTTGTAAAAAATAGTGTGCATAACTTGGGAGATGATTAATCTCGCAACCATTGTAAATATGGTTCAACTAATCACGGCTCAGTGTGTTTTGTGCGCTTGCGTATTAAAGACAGGAAAGTTTACGATCTAAAATTATGCGACGCTGATACATATATCACATTGCAGTCGATGATTGTTTCACATAGTTTTCTTATTCTCTATAGCCTCACAACCCTTGGCGGGTATTGGCTGTCTCCAAGATCAGTCGCCACTCTCTTCTATCCAGAGCGGCAGTCCTCCAGTTCACACCGAGCACTCTGCGAATGGAGTAAACTGACTTAGGATCTCGTTTATTTTCAAGAAGATTTCCCTTACGTGTTTTACAAATTTCTTATTACGTTCATTCATTTACGTTCTTATTACAGTGCCGACCGCCGTGGCACTGTTGGTAAGCCGTTCGGTTTCTGTGCGGGCGTCCTGGGTTCGATTCCCAGTAGAGGAGAAATATATTTTTCGCGCTAGGTTGGGAATTGGATTTTAATGTTAATTTATTTATTTACAGAAGGGTGCTCCGGTCTAGGAAGGCACTAGGTGATAACCTGTCGCCTGTTCCCCAAATCCAACGCGAAATGATGTCGCGTGTGTACTCGATCCTGCCGTGCGTAACTCGGTAATTAGTTGCAAGCTAATTAAAGAACGTTACACAGCAGAATGAGGTACCCACGCCACACCATAAAACATTTATAAATTTATCATATGAAATATAAATTAATTGATATTACAGACAGGTATTAAAATAGTTTGAATTTGACTTACGTGTTTATTTGATAGTTTGACTCTAATTATAATTCAAGATTGGTATATACTTCAATAATTGACTATTAAATAATTTAAATAAAATAGATCGATGAATGCGCGGAATCGAAATGTGAGTCGAGCAGAGTGACGATCTACCGCTGGCCTTGGTTAAACTGAACGACGGGAACGTGATGTGCAGGATCTTAAATAGCCGGCTGACGTCCCCCTACTCCTTGAAGTGGGTGGTCAACTCGGCTGGTTGCACCCGCTACATATTTAAATTCATTTCTCACGCAAATATTGCTTCTCTGGGCTGGAAACACTGGTTAGTTGGAAGAAATTGCCATACGGCAATAAACTCGCCACTTGCGCATGGTGCAAGGAAGTGTTTATTATTATTATTATTATTCGTGTGTGAAAGTTGTTTCGAAATTCGTAATGGAAATGTAGGTAAGTAAATGTGATAGTAGGAAATTTATGTTCTAGTAGCAGGTAAAGGAGAATATTCACCACGCTAGCAGTTCATGAAGTTCGTATAAGAGTGTTACGCGTATAATTGTAGTATGTTACTATATATAATGTATATTATCAAATGTGCAGACAAAATAAACACAGTTGCAGTTCAAAACTGGATAGACTTATCTACATTTAACATTTTAAACACAATGACTAAAACTCCCATAAAGGCAATATAGTATGTATTAGCTCAATCAATAAAATTATTACACATGGTTTAATTGGTCGGAGTGGCGCTGCAATAATTAATTTGAACTTTAATAAAGATTTTATTGAATAAGGTTATTATTAAAAAAAAGCTATTCACATATCCGAGATTTTTCAATTTTCAACATACCACAATAATATAACAAAGTGATTCTATCCATTTTCAGAGACAAAATCAATCACATTACAGTAAAAAATAATTACGAAATTACACTTTTTAAGCTTTTAACTCCAAAAACAAACACGACATTCGAGGAAAAGACATTTTTCATATTTATCTGCAAATTTTATAAAAAAAAAAAATTCATGTAAAGGCGTTGAAAAACCTAAACAAAGTTAAGAAAGAAATACATAATCTAAAGCGGAATCTTTTAAGTCAAAACACAATAACTTTGGCTTTTATTTTTATATCAAATGTGTAAAAAAATTCAATACATTATTTTTATAAAATATTTTGATTCTTTTAAAAAAAAAGTACCGTATTTTATAATATTGTCATCAAAAGAGTATTGTGCTGTGTGTAAAGAAATTCATTCTCCACTCCTGGTACCTATCCTTGAATAAATAATGCCTACCTGCCCAGCCAAAGTGAATAATGTAACATAAAAGGATAACAGTCATCTATAAAACTTCGGCACTTCACTATTTTCCACGGACATATATATTATATATATATATATATGTAGTTCCAGTGGCGGCTCTTCCTAAAGGGCTCTCGGGCTCAGCCCTCCCAAGCACTTTGTTCAAAAGATTCCAAAAAATGTATGTAATTAAATCTTGAGAATACATTATTTTTCTAATTAATATTTGCCGTCTTATGCCTGTATTATATCTAGCGAAGTATTAAAACAAACCTGCTTTGTAAAGCAAGCAAGATTCTATGAAATATTACATTTCTCGGGCAGAGTCGACTTGTGCCCGGAGAACCAATACAATGCGACCGCTCGCTGCCGCCGTAGCTCGCCGTACAAGCTGAATGTATGGCGATTTCGAGCAAAACGGGGCAGTGCCCGCGAAGGATTACACTTATTTTCATTCATTCGTATTTTGTTGTACCTTAATTGTGATGGTCTATGAATTGCGATGGCTAACATGAATTGATATCGTAATATTACATAGTTTAAACATCATCCGAAATAATATTATTATTAATTAATTAATGCCATAAATGAATTAATACCATAATATTGCAGAAAAAAAACAAAAATGATTTAAGACCATAGAATGGTAAGTTTAAGACATAAAACTTGTAAAATCAGGAAGCAGTCTTGCGGCTGTTGCCAGAAGTTTTTTTTTAAATTTTGTATGATGAAAATTTAGTAGCTGCCACAAATTATTTTATAATTTATAGATGCATTTTATTATAAAAGGTATTAAAACCCTAACCAAATACAGTATGAATGATCAGGTTCGCGTTTTAATTTCCGATAGACAAAAGAATTATGGAAAACACTGATAGTTTTAATAGGTATACGAAAATAATTTTGTGTCACATATCTGCTTTCTGATTTCTGTTGTTAGTTAATTTCTCTTTTAGGTAAAATAATAATTTTGAGCCCTTCTAAGATCCAGCCGCCACTGTGTAGTTCGTAAGCACAGATTGACTTTTTAAATTTAAATCCTGTTTGAATTCTTCATACTTTCAACTACGAAAAGTCAGTCTTCGTTCCTGTTTTCCTTATTTGCGTATAAAATTGTATCGTGTGTGTGTAAGAAAATAATAATTATTCTTTAGAATATAAATAAAATATTTAAGATGATTAGTTCTTCTCTAGTTATGGTTCCGATAGAAAAGTACATAAACCTTTGTTTAAATGCAATTCCAATCGGCTCTCGTTAAACTCCGTTCAGCGAACAATAACGAACGGATACCGTAACATCGTCAAGGGGTGAACACTGACAAATTTAATATTGCACCGTACGACTCTTTATATTTTAGTTTGTAATGACTTGGTCAAAATGTATTAGGTATAGGGCACGAACGCCTACGTGGAACGAATAAATAACAACGTTCGGGGGGACGACATGTGTAATGAGTGGAAAATGAAGGAACAAGGAAGAAAACCACGATAAATTAGATTAACTAAGAAACAATGACCCGAGATGAAAGGTTAAATGAAAAGAGTAAATAAAAAATTATATGTAATTTTTCGGAACACACCGCCTCCAAGACTTGGTGGCATTGGATATAATGTATTTGAATATTTTCCGAATGGTTCGGAATGAAAATTGAAACAGTATTCAACACAAATATCAAAAAATACATGTTGTTAACAAAGCAATTCAAATTTCGAAAAGCAATACTTTCATTCATTCATACCATCACGGCATATCCCACAATGTGGGGTTACCAGCGAAAGGTGTGCGGGTGTGCATTGCCTTATAAAAGGGAGCACAACACATCTGTGTATACCCACACACCAGTCTAGTCTCACCTTAAAGGCACTACATTCAGAATGGGTGGTGAACCTCATTGCTGAACTATGTGAGATGTTATAGTTGCCTGTTGTATTTTCGATTACCCGGCTCTTACGGGACACTCGAAAACAATAATAGAAAAGAGTGGAAGCACTATTCTAAGCCGGTGCCTCACAGCTAAGCAATACTTTAATTACTATAAAAGTCTCATTATGTCTCGGGTTCGATTCCCGGTGGATTTCATTGTGTTTTCAGTCTGGATCTGTGAGACGATTAATATCGTAAGTCTCCAGAATGTGTCAACTTGTTATTGGGTGCGTGTTAATTTATTATTTGACATAGAACCTGTTAGTTGCTCAAGAAGCAATTAAAAATATAAAAATATTATTAGCCGATTTATAAACACATTGAATGTGTTTGAAATACCCCAGTTCCACCTAACATTATGTGCTAATCCAATCTTTCATCATCATGTACATTCTTTCATCATCATCATCATTGGAGCTACAGCCCTGTGTGGGCCCTGGCCTCCTCCAGAATCCTTCTCCAGCCGTCCCTGTCCTCCGCTGCTCTCCTCCAGTTTGCAATTCTGATCGCCCCTTATGTCGTCCTCTGTGTCATCTAACCATATTAGCTTGGGCTTGCCTCTACTTCTTCTGCCCTTTGGATTATTGTTGAGAATCATTTTGGGAATGCAAACATCATTCGTCCGGCTTGCTTGTCCCAACGACTATAATGTACGTACTTTAATAACTTGTACATGTTGGGTTCGTCATAATATAATGCCTGTAGTTCGTGATTATATCGCATCCTTTAAAATCGATAATCGTTTATATGTACTTGCTTTACTTGTTTATTTTTTATACTTGAAATTATTTTAAAAAAGAGAAAAAATGATATTTTTAGAATCCATCCAACCTACAAAAAAGTGCAATAGTCAATAAAAATCTCCAACTACGAGGAGTGATTGTTCAAGAAGATCTAGATATTCCTATTTTCTCCGAATTTTATTTCCGGTGCGGCAAACAAATCTACCTATGACGTTTACCACAAACGGAAAATTTTATGACAAGCATTTAAAACTCCATTATTTTGTATGTGTGTGACTTTCTCTCTCTGGTGGGTGTTCAAATCAAGATTCACCATCACGATTTTAATTTTGAAAACAATGGGAAAAAATTCACATCACATCGCATTTTAGAAAATATATGCCCACGTAATATGATATTCACCGGTACCCATAAAATTTTATTCTCAAATTGTCTTTATGTCATTTCCGGGTTCTCATTTTTCCAGAGCATATAGAGATAAAGAAAATTAAATGATTTTTTTTATGAAACAAGCTTTTTAACATCTCAATAGGGACGAAGTTGGGATATTATACAAGAAGGCACCTACAGGGCTTACAATCTGTCATTGGGTGGTTTACGTGATCACTTTATGCGCTTGCGCAACGTTCACCAATTATGCCTTCTGATTGAGTTTCCTTATCAATGTAATTTTTGTTAGTTCTATATATGCAATAATTCACCTGAAAATAACACATTATGACTATTGCCATATATGAAGAAACGATGAAACCTTTTTTTAACTGCGCCAGAAATATTATTTTATATTATTTAAAATATTATTTATTTCATATTTGGCTTGTTTACCTACTTGTACCAATGTGCATGTAAATCGAATATTTTTTTTTAATTGCATATACGCAAACTCATTATTCAAATTAAAAATTTATGTAGCCTTGATATTTAAGATATATTTTGAAAATGAGACAAATAAATAAAAATAGGTAGACCAATGAGAAAATTGTAAATTATTTGAAATTTCGAAATGAAATGTAACAAACGCATACAGGCCTTTCTCTTTATTCGAAATAATATATCAATGTTGTAAAATGATACATTATTTCAAATAGAGTGAAAATTTGAAGCCTTAGGCCTCCATTATCTTCATAATATTATCTACATATATAATGTCCTATTAGGAGACAACATTGAATATACTACAAAACTATATAATTTTGATGTCTTAAAATATGTGAGCAAAATAAGAAAAGTTTATAGGTAAAAGAAAGCATTTTATGGGGTATTCAAACGTGTAAATATTTCAAAATATTTGTTTAAAATGTACTAGCGTATTTTATGTTTACGATAGACATCGAAATTCACCAATTATATCATTCAATCATTTGAAAAAAGAAACAATTCATAATTGACACAAATTCAGAAAGTACTTTTACTAAAATAAATAACCTTACACGTTGTAGTTTCAAAAAAGATTAAGTAAGAAAATAGTTTCCTTTGTTCTTCGAATGAAGAAATATTAGTCGAACAAACTTTACGTCGATTCATACAAAGCTCCGAATTCCAAAACTTTAGCTTGCAATTCACGTAATAGAAACTTTACGAAGTTAGAAATGCATTTCTCAGGGGCAAGTAATGTTCCTACAACTAAACCATGTGTACAACACTTAACTTAATGTTTATTTCGTATGGTTTTTGGTTTCTAATGTAAGGTTAGAAAAATTTCTAATCTCAATAAAACAATGTTCAACTTGATTAAGTCAATTCTCCCACAAAGTTGACCTGTTAAATTCCATGACCCGAATTATATTCTGTTTGGTATTTAATTTACCAAAATTACCAAATACATATTTGACGAAATGGCTAAAATCATTATCCATCGAATTAATCTCGTATTTTCATATTAAACCACTCGTAAGGTTTCTGGCCTCTTGTGGACTCCCGCTTCGATCTAGAGAAGAGAGAACCCTCGCCATCCCATCACATGCCACGGCTTTCTATTCATAATCATTTACTGTCCATGCTGCCCGGTTATGGAACAACTTGGCCCTTGACATTAGAACTGCACCAACGTTAGGAACCTTCAAAACCAGATTAAAACGCGCGCTCTTACTTTTCATTTCTTAACCTATGTACATACTTCCCATTTATTTCCCTATTCTTGTAGTTTCTCCTCTCCTTTTATTCCCTTCCCTCCCATAGTGTTGTAACAGGTTTTATCTATGATTTGTTTAATTTTCATTGATGTACATATTTTTATTCTTCTTACTTGTGTTTTAATGTAATATGTTTATGGTTTTATATATATTTTCTTTTTTGTACATGTACTATTTTGTCTCATAACTGTCACAGATGGTTGTCTGGAAGAAATTGCCACTAGGCAATAAGTCCGCCATTTGTACAAGCTATTAAGCAATGTACAATAAAGTGTTTAAATAAATAAATAAATAAGGTTCCTCGCGATCAACAAACAATCAACTGTCAATAATTTTACAGTTCGCAAATGTTAGTTTACATTAGTAAGTATTTAGATAATATATATCTCTGCAATGCAATTCTCATACAAAAACTTCGTAGCATCCTCCAGTTAGGAAGCCACGTGATCTCCTTACTTAAGTGAGCGACTGTGCAATGTAAAAATGGTTGGTATTTAGAATTTAGTATTTAGGTCGGACTCTGCATTCGGTTCTATGTATGTGGAAGTAAATACCTTTTTTGGTGTCAGACTGTTTGCAAAATATCAGGAGCAATGTGTTTTAATTTTCCACAATACATATATCAAATCAGTGGCGTGCAAGCCATACATGCCTATATGCCTGGCATGACTATCAAAATCCAAAAAAATAAAAAAAATAAATAAAAAAAAAAAAAATAAAAAAAAAAAAATTGAAAATCTTGTACGATTTTTTTTTAATATATCAACAAGTTGTAGGGCGTAAAAAGAATCATAAAACAGTTTTTATTATTTTTCTAGCGCAAATATTAACGGAGATATGAATTTCTTAAAATTTGAATAATAATTGTCCTTTGTAGGTTCCATTTGCCTGTAATTATTTTCGTCTGTTGCAACACTGAATCTAAAACGTATGCAACATTGCTTCCAAGGAGAAACATTGACAGTTTTGGTAACAGTAGCTAAAATGTCACAACACATGTATCGTTCACGATTTATTTCCCTACAAATTATAAAATCTCTTTTTACTTTTGTCGTTAATATTCATTGCAGTATGCCCGATACATTTGAGCATACAATATACATGACTAAATGAACAAAGTTTGTTTGTTCGTGTTAGTGTATCTGTGTATTTTTTAAGGTAAGATTTATGCTGGGCATAGTATGAAGCTTCTTCAACAGTTTGTATGTATGGGTGTAAGAATATTCAGATGGTATGGTTGGCTTTTGGTTCAACATGGTACATTTTTACAACATCGACCGTTAGATTATATTACTGTCAGATTAGATTAGATAGGTTATGTTACGCCAAGATTTTGGCGCTAATATAAATATATTGAATTGTTTTGATTCGAATCATACCGAATAGATCGTTTATCTTTAAAATGACTGGAAATAAAAGGGAGAGTGATAAAAATTGTTTCTAATTAAATTTCAAAAATAATTTAAAATATTATTAGTATTATGCATTTGCCGCGTAATTCAAAGCAGCTTAAAAATTTAATTTCGTTGTAAAAAAGCAAATATAGATAATATTTTAAATAAACGTTTTGTAAAATATGTAAGAAATTTCATAAAATAATGTATGTACAATTTGTTAGGAATTCATAAATATTATTCAAATATAAGAAAAATAACCTTTGCGTAACTATGAGTAATATATCAATTAATATATCACGACATCTATGAATGAAAACTAATAGATGAAAAATAAAATAATGGATGAAAACATTTACTGCTGCTAGTAAATTTGTTGTGATAATGGTTGGAAAGATACTTCATAGATGTCTCTGAATATTTTAACCAACATTCATGATATTTATTACCAGTTAGTTATTAAAAACTTTTAGTTATTAAAGGGCTGCATTTAAAATATTTATCAATAGAATTGAAATATTTATAATATTATGCAATTTTGATTATTTGCTCCTATCTTCACGCAATGCGTGTAATTGGTGCTATGTGCATAGTACAAAACAGGAGTCCAAGAAAAAATATAAGGTGAAAAGATGGAGGTTGACTAAACAGAGGATGTAGTTTTTTTGGGCAGAACCAGCTGACGGACCCCTCGCACGCCACTGTATCAAATAATTCCTGAACGATCTTCCTCCTGCATCCAAACACATCCTCTTTTTTATAGCTATTTTTGAGATCAGTTTTTTTTATAAAAGTTTGATTTTCTTTTGTTGTTTTGAAAAAAAATATATTATTGGACTAAATACTAATAAAGGTTTCGTATTCGTTGCTACATTTGATTTTAAAATATTTTTTGCAGCAAAAATAAACTTTAACGCTTTAATTTGTTTGCATAGTATACATGCATGTAACTACGAATTAATGTTAAAAAGCTTAATTAATGTTGATAGGATGGAAGTTTTTTTTAACCTCATCTTCATTCCCGCGTGGAACAATGCGTTGTTGTATGTTTTTAGATATACTCGTAAGTATTGAAATATTGTCGTCGAATCTCGTCTTTCTTTGATTTGTTTTTTAAGTTTCAGTAGCCGACATATTTGAAATGCTTCATCTGTGGATTTTCTGGTGAAATGACAAAATTTCAATATTCCTCCTTTATATCAACTTTCTTTGGAGAACCAGGAATTTCATGTAAATATTAATAGTACGTGCCCGATATTTCAAGGAATATATATACATGAAAACGTCTTAAATGTTATTTCCATATCTTTTTATGTTAATCTTGAGTATGAAGGTACATAATATGTTCGATGTTACCTTCTCGAAATAAGCTATTTATAATAATTTTGCTTCCGTTGTGCGCAAAAAAAAGAATAATAAAATTTTCCCAGTAATCTAAAAAATCTCACAATATATTTTGATTCTTTGCACTCGTATGAAAATAAGGAAGTCGTATATTTTATTTTTCGACGGGTTGGATGTCACACAATAGTATATTGTGTTCTAGGAGAAAAATTTCATGTGTGAATTTAGGCATAATTACAGATTGCCTATTGAACTTTCTATTTTTATATTTACATTAAAATATTTAGCGTATTGGTACACAACGTGATTACCAAGTGCTGTGGTGTATACTTGTCTGTTAGTTAGACTCCGGTTAGACCAATATACAATACTCAATGCCTACTCCAAAAGGGATGTAGCTCTGAACTGTATTTAGAGTAGCTTCTCAACGTGACGTGCTAAGAGAAATTATATTTTATTTATTATTATTAGGGTCACCAACGAATATTTCGTCTTAGCAGATCACGTTAAGAAGTCCAGTTATCACGGAAGGTGATTAACAAGGTACTCTAGATAAAGAAACACAGATAAAGTGGTAGAGAAAATAATTATAACGAAATAGTTTACAACACAGATAAATTTTACAATCAATAATTTTATTATTAAATATGGTAGTCACCTCTGGAGTGGTGCCCCCAAATACCTACTGAATACCCTCGACGCTGTCCAAAGGCAATCACTAGAACACAGACGCGAAGTCGGTATTTTAAGTTTATTCTTTAGATACTACCACGGGAATTGCTCAGAAGAACTTGCATCTTTGTTCCTCCTCCACCCACTTGCAACAGAGTCACTTGCTTTACTCAATCACAACACCCATTCACAGTAAACTTTCAACATATACGAACCAGTCGCTTCTCGAATTCCTTTATTTATACAGCAGCCCGACTGTGGAACGATCTTCCGAATAGTGCGCTTCTTCGGAAGAGTAAAATGGACCCAATTCCTAATAGCTGGTGTCCCCTACGTAGACATGTTAAAAAAAACACATACAGAAGAACTTTCTCACAGTGAGTAGTTATTTAGATAATCTATACAGAATAACGAGCGAGTCGAAGTGACCGAGTATTCATATGGTGAAGTACCATCATGCTCGCGGGGTCGAGAGACGAAGGGACGGCGTGCTCGCGTAGTGAAGTGACCGATGCTCGCGTAACGGCGTTAAGTGACGTCGTGCTCGCGGGGTCGTGAAGTGACATCGTGTACAGGCGTACGCTCTCTCATATAGTGCTGGTGTTAAGGGTTGGTGAGTTCAATGTCCACGAACTTTCTCGAACCTTTCGCTGTAGAAATATACCACTGTCGCGGATATTGTCGCACGCTCGACACCGAAGGCGATGAATTCGTCCTAGCGATAAACAAATATACTTGCTGTTACTAGGCGCGCGCGCGACAGAAATTTCTCGAAGTGGTCTGCCACAAATCTTAAAGAGACTTATTTTAGTTTCTCTTGCTCAGTTCTTTAGTATATTTAAGTGCTTCAAGGAAAGTTTGTTTTAAGTTTATCTATATTTTATAACATCTATTCAGTATCGAAGAACTTCAAGATGTTCATCAAGATTTCTAATTAGTGCCAATAAATCGCAGTAAAGGATTAGTTAACTAACCAAAAACATATCTATTTTATCATCCTTGGCTCCAAAACCCAGGTCAGGTCTTGGCCTCCAGTAGAGTTCGCCCCCATGACTGTCGATTTTTCGCAAGGCCACGCCAGTTCTATGCTATGTAACTCCGTCCAACCACCGAACCTTAGGCCTTCCAGTTCTCCTTTTCCACCTGGTGCTTCATTCAAAATCGCCTTTGGAATGTCTCCGTCGCCCATTCTTTGTACATTTCAGGCCCACATAAGTTTCCCAATCATTATCATTCTCTGGAGATGATGGGATCTTTGCAAATATTATAGAGTTCATAGTTGAATTTTATACATCACTCTCCATTGTCACAAATTGGGCCATATAAATTTATTCGAAACATGTGATTTACTATTTTAAGGTTCAAATCAGTTCTGGGTACTTCAATAAGGGACAGAATTCAAAATGTTATGATGAGAGAAAGAGCCAAAGAAGCCGATGTAGCGGAAAGGGTCGCTGGTGGAGTTAGGCTGGGTGCCAGATGCCAGGATTCACCAGAATACCAAACCAAAATACCACACCAAAAATATCGTGCGACCGAGAACAAGCAGAAGAGGCGTCGGTAGACCCCAGGCAAGGTGATCTGATGACATCAAGAAATTTGCCGAAGGGAGATGACGTATGCAGTGTCCCCAAGACAGGGTGTTGTGGAGGATCAAGAGGGAGGCATATGTCCAAGAATAGAAAAAGGTTCAAATAATATAATTTTAAACCACGTTTTAGTAAAAATTTGAGTTTTGATTTTCCAAATTAATACGAAACGATGTTAACAATTGTTATTTTATAATATTATAATCTCATGTTGATAACATGTAAAATTATCGAAAACGTAGATAAACAGTTCAATTAGTAACTATTACAGTACTGTGAATATCTTAAAATGGCCCTCGAGATTGGTCAAAGTGGATATTTACAACGTACCCATGTAATTAACAACAGGACTTCTCTACAACAAAGTTTGTATTACTTACCAACTTACAGTTTATTCAGATGACTAAATTTCTGTATGAGAAATATTTATACTGTGCTATTTCCGATTGACAGATTGAAAAGAAAACTATTTTTACCTTATTTTTTGTTCCTTGAAATTTATTCGACAATCCGAACAAACATACATTGCTTTAAATATAAAAAAATGGTAATTGGGCGATAAACTTCAAAGTTATCACTTTGATAAAAGTCTCAAGTACAAAATTCATATATTTATTATACAATATATACTTTACTATTAGTAATATCTCATTTCAACCATACACATTTTTATACACGTTTAGAATTATTTCTTTGTTTTTATTTGAAGTGATTTCGTTTAATACAAAAGGTAAATATGTATGTGTAGATTTCAAGTTTTTTATAACATCGATCAACCAACAAAAATGTTTTTATTATTTGATTAATACAATAATTCGTATCATTCACGTCAAGTATATAATTGAATAAAAAGCAGAGTGTAATGGACAAAAGCAGATAACCAGATATAGAGAGATTGAAGGATGTGGACTTACTGTGCCAGCTGTCTTTCTATTATCTTCTTTCTTGAATCGAGTTCTCTGCACCTTGATGTCACAGGTTCACAAATATTCACTATGTATTGTGTGTAAGTTTTTTTATAGTTTTATTTGCGAATTGACGCGAACTTGAATTATAAATTTACTATTATGTGCACGGCGCGAAGTGAGCGTTGAGACTGAAAGCGTAGCTTGCTTCCCGCGCGGAGAGAAGCGAAAGTATTGTTGCCACGTTCAAGGTGTGGATGTGGGTAGAAATGAGGTTTGGTATGACAGGAAAATGATGATAGGTATGAATTGGAAGTATCTGTTATCTGCACCAGCACAGAGAAATATTTATCTCGATTTTTCTATCCAGGAATCTTAATTACGTAGGTTCCTACCGTAGAAAAAATAAAGATTTCCTTTCATTTTACCACACAACGGGAACATTTCGAAATAAACTTTTACCTGAAATAGTTGAATCGTACAACATATTGAAAAGTAGAATCGTACAAATTGTTCCACAGATGTAGGTAGGTACTACCATCGGAGAGCCGAGGCTTCCCGCACGTGTTTACAAAGGACTAGTGTAATTAAAATAGACCTCTGTGAATAGAACCAGCAAGCTCTGTAGAGTGACTCTCAATTAACCTCCTAACAACACACTGGTATGATGAAACCAAATTTCTCCTAATTACAGACACTACCCACCTTCCTTTGTCTTCAAATACCACAATAATATATTTATATAATATTTAGTTCTTACATATAAATTATTTTCTGTAATTATTTTAGCTAAATCTTCTATTGACACCATACTTCATGACTGCTCAATAGGAGCTGTATTCACCATATTACGTATAATTTTAATTTCATTCAGATGTATAATCAACATTACAAATATATCCTACGTGTTTTGATGTATCCTACGTGTTTTGAAGATCAAAGAGGTTATTTAAGATTGTGATAGAATATGAAAATTATTGAATTATACAAGAAATTGAGGAAGAAAAAAAAGGTGTTAAAGAATAGTAAAGATGTTTTAGTTTATTGTTTCTCGGAATACTAACAGGCACTATGTCAAATTTAACACAAACCCAACAACAAGTTGCCACATTTCGGAGATTTACGATATTTATCGTCTCGTACATCCAGAATGAAAACATGATAAAAAAAATTGTGTCTCTTCCAGGAGATGTACCCGAGATCTTGGGTTCAAGAGTCAAATATCTTACCAACTGAGCCACATAGATTGAAAAGGGATTTATTCAATTTCATCATAGAGTTTCACTAAGTTTTATTCGACATAACCTGAAAAAATAAATTTGTTATACTATTTAATTCAAATTTAATAGATTATATAATTTAATAGAATCGGTCATTTACTAATATTATTTGAGGTAGGTAATTTGTAACATAATTTGTTTCATACTGATGTCAAAATATGCAAAAAAAAAATTCTCGCTAATGAAATGTATTCTTGAATTTCATTACATTTTTAAAATTGACAAAATGAAAACAAACACAGAAGTTTAATTAACATTGAGTTCAATGAAGTTATAACAAACTTTTGTTAGAATTAAATTGATACGAAAAAAAAATTCTTGTCACAGTAAACTCGATTTGTTGAAGAAAAAAATCACTTCAAAATAAAATTTCGTCGTAATAATATGTTGAACAAGTTACAATAAAAAAATGCTACAAAACTTTTGAAGCGTTACCTATTATAGCGTTCGTTTAAAGCAGCACCTACTAAAGAATTTAATCTCGCTGTCAAAAACATCGATCAGAAAAATTGACTTCATATTATTAAATGAAAATCTCAAACGCTTTTTCAGCGAGGAAATAATGTGAGCCAAAAGGAGATTTACATTAGAGGCATTAATTCTGGATAATATTTTTTTTACAAAAAATACAAATCAATAAGTATACAGTAATACATACATAGTTGTATAAATGTGTTTTTTTATTTAAAATACTCAAATATTATTATAAATAAATATTGTTTAGTTAAAAAAAATGCATTTCCTTGGGCAAGTAATGTACCAACAAATAAACCGTGTGTATGTACAACACTTTACTTAGGCTGTGTTTCTCGAACAAAATATCAGTAATAGTATCGTTAAAATACTTTGATTTCATGAAATTATGCAACACTTTTGGTTGTTTCATTGAAAACTTATGCCGTCAAACGACTCAATTTTGAATAATTTTATGAAATCAAAGTATTTTAACTACACTTTTACTGATATTTTTGTTGAAACAACTCAGCCTAAATGTTTATTTCGTACCTATGGCTTTTTGATTTCGAATATATAATTCTTTTTCTTCTTCGTTTAGTAGACCTATTTGATCTGTTCTTCAGAAAATATGCCTCCTGGGATGACGAAGTCCAGCTATCCTTCCATCTCTTGGGTGGTCTACCGGGTAGGCGGCGCGCGGTGGCCAGAAGGAATTTCGTTCGGTGCTTTATATGCAAGTCTACCACTGTCCATCCTGGCTACGTGGTCCCTCCAATGTCTTCTTCTGGATCTACTCCGTCGAACGAGGTCTTGCATTCCACATTTTTTCCTTATTTGAACATTGCGAACACGATCTCGGAGAGTTTTACCAGTGATTGACCTTAGGACCTTCATCTCCGTTGTCCTTAGCATATGTCATGATCGGTCGCACGCATGTCTTATATATTCTGACCTTACTGTCAATACGCATGTGTTTATTTTTCCAGATCATATTTTTCAATCATCCAGATACGACAGATGCTTTATCTTCTTGTTCGTGGACTTCAGTGAATATATAATTAAGAACTGTTTACATAATACCCACAAAGATGACCTGTGAAATTCTGTAAGAACCTATTTTGTCGTCAAACTGTTTGCAAGTAGTCAGAAGCAATGTGATCAAATTCCCCGCAGTTGGCATGCATTTGTCAAATATTTTCTGAACGATCTTATTTCTGCATCCTTTGAACTCCTTCTTTCTTTACGTTATATGATCAGTTAATTTATAGTATTTATTTACTTTTGTTGTTTTGAAAAAAAATATTATTGTACTCAATACTAATAAAATCTTCGTACTCGTTGCGACAGTTGATTTTAAAAATTCAGTAAGGCAAAAATAACCCTTTTGGATGTTATATGAACATATTTACAAAAAGAAATTATGGAGGTAAAGAAACGAATAAACATTTGTTATAATAATAATATTATTGGATGGAGGATAGGAGAGGAGAAAGGAAGAGGGATAAAGGGAAATAGACGTGAATTTGTGTTTATGTGGATAGAAAGTGTGACGCTTTTTGAATGCTATTAAATTAGTGGCATCTCTGATACTCTCCGGCTGCTGGATAGATTCCACATCCGAGCTGCATGAACTGTGAACGAGTAAGTATAAGTAGAGGTGTGGTGTATTGGTATTGTATGTAAGTGTGCTATTATGTTGGGACCGTAAGTAAGTATAAGTAGAGGTGTGGTGTATTGGTATTGTATGTAAGTGTGCTATTATGTTGGGACCGTAAGTAAGTATAAGTAGAGGTGTGGTGTATTGGTATTGTATGTAAGTGTGCTATTATGTTGGGACCGTAAGTAAGTATAAGTAGAGGTGTGGTGTATTGGTATTGTATGTAAGTGTGCTATTATGTTGGGACCGTAAGTAAGTATAAGTAGAGGTGTGGTGTATTGGTATTGTATGTAAGTGTGCTATTATGTTGGGACCGTAAGTAAGTATAAGTAGAGGTGTGGTGTATTGGTATTGTATGTAAGTGTGCTATTATATTGGGACCGTAAGTAAGTATAAGTAGAGGTGTGGTGTATTGGTATTGTAAGTGTGCTATTATGTTGGGACCGTAAGTAAGTATAAGTAGAGGTGTGGTGTATTGGTATTGTATGTAAGTGTGCTATTATGTTGGGACCGTAAGTAAGTATAAGTAGAGGTGTGGTGTATTGGTATTGTATGTAAGTGTGCTATTATGTTGGGACCGTAAGTTAAGGCCATGTGAGGATAAGTGGGCGAATTCCTCTTTGAGGTACGTGGGTGTAAGAGGGTTATTAAGGATTTGGTAGAGAAGGGAAAGAACATGTGAATCTCTTCGGTGACGGATCTTTAACCAGTTCAGTCGTTGCCTGCTCTCGGATACGTGGTCGAACATCCTAAGTCCAAACACGTATCGAACGCAGACATTTTGTAACCGTTCGAGTTTGTTAATTTGTTCTTCATTTGTATCCAGGTAGGCAACTTCAGCATAGTCAAGTTATGGTAGCATGAGTTGTTGAGTTAGAGTGTTAGAGTGATTTTAGTCTTAACTGGTAAATAGTTTTTAAGTCGGTTTAGTCCATGATGTAATATATATATATAGTTGTATAGGTATGTGTGATTTTTTTCTGAAAGAAACAATATTTTTAAATATTTTGTTGATAAACGTATTTGGAATCGATTTCACACAATACATATCAATAATAATATCATTGCACTTAGATGACTTATATAAATATATGAAGTTATCACCCCTAATAATGATAAAAAAGAATCAAAATATTAAATAAATAACTGCTGTTACCAAAGTAGAAGAATACCATGGGCTTATAATTTCAAACTTAGCTATGAATCACAGAGTAACTCATAGTACACACTTCTAAATACTTGTAAAAATCTTGAAATCATAACTCACCACTATTCCACGGAAATGTAAAACAGACGAAGTAGTACAATCCAAATTGAGCTATAATTTAATTGATATAATTTATAATTGAAAAATAACTCATGTTATAAAAGAATTCAAAAATTACAAAATTCTTTGATGTTTTCACAATCAAAGATAACAAGTGAATCAAAAAAAAAATGTGCGGTCACCCATTTCATAATGATATAAATAAAGCCTTAATATTATACAACATGTATAGCAGTCTAAATTAAAGTTCAGAAATACAAAATGGTTCAATTTTTATCAAAATTGTCATCGGTTATATGCAAATTTTGAAAGTTTCAGAACTCTAACTGGTCGAGAAGGAAGTCATTACAATAATAAATAATATTTCAAAAAAAAAAAAATGTTACTCAAAATTAATTTTATAAACATCAATTCCATTACGCGATGTTTTCGCGGTTAAAGGCGGCATAAAAAAGTGGGCATTACTTCTCAACAAAGCAAGCACACATGCATGAATTACCATATAATTCTGTTTATGAATTTCGTTATCAGACTCTACGTTTTGAGCATCCTTCATAATATTACTAATATACATATTACACGTGTTTTCAATTTCTCGTCTCATCCTTCTGCTTTATTTTTCGTGTGGTTTATCAGAGTTAAAAGCCCTGAGTTCCAGCACTGAAAGCCAGTTCAACGCCTCCGGTATCGCCTCGTGGACGCCTTTGAGCCGACTACTACATTTCTTAATCTGGCAGTCTTGCACCACGTGTTTCAGCGACTTCACAGTAGGCTGGGCCGTCCATGTATGGAGAATTTTATTTTTTATCATATCTTGGCGATACGGGACGGAAAATTGGACATAAATATTTAGATTGTAACTGCATTTTTAATTTTTCGTTTTAATAGTACTTTTGGCCCTCTACTAATACTTGAAACTGGGCCTTGTACGATGTTTTTATAAAATATAAATTATTTTGGATGTTTGGATGAAGTGTGTTGATTTTTCAAAACTAAATAATATTCGTTTTATTGCGGATAGAGAATTTTTTTATTAACAACATACAACCGATCAAATTAACTATAACAGCGCGGCTGACATGTCTTCCGAAATTAACAAACATTTACTCCCTTTCAAATCAACGAATGGCGCGCGATACACTAGAACAACACGTACTAATACAATTAAAATGACATATTTATTATTACTACTGCATTCTACGTATTGCAACGAACATAAATAATTATTTTAATGTGATTTAACTTGAGGCAGAAAAATAAAAATGACAAACTTTTTACTTCTGGTAGAGGGCCAAATGTAGTATTGAATATTTTTTTTATTATTTTTTAGATTAACAGTATCCAAATAAGCAAGACCCCTTTCATAGGTGGATTCGAAAAAAAATGTACGGCCCAGTCCATACTCACATCCAGGATTTTCCCATTTTCCTCACCTACAGAGTAAGTAATTGCAGCAGCCCTGATCTGTTCTCACTCTGTTTTGCTGCACCCAAACCCTCTGTGGCAGGTCAAAACCAGGTACTTGGGTTGTAGGTCTTCCAAATGGAATTTATCTCTCCACAGTCCATATGAATGTAATATCGAAACCAATCCTAACATACGAAGCGGAATGTTGGTCACTGACTTAAGAGGACGAAAATATGCATCATTGAAAACTGGCAACAGAGATTTTTTTTGATATTTTTTATCTCTCTGCTTGTGGCATAGGCTCTACGGAGGGCTGGTGGAGAACGTCGAGCCAAAACTCAGCACATGATTAGGAATGATAATATGTCGACATTCGCGCTATCTTGAGAGTGGTGTCTGATACTTATTCGACTTACAGGATAAAAAATCTAATAATTGTTTGGTGTCGTTTAAAGGTTTAGGACCATTTTGCATGGGCGCTAATTATTTTTGTGTTGTGCTGCATTTTTATTATTTCTTATATTTAATATCACTTAAGAGTTGTTCCCGTAAACAGACAACAAACAATATGGTATGAAATAGAAACGAAGAAAATATTAATTTTTAACTTTATTAGTAAAGTAGATTTAAAATTATGATCTTGAGAGAAAAACCCTGGATCTGTTTATGAGAGTAGCGTCTAGCCCCTGAGTTTCTTTTCTGCATTCTTAGGTCAGTTTAAGTTTGTGTATAATAATAATAGCGACTCGCGTGAGCGAGTTGCTTTATAAATTGAATTATAAATTATTATAAATTAAATATATAATATTCTTTTAATTTTTCGCATTTAATATAAAATTTCACAGCTCATTTGACTTAATACTACGAGATCTCAACCAATCAGAGAGCCAACCGGAAACAGAATGCAAACGGGTAGATTCAGATTGTAGACTCGTGTAGTGTTTATGAGACGATGTATACAGTTCAGATATTTTTACCCATCAATAATATAAAATTGTCACCAAAGTATTTAAACCTACACAATACTTTGAAACATAGGCTATCGATGGATAGAAAGCAGAACACTATACCTAACTAAACCTAACCTAATCTAATACGGGATGTAATAAAATACGACAGCGAAATAATAGTAGGATGTGTACGTAAATCTCCATTCCCGTCAATTTTTTGGCTAGGTTTAGTTATTTTCAATGAAAATAGCAACTCGCGTGAGCGAGTTGCCTTATAAATTGAATGGAAATTTGTTGCAGGAATAATTTTATCAACAGCTTTGCCATTTGAGGTTAGGAAAAAGATTATTATGTATTCGCATTTTATCACATTTTTTCAAATAAATTAGTTTTCGCGACATTATTTTAATTGTATAATACTTTACATACCCAAGTACTATTTTTAATACTACTTTTTATTAATTGTGTTGAAAATTTTCGCGTTTAATATCAACTTTGACAGCTCTTCCGACATTGGTAAAATGAATAGTGCGTTTTCTAAGGTCTAGTAAGCAGAACATTCTCGCCTCAGAACCAGAATTTAATTCTTGCAGAAACAGATTGCAGATTTATTAAAAATAATAATATGCTATAATACATTTTTATGTACAAGAAAACATATATTATATACTAACAAGAACTTTTCTCAAACGATAGAATATCGATAGAATATTTTACCAAATAAAGTATGCGTCATATCCTTTCAAGTTTTATTCATAATTCAACATCAGCATTTATCACGTAAACACAACATACACGCCATCATGTTCGAATAATATATTTTCTGAAACAAGGGATCATTTGGTGTTGAAAAATACTAACAAAAGAAATATGATATCGAATATGCTGAGTAACAACATACTATCAATAAATACACAAAATAGAATAAAAGGATAAAATATGTTCGAGTTGTCTATTTCATGGCCGAACAACATTATACCGAAACGCTTATTGTGAGTGAATTGGAACCTTTTCATAAAATTATTTATAACTCATATATATCACATTTACAGCACTGTTATCAAACCAAAGCAACACGGTATACGGAGTATATGTATTGTATATGGCCTGTATATGACTCATATAACAAGAACGTTTGAAATAGGGTAACAGTTTATGATCATTTTCTTTCTCTATTTTTATGAATCGTTTAACGCTGTACGTGTTAGTATCATACATCGAAAAGTCGACTTTGATTATTTATTTCTTATATCGTATATCGAAAAAAAAATGTTATAAACATTTCCATTCAAAAAATATGGGTTTATGAACAAAATTCAATATAAATTATTATGTTTTTCTCAGATAATAATTTTATTTTTTTTTTATTTTATTGGTCGATAGAGAGTTATACAGTCGACACAATTTATAAAACAGACAATTTACATTGGTTTATTAGTGGACCAGTGAAAACTCCATGCATTATTCAATAGGATAATTAATATTGATACAAAAAATTACAAATAATATATACAAATAATATGTCGGCCTTCGTGGCTCAGTTGGTTGGGTATCTGACTACTGATCCAAAGGTCCCGGGTTCAATTCCCGGTGGAGACACAGTTTTTAATTGTGTTTTCAGTCTGGATCTGTGAGACGATTAATATCGTAAGTCTCCAGAATGTGGCAACTTGTTATTGGGTGCGTGTTAAATTAATATTTGACATAGTACCTGTTAGTTGCCCGAAAAATAATATATAATATATAAAAATATATAATTATTGATTAACCAGTACATATAAAAAAACACCAATATAAGACAGCTGATTAAATCAAAGTACTAGAAAAGATAGAAGGAGACAGCCGACCTAAACTCACTAAGAGAGCTCGCAGATATAATATAAATTGATTGCGTCTTTTGAGATGTAGGTACTTTTTTTTCTGACAAACTTTTCGACATCTCAATAGAGACGAAGTCGCAATATTATAGAAGAACCAGGAACTCAGGTCACCTACAGGGCTTACGAACTGTCATCGGCTGGTTTACGTGATCAATTTATGCGCATGCGCAACGTTCACAAATTATGCCTTCTTATTGAGTTCCTTTACTAATGCAAATTTTGAAAGATCTATATATTTGAATAATGAGTGAAAATAAGACATAATTACTTTTGCCATCTATGAAGCAATGAAGAAACCCTTTTGTAAAGCCATCTATTGGTTTATTTGTCCTTATAAAAGAGGTAACTATTTTTTGTGTAAGTTTGATCTCTTATGTTTTACTATAAAAACAGAACCAACAGTTTAGATTATATTCAAAATGGGTATATTTATTTATATATTTAAAGAAATACCACCAGAATACACAAAACATCAGCATAGTAGTTCCATTGCTCCAATAACAGGTTTTTACAACATATTACATTATTTATTTATTTATTTATTTAATATTGCTTCTCGGGCAACTAACAGGTGCTATGTCAAATATTAATTTGACACGCACCCAATAACAAGTTGCCACATTCTGGAGACTTACGATATTAATCGTCTCACAGATCCAGACTGAAAACACAATTAAAAACTGTGTCTCCACCGGGAATCGAACCCGGGACCCTTGGATCAGCAGTCAGATACCCAACCAACTGAGCCACGGAGGCCGACAAATATATGTTATAAGTATGTAAATCATAATTGATGAAATTAGCCTTGAAGAATAAAATTTAAATAAGGTATTTATATCACTCACAGTGTAATGTATTATTAAAAACATGCTTCAGAAAACTATTAATGACTGTTGATATACTTTTATCAAACGCTTGAAGGTGCTGAGGCTGTTTGAGAATATGTCGAAGTTCTCAATTTTTATATTCCATGTTATTACATGGTATTTAGTTTTATCCATTTTTGAAGGTTCTTTCAAATTGGTAAAACTAAACAAGCAACGTTTTCAACAATTTCTAGAAAGAAAAATATTTTTTACAGTAGGTATGTAATAAGAAATAAACAAAAAGAAAAGAAAATAACATTATTTAGCCCTTTGTATCCGGACCTAAACCGGAGTATGTGAACAGCTTTCTTCTCTTTTATTAAAAACATTGTGGTGTGATAATAGAACAATGTCAATTCATTTCACGTCCTCTGATCATCGAAAGTGTGAATATGGCAGTTATTAAAAATCGAATAACTGCCATATTCACCATACACTGCTCCAGCAATCCCAGAAAACAGGAAAGGAAAAGGACGTCTAATATCTATGTATGTACATGGTGGGGTATTATGAGTAAGTTCATGGATAAAGCCCAAATACCAGCCCCAACAATACAGGACAGATCATCCTGGCGCCAAATAATAAGAAGGTCCAACCCTACCTTAAGTAGGACAAGGTCAAGAAAAAGAAGAAGAGAATGTAATGGCACAATAGGATGTGAATATTATAAGAAATAGACGCCAACCTGTTTTTGTATTGAAAGAAAATGGTCGTAATAAAATAGTCATCGTTTTATGACATTTGCTAAAATTTTGCGACTCGCCTTTCAGCGCAACTCGAAATGAGTTTTCTCGTATTGACTAAAGAAGATTTAATTGAATTCTGGAGCCGTCTAATAAAACTGATAATCATCTTACCTGAAAGGAGTTTCTCAGCCAAACAAAGGGATTTTCCTTGAGAAGAAGGCAAAGGCTGTATCACTGCCACACACAAGGGAATAAACGGTAAATTTACATCGAACAACGATACGGGCAATACATTTCAACCAGGGCCGGATTCACCATAGGTTCAATGGAACAGTTTCAACAATCCCGAAGAAATCTTGGCCAACAAATACAAGGGAAAATGTGATGTTCTTGTTTTGAATTACGACTGTCGGAATAGTCTCTCTCTGTCGCTCCAGATCAATCTCGTGGTATGTGAGGATGGGATGGAAAGAGTTTGAAGTTCTTTGTTTGATGCCTCGTTTATATTGGTTTAGTGTTTAGTCAAGTCAATAAAAACAGTAGTGTTAACATCCCGGATAGTGGCGAGTCAACTTGGCTTGCAAGATGCCGTGCAAGTTGAGCGAAATATAATCGCTTTTTTACATACATACCATCACGCCATGTCCCTTGCGGGGTAGGCAGAGAGAACCGAACGCCACATTTTTCTATCCTGGCACGCATCCCTCGCCTCGTCCACATTCATGCATCGTCTCATACATGTTCGTCTATTGCTCACACTTCTAACATTTCCGTCTTTCAAAACTTCGTTCACATGGTCGTGCCATCCCTTTCTTGGGCGTCCCCGACCTCTCATTCCATTCCTTTCCGCTCTGTATATTTTCTTTGTCAGGCGCTCCTCATTCATTCTCCCCATGTGACCAAACCATCTCAATCGCTTTTTTGCGGCAAGTTATACCCCTCACGTGCACACTCATCCCGCGCGGCACTTCTCTCCTTACCTGACGTATGTAAACGTCAATTTAGTATAATGTATCGGTTAAAGTAGACGAATGTGAGCACGTGTATTAATCTTCAAATATATTCGACGTTGTCCGTTAAATGTACATCTCGACGAAAGAAATTCCTTGAATGTCTAATTGACTATAGTCCATATTGAGCCCTGCCCTCCTTCAATTACAACTTCTACCGTCCCCTTATCCTCGACCATCGTATTCCAATCTGAGACCTGTTGTCTTTTATGTATCTTTCCTGAAATCATCCTCCCATCTCAGCTTGGATCTGCCAATCTTGCCGCTACCCTCCGGATGTCCTGCTAAAACCTTTTTTGGTACTCGTGAGCTTGAAGTTCTATGCACTTGTCCAGCCCATCTCAGTATTTTCAGTCATTCAGACGGATAGAGTGTCTGGGAGCTGTATAAATATCATAATGCTCATTATTATGTCGGACTCTGCATACCTCTCCTTCTCATACCGCCCCTAAGATTATTTAAAGTACTTTTCATCCACTTACTTCGTTGTCAGTGTGGACGCCTCACATTCACAGGCCAAGAGAGTTCTAATAATAATTGTCTAGTATAATGTCATAATTTTTTATATAAATGTTTCTTGATTTGAACACTGGCAGCAATGTGAAGTTTAATTAGCTGCTGTGATGCGTTTTTAACGACTTACCACTAAACGGGTGTAAACCAGGTATGAATGGCGACTGTCGATATGGTCTTTTTCTCTGTCATTCCGGACTAAACGATCTGCAACATATTCGTATAACATTTGTTTGGCTTCCCAGTTTGGAAAAGCGTGTTTGTCGTTTTAGGAGTTGAGCAAATTGTTTAAACTATTTAGATATTACATGAAATCAAAATGTTTGGTGGACCTCAGTGAATGGGGATCGCATAGGAATGGGAGAGTAGAGTCGAAGAGGGATAGTCTATGTTCTGCAGAGGGCAAATATGGTTTGATGATGATAATGATGAGACATAATAAATAATATTTATTTACAGAGAACATTGTCACCTCATTTATTTATTTATTTATTTATTTATTACTTCCATCAACGGCTAAATAGCCTTTTACAAGAACATACAAAATAAAATAGTACAAACACGTTTAATATATACAATAATACTATAAAATGAAAACAAAAAGAGATGTATATAATATGTACAAACATTAAAAAAGAATGCAACATAAAAAAACAGTTGGAAAATAAGCCATGAAACATAATATAAAAAAGAGATGCCTAAAACTATGTATACCTACATCCATACAATATACAATACACAAAATATATGGATGCAGAAACAAAATTATATAAATAATTAAAAAAAAGAGTATAAATAACCATTTAACAACAAAGTAACGTAAAAATGGATTACAAGAGAGATAGAAAAAGTTAAAAGAGAGTCCCATACAATATACCATAAATTCAAAATAAAAAAGTAAATAAAACAATAATAACACGTCATTATAAAGAAATAAAATTGACATTTTGCATCAAGAAATATTGATGCAATAAGTTTTTATATTTTGAAAATGACAAGTAATAAATATCGCCTAGACTAGAGTACGCATTACCCAAATAATGAAGCCTTGCTATTGGCGAATAATATTGTTGTAGTGTACGTGCGTTAGAATAGTAAAAAGGTACCGTTTGCCTGTTAGAACGTACTGGCGCATGATATACAATTTGTTCAATAAGAGCAGGGCTGTCAAAACATATAAGGACTGTTGCATTCATTTTAAAAAAAAATTTAAACAAAAAATAGGTAAACAAGCAAAAAATTAAATAATATTTCTGGCGCAGTTCAGAAGTGACATCTGTGCTAGAACATTATCATCACATGTTTGCTTTGTTGTTGCTTTCATTGTTTACAAAAAAACAAACAATCAATAGATGGCGTTACAAAAAGGTTTCTTCGTTACTTCATAGATGGCGATGGTGTTTTTCAGTTATTTTTAAACGATCAGTTTCCCATTATTAAAATAATAGAACTATCAAAATTGCAATTGCATGAAGGTGAACGTTGCGCAAGCGCATAAAGTCATTCCTAAGCCCTGTAAATAACTTGAGTTCCTGATTCTCCTTTAATATTCCAACTTCAAAATTTTTTCTAAAAAAATATATACAACTACTACATAAAAAAAAATTAAAATATTATTTTCTCGCCACTATCAAGGTCTTAATGAAACTAAATTTGACAATACTTATCCAACACTACTTGAAATATTTACAATGTTGCCAAATGTGTGGGCGGAGTTACAGTGATTATACAATGTTGTCGATCGTAATAAATCGAATCAATGGAAAAAAGCAGTGTTCTGTTTTAATTGTCAATTTGAAAAAAGAGTTAATAATATTTATGTACAAACCAAACTTAATTATTTTTCTCTCGGTGTTTCCCATATAAGTATTCTGTTTATTTTAAGAAAACATTACAAAAAAATGACAATCAAAAACCTTTTAAATGAATAATGATTTTCAAGGGGACATTTGCGAATTGACACGAGCATTTGTGGATTGGCTCGGAGCCCTCAACGTGAATGTGTGATTGACATATCGTGCTGTTTATGTTTGATTGCCGTCATTGCTGTGTTTTGATTTTAAATATTTGATTCACTAGTACCATACGATAAATAAATAGGGGAAGGGGGCGCCGTTTTAATTTAGTGCGTCGGGCGACAAAAGTCGTAGATCCGGCCCTGATTCTTACAATTATCCCTGCAATGTTACAAAATAACAACTTAAAGTTTTAAACGAAATGGATTCTTTAAACTCTAGTGATTTTTGAGAATTTCAATTAATGTGAGAACACAGAAAGTTGTGACGACATCTACATACAAAGGAAAGATATTAACAATTTTCAACTGCGAACCCTGCAGTATACTTTTTGAATTTTAAAAGTAAAATCCTTTATCCAGCAATTCAAATCAGAAAATTTCTTCAATTTGAATAGAGGTATGTGGTATTCGGTTCTCATTGCCTTCATAATTAGACACGGTTTAATAATATGTATGTATATATCCATTAAATTCATAATACAGACGACAGAAAATAGTGGAAGCACTATTCTAAGCCGGTACCTCACAGCTAACATTTTTTTATTTATTACAAATATCTTTCCTTTAATCTCAGTGATTTATTTGATATGACAGGTATAAACAACTGTGATTACTGATTTAGATCAATTTGATATGACATGTACAAACAACTGTGATTACTGATTTAGATCAATTTGATATGACATGTACAAACAACTGTGATTACTGATTTAGATCAATTTGATATGACATGTACAAACAACTGTGATTACTGATTTAAACCAATTTGATATGACAGGTACAAACAACTGTAATTACTGATTTAGATCAATTTGATATGACAGGTACATCCAGGGCCGGATAAATCATAGAACAACCCGGAACAAGAAATCAGGGCGCTTGTCTAAAAAGGGCGCTTAAAATCCTAAAATGTTAATTATATAAATCAAAAATTCCCCAGGTATGGCACTCGGTTCTCTCTGCCTTCCCCGAAAGGGACACGCCGTGATGGTGTGTATGATAAAATTCTGCGGTGTTAATATCTTGTCCGTCTATTACCGTGTTATTCGTAAACATATATAGTCGATTCACACACACACACACACACACACACACAAAATAATCATTCTAATAATTTACTTGCTAAAGTGTTAAATTATCTACATAATGAAGCCAGCGCCCCCCTATCTGAAATCGCCCGGGCGCTTGATAATGAATTTCATATGAGATGATAGCGGCGTGTTTGAAAACATTCCAGATGCTACACGCCACAGTAACTTTAATTATACATTATACTAAGAACTCTTATTGCTTGTTAATGAAACTACATAAGCCGTTTCAATAAGCGGAACCTGTCAGCAACTAATAGCAAGGTTTTCTAAAAAAGGAAAACGAAGTTCTTTAGAAATGTTATGATAATTTCAGTGAAGTTTTCCCTTTCGACTTTAGCGACATACTTACTTATTTTCTCGATCTCGGTCGCCGACTCGTCACCTGACTCTTTCAATTATTCATATATTATTGTTTCTATCTCTCTCTTCTGTCTGATGTCAAATGTTAACACGTGTCCATATTTTTTACGAGTCTAGTATAGACCATAGATTTTAATATATACCTATAACTAGATGGAATACTAGTCGGCAAAGTGTATCAAAATCAATGGGAGTTTTCGTGTGCTGTTTTGTGTAAAATTCATTGGCATACCTCGTTTTATTAATATTAATTTATGTAGGTATTTATTATACCAAGAACTTATTTAGTGTTTTGTGTTAATTAGAATCGCGATTTGTTTTTTTTATTTTAAGTTTGGTGTGATTTTAAGTTTTTACTGGAATTTGATAATTATATTGAGTTTTTTTTAATTAAAAATAGTTTTTATGATATTTTTAATGTTAACATTAGTTATTAAGTTTAGTTTATTTACATAATACTTGAGATAGTTAAAAGGACTTTTAAATTATATTTAACTTTAAACGGTTTATGTGATGATCCAATATTTTAAAAATTGTAAGACCTAAGGTTTTAGTTTAAAATGCCTACTTCTCAGGATACGTTACATACATGAATAGGAATAGGTAGAATTATAATTTATTTTTGTTCTTTGGTTTATATTGATATATTGATTTTTACTGTATAATATTGCATAATATACTGCATAATATAATATTGAAATTCCAAACATTTGAGAAGGAAGGGGGGGGGGGGCGGTTTGAAATATATTGCTCTGGGCGCAAAAACATGTTTATCCGGCCCTGGGTACATCTGGTACATACAACTGTGATAACTGATTTAGAACAATTTGATAAGACAGGTACATACAACTGTGATAACTGATTTAGATCAATTTAATATGACAGGTACCTACATACAACTGTGATTACTGATTTAGATTAATTTGATGTGACAGGTTCATACATCTGTGATTACTGATTTAGATCAATTTGTTCGAAGAACAATCAGCACGACTATGGATAAGTCCGGATATTGCGTCGTCTAACTCACATTGTATTTTGAAGAAAAAACTAAAGAAGGAATATTTATCCCTTTACATCTGATCCCGATTTCCCCTCCTTATATATATATATGGTTGGACAATTTATATAGCGCCGTTTTCGTGAAAACTCACCTCAAGGGCGCTTTGTAGCTATTAGTTTTTCATGTTAGTAAAAGCTTAAAATCTAGGTTATTGATCTTAAATTAAATTAAAAATAAACATAAAAACGATGTATACAGTAATTAGTATATTCTATTTAATTGAATCTAATGCCATGAAACGTTGAGAAACGTTGAGTCCTTGTTCTCTCCTAATCATTTTGTTGATGTACATATAAAATTTTGTCATACTTTGTAATCTGGTTGGTTGGAAGAAATTGCCTGGTGGCAATAAGCCCGCCAGTATGCATTATTTTTTTTTATATTATGTACAAGAAGATAAATATATAAATAAATTAATCAATAAATAAATTAATTATTTAGTAAATTCATAAATAAATAAATAAATATTTTTTTGATTGAATAAATAAACAGGAATGAATGGCTTCTTTTTACCTCAACAGTTTTTCTGGCTCCTTTGCCTCGTGGTCGATGTTCAGGCGATGGCCTCAGGTTCTTGGAGTCGATCTGGACGTTGGTCTGCATCTTTGGAACTTATTTTAACAACACTTTTACTAAAAACACTTCACTATATTTAATCATAAAATTACATAAACTCACGGTTGAACTTTATTTTTCATTTAATGTACGGTATCACTTATTATGATTCAATAACTTCGAGCAAAATATACTTACTCATTTTTTAGATCATGTAAAATTAAATTTAAATTAGGTACTTTGAAAGAGTTTCGATTTATAATTTCATGCTTACATAAGACGGGAAACGTGATTCGACCTATATCTTAGAAATATAATTGAGCCTATTATTGGGGTAGGCAGAGAGAAGCGATCGCCAAACATTTCTCTATTTGCATACATTCATCGCCTCACTCACATTGCACATCGTTTCATACATACATATTCCTGTGTTTTTAACACCTATAAAGTTTCGTAACATTGTTCACTGGGTCAGGCAATGACATTTTATATGTATACACCATATATGAGAACAAAACGCTCTACGAAAATGGTACAGTTTAAGTTCTTATAATGACACCAAGAAAGAGCTCGAAATGACGGAATAGATAAGTGAGACACACACTGCAGACTATTTTCTCTTTTACTCCCGTGTAATGAAATTAGTGAATTTAGTACCTACTTATCATAGAATTATAAGGTACAGAAGCCGCGTGTAGTACAAATTTCGAATTCAAATGTAAGTTTTTTTACATGTGTGTGTGAGGCGGTAGATCGGTTGGTCTACGTATTATGTAGGTGTGCGTATCGGTAGGTGTACGTATATGGCCGGGCGAGTGAAATTCGTCTGTTTCAGCGTAGTTTTAGTTGGCATACATTAATTGCGCTGACTTGGTATCTGTATCATATACATATAATCTAAAAAAAAAATATAAGGTACTTATATTTTTTTGGCTCGTGACGACACAGGGGTCTCCACAAGGCAGATTTTGTAAATATGCTGACTTGAAAAATCGGAAGCGTATTTTTTTCTCGTTCACTCAAAATTAAATCAATTATCGTCATATTTATATAAACATATTAATCATTGATATGAAATAAATATGCAGCATGAAATGATATAGTTCAGCGAAATGATGTATATTACCATAAAATGATAATATATGCCTTACTCTCCACTGCAAATCCGATTCCATTACGATCCGATTCGCTAAGATCCTACCTTTTTAACGGAGAAATATGCGGTAGGAAGGTAGGTTCTAAATATAGATGGGTCGATGGCAGAGCGGTTAGCGCATTGGGTTAGTAATCCAGTGGTCGCTAGTTCGAATCCTGCCTCGACCGATTTCGTTCACCTATATTTATGCTTATTTTAGGGAACGTAGGAAGATGTATATGTACTTGTTTAACAAGGACATATTCATTTTTTTTATTAAAAAAAAAAAAAAAAAAAATGAAATTTGAATTTGGGATCGGATTCGAGTTTAAAAATAATTAACTTTAATTATAAATAATCATTTAAAGATAAAACTATCACTTTAATATCTTCAATATTACACTCTCACTTTAAGTTATTTGTAAGGCTGCATCGGTTTTTCACAGTTCTTGTGTAATTTTTACATGTTTTCATCGTACAAGAAGGTATTTTGACTACGACAATATGTCCGAAAACTGCACGCAAGCAAACTAAAATGCGGTATGAATTGAGTGATGCATGTGCCTATCTTTCAAGACTAGTAACGTATCAATTGTTTTTTTATTGTATCATTGGGGTCATGCCAATATGTTTCCAACTTACTCCTAACACATATAAGTACCATCTATATATCTAGTTAGTATCTCAAATCTAACAGAATTTTTTTTCAGCTGTAGAACTTTTCATTATCAGTTTTTTTTTTCATTCATTTCTCTTAATATAAGTTCATGTCGAGTCAATATAACTATAACAGGTTATTCAGTGCTTTTTAATGTGTATGAAGGAATTACGAGCTTAAAACTATTTGAGCTTATCAAGTTGGGAACTCCGAGAATGTTAATAGTTAATACAGTAGTTAGTAAGTCATAACTGTTATGGTTACGTCTCTTTCATTTTCCTTAGTTCATATATATAGATATAACGATCCTTATTAACATGTATTTAAACTTAAATCAAATTAGATTAGTTAAGATTATTTAGTGTGCATTCGCTGTGATTTATAACATTAACATAAATCAATCATTTTAATAGCGGTGATAGCCCAGCGGTATGGTCGTCGCCTCCCATGCGTGAGGTCGACGGTTCGAATCCGGACGGGGCACGCACCTCTAGATTTTCAAAAAATCTATGTGCGGATTTATATCACTTGCTATGTGTAGCCATGATCCAATTTGTCTGGTTCCCCTTTCTAAGGGTTACGAAGGTCAGATGGCAGTCGCTTCAATGTAATAATCAGACTCGCCAATCCCAGGATCATAGTCAAAGTGTACCCCGATAGAAACGGAAAAAAAGCGCTTAGGTGAAGGAAGAAAGTATCAATCATTTTACTTAGATAATCAATTTACTGGATTTATTTTAAAAGTTCATGTATGTATTTTATTTTGGAAAAATAAATATTATTATTATTATTATAAACATGATGATCTCAGTTATGATCGGGTAATTTCATTCACAACGGAGCGTACTCAAGTTGTGAGGCTATGTGTTTGTGTGATTGTGTGTATGTGTGAAAGGTCCTGGGTTCAATTCCCGGTAAAGACACAGTTTTTTTATTGTGTTTTAAGTCTGGATCTGTGAAGCGATTAACATGGTAAGTCTTCAGAATATTACTGGGTGCGTGATAAGTTAATATTTGATATAGTTCATGTTGTGTTGCCCGATAAGTAGGTATTATTAAAATAAAATAAAATTAATGAATGAATAAGAACATTCTCTCAAAGAAACAAGAATACTTACTTTGTACTGAAGTGCTAGACGATCGAATATTTTCATCATATGTATGTTTATTTCCCACTTCAATTTTAAAATTTTATTAAGTAGTTTGATAGTTCTTTTTTCATGGTAGTCAATTTTATTTTTATTATAAATTTATTTTGATATAAATTAAATCATTAAAACTGAGGAGGACATAGCAGAGAGAATGATATCAGGCAAAATCTTGAGAGACCGAGTGAGTAACACCACAATAAGGGAAATAAGGCTGCCTATCTTATGATATCATCAGATGGAGTAGGCATCTTAATAATAAACAGCACCAGACTTCCTCATATCGTGCTGCACAATCAACCTCACGGTACCCGCCCTCGCGGTAGACTGCATAAAAGACTGAGGGGTGATTGCTGGGAACCGACATCGCAGGAGAAGCAGACCTCTTGAAGGAAGAAGAAGAAAAAATAATCAAAACCGCAGTAATGAAAACGTACAGTATGAAAGCGTAGATAGCTTCAACAAAACAAGTAATTATCATTGTTTTTACTACATTAACCAGATTATGTATTTCTTGTGAAAAATCGAAATAGTTGTTGAATTAATCCCCAAATTATTCCGTTCAAAGTTAAGTCAAAAGTTTTTAATGACAACCATTTAATTACGATTAGATCTTTAACTGAAACAAAATTTTATTCGGGAAATGATAACAGCCGAAAAACAAACATTATATTTTATACTATTATTTATAAGACTAATATTATTCAATACCGAACAGTAATACAAAACATGCGATCTAAATAAACCGTTTTCTCGCTTTGGTATATTAATTTCTCACGCAAATATTACTTTTCTAGACTTGAACACTGGTTAGTTGGAAGATATTGCCATATGGCAATATACTCGCCACTTGCGCGGGATGCAAGGAGGTGTTTTTTATTATTATTTCTATAAATTTGTGCTGCTATTTCATACTCTTACACACTCGCTCTCGCGCGCACACCACACACAATCATAGTATTCAAACACATACAATGCTCCTCTCTGATTTCCCTTTCTCCTCGTTTGTTGCCTTCTACCCCGTTTTTATTCCTTTGTATCTTTTTATTGTTGCAATAAAATAAATCAATAAAATATGTAACATATCCGTCTTACTTATAAACGTAAACTATCTATAGTACCTGTCAATAGAACGTGATTAACGAAAAAGTTCACTAAACCGTGACTATATTTATTACACCTTTATTAAGTAGACGTCAAGTTAGTACAGGCCGAGAGGATGTTTAACACTTGACTAACGCGTCATACCAAATATTTCAAAATGGCAGATCTTTTACATACATATGATCCGGCGCATATTTGAGATTGACAGAAAAATTTCATCCTTATAACGTTTTTCCTTGTTAATTCTTCATCGCAATCGTGTTACTTACTTTCCGTGTCTGGAACACCATCATATTCATAGCCCCCAATATTCGGCCACTCGGATTCCACTAGTGTTTGCTATCACTGTGTCTTGGTGCGTGCATGTCGCTCCTATCATGGGACATGACAGTAGGTGCACGTTGTCCTGTCTGGCGCCACACTCGCAGATGTCTTCCTCTCTGTAACCCCATTTCTTGAGGTCACTGTAACAGCAGGAGACACCCGTTCTGAGCCTATTGAGCGCTCTCCATGTTGGATAAGGCAGGTTGTGTCCCACTGACACGTCCTCCGCGGGTGGTAGCTGCGTGCGTTCGACCCTATCACGCCACAGTGACAGCCTTCGGGCCTCAGGGAGGCCAACTATAGGGGTGGTCATCTCCAGGAAGCTTCTTCTGGACTTGAGTCTGCACTGATGCGGCTGTGAGCCATACATTGGATGTCTAGGGTCAGTTTGCTGCTTGCTCCGTTCGACTTCTGCTGCAACACGCCGTCTGATCGTAGGGGGGGCAATACCCACAATTTGATAGAGTTCTTTAGTGGGGGTCGGTTTTAGGCAACCAGATATTAATCTGGCTGTTTCATTAATTGCCACATCTACCCTTTTTGCGTGTGATGAGTTGTACCATACTGGTGCAGCATATTCAGCAGCAGAGAAACACAGTGCCAGTGCCGAGGTTCTTAGGACATGGGGTTGGGCTCCCCACTTTGTGCTGGTAAGCTTTCTTATGATGTTATTTCTGGCACATACCTTCTTCTCGACCTCTTCACAATGCCTCCTAAAAGTCAAGGATCGGTCCAGACGAACACCCAAATATTTTGGTGCGTCATTGTGTTCCAGTTCCTGACCCTGCCACCATACTCTTAGCTTTCTTCCCGCATCCCTATTTCTGAGGTGGAAGGCACAGACTTGAGTCTTCGCTGGATTTGGCTTCAGGTGATTATCCTTGTAATATATAGCCAAATCCTGGAGAGTTGCAATCGTGTTTAATTAAAAGACACACCGCGTTGTGCCGTGCAAAGTTAATTTAAGCAATCGTGTTTAAATTAACTTTGCACGGCACAACGCGGTGTGTCTTTTAATTTTTATATGTCAGTTATCCAAAGATCGCATGCATTTATCTATTTTTTGACATCTATGAAGCCAATGAGGCCATATGAAAAAAATACAAGAGGGTGTTCGAAAACAATTCGGTGAACTAGTTAGTCACATCTTAGTATACGTTTATAAGTAAGTATTTTAATACCGCTCTTAACACTATTTTAGTGGTGCTTATCTAGTTTCGCGTTTAGTACATAAGCTTTTAACGAAATCTAATAAGTAAGACCGTGTGTTTTTCAAGAATATGATTGTTTGGTTGAAAAACTGTGGTATAGCGTAAAAGTTATAGGGGGCCAGGGGGCCTACGCAATATGCCATGTTATCTTATATTCGTTCAAGAAAAGAGTGTTCTTAAATTGGATCAGAGAAATAAATTTCGTAGGCAAGTGACACATTACAAGAATAAGCTACGCTACAGCGTTGTTGGCGTCCAAAAGTAAAAACCATCGACTACAATTAAATATTATAAATGGTTAGGTTGGTAGTCTATTTATTTTCTAAATCTGAGCTGTATAATATGTGTTTTCCCCTGCCAATTGGCTGTCATTGCATATTAAAAATATTATTTTTGATATGAAAAAAAAAGATCTCGAAATAGCTATTGCCTGGATTCCAGGTCACCGTGGCATTATTGGTAATGAGAGAGCTGATAATTTAGCTAGATTTGCTATTTCATCGGGTGATCCTCACAGATACAAATTTAATTTGATTCATGACATCCTTCCTCTTGTTCATTCTTATATGTTGAATGAATGGAATACACACTATAATTTATCTTCAATTTCAAAAGGTTCAAGATATGCATCGATTCAAAAATTTATCCCCATCAAACCATGGTTTTCCAAATTTCGTTGTAGCAGACATGAATCTTCCGTCATATGCTGATTGAGATTCGGACACTGCTGTTCCCCTTCTCACCTAGCAAGGTTGGGTATTAAGAACTCATCTCTTTGTCAATGTGGCCAAGAAGAAGGCAGCTTGGATCACATATTTTTCAATTGCCCTACATCTAAGCTCCCAATATCTTTAACACATCTGATTAAATTTAAAATATTTCCTCCTCATAATATCACCTCCTTACTCAGCCTTAATAAATTTCAAGTACTTAATGTTCTTACAAAATTTATCAGACAGAATAACGTCAAATTGTGATTTCATTTTCTACTTCCCATTTAAAAACAAAACTTTTGTCACAACTTTTAAAATTTTTAATTTCAGTATTAATTATTAATATTTTTTTTTTTTGGTTTCCCACATATTTTATAATTTGTTGTTTATTTAATTGTAATTAACAAATGCACGATTTTGTAACAAACTTGACTCTGGCCAATGTTCCTTCATTTGAGGTTACAAGTGCCATTTAAATAAATAAATAAATAATATGTGTTCTGTCATCGCCTATTTGGCGCACGTTTGGTAGGTTATATTCTCTTTTGCGCGCGTTCGGTGATTATTTAATTAAATGTGAGTAAGCAAATTAAACACGCGAAAAAAATTTTAAGTATATGTTTACTATTTCTACGATATAAAACCGAAATATTATATTAAACACAAAAATCATCAAACAAAATATCAATTTGCGCGGCAACTTTTTCACAAAATTGTTTGCTTCTTTTTTAATATGCAAAAATATATATTTGAGTATATTTTAATACATGTTCACATAATTTACCAGGTTCAACGAGAAAATAATGATAATAAATGAAATATAAAAACAAATTTCTATCAAAATACCATGTTCCAGACCAAATTTTAGTCGCTAATGACGTTTCATTATTATCCAAAAAAAACGTTAATTTTCCATTCCAAACGTCAGAAATATGGCACGTTGCCTACCGACGATAACCAGTTTGTATGGCCGTTGCTAGGCGTCGAAAGGAATCATAGCGAATATAAGATCACGTATAACGTATCGTTTATCAATGGCATGTTGCGTAGCCCTGTCACGTGACAACTGTCATTTCCATACATTTAGTTATCTTTGCTTATTCTCTCTCTCTCGCTAAATTGGCATGTTGCCTAGGCCCCCAGGTCTCGACTTGGGCTGAAGCTTCATCGAAGAAGAATAATGAAAAATTATTAACCAATATGTCGGCTTTTCGGGTACGAAACGCTGAGAACTAATTAGTTAAAAATATTCCACACATTAATTTGCAGATATGTAAAGTATCATTATACAAAAGAGTTTTAATATCACAAATGTGTTTTTATTTCATTGCTTTTGACATGAAAAACAAATGCATGCATGAATAATGCAAACTTGCTTTTTGTTGTTTTTGTCAAAAAATATTAAGTGGTTACCACTAGCAGAGTTGAAGTGCCATCGAAATGAAGTACAAAACTTTTACAAAAGAATCCATAATTATTTACGACAGAATTTCATAAAACATGACAGGAAATTTTACGATTATTTCAAGCAAAAAGTTCTCTAACGATATAGATACTTTGAACTTATATCCTTAATCTACTAAAAAAATGTTGGACTGGATAATAAAACTTGCCAACTTACTAAAATGTGTATTTTCGCTAGGATTTATATTTAATATCACGTTAGGAGTATTAAATAGCAACTTGTATGAAATTTGAGGAAAACACGTAAAACATCTAATATCCTCATTATACATAATCGCTTACTTCATTTACTTTGTATGAAACATGTATGATATCTTATGAGGATCAAGTATGGTATACTAATAACTTCATACTGAGTTTCTATAACTTTTAAACATTAAGTGACGTGCATGACTATGTCTTGTCACTTCGCAAAATGTAAAAATTCGATCAATAATATACTGAAGAGTTGTAAAGCAATACTTTAATTTTAAGTCAATAACTAAAACATACAACGCTAATGTGGTTAAGCATCAATGACAGTATCCTCATTTGTATATTTTATTACCTAAAAATGGTTGTTACGAGGGAAATGAAAATAAATTAGTGTAGGTACAATACTTATATTGAGAAACTTATAACATCTTCTTGTAAGTATGGTATATGAAGGATGCATAGAAAATGGACTTAGAATGAATGCCAGCAAATCGAAGGTAATGGTCTTTGAAAAGAGTGAAAGCAGAACAGTGTGTCGAATAAAAGTAGAGAGTGAATGTCTTGAACAAGTCGACGAGTATGTCTATCTGGGTAGTATGTTCCAACGGAATGGACGGCCTGATAAGGATATTGAAAGAAGAGTTATGGCAGGAAACAGAGTGAATGGAGCACTTAGACCAGTTATGAATGATAGCAACATATCAAAAGATGCTAAAGTTGCCATTCATAACGCAATCGTAGTGCCAACCCTGACGTATGCAAGTGAGACCTGGACATGGCAGAAGTCGCACGAAAGCAAAGTAAATGCAGTTGAAATGAGATCGCTTAGGAGAATATGTAACAGAACGATGTATGACAGAGTTCGAAATGAAGATACAAGGAAAGAATGTAAGATGAAGAAAAATGTAATTAACAGAATGAAAGTTAACACATTGAGATGGTTTGGCCACTTGGAGAGAATGAATGAAGAACGCCTGACGAAGAAAATATACAAAGCTGACAGGAATGGAATAAGAGGTCGGGGGCGCCCAAGAAAATGATGGCACGACCATGTAAACGATATTCTGAAAGATGGAAATGTAAGAAGCTTGAACAACAGACGAACGTGTATAAGACGATGTATGAATGTTGATGAGGCGATGAATGTGTGTCAAGATAGAAAAATGTGGCGTTCGGTTCTCTCTACCTACCCCGTGAGGGACATGGCGTGATGGTATGTATGTATGTATGTATGTATGTAACTTATTACATGCATAATGCACATATATAAATTAATAAACGTTTACAGAAATCACCTTGCATCCATGTTGTAGTCACTAATTCGTTGGCAGTAACAACGTACTATCATTAAAACGACTCAATTCATCGAGATCATCAAGATCATATAGTGCCAACTCTAAAAGAATTGAACAGAGTCAATAAGGCGGCTTACTATGATCGCGGTTTCAGTGTGAACCTGCCTCTAAAATGAAATAAATTGCCCCTTGAAATACTTGTAGCCCAGAGCATTGACACCTTCGGTAGACTTCTTAAGACTACCTTGTTTTGTAGAGGCAACAAATAAGCTATAGCGCCCCTGGAGGGATCTTGCATCACTAAACGGCGCATCATAAATTATGATAATTATTATTTTTGCAACTAGTAGGTTATTTATCAACGATCCTTATACGCACATGAGAAAAAGCCTAGGTCATCCATTGAAACTAATGAATTAGAGAAGATCCCTTAATATTATTTCACGTTCATTTATAGGTATAACATTTTTCAATATTGAATATATATTTAAATATTTAATCATGACCCAGATAGTTCATATTAGTCTTGGTATTTCTCATCACTAGTCATCTGTTTATTAACCAACTCACTCTCTGAATATATTTAATTGTAACTAGTAACATGCATTTTATACAAAGTAAACATACTATTTAATATCTTCAGTATAATACCTACTCTTAAATTGTGTACCTACGTTTACATATAAGAAATGATTCTCGAATTCACCGACAACAGCAATATAAAAACCACAAACCTTATTTTAAGACAGCGTTAAACAGATATAAAATGTAATACTTTACGTTGTAAAATACGCGAAATAAATATGCTACCAAATTTTATTTGAACAAATCTAGTTAAAATGGAGGGCATTGGTTTTATTTCAGTTAAATGTTGTCTTCAATTTTCACAGCGCACAGTCGAAATCTGAAAAGAAATAAAAGAATACATTAATGTTTATTGACAGTATATACAAAATGTGAGGTTAAGTTTTTTTGTTTAATTTGATTAATGTAAACATTAATTTGTAAAATGACATACACAATAAATGCACAAACGACTTTCTAGTGTGTATACCAGGGCTGGGAAAATTTTTGGAATAAGAGGCCAGATTTAGAAATTCAGAGTGATCGACGGACCGCAGATGTAAAATATTAACATTATGTCATACGTCAATTTTTAATATTAACCATTGGTTATTCGCTATAAACAAAAATGTGTGCATCAAGAAATATTCAGTTTTCTTTCGATTTTTTCGATAAATTGTTTTTAAATAATTCCACGCAGCGAGAAAATGACAGTTTTCTTGTGTTCATATCGAAAAATGAAATAAAACAATGTCCGCGCAGCGAGAAAAATTTTTTTTTCTTGTGTTTATTCCGATAAATTTAATTAAAAATCAACGCAGCGAAAATTTTTCAATGTACTTTTCTTTTTGTTTTGCTTTGCGTGCAAATAAAATGGCCAAGTTTGTAATTTTTCGATTTTTTTTTACCGCGGTTTGCCCAGGGCTGGTATGTATGTACCAACTAAATTACATGTATATGCTCTGAGTGAACTCCAGCTATGAGTGAAAACATCGATTTGATGCCAATGACCCACAGTATTTCTTACTCTTTATGACAGGTACAATCCAATGAGGTAATTCTGACTTTTATATGGCGTAAGAGGTACATGTCTTATTTGTATTTCAGTATATTATATCCCTTGAGTTATTACATGCATGTACTGCGGTGCTGTCCCTTGTATAATAAAATAAAATAAAATCAGTGGCTTGTGAATAAAATAAAATCAGTGGCTTGTGAAGTCTTAGAAGTAGCTTTCTTTAGAACTTTAGCAGCGCCTTGTCGGTTGCAACATGTATGGCCTCAGGATTCTCGAATACTCCCGACAATAGACGAGGATCAAGGAACCATAGCCCACCGCCGTTGATACGAGCTGACCGACAGATCTTTATTCATGTGTTGATCGTTAAACAGAGTAGAGTCGCGTTAAATCTTTATCTATTAGTTCCGACCCACGACATCACAAATTAATTAAGTTATTATTTATATTGTTATTTCATTTATTTCGAATAAACCAGTGTTGATCATGTAAGTAGTTCTTTGATTGGAACGCTTCATCACTAAAAAATATGTATTATCAATTATTTAATGAACAGACATAAGCAATATCATACTTGGAGGTATATGTTTTAAATAAAATAGAATCCTTTTGAACACGCACCTTTGTACCATAATCGAGTACATTATGCCTGATTTTAGAATTGTCTTGTCTCTCATTTAACCTTCACGTGCTATGTTGGTGATACGAAAGAGGCAGTAATCGATCCCCATAAAGGCTGTGCGTGAATTAGAGTATCTCGAGATAACCTTTCAAATCAACAATTTTAGCAGACAGAACTCTTTAATTAGCTTATATTGTCGTTAAGTCAGGATCTACTAATTTATCCATGTCACGTTGTACAATAATAGACCTATCTTCAAATTAATATTAAATTAACGCCTCGTGTCATGAAACCGTAGAACCATAAAATCATTTTCGTGTTTTATTGCTTTCGCAAAGCGTCGATTTCTTCCCGTTTTATATTTTCTTAATTAACTCTCCGGTTCCGATTTCATAATATTATTATTGTCCTTTCCCGGAAATTCAAGGTGGCCCTCAAATTATTACAAACTGCGTAATTATTTCTTGGACTGAGGTTAATTCGCTGTCTAGAATTTCCAACATTTCATCCTAAACCATTAAGAATTGTATAAATACAACAGTTAAAATCAACCTTCATTAATAATTTAAAGTACCTACTGGATGTAAGGTAACTTTTTACTAGATCCTTTCTAAATATATTTTGAAAAAAATAAACCTATTCAGAAATACTCTACCTCAAAGGACACAACAAGCAAAACGTCAGGTTACTACTTGTGTCTCTGTCTTAAATCAGTTTAAATGGATTAATCATTTTTAAATAAAACAAAAAAATAATATCTAAAAGTATTATTTTTGTAATCACTTTTGAAGATATTTCCATATTATTTTATTTTTCAACCCAGTTCCCTAACTCCTTCAAACAAGCTCCTTCCTTCACACCAATAATCCCTCCTTTTCCTCATTTTATTCTCATTATAGATATAAATATTATAGATTTAGACATGATGTTCTGAAGGTGATGCACAACCAATATCCCTCTGTCATGTCCTCCTAGTCTCACTTTTCTCATTTCTCTTCCCTTCCCTAGTTGTTGTATATGTCTGTATGTGTATGTATGTATGTGTGTGTGATGGTGTGTATTAGTGTGTGTGAGGGTTTGTGTGAAGGTGTGTGTATGAATTATTTTTGGCTTGTAAACTGTTCTTATTTTTATAGCACCATATGTAACCCCACAATTTAAAAAGCTGATGTTTCTGAAATAAAATAAATAAATATTTCTACCTCTTCAAGGTCCCATTGGTCACGCGGATTTTGTGATCTTTTAAAGTCTTTAAGAAGTTTAGTCATAGTTATGGCGCCCTACGATTGTTAGATTCCCAGTAGGTTAATATTTTGCATAGATCTTGGACATACCCCTTATTCTTCTTCTTTGTCAGGTTCCCCTACGTTTCTTAATAAAAATATCTGAAGTTCACGAGTGTTAATCTTCCATTCACATTCGTTGATTGTTCTTTTGCACTATGGTACCGAGATTGCTAATCTAGAGGGTTCCATGAGCTACTTTTCGTGCTATGCATTTTTTTCTTGGCGTTTACAGTCACTATATACTGGAAGGCCGTAAATTGGCTGACTGGATGGGAACCGGGGCTTTGAATAGCCGAAATATGTCGCAGCCGATGGCGCGGGCGTAGAGAAGCATATGCCAATGCCAGACAAAAAGTAAGTACAGTCACCATAATATGCTGAACGGGTGGTGATAGGAGTAGCGATAAATATTTCTAAATAAAAAGCAAGATATTGATCGCTATTGAATTTTGATTTTTATTTTCTTTTTGTTATTCTTCTTATATTGAAAAAGTGTACGAAACAAGAGTTCCTGGGTAGTTTCGTTTTTATGACGGTCAGAAACATTTGCCTTCAAAATGTACTTAAACCAAACCTATCTGATATTGCTATAACCTCTGAAAATCCATAAAACCATACACAACTTCACACTATTAACTCAAGCTTATTTCTATTAAGTATCCTTCATAACTTCCTCGTATATTGATTTATACTTTAGTAACTAAACAATCTTATTTCCATTTACAATGTGACCATGTCAGTTTAATTAAAAGTTAGGTAGTTAAAATAAGATTGTGTATTACACTAATTTAATTTCATGTTAAAATTAACCGAACTATAGTGACTACAACTTTTTTGTGCAAATAAATGTTTTGTGCACACAGCCAAACCGTAGTCTTAAATAGATATAACTTTATTACTGATAAAAATGTTTAGCTAAAACTCAGGTAATTCAGTTGGGTTGTCATAGTATATTTTTCAGTGTGTACGATTCAAACTGCAAGTATAATCATATTTGTTAAATTCTTAGCTGAAATAACAGTTTAGATTTTCTTTAAACACAATTATAACATAAGCATACAATAATTTGATTATTTAAATAGTGGATTATTATATTGAATGAGAGACCTAAACTAATTAAATTACCTATCAACTAAAGAAAACCAAGAGTATGGTAAGTTATGAACGAAAGACTTTTGTAGATCTTGCAAAATGATGTCCTGTAACCTTCTGTACCCTCCTTATTGATATAATCAGTATTTCTGTTTTTTTTTCTTCTCTCTTTGATTTTTTTTTCTTTTTTTCTCACTACTTACCTACTATTTTACCAGTTAAACTTTAGAGACTTCTCGTTGCTCGGGTTGGTTGGAAGAAATTGCCTTATGGTAATAAACCCGCATTTATGCAATTGTTCATAAAGTACCTATGTAATTAAATATGTAGCTTGAGTTTTCACCTTTTTTCTTCTCACTACGCCAAGGTTATTTAATGGGGTGTTATGAGTTCGCAGTTTTTAAATTTATTTTTTTTATTCCAGATTATCAACAAGTATCATCCTGAGATTGAATTCTGAAAGTTTCATCACAATGTATCTGTGTACGTGCTGTGTACTTTATGGTATGTACGGCATGTTTATTCTACATTATTTGTATATCTAATACTCGCTTAGATCCTATTAGATTTTGAAGAGTATGTAAATAGTGCTTTTCAATTTATTTAACTGTCAAATATTTCAAAGTGACCCCAAGCTTAGGAAAATAAAAATTTATTTTTTTTATTTTCATATTGCTAAAAAGCACATCACTTTCATAAAATGCCAATAAATAATTATCAAGTTTTCACAATAAAATATTTAAATCCAAAACAATTTAACAAACTTATTTCATGAAAATGTTGAAAATTTTCCATACAAAAATTTAAGACTTTGTGGCGTGAGATGGTAGTGAAAAGTATAGCGTTGGCCACAACCCACTCGTTTTTATAATTTCTTACCATTGAAAAATATATTTTATTTACAAATATATAACTTAAATGATAACAGACAAATTATACTAACCAATTATTGTCCAACTGTCGATTCGTTCATGAGAATTTAATTCTCTGAATGAATCGACATTATTAAGCCAAGATGCGTATACGAAGGAACATTTTGTATGGCGTAGTGGACTTTTTGTCCAACTGTCGATTCGTTCATGAGAATTCAATTCTCTGAATGAACGACATTATTAAGCCAAGATGCGTGTAGGTACGAAGGAACATTTTGTATGGCGTAGTGGACTTTTTGTCCAACTGTCGATTCGTTCATGAGAATTCAATTCTCTGAATGAATTATTAAGCAAAGATGCGTGTACGAAGGAACATTTTGTATGGTGTAGAGGACTTTTTGCATGCTTATAACACCAACTAGAGGCCTCGCAGCATATATGTTCCCAAACATGGATTTACTCAGAATTCACATAGAGTAGAACATTTCATGTAAGTTTTGTGTGTGTGTGTGTGTGTGTGTGTGTGTGTGTGTGTGTCTGTGTCTGTGTCTGTGTCTGTGTCTGTGTCTGTGTCTGTGTCTGTGTCTGTGTCTGTGTCTGTGTCTGTGTCTGTGCGTACGTGCGTGCGTGCGTGCGTGCGTGCGTGCGTGCGTGCGTGCGTGCGTGCGTGCGTGCGTGCGTGCGTGCGTGCGTGCGTGCGTGTGTGTGTGTGTGTGTGTGTGTGTGTGTGTGTGTGTGTGTGTGTGTGTGTGTGGTGTGTGTCTGTCCCCCCCTTATAACTTTAGGTACATGTGTTGTATAGAAAACTAAATATCTTAAAATATTGAATAATTTGTATTTATGGGTTTATAGTTTCGTACTTATTCTTCAACTATACATACTATCGCTATCGACAGTTGGATCTCATGTGTTACATGCAACTAGTCTATGATAATTTACGAATATCCGCATAATAGTCAAATCAAACCATCAATATATTTTCATCGAACGATAAACAAATAAACGTAGTAGCAATATCGTTCGAAAAATGTCGCAAACCAATGTGGCAATACATTTAAAATGAATTTATTACAAGATACCCGTTTCGGTTGTAAATTGCGTTATTGATGGATCAATTTTTATTCAATTCCGTTTGTCTAAACCTCTATAAATTCCGGTACAATTTCAATACAACGACGATTTCATCCGGTAATACTCCAATCGAACTAAAACCGGTATGGACTGATAATATAAAACAATTGATTGTATTGAAATAAATTTCAATTGTCGCCATTTTGAATCTTTCAGTAGTAATTGTGTGTCCATGTTCAATTGATAAATCATTATTGAATTGACAATAATCAAACACTGGTTGGCCTTTGTAGCACAATTGGTTAGATCTCTGAGTGCTGAGTCGAAATTCCTGGATTTGATTACCGGTGAAGATACAGTTTCGATTGAAAATGAATGATTTTTTTTTTTTCGATTTTCGATCCAGACGGATCGGTGGAACAATGTATCTTGTTAAGTCTTCGGAATATGGAAACATTACCATCTTGTAATTGGGTGTATGTATGATAAATGAATATTTGACATATGTACATTAAGAAATTGAATAATATCTCGAGTTAAATATTTAATAAACAGAACTTTTATTTAGAAACTCAATTTTAAATTAAATATATTTAATTTTTTAATTTACTTTTATGACAATTTTTTGTTATCTCAAAAGAGACTTAGTTGGAATATCATAGTAGGGAGAACCGAGAAATCAGGGCACCTGCAAGGCTTACAACCTGTCATCGACTGGTTTACGAGATCACTTTATGCGGTTGCGCAACGTTCACCAATTACGCATTTTTATTGAGCTTCCTATCAATCCAATATTTGAAAGTTCTATTTATATTATTTATCAAAATCATTTCACCATCGGCATCTATGAAGTGACGAAGAAACTATTTTGTAACACCATCTATTGAGAAATTGGTTTATCAACAATGAAAGCAACAGCCCTTATAAATGAGGTGACAATGCTTTAGCATACATGTCAGCCCTGAACTGCGCCAGAATTATTAGTTCATTTATGACCACTTTTAGCAGTGTGTTGTATATTGAATATTTTTATAGTTACACACAAAAATGTTTGCATATACATATACAACTGTTAAAATATTTGATTTTTTATTTAAATAAGTTGTGTGTAGGTATAATGTCGATTTGATTATAAAAAACATTTCATAGATGCAATCAACTCTATTTTTTTTAAATATCTCAAACTAAATGTATTTTCAAACAATATTTTTATCAAGGTTCTTGGAAAACGTTATCTGCTATTCTGCTGTCAGCTTTTGGACGAAAAAAAATCGAGACAGTTGAAATTTACTGATACTTACAAAATACATACCTATACATATACTTCTCATAGGAGGATTCTGGATTACGCCACTATCGGACAAACGTCCCAAGTACCCCACGTAGTATATAATATAATCTCTGAAAACTGTTTGACGTACCCTTGGGACATCGGAAACCCGTTCATTGGATGTCTGAATACGTCGGTAAAGAAAAACCCCTAAGTCAGTATCGAAAACCTTTGACTTTTATCTATTATATTGCGCTGTTTTATTTATGTTTAACTTGTACGTAATTTATATTATGTCTGTATTTATTATCCAAGTACATTAACTCGCCCCGATTTTGTGATATTTCATAGGTATATATCATGATATTTTATTTAATACATTGGTTTGTTTAGTGTGAAATAGTTGAGAATAAATTAAAAAAACAACAATGTGTGAATGTTTAGAGGCTAAACTAGTGAAAACCTTACCATTAATTTATTTTTCTCAAAATGTCTAATTTTATATATTTTTGTTTTAGTGAGTAAAATATTTATTTATTTATTTATTTTTTTATTTATTTATTTATTTATTTATTTATTTATTTATTTATTTATTTATTTATTTATTTATTTATTTATTTATTTATTTATTTATTTATTTATTTATTTATTTATTTATTTATTTATTTATTTATTTATTTATTTATTTATTTATTTATTTATTTATTTATTTATTTATTTATTTATTTATTTATTTATTTATTTATTTATTTATTTATTTATTTATTTATTTATTTATTTATTTATTTATTTATTTATTTATTTATTTATTTATTTATTTATTTATTTATTTATTTATTTATTTATTTAGGGACAAATACAGTCTTAAAATACTAAAATGGAATAATACACTATAAAATAAAAACAAACAGACCAATTACATATGTCCACAGATATTAAATATGAAACATTTTAAACATCATAAATTTAAATATAACTAAGATGTATGTTTGCCTGTGACGGGAAAGGAAGGTAAGAGAAAAAAAAAGGACGGGAAAAGGATTGTGACAGTTAAATTGTTATATTTTTGTTACAAACAACAACTCAAAATGTAAATAAAAGTATACAAAAGATAATATTTGAAAAATCACAAAAAACTAACAAAAAAATAATAATAAATATTATCAGAATATATAATAAACTGAAATCCATTAAAGATCTGACGAAAATATGATATTAAAAAGACATATATACGATATATAGGTATGGGAATACATGAAAGAAATGCTAGAAGGTAGCATAGAAAATATTATAAAAATAGATTGAATAAAAGTTGTACATATAATTTAATGGAATAAAATGAAAATGCAGCATAAAAATATAGAAACAAAAATTATTTCACTCTTCTTAATTATGAATATGCTGTCATCTTCAGAATAGTTTTTAATAGAATAAAACCGGTCGGTATCATTTTTAAACTAATAAAAATAACACAAAATATTTTTTTACATTTTTCAATTTGATCAAAAAATGTCAACTGACAAAATTAATAATAAAAATGTATTTTAAAAATAAATCATTTAGATGAGACGAATTTGTACTTCCTATATACACATAATAATCAACAAAATGTTGAACATGTTTAATATTACTGAGGGTTTTATAAAGAAAGATACATCAAACAGAATGATACTGAAATTTAATAAATAACATTCCTTTGAACATCCCACTATAAGCACATGTGTTAAGATCCTTTTTACGAGATATTTATATTCTTTGGAGTTCTCTTCCATCATTGCTAATCCAAATAGCATCGCTGCTAGATATAAGACAGAGAGAGGAAGATTATCTTCAATGAACTGCTTGATACGATAATAAAATAATGTCTATTTTAATGTAGAAGATTTATCGCTTACATAAGATGTCATCGTAATAGGAAGGGATATAATTCACCTACAACGCCAAGAACTATCTCATGTTTCCCTAATACAGAAATGGTCGAACACAGAATACCAAATTACGTACATATATGCGGAACCATTTCCTGTATATTGCCGAAACAGGACTTAAGTGCAGTATCAGTTTTCGATCCTGCTATTAGTTTTACCTTAAGTGAAACAGACCACAATAAATCAATATATACAAATACCATCGAATGTGTTTATTTCTATTATTTTTGTGCATAAAGATACATTTGTTGAACACTAACAAACGTAATGCCATTATTGGCAATGTCTTTTTACCAACTAGACTGATCCCAGAAAGCCCCTGTATGGGCACAACTCTTTTTCGATATCCTCATCAGGCCGTCCATTACGTTGAAACATACATCCCTGATAGACATAGGTACTCGTTATGATTTTACTCTGCTTTCTCTTTCACTACAATTAATACTGATTGTTGTGGCCCTGGCGAAACGAAAATTGGTAATATTGGCTCAGGACGATACTGCCAGACTCGTTATAGTGGACTGTATATTTTGAAGAAATTAGTCGGGTTGGGATAGGACAAGAGAAATTTAAGCGCCCTTGAGGTGAGGTTATCACAAAAACGGCGCTATAAAAATAATCCAAATTTATTTATTATTATTATTATTATCACCAGGAACTGAGATCGACGTACCCAGGTTCTCGGCGATGCACTGGATGTTGCCTTTCGCTTTTCTCGACCAGGGCCACGCCGGTGGCACTCTATTGGTAGCACTGGTTTTACTTTACGCTTACATCTCCAAAGGTGGCGCTATTTATTTTTTTTTTATGTTGGTATTTTTGAAAATGCAATGTAAAATTTTCAGACCTTCAGCATACTTCAGTTGTGTTTTGTTGTTTGTTGTGACGCGAAACATTTTGATCCTTTAAAATCTTGAAGTAAACCAGATAATAAATATAACACGTGTGATTTTTGTAAAATTCTTGTTGTTTTCGGTGTTCATCTACATACATACTATCACGCCATGTGATGATGATGGTGTTAATCTATTGCCAGCTTTTTGTGTTTTTCGATTATCTTCGCAAGATGGCTGACAAGTTTTGTTGTGTTTTGAATAAATTGTCAAGTGAAATACGGCGAAGTGAAGTTATATAGTTTTCCGAAAATCAGTATTAAATCTTTCTATGTGGAAAATTAATTAAAAAACCTAATAATCTACAATGCACATTTTATTTAGAACAATGTATTTTATGAATTATTTGGCATGATTTTTGAAATATTGCAAATAAAATCCATCATATGTGTTTTTTTAATAAATAATGATTGAAAAATGGTTATTTTTTATTTAACTTATCCTTGAATCCATTCCTCAAAGCTGGAAACATTTTAAAATGGAAATTTAAATTTGCCGAGGACCGGTCGCGTATTCATTGCCCCTATAGCGGGGATGCGAGAAACCTTATGATTATCCGGTTACAGCTTCTATGTATTGAGTGACACATCTGAAGTATACTGAAAGTTTACTTCCATATTATGGCTTGAAAATATGTATGATCAATTTGTAATGTGTCTGACACTTGTGAAAAAATTGCTACTGAATAAAATAAATAAATGTTCCTTTTTTACTCCTCACTAACCCAGTGGGGAGTTGTTTTCGCAATTTTTAAGGGTATTTTTTTTTGAAGATTATCAACTAGTATCATGCTGAGATTGTATTCTGAAAGTTTCATCACAATGTATTTGTGTGTGTGCTATGTGCTATGTAAGGCGTGTTCATTTTACTTTATCGATTATAGACTAAAGTACTCATTCGATTCTATTCAAATTTTGCAAATATGTATATCTAATACTCTTAAAATTTGAAATTTTTATTTTCAAATTCGTAAAAAGGCACATCACTTTCATAAAATGGCATTGAAGAGTTATCAAGTTTTCATAATAAAATATTTAAATAAAAAATAATTTAACAAACTCATTTCATGAAAATGTTGGAAATTTTCCATACAAAATTTGAATACTTTATAGAATGACTTGTTAGTGAGGAGTTTGGTGTTGGCCACAACTCACTCGTTTGAATATGTTCCGTATTATTTGAATTATTTTAATGTAGGTTCCGAATTGTAGGTAGGTACCTACTTTCTTCTCTTGGCGACGTCTGACCTCAGCGTGGTGATAATAATCCAAGGATGAAATATGAATAGGCTGGATATTAAACACCAGAACACTGATATAAATATTATTTTTTTTTACATAATTTATACCCATAGTGAGTAACTTAACTAAATTTAATTCTTGACTAATCCTCAACAAAATAATGTAAACCTAGATTAAAATATTTCAACAATTTTTTATCACGTCTTGTGCGAAAGTTTATAAAAAAAATAGTGAAGTGAATAAAAAAAAGTATCCATTAATCACGGCGTAAGAAAGACTAATCCAACCTTATAAATAAAAAGACACATTTCACTCGACGGCGAATAGCTTGAGATAAAGCAACTTTGTGGTATTTAAATTACGCAACAAAATGATATAAACTACTTGTAGACATTCATGCTATCCTGTTACATCTGGCGGATATCTCCCCATTTCCATAAAAAAAATTGCAGCAGATAAATTTCCGAGAACAACGTGATTACCTATAGGTACCTAATTTATACGAAACCTATATAAAAAAAATGCTTCAAAAATATAAACATGTTATCTCTTAGACTCTTATGCGGCCCAGATACATTCATTTATTTTAAATTTTAATTTATGCGATTGTGACAGCGTTTGTTAATAATGTGGCAGACCACATCTCGAAATTTCTTTCGAGCGCGCGCCTAGCGACGGCAAGTACATTTGTTTATCGCTAGGCCGAGTTCATCGCCCGCAACGTCAAACAAGTGACAATACTCCTCAACTGGGTATGACACTTCAAATAAATAAGTCTAGAAAGTTCGAGGACATTGAACTTGCTACCCCCAGCGCAGCACTATTTAAGGGAGTCTACACCTATACACGTCGTCACTTCATTTCCGTATTTCCGTCACTTCGATTCGTCACATCACGCCGCCGTTCTCGACCACGCCGTCTCGCCGACACTTCGTCTCTCGACCACCGGTCATCTCTCGACCTCGCGAGCACGATGGTACTTCACCATGCGAAGATTCGGACACTTCGAACACACCCGCTAACTCGCTCGTTATACCTACTCATCGTGAGAAAAGTTCCTTTGTAAGTTATTTCATCAATTGTAAATTTACCCTTAAGCAAACTATTAATTGTGATCAATATACTCATTGTTACTTTTGACCATTCTTTCTTCTTCTCTCTCAACCACTGTCCTTGTGTTCTTATTTCAAATCATATCCACTTGGGATATAGTAAACTCTCTTTACTGGTAACCCCTCTGGTTACCACATATATTTAATAGTAACCACTCTGGTTACTAACTACTGTTGATTGGTAACCCCTTTGGTTACCAATCAGCTTTATTGGTGACCCTGAAAACGTGAATATGAACACAATCAAGCTAATTGGTAACCAAAGGGGTTACCAATCAAACGTAGTTAATAACCAAAGTGGTTACTATTAAATATAGGTGGTAACCAGAGGGGTTACCAGTAAAGAGAGTTTACTATATCCCAAGTGGATATGATTTGAAATAAGAACACAAGGACAGTGGTTGAGAGAGAAGAAGAAAGAATGGTCAAAAGTAACAATGAGTATATTGATCACAATTAATAGTTTGCTTAAGGGTAAATTTACAATTGATGAAATAACTTACAAAGGAACTTTTCTCACGATGAGTAGGTATAACGAGCGAGTTAGCGGGTGTGTTCAAAGTGTCCGAATCTTCGCATGGTGAAGTACCATCGTGCTCGCGAGGTCGAGAGATGACCGGTGGTCGAGAGACGAAGTGTCGGCGAGACGGCGTGGTCGAGAACGGCGGCGTGATGTGACGAATCGAAGTGACGGAAATACGGAAATGAAGTGACGACGTGTATAGGTGTAGACTCCCTTAAATAGTGCTGCGCTGGGGGTAGCAAGTTCAATGTCCTCGAACTTTCTAGACTTATTTATTTGAAGTGTCATACCCAGTTGAGGAGTATTGTCACTTGTTTGACGTTGCGGGCGATGAACTCAGCCTAGCGATAAACAAATGTACTTGCCGTCGCTAGGCGCGCGCTCGAAAGAAATTTCGAGATGTGGTCTGCCACAATATGAAAAAAAATAGTAGAACTCTCAATCTTATTTAGTATACCTACTTGTAATTTTATAATTACCTGTATATAATTTTGTATTGCTTCTCACTCAGGAAAACAACTTATTAAAGGCTTATTTTTAATTTACACAATTCGATGACTTGAGGTTTTAATAGTCTCACAAATACAGACTAAATCATTGTTGACTACTGTGTCTCCGCCAGATATTGAACCCGAGACCAATGTCTCAAGATAGTTTCTTATTATTAAACTAGTGGATTCTGCACTATAATATATTTATTTCTATAATCAAGGAAATATATAGATACATACCTACGTGTCCTACATACCCGGACGTAATTGAACTATTTTTTTTGTTAGCAGAACATTTCTGCAATATCAACTTTGAAAGGCGTTTAATGTCTGTTTTTGAGAGATTCCTCACCAATTATCCTGAACGACCTTCTAGTGACATTCGTAATACATAAAAATGATTTACCGCGATATTTTTTTTCGTTTGGAGAATATTTAAAGAATTTCCAACTGACAAAATTCGGAATCCTATATTTTTAATAAAATTTTCGTAATAAAATAAAAATTCAAAACTCAGTTTACCACGACGTGATAGCATTTTCAAGCTTGTAAAAGTTTAAATCAACGAGATAAATTGTACAGATATGAGTGGAATACTAATCAATATAATATGTACACGTATGATACAAATAAATATTATGTACCCAGTCAATTGAGGTTTGTTTGAAACATTGTATCAAGAGCAGTGGCGGCTCTACCTAACGGGCTCAGCCCTCCCAAATACTTCGTTCAAAATATTCCAAAAAATGTATGAAATTGAAACACATTATTTATCTAATTAATGTTTGCCGTCTTACGTCTGTAGTATATCTAGTGAAAATATTTAAACCTACCTGCTTTGTAAAGCAAGATTCTATGAAATATTTCATTTTTAGTCGACTGTGAAATATTTCACATATTCATTTGGTGAAACAAATTGTTTTTATGATACGTACAAACAATTTATAGGAATGAATAAAAAAAATGAAATTCCAGAGTGTCCTTGGTCAACTCTCTGATGCCCAGTTTTACAGTCACAGGCTTGAAGTACTCTCGCGACAATCCATGTCTGTGAATATTATCTTCACCGACGTTGTCGCACAATTGTGCCGAGACCAAGAGTCTAGAGGAGCTTCTAGAGCTACTCTTCGTGCCATGCATTCTTTGTCATTCTTACTAGCGTTCTGCGAAGGGGCCGTTTTCAATCCCCATATGCGGAGCGGGTGGAGGTGGGCGTAGCTATATGAATGAAATATATAATGAAAATTAAATACATATAAAACAAAAACAATAACAAAAAAAAAACGGAGTGGACAGGAGAGGGGGGCAAGGAAAGGATAAGGAGACAAATTTAAGTGTTATGTGTAAGGAAATGATTTCTCAGATTTCTTTTGAAAGCGGAAAGTGTTAATGAAACTCGAAGTTGCGATAGGATATGATTATAAGTTGGGCTGCTTGTACGGAGAAAGATGTGGTAAAAAGGTAAAGTGTTAATAATACTGTGCGTTCTTTCAGTATTATTAACAATCTTCAATCTTCCTTCGGGACAGGAAGTGAACTTGATTTCGTAGATAAACTGGAGCATTGGAGTTGTTTAAGATCTTGTATAGAAGTGTAAGGGTATGTAGGTTCCTACGCTGCCTAATCGGCAACCATCTTAAAATAATTCGGTATTTCGATATGTGATATTCCTATAATATTCTACAGGTCCTTTTAAATTTGCATTTAAAAACATATTTGGAAGTCAGATTAATTAAGGACATCGTAAGATGAAGTAAACAGTAAATAAGAGACAGGTAAGGTCATGTCATAAAGAGCCATGGAAAGGATAATGCTTGATATTTCGTTTAGAGATAGAAAAACTAACTAGTGGATAAGTAACCGACGTTCAGAAGTGCACATTTTCAGTTGTTTCTTGATGATTATGACGTATGAATGGTGCAAATTATTCCAAACAACCCAAAGTTTGAGTTTAGTCTGTCTTCTGTTTATAATATAACTAGCTTTTATGTCCCGCCGTTGGCCAAGAATGTAAATTAGTGAAGGAATAAGCAATCGTTTATATAATATTGTCACAAAAAATATTTGCTAATTCGTGGTATGAAAAGTAGTTTGAAATTTAATTGGGTTTAAGCGATGTAAAATCTTCAAGTGATGGTCACAACCCATTTGTTATTATATATAAGTAGGTACATAGGTACATAAAATTTCTGCACGCATGGACTATGGTAAATGGTTTTAAATATGACTGATTATAAAGAGACAACGTTGTAAAGAGTTTGGATTTGGCCACAACCACTATTTTTATATATTGTCATCGAACGCAAATGTGTTTTAAATATTTAGTAATTTTGGATGATGGGAAATGGCTTAAAAATTAAATAAACAAAAGTACTGAAAAGATTCTAGTGTTGGTCACATCCCATTCGTTTTTATATTTTTCGTCAAGTGTGCATACCTATAGATTATTATATTTTTGCACAATAAAACTGATCTACATTACAGAAGAAGACTTAAATAGTTTTTAATTTGAATATAAACGTTGTGAAGAGTCCAGTAATGGCCACAACCCCGATTTTTTATTATATTGTCATCAAAATCAAATGTGTAGTTATTGAAAATTAAGCAATATATGATGATATAATAAATGGTGTAAATTTCGATTGAAAAAAAGTATTGAGAAGATTATAGTGATGGTCACATCCCATTCGTTTTATGTATTTTCGTCAAGTGTGCATGTTGTTTATAATATTTCTATACAATAGACTATAAGACACACATAAATTAGATTTTTAGATGCTCTTGGTTTTTCAGAAGGTGTGAGACAAACACACACACACACACACACACACACACACACACACACACACACACACATACACACACACACACACACACACACACACACACAGACACTAACATTTTGATTGCTTTATTACTTTAGATTTCAGACAATTTTCATTTTTATGGCATCGAACAAACCAATGTAGGTACCTACATATTATTCAAAAAATGTCTACAAACCATTTGATATTTTTTACATGTTCTATGGTTACTATGGTAACGGACACATTCTGATATTCAAATAAAATTTGTGATAAATCTAATTCGAATTAATTTAGAACATCATTGTAGGTAGGTACCTACATACCTAATACTACTTAAAAACCAAAAATATACTAATTTCGTATAGGAAAATTATTAAACTATCTTAGGTTAACTACAATACACATGTCATTCAATCTACAAACTATTTCCTATAGTGAAATTCTTCTTTTATTTATGTAGACCTTTGGGTGATTTTTTATACAAACTATTTCTTGGAGTTTAATTCTTCTTCCTCTTCTTTTGTGAAGTCATTTGGGACAGTTCATAAATAAACTATTTCCCATAGTCTAATTTTTCTTTTTCTTAATTTATGTAGACCTTGGGTGAGTTTTTATTCAAACTATTTCCTATTGTCTAATTCATCTTCTTCCTCTTCTTTAATGTAGCCCTTTGGGTGAGTTTTTATACAAACTTATTCCTATGATCTAATTCTTCTTCTTCTTATTTTATGTAGACCTCTGGGCCAGTTTTGATACCAACTATTTCTTTTAACGTAATTCTTCTTTTTCTAATTTTATGTAGACCTTTGTTGAATTTTGTATAAACTAACTTCCTATAGTCTAATATTTTCCTCTTTTATGTAGACCAAGGGAGAGTTTTCATACAAACTTTTCCTTTAGTCTAATTCTTCTTCGTCTTCTTTTATGTTGACCTTTGCGTTAGTTTTTATACAATCTATTTCCTGACGTATTATTATTCTTCTAATATGTAGACCTTTGGGTCAGTTTTTATAGTAACTACTTTCTATAGTCTAATTCTTCTTTTTCTTATTTTTTGTAGATCTTTTGGTTAGTTTTTATGCAAACTATTTCCTTTAGTCTAATTCTTCGTTTTCTTATTTAATGTAGACGTTGGGTGAATTTTATATAAAATATTTCCTATAGTTCAATTCATCTTCTTCTTCTTTTATGAAGACCATTTGGTCAGTTTTTTATATAATACATTTACTATTGTGTAATTCTTCTATTTCATCGTTTATGTAGGCCATTGGATCAGTTTTTATTACAAACTATTTGTTATAGTCTTATACTTATTCTTTTTTTTTCATTTAGTCTTTTGGGTTAGTTTTAAGTCTTATAGTCTATTGTATAGAAATATTATAAACAACATGCACACTTGACGAAAATACATAAAACGAATGGGATGTGACCATCACTATAATCTTCACAATACTTTTTTTCAATCGAAATTTACACCATTTATTATATCATCATATATTGCTTAATTTTCAATAACTACACATTTGATTTTGATGACAATATAATAAAAAATCGGGGTTGTGGCCATTACTGGACTCTTCACAACGTTTATATTCAAATTAAAAACTATTTAAGTCTTCTTCTGTAATGTAGATCAGTTTTATTGTGCAAAAATATAATAATCTATAGGTATGCACACTTGACGAAAAATATAAAAACGAATGGGATGTGACCAATACTAGAATCTTTTCAGTTCTTTTGTTTATTTAATTTTTCAGCCATTTCGCATCATCCAAAATTACTAAATATTTAAAACACATTTGCGTTCGATGACAATATATAAAAATAGGGGTTGTGGCCAAATCCAAACTCTTTACAACGTTGTCTCTTTATAATCAGTCATATTTAAAACCATTTACCATAGTCCATGCGTGCAGAAATTGTATGTACCTACTTATATATAAAAACAAATGGGTCGTGGCCATCACTTGAACATTTTACATCGCTTAAACTCAATTAAATTTCAAACTACTTTTCATACTACTAATTAGCAAATATTTTTTGTGACAATTTTATATAAACGATTGCTTATTCCTTCACTAATTTACATTCTTGGCCAACGGCGGGACATAAAAGCTAGTATCAAATATTATATACAAATTATGCAATTTTATTATGCCTATATCTTTACTTATAATTAACAGACTTTTACAATATACGTCTTAAAACTTGCTGTAATGTCTTGTGTTTCATTTTATTATTTCATAATTACATTTATTTCAAAGGTTTATTATTTTCAAGAACATATTCATTCGGTAGGAAAATGAAATATTGTATGAAAAGATATTAAAATGGCGGCATTTATGTACAAAACGCTTACTTTAAAAATAAGTTTAACATTATAATTATACAAAATATTCACCATGTTTTTCACTTAAACGCTAAGTTATACTTGAAAATATATTTTTTTCGTGTAAATACGTACTTCTAACTTTTAAACTAACAGATATTTGCGTGCAAAATGTACACTTTTTTGACAGATATGACTTGGAAAATTTTGTATGAAAAAAATAATTATTGAAATATCTTTAAAATTCAGCATTTTAATCGCATTATTTTTAGCGTGACACTTCATCAGGTATACTGGTACACGTTCGCACATAAATTAGATTTTTAGATGCTCTTGGTTTTTCAAAAGGCGTGAGACAAACACACACACATACACACACACACACACACACACACACACACACTAACATATTGATTGCTTTATTACTTTAGATTTATTATTATCTAAATCATGTGGGATTGTAGTAGAGATGATGAATAACTCTGTCTCTCAATATTCATATAGGTATTAACAGCTTTATATACAGGGTGTCCCATAATCCAACATATAACTTTTAAGGGCTGTTATACCAACTCATGACTCGCTAGAATATGCAAATATAACCTCAGTGAAAGTATAAACTAGTTGCATGTAACACATGAGATCCAACTGTCGATAGCGACAGTATGTTTAGTTGAAGAATAAGAATTAAACTATAAACCCATAAATCCAAATTATTGAAAATTTTTACACATGTTGGTATGTATGTCAAGATAGGACAGTATGGAGGTCAGTCCTCTTTTCATACCCGGAATATGAAAACAGCATGATGCGGTTCTGTATGTATGTTTGGAGATTAAGTACCTATCAAACTATTAAGTCTTCTTATATATTGTGTGTAGGCTACTACCATACAAATTGTATGAAACAATGTCGTCACTAAATTCAATTTTTATAAAAATTGTTGAAAAAAATTTGCAATGTGCTAATACAATGTTAATATTTTTTATAGAAAATTAAATTATCTTGTTGGGGTAAATTATCAAAAGTTATAAGGGGGACACACACACACACACACCCACACACACCACACACACACCACACACACACACACACAGACACACACACAAAACTCACATAAAATGTTCTACTCTGATTCTGAGTAAATCCATGTATGGGGAACATATATGCTGCGAGGCCTCTAGTTGGTGTTATTAGCATGCAAAAAGTCCACTACACCATACAAAATTTTCCTTCGTACACGCATCTTGGCTTAATAATGTCGATTCATTAAGAGAATTGAATTCTCATGAACGAATCGACAGTTGGATAATTTCACAATCAGCTCATTTTGCAGTAAAATAGCAATATCTATTATTTTTTTCGAAAACATAGAATTGTTATACTATTTTGGAAATAACAATAACTGCGCCAACTTTTGCAACAATTTGCCAGGTTGGCGTCATACATTTTTTTCCATTGTGAACAATCAAAGTTGGGTAATATTTTTTTTTTAATTCATAACCCGGACATAATTTTTTTTTTTCCGCCAAAAGAATTTTTTTCACTATTATTTTGGATTGTGATCAATAGCTGAGTTATTCAAAATTGTTTTGGTACCATAAATTATAATTCTAAAATATTGAAATTTCTAAATGTGGCACTCGAAAAACCAATCTAAGGCGGAGATTTTTGGGCACTTTGTAAAAGTGGTAATATCTCGAAAACTAAGGCACTTTTACTGAGGTCATATTTGCATATTCTAGCGAGTCACGAGTTGGTATAACAACCCTTAAAAGGAATACGTTGGATTATGGGACATCCTGTATATAGTTACAATATACACGACAATAGTGAACTCGTTGACAGCCGTAAGAATAAAGATGGCGGTGTTCCAACACCTCTTCATTATATACAATTAGTCGCTCATGCTGTCTCGCTTGTACTCATACTTTCACGTATCTCACATATTATATTAAGTGCACAGAAAATTGTAGGTATAATAAAAGTTTAAAGTGGGCTTCAAACTGTTTAGTTGACCTTAATTTAACAAAATAATCAAATATCGGTTGAGGAAGTAACGAAGTGTGAATACAAAACTAAGTCGCAAATTGAATTAAAAATTATGGACGATAATAGAAAGAGGTTCCTCTGAAATTTGTGTGATAAAACAATTAGGAAATGGGTGAGTCCTTGGTACATATTATTAGCTACTACCCACTGCTATGTTATAGAAGAGTGTTGAGACTTGTAGAAATATTTTCCAAGTATTCGAAAAGTGTAAATGTTTCGTCTTAATTTTCTTGTCTATATGCAAGACCATTTTTATTCAAAAATTCATTGGTGGAAAGTTTTGTGGAAAAGGAATAACCTTGCCTCGACAGTCTGTAGAGCTGGTTCATAATACTTCAGGGATTTTAACCAGTGTTTTCAGTATAGAAAGAAAAGATTAGCTTGAGAAAAGTTATATTTTTTTTATACAATCTCACCTTTGTTATTTTTTAGACAAAATATATACCGATGAATAGTAAAATTTGAATAACATTTAAATTTTTTTATTTTTTTTATTTTATTTAAGAAACACTCACAGAGAAATTGACATTAAAAATACAAAATATATAAATACAAAATAACATGTAAGGTCAACTCTCCAATTACGAGTGCCTGCAGCATGTTATATTAAAATACCTATGATAAGATGGTAGGAGGAGAAAAAGGGGGACAAATTCAAGGACCACAGTTGATTCTAGGATTGCTCTTGCGAATATATTATAATATCTTTACTCAATTGCTTAAATTTTGCATATTTTAAATTAAAAATGTCCAAGTCAGTCAAAAGTCTATTGTAGTCATCACAAATTCTACGGATTATTTCATTCTTGCCAAGGTTTGTACGAAATGGTGAAATTGCAAATACATTATGTTATTAAACGATTGCACTCTAAAATTAATTAATTCAAGCAAGTCAGGACAGTCTATTAAATTATGTAAGATTTTGTACAGAAATAAAATTTCACTGAGAGTTCTACGATCACTTAAAGAACCAATTTTATAATGCATAGCGGCTATGTTGTAATTTAAAAACCTATTAAATGTTCTATAATTTAAGAACTTTAAAAACTTGTTCTGAATCCGTTCTATACGAAGAATATGAATATTATAAGATGGACTCCATATTATTGATCCAAATTCTAATTTACTTCGTACAAAAGCTGTATATACAACTTTAAGAACACATTCGTCTCTGCACGGTTTAGACACATTTGATTTTAAAACACATTTATCTAGATTTTACAGATGACATTATAAACTCCAATATTGGCTGTATTATTGAACCTTGCATTCTAGTGGTTCTGAAATTATCTTTGCCGCCCCCCACCCAGCCTTTGGTTTCCAACATATCTCGTTGTACTTACTCTAAAAACGTAAGTCATTCTACATTTATTTGTTTGGTTTTCTATATAGTCTTGGCATCGTAAATTTTCGTCAACGTATATTCCAAATTATTTTTCTATTTCAGTGGTGAACATTGGCAGTCCGTCGAAGTCCTGCAGTTATATATTGTAAAGTTCAGTTTGTGTCATAGTGGTACCTAATGCTAAAAGTCATATACTCTGTATTCGTAGTATATTAAGTAAGTTATGGTCCATCTAGTATATTACTCTAGGTACACAATTAATTACGTGCCTTCTCAAATTTGGTGACAGGAAAATTATTCGAAAAACAATTATTCGAATGCTCAATTATACGAAAATCAATTTTACGAATGGCAATTATTCGAATCACATTTTTTCGAAAAACAATTTTCCGAACACACAATTATCAGAAATTACAATTGTTCGAATTTTTATGACGTCATGTTGGTAGTATTGTCAGAGGAATAAACCATAGATTTTTGTTATAATATACTAGATGTCGTAGTTAGCAAATTTTGTATGAATCGAAGTGAGGCATTTTTCCGGGGTATTTTTGACGTTTTCGTACATCGTTTTTCCATAGAGAATAACGACTAATGTGAATTGTTTTCGGATTTATTTGTCGTAAAAAACACTTTGTTAATTTAGATTTAGAGAAAAGTTATTTGGGATTTGTTGAAATGTAAGGAAAACTAAAATATGTTGCCAACTAAAACGTAATAGGTACGCGCGTTAGTCCATGACTCACTTTTTGCACGGAGTACCTACTACATCTACATAGTAGGTATATTATGTATAATAAAAATCTATGGAATAAACAACATGGCGACGCACCGCGCTGTCAAAGATTAGTTATTAAAAATGTGCAAACATACGTACCCAACAATAATACAACAAGTAAATAGTCTTCATCGAATATATTTTACTGGCAACAAAATAAATATGTCAAAGGAGGCAACATAATGACAAAAAAATATATTAAATTCGGTCAATTGGTATTCCAACAAATGTTAGTTCGAATAATTTGCTTTCGGACAATTGTCATTCTGATAACTGATTTTCGATTAATTGTTATTCGTACAATTGCGCATTCGAACAATTGTGTTTCGAAGAATTTTCATGTAATCCTCAAATTTAGTTTCCCATAGATCGAGACTATAAGTGAGCACTGTGTCATCAGCAAAGGTGAAAACATTGAATAAATAACTTGAGTAAGTACTTGCGATTTTGTTTTATTTTATTTATTTTTGTAATGGAGAGATTATAGCGTTAGTCACATCTCAATCTATATTGTACGAAATCCCCCCGGATTCATGGTGGCCTTGTGATCGAACTGAAAACCGTGGAATATTTGAAAATTTATAAGTCGCTCCACCGAACGAAAATTCCGATGTTTTGACCGAACCATTCGATACCTACCCACAAAGTGATTTGATGGTAACAAATACATTGATGTTGAAACGGAGAGAAAAATACCCATATTATTTTATTCCTTTTCCAAAGCTTTCAATTTACAAGGTCGTGAAAATGTTTTGAACAAAGTAATACGTATATTTTTTATGGTAATACCAAAGACACATTCTAATTCTAATTATGAATTCTTCTTTCAAAGAGAATACATTCTTAGAAAAAGTGCGTTTTCTCACCGGCAAAAGGAAAAATAAACACTAGGTACCTACAAAATACGATTACATGAAAATTCTTCGAAACACAATTGTTCGAATGCGCAATTGTACGAATATCAATTTTTCGAAAATCAGTTATCAGAATGACAATTGTCCGAAAGCAAATTATTCGAACTAACATTTGTTTGAAAACCAATTGACCGAATTTAATATATTTTTGTGTCATTATGTTGCCTTCTTTGACATATTTGTTGCCAGTAAAATATATTTGATGAAGACTATTATTACTTGTATTATTGTGGGTACCTACATACGTAGGTTTGCACATTTTTAATAACTGATGTTTGACAGCGCGGGATAGCCTAGTTTGTACACCAGTTTTTGATTTTGACACATCATGTACAGACAGTTTATCTAGTATTCACACCAATTTAGTTATTTTATTTTAATATTATAGTTACTTTTTTAATATATAATGCAACTGGCTCACGCCAGTCGCAATTATAACTACAAACAAACCTCACCAACCTATTTTTACCAAAGCTTTATAGGTTTAGGTTTAAAAAATCGGTGTACATCCTAGGATATCTGACAGCGCGGTGCATCGCCATGTTGTTTATTCCATAGATTTTTATAATTCATTATACTATGTAGATGTAATAAAAGTGAGTCATGGAATATCGCGCGTTTGACGTTTTGGTTATTAACATATTTCAGTTTTCCTTACATTTCAACACATCTTAAATAACTTTTTTCTAAATCTTAATTAACAAAGTGTTTTTTACGACAAATAAATCCGAAAACAATTACGTAAAAACTACAACGTCAAAAATCCCCCGGAAAAATGCCTCACTTCGATTCATAGAAAATTTGCTAACTACGACATCTAGTATATTATAATAAAAATCTATGGTTTATTCCTTTCACAATTTTACCAACATGACGTCATAAAAATTCGAACATAAATTCTGATAATTGTGTGTTCGGAAAATTGTTTTTCGAAAAAATGTGATTCGAATAATTGCCATTCGTAAAATTGATTTTCGTAAAATTGAGCATTCGAATAATTGTTTTTCGAATAATTTTCCTGTCACCCAAAATACGAGGTTTCGTTTAAAATAACAACTCGTTGATGTTTCGTTATTTTTAATGAAATAAAATATAAAAATATTTCCTTACACATAGCGCTTAACTTTGTCTCCTTACCATATCCTTATCCCCTCCTCTCCTCTCCCAAATGTTATGCTTACTCCTCACTAACCCAAGGGGATATAGTGGAAAGTTATGATTTCGCAATTATTAAGGCTATTTTTTGCAAATTATCAACAAGTATCATGCTGAGATTGTATTCTGAAAGTTTCATCACAATGTATCTATGTGTGTGTGCTGTGTGCTATGTACGGCGTGTTCATTTTACTTTATCGATTATAGACTAAAGTACTCATTCGATTCTATTCCAATTTTGCGAATTTGTATATCTAATACTCACTTAGACCCCATTAGATTTTGAAGGATATCTGAATAGTGCTTCTTATTTTTTTTAACTGCCAAATATTTCAAAGTGACCCAAAGCTTAAAACTTAAAATGTGAAAATTATATTTTCAAATTGGTAATAAGGCACACCACTTTCATAAAATGCCATTAAAGAGTCGTCAAGTTTTCCTAATAAAATATTTAAATACAAAATAATATAAAAAACGCATTTCATGAAAATTCTGAATATTTTCCATACAAAATTTGAATTCTTTATAGAATGACTTGTTAGAGAGAACTTTAGCGTTGGCCACAACCCACTCGTTTTTATATATCTCAATATATATTTAATTCACATAAATTGGTACGTGTTATAAACACAATTTACCTCACCAAATTAATATGAAAAGGTTGGAAGATATTGCCATATCGCCCGCCAGTGTGTACCTACCTACATATTTGCAAAATGTTTAAAATAAATTAATAAAAATATACGGAGATAATAATAAACATTAGAAAATATTTGGAATACATAGAGAATACGCCATTATTCATTCCACCAAACATGTATACATATTGACCAGTTGATAAGGGCCTAATAAGCTGAAACGGTCGTCCTGGATTCAGGAAAAAATATATATGTAGACCAAATCATTTGTTTGATTTAAAATACCTATTATTATGGAATTCTACATATCCAACACCGTCAGTATTGACAAAATTAAAAAATGTATACATATATTAAGTAAAGTAAATTTATTACTAAGAGGACATATAACGAAAAATCTAGTGACTGAAAAAATGATATATTAAAAGCACCTAATATTTTATACTAATACTATTATATACATGATATATTAAGACCAGAAGGGCGACCACAAAAAAATTAGGTCAACGATATATTTCCGGTGGCGGGATGGGGTTGGCTGAGGGAAACACAAGACAGAGAGAGACGAAGTTCATTGGAGGAGACCTACATCCAGCAGTGGAGAGATGGCTGACAAAGAAGAAGAAGAAGAATGCACTATGTAGTTACGTGTTCGTAAGGGTATCTATCGCGTTGGTTAAAAAGGGTTTATCATCATCAGCAATGGCGCTACAGCCCGGTGCGAGTTTTGGCCTTCTCAAGAAACTGCCTCCATCCCACCCTGTCGACAGAAAGTCTCCTCCAATATGTGTGTCAGATCGCTCTTATATCGCCCTCGATGTCGTCCAGCCATCTCATCCTAGGTCTCCCTCTGCTTCTTCTTCCATTAGGACAGGTGTCCATACTTTCTTTGGGACCCGGCTATCCTCCATTCTACAAACGTGTCCGAGCCAACGTAGACGTTGTATTTTGATGTATTGGACAACGTTTGGTTCGCCATACATTATCTAGCTCGTGGTTAAACCGGATCCTCCAAGATCCTCCTTCACAGGTAGGACCAAATATTTTGCGAAGTATTTTCCTTTCGAACACCAACAATGCATTTTCGTCCTTCTTGGTCAATGTCCAACATTCTGATGCATATGTCATGATCGGTCTAAGAAGAGTTTTGTAAATGAGGGTTTTTGTTTTACGAGAGATGAGTCGTGACCTTAAGCATCTATTTTCCGTGGCAAGTCTTGCCCTTATTTCCACACTGGTGTTGTTGTCCGCTGTAACAAGAGATCCCAGGTATGTGAATGATTCAACGGCTTCTAGCTGATGGGTTCCCATTGATATTGATTCGTTTCTTACGGTGATGCTGTTCAGTGATGCTTTTCTTTTTGCCATGTGTTTTGTCTTTGAAGCGTTGATCTTTAGACCCATGTTATTGGCTGCAGACTCAAGTCTCAAGAAGTTATCCTTCATGCAAGGCAACGTTCTAGCCATAATATCGATATCGTCTGCATATGCAAGTAATTGACTCGATTTTCTGAAAATTGTTCCTGTTGTCTCTGTGCCTGAGTCTCTAACAGCCTTTGTTGTGTTGTGAACTGTTCCGAGGTGCTACACTGTATTTTTACACTGCAGTATGTATTGGACATGGTCATTCCGACAAGATTCACAAGTTTAGGGGGGATGGCCAACTCTAGCATTGCCTCGTGGAACTTAATTCTGTTGACACTGTCGTATGCAGCCTTGAAGTCCACAAACAGGTGATGTGTTTCAACATTATGCCCCAACGTTTTTTCGAGTATCTGCCGCAGTGTGAATATTTGGTCAATAGTTGACCTACCCGGTCGGAACCCACTCTGATATTGTCCCACCATTTCCTCCACAAATGGGAGTTATCTCATGAATAGGATTCCAGCAAGGACTTTGTATGCTGTGCACAACAGTGTGATACCTCGGAAGTTTGAGCAGTTCAGAGCATCCCCTTTCTTATGCAAGGGACAGATCAGGCCGTTATCCCAGTCTCTTGGCATTATTTCGGCTTCCCATATTTTATGGATGATTTGATGAAGAATTGAAGCTGCCCTGCTGCCACCATATTTTAGTAGTTCAGATGGTATATCATCGGAGCCTGGAGACTTATTATTTTTAAGACATCGCATATTTTTATTATTGTATATTCGCAAACATTGGATTTTTTTCCCTATCGGGAGTCAAAGGTATTTTTTAACAGATTTTTAATTATCTCAATAACGAAGTTGGAATATTAACTGTAGGAGAACCGGGAAATCAAGGAAATCAAACATTATATTGCTTTGATAGTTTCATCCAGAGTGGGTTCCGGCACATCTCCGACATCTGCATTTGCTGTTGTTATAAATTCTGGCTTCTCCGGTGTGGTGTGTTCCCCCTCATTGAGCAGCTCATTAAAATGATGTGCCCATCGCTTCAGTATATTGTCTCTATCATTAAGAATTTCTCCTTCCTTGCTTCTGCATGCTATTGTTCTTGGCTTAAATTCTTTCCTTTGCTGATTTATTGCCCTATAAAACTTTCTGCATTCACTCTGGGTGTTCAATATTTCGAGTTCTTATAGTTTTGTTCTTTCGTACAATCTCTTTTTGGATCTATGGTGCTGCTTTTCTTGTCTTCTTTTGGCTTTGTATTCTTCTTCTGTGCCCCTAGTGCTTCTTTGCTGCATTCGATGGTAGGCTCTGTTTTTCTCTTTTGTCACTCTTTCGCACTCCTCGTCGAACCAAGGGGATCTTCTCTGTGTTCGGGCCATTCCCAGCACATCTGAAGCAGCACTCTTGATTTTTTCCTGGAAGCAACCCCAAAGCTCTTAGATCGACAAGCTATAAAAAGGGTTTATACGTGATTCAAATTATCGGAAATCCAAAATTTGTTGATGTTTTGCATTTTTAGAACAAACTTGACATGAAATTAAAAAACTTTATCGGCCATTAACTTTGATTTTATGCACTCTTTAAGCACATTCCTAAATGATTTATTTGTCCACGTCACATAGTTACGGAGTGATTTTAAAAGAATACTATAAAAGATAATTAATATTTTTAATATTTTATTTATGAGAATTTATGCTAAATTTTAAAATTGTGTGACGAACATTCGCTAGAGAAATGTTTAAAATACTTATGGTATTTTTTATAGAAACACACCGTTTAATATATTTGAGGAACTTGATTTGAAATTGGGGTGTTTAGGTTTATATGTTAGAGATATCCATTTGAATTCTCTCCTTATCCGTATCCCTATCATAGACAATGTATGCCAACCCGCCTATCCGAGAAGAAATGTTACAAAAAGAAGACTACACTCAAACAGTATAGATCTGTACACTTCACTTACATGTATGTCATTAGTTTACCTGCGTTTTAGTATTTTTCTACATAGTTTTCGTAGTCAAGTTAATAGTTTCTTCGTGTAGTGTTTTGTGTTCCTGTGGTGCAAATAACATTCAAGTCCAAATTTATATTGGTTCGTCGCGACTGGCGGTAAGTGCAAATTTACCTTATTTGATCTATGCTCCTTTCGAAATATTGTTTACTTTCCATTACCGATTTTAATCCCTTCATACAGAAATAAAATAAGTATTAATAATAAAAAGATACCACCTCTATAGGTGTATACTAGCTACATATATTAACGTAAATGAAATTCAAATACGAAGTCCATTTGCTCCAACATATATGTCCTCTTAAAGTACAAAAAATAATACAGAAGATATCGTGGCAGTAAAAAGTAAATATGATATCACAATTTAAAATATGAAATTCTCCCCGAAAAGAAAGAAACCTTGTGCTTCGGGGAGGAAAACATGTTTCCATATATTCCTTCCATCAAGGCATATCGCACAATGTGGGGTAACCAGTGACAGGTATGCGGGTGTGCATTACCTTAAAAAAGGTAGTTCGACACTTGCGTGTATCCTCACACACCATTCTCTCCTCACCTAAATAGGCACAATTTAACATGGGTGATAAACATTCATGGTATTGTGGATGGGTTGTATTTTTGATTACCCGGCTCTTATGGGACACACGAAAATGATTATAATAGAAAATAGTGGAGGCAATATTCAAGCCGGAACATATTTCACTTTTTTAAAATGATGTATGAAGATGTGTTTTACATATATTTTGAACATATTTTTCTGGAACATACTCATTTAAAACGATAGCTTTTGAGAATCGTTTAGTAAGAGAAATGACTCCTGCGCCAATTGTATCGGGTTCAATTCCCGATCGTAAAACTATTTTTCATTATATGTGTGAGTCTTCAAAGTATGAAAACATGTTACTGGCCTCGTGTCAATTCAATATTTGGTACTTAGTAGGTATCATTTTGTTAGTTTCCAAAGTTAAACAAAATAGAGACCTTGCAAATTCGTAATGACAAAAATCCGTTCTTAAAAAATAAAAAATAAAAAAAAAATTTTTAAAAAAAAAAAAAATAAAAAAAAAAAAAATAAAAATAAAAAAAATAAAAAATTAAAAAAAAAAAAAAAAAAAATATAAAAAAAAATATAAAAAAAATAAAAAAAAAATAAAAATTTAATATAAAATTAAAATAAAAAATAAAATTTAAAAAAATAAAAAAAAAAAAAGTCAATAAAAAAAGTCAATATAAAATTTTGTCCTTAAACTCACTCCATATAAGTAAAAATGTATGTATTAAGATCGATATAATCTAGATTCAAGAAAGTAATGGACTCATAAGATATGTATATTTCTTAGAAGTTCATATAAGGAGAGTTCGTTGGAAGGTTTTTGTTGAAATGTTTGTCTACAAAAACATGAAATCATATTATTAACCGCCCTTTTTCTCGGGAAGATTTAAAATATCATAGTTTGAAATATAAAATATGCATATATCTTTAGGCTTTATTGATGAACGAAATAGGTTTCATTATAATTTCTTCAAGCAAAAACCCAGAAGAACAAACGTTTAATATTCAAAATTGAGTAATATCGTTGGAGATATTTTCAGTGCGTAGTTAGTTTTTCGATTTTGATCATAAAAATAAATATTAGAAATAATTGTTGAGATTTTTTTGTTTTCATTAGGTAATAAATATATTTGAACATTACATTTCATACTTTTTGATAACAATTATTTCATACTTTTTGATCGTAAATATAGGTACATATTATTTCGTGGCTCATAATATAAGCTAGAATATAATTCTCTACTAAGTAGAGTAGAACTTTAATCACATTTTTTTCACAAATTTTTCTACGAGAATCATGCATGTTATGAATCTCATAAAGGTTTTGTGTGTATGGCGTATGGCGCTATATAAAATTTTGCGTCCTTTCTACAGCTCATCAACTTCAATCGTCCTCATAATATTGATTTTTTTTATTTAAAAAATGATTAAAATGAATGTTCTTATTTAACAAGTGTATATACATCTTCCTACATTCCCTAACTAAGCATACATGCTTAAATGTTATGTTTGAAAACAATCAAAATGCTTCCACGATCTGGGAGGCAAGTCTGGACTAACCGGCGAAATCAAAATCTTCACGATTACCCGAATCATGGATATAATTAATATATGAATTTAGAGGTGTTTTTTTACTTAGTTTCAAATTATACTTATTAATCAGAAGGTTTTATTTGAGCGTGTTCAATAATGGGTTTATACATCTTAGTACTTACATAAATTTCTCTAATTATTTATTCATCTCAAAATATAAAGGAATGCTTTTAGTCATATGAATGAAAGAAATTACTTACTTCTAACTTCACAATTTATTCACATCAATTAACTTTGATTTAAAACAATAAATAATGCATTTACAATGAAATGAGTTTCTGAATTTACGACTGATTAATAATGACTGACGCGTACGTAATGACACTAGAGGGAACAATGGCGGGCGAATGAAAAAATAGGTTTATATACTTCAATTGATCGTTCTAGAATGTTCGAATCTATGATTTTTGTAAAGTCCATGGAATTCGACAGAAATTCCATGGAACACCACAATTTCTTTAGATATCATAGAACTCCATATGATAATTATATCCATGACATGAGTATTCACTAGGGTTTTGATTTCGCCGGTTTGACCAGACTTACCCCCCTGGACAACTTTTTGTTTCGTTTATGTTTGTTTCAAGAATGTCCATGATAAAAAAAATATGCTTCATTAAAATGTGTTAAAATAACAGCACCAGATTAGGTACCTACCTAATATAGTGGGGCGTTATTAATAATCATCTTTCGATATCAACAAATTAATTACAATCTTCAGCAATGATATAATTTCGAATTTCCACGCAAAGTCTCATTACTTGAATCGCAAAGAATATAATTTATCGTGTTTTATTACGACCATGAAAATATAGATTATTAGGTAATTAAAGGGCTCACCGTAATTTACCGTAAGACTTGATTCAGACTCGCAGTTGTGGTCCACCTCTATTATATGAGTTAGTGGTATTCCAAGACCAAACTAACATAATGTTATGTTACATACATACACAGTATATATGGTATACCACCACTAAAAAGTTAATGCATTGGTTAACCGCTATTAATACAGATTCCTATACATTATGCTTAGTAAATAACATCCCTTATTACATAATACACAAAGATGACATATGTATTTTATTAATTATAGCACCAATTACTTCACTACTTTAAGCTAATTTATACGTGTTTCGTACAAACATATACGAGGGGCATACAGTCCTAACTCAGAGTAGATTGGCGTGAAAATAAATCTGATCCGGACATTTTACGTGATTCTGGAGAGTAATTCAACAGAAATTTCGGATAATACCTAATTTGCGTTCTTTGTATAACATTCCTCATCAGTGTTTGTTCGATGGTCATATCTGGACATACTTCTTACCAATACTTTTCAGATCTCTGAAAGAAGAAAAAAAACTATATAGGTAGTAGGTATAGGCATTTAGCATGTACGGGCATTAATTTAGCCTGTTGCTATATTTAAGCTAGTAATTAAAACTTAAGTTAAGACAAGCAGTATAGGATCTCACATAAAAATGCCTGGTTACTTAAATATATACATATACCTACTTACAATTCACAATTAAATAAATATGTTTATTACAAGACTAACTTTCACATTAATTAAAGAACAAATAAATATGATTAAAAATTGAGCAACATCGAAATGTAAACTACGATAAAATGTCGAGCGCTACCTGGCCTTTTATATGTACTTTCGAGGAGGTAGTTAAATGAATATGTGCCGGTTCATTGTCTATGATGGTTCTCGAATGTTCCTCCATAGAAAAGTAACTCTTGAAATTGTGTTGTCAATATTCTGGTAGGTTTCTGACCTCTTTCTCGTGCAAATCTCACGACAATAAGATATACTTGCGACGAACGTACCCATTCGCCGCAGGCACATAAGGACTTTTCTCAGTAATACGGCTTTCAGTGGTCTCCATGTGTTGAAATTATATTTGAATCCGCTCTTGCATACGCCATGTTTTAAGTCGAATTTGAAATTGGAACCATTGTTTTGATACATCTTATGTGTTGTTCCGAGTTGCCCATACGTTTAGCATAAATAAAATTGACTTGTATGTACATAATATGTAGAAATGTAGACAAACCCTACTGTTATACTGTTATACGAATTACAACGTCAGATGAGTTTTTTGGTCATTAGATGAGGAACTTTGGTCATCAAATAACGGTCGATGGTTTTGGGATTGCCTTCGCATATGTTAAAATATACTCATCTAGCAAACTGAGGCAGTTGCAAATTCTTACAATACAGTAGACTGGGTTCCTTTAGTTTACCAAGTCAACTGTCTCCCATAATATAACCAATTGATCTGAGAAATAACATCAATAAATAAAAGAGCGGAGGGGAGGTGGGGGCTGCGCAAACTGGCATGCCAGGGAAGGAAGGGGGTGAAGGGGGGCGATGATAGATATAATGTTGATGAGAGTGAATTTTCAAAATAGCAAAGCAATGTTAAATAAAGGAGTTGATAAACAATGAAATATCTTTTTTCATAGAGGTTATTCTATAATTCAATGATATATGTTTAAGTCGTAAATTGTGAAACTCAAAAAACTAAATATTCAACAATTATGATATAATTGGATATATTTAAAAAAAAATCATGTTCATATTCGGAGGTTGATTTAGCAATTTTTTTTTAATGAATATGTCCTTGTTAAACATGTACATATACATCTTCCTACGTTCCCTAAAATAAGCATATAAATGCTTGTGCTATAGGTGAACGAAATCGGTCGAGGCAGGATTCGAACTCACGACCACTGGATTACTAGCCCAGCGCGCTAACCGCTCTGCCATCGACCCATCTATATAAGTGATATTGCTTTTGTGTTTATACGTAAAACGTTGATAGATTATTTATCAAGGATCATTTTGTTCCTACACATTTTTTCTGAATAAAACCGCGATTTGGGACCTTTTGAGAGGTGGGGGGGGTGTGACGCTCACCCGGCAGGCAGGAAAGTTGAATATTTCTAATTCCTCTACCTGATTGTACATAAAATAATTTTTCTTCCAATCTTAGCGAAGTATTTGCGTTTCCGTTGTAGCTATTCATTGATATGAGATTTTTGAACATTTAGCATTCGGAGTTTCAGAGAAAGGCAGATCTCACAACTGTCTCAATTCTATGTTTTTTTTTATATATAACTTTTGCTATTACCTAGCAGACAAAGGGAAATGAACACCAAATATTCCAATCATGACGAACATCACCTACCTTTTATGTTCGTATGTTTTTCTCTTATCAACGTTCTCCAGTCTAAATTTATGGTAATTTTTGTAATAGTTCAACAAAAAACTTTCTTTCAAGTATATTGGTAGTCCTCGTCTGCTGTCATCTATAAAGAATTTGAAAAACCCACTTCTATATATTTATTACCAATGCATTCCTTATACCAGGGTTGTAAAAAATCTTGGAATCTTCGTCGATGATGAGCTCAGTGACATGAACAATTATCGCTTGTCAGCAAATCTATTTTCTTTGCCCTACATTCACTTAATAAACTTAAAAACCTCCTTTCATTCCGTTGTGAAATAACTCTAGCTCAATCACTTCTTCTTCCATTGCTTGATTACAACGATATATGCTAATGAAGTGCATCTCAATAATTTTGATTGTCTTCAATTTCATATTTCATATTCAAGATTCATATTTGGATTGAAAAAAATTGATCATATATCATCTTACCGCAATCTTCTTTGTTGGCCCAAGATACGCTAGCGGCGCAATATACACATTACACATTCTGTCCCTATTGTACAATTTTCTCTCTATTCCAAACCTGCTACAGTACCTTAAAAACAAATTCATTTATTTATCCAATCATGGAATTCTAAACGTACGACACTACCCATCCCTGTCCATAACACAGAATTTTCCAACTCGACGTTCGAAATACAATCAGCAAGATTATGGAATAGTCAGGTCCGTTGTCTAACTCACTTATGGCCGTGTTCGCCAAGGAACATCAAATGGATCATCAACTAACTACCTGCTCGGAGCTCAAATCCTTGAGTGCATCACTCAGTGAATTTGTATTTCACCAACTAAAAACTAACATTCTTAATTGAGCCCTAGGCTCAACTCTCCTTAAATTTCCGGTGTAAAGGTATACGAACTCAAGTTAAATTATAAAGAAATATTTAAAAATCAAGAACACATAATTTATCTTTTTTCCTTTATTAAAATAACAATCAAATGTTATTACAGTGTGTAGTTCACAATTTTAATAAGTTTTTGAAATCGTTTGAATAAAAGTATTACTTTGATCTCATCAGAAGGTATATTCGCATTAGTGTCGTAAATGGCCGCGAGCGCTGTATACCTGAAACCATGTTTACAAACATATCGCATACCTGCTATTCTACCCTTGCTAATACCTGTGTTACTGTGCATACCGCCATTATTGTTTTCGTTGACATCAATTATGCTGTTTTAAATGAAATTCAATTTTATTTAACAAATACAAAAAGCAATGTTTTGACATCATGAATTTTTCACAAACCCAGTCTTTCGTGATAATAATATATCTGGATAATATAGAAATCAAATATAATATAAAATATAACAACAAGTGCTAAAATGTAATAATTTTAGTTACAAAATACGTTGATGAATGACTTGATCCACAATAGACCGTCACTTAATAGTTGAGTCGCCGGCGTCACTTAACGGTAGTAAGATTGTTTGGTGAAACGAAATTTTACGCTAAGTGCATCAAAAAAATGATTTTAGCGCTAAGGAACCTTGGTGAAAGTAGGGGTTAGTATTTTTAAGAAAAACCTAAAGAAAGAATATTTACCTATCCCTGGACATCTGATCCCGATTTCCTCTCCATATTCTTTTCCAATACTTTTTGCTGTTTTTAATATTTATCTTAGTGTAATGTATAGGTTCCTTGGTTTTTTTTTCGCATTCGATCTTTTGTATTTTGTATATAATTTTGTCATACTTTGTATCAATCTGCTGGTTGGAATGGCAATAACCCTGCCAGTGTGTATTAGATTTTTTATATTATGTAAAAAAAAAGATAAATTTATAAATATAATATATTATATTATTGTGGTTTATTGTAATACCGTGTCTTATAATTAATCTAAATAAATTAATTACATAAATATAACTTATCAATAATCATATTTGCCGACGGAACATCTGTGCCCCGTTCCACCATTGTACTTTTCAACTTTTCACTTTTCGCTTTGCAATTTGAGAATTTCGCAAAGTGCAATGCGTTCGTGTTCCACGAAAAAAAAATGGTCACTTTGCGGCGTCGCCAAACATTTGAAAACTCTTTTCAATTGACGCTAGCGACACCTAGTGATAACTTAGTAGTACCGAGTGTTTCGCGCATAGCGTAAACGATCATTTGACACCGTTCGTTCTTGTCTGTTCTGTGTCTTAAAGAAAAGAAAGGAGTTCTTTTTGGAGCATTTAGTGAAACTATCACCAATACAGTGAGGTAACAGGTGCTTCACTGAATTATTTGCTGTTGAGGAGACAATCCTTTGCTTCTCTTAGTGCTGTTCTGTACCTTAAAATATAGATGAGTAGTAAAATAATCATGTAAACTTAAAAAGCAGACAAAATAATCACATAAACATAGTTTAAATTACTTAAAAAAATAATAATAAATTGTGTTCTTACTCATGACATATTCACACTGAGTGCTACTTATTCGAAAATATTCGAGAAACTGCGTGGGTAAAATGTTTTCGAAATTTATCCTTTCTCTAAAATTTCTTACAACCCCGTCTTCCTCATCCCTTTCTAACAATAATCTATGCAACATTTTATAATAAATTTACTTAAAAATTGTAAACAAACAACTTCTACTTTCACAACTCGACGAATGGCTAATTTGAAATGTCAAAATATTCTTTTCAATTCATTCTCAAAATTTGTAAAGTTTTTTTATGAAAAATATCGATGGTGGAACAAAACGGCTTATTTGCTTTGCAATAGGCATCTACTTTTAACTTTTACTTTGCGAAAAAATGTAATGCTGGAACGAAAACAAGCCGACAAATTGCAAAGTGCAAAGCGCAAAGTTGAAAAGTACGGTGGTAGAACGGGGCACAGGTGATATAATTGTTCACCGTTTATTATTCGTAATCATGCAAAACGATTTATTTCACAAAGTGATACATAAATAATATTATTATTTCTATATTGTTAATCGTTTTCCTTGAACCGTTCGTGATTAGTCAAAAATAATAATAATTATATTATTCAAAATTTCTAGGTATATAAGTACGAAAACTTTAATTTTACCCCACTTTAATATATATTTTTATATAAATTCTCATAAATGTTTATTTTTCTAAACTATAAATGTTTAATACTCTAAAAACAAATAATAACAGAAAATAAACAGTTGATAGGTATAATTATACGCAAAGAACGCTTATACCTACATACATATATAAAAACATAGACAAACTTTACGCTACGCAAACATCTAGACCAACTAGACAGACCGAACAGGCTAAACTCCTATAACTAGACTCAAGACAATTTTGAACAAAGAAATTTCCTGTATTTTGGAGTCAAATTATACAACGAACTACCTTTAACACTTAGAAAACAGTAACTTGAAAATATTTAAGCGAGAAATTAAAATTTGTATTAAAAAAAAGGGCAGAGACTATAATAAAAATAAATTAATCACCTGAACTCTGAAAATACTCCCATAGTTATTAACCAAAACTAAAAACTAATAAGACATCTATACACTGTCTCAGAAAAGGTTTTACCTAGTGAGGCAGTTTATGACAATAGTAAAATATCTGGGAACTATTTTGTAACCTAATTTAAGTTAAATATATTATTATGCATTTAAAAAAAATGTGTTACTAGATTTAAGGAAAAATTCTATTTTATATAATAATAAATAAATAAATAAAAATAAATACAAATAGGTACCAGCTCGAGTAAATTCACAGAATTGACATCTCTATTTATTAAATAAAAATGTAATAAAAATGTTTCAATAAATTCAAATATATGTGTCATGATTTACAAAAAATTTAATCTTGAATCGACTTTAAAGTGCCACGCGATAATCTGAAATTTGTCAATTAACCAATATTTGAGCACATTGTAATTGTAGCATTTTTTTTCAACTATGATCCTTTATGTTTGTGAGATGAATTGAATTATTCCTGTCTCATTTTATTTGTGAGAAGAGATTTCTTCGCCATAAAATACAACAGAAACTCTTAATATTATTGCTAAAAATTCCTCCCCATTTCCGTCTATTTTTGTCGCTATAGATTACTTCCCGCCAAATAAACTTTTATAGCAGCCATTATAAGAAGTAAGAAGTATGGAGAAAATATAGAGTAGAAATTGTTAAAAGTGAAAGGATTTAGTGTCTATGGCTTGTTTACCTTACACGCTTCCTGAAAGTAAGTTCAAATAAAAAATAACGTTGAAAATATTTTATTCTTTAGACGTTGTCCATCACACATAAGTACACATTTTGTTCTCTAACAAAAACAGAGAATTATACAGAAAAATAACACGTATATTGTTAAGTCAAATACATCTGCTTAATTTATTTTAGTGTTTTTCACATTTCTTATGTCATAAGAGGATTAAAATCTTAATCAAAAGTTTAACGAAAAAATTATACAACTCACCTTACCTAACAAACTCGTATATTCACTGTTATATTCACTCGTATATGTATAACACTGTCGGCCTTCGTGGCTCAGTTGGTTAGATATCTGACTGTTCGATTCCCGGTGGAGACACAGTTTTTAATTGTGTTTTCAGTCTGGATCTGTGAGACGATTAATATCGTTAGTCTCCAGAATGTGGCAACTTGTTATTGGGTGCGTGTTAAATTAATATTTGACATAGTACCTGTTAGTTGCTCGAGAAGTATTAAATAAATATTATAAATAAAATATATGTGCTATGGAATTATTTAAAAAAAATATGATCGACATACTTAATTTAGATTTACTATCTAATTGATCTGTGCTACATATAAAAAATATTATTAAACATAAATTAGGAAATGTAGGTATGTACCAATAAATTTGTGTGAAATATAATTAAGATAATAAAGAGAGTCGAATGTATAAATTATGTGCTTTAGGCAAATTGTGTTTTATGTAAATTATACGTTTCAGATAAATTATGTGGTTTAGGTAGGTTATAATAAATTTAATAAATTTGTGTGAAATATAATTAAGATAATAAAGAGAGTCGAATGTATAAATTATGTGCTTTAGGCAAATTGTGTTTTATGTAAATTATACGTTTCAGATAAATTATGTGGTTTAGGTAGGTTATAATAAATTTAATAAATTTGTGTGAAATATAATTAAGATGATAGAGAGAGTCGAATGTATAAATTATGTGCTTTAGGCAAATTATGTGTTTTATGTAAATTATACGTTTCAGATAAATTATGTGTTTTAGGTAGTTTAATTGTGATTTAGGTAAATTATGCGTTTTGGGTAAATTGTGTATTTTAGGTATTAATGTATTTAAGATCTTTCCAGAAAAACTTATCCTAGGAACATTATAGTTGACCTAAATAAAATATAAAGAAGACAATATTTCTGTTTAAATACAAAGTTTTAACCATAACAAAACAATAACTGTCGCTGTTTGTTGATATATTTGTGTTTTAACAATTAGAAGATTCTGCATTATGTGTTATCAAAATTAATAGGTCTAGACTTATCTTACATAATTTTATTTAAGTAATTTAATACTTATCTTACATATGATAAGACTTATCTTACATAATTTTATTTAAGTAATTTAATACTTATCTTACATATGATAAGACTTATCTTACATAATTTTATTTAAGTAATTTAATACTTATCTTACATATGATAAGACTTATCTTACATAATTTTATTTAAGTAATTTAATACTTATCTTACATAATACTTATCTTACATATGATAAGACTTATCTTACATAATTTTATTTAAGTAATTTAATACTTATCTTACATATGATAAGACTTATCTTACATAATTTTATTTAAGTAATTTAATACTTATCTTACATATGATAAGACTTATCTTACATAATTTTATTTAAGTAATTTAATACTTATCTTACATAATACTTATCTTACATATGATAAGACTTATCTTACATAATTTTATTTAAGTAATTTAAAGAAAAAAAAATGAATTCAAACAAATTATTCATTCTCTAAACAAATAACATGTTTAAATGAAATTTAAATTTACTTATCAATTGTTCAAACTATTCAAGTGATAAATTTTGCATTGGACAACATGGTAACAATCATTATAACAATTATAGTGGATTATTAAAAAAGTTTTTTCATAATATATGTACCTAAATCATTTTTATTGACAAAACATTTTTTCAACATCTCAATAGAGACGAAGTTGGGATATTGTAGAAGAACCAGGAACTCGAGGCACCTACAGGGCTTACGAATAATTTCTGTTACAAATAAAAATTAATTTCTCAATTTCTCAGTAGGTGGCGTTACAAAAAGGATTCTCCGTTACTCCATATATGGCAATAGTAATAATGCATTATTTTCAGGTAAAATGTTACACACTTTTCAAATATATAGAACTTTCAAAAAAATACATCGATAAGGGAACTCAATAAGAAGGCATAATTGGGGAACGTTGCGCAAGTGCATAAAGTGATCACGTAAACCAGCCGATGACAGGTCGTAAGCCCTGTAGGTGCCTCGAGTTCCTGGTTCTGCTACAATATCCCAACTTCGTCTCTATTGAGATGTTGAAAAAATGTTTGTCAATAAAAATATCATTTGACTCCCGAAAGGGAAAAAATTCAATGTTTGCGTATATGCAATTAAAAAAGAATATTCGATTATGTAACTCATAGTTGATTCCATCAAAAGTTAAAAAAACGTAATTATTTTTTTTTAGGTCACTATCTTCTTCTTCTTGTGACATATCAGGTCTCCCCGAAGTTGACAACCACCATAGAGAAAGCCTCCCTGGCCTGAGAAAAAGCTCCTCCACAGTTCTCATTCCGGTCCATTCGCGGATGTTTCGCAGCCAGGAAAGCTGCCTTCCTCCGACCCCTCTACGACCCTCAATCTTCCCCCATCATGACGAGCTGAAGGATGGCATTTCACCTCTCAGAATATGGCCTAAGTACAACAAATTACGGATCTTTACATTGGTGAATAATTCTCTGTTGGTGTTGGCTCTACGTAGTATTTCATTGTTACTGATCATAATATCAGTCCACTTAGGTCACTATAAACGGTTTGATTTTGATATTTTTTTCAGTTCCGCGAGCTATTTGGTATTCGCTGAGCAATAACGACGTTTTTTTTACAATTTTTACGACGTTTTAATCACATTTTGTTATCAAATGTCCCAAAATCTATCGGAAAAATGATAATCCTGCCACTCAAAAAAATATTATAGTCTCTGTTACAATAATTTCAACCATCTATAAAATCGGCTCAATTATCAGTAAATCATTATGGGGCTCCAACGTTGGTAATAAAATAGTATATTTTCCATTAACTTCACATTCCCATATTCAAGTTCCGAATCTTCCCTTTCCTGGAATACCATTACTCATTTACAATCTCTACTTGTAATATCCAGTTATTCTCATCAAAGTAAACTCTGAGCGAATTATAATTTTTCTCTTACAATTCTGTTTAACTTCATAATTGGCTTATGTTTTTCATGAATTATATAAATATCCAATTATAGTAACTTCTCAAGCCGAAAAATACAAAATAAAATAAATTTATTCATTATATCTATAAGCAGTCAAGTCTTTTATTCCTTACAGTACCTAACTCCATTCTTTAAATGCAGTACGTACTTACTTTATAATAAAAATGTGTTGGCAAATTATTTATTGATGCATTGCAACACACGCATTCACTACCACTGAAAAAAAAACAATATTAATATTCAAAATATTTTTTGCTATCTGTTGGATAGGTAGCGCACTGGATAGAATCAATCCAGTTCGAATCTCGCTCAGACCAATTTCATTCACCAATATTAATTTATAAGTACAAGCATTTTTGCTTAATTAATAAATGTATGAGGATGTATATGTACTTGTTTCAAGGATCATGTTATTTTTTATGGATTTACTTATTAACTATAATCTTAAGTATTTAATCGAATATAATCTAAATTTAGATAACCCCCTGAAATAAAAATAGGTTGGTGGGTAATTAACGTAAAAAATAGGTTGGTGGGTAATTAATTATGTAGCTTTATTTTCATGATTTATAATTCGCCGTTAAGTGTGGTCGGTAGGTATTGTATGTACACAAGTAGGTAGGTAAGTACAAACAAAATACAAATTTTTACCACGAAATCACACCGTCAATAAAGGAGTCACAGTGGCGCCTCGAATTACGTTTTTTGAAATAAAAATAAAACCTTGATTACGTCTCGCCAATAAGATAGATTCCTATAATTCAGTACTTGCTGAATGCATCCGTTCGTTGTACGATTATTGCATTGTATAATGAATAATTTTGCCATTTAAATATTTATTTACTTTGTGCATTATAATAAATATTTATTCACTTTGTGTACAATAGCGGGTTTATGCAAATTGAGGCCATAAATAGAGTAGTGGTAGGAAAAATAAATTTTTAGTTAAAAATATAGGTACCTACCTACAGAAAGATAAACACGAAACATAATTAAATGTAAAATTACAGCAACAAACAAAGGAGGGAGATAGACTTTGTGGGATGTGAGAGAGAAAGGGAAGAAGTGTCAATTAAGAGATATTATTTTATTTTTATTTTATTTTATTTTTTATTTATTATGTAAACAGACAGTTACATTTACTTATTTTACTAACATACATAATATGACATGTGAACCAATTAAGTTTTCAAGTATTATCGTAATTATATTTACAAAAAGAAGTAGTTTTGAGGAAGGGAGTAGGAAAGTAGGAAAAGGGGAACACACGTACACCACCTAACCACGAAGCAGTAATCTAGAAATTGAACATTTAAATACGTTTAAGGAGTTATTGAAAAGGTCTATTTCATTAAAGAACACGTTATAGTTACAACACGTTCTATATATGTAGGAGTTCTGAGCATAATTAGTACTACAATTAGGTGGCCTAAATGTATGAGTCTTTCTAGTAAGCCTATTTGGTGCATGAAAGTTTAATTTAGATAATAACTCACTAGAATCCGTTATACAGTTCACCAACTTGTATAAGTAAGACATGTCAGCTACAGTTCGCCGGGCTTCTAAGGTAGTTAATTTATGATATTGGGGTGATTGTGCAGGATCAACAAAAGAACGTCTGCTTCTATAATCTAAATGTTTTAAGAATTTATTTTGTATATTTTCCAATCTGTTTATATGCGTGACGTAATGTGGGTTCCATACAATAGACGCATATTCAATACAACTACGGACATAGCAACAGTACAGTGATTTTAGAGTACCCGTGGACTTGAACGGCCTTGATACCCTAATTATGAAATTCAATTGTTAAAAAGCCTTGTCTATAATATAGTCAATATGGCTTTTAAATGTCATCTTCGTATCCATAATAACTCCAAGGTCCCCAATTTCATGCTTTCTAATAAGAATCTTTCCGTTAATTGTATACTCATGAGAAATTGGGGTTTTGGAGCGCGTAAAGGTGATATTATTACATTTTTCAATATTAAGAAATAATTGGTTATTTGAGCAATATACAGAAAAGCGATTTAAATCTGCTTGTAATGCGATTATGTCATTCCGGTTGCATATTTTCTTGAAAATTTTCATGTCATCCGCATAAACGAGGAAGTTAGATGAGCGGAAACAGCTAGATACATCATTTATATACAAACTAAATAGAATTGGTCCCAAGTGAGAACCTTGCGGCACGCCCGAAACACATTCACGGAATTCCGACCTACAATTATTAATTGCAACGGCTTGTAATCGATTTCTCACATATGACGACAACCATCTCAATAGGTCCCCGTGCACACCATAACACTGCAATTTATGTATTAATATGTTATGATTGATCTTGTCAAAGGCCTTCGAGAAGTCCGTATAAATGGAATCAACTTGTATATTATACAGGTATAACAGCTTTAGTCTTTTTTTAAGTAAATATTTATTTATTTATTTTTTATTTATTTATTCATACATACATACTTGACAAATAATATTCTTAACTGCAATGCCCTACTAGGTAAAAAAAACCTGTGCCGGAGCTAAAGCATTTTGAAATAATGATACTTTTAACAGTGAATGCCAACTAATAAAACATACAAAAAAATAGCATTCAAATATAAATAGCATACAATAACAAAATGATAAATAATATTAAAAATAAATACATAAAAAAGTGCATTACAAATTAGAAAAAAAAAACAATCAACGAATGCCTATTCATAATTAAAACAGAACATATTAAACAAAAAAAAAACAAAAATTAAATTTAAAGACAGTTTAGAACAATAATGGTATGTAAAAAAAAAACCACAAATGAAAACACGTTAGTCCGCCAACGCCATACAATCCCTGAGTTCTTTACATCATATGCGTGGCAAATATTCGTTATGAAGAATGTTCTCCGTCTTTTCCCGACCAATGTCGTAGAGCCAAATTTGCACATGCTTCTTAAAAAGTGTTTTCCTATTGATTGTCTAGACAAAGGGATCCAGTATGTTGAAAACTTTAGGTGCTATATAGGTATAGCTTCTTTGCGCAAATTTTGTTTTATAATTGGGAATATTGTAATTCCACGAAAGTGCTGCCCGCGTTTGTATATTATTTTGATTTTTTGTTTTCGATGAATCATCCCAAAAATGACTCAAAGCGTCCCTGATGAAAAGCTGTCGGATGGTCAAGGCTTTCATAGAATGGAAAAGTGTTTCACTCGGATATCGAGGAGGGTATCTACCCATTTTTTGTAGCACTAATTATTGAACCTTATTTAACCTTGCACAGGCTTTGCGTAGTTTGATGGTGATTAAAACACCTTAATGACACTGCTTTCTGCATCACTGTATAATATAATATGTATATGTTAATAATAATACGAATTATAAGTGAATCAATATTTATCAGACATGAATAAATAAATAAATATCATCACTTAAGGTGTTCCAGAGTCTCGATGATTGTAAGAGGAACTGAAAAATTCAGTAGAATGAATGGGAATAACTAATGTGGTACGATCAGCAGATCAAAGAGGCAGACCGTGAAAAACAATGAAATTATATTATTTGTCAAATAATTCTTAAGCATCTTCAAATTTTATTTTTCTATAGGTACCACGAACAAATCAATAAAATTATTCTTAAAAACCAGTACAATTGAATTGTTTACCTGACAAGGCGAAAGCATTTTGAGGTAAACAATTCCATTTTTTTCCAATTTTTTCTTTAAATGAGGTGATATCAAAAGTAATTTAACAATACTTAATATAAGCTACATATAGGTATAACAAATTTCAAGGTTTAGCACAGTAACAATAATAATAAAAAAGAAGAACAGCAGAGAAGAAATTTATTTAAATTAATTTTTATGCAAATGTTGCTTCTCTGGGCTGAGAACAAGGTTAGTTGGAAGAAATTGCCATACGGCAATAAACTCGCCACTTGCGCAGGGTGCAAGGAAGTGTTCATTATTATTATTGTTATTACTTTATTCTTTGGGAGTTTTTCATTTTTCAACAATAATTTGCTGAATTTTAATTCGATTTTTGTTTTTGCGACGTATAGAATAATAATATTTGGACGCAAACAGACATACATACGTGCGACACATTTTGAATATTAACAAGGCAAAGTCAAATGTGCCAGAGTAGGTGCCATTGAAACCCTCTCAACCTTCGACATTTTCAATCATTGAATGTCATTGTTTCTTCGTCTGTTTACTGTGTCCTACACATTTAACATCTCGCCTACGTACGAGTCAACAAAACAACAGTATAACGGCTTTGTTTATGTATGTGTGTGTGTGTGTGTGTGTGTGTGTGTGTGTGTGTGTGTGTGTGTGTGTGTGTGTGTGTCTTCAATTCAACGAAAATTTATTGGGACGTGGTTTTGACAAAATTACGACCTACGAGCCGAATTCTTATTGAAATAATTGTAACAACTATCTTTACAACGCGAAGAAACTGAACGTCATCAAAAATAAATGGGCTGAAATTTCTTTCAAAGTAATCTTAATCAAATCTTTTATAGTTGTACATATGTGTTTTGAGTTCCATATTAGGTACTTTATAAAAAAATTACCTACCAACTACATATGTATGTTCCACTGCATTGTACATAAATATGTAAATATGATGTGTGTATATTATGTTAATTATAATGCCTTGTTGTGTAATGAATTGAATTCCTAGTGAGATAGGCTAACGCAATTAATTATAATTATTTTTAAAAAAAATTCATTTGTACTATATGTAAGGCTTTGGAATAGTATAATTCCTGATATTACGTCGATAAAAAAATTAAACATATTCAAAGAAATGCTAAAGCAAAAATATCATCTGATAAAGTTATTGCTATGATCTGTTACAATATTCAACTTTTTTCTAGTATTGTTTTTATCTTCTATTATCTTTATTATTTTATTTTTTTTATTTTTCACGTAAAAACTTTCTTGCAATAGTACCTACACATTGAATTGTATATAATATTAACATCAACTCTGGTTGGTTGGAGAAATTGACGTTTGGCAATAGACCCGCCTGTGTACAATTAATATGTACAAGAAGTTACAAATAAATAGGTAAATAAAAATAAATAAATAAATAATAAAAAAATAAAAATACATGAATAAATATACAAAAAAATAATAAATAAATAAATAAATACATTTATATATAAATAAATAAATATATAAATAAATAAATAAATACTTTAATAAATAAGTAAATAAATAAAAAAAAGTATAAAAAAATAAATATATAAAAAATTAAATAAAAACGCTATCGCTAAGTTTTTCATGGTTTTTATCACTATGCTTATGATGGTTTTCATCACTAAGTTTATGTTTTGAAATTAATTTTATTTTCAATATTTTTACTTTGTTAAGTATAGTAAAACTCCACTCTCCAATCTCCAATCGTAGAGTATTTTGAAACAAGATTGCACTTACATTGTTTAAATCATTTCATATACGTAAACTATCATACTTTTACCATATTTGGATAAGACATACCGTTTGGTACATTGCTCTGTTTTCGTTTAATTTACACAAAGAAATATAATTTAAAAGTTGATTCTTGTTAATAACATCAATGAGCATCGTTCTGAAGTTTGAGCAGTGTCAAATAAAACTAAATTTAAGGGTTTGATATTAATCTCATAGAGAGTAATATTTTTGATAATCTTAGTACTTGATTAGCAAGGAACACGAAGAATAACTCTGAGAAATAACAGAGAAAGTATATCTGAATATTCTTGAACAAAAATGATATGTTGTGGTACCCACATACATAATATTGCTGCTAGATACCTACTATAGGTAATAACCTTGTTCATATCACGCAATAGTAAACCTGAAAATAAAAATTCTGTGCACAACTTATTTCTAAGTATGTGTTAGTACTATTTATATATGTATGTTGTACTATATGTATTTATGTCGTATGGTCCATAAAGATATTGATTTGAAAGTATGTCAATCGTTTGGTGGTATCCTGAATACCTACACGATGGGTGGGATATACTTAATACTTACCCTAAGTGAAATACTGAAACATATAGGGTGCAAAATATTAATTTATTTTAATTTACATGTTTTATACTATAAAATACTAGTGAGTACCCGACTCATTTTGCAATGTCACTCATAGAATGAATTTACTACTTATGCGTACGTGTGTGCGCTTCTACTGGTTCTATCACATATATTATATTGTGTCTTTTCTGCTCCCCTAGACAATAATACCCCGTATTCAGTAACTATTGTAACTCAAATAGGAACATATTAAAATTGTAGATGTTAGATTTACGGTCTTATTTCAACGTTATTATATATCAATTTGGACTAAATGGAATCGGAACGTACCTATATTGGCCGAAACGTTCTTAAAAGGTTACTGAATTAGACGTAGTTTGAATAATTATGAAAATGATGAAAATTTCATGATTTTCATAATTATTCATAATAAGTATTAAAATTGTAGATGTTAGATTTACGGTCTTATTTCAACGTTATAATATATCAACTTGGACTAAATGGAATCGGAACGTACCTATATTGGCCGAAACGTTCTTAAAAAGTTACTGAATTAGACGTAGTTTGAATAATTATGAAAATGATGAAAATTTCATGATTTTCATAATTATTCATAATAAGTATTAAAATTGTAGATGTTAGATTTACGGTCTTATTTCAACGTTATTATATATCAATTTGGACTAAATGGAATCGGAACGTACCTATATTGGCCGAAACGTTCTTAAAAGGTTACTGAATTAGACGTAGTTTGAATAATTATGAAAATGATGAAAATTTCATGATTTTCATAATTATTCATAATAAGTATTAAAATTGTAGATGTTAGATTTACGGTCTTATTTCAACGTTATAATATATCAACTTGGACTAAATGGAATCGGAACGTACCTATATTGGCCGAAACGTTCTTAAAAAGTTACTGAATTAGACGTAGTTTGAATAATTATGAAAATGATGAAAATTTCATGATTTTCATAATTATTCATAATAAGTATTAAAATTGTAGATGTTAGATTTACGGTCTTATTTCAACGTTATAATATATCAACTTGGACTAAATGGAATCGGAACGTACCTATATTGGCCGAAACGTTCTTAAAAAGTTACTGAATTAGACGTAGTTTGAATAATTATGAAAATGATGAAAATTTCATGATTTTCATAATTATTCATAATAAGTCTGATTCAGTAAATATTTCAGAACATTCCGGTCAAAATAGGTACGTTCCTATTCCATTTAGTCCAAGTTTATATTTAGATGGGTCGGTGGCAGAGCGGTTAGCGCGCTGGGTTAGTAATCCAGTGGTCGCGAGTTCGAATCCTGCCTCGACCGATTTCGTTCACCTATAGCACAAGCATTTATTTGCTTATTTTAGGGAACGTAGGAAGATGTATATGTACTTGTTTAACAAGGACATATTCATTTTTTATTAAAAAAAAAAAAAAAAAAAAATAAGACCGTACATCTAAAATCTACATTTTAGAACGTTCCTTATTTAGTTCCAATATTTACTGAATACGGGGTATTGTGTCATTTAGATCAAGAAAAGATATCTTAATGTATGGATTTGACAGTTGTCACTTGACAGGCAACAGTCACTTCCATACATTGAGTTATCTTTTGTTGATTCTTCTCTTGAGCTAAATGACACGTTGTCAAGGGGGGTAGTTCCTTGTATCTCGTGTCCCTTCCGTCCCGTCTGTTTTATAAAGATTTTCCAATGAACTTTTCCATTCAAATCTCGTTTTATAGAGACTGCTTGTAAAAACACATTCTATTTTATTTTATTTCATTTGTTTTAAAGAATACAAGAGCTAACAAGAAAAAAATATACAAAAATTCAATGATAATTTTTAATAGTATTCTAAAATAGGTATATGTATTTAAAGATGTTAAAAAATTTGAAAACATTTTAACAATTTTGAAAACAGGATGGGAACGGAGAAAGGTAAGGAGGGGAGTGGGGGGAAGCATCGACATCGAAATGAAATTAAATTATAGGGACACAATTAAAAAGGTATGCGCACAACAAAACAGAGCACAACTTCAATATCCGACAAATTCACATTATTACATCCATAGTCTGGATTAGTACCTACATAAAGACAAAAAAGTGTTGATCCCGATCTGCTCATGTTTATTCTTTTATCTTTAGTTTGTACATACAATAAGGTTTTGAATTATTTTTATTTTAATCCAACATATATGCAAATTTCGCATTTACGTTGAGCTAAATTCTTTATTGATCGATAAGGACAGATCAACGGACCAAAATTTCCTTGGAGTCGCGACCGAAAATTAGCCGCAGAATCTCGGACTGTACACTAGAAATAAAATGAGTGGCAAGACGTCAATGGCACAGATGAAGGATTTCTTTATTATTTATGGTAACACCCTCTATTTTCGAACAACTTTTGTGATATATAAGCTGGTACATATATGTACCTAATAATATAGGTTGTACATATATCATACTCGAAATAATATATTATGGTATTTTGCCTTTTCGGCACATTTTACGACCTCCAAATAAAAGCGTGATAATAATGTTTTCATGGTAACTCTGTTGTCCTTTGTGAATGTGCGACGAAACCAAAATAATTAGTCGTTTCTTCTTGGTTCTTTTATTTCAAATAATTTTAACACATTTCGAAGGCTTTATCAAATTCCCTTTATCTTACAAGATTTACAAACTCACAATAAAATATTTCACTAGTTAAGATAAAAAATAATTGCTTCATAGAAAAACTAACAGAAAATATACACATGGTATTGGTTGCCTCAATAATCCAGAATTAAAACACAGTAAAAAAAACTAAGGCTCAAGCTAGAATTGAACTCAGCAGCACCTTTGTCTCAGAAGGCAGATATTTAACTAAGCGAGTTACAAAAGCTGACAATAATGTATCACACGCAGATCAATCCAAGATATTTGTTTTCTATATAAAATCATTAACGGTCTGGCCGACAGCACACCTCTTCTAAGCTCACTCCGTTTTCACTGTCCACTTAGAAGAAATAGAAACCAGTCTCTCTTTTACACAGAATCTTCTAAAATTAACTATATGCTAAATTCTTATATTAATAGAGCTTGTACTGGGTACAATAGAAATTGTTTGAGGGATCCGGAATTGGATTTGATTGCTTCAAGTTTTTATGTATTCAAAAAAAAAATTCTGAATTTGTCGGTTATTTAATCTGTGCTGTCTTGTTGTGCACATCTTTAACTCTTTAACTTTTTAATTGTGCCCCTTTAACTTAATTTTAATTTATCATTATTCATACATTGAGACACGTGAGGTAAATCATAATATGAGTTTCTAGTGGTCGATGCTTCCCCCCACTCCCTTCCCTACCTCTCTCCTTTCCCATCCTGTTTTCATAATTGTTAATAAATGTATATGTAGGTACTTAATATATTTAGAATACTATAATTAGCAACATAAAAACTATTTCTGTATATTTGTATAAATCTTTATTGTATTGCTGTTGTATTCTATAAAATAAAATAAAAATAAAATAAAAATAAAAAACAATAAATAAAATTTAATTATTCCAAAATCGTTAATCCGTAATTTAAAAATTATAGATTTATCGAAAAATTTAATAATAAAAATACAAAAAACGGTAAATATGAATACATGTAGAATCGTTAAAGATTTTTTAAACGTTAATATTCGGGAATCAGTAGGGTTGTTAGGGAGTATAGAGACCTCCTCAGAGCCTAATCCTTTGATATGTTAAGTATCTGGATGGGTGAACTATTCCCAATTGAAAGCTTGATGATGCGTTTGTTGCATTTTATTTTGCTCTTTTAAATAAATTACAATTTATGCATTGATCTGCTAATTATTTTGAGGAAGTGTATAATGGTAATAATAATAATTGAGTGTTATTATTTGTAGTGCTTAATTGTTATTAATATCATTAGTAAATCGGCCAGCGCCGCAAAAAAAAAAAAATTGTACAACAACACTTTGTATATTCCACTACACATGTGAAGTAGAATATACAAAGTTTTTTTGCGCCAGAATTTTTCTTTTATTAATTATGAATTTCCACAATGTTTCAAAAAACGATTTTAATAAAAAAAACAATGATTTAGTTTTACTGTGTATTATAAATTGATAGTTATGTTGACGCAGGTTATATAATTCCTAATATTTATATTTACTTGTTTAGAACATGATTGAGAGTAACTGCTTTACTAGACAGAGAAAATATATTGTGAGTAACTGCTTTACTAGACAGAGTATATTTCTTGTTAATTACTATAACGTTAGTATTATATCGTGTCGTGTATTGTATTGTATGTATATTTTTTAACAAGTTTAAAAAATAACAAATTTACACAGTATGAATTATATAAAAACAACAAAAATTCCAATTTACACAAAAAACAAAGGAAGCATACAATATCGTAAAAGAACTTTTCCTTTGTGTATTCAACACCTAGGCGACGAAAAGCGGCAAGACCAGATGCTTCCTTCACACATTCTGGCAAATCATTAAACAGTTGAAAACCTTTGTAATGCACATTACTTTGTGTACCTGCCAGGTTAGTCTGAGGCAGTCTAAAGTCCCGCCGACTTCTCGTCCAGTAAGTGTGAACTTCAAAATTATAAAGAACATGAATTTTAATGAACTAGTTGCATGTAACACATGAGATCCAACTGTCGATGGTAAGTAGTATTATGTGTATAGTATACTAATATTATGTAAAATCCATGTATGTTATAATACAAATAATAGTAAAATAAGGCTACAAATAATAAAAGACTGGTTAGTAACATCATTTATAACTCAAGGAATTGGAATGATATTTTATTTGTTGAATTCATCTCCGCCCTGAATAGCAGAATAACTATTAAAATATCTAAAAAAATAACGGACGAAAAAAATATATCTATAAATAAAAATATGGAGAAATTTAAGTTTGATATAAATTAAAACACCGCAATGCGAGCGTGAAATTGTAATTGAATTTTTATGTTGTTTTTATATTATTATTTATGGTTGGATGGAAGATATTGCCATTTGACAATAAGCCCGCCATTGTGCACATGTGCTCAAAAAGTTTTAAATAAATAAATAAATATTATTATTATATCCCAATAAACTATAAATATTTTTTTGTATTAATTTTATTACGTTTTAGCTAAAAGTTAGCCCGACATTCATTGACTGTTATAAGACGGTAGGTACCTAGTAAAACTCACAAAACGAGCATTATACTCTCTTTATTTTAATTTCTCACCAAAGAGATGTGACACGTGAGATTGGAATATAGAGTCGTATAAACATTGACAGGCAGCGGATAACAAGCAAATATTTTGCGGTAACCCGCCCTAATCGCGTCACCCGCTTATCACACCCGCACGATACCGCAATTCCCGCAGCCCTAAATACCTATGTTCATTGTTCACTTTAATACGAACCATGGGGCTATGGTTACACCCATTCAGCCTCTTAGAGCAGCGGTTCTTAACCTTTTTGGCTGGCGACCTTAAATACAAATATATTTGAAGCCCGCGACCCAAATGTTTTATATTATTTTCCAGTGATAGGTAATAAAACGGATTATAAGATGTTATTAAAAATATAGAAATACACAACATTATTGATTTTTTTTTATTGAAATGAAACAATGCAGCATTGTAATAAATAATTAGTGACTACCCTGGTGATGTATTTTTGAGCAAAGAAGATGTAAGTATACGTGAAGTTAAGTTTACAGAAAGTGCACACCGCCCGCATGTCATGCTGAGGATCCAATATATTTATGTACTTATTTTTCATGACAGCTAGGCACGAAAATCCTGCTTCACATAAATAAGTAGTTGGGAATGGTAGCAGGGCTTTTTCAGCTTCGTTGCTCAGAATAGGCTTCCCAGATAGTTCTGCCCAAAATTTTCTGATACTCATTCTGGAAAATCTCTCTTTTAATACTCCATCACCTTGCATTTCGAGTAATTCTTCTTGTAATCCATCTAAATCATTTTCAACGCCCATTACATATATTTCAAATGGATTTCTCACCCAACTGTCAACCCATTGCGTGAGTACAACGAACTAAAAACCATCTACAAGTGAAGTGACATCGATCGACCTATATCAAAATTTAAAATATTCGATATTAAAAATGTATCAAAAAAGAAATTTAACCTCTTCATTAAAGTCGTTTTGGGATTTCCCGCGACCCATCTCAAATTCTCACGCGACCCGAATTTGGGTCGCGACCCGAGGTTAAGAATCGCTGTCTTAGAGTCTTAGTACTTACAGAAAATGGTGGCCTTATTGCGCAGCAAATGATTACATATGTACACAAATACCATTTTTCGTATTGCATATCACAATAGGCCCATAATTTGTTAGTTACTAAAACGAAGCTTGAGGTTTAGTGGAAGATTATAATATGTCTATGAATATTTAATACAGAACATCATCATCATCAGTGGCTCCACAGCCCAGGATGGACCTTGGCCTCCTCAAGGAATCGTCTCCATTGCACCATTTAATATAGAACGTAATACGATTATTATACTTTCTGTGGATATTGTCTATTCGTACGTTGATATCATAGATTTTTATTATAATACATATATACTAGATGTCGTATTTAGCAAATTTCATATGAATCGAAGTGAGGCATTTTTCCGGGTGATTTTTGACGTTTTGGTTGGCAGACCACATCGTTTTTATATAGATAATAACGACTAATGTGAATTGTTTTCGGATTTATTTGTCAAAAAAACACTTTGTTCTTAAAGGTTTAGTGAACAATTGTTGAAATGTAAGGAAAACTGCAATATGTTGCCAACCAAAACGTCAAATGCGCGATATTCCATGACATAAATAATCTTATTCTTCTGATCAAAAATCTTTTAATTTATCAACAAACATATACATAGGTACCCCCAAAGACATACAATGAATTTTAAATTAGTATATTTCAAAATAAATGTTTTGGTCAAAAAATATTGGACTGATTGATTCTAATAAATACTCAATCTTAATAAATATTATGGAAACTCTAAATAAAAAAGTTATATTACCAACGTAAATGTTTCAAATGAAAAATGTGCGGATGATATTGATGATCACTTTTAATAATATCATGAAGTAAAGTACTTTAATATTGGATATATTATTGTTATATGATTTTTTTACTTTAGATTATTAATTATTTACTTATAATGTATTATCTGAATTTAGATTTTTACAGTAGGTATAAAACATGATACGTAATAATAAATATAGGTACTATAGTTTTCTTATTTTTCTGGCACTGTCCCAACATATTGCTGTTGAAGGCTTTTGGATTCGGCTTTTCTAGTCCTCAAGCTATAACTTCTATTCTGTATGTCTCTTCTTCCAGGCTGCAGGACACTGTGTCATACAGGTGTTATTTGGTCTCCCTTTTGATGGATGTCGAGGGAGATTCATGTGCCCATATGTGCCCATATCATCTTAGTTGTCTCTCCTAATAGTTATAATACTTAATTTAAATATTGTCAGCTCTATAATAAATTAGGGATTTTCCCTGTGTTATATTGGGAGCAGTCTTTGATTTTCATAAGTTAAACTCCATCATTATTAATCTCACTAATTTATTATACCTTTATTATTCATATAATGCCTATACAAGTTTCAAATTTTGTATTGATAAGGTAATTCAATAAAAGGCATAATTGATGAACGTTAACCAACCGATGATAGGTCGTTGACCCTGTAGATGCCCGATTTCCCGTTTCCCCTATAATATACCGTGTTCCAATTTTACCGTGTTTAATTAAATTTCAATAGAGATGACTCTATTGAGATTTATAGTTTGTCAAAAAATATATCTTTGCTAAAGATATATATCAGTTGACACATTAATAGAACTGTCGCATTCATTTTGTGTTTGTTCCACAGTAAGGTTTATAAAACATTCCATTCGGATTTATAGCTCATAATTTACTTATTTCAGATATTTGCAGACAGATCGTGGATTGATTGCCAAAACAAAGTTCACCCCCAAGTAGCATGGTTCGTTTGGCAGGTACACAAAGAAGAATCCCCAGGACTAATCACGTTTTCTAATAAAACTTATTGGTCGACATACCGAGGTAGCTACGTGGCTGCCAGTATGGAATACGTATGAGGTTCGCCATTGAAAACGTGTTCAGCCATAGTAAGTAATAGTACTCCGCAATGAAAGAATGCAAAGTATCTCGATATTTTTAATTGTTATGAGCAAGAGCTTGAGAATGTACATATCTTCATTTTAATAATAATCTACTGACTCACTTTTTAGTGACGTCGGGTTTAATGACATTCTTATAAAAGTCTTAATAGTGTGATCCTGGAGATCATTGGCCAATATAAGTCAGTGGCAGAGCGAACAGTATTAGAAATCAAGTTGTCAAATTTCGTTCGCAAGTTGATTTTTGTGCCGGCGCGTCATACAAACCTTATGATATCTAATCAAAAACATGGACTACCTACACGTCAATGAAATAATATCAAATAAAGACAAGTAAAATAAATTTATTTCTTCTTTATCGTTCATTAAACATGTGTGTTTGAAGATGGACTTTCCTGGCAGGAAAAGGTTCTCAACTCTCCTTCCATCTCTTCGCAGGTTCTCCGGGAAGTCTTCTGTTGAGGGGTATTTTTTTCTTTTCACAGTTCTTTTGTCGTAGATGCGTTCGGCATGGTCCGTTCAGAAGCGTTTTCTGTTACGTCCCCATTTTGTTATCTGCATATAAATAAAGTAGATCTCGAAAAATTGTAGATCTAATTTGCCCGTGTTTGTTTTCATGGCAGTCTTGAGTTGAGACCGCCTGTTGTCGCCTTAGGTCTAAAACCGCGTAAGTCAATATCAGCAACTTTACTGGAGAGCAAAAAACTTATATTACTTATTGAAAAAAATATAACAACATAAATCCGCGCGAGCTGACATGATTTTTTTTATATATTCAAAGAAAAACATATTCAAATGTATATAATAAAAATTAGAAAGTTTTATTTGCTCTATTGTGAAATAGCTGATATCGACTTACGCATCGCAAGCTTATTGCGACGATGTGCAAATTAGAATGACAACTAGCCTGTCGCCACCGTGACTAGAGATGAACGGGACGTCATAAAAAAATCCTATCTAATACTTTGAGGGCCAGATTTGTTTTGCTCGCATTGTTCCACCGATTGCTCCAATCTTTCAGCCGTCACAAATTATTCGAAAGATACCTGATTATTTTTCTCGCAAAAAATATATACAAACTTACTTTATTATCCAAATATTTATCTCTTTTCTACTCTATTTTCTTTCCTTATCTTATTTTGGCTTATAGAATAAAAATAATGTAAGTAGATTTTTTTTGATTAACCGCTATAGATAGTTTATTCAAAAATTTATATTCTATGGTTACTATAACATCATCGTTGGGTTGGAAGAAACGGTAGAATTTCTTAATTATTAAATTAAACCTTAATTATTTAGTGACGGAATGGTCTGTGTTCTTTATTTTGAAAATTCCCCCAAGATCATTTTAGACGATTTAATAGCTGCGTAAAGGACACGGAAAGACAATAACGTTAAACAGTCGAAGGCGACAGATAATCTCAAATTTGACACAGGGGCGTGATAAAAGTTATTCGGGACCATTGTGTCTGTGTTCCGAAATAAAAACCACAAAATATATTTCAAAGGGACTTTGGCTTATGTGCAAACATCCATGTGATAACAGATTACGGTACATTTTTAAATACGAGAATTTCACAAAATCTGCAGCGTTAGATTCGGATTTCCTTGGAGAATACTAAGCTGTTGCCGATGTTAAAAGAACGATTAATTGATTTGACGCTTTCAAAATAATCACAAATTCGTTTGAGATATTTATTTGTTATGAACTCAATCAAATAGCTTCTTATTTTTTATTAAAAATGACAACAAACATTGTTGGATTTCTTAGTAAAAAGTCATTTTCGGTTCATCCTAGTTATTGTACATCATATACTATACCATGTCCATGTGAAATATAATATAGAACAAAGAAATACGTATAAATAATGCAGAAATCAGACGCCAAACAAAAGTTGCCGATATCATGGATCCGTTCGCAAAATTGAAATAGCAATGGGCAGGACACGTGGCCAGACAGCCAAATTCAAGATGGACTCTCAAAGTCTTCAAGTGGAGGCCATGGGAATACAAAAGGGGTGTCGGTCGGCCACAGAAGAGATGGGCCGACGATATTGTTATGGTCGCCGGAAAGAAATGGATTGAAGCGGCACAGAATAGAGAAAAATGGAGACAGATGGAAGAGGCCTACATCCAGCAGTGGAGGGAGGGCTAGGAAGAAGAAGAGAAGAAGAATGCATGGTTTATGTACATGGGTGTAGATAAACCATGAAATGTAGATAATGTAAATGTAGATAAAATCTGAGGTTTTCGATGGTTGACTGTATTTTTGAATTGTAAATGTCATTATAAAAAAAATGTCTTATGTAATATGAAAATATGTACATCTGTCTCCTGTCGACCTCCATGCTTCCCTATCCCTCCCCACTATGTGTCATTGACCTCCTGCTTTAAGTTCTCAGTCCATCTTGCTTGTGGTTCTATTCGGGTTCCTACGGCCAGTTCTCATTCTCATTCTCGGTAAATGTTGACATTTCCTCATCGATTTTAATTGTTGAAATACGTTGAGTGGTACATTATCCTGGAACAGGACCTAGTTGTGCAGCGGTAGATACTTCTTGTACAAAAGGATTTACATTTTTTTAATTATTAAATATTTGAGGTACAATAATTCGGCAGTCGTCAATCAAATTTTTAACCATATATTTTAGAATTAATTTATGAAAAAACATTATCTACACAAAAAAGTTAACTCAGCTCTTTCGATGATGAATTTGAATTATTACACTTGGTATCTTCCAACATTAAAAATTGCTTGGAACCCTTCAGTCGTGAATTTTGAAGCAATTAATTTTTATGGCGACTCTCCTCCCTTACAATTTTTGAAAACGAACGGACATCCATTTGTGTTTCGTGGTTAGTGATGGAAGATGAAATCTTTGTAATTAATCTCTTTTGATGCGTAAGCTTTTACATTATCATTAATAATGGACTTGGCAAGAGAAATGGAGGAGATGGGATTGATTTATAAAATCGTTTCATATAAAAGACATTCCCGCAATCATTCATTTGTGAAAATCGGATAAAAAATTGCAATATTAATAATCCATATAATATATTCGTTATTGCTCAATAAAAACCATTATGGCGCGGACACGGAAACTATTTTTTGTCAAGCGTTTGCTGAAAGTACCATAAATTTAAAAACCCACTTCTCATGTTACAATATTTTACTATCATTTTTAGAAATAAAGTTAGGTATACAAAGATTTTTGATAAAGTGAGGCGACGACAAAGCATTGTTCGTCAAATATCAATTAGGTATGTTTCTGTTATTAAAAAATATGTATTTATTTTTTATAATATATTTCTTTAGTCATTTTTTTATACTTTTTTAACACTAAACAGTATAAACAGTATGTCGTTGCGAGCCCCTCTCGTACACTGCAATTATGTACTTAGTTACTCTTCAATCAAATATTACACTTACACAAAACAATAAAATTATACCATTTTGCAATGAGAATAAAGTATACCAAGAACAAAACGATTTTAAAATAAATATATAAAAACAAAAGAAAACTAAAAAGTAAGAAATTCAAAACAAAGCAATGAAAAATAAAGCAAATGAATACAAAAAAACAATGAAAAAAAGGTAAATGTAAACAAAATCAATGAGAAATAAAGTAGGTAAATCAAAAACAAAACAATATAGAATAAATAAAAAATAAAGTAAATCAGAACAAAATAATGAAGTTTAAGTACCTATCAAAAACAAAGGAATGAAAGAAAAACATACATACATGTAAAAATCTAGTTGCGCGTTTAGTAAGCTGTTAACAAAATCTAATAAGTTACGTGTCCAAAATATTTTACCCACTTCAAAACGTACCTACAAGATGAACGTACAAGAACCATGCTCCTTGGATCATTTGGCTGTTTTAGGTCGGAACCTGCATCGTAATATTTATTTTAAAATTACTAACTAAATAACTCGGCAACCTTAGAAACCCTGAGAGTTTCGATCGTTGACTATAATATTATATTAAGTATATATAAAAATATCATTAAACCTACCTAAAAAAAAATTCTTTGCCTTTACAATTGTTGGTAATTGTAACCTTTGCCTTGTTTTCTCTTCCTTGTATTTTTTATTAATGTTTTATAAAGTACTAAAAAAGTTATAACCGTACAAAATAAAAATATTCCAAAGCCTGCTTTTATCTTATGTTTGTTTTTTTTTGACTAGTCAAAATGACAAATTTAAATTAAACCGCTTTAATTTACTACGTGTCCATAAAATGATATACATACTAATACAATACACTTTCTTTGAAATAAAGCTGCGTGTCAAACAAGTACCTATAGTGAAGAAAGTAGTGGTTTCTATAAATTGCATTATTTTGGTTGTCATCCTTTTATTAATATACCTACGCACGGCATATTATATACGCACGGCCATCTGTTTTTCGTCGTCTGGTTCTGAAACCAGCCAAGTGTTAAAATATAACTAAACCTCCACTAACAAATTAATGGTTATCTATGTACATAATTCTATTGGCTTTCTTCAATAAACTAAAATAATTTAAGTTACATGCGTAGCACCCCACAAGGACTCGAAATGTATTTATTGAGTTTTCAAATTAATGTATACTTTTTTTCTGGATAGTGGTGATAGCCCTCGGTAAGGTCGTCGCCTCCCATGCGTGAGGTCGACGGTTCGAATCCGGGCGGGGCACTCACCTCTGGATTTTCAAAAAATCTATGTGCGGATTTATATCATTAGCTATGTGTAGCCATGATCCAATTTGTCTGGTTCCCCTTTCTACGGGTTACGAAGGTCAGATGGCAGTCGCTTCAATGTAATAACCAGACTTGCCAATTCCAAGATCAATGGTCAAAGCGTACCTCGATAGAAACGGGACAAAAGCGCTAAGGGGAAGAAGAAGAATAGGTAAGTAAGTACTTTTTATCTGGAATAATCGAATTTTATATTCTTCTCCTTAAAATGGTCTTTTAATGTAGGTATAAGTCAAATGATATTTTATTTTAATTGGAAATTTTTAAATATAGGTATATAAAATATAGGTTGCGACATAAATATGTTTTATGTACCTACATATAATTGTACTTTCCAAGGATTATTGCTGTCGACTGCGAGTATATTTATTAATACCGCTGTCGTTCTACTGTTTTGTGAATACCTATATCCTATTCATCTGTGCGTATGTTTTATAACTAGGTATTTTTTTTGTACTCACGTGTCTGAGCTCATTGTTTTTTTTATCCAATGTAATCAACAAAATAATTTTGAAAACTTTTTAACATCTCAATAGAGACGAAGTTGGGATATAATAGAAGAACCAGGAACTCAAGGCACCTACAGGGCTTACGACCTGTCATCGGCTGGTATAAGTGATCACTTTATGCGCTTGTGCAACGTTCACCAACTATGCCTTCATATTGAGTTCCCTTATCAATGTAATGTGGAAAGTTCTATATATTTGAATAATGTGAAACAATTCACCTGAAAATGTGAATTGAATTCTTAAAAAACTGAATTCACAAAAAAAAGTTTGTCTGTAAAAATATCATTTGACTCCCGACAGGGAACAAAATCTAATATTTGCGTATATGCAATTAAAAAATATTCGGAAAATATACAGACAGGCTCTGCCTTGTGTGATTTTTGTGTGCAGGATTGCTTTGCTATGTTTAATATATTTATGTATAGGATTGTGTATTTACCGTGTACTAAATCTTAAATAAATATAAAAGGAAATGATAAAGTCCTTAACAATGAGATAGTTTGATTTCTTGTACTGTTTAAATTACAAAACATTTCCAAAAAATAATAGTGTAAACCGTGGTAGGTTAACAATATAATATAATATCAAGACTTGAAAAATAAATATAATGTATTTCAAATCAAATTGATTAATACAAAATGGACGTTTTACAATATTGCGAAAGACGCATCTGTAATGGATGCAGCACTATAAACTCTTACGAATTTTTAATATTTTGCGTATTTAAAAACAGGATAATATTATTTCATGTTGCTATTGTAAGCAAAAAATAATGTCCTTGATTTTGTCGCTGAGAACCTCTAACATTTCAGAGCCTAATTGCTTTGAAGAATAATCTCGTGTTGATTATATTTCTGGAGTATGTACAAGGAAATCACACACTCATATGAAAGAAGAATTATTAATGATTCAGGGAAGAGCTTCTTCGACGATTCTCTTTGTGAGTAGGAATTAGGAATTAAGGCAGTAGATTAAAACGCGATAATCAAAGGTTCAGGATTTTATCAAGGATTATGAACTTTCCAACGTTGAAACCAAACACTAGATATATTAATAAGAATTGCTACATTTTATTTGATACCATAAAAGTGATTTCGATTACGTGTTGTTTTGTTGGAAATACGCTTGCCTATGTTAATTTGATCTTTGAACATAGCAGGAACAAAAAATGTATCTTTCAAAAATGTATAATTAGGAAATAATTATTACAAATCACTCAATTTTAACCAACGTTCGTGAGGTCGACGGTTCGAATCCGGGCGGGGCACGCATCTCTGGATTTTTTTAAAAAATATATGTGCGGATTTATATCACTAGCTATGTGTAGCCATGATCCAATTTGTCTGGTTCCCCTTTCTAAGGGTTACGAAGGTCAGATGGCAGTCGCTTCAATGTAATAACCAGACTCGCCAATTCCAGGATCATGGTCAAAGCGTACCCCGATAGAAACGGGACAAAAGCGCTAAGGGGAAAGAAGAAGACTCAATTTTAACCAAGAGTGAGTTATATATTTGATACGGGACAGTTTTGAAACGACATATTTTTTGTTAGGAGGATTGTAATCTGACTATCTATAGTAGTGTGGTATAAAATTGAAAAAAGGAATATACATATGGAGAGTTGGGCTTGTGTAAGGTTGCCAGATGGTAATTTGAAAAAGGAGGACAAATAGCACAAAAAAGGAGGATTTTCCTAAAAAAGGAGGACAACGACAAAAAAAAACCACCATACCTACCGAAGCAATATCGAAGAATTTACATCGTCTGAAAATTACTTTTTTTCTTTATTTTTTTATATCTTCAATGCAGTCGCTATAAAACTTACATAATATAGTTTAGTCACTACTTAAACAATTAATAATGTAACAATTTTTTTTTAATGAATTTACTTTATTTTAAACATCATGTTTCACTAAAACAATATTTTTTGTAATAAGTTCTTGGTGCTCTTTTATGAAATACGCATAAGAATCAACGCAATAAGAGGACATACGGTAGGTTATAATGGTGGACAATTTATCGAAAAGGAGGACATGTCCTCCTTTAGGATACCATCTAGCAACCCTAGGCTTGTGACACATTTTAAGTACCCGGGAACATCGGAACATATTGATATGGATAAAATATAATTTATATAAGGTTATTGCAAGAATATATTTGCATGTGCGTAATAATATATTTGCATAATATAATAATAATATATTTGCATAATATAATAATAATTTATTTGCATGGACTGGAAACACTGGTTATAGTTAGAAGAAATTGCCATACGACAATAAACTCGTCACTTGCTCAGGGTGCATAATTATTATTATTTACTTGGGTAGTGTGGGCACGGAATTTTGCTACTTCCACCACCCCCGCTCTGTATATGGGGACTGTAAACGGCCCCTTCACAGAACGCTAAATGAGCGACAAAAAATGCATAGCTCATGAAGCCCTCTAGATTAATAATCTCGGCAGCATTTGTGCAAAAAGAACCATATGAATTTTACACTCGTGGACTATCATCGACTTTAGATCTTTTCAAATGTAAAGCATTAAAGGTGTTACTTATTGTAAGGCACTAATAACTATGACAGAACTTCTTGAAGGCTTTAAAATTATTAGGCCGTCCAGCGGGACTGTCAAATATTCTGTAAATTTTCGCTAACATTTCTTTCAAGAACGGAAAAGAAGAGGGAAAAGAAGAACATCTCAAATCACAGAAGAACGGCTCCGCACAAGGTTGAAAATAGCACCTCTACGCTGCGTTTCCAGATCTAGGGGTGTCATGCCTGTCAATATTGGCAGTGCTTCGGTGGGAATCGTTCCATACGCTTTGGATAAAGCTATAAAAGTGAATCTTTGGCCTGAGAGCAAAATTCTTCGTATATGTTGAAGCTCACGAGCGTGAGACCAGCAGCCAGCTGCATAGCAAGCAATGCCGAGAAAGGCACGGAATGAGTAGGACCATCTTTCACATACATATTATACATAATAGTACATTCATGTCTCTCCGATGGCGCTACACCCTATATGGAGCCTTGGCCTTCTGCAACTCCAACTAATGCAGTCTACTGCCGACACTTTTAACTTCGTCCTACCATCTACAACAGGGTTCAGACGAGTTTTTTAACGCGGTGGTCTTAGAGAAGAGCAGAACGAACGCCTTTAGTCTCGCTCGGCAGTGACTCGTCAACTGTGGCGAATGTTGTGTGAGGTTCGGGCACACCGCCGGCGCAGACGTCGGGTCAGACATCCTGTGTTGACAATGTGACGTCAAATCTAACAGGTGATGATTGCGTCGGATGCCCCCGGTGTTAGCACGGGGAACCTTCGGACGCCAACACAAGTACCGAGGGGTACGGGGACAAGCCCCTCCGACCCGATCGGTGTGCCTAGGGGCTTGCCCCTGCGACCGATCTCGAGCGGAGGCCTCGACGTTTGAGGTTGGACTCTCGGGGGTAGTGGTTGAACCCGATGGATAGTGGATATTGTGTTCTCCGATGTTGCGGCTGCGTCGGGGATGAACAGGACCAATGGGTCCTATAGCGTCCTTCAGCGTGGAAGTGGATCGCGAACACCATCCAACGCGTTGGGAAAAAAAATAGTACGTGTTCTATTTTTCAACGCGTTTTACATAGTTTTTCGTACAACAGAAATCTGTAAAATTATTCGTTGCCGACGAGTCAACATGGCTGACGTTTGCTGTATCTTTTGCTTATTTTCCATCTCTCGACCAGAGAGAGCTTTGTTTTAAAACAACAACAAAAAAGCGAGGGTCCAAAGAAAATCAAATCGTATTCAATTTAAACCAAAGATAAGAGAAATGCCGGGTAGTGAAATTCTGAGAAAAGCAAAGTCAAAAACGAAACAAACGACCAATATGGATCAAGCGAATGAAGTATTGAAATAACCTATCTCAAAAATTGAATGTTGCTATTTTTCACTAATTGCAAATTGTAATAGTAGGGGTCGCAAATAAAGGAAAAGATAATACTCGTGTAATGTGATGTTAGGAGTTACCTGTATTTTTAAGCGATGAAAACCTCTTCCATCTAAAGTGAACTTTAGCCTCGATCTTCCCACTCATTATAGTACCTACGTGTTCGAAAATGCAAATCTACCTGCAAATTTTATGTCTACGTAGTTACCCTCCAATAAGCGAGGGATGGCCGTGTGTTATATCGAGAATGTAAAAACACTTATTATCAAAAATTATTAAAATGAAACCAATATGTAATTATTCCACTTATTTATTTTGTTGACTACGACTTACTATCATACTGAAAACGAGTGGGTTCTAGCCAACACTAAACTCTCCACACCATAGTACCTAAGTGATCATTTTTCTTCTTGAAAAGTTGACAATCTCTTAATGCATTTTTATGAAGAACATTTATATTAGATTCTTAAACAAGTATAAGATTTCCAGAGGAAAAAAGTTTTCACAATACACCATACGTGCATAGTATACATTTTCTAGATGAAACCTGTTTTAGAAATTTTAAGTAAAATTGTATTATTATCAAGATGAGCATGTATGAGACAGTGTGTCAATGTAGTATTGTAGTGTTGTAGTAATGCGGTGTTCGGTTCTCACTGCTTCTGCTTACCCCTTGAGGAAGAAATATGTTGAGAGTAAAAAAATACACTTGTCTATAGAGACACATACAATATCAATATGAAGTTGATCACTCAATATTACAGAAGCTATTTTACTTCTGTATGGGAAATACATTTTTCATACAAATATGAAGTTTATTTCACATTGCTATAGCAGACCATATTTTTTTTTCTTTAAATTTTGACAATCCTTGAATGCATTTTTGATGAGTGTATTTTCACTGTAGAACCAAATTTCAAAACAGAATAAAAATATCTCGATTTTCCAGACCGTAACAGCATTTTAAAACTTGGACAGATGAAATCATAGAGAAGAAATTAACGGATATCTATGGAAAATTAATCAGTTAATGGTCTGTACATAATATATATGATATAAATATATGAAGTCAATCGGAATTATAATTTGGGCTGCAGAGAGGACACAAAAAAATAACGTAAATTATGAATTCATAGAGACGAAATTAAAAGTTGTCTATGGAAACTCTAGGTCTATGCACTTTACACATATTATGATTTTAATATGAGGTGGATCGGACTTAACATTTTTTTTGTAACTTTGACTTTATAGAAACGTCAGAGTCGTAATAAAAAAATGATTTCTGCTAATATCCCTCGAATGCAAAAGATAAAAAAATATTTGTATTTTTCATGAATTTCATTCTTGTCAGAGATGTCTCTGGAGAACTCATTTGACATACATAATATGTAGACGGTTTCCTTAATTATAAAGATTGCCAACTCATTTCCCGTCACCGCCGACTTCCTGAATAAATGAATAAATAAAAAGAAGAAGCCAGCAGAGTGTTTCTTGTGAAGACGAGAGAATTGTAGGTTAGAGACAGGCAGTAAAAGTTGAGGTATTCTGGTTGTTATGTTTCTTCGCTTAATAAAGCGAACAGCGCTCGGGATGCATAAAACTAACAAAATGTTTACCTACCAATGTCGGCGAGAATAATAGAAGAGACAGCGATAAAAATAAAATAAATTTGAATTGACCCAACAAATAAATTTGTTTATTTATTTGTTGTAGGTATTTAACCCGATAAATCCGATTTTGCATTTCCGCTAAAACGATTCGCGAATTTTGCTCTTTTTTCGTAATTAAAGCGAATTTTCACGTTCTATAAAAATAACACAGAAATTCAGCTCTTATAGAACATTATCTTTTCTTAAAAATTTCGGCCTTTTACTGAAAATAACACCGCTTTTCATAAAAACAATAGCAACAATTTCATAAAAACAACATATTTTCGCTTTATACAAAAATATTACCCCTTTTCCAAAAAATAACGTGAATAATATCAATGTCGCTTATATACAAAAACATTACCCCGTTTCCAAAAAATAACGTGAATATTATCAACGCCACTTTAATACAAAAATATTACCCCGTTTCCAAAAAAATAACGCGAATAATATCAATGCCGCTTATATACAAAAATATTACCCCGTTTCCAAAAACATAAAGTGAATAATATCAACGCAGCTTTTATACAAAATTATTACCCCGTTTTCAAAAAATAACGTTGTCCAGTATACCCCTATATTATACACTTTATTATACAAAAACAGTACAAGACATAAAAATATAGAAGAATTACAATTATGATAATATGATCACCAAAGAACCCACTATCCTGTTTCCATTGAATCGAGGCACAGAGCACTCTCTCTAGGGTGAATTGCCAAGAATCCAAAAAAAAGAACCCACTAAGTGAGAGCCGTAAATTAGAGAGTACCTCCCCTTTGTCTCTCGTTTATATACCATCATACATCTTACGAAGATACTCGAACACCTCGTTTCGGGCATCTTCGTCCTGGGCTGAGTTCAGATACAACGCTCGACGTCGGGCGTCGGATGTACCTGAAGTTGCAGATTATGGCATTATTCACCCCAATTTCACTGAACGCTTTCGAGTAGCGTTTCAATCTGAACGCAGCATCGGGAGTTTTAAATGTCAAATGTCATTTATCATATATGTCTCTTTTTAGGTTATATTTTCATCGAAAGACAAAAATTGGGCAGTGGAATAAATAATGATCTCTGACCTTTTATTGCAAATTTTCGAATGATATTTTTATAAAATAACCTCTCTGTGAATGCCTATTGTCATCATGAATAAGGTAAACTGATATCAACTGACATGACAGATACAACAGAAACAAATAGAAGTCATCATTCCACAGATAGAATAGAAGTCAACAGATACTATAACTGTCAGAGCGTTTTTCACCCGACAATTTTACCGAGCGTCTGGTACGTACGTTTAAACTGAATTCCACATAGTGTCTATCGAGCGTCTGTTTCCGGTCATTATGAACGGCTTAGAGCGTCACTAAGCGCACTCGGCGTTCATTGTGAACGGAGCCCTAGCTACCTTACGTGCTATACACATTACGTGTATCACAAATTAAAAACGCAATTTAATAATCGTCATAAAATAATCGAAACGAAATAAAATAATCGTCAAATTTTATCTTTCAAACTTACTACACTGCATGTTATCAGACAACACTGGCTCATAGAGTTGGACATGATCTTCAGTAACGAAGAACACAACCATTTTAATATTATTCAGCACAAGCCCAAATTATTTTATTACGATGTCAATAAATGTATTTTAATTATACGCAATGAAAACTTATTTTACTTGGGTGAATTACATTTAAAACAGAATGAATTAATATCACATTTATATGTTGAATAATAAACTTATTGAAATTACCATAAATTATTTTGTTTAGTCGTGGGGATTATAATATAATTGAAAACTGATTTAAATTAATTCATAACAGATCGTGAACAATAGTTACCTATATTGACAATTAAATTTACAACTACTATTTCTATATAAGCCAAAAAATAATTCAAATTGGTTATATCACAAAAATTTATGATAACACGATTAATATGCTATTATTAGTTTTAGTACGATGGGTACATAAATCTCCATCCCCCTTAATTTTCAGTTAGTCTTTAGTAATAATAGCGACTCGCGTGAGCGAGTTCCTTTATTGATTGAATGAGAATTGGATGCAGGAAAATTTTTATCAACATCTTTGTCATTTGAGGTGGAAAATAAGTTTATTATGGATTCGCATTTGATATAATTTTTTAAATAAAATATATTTTCCATCAAATTATACGTATTTGCATGATCTTTAATACTACTTTTTGAAAATTTTCGAGTTTAATTTCAACTTTGGCAGTTCATCTGATCTTGGTAATGTTAGCTGTGGTGTATTCTGAGGTCTAGTACAGCTTTAGGGGTTAAAAGATTTAATAACGACTTGACAGTACAAAAACACACTATCAAAGACTGAACACTATGTATTGTTTGCTCTCCTAGAGCCCCGATCCTCGTGTGGCTCAGTGGTAGATCTCTATCTTTTGATTCAAAGATTTTTCTGTACTTTTAGTATGAATTTTACGGGGCGGTAAATGTCATTATTTTTCATAAGTGGCAACATAGTATTTTGACAAAATATAATATAGCTGAGTTGTGACTCGGTAACATAAATATTTAACTGCTAAGCCAAAGGTCCTGGGTTCTAATCACGACGGGGTCGTGGTTTTAAGTTTGGATTTGAGGGACCATAAACATCATACTCGTATAAGTCTCTCAAATGTAAAAAAAAATATACAAATATATTTCACGAAGTATGAGGCAGTTGGCCATAATGTATCTAATGTTGTATGAGGCTGTTAAAGGCAATGATGGAGCTGGAAATACCTCGGGGATTAATCAGGCTTGTAAGAACAACGATGAAACCAACCATCACCAAAGTTAGAATCGACAAAGACCACTCTAAACCATTCCTAATATACAACGGCTTGAGACAGGGGGACGCACTGACATGTCTCCTGTTTAATGTAGCACTGGAAAAGGTAATAAGAGACTCAGATATAGACACTAGAGGCACTATATTTTTCAAGTCTGTCCAGTTTCTAGCCTATGCAGATGATATCGACATCATCGGAAGATGACTTCAGGCCACCTGTGAGGCATTTTTAACATTGGAGGAGAGAAATTAGATGATGGGAAATGAAGATAAGCTTATAACTCAGCTCCACATATTTTCTAAGCCGGATACTTTCAAGAGATATTGGAGTTCACATATCTCGGTTTCACAGTGACCAGCGACAATAACATACGAGAGGAAGTTAGAAGAAAAATTATGGCTTCTTGATTTTACTACGCCCTAAAAGGTCAAAACTGGTAAGTAGAAATACAAAGATCCTCCTGTATAAAACACTCATCAAGCCGGTCCTCAAGTATGCTTCCGAAAACTGGGTGATGACTAAGCAAACTGAAGGATCCACCATAGCGGCCATCGAGAGAAGGATTCTTCAAACGATATACGGGCCAATAAGAGAGAATAATGGTTGGCGTCGTCGATACAAGAGGGACCTAAATAAGATCTATGGAGAGCCCGATGTGATCTGTTCAATCAAGATAGAGATGGGGTGGTCACATAATCCAAATGGACGACGATCACCCCACAAAACGCCTCACACTCTCTGTTCCACAAGTTCGAAGTAGACCATGAAAACCAAGGACTCGATGGATGGACAGTGTCGATGCGGATGCATCCGCAGCAAATTTAAGTAATTGGAGAACGAAGGCAGCGGATAGACGGGAATGGAAGAAACTCCTGGATTCAGCCAAAGCCCACCCAAGGCTGTCGAGCTTATGATGATGAATGATTATTAAAAAAATAAGAAAATTCAAAATATAATTTATTTGTTACTAGGATATTCTAATAATAATATCGGGATGCCTAAAGGTATATATGGAGGAATAAACACATGAATATCCAAAGCAAAGTCCGAATATATAAAACATGCGTTAGACCCATTGCTGAGGACATTGAGATGTACAACCGGAAAAACTCTATGAGACCGAATTCGAAATACTGAAATAAGAAAAAATGGAGTACGGAAGACATCGTCAGATGGGGAAGACAGCGGAGGCGATATTGGAGCTCACATGTAAACAGAATGGATGAAAATAGATTCCCACGTATCGCTCTCCAGGAGAACGCAGCTGGAAGAAGACCACCAGGAAGACCTCCAAAGAGATGGCGAGACAGTTGGCAGTCCACATAGCAGGAGACAGAATAGCAGTAAAAACAAATCTTCGGATCTATGAAAAGGAAGAAGAAGAATATATTTTAATACATAAAATACCCATAAACTGAGTTTACGCTATCGAGCAGCGATGGTTAAAAACCCCGATTTAGTTCCTCGTTTTTGTAAAAAAATACGTAGGTACTTATGTGAATATATTTTTATCCGGTGTATCCATTTTGTATAAACGTTACATAAACCATAATGATATACCATTTGTAGTAGACTAAGGTACAACCGCTGAGTAAAATATGTTTTTTTTTTATTATAATATAAAGCTCGTAAATATTGTTTAGCTTATAGCAGTGTCATACAAAAGCTGATTTATTTAGTTGCTTCTTGGTTTCCGAGAACATTAAAGTATTATGAGCATTCAGTTGAATAAAAGTTATTCAACCCGTTTTATTTTTTGAAATCGTTAGAAAAAAATGGTTTCGTTCCTTTTCGTATAATTAAATGAATCGCAGATTTTTATTTCGTGCTTTTTAATTCTTCATCTTTCAGTATTTTACAAATAATAAACAATGGAGAAGGGAATCGTACGGGAATTGTATTGTAGGTAATAGGACGACATAATAGAACATAATATCCATCAGGAATTATTCGACAAAAACATTTATAAACAACGTAACAAAATCACTAAATTTATTTAATTTCTTTCTCGAAGTTTAATTAAGAGGGTGACTACTGCCCATTTTTTCAACGTAACCTATTTATTCAATTTGAATTCTCATCATTACTACAGAACGAATCATTTTGAAAAAAATAATCTAGTTAGTTTGGATATTAATAAAGAAAAATATACCTTAATTTTTTAATTATGCTCTGTATATATTCTTGTAGGAAAATAATAAGCATACTCCGATTTTTGACATTTATCTTAAATTTCTAAAAAAACTATATGGTATCTATAGAGCTTTATATTTTTTTATAAATTAAAGAAGATCAAAATATCTGAAAAATACGATGTAACATTGCATTAATGCATCAGGTTAAGATAATAAACCACAAAACGTTTATTTCGCAATGACGCTGAATGGAAAATAAATGTTTTTTTAGGTTTATTTACTAAACCTGAAGCATTCATACAACGTCATATCATATTTTTCTAGATATTTTTGTCTTCTTTAATTTAAAAAAAATATGTTGAACGACGCCTTATATTTTATTAATAATATAAGATAAACGTTGAAAATCGGGGTATGCCATTATTTTTCTACAAAACTTTATACAGAACATTATCAAAAAGTAAAGATATATTTTTCTTTATTAATAGCCAAACTATTTAAATTATATTTTTCAAAACGATTTGATAAGAAATAATGATGGTATATCAAATTGAAAAATAGATACGTTGGCAGCAGTCCCCCCCTTAAGAGAAAAGTGATATATAGACCCATGCTTTGACAGTTAATTTTTTTTTTAGTTGGGTACTACAAATTATGTCAAAATGTTAAAAATAATCATACAACAATCATTCACTGATGCCATACATTCATACCATAACGGCATATACCACAATGTGGGGTAACCAGCGACTGATGTGCGGGTGTGCATTGCCTTATAAAAGGGAGCACAACACAAGCGTGTATACCCACAGACCAGTCTAGTCTCACCTGAAAAGGCACTACATCCAGAATTTTAAAAACATATTTTAAATTAATTTAAAAAAAATATACCTTCTCTTGTCGATCGTTTAAAAATAATGATACAATTCAAAATCGATTACAAATAGTATATTTAATGAGAGCGTGCTTATAATATAAATGAAAAATGTTTTTAACAAGGAATATAAAATCAAAACCTATTTATTTTGTACCCATTTTTTACAAAACTAGGAACAGTTTAATACTAACTGTCTCCGGTCTACAAAACATATTTTTACTTATTTAACTTCATTTATAATGGCGGGTTTATTGCCATTTAGCAATATCTTCCAACCAACCAAATATCACACTTGAAATTTTGAATGTATATTTCTGGGGGTATACTTACGGAGTTTGAATGTATACTTATAATAAATATCTTAAGATGTTATAGAACTCCAAAAGATAATTTTATCTATGATATGGTAAACATGGATGGTTTTGATTCCGTCGGTTGACCAGACTTACCCCCCAGAACTCGATTGATCTTTATTTGAAGTAGGTATACATACACAGTAGAAATTTGGAATTACATACATCCATACAATATTGAAAAAAAATTGATTTGTCAAATGATTACCTACTGGTTGCAATGACATATTATGTCATTGACTGGTTGACATTTATTTTGCATAATTTTCATATATTTTTAATTGGTTTTTATGTGCCCATCAAAATTGTATTTCAACATTGCTTTGGTTGTTCAGAAGAAATTTTCTTATACCAAATCAAACTACCTTTATACACTTACTGTAAATAAATAATATAAATTGACGCAATTCATTAAATTAATAAAAGAATACTGTCGAAATGAATACATTTATTTGTTTACCAGATAAAAAAGAAGTTATATTGCGATCATAAGAAGTAGGTACCTATCTTCAGTATCTTCCTACCTACAAAAATATGTAGGTAGGTACTCAGGTTTTTTAAATATTATTATTTTTAAGATATTAAAAAGGTAAGTAAGTATATTCATTGTCCTTTCAAATCTGCACCCAAATTACGGAGAAAATATTAGGTTCTCTTTTCAAATATTAAATTCTCTTTTTCATCTTTATCATGAACAATGATATTTAAAAAATATACTTTTTGTCAATATTCCAAACGTGTCCTTAATTTATATTTTTTATGAGTTCTTGAGTACTTACGTTCTTTACAAAAAGAGTCTCAAATATCCAAACTATTGGTATTGGTTGATAAATATTAACTATTAAATGAAAATTTAGAAAAAAATTTACAAGACAAATTTATATATATTTTCCCCGAGATTACGACCAAGTTTTAAGGCTTTGCGCCCACTAAATAGTTCGTAAAATAACACCTGTATTGTCGATTTCATGGTTTCAAAAATTATATATTACTAGTAAAACCCGGCAGACATTGTCCTACCTGTTTAATTATTTACCTAAAATTTATATAAATGGTTGTTCGGTATGTTTCCTTTTTATTATTTAACAGTCATATCTAGATTCGCTAATTATAATTCCGTATTTTTTCCCTTCCATCCTTTCAGTCCCTTCCGTCCCTATTCATTTAAAATTTATTTAATTATTCAAACAAATATAGGTACTTGAACCTTTAGCATTATTCCATTTTTATATAGTATACCATTTTATGTATGGGAATATAGGATTTTTGCTGAACAAACACACTAAGTATCAATACAATACCAACTTTTTTTTCATAATCGAATAAATAAATAAATAAATTATAATGCATAAACCTTCTCCAGAATGAGCTGAACAAATTCCCAAAGTTTCATCGCAATCGGATGGTTGGTTTGGTAGTTCATCGGACACATACAAATATACGTAAATCCATTTTTATATATATACTAGTAAAACCCGGCAGACGTTGTCCTACCTGTTTAATTATTTAAAAACAAATATACAATAATGGTTGATATTTTTGTTTCCTTTTTATTATTTAACATTCTTATCTAGATTCGCTAATTATAATTCTGTATTCTTTCCCCTTCCATCCCTACAGTCCCTATTCATTCTTTCTTTTATATTTTTATTGAATTATTCTAACAAATATACTTGAACCTTTGGCATTATACCAGTTTTATATGATATACCATTTTATATATGAGTAAGTATATAGGTTTTTTTCTTATTATTTTTTGATTTATGTATTTATTTATTTACTAAATTATTTTTTTCTTTATTCATTTATTTACTTATTCAATGATATATTTATTTATTTATATGCTAATTTGAATTTTTAAACCTTCTTGTGTGCGCGATGAACAAACCCACTAAGAATCAATTTTTTTTTTTAAATATTAGGCAACCCACCCTTATAAGAGTGATTTGTGCCAAATGGAAGAAAAGATAAAAAAAATAAGTTATTGAATGTTACGATTTACAGATTAATACAATTGATAAGGATAAATTTGGATATTGCGGAATAAATAGCAAGAGAGTTTAGTGATAAGAGATGCGACATGTTGACTGGTAGAGGGACTTTTAAGTTGGGATAGATGTCATATTCGTAGTGCATCGGGCATTCAAAGAACACGTGATCGAGTGTTTCCAATTCTGCCCCGCATGCACAAGAAGGGTTTTCTTTTATATTTATTTTATAAAGGTGAGAGGCAATTGAGCAATGACCCAATCTCATTCTCGAGATATTAGAGATCTCTCTTTTGGACATTTTTTTTTTATGAAACCATGGAAAAGATGGAATGTTTAATTGGATATTATAGTAGTATGTTCCTTTGGTTTCAGAAGTGATTTTCCACAGGTCTTGCCATTTATTTTTGGCAATGTTACAATGAGAACGAATTGTGTCTTGGATGGAAAGGGAATTGTTAAAATAAGAGGCATCAGAACTGGAGGCTTGTTTTGCTAATTTATCCGCGATCTCGTTCCCATTTATACCTACGTGGGAAGGGATCCATGCTAGTATAATTTCATAGTCTTTTTCTATAAGACTACACATGAGATATCTGATAGAGCAAAGTAGTTCGTTGTCTAGAAATTTAGAGAGATCGTTGGATAAGGATTTGAGGGAACTTAAGCAATCAGAAAGGATCAGAATTTTTGAATGGGGAAGAGAGTCTAGAAGTTTTAATGCTTCTCTTATCGCCAAACACTCCGCTGAATAGACAGATGACCCAGGGGGAAGCTTAAAGAGAAGTTCAGTATTTAAGGAAGGAATGTACACTGCGGAGCCACATGGTCCATTTGGATACATTTTTGACCCATCAGTATAAATTTTAAGATGTGACGGCCATTTAGAATTTACTATGTTATTGAAGATTTTGTTAATGGTGTGGGGGGGTAATTGAGTCGATTTGTTGATGCCAATATTTTCAATTATATTGGGAATAATGAAATTAACCTTAAAGGGAGTTTGGTAGTATGGCAGGCAAGAATAGTTAGGAGAATCGGTTATTCTATCACGGAGCTTTAAATATGCTAAGCATAAGTGAGGATATGGTTTTTTGGCCCAGAATCTAGTGGATTGACATAGAGATAGCAAGGATGATAGTTTACGCATGATGGGGTGTGTATTAATATTTATCCGCTTTGTGAGAAATTTGACTGCCAATAATTCTCTACGAAGATTAAGAGGCATGTCTAGTGCCTCCACTTGAAGAGCATTAATGGGTGTTGAACGCATAGCGCCGAGAACCAGTCTCAGGCCCTTTGATTGAATTCTTTCAAGTTTAAGTTGAAGAAATGAAGGGATCGGGTCCCAAAGAAAGCTACCAAAATCAAGGACACCACGAACCAGAGAATTGTAAAGGATTTTCATGCATGATGGGTGAGAACCCCACCACACTCGGGAAACGGCTCGAAGAGGGTTTAAATTTCTTTCGCATTTGGCAATAGCATGCTCAATGTGAGGTTTCCATGACATTTTTCTGTCTAAAATTAAGCCCAGAAATTTAACTTGATTTAACACAGGAATTTTAATATTGTCAATAATTATATTTACTGTGGGAGTTTTGTGTTTACGAGTAAAAATTACAACCTTACTTTTTTGAGGGGAAACCTGGAGACCATTTTTAAGAGCCCATTTGTTTATTATTTTGATAGCCATAGTTAAATCCTTTACGGATATATCAATAAATTTATTTGAAACATATATGCTAATATCGTCAGCATAATTAACAAAGGAAACCTTATCAGGGAGTTTCGATTCGAGATCTGAACAGTAGACATTAAATAAAATAGGACTTAATACGGAGCCCTGAGGTAATCCTTTCCATATGGTTCTTGATATATTTATATTATTTCTATTGATATTAATAGTGCGTTCGGAAAATATGTTATGAATGAGACGACACAGTTGATCCGGAATACCTATTGTAGATAATTTATTTTTCAGTACAGGAAGCTGAACGTTATCATATGCGCCAGATATATCTAAAAAGGCTGCTGCAGTAGATTCTTGTTTAGAGAAAGCAGTCCGAATTTCAGTTGTTAAAATACTCAGGTTATCAAGACAAGATTTTGATTTTCGGAAACCAAATTGTGAAGTCGAAAGAAGGTTATTATGTTCTATATACCAATCTAATCGTTTTTTCAACATACGCTCTAATAATTTTAAGAAACAAGATGAAAGTGCAATAGGTCTATAGGAAGAACCAAGTTTTGCATCTTTACCCGGTTTCAAAATTGGAATAACTATCTGGGTCTTCCATTCTGAAGGTACGAAACCTATTTGTAAAATTAGGTTGTACATATCTAAAAGGTATGACAGAAGATTAGCAGGAAATTTTTGAAAAAATATATTTGAAATACCATCCACTCCTGGAGCCGTATTACATAATGACTGAATTTGAATTAATAATTCTTCTATTTTAAATGGAGAGGTTAGCCAGGAGGCGGGCTGTGAATTATGAGAAGAGTTGCATACCTCTTCAAAGCTTGGAACGTAGGCAGGGGCCAAATTATCGGTAAATGACATTATCCAGTCATCCTGGGAGTTAGTATATGTAGGAGAATATGATGCACGAAATCTATGAATTTTATTCCAGATTTGAGAAGAAGAAGATTCTGGAGAAAGGGAATTACAGAAGTCATACCAGCCTTGACGTTTTTTTTTTCTTAAAGTTTTCTTAGTTAATGCTTGAATATTTTTTGCATTAAGAAAATTGGACAGTGACATATTTTTCCTGTATTTTTTCATGGCTTTTTTTCTCTCTAGAATGAGTTCTGAGCATTCGTCGTCCCACCATGGCGGGAGAGTTTTAGATTTTTTCGATTTTTTTGTTTTTGGAATGCAAGACTCGGCAGCTGATTTAATAACTGATAATAGTTTAGAGAAAATTGTATTTAAATCCGCTGGAAACATAAGAGGTGGAAGAGTGCTAACGGATTCTTCTAAGATTTTATGGAAGTTATACCAATCTGCTAAATTCAATTTGAATTTACTGACTTTTGTATATGTTGTTGAAAACGATGGACTAGGAGAATAGTTTAGAATTATTGGGAAATGGTCACTAGAAAAGGTGTCATCCATGACGGTCCAGGAAGTGGAGGTAGCAAGATTGGTAGAACACAAGGAAAGGTCAACTGCACTTTGATTTTGTGATGGTGAAGTAAATCTAGTTGGTGAGCCATTGTTCAAGATACACATATTATTATCATCGCAAAACGTCAAAATTGAGTCGCCTGAACTGTCTTGAGAAACACATCCCCAGGAAGGCGAGTGGGCATTAAAGTCACCTAATATAAATATTTGAGAGGAACATAATGATATCAATAAATTCCAGTAGTTAGGATCAAAAAAAGTGTTAGGTGGACAGTAAGTTGAGATGTAACTTATATTATTTATGTTAGCAGCAACTATTTGGATATTAGAATGTGAGGGGATATTTATTACATTATATGGCAATGAAGATTTAAATATTAACGCAGCTCCTCCATGAGCATCATATCGATCGTCTCGCAGAATCGTGTAACCGGGGATAAAAAAATCGGATCCTGGTTTAAGCCAGGTCTCTGATACCGCAGCAATATTAATATTGTATGTTTTTAAAATATAGCAAAAGTCTATTTTATTCGAAACTAGACTTCTGCTGTTCCATTGTAATATGCAGATTGAGTTATTATTCTTTGTTTTTGGATGTGGAGCCATTATATTGCACTAGATCGTTGAGGAATGGAAGAGAGTTGGCAGCGTAGGACGGTAAGTTATCGATGTCAGAAAATAAAGAAATTAGGATTTGGGCTATCATGGGGATGATTGACGTCAGGTCGTTGGATTTGTTGAAAGGTTCTGGGTTGCAACGCATGTTTTTGCCAATGGCGCAGCCGTCACTAGGCATTGTAGCTTGGCCATTTGTGTATGAAAGAAGATTTTCATGACTGGCTTTGTCAAAATGTGGAGAAACTTTAGGTCTTTGTTCTTTCGGAATGTTTTTAAGAGTCATTTTAAAGGATTGATTACGTGAAGGAATGGAAATAGGCGTGGAGGAAGAAGCCGATGTAGCTTCTGTGTAACTCATTTTACTTGTTGGGTATAATTTTGACGCTTCTACGTAAGAAATGTTTTCGGAGGCCATTGAGTGTTTAATGTTTTTTTGTCTCGAAAATTCGGGACAAAAGAGACTAGAAGCAGGATGAGCACCGGAACAATTAATACAAACAGGTTTTGTTGATGCACAGGTTTCCCCCAAATGGGATTCCCCACATTTGAAGCATCGAGGCTGAGAACGGCATTGGGATTTAGTGTGACCGTAACGGCAACATCGGAAACAAAGAACTGTTGGGAATGTATATAGCTCAACTGGCAAAGAGTTATAGTAGAGGTAGACGTTCTTCGGAAGAGTCTGACCTTCAAAGGTCAAAACAACCGTTTGAGAGGGTTTCCATTCGATAGATCCAGACGAGGAATCTTTATAATTCAAACGTCTGGCTTTGATTATTATTCCAAATTGGGATGGCACAGACACATTTTCTATAATGTCATCATTTGACAGTTCGGTGGAGATGCCTCTTACTAAGCCCATTTTTGTAAGTTTAAAAGATGGAATATATGCTTTAAGGTTATTAGAGGTAAGAATTGAAGAATCTACAAAGGAATTAGCAGCATTGGGGTTTGTGAAGGAGACGGAAATCTTGTTTCTTCCCTCGGCTTTGACACCGCCGGGAGAGACATTAACAATTTTGTTTTTGTAGAGGATTTGGCCGAATTTCATAGGGTGCAGAGAAGCATCATTGTCCACATTCTGGACATAAACCAAAAATGGGGGGAGAGAGTTACTGCTGTACTTCAGATTTAAGGGACTAGCGTGAGAAGCTTCAGATACATCAGGATACTTGGAAGTAGGGGAAGAAGGAGAAGGAAAATCGTTTCCTTCGCGTCTTCTTTTATTAGGTTTTGCGGCAGAGGAATTCGGTTGGATTGTTATGTCGTCAGGAGGGTCAGGAGGTTTTTGGATTTCTTCCATTATGACAAGATCGAAACAAAAATAAAAATTTCACTAACAAAAAGAATAACAAAGTTAAATAAGATAGGAATGCACCTATATATGTATATAAATAAACGAAAATTCGTTACCACGAACGGAATAAATAAATCAAAATAAAAATCAAAAGATAAATAAGTAATATAGGTATAGAATAACTGAAAAAGAATAAATTTTACATAGAAATGAGAAAGAAAAACAACAAACAACAATACGATTATAAAGAAAAAATCACTTCCCTTTGAGAGATTCCAACACCAGAAAATCACGGAACAATAATATCACTTAACGGCGAGTGTGGCGGCGAGTGAGCATACTAACACAACCTCCCTTCGCGGTGGCAGCGATACAACTGCACTAAGAATCAATACAATATGAAATTTTTTTCAATTTTTTTTTTCTGAGATAATAAATAAATAAATAAATTATAATGCATAAACCTTCTCCTGAATGAGCTGAACAAATTCCCAAAGTTTCATCGCAATCGGATGGTTGGTTTAGGAGTTCATCGTGAACATACAAACAAATATACGTACATCCATTTTTATATATAAAGATTATGTGTGTTTTTTTATTTATCAAGTTTGACGACGGACAATACATGGTAACTCCATGATGACAATGACACGAAATATAACACTAGATGTACATATTTTCAATGTTATTTTATTCAGAGCATTGAGCGAGATGTTCGCGATGAACTCCTAAACCAACCGTCCGATTGCGGTGAAACTTTGGGAATTTGTTCAGCTCATTCAGGAGAAGGTTTATGCATTATAATTTATTTATTTATTTATTCGATAACTCACAAAAAAAATTGAAAAAAAGTTCATATTGAATTGATTCTTGTGGGTTTGTTCATCGCGCACAAGAGAAGGTTTAAAAATTCAAATTAGCATATAAATAAATAAATAAATCATAGATTGAATAAGAAAATAAATGATTAAAGAAATAAACAAGTTATTAAATAAATAAATACATAAATCAAAAAATAATAAGAAAAAAATATATATACTAACTCATATATAAAATGGTATATCATATAAAACTGATATAATGCCAAAGGTTAAAGTATATTTGTTAGAATAATTAAATAAAATTATAAAAGAATGAATGAATAGGGACGGAAGGTACTGTAGGGATGGAAGGGAAAAGAAAAAGGAATTATAATAAGCGAATCTAGATAAGAATGTTAAATAATAAAAAGGAAACATACCGATCAACCATTATTATATTTGGATTTAAATAATCAAACAGGCATGACAACGTCTGCCGGGTTTTACTAGTTATGTATAAACCAACATATTATTATGATTTTATTTATTTATTTATTTATTTATTTAATATACAGAGACACCAACAGAACACTGAACAACACAAACAAAAAAAAACATGAAACAAAAAATAGAATCTCCAGTGCTCCAATAACAGGTATCTCCCGCATGGCTATTGTGCATAGTTAGGTATGTACAATCAACGTCTCCTGACCATTAATATTATAAAAAAGACATTACTTTGCACAGTTAAAAGAAAAGTTTAAAATACACATATACATATATGTAGGAAAACAGAAAGAAAACAAATGTTGAACTAATAAAATAAAACATAAAAAAAGAAGGAACAATTGAACCGAGACAAAAAAAAACAAATAGATTTTACCCAGCATATTTTAAATTGTCACAACGTCGTTACATTAAATTGTCACAACGATTCAGACGCAACGTCTGAATCTACCAATACAATGACACTCCGACACGGCAGAATGTCACTGTATTGGCAGGTACAAACGCGAGTGCAATGTAACGACAGTCAATAAATAACGTCGCGGACAAAATCGCGAACTCGGCAACATGCCCGTCTAACTAGAATATTTTTAGTAAGACTTATAAGTTAATATGTTGTCGAATTTGCTGGTTTATATGTCGTACTATACACGTGTTAGTATTTTTTTATTTTTAAAACTATAAAAACTAAATAAGAACAAAACATACAATCAAGATACCAAATTATCCTAATACAAAATACAATATACAAAAGTGGGGAGAAATGCGCAATACAAATCAACACCCACAGAGCCACACAACATCAAGGTGTCCCTATCACTAGATTTCCTCGAATCAAACGTTTGAAAGTGGACACCGGATTATGAAACACATCAAGATCCGATACAACCCTTGACAAACTATTATATGAGCTCATCATTCGGCTTATAGGACAAAACTGTCCCACATTGGTTCTATACCTTTTCAGACGAAACACTTCGCTGCATCTTAATCTATTATTTGCATGAAAGTTTAACAATTCTATGTCAGATGTGTCCAAGTGACCTCGAATCAGCTTACGAAGATACATTAATTCGGCCACACTCCGCCTAACTGACAAACTAACCATATTAAAAAGCGAAAGGCGCTCCTGGTATTCCAACCGGCCACTATGACCCGCTCTAAAAGAAAGAACCCTAGTAAAATATTTCTGAACACGTTCTATTTTGTCTCTATGAGACACATAGTAGGGGGACCATATGAACGATTGGTATTCGAGTAAACTTCGTACCAGAGAATAATATAACCTTATTAAACTATTCGGATCTTTAAACGGTTTTGTTATCCTAAATAAGAAACCCATAGTTCTGTACGATTTATCCGTAATATGATCGTAATGGTCCCTAAACGAGAGTTCAGAATCAAGTATCACCCCGAGGTCTTTGACAGAGCTTAATTTCCTCAGGTCGACGCTGTCTATATTATATGTGAATTCTATCTTTTTCCTATTTCGGGTGAAGCTTATTGAGTGGCACTTGTCGGTGTTTAGGCGCATATTATTTTTAAAACACCAATCAGACAATTTGTCAAGATCATTTTGAAGTTTCATACAATCGCTGATGCAGCTCACAGGTGTGTATATTTTTAGATCGTCAGCATACATCAGGAATTTGCTACTAAGACACGAGCCAAGGTCATTAATGAAAATCACAAACAACAATGGTCCAAGGTGGGAACCCTGTGGCACACCTGAAGTAGCCATGATGGGTCCCGAGTCAAAACCCCCCACCGATACCATCTGCACTCTGCTATCAAGATAAGAACTAATCCAGTCCCACAATTTGCCGACAATACCTGCACCCCACAACTTCCGCAAAAGTATACCAAAGTCAACTCGATCAAAGGCTTTGCTGAAATCGGTGTATATGGCATCTACCTGCGTTCTGGAATCCAAACATTCACTCACTTGATTAACGAACTCTGACAAATTGGTGCTAGTAGATTTATTCGAGACAAACCCGTGCTGGCCTTTTGTCAGAAGGGGGCTCACGTGATGGTATATATGTGGATACACCATTTTTTCAAACAATCTCCCGAAACACGGCAAAAGACTTATTGGTCGATAATTTTCTACACTAGTTCTATCTCCAGATTTATATATAGGAACAATTCGAGAAATTTTCCAAAGATCAGGAAATTTACCCTCAGAAAGAGATTTCTGAAATATCTCAAAGAGAGGACTCACCAATTCACCGGCACACTCCCTCACGAATAGGTTAGGAATGTCATCACTCCCGGTGCCCTTGTTTATATCCAAGGTGCTCATTATAATCAAAAGCTCAGCTTTGTTTAGATGAATTCGGCTCAAAGAATTACACATGTATGAAGATTCATCAGTTGTCTTGCTCGTGGATTCAACAAAAACAGATGAGAAAAAGTTGGCAAATAATTCGCAGATATTCTCTCCATTGGTTGCAGAGACTCCCCGGTAATTGACTTCCCGCGGAATAGAGTTTGTATGCTTTTTGGAGTTTACATAGCTCCAAAATGCTTTAGGAGAGTGCTTTAATGTATTCTCGATTGAAGACATGTATGACCTGTAACAAACTTTGATAGATTTACTGAACAAATTATATGAAATCTAACTCCTGGTTTTGGAGCATGGGAGGAGGGCAGAAATATTATAAAAATATTTTAATATATTTCATAAAGTTTATTTTTTTAATGATTAATTTGACACCATGAAAATGTTCGTCGTTATAATTGCATAAAAAGTTTTTAGTTATTTTGCGCACTAGTGAAAATTGCACGATTTATGTCTGATCAAATAATTCAATTATTGAAATTCTATTTCATATGTCTAACTAATATTATTTATTCACAAAGCCAAAATAATTAGTTCAACAACAAACACATCAAACAAAACAGTAGTTTTATTGTTCGTTCTGTTCACGGAATATTTATATTTTCATATTTGAATCAAAACCTTACCTACAAATTGAAGCTGTGAATGTAATTCAGTTAACTTTGGTTATTTTTCTTCAACAATTCAAATGTAGCACAAGCAATTTATTTATTTAGGGAAGGCAATACATTTAGGTACGTGTATTTACTTTGCGGCGAATTGGTACATTCGTCGGAAGTACAAACATCTTGTTGTAGTGCAATTTACACTACGACGAGGTCAGAAACCTACCAGAATATCGATATTGACCCGGGATGTACTTATTTAACTACCACCCTTATGGTATAAAAGGCGAGACAACGCTCGTCATTTCATCGTAGTTACTAGCATCTACTCTACCGTAAAACCTAACAGTTCAAAATTGCTAAGTATTTAATTGTTTTTTAATTCATGTGAAAGTTGATATTGTGATATAAATATACATGTAAGTAATCCAGCCTTTATCTCTCTCTCCCTTTCTGTACAAAGTGTACATGGTTATTTTTCAAACAATAATCGACAAGAGCACTTGCGAGGCCATAGCCTGAGTTGAATAGAATAATGTATTTGCTCAGAATCCACATAAACACTTCCTTAGTAACACTAGACCTTAGAATACACCTCAGTTACTTTACAAAGGTCGGATGAGATGTCAGAGTTGACACTAAATGCGAAAATTTTCAACATAAAAAATTATAAGTAGTCTTAAAAATCATACAACTAGGTCCACAAATAATATTGAGAAATATAAAAAATGTTATCAAATACGAATACATAATAAAAGTATTCCTAACCTCAGATGACAAAGGCGTTTTCAATAACATTTCTTTCTGTTACCAATTTCCTTTCAATGTATAAAGCAACTCGCTCGCCCGATCGTTATTAAACTAAATCAAACCGAAAATTATACGAAACGCAATAAAATACGACTACGAAATAAATCGTAATGGAGATTGCGGTGACATCGTGCCCTCATTCAAGCATATCAGCTATGCGCTGCATGCTTAGCAAACCAAATATTAATAACTAGTTGCATGTAACACATGAGATCCAACTGTCGATAGCGATAGTATGTATAGTTGAAGAATATGTACCAAACTATAAACTCATAGATACAAATTATTGAATATTTTCAGATATTTTGTTTTCTATACAACATATGTAGGTATGTATGTCAAGATAGGATAGTATGGAAGAAGATCCTTTTTCCTACCCAGAATATGCAAATTGCATGATGGTATGTATGTATGTTTGGAGATGAAGTAACAAACTATTAAGTCTTCTTACATATTGTGTATAGGCGACTGCCATACAAAATGTATGAAGCGATGTCGTCACTAAATTCAATTTTTAAAAAAATTGTTTAAAAAAAATTGAGATCTTCTACTACAATGTTAATATTTTTTATAGAAAATTAAATTATCTAGTTGGGGTGTTTCGGCTTTTTTCGATAATTGTAAAAGTTTTGGAAATATAGGCAGTTAAACTCATAAATTTATCATAAAAAAAATATTTTTCTTAATAAAAAATGTTTGAGAAACCCTGGAATTTTTTTGAAAAAACTAATTTGAGATTTTGTATTTGCCTATGTTTGTACCAATTTTCAGCGTTCTACCGTTTATGGTTTCTGAGATATATGGAAAAATAAAATAAAAATTCAAAAGTTGATAACCCCTGACTGAAACAAAAATTCAAAATTCCGAGTATAAAAGTTTTGTAGGCCTGTAACTGTTTATATATTCTGAAATTTTAGGCTCTGTAAATTGAGCGGATCAAAAGTTATAAGGGGGGGACGGACACACAGACACACAGACACACAGACACACACACACACACAGACACACACACACACAGACACACGAAATGTTCTACTCCGAATTCTGAGTAAATCCGTGTATGGAACATATATGCTGCGAAGCCTCTAAGTTGGTGTTTTTTGACTTCAAAGTTGGAAAATCCATGAAAAAAGTAGACCTCTCCATACAATTCTCGCGTATTCTGGCTTGATACATTGTCGATATGTTAAGAGAACAAAGTTCTCCTGAACAAATCGACAGTTGGACTAGTTGCATGTAACACATGAGATCCAACTGTCGATAGCGATAGTATGTATAGTTGAAGAATATGTACCAAACTATAAACCCATAGATACAAATTATTGAATATTTTCAGATATTTTGTTTTCTATACAACATATGTAGGTATGTATGTCAAGATAGGATAGTATGGAGGAAGATCCTTTTTCCTACCCAGAATATGCAAATAGCATGATGGTATGTATGTATGTTTGGAGATGACGTATCAAACTATTAAGTCTTCTTACATATTGTGTATAGGCGACTGCCATACAAAATGTATGAAGCGATGTCGTCACTAAATTCAATTTTTAAAAAAATTGTTAAAAAAAAATTGAGATCTTCTACTACAATGTTAATATTTTTTATAGAAAATTAAATTATCTAGTTGGGGTGTTTCGGCTTTTTTCGATAATTGTAAAAGTTTTGGAAATATAGGCAGTTAAACTCATAAATTTATCATAAAAAAAATATTTTTCTTAATAAAAAATGTTTGAGAAACCCTGGAATTTTTTTGAAAAAACTAATTTGAGATTTTGTATTTGTCTATGTTTGTACCAATTTTCAGCGTTCTACCGTTTATGGTTTCTGAGATATATGGAAAAATAAAATAAAAATTCAAAAGTTGATAACCCCTGACTGAAACAAAAATTCAAAATTCCGAGTATAAAAGTTTTGTAGGCCTGTAACTGTTTATATATTCTGAAATTTTAGGCTCTGTAAATTGAGCGGATCAAAAGTTATAAGGGGGGGACGGACACACAGACACACAGACACACAGACACACACACACACACAGACACACACACACACAGACACACGAAATGTTCTACTCCGAATTCTGAGTAAATCCGTGTATGGAACATATATGCTGCGAAGCCTCTAAGTTGGTGTTTTTTGACTTCAAAGTTGGAAAATCCATGAAAAAAGTAGACCTCTCCATACAATTCTCGCGTATTCTGGCTTGATACATTGTCGATATGTTAAGAGAACAAAGTTCTCCTGAACAAATCGACAGTTGGATAAATACTAGTTGCATGTAACACATGAGATCCAACTGTCGATAGCGATAGTATGTATAGTTGAAGAATAGTTTGATACGTCATCTCCAAACATACATACATACCATCATGCTATTTGCATATTCTGGGTAGGAAAAAGGATCTTCCTCCATACTATCCTATCTTGACATACATACCTACATATGTTGTATAGAAAACAAAATATCTGAAAATATTCAATAATTTGTATCTATGGGTTTATAGTTTGGTACATATTCTTCAACTATACATACTATCGCTATCGACAGTTGGATCTCATGTGTTACATGCAACTAGTCTATAAAAAATATTAACATTGTAGAAGAAGATCTCATTTTTTTTTTAACATTTTTCCAACTGTCGATTTGTTCAGGAGAACTTTGTTCTCTTAACATATCGACAATGTATCAAGCCAGAATACGCGAGAATTGTATGGAGAGGTCTACTTTTTTCACGGCTTTTCCAACTTTGAAGTCAAAAAACACCAACTTAGAGGCTTCGCAGCATATATGTTCAATACACGGATTTACTCAGAATTCGGAGTAGAACATTTCGTGTGTCTGTGTGTGTGTCTGTGTGTGTGTGTGTCTGTGTGTGTGTGTGTCTGTGTGTCCGTCCCCCCCTTATAACTTTTGATCCGCTCAATAAACAGAGCCTAAAATTTCAGAATATATAAACAGTTACAGGCCTACAAAACTTTTATACTCGGAATTTTGAATTTTTGTTTCAGTCAGGGGTTATCAACTTTTGAATTTTTATTTTATTTTTCCATATATCTCAGAAACCATAAACGCTAGAACGCTGAAAATTGGTACAAACATAGACAAATACAAAATCTCAAATTAGTTTTTTCAAAAAAATTCCAGGGTTTCTCAAACATTTTTTATTAAGAAAAATATTTTTTTTATGATAAATTTATGAGTTTAACTGCCTATATTTCCAAAACTTTTACAATTATCGAAAAAAGCCGAAACACCCCAACTAGATAATTTAATTTTCTATAAAAAATATCAGCAATGTAGTAGAAGATCTCAATTTTTTTTTAACAATTTTTTTAAAAATTGAATTTAGTGACGACATCGCTTCATACATTTTGTATGGCAGTCGCCTATACACAATATGTAAGAAGACTTAATAGTTTGATACTTCGACTCCAAACATACATACATACCATCATGCTATTTGCATATTCTGGGTAGGAAAAAGGATCTTCCTCCATACTATCCTATCTTGACATACATACCTACATATGTTGTATAGAAAACAAAATATCTGAAAATATTCAATAATTTGTATCTATGGGTTTATAGTTTGGTACATATTCTTCAACTATACATACTATCGCTATCGACAGTTGGATCTCATGTGTTACATGCAACTAGTATGTATAGTTGAAGAATATGTACCAAACTATAAACCCATAAATAAAAATTATTGAATATTTTCAGATATTTTGTTTTCTATACAACATATATTATGTAGGTATGTATGTCAAGATAGGATAGTTTGGAGGAAGTTCCTTTTTTCCTACCCAGAATATGCAAATAGCATGATGGTATGTATGTATGTTTGGAGATGAAGTATCAAACTATTAAGTCTTCTTACATATTGTGTATAGGCGACTGCCATACAAAATGTATGAAGCGATGTCGTCACTAAATTCAATTTTTAAAAAAATTATTAAAAAAAAATTGAGATCTTCTACAACAATGTTAATATTTTTTATAGAAAATTAAATTATCTAGTTGGGGTGTTTCGGCTTTTTTTGATAATTGTAAAAGTTTTGGAAATATAGGCAGTTAAACTCATAAATTTATCATAAAAAAAATATTTTTCTTAATAAAAAATGTTTGAGAAACCCTGGAATTTTTTTGAAAAAACTCATTTGAGATTTTGTATTTGTCTATGTTTGTACCAATTTTCAGCGTTCTAGCGTTTATGGTTTCTGAGATATATGGAAAAATAAAATAAAAATTCAAAAGTTGATAACCCCTGACTGAAACAAAAATTCAAAATTCCGAGTATAAAAGTTTTGTAGGCCTGTAACTGTTTATATATTCTGAAATTTTAGGCTCTGTAAATTGAGCGGATCAAAAGTTATAAGGGGGGGACGGACACACAGACACACACACAGACACACACACACACAGACACACACACACACAGACACACGAAATGTTCTACTCCGAATTCTGAGTAAATCCGTGTATGGAACATATATGCTGCGAAGCCTCTAAGTTGGTGTTTTTTGACTTCAAAGTTGGAAAAGCCGTGAAAAAAGTAGACCTCTCCATACAATTCTCGCGTATTCTGGCTTGATACATTGTCGATATGTTAAGAGAACAAAGTTCTCCTGAACAAATCGACAGTTGGAATACATACATCTCAATACATAGGGATACCTAAAAAAAATATTAATATTGGTTACCACATATAATTGTCTCTAAATAGGGATGGTTTTGTGTTCTCCTTTTTTCCCATACTCTACGTCATTTGTCTAGTGTTATTTGTGAGAAAAAAATAAGTAAATGTGTCCTACACACCTATTTTTTGCTTTTTTTATCGATAGATAAATCCATTATATTGCGCGATGACGGACAGACAAATTAAAATATTTGGTTATATTAATTAACATGAATTTGTCAAGAAATTCTACGGTGAAGTACCCAAGTATAATATCTTTTATTATGTTGACGTGTCTATGAATATAAGTTTTAGCAAAATGGAGATATGACAAAATATGTATAAGATAAGTAAGTTGACGAATGAAGTCATTGAGACTTTGTATAAACAAACCCGAGTAAGGAGAACAACAAGATACACAATTAGAAATAACTAGATGATTAATGAAGGAACGAGAGAGATAAGGTGGATTAAGTTTGGAAGAAAAATGATGCATCATAACACTTTTCAAGGTTGATGAGTTTAAACCTGAAAGCAAAAATGAAACATTATGAAAATGGTTAGAACCAATAGGGTTATGGTTGAAAGAGAAAATTTGAAAAGACAACATTGACAGTGAGAGAATAACCCATGAACCTGATGAGATGACCATAAACGAATGACCACCGATAATAAACGACGACAATCGATGAAACAGAATAATATTTGGTAACAATAAAAAAATAATAACATACACTAATGAAAGCCTGAAAATAATAACCAATGACAACACTGATAGCAAGAAAATACAAACGAGGTTGAAGTAGAAACAAGACAGCAAAAATTAAATGTTCAATGTAAATTACAACCAATAACGAAAGAAGAATTGTTAAAGAAGAAAATTTGAAAAGACAACATTGACCAATGACCAATGGTAAAATTCGTAGAAAAGATATTATTTGACATGAAACCACATTGATAGCAAGGAAATAATAACCGATAACAATATTGATAACAAGAAAATAATAACCAATGATAACATTGATAGTATGAAAATATTAACTAACAACATTGCAAGAGAGAAAATAATAACCGATGACAACGTTGAAAGCAAGAAAATAATAACTACATGGTTGAAGTAGAAACAAGACAGCAAAAATTTAATATTTAATGTAAACTACAACCAATAAGGATATTGTTAAAGAAGAAAATTTGAAAACACAACATTGATCAATGACCAATTGCCAAATTTGTAGGAAAAGATATTATTTGATATCAAATTACATTCATCATCATCATCATTGGCCCTACAGCCCGTTGTGGGCCTTGGCCTCCTTCAGAATCCGTCGCCATTCCTCCCTGCACTACAAATTACATTGATAGCTAGAAAATAATAACTGATGACAATATCGACAGCAAGAAAATTATAATCGATGATAGCATTGATAGCTTGAAAATAATAACTGATGACAACATTGAAAACAAGAAAATAACCGTTGACAATGTTGACACCAAGAAAATAACGATCGATGACAATATATTTATATGCAATATATTTATATGCATCAGTATTAATAAAATATTTCCCATTGCCACCTACGGAGTAGAGACCAGAGCAGACACAACGAGAACAAAATCTCTTCTGAGAACATCAGAGATGAGGACATTGAGATGAATAACCGGAAACACTCTAAGAGACTGAATTCGAAACACTGAAATAAGAAATAAGTGTAGTACGGAAGACATCGTCAGATAGTGAAGACAGCGGAGGCGATATTGGAGCTCACATGTAAACAGAATGGATGAAAATAGACTCTCACGTATCGCTCTCCAGGAGAACCCAGCTGAAAGAGGACCACCAGGAAGACCTCCAAAGAGATGGCGAGACAGTTGGCAGTCCACATCGCAGGAGACAGAATAGCGGTAAAAACAGATCTTCGGATCTATGAAAAGGAAGTAGAAGAAGAAGTATTAATAAATAAACTACAAACATACCAACGTCAATAATAAAATCAATGATAGGTAGGTACCTACTCATAAAATAATGCCAAAATTAAAGATAATTAATAAAACAAAAATCAAGGTTTTCATCAAAAATTATATTATCTGATGGTTGATGGCACAAGCATTTATGCTTTATTTAGGGAATGTAGGAAGATGTATTATGTACTTGTTTAACAAGGACATAGAAAAAAAAATATCCACCAAGCACTCAGTATTTAACAATCAAGGCAAAATATTATAATAACAACACAAAAACATAACAGGCAGGTATTATTGTAAGTAATATTGAATATCCAATATCCTTTAGGACATTCAAAGAGAATGTTGTAATATGTATTTGAAAAATATTGTATAATAAACGCATGAATAGTTTTTTAATAAGAAAATCAGAAAATAATATAATGGAATAACAGTTCTACCATAAAAGCAACGTAGATTAGTTCAGGTATAAACAAACTACGGTCCGTGACATTAAGTTGATTTATATCAAGAGGTTCTTCTCTTCTTTTACTTAGCCTTGTCCTACTTTAGCGAGGGTTGAATCTCCTAATCCTTCGGCACCAGAATAATCTGTCCTGTATTGTCGGGGCTAGTATTTGGGCTTTATCCATGAGCTTACTCAAACTACTCTAGTGGATAGTGGACGACCTTTTCCTTTCCTGTTTTCTGGGGGTCCTGGAGCAGTATGCACCACATGATCATTTTGCCTTCTCATTACATACTTGTCCATACCATCTGAGTCGGCTCTCTGTGAGTTTTTCTGGTATGAGGGCTACTCCAAAGCTTCCTCTTGTTAGCTCATTTCGAATTTTATCAAGCTGCTCCACCCCGCCTGCCCATCTCAGCATTTTATTTATATCAAGAGCTTAAGTTGATTTTTATAATGATTCATATTGTTTTGTTAATAGAGTTGAAATCCATTATAAAATATCAATTTGATTTAATGAGAATTTCTTCAAACATTAGATTACGATCGAACGATAAATTTATTCCGATCGAATCACAACTCCGCATTATTTAAGACTAAAAAGTAAAAGAAATATTATTTTAAATTATAATTGCTACTATTTATTTTCATACATCATTCTGTAGACACCCTGCATATGGGGGGCAAGTCTGGTCCGATCGGCAAAATCGAAACCCTAGTGATTACCCATATCATGGATATAATAATTAATAAATGGAGTTCTACAATATCTTTAGATGTCATAGAACTCCATATAATAATTATATCCATGATATGGGTAATCACTAGGGTTTTGATTTCGCTGATCGGACCAGACTTGCCCCCCTGATTTATTTTATGAAATTAAATATAAGTTCATTTTCATATATTATATAAGTAGGTATTTATTGTCTCAATTCTTTCAATAGATCAAAGATTGTAAGCTCATTTCTGTCTATCAAAATCGTTATAAAACAAATATGTTTTTCTATTAGCAGATATAGATGTGGCGCAAGTGGCGAGATTTTATTGCCATGTGGCAATTTATTCCAACTTACCAATGTTTGCAGCCCAGAGAAACAATATTTGCGTGAGAAATAAGCACAGAAACCAACTTTGCTTACCAACTGTGCCACAGCGGTCGGCATTGGCTGTTTTGCTATTACCAGATATCGATAATCGTCGCAAGCTTAATTTTATTTACAGATGTTTTTTACTTTTTTTTTACTATTACAAAAAACATTTATTACATAAAAATATTACATGACAAAAAAGATTTACTTTTGACAAAAAACACTTTATAATATGACTTCCTTCAAAAAGAGATAGGTATAGTCGTTTTTGGAAGGGAGTTGCAATATAGTTGTTTATCAATTAGCAGATAACAATAATCGCAACAAGCTCAATTCTATTTACAAGTATGATTGTTTTTCTATTAGCATATATCGATAGGTACTCAACACAATCTTACTTCTATTTACAAGTATGGTTGTTTTTCTATTAGCAGATATCGATACTCGCCACAAGCTCAATTCTATTTACAAATAGGGTTGTTTTCCCATTCAATAACGTTGGGAAGATAAACACGCAGTTTTATGAAACGATAATTAAAATAAATAGTCAGCTAAGGAAATATTTCATACAAAAACGATTATTATAATATTCATACATATCAATAAATATCGTTTTTATAATGCAATATCATTCAAATACTTTTAAACTTATCGATGAAATTATATAATGAAATTATTAAAACAATTGCGGTGCGCAAGTTGTCAACTACGACTTCCACGTTTTTTTGGAATATTCAAAGACATAACAAAACCCATTTAAATGAAAGCTACTTGACATTTATTTTAACTTCAGAAACACAAAATGACTTTCAGTATATTTTAAGGATTATTCGTATACACAGTATAGGTACCTAAACACACTGATTCTGTGACGTTGTGGGACATTAAAGTATCGAAATAACAAAAAATGTTTTAAATTAGTATTGTAAAATGACTTCAAAAGTTCATAAATTCATATTGTAAATTGACTTCAAAAATGTTCAGTAAATTAGTGTTTTAAATTGACTTCAAAAGTTCAATAAATTAGTATTGTAAATTGACTTCAAAAGTTCAATAAATTAGTATTATAAATTGACTACAAAAGTTAAATATTATTAGTATTGTAAATTGACTTCAAAAGTTCAATAAATTAGTATTGTCAATTGATTTCAAAGATTCAATAAATTATTCATCAGTATAGTTATCGGTATATATCTTGACAATTTTCGGCAAAGTGGGACGAGGAACGAGGAACGAGGATGGACACGTCTACCTAGCAGACATAGAAACGATAAAAAAATATTGTGCAACCCACGTGTTCTTTCAAGATGTTTGCGATAACTACCTAAGACAATGTGTAACGGCGTGTAGCGTAGACGCTCTACGAAAAATTTTCTTCCTTGGTCTTGTGGCTGAGAATGGCGGTTATACTCAATTACTCGACGAATTGCCTACATATTGGATGGTACTGGGTAGAACGAAAGGCTTTGGTAATCAAAGATTCTATAGCGGACTCAACAAGGTGAAACCATCGTCACTCCATCGGGCTTTCCGTGCTTTTCATCACGACAAACTTCTCGAGAAGAGTTAAGCAACTTTTCGGTAACAGATCCGAAGGTCAAAGATAGGCAGTTCCGAGATGAAATGGAGTCAGTCCTAACCAGAAACAAACTAAATAAGCATATCGCAGTGCTTTTTCTCCTGGTCGAGGGAAATTATTGTAGAGGTCGGAAAAATATAGTCCTGACCATACAAATCTCGCGAATCTTGACTTGAAGTTATGTAGATATGTTAAGAAAAATAAATTCTCTTGAACAAATCGACAGTTGGATAATTTATCTGTACCTATGTGTATGTCACTGAACTCCTAAGTGGCTGGACCGATTTTGATATTTTTTTTTTGTATTTGTTTGAGTGGGTCCCAGCCCCCCTAGACAACGTGTCATTTAGCTCAAGAAAAGAAACAAAAAAATATAACTCAATGTATGGAAGGGACAGTTGTCACGTGACTGGCAACTGTCACTTTCATACATTGAGTTATCTTTTTTTGTTTCTTTTCTTGAGCTAAATGTCACGTTGTCTATGGGGGCTGGGCGGTTTAGATTCACAATTCGAATAAAAAAAATGTAATATTGGGAATAAAAAAAAAATGTAAAAATGTACGGGTAGTATTATGTAAACGGTAAAGTTGTCGCCAAATAACTTGAACTTTTAGCCGAGAAGGGGGGCGATTTGCACGTAAACCAACGAAGCAAAAAGACACAAATTTGCGCTCTGCGCAACCGGAAGCTCGTTCAAGATGCTTGGCGAATATTATACAACGTTTGAGATAGGTCCCTATACAATTAAATGCGAAACAGGAATTTCATTAATAACTCCAAACGGCTGGAACGATTTTGATATATTTTTTTCTATTATTATTTTCTGGTGTCCCTTAAGAGCCGGGTAATCGTAAAATACAACGGTTAAAATAACATCTTACACCCATTCTGAATGTTGCCTTTGTTAGGTGAGCAAAACTGATTTTTTAAGGTAATGCACACCTGTCGCTGGTTACCCCACATTGTGGGATATGACGTGATGGTGTTCGATTATTTTTATTTGTTTGCTGGACCAGCAAGAATAGATGGCAAGCCAAAGTTCGGGCAGGACAACGTCTGTCGGGTCCGCTAGTTTATTATAATTATTATTTATTCATTTAGATTACAACAACATCATGAATAATAATTATTAAATTTTCATAAATAACAACCAACTCGTATTATTATTACGACAGTTTGTTTAGTAACTTTGGTATTATTAATTAATTCGAACAATTAACAATATGTTTTCATTGTATATTTGGTAATATTAATGTGTATAGTACCAACGCAATAATAAATTTAGGTAGATAAGTACTTACATGGACAAAAACAAAATCCTACGTTGGCATATATATTATGGGTAAGTACAAAAAGACTTGTTGCTTCGTCCACAAGTTACACAACACGAAAAAACTCGAAAACACAATACATCTTTGTCCATTTGTCGTAAATAAACATCGCGCGAGGCGGGACGAACTCGTTTAGGCGTACAAAACGTGAAAATCAAATTAAAAAACCGGCGAATATCTACGATTATTGTAAAGAGATGGCATCACGGACACACTACGTCTAGAAGGACCATATGACAACTGAAATACGAAGGGTGGTTCTCTGGTCGTGATAAGCCCAAACTGCGCGGGGCTCAGCATTATGTATATGGTGACGAATAAAAATTATGCCACATGGAAAAAGGATCAAATCCATCAACTTTTTCTTAGTAGAAATTCATGTTTTTGATATATTAAATTCGAAAACAGACAGTCATTTTTTCTATACTGGATATTTCCAGTGCCTATTCAAAAAAATATTTATAATTTATTCGAAAATTGTATGATTCAGGTTCTGTATTTAAGAATAACTAAGTCAAAGTATCTATGATTTTGTATTAATATTTCTTTTTTCAAATTAGTACTTTATGAAAAATATTATTATTAACTAAAAACTTTTATATTTCATTTTCGCTGAATTATATTAGAATTAAAAAGATTTTTTTGTGATCTTCCATAACCTTTCGATCCATAATATTTAATAGAATCATTTAAAAACATATTCAATTGGTTTTTAACATTGTCTAAATATTTTTAAGTTGTTTTTTATAGTAATTAAATATTGATAATCATACAGAAAATGTTGAAAATAACTTTTATCGTAATATAATATTCAGTAGTTATTTTTTATTCGCCTTTTTACAGAGTGCCTTAATCCCTGTTCACAAAATTCAACACACGGAGGGAAATTCATTTGGCGCGTCTCCGTTCAACAAGACGGTTCACATTTAATTCGCGAATATAAGACACCTAGTGGAAATAAATTATTTTGATCTATTTGGCTGTTTTCTCAGCTACTCTTATGTTTGAACACTTTTGTCAATGTGTGTTTTTCATATTCTCAAAACTTGTCCTAGTCTGTTAAGGACATTGATACCGGGGGGTAGAAAGAAGGGTGAAGTCGCCTTCCAGATTTGACTCTCTCGCAAGCGGAGAGTACAAGATCCTGACGCTTCCACCCTCTCACCTTGCCGTATCGTAATGACAAGGGCTCACTCCAGTAATAAAAGAAATTTTAAGTTAATTCTCTAGTTTCTGTTTAATTATAGTTTTTAAATCAAAATTCAAATTTAAATAATATAGGTGTACAAAAAAAATAATACAAAATACAATAAATTTGCAAATGCGATCCCAATCGCAGAATACATAAAAAAAAACAATAAATAATATAATGGTGCGTAGACATGGCCATGACGCTACTAAAGGAATTATACATGGTTACATTTAAAATTATATAGTTCAAAAATAAAATGTTCGTTGATTTTCACTTGAAGTTATGTATATTTCTCACTTGAAGTACTATTTGTTTTCACTTTTAAAAATAAAAATTCACTGTACCTTGTTTGCAGGTCAAAGTTAAGTTCGCGGTGCGACTGTTATTGTCTAGGCGCCCGCAACGTTTCGCGGTTCGCGATAACGCTGGGCGCTCGTTATACACAATCCTGGAAGATCGCGTTGGCTCGTTCCGTGTTCTTCGGTGCGTGATGTCCACTTATTATCGTTCGGCGCTGGATATATTTCTGAATTTAATTCTAATTCATTCTTAATTAAATTAATATCCTTGTCGATTAGGCTCGTAAGCCCTAAATACGTCCCCACACTGCCATTTGGTCAGATGGATGGGTGACTATATTTAGTCTTTTCTTATTCCCACACTGCCTCCTGGGTCAGATGAATGGTGAATAGAATTTTCGATATCGACGAAGTCAACTTGGTCTTGCCAAGGCCCGTAGGCGAGACTAGTTATTGATTTAACTTGAACTCTTGTTACTATAAAAAAAATATTAAACTTTAATAGCTACCGAACGATTATTACGTAGATTCGACTCACTGATTCTTTTTAAAAAAAATGTTAATGTTCTTTTTAAAAAAATAACTTTGTTCTTAAACTCAAACTTTGGAGGCGGCGGTCAGGGCGCAAGCCCTGACCGCCTCACACGGCCCTCAGGCCCACTAAAGACTTCGACTTTGTTTCAACTAGACTTGCTACTGACTGATTGCTGACTGATTACTGACCCTTACTCTTACTAACTCTTTCTAACTCACTGATTTTCCACTGACTGACTTCAACTAGACTAACTCTCTTACTGACTAACTTTTTCTGACTGTCCAGGTAGTAAGATTCTACCTTATATCATAAAGTACCCCTGTTCCGAAGGGAGGGGGTATACAGGGGTATACAATATTCAAAACTATTGGCACGCAAATTATTTGTGCACACTAACATAAAAATATCTTAAAATTTACAATTACATAATTTTGCATTCTGCGTGGGATCGAGACTAATATAATAAATACTTTTACTCTAATTAAGTTAAATTAACCCTGGCCACGTAATATTTTAGCTAGTACTATCGGTGACAGTGTTTTCAGTGTTTAAACCGTTTATTTTGAAGTGAAATTATATTGAGAAGTATCACACGTGCAATTCCGTCAAAATTCACACTGCGAAGGCTGTGTGAAAGCACTATTGCGCGATGTGTGACATTTATCGGAAGTGACGCGCGAGATACAACCAAAATGGAAAAAAATAATGTTTTCGTAACTGTCTTGAAGTAATTTACAATGACGAGCGTCAGACACGGATTTATCAAAACTCATACTCGCGAGAGCTGTATTAAGGCCCCTAACGCGCGATATATGACGTTTATCAAAAGTCACGTGTCCGGCGCGTACATTGTAAAAATTTTCATTGAAAAGTTAAAATTGCCTAACGCGAATATATCCTTTCGCGAATTACACGTTTGTTTCTTTCGGCAACCAGATCCACCCCGGGAATTATGAGCAATACGGCATCAGTGAATTCGTCGGTGGCTAGACCTGGATTGCGCAAAATCAACCTCCGTGTATCTCGCTAGAGGACAATACGACGTTAGAGCAACAGTTGAGAAAAGAAACATAAAATTAACGGAAATGTAAAACTGAAACTATTTATTTTGAATATTTGAAACCGGATTTAAAACATCTGAAAGCACCGTCGGCTGGGATTTACATAACGATCGATGAGGATTAAAAGGGGTTCGATTTTTTTCAGGTAGCCTGAATCTATATTTGAATAATAAACATTGAAATATTTAAGTGCGGAAAAATCCAAATCTCTGAGACAATTAGTTGCTGACCATGTTTTATTGCAGAACCCAAATAAATGGTCTTTGCGCGGTATTGAAAAAAGGTTATTTTATATGATGGTGATGTATTGTGTTTTCGAACTGGGTACAGATTAAAAGAATAAAATTATGAAAGTTAAAACCGAAAATACCTGAACTAACAACAGAATTAATATATTTTAAAATATTTACGAAGGCCAAGGTTAATAACAATATGAAATGTTTAAAAATTATATTCGGGGCTATTGTTAGGGGAGACAATTGATGTCACCAGGGTACCACCAAATATTCTACCTGCATCAACATAACCTCTCGTCAGAAAACGCAACTCCGTGTTGCGCAACGCAATGAAAAATAGCTTTGAGTTTTGGGTGAAACTCAAGAGTCTGTAGTTATTAAATAATACTTTGTTTTTCATTTTATTATTTATATATTCTAGATAAGAATTTCAAAACAAGTATTGAGTATTTCACGATGTTGAAAATTAGCACAAGGGTAGATGAGCCGCAACAAACAACATTCATTTTATATGTTGAAAAACGAAATAAATTTCTTAGTTTTCACAATGACGATTTTGCTATCAGAAGTATTCAAATCCTTCTGTAGAATCAAAAAGTATGTTTTATTTTCTTTCGTAATTTGTGTCTTTGTAAACAAAATACTATTATAGCCATTTCACCGATTAGGGGGGCGATTTGCACTTATACCAACGAAACAAAAATACACAAATTATATTATACCGGAAGCCTGGTTCAAGATATTTAGCGATATTTATACAACTTGATTATAAGTCTGTGATTATCACCATTCGCTCCGCATATTATAATAAAACAGCAATTATCCAAAGTACATTGGAGAACAAAAACATTAATTCACAGAAAAACATAAGAGAGTGACAATTCAAATTCAAATTATGAGCTAAATCAAATGATGAAATTCAGAGTACATAATACAAGGTAAAAAATAGGGAGGCTTCGCTGGTTAGGACACGTGTATCGTATGGAAGATGACCAGACACCAAAAAGAATCCTTACAACGCGTCCGGAGGGAAGAAGGGGTGTGGGAAGGCTGAAACTACGATGGATGGATGGAGTCGAGAGGGACCTTCAGATAGCCGGTGTGCGGAATTGGAGAGAAAAGGCCATGGATAGGGTGCAATGGAGACGATTCCTTGTGGAGGCCAAGGCCCATCCTGGGCTGTGGATCCCACTGATGATAATGAATACAAGGTATGCTTCGCGTGAAAATGCACCATTTCATATTGAGAATCTACGTACTAAATTAATATTAATTCACCTTACCTTAAAAACCAGTATAGTGTTGTTGATATATTTAATGTACACACTGTAAATGGTTTTAAAAGACTGCTTAACGCTAATTATATTTCTTTGTTATTGTTTTGTTTTTTTTTCGTCTACATAGATTTTTTTCTCTTCTTTTTTTATCTCTATTTTTATTGTTGCTTATTTTTTATCATTGTAACTTTATTTTCTTTTACTATTCTTTTGTGTTTACTTTTTGTATTTGTTTGTGTTATTAATGTGTTTACACTTTTTGTTATTATTTTTGCGCCTACACTGCATACCTACCTTTCAATATGTTTAATGTTCATGCCCCATTAAGAGCGTACATGTATGTAAAAATACAATAAAATATAAATTGAATGGATACGTATGTGCATAAAAGATAAATTGAATTTACCGTGTCCCGTCTATTGTCGATGTGTACGTGTTTCTTCCGTTGCCTATTATGAACTCTGTTTCTTTTATTTTCAATCGTTATTTTTGTTGTCATTTTTTTGTAAAATTTATGTATATTGTGAATAAATTAAAAAATATATATCATCATCAGCAATGGCGCTACAGCCCGGTGCGAGCCTTGGCCTCCTCAAGAAACTGCCTCCATCCCGCCCTGTCGACAGCAAGTCTCCTCCTGTTTGTCTGTCCGATCGCTCTTATATTGCCCTCGATGTCGTCCAGCCATCTCATCCTAGGTCTCCCTCTGCTTCTTCTTCCTTCAGGACAGGTGTCCAATACTTTCTTTGGGACCCGGTTATCCTCCATTCTACAAACGTGTCCGAGCCAACGTAGACGTTGTATTTTGATGTATTGGACAACGTTTGGTTCGCCATACATTAATTCTAGCTCGTGGTTAAACCGGATCCTCCAAGATCCTCCTTCACAGATAGGACCAAATATAAAAAATATATATAGACATCATAAAATTCCCCTGCACTTGCACAACCACAAAATGAACAATATCAAAATTAATTCACAGCAACATTGGTGTATCTATCCAACAGCAGGGCCATGCAAAGCATAATGGCCCAGCTCGACAAGGGGCCCAATTTTTTAAACATTCTATATGAAAAAATAATCAAAATCAATCTCAATTTTTCCAAAACATAGCTATACAATTTAAATAAATTTTCATTAACAGAACAAATCTAGTGAATGCACACAATTTTAAAATTTACGCTAAATTCCCCATGAAATAATATTAAAAATATCCACTCTTACAGCATTTTTTTAAATTACTCGATAACTATGTGTCGTAGAGAAATAAAAGATTTATATGCTAAAAGAGTGCATAAAATCAAAGTGAATGACCGATAAAGTTTTTTCATTTCAAGTAAGGTTTGTTCTTAAATTGCAAAAAATCAACAAATTTTGGATTTCCGATCATTTAAATCACGTATAAACCTTTTTAGTAACGCTTAACTTCATAGTGTATTAGGCGGTTTTAATATATCATGTTTTAGTGACTAGATTTAGCGTTATACTAGTAACGTATCTATTATTTTATGTATCATTGGGATTAGCAGTAAGATAACACAAATGAACCAAAACGTGTAAGTAACGTAGATAGGTACATATCACCAGAAACCAGCAGGGATATGTAGGTACTCATGAAGTTTACTAAAATTAGTTTCAAACTTTAGAAATCTTTTAAACTCAAATTAACTAATTATGTAACTTTATGCGAAAATAACTGATAATGTCACTAACGAATTTTTACGATTAAAATTAGATTATGATTGAAAACTGATTTATATATTTTTCAGATTAGAACAAGATATAATCGTATTAAGATCGTATCACGAGTGTCCCAACAGGATTTATTAATTCATAATATGGGTATTTTCGCTATCTATGATGATTTTATAACAATTTTCGCAAATAGAAAATAATGAAAAAAAAATATTTCCCATACTTATTAGATCTTTAACATGGATTTATAATGCATAGGTATTCTAGTTTTTAATATTTAACATATTTTCTTCATAAACTTTTAGACACGAAACCTACGCTATACATTTTTTGTTCTTGCAACTGTCACAATAAATACCTAAATATTGATTACAAGTTTGTGTTCATACATTGACTATGTACTTTAAGTAGATAAAACAATATAAGATTGTGTTAAAATGTACGATGAAACCATGTTATTATATAGCTATATCCTACATTTTTATATAAGCACGTATAAAAAGCTTTGTTTTTTTTATCCATCGTACAAAAACGACAATTCTCCGAGTAATCTGACTAGATAAGCACTTCATTTCATTCTATTTCTGATTTTATCTTCTAAAGATAACTTTTTTGTTAAGATAAAACCGCAGAATCAAAATCTTTTCACTCGTGACAAGAAACACTTTTGATAAAATTCTCCTTTACAGTGCAAATAATATTTCCATTGTAATTAGCTCTGAAACAAGAGAGACTACAACATTGATTCGATTTACAAATCAAATTTTTCTTAAACATATTTATTTTGATTTAACAATATTTTATTGTACAAGATGATCTCAAAAAATTATCATAAGTACCTTATTCTTATAGAGATCGACGCATGACATTTATTGTGAGAATTATTTAATTTGATTCAAAGACAATATAGTCAAAATAGATAAGAAAGAACAATGAAATGCATTTTATTCATCATTATTTTTTCTCAGTATGCAAAAACCAGGATGCGGAAAGGACGAGATAGAAGCGAGTGGAAGCAGTGGAAGTAAGAAGAATAAATAGAATGTCGAAATATGTATTTTCTGAAAATAAAATGACCTATGTTTCTTAATCATAAAATGAATTATTGATACATATGGTCGGACTTCGTGGCTCAGTTGGTTAGGTATCTAACTGCTGATCCAAAGGTCTCGGGTTAGATTCCCGGTGGAGCCACAGTGTTTAATTGTGTTTTCAGTCTGGATCTGTGGGATGATTATATAATATCGTAAGTCTCCAGAATGTGGCAACTTGTTATTTGGTGCGTGCATGTTAAATTAATATTTGACATAGTACCTGTTATTTGCCTGAAAAGTACCTACTGTAAAAATAAAATAAAATATAGGTATAGGTATTTCCGTCTCATCTAGCTTAACTATGTTTCTTACTCATTTAATACATAATTTAAACAGATATAATTCTGTCTCATGCAGCTCAACGTCGCAAAGAAAAAAATATTCATCTCTAGCTCCGTTCCTCTACTGCTGGATCTAGACCTCTTCCATTCACGTATCCAGGTTTTACCGGCCACTTGCAAAATGTCGTCAGACCATCTTTTATAATAATAAAAATAATTATGAACACTTCCTTGCATCCTGCGCAAGTGGCGAGTTTATTGCCGTATGGCAATTTTTTCCAACTAACCAAGGTTTGCAGCCCAGAGAAGCAATATATCTTTTAAAGGGTCTTCCGACACTCTCTCATTCGTCCAATGTCTCCACTGTAGTATTCTGGGTGTCCACCTCTTGTCTGGCCAAGTTACCAGCCCATTGCCACTTTAATCCAGCAACACGATCCATTACATCGGCAACCATAGTACCGCGCCTAATCTCTCCATTTCGTATTTTGTCGCGTAGACTCAACGCCAAGCATCTGCCTTTCCATGGATTGCTGTGCAACTTTCAACCTGTGGTCACCTTTTGCTGTAAGGGCCGTTGTTTCCAAGCCATATGTCATTACGGGCAAAACACATGAATCATACATTTTTATTTTTAGACATAGAGGGACTTCCTAGTTTTCAAAAACATGCCTCAATTTACCAAAAGCAGCCTAACCTAGACCTATTCTTCTAGGTATATCTGCCGTTTGGTTTTCTTTTCCGGGTATTATCTTGAGACTAAGGTACACATGCTCGTCAACCATTTGAAATCTGTTATTTTTTATCGTAATAGGTACTATGGTTTGCCGTGGTTAGAATTTTTTATTTTTTGGGTGTTCATTTCTAGTCCTATTTACTCTTTTTGATGCTTCATGTAGTTCTTTGACCATAGTTTTTTTTTACTCTTTGCTTATGATAACAACCAGGAATTGCGGCAGGTACCTGAAAACCACGAAGCAATGAGGAAATTCGTGCATTGACAGGACAACCTTTAATCACCAGCGAAATCAGGTCCAGAAGATTAGCTTGGATTGGACATGTTGTCAGATCAGGGGAAGAAAGAGCCAGAGAGGGTTATTTTGTAGAATGTATTCTGCAAAATAACCCTGTGGGCAAGAGACCCTTGGGAAGACCAAGGCAGAGATTGATGGACAATGTTACCCGAGATCTGAACGTGCTGAATGCTTGTGATGACTGAGAGTCCATTACAGCTGATATGAAGGCTTGGAAAGCTATTGTTCAGGAGGCTAAAGCTCTACCGGAGTTGTATGGCCATCGGAAGTAAGTAAGTAAGTTGTGATAACAATATCATTCGCAAACCGCAGGTGACTCAGATATGTACCGTTTATGTTAACTCCCTTATTTTCCCAATCTAAGGTTACAAGGACTTCCAACAAAACCAGGGAGGAGAACTTTGGTGATATGGCGTCATCCTGCCTAACACATTTTCCAATTTTATATTTCTCTGTTTTGGTTTCATCGTCAATTGACACACTCGTGGTTGCATTATAACCTTGAGTCAATTTTTGCGTTCTTGGGGCTTTTTATGATTGCCCATGTCTCAATTGAATCTAACGCTTTTTAGTAGTCAATAAAAGTCAAGAGGACATTGATATTGTACTCTATTGTTTATTTTTCTATAAGCAATCTGATAGCTTGTATGTGATCCCTAGTCCCAATTCCTCTTCGAAAACTGGCTTGCTCTCTAGATTGATACTGATATAATTTCTGCATTAGTCTATGTGTTAAGATTTTACTTAGTAATTTGTATATGTGAGCGCAGACTAATTGGGCGATAAATATGATAACAGAATATCTGACAACTAAAAATATTTCCCTATTTGAAGAACTCAGTACTAAGATAAATGTATTCAAATATCAATTTTATATTTTTCAGTAATAATATATTTTATTTTATTTTATATTTTATGTTGCTACTCGGGCAATTAACAGGTAGGTACTATGTCAAATTATTATTTAACACGCACCCAATAACAAGTTGCCATATTATATTAAATAAATGTTAATATTTTTTTTCTACATATTCATTTAAATTTTTGATAGCTATTTCATCCTATGATGAAATATTATTATCCTCGAAGCACGAAAAAGTTCTCGATAATAATGTTGAATAAATATTATGTAAATATTTATTCAACATTATGTTCCTTCATAGTATACTAAATGGAAACATAGAATGTCATGAAATTCTTACCAATATCAAATTTAATACATCTACTCGCCGGACAAGACATACGTCACTTTTCTTCTCCAATATCTGTAAAACAAATGCTTCCAAAAACGCTCCGATTAACAGAATGATAAACTTATTTAACTCTTACGAAAAAAATGCCGACTTAGACATATTTTTCGATTCACATATAACATTCAAAAATAAACTTATATCTAACATCGTGACATTATAACAATTAGGTACTGATTAATTTTATTTTTCCCAACCACCCTCAGCAATATATTTTCTTTTTCTTCCCAAATCATGAATCTGTCAATATATGTTCGTCTACACACACATGCACACCCTCTCTCACACACACACACATACACACCCACACACTCACACTCTTTCTAGATATCTCTTTCACTCACACATGTATTACTCTTCTCTCATGCGCGCACCCCACTAATTCACACTTTTTTTGTTGTATTATTTTGATATTAGGTATAGTACGTAAGAGGTACATGTTATTTTTGTATTTTTATTTATTTAATTTCAATAATTGTATGCATGTACTGTGTGCTGTCCTTGGTAAAATAAAATAAAATAAAATAAAATAAAATAAAATAAAATAAAATAAAATAAAATAAAATAAAATAAAATAAAATAAAATAAAATAAAATAAAATAAAATAAAATAAAATAAAATAAAATAAAATAAAATAAAATAAAATAAAATAAAATAAAATAAAATAAAATAAAATAAAATAAAATAAAATAAAATAAAATAAAATAAAATAAAATAAAATAAAATAAAATAAAATAAAATAAAATAAAATAAAATAAAATAAAATAAAATAAAATAAAATAAAATAAAATAAAATAAAATAAAATAAAATAAAATAAAATAAAATAAAATAAAATAAAATAAAATAAAATAAAATAAAATAAAATAAAGTAAAAACAAATTCTTTTACCTTCATAGTTATAATGGAAATATACCAAATTATGATAAGTAATTTTATCAATAAATATCTTTCTTGTATTTCATAATTTGACTATTTTTCATCTTTCCTATGTTTACAGTAGATATATATTTTTGTATTTAATAAGTCCTTGAAATAAATTCATAATATATATTTTCATATATAATATTCCCTAAACTAAGCATACATGCTTGTACAAAAATAAGAACAAGATTTTGTTCGAATTTACTTACCAGTCATAATATATTTTCCAAAAACAAATTAAATTAATTATGTCATTAGATATGTGTTATATTGTGAAAAAATATAATATAAGGTACCTACCTATACAAATTAATCTTACTATTATACGCACATTTCTCTGTTGTATTCAAGTACAATCCGAAAATTAATAAAACTATCTGTGAAGGGGATCGGCTGTCACCATTGACACAGAACTAAGTTTCCAAAAACATTCTGGTAAAGACATGCTAAAAACTTTTAACGCCTTTGATCATATCTTCCGACAAACAATATTCGATAGTTTGTAGAACAGATCAACCAATAAATAATAGTTTATGAAACAAATAGATACCTATATAAAATCTTAAATCATATAAACTATAAGTAGGAATTGACCATTATTTCTTCAAGAAAATTTATCAAAATTAAACAGCGTTGATATCAATGTTATCATCATCATCAGTGGCTCCACAGCCCAGGATGGGACTTGGCCTCCTCAAGGAATCGTCTCCATTGCACCCAGTTCATGGCCTTTTCTCTCTAATTCATTTAGATGGGTCGATGGGAGAGCGGTTAGCGCGCTGGGTTAGTAATCCAGTGGTCGCGAGTTCTGAGAATCCTGCCTTGACCGATTTCGTTCACCTATAGCACAAGCATTTATTTACTATTTTAGGGAACGTTGGAAGATGTATATGTACTTGTTTAACAAGGACATATTCATTTTTATTTAATAAAAATAAAATAAAAAAAAAATCCGCACACCGGCTATCTGAAGGTCCCTCTCGACTCCATCCGTATCATCCATATCAAAGTTGCTTGATAAAATACCCAGAATATATAATATATGATGTATCTATACAGGGCCGGTTAAATCATAGAACAATAAGAAATAAGAAGTCAGGGCGGTTGTCTTAAAAAGGGCGCTTAAAATCCTAAAATGTTAATTACATAAATCAAAAATCCGCAGGTGGCGCTCGGTTCTCTTTGCGTACTCGGAAAGAGGCTCGGTGTGATGGCGTGTATGTAAAAAAATGTCAATGATTTAAATTAATTTAAATCATTTTTAATTGTTCTACATTGAATATTCCAAAAAATGTTGGGTGGGGGGCAAATATATTGCAACGGGCGCAAAAACACGTTTATCCGGCCCTGTATATATATAGAAATAGTAGAAGTCAGGATAAAGAAGAATATTTTTTGATAAGATTCATGAATCTATGTACCTAGTTGTAGGCCTTCGAGGCTCAGTTGGTTAGGTATCTGACTGCTGATCCAAGGGTCCCGGGTTCGATTCCCGGTGGAGACACAGTTTTTAATTGTGTTTTCAGTCTGGATTTGTGAGACGATTAATACCAATCGTAAGTCTCCAGAATGTAGAAACTTATTATTGGGTGCGTGTTAAATTAATATTTGACATAATACCTGTTAGTTGCCCGAGAAATAATGTTATGTACCTACTTCCTACCTACACGAAATAATGATGGATATATGGAGTTCGGCACTTTCTGCCTAATTCAAAAGGTGTGATATACCTGATGTATGCGTAAAGAAAATATAAGCATCACGTAACCTAAATATAAGAATTAACGAACACAGAAGATGCTTAAACAACAATAATTTCTCAGAATTTGCTAACCACATTATCCAAACTAATCACTCTTTCAATAACCACAAACTAAAACTATTACATGAAACACAGAATAAAGGATACCGACTTAACAACTACGAAACGCTCGAAATACATAAACACATAAATTCCGGTATAAAACTTATAAATAACCATACCTTTCATAACACCTCTCCAATACTTAATATATTTCCCATCAAAAACAAAAACACTTCACAATTCTCCCCTCCTCCCACTAACCCAACCAACCCTCAACCGCCACCCCCCTCGCTTCACAGACAGATACACACAAATTCAACATGTTAGTCTCGACACGCCGGTCGATGGAAGGACAACGCTTCCGAAACATGTCGCGAAGTGACTCCAAAAACAAGTGGTTTATAGCTAATTAATAATTCAAAAAAATATAAGCAGATTAACTTTAAAAAACATGACATGAGTGGAATAAGATATTTTTCATAGATTTTATTTGCCCATAGGTTAATTGTTTGAATATTGGTATAGTCTTGTGTATGTAGGTACATAAGCTTACGGAGTAGGTACGTATAAGAAAACTTTGTAAGAATTTGTTAAAGTGTTTTTTTGTCGAATTTTACCTTTTTCATTTCAGACTCTGTTTTTACTACGAAAGGATAACGAGCTGAACTCTGTCTTTTTGATCGAGAATCATTACATGTCCATGGTATTCAGTTTGTCCTTCATTTTTTATATAAAATTGATTCGTGATGGATTTTCGTGTTTATTTTTTTTTGTCAAAGATGTAGAAGAGCTTTGCTAGTATGTGTATATTTTTTAGAAACATATTGTACGTAAATTGCTGCATGTCTAACTTACATAATATTTGAGGAGAATTTATAGTACTTATCATAATAATGTGTATGAAGTACAAAGGTTTTCAACTGTTTAATGATTTGCCAGAATGTGTGAAGAAAGCATCTGGTCTTGCCGCTTTTCGTCGCCTAGGTGTTGAATACTTACATAAAGGAAAAGTTCTTTGAAGATATTGTACACTTCCTTTGTATTTTTGTATATATTGGAATATTTTCTTGTTTTTGTTGTTTTAATATAATTCATACTGTGTAAACTTGTAATATTTTCAACTTTTTAATATGTTTTTCGTAATACTAGATGTAAGAAAATGCATTTATTTTAACATCTAAATAAAATATACATTTATTTATTTTATTTATTTTTACTTCAAATCATCACACAGTCAGTCAGGCACATAACATATACAACGTAAATATCTTAAAATATTTGCAAGGATCCCACTAAGGCTAAGCCTGTATGTGGGAATATTCAAAATAGATACAACAAAATCCACATATATAATTTTTTTTTAATTTGATACGCAGTTGCGTCAATCACCAAGACTTAGATTCACCGTGGTATTTGGTATGGATAAAAAATAAGAATTGTGTTTACGAAACATGAAAAATCATGAGCCATTCCCAAAATATCCACAACATTTAACATAGCTACAATAAATATACGTACGTAATAGTTTCTTCTATAATAGCAGATCAGATATATTCGGAAAGTTCTCACCTTGTAGCCATTTTTTCATCTTTTTTCTTTAAGGTTTGCTTTCTATATTTAGATTCGTTGGTAGAGTATTAAATGTTCTTGGTACTACGAATGAAGCATGTCTCTGTGCAATTCTATGTCTCCGCATGGGTACTGTAAAATATCGTCTCATTCTTGCTCTCCTACTAATAGAAGTGTTTACTTCAAAGTAGTCTGGGTGTTTGTGAATAAATCTTAGGCATTGCTCAATAAATAATTTCTTTATCGGTAAAAGCTTGCTTTTTTATAGACTTTAAACAAGCGTATGACAGTATAAGTCGGGAAAAGCTCTACGAAATATTACTTGCTTTTAAAATTCCAGCGAACCTTGTAAGATTAGTGAAAACAACAATGAGTAGTACGAAATGCAAAGTCAAGATAGAGGGTGAGATGACTGAGGGGTTCTTAGTATCTCAAGGTCTTAAGCAGGGCGATGGCTTGGCACCCACACTCTTCAATCTAGCCCTAGAGTATGTCATTAGGAAAACATCCGTAGACACAAGCTCCACTAGACACTATAAGAGTAGCCAAATAGTGGGTTATGCGGATGACCTTAATATTATGGGCAGATCCCTCGCAGCTATTCGAGAAGTCTTTGAGCCACTTGAAACGGCAGCAGCAGAAGTAGGTCTGCAGATCAATAAAAATAAAACAAAAGCAATGAAACAGACCAGAAGCGCAAACCATTGGCAAGGAAACACAATACATTTGAAAGACAATTATGACTTTGAAACTGTTGAAGACTTCAAATACCTGGGTTCCACAATCAACAAAGATAATGAGGACACAACAGAAATAAAAAACAGAATAACAACAGGTAACGGAGCATTCTTCTCTCTTCTACCGGTGTTCAAATCAAGAAGTGTCCATAGAAAAACGAAAATCACGCTGTATAAAACCATTATTAGAACAGTTGTAACATATGGATGTGAAGCATGGACACTTACAGCCAAATCTGCTGAAATACTGGACACGTTTGAGAGACGAGTGCTTTGTAGAATCCTAGGACCTGTGCCTGATGGTGACGCCTGGAGGATTAGATACAATAATGAGCTGTATGCTATCTACAAAACTTCCAGGCTCTCTGTGCATGTCAGATTGAGCAGATTGAGATGGGCCGGACATGTACAGAGAATGCCACCACAGCGAATACCAAAGAAAGTTCTGTGTGGACATCCAGGTGGAAGACGAAAGGTTGGAAGACCGCGGCTGCGATGGGAGGACGAAGTTGGAAGGGATGCTTCCCAACTACTGCAAGTGCCGGGCAGTTGGAAAGTTGCTGCAGAAGATAGGAGAAGCTGGAGGCGAAGACTGACGGAGGCCAAGGCTCGATATGGGCTGTAGCGCCATTGAAGAAGAAATGCTTGCTTTCAGAAAACAATAATTGTGTAGGAAATTTTCTTGGCTTTCTGTCTATAATCTTTATCACAAGTTTCTGTAGCGTTTCAAGTGTTTGCAAGTGCCCATCATATGCTCCCCCCCAACCAATGAGTCCGTAACATATACATATATACATAAATAATTGTAATATTAGGTGCCTAGTTATCGTCTGACGTTTCGCCTGAATATCACCAGGCATCCTCAGGGCCTTGCTGGTAGATTTCCGTCTTGTGTGGTAGTGCAAGCACGTCCATACGAGCCGGGAACCTAGCACCAAGTGAATAATGAAAATAAAACGATTAAAAAATACTGTCAACTAACACGTGTTTAAATTGAATCTGTAATACTGTTTGTTTTTTTTTTTTCTTCTTTTATGTCTAGTTTTTTTTTATCATTTACCTCTATTTTCTTTTATTATGTTGTATTATGTTGTTTTATATTGTTCTTCCTTTAACTACTTACGTTTTTTATTATGTACCTATATAATCGATGTATTTACACTTATTGTTATTTTGTTATGCCTACATTGTTCTATTTATCCTGTATTTTTTTGTAAATGCCCTATTAAGGGCGTATATATAATAAATAAATAAATAAATAACATGAATTTATAATGATATCAATTAGTTTATTTGATTATTGATTCCGTTCAGCTAAAGTTATTCAAACAAACAAAATAGAAATATAATTTATGAACAAACTGAATGGACTAAGTAAAAACAATAATAAATTTACACATATATATTTATAACCAAAAAACAAAACAAGAGCGTCAATAATACAATATTATCATATCTTCTTTATCTTAAATCTTAAATCTACCGAGTGTGTATACCGCCCGGAGAAAAAGCATATACAATATACGTAGATTATCAACAGTGTTTTTTTTTTACTTTTTTTTATAGTGTTGATTTGTTCATTGTAAAGTTTTTTTTAAATATATTGCTCAGCATATACACAATAATATATTTATTTTTCTTTATACAAGGTGGACCAAAAGAAGTCATCCGATGTTGTTTGGCTCTCATTTTTTTTCTAAATGAAAAACTTCGATTCTGTTTTTTGATTATGTTTATTTGAACCTTTAAAATTTTATTGGTCAAGTCGAGAAGATGATATCGGCCAAATGGGCGCCGTCACAATTGATTGCCATACGGGCTCGTTTTATGGCATTTTTCATCACTTCGGCGAGAACTTCGGGCGACAGATTCTCGCACTCGTGTCGAATGTTGTCCTTGAGGGGTTCCAGGGTCTCGGGCTTGTTCACGTAAACACGGGACATCAAAAAACCCCACAAAAAAAGTCTGGAACGGTTAAATCGGGCGATCTTGCGGGCCAGTGCAAATCGCCAAAACGAGAGATGAGGCGACCCCGACCCGGGAACGCCACCTTCAGAATATCGGTTGTGGCTCGCGCAGTGTGTGCCGTTGCTCCGTCCTGTTGGAACCACATGTCCTCCAGTAATAACTCGTCCAATTGCGGCAGAAAAAACTCGGTTAACATGGCCCTATAGCGCGCACCGTCCACTGTTGTCGTTTGATCAGCGGCGTTCTCGAAAAAAAATGGCCCGATGACTCCTCCAGTGTGAACAGCGCACCATGCAGTCACTTTGAGCGGGTGTAATGGCTTCTCGTGCATCACTCGTGGATTTTCAGTGCCCCAGAAGCGATAGTTTTGCTTGTTCACGTACCCGCAGAGGTGGAAATGAGCCTCATCGCTCATTATGATTTTGGTTGAAAAATCATCCACTTCGTCCTCGAGATTGAGGATGGCTTGGGCATAGGTTACACGGGTTTGGCGGTCGGCAGACAGCAACTGATGCACGGACTGGACTTTGTACGGGAACATTTGTAGGTCTTTGACCAAAATTCGCCTTAGGGACGACCGGCTGATGGCTAATTGCGAGGCACGGCGTCTGGTCGATGTTACCGGCGACAGCTCGACATCCTCGGCAACAGCGGCGATATTCTCGGCAGAACGGGCGTTCCGGGCCGGCCACTCCTGGCAACGTCTCGTGTACTCCCATACTCTTCAAGGTTGGTGGCCAAACGGCCCAGTGTTTGCGCAGTCGGTGTCGGACGATCGGGGAATCGGCGACGGAATTCGCGCTGCGCCAACACCACAGACGAATTGTTACGCAAAAAAATAGACACGATTATTCCGCGTTCTTGGGGTGTGTACCGCTCCATGACTTGTTCACTTGTATTCTACACCTGTCTAGTCCACAAATGTCAAAACATTTTTGACATTGGCGACCATTTGCAAAAATAAGAGAATCTTCCAATAGGGTGATCTCTTTTGGCCCACCTTTTATAATATATTATATTAGTTTCTTTTTAAGTTAAACTTTGTAAATGATTCTCATTGTACGTCGTCTCTGCGATCCGCACAACGATGTAGCCCACGAGACGTTGTAAACTGAGTGATGGGTTTATCAGAAAGCCACAGCATTTGAACTGTCACGCCTGGAGACATGATGTACATGTGAAGTAATATGAAGACAACTGAAAATATAATCAAATGACATAAAACTAGTTATAAAAATAATTTATTAACATTTAAAATTGAATATAAACTAAGATAAGTAATAATTATTATTTTGATACTTCAATGATAATAATTATTAAAAATTTGTGTGGTGGAACTAAAGTGGCGTGTATTCTTGAATAATTATTTCTCATATTACTCACATTACTAGTGACTGATTAGACTGATTAAAATAGTAAACTAATTATTTGACAATATAACAGTATATCATGCACCTGTCATCTTATTATTTATTTATTCAACTATATACGGCTAGAAGCCTTTCAAAATGAATAAAAAAATATACAGTAATTACACAGTATTTAAAAAAGTATTTTGTAAGAATCGATGATCTAATAATTCAAATAAACAATAAGAATAATAATGAATTCAGAAAGCAATGAAATTAAATTTAACCCAATCACTAGATAGTAAAAAGGCAATAAAAAAGAAAAACACCTTGAATACATTACTAAATTAAGATTGTGAAATAACATAATTGACTAATAAAAAAGGTTTGGATGTATATCATAAAATATTTAACTAGAATTATGAAAAAAATATATAAGTCCTATTAATTTTTTCGCAATCGCGACTCCCATTCACCGGTATCGCTCTATGCTGAGCATCGTCAGATTTGTGTAAAATAGTGATAAAGACCATCCATATATACATTCAAAGCGAGAACTCAAATAATAGAGAAGGAAGGGGTAATACCAAGAAAAATAAAATACCCAAAAGACATTAGGGTAAATATGTGTGTAGGTACAATAAAATACAAATGAAGTAAAGGAATGAATATATAATTATTGCATTTAAAGTATAGCAATTAAGAATATAATGAATTATATATATATATCAACAGAAAAACCAGATATTAACTATTCTAATGGTAATAATGGGGAAGTATTAAAATCTATTTGTGCGTTAATCAAAGGAATATTGCAGTTACATTTTACTTTATTTATCTCTAGTATTTTTAGTTTATCTAAATTTTTACCTTTATACTCTACACACTATGGAATAGTGGAGAGTCATGATTTCACAATTTTTAAACGTATTTTTTTTACATCAATTTACTAGAGCTGATAAGTTTTCCATAGACAACTTTTTATTTCTTCTCTGTGAATTCATCATTTACGTTGCTTTTTTGGGTTTTCTCTGCAGCCCAAACTATAAGACCGATTGATTTTATATTGATACCAAATATGTAAAGTCCATAATCTTGGAGCTGATTAGTTTTCCATAGATATCCGTTAATTACTTCTCTATGATTTCATCTGTACAAATTTTCAAAATGCTCTCACGGTCGAGAAAATCAAGGTATTTGTATACTGTTTGAAATTTTGATACAATAAAAATACATTCATCAAAAATGTATTCAACGATTTTCAAATTTTAAAGAAAAAAAATCTCTGGTCTGCCATATCAATGTCAGATAAATTTCATATTTGTATGAAAAATGTATATAACAGAAGTAAAATAGCTTCTGTATTGGAAAATTAAGGGTCGTATTACGCATGTTATATAAGAAAACGGTAAGATAATCTTTCCCTGTCCAAATTCTCAAGTCGTATACAGAAGTTATTCTGTCATACCAAATAACTTCTGTAATACGACTTGAGAATTTGGACAGGGAAAGATTATCTTACCGTTTTCTTATATAACATGCGTAATACGACCCTAAGTAATTCTTCATATTGATATTATATGTGTCTCTTTTTTTTTTTTTTTAAAAAAAATGAATATGTCCTTGTTAAACAAGTACATATACCTACATCTTCCTACGTTCCCTAAACTAAGCATAAATGCTTGTCCTATAGGTGAACGAGATCGGTCGAGGCAGGATTCGAACTCGCGACCACTGGATTACTAACCCAGCGCGCTAAACGCTCTGCCATCCACCCATCCTAATAGACAAGTGTATATAGACAAGTGTATGTACAAGTGTACAAGTGTCTCTATATAGACAAGTGTATTTTTACTCTCCACTTCTATCTTCCTCAAGGGGTGACACATATACATGGCTTCATCAACACTGATACACTGTCTCATACATGCTCATCTTGCTAGTAATGCAATTTTCCTTAAAATTTCTCAACAGGTATCATGTAGAAAGTGCATACTATGAGTTTCGTGACAATGTTTTTGTGTGTATGGTGTATTGTGAAAACTTTTGTCCTCTGGGAATCTTATATTTGTTAAGGAGTCTAATACAAATGTACTTCATAAAAATGCATTTAGAGATTGTCAACCTTTCAAGAAAAAAAATGAACATTTACTATGGTGTATGTATGAGATGGATCCCAGATTTTTTCATAATTCTAGTTGATAACGGAGTTCTATCATGAAGTGACAGTTTTAAACATTGAAAAAAAAAATTTTCAATTAGAGATATTTTTTGTAAGTTGTTTTTTTTTAAATGGATTAGTCTCCTTAGTGAATATATTTTCATTATGTTAACGACATCCTTGTAACATTAGTGATCTTAGTTGGAATACTATTGTATTATGTATGGCATGTTTGGCTTCTATTGTTACATTAATGATCTTAGTTGGAATACTTTTGCATTATGTATGGCATGTTTGGCTTCTATTGTTACATTAGTGATCTTAGTTGGAATACTTTTGCATTATGTATGGCATGTTTGGCTTCTATTGTTACATTAGTGATCTTAGTTGGAATACTATTGTATTATGTATGGCATGTTTGGCTTCTATTGTTACATTAATGATCTTAGTTGGAATACTTTTGCATTATGTATGGCATGTTTGGCTTCTATTGTTACATTAGTGATCTTAGTTGGAATACTTTTGCATTATGTATGGCATGTTTGGCTTCTATTGTTACATTAGTGATCTTAGTTGGAATACTATTGTATTATGTATGGCATGTTTGGCTTCTATTGTTACATTAATGATCTTAGTTGGAATACTTTTGCATTATGTATGGCATGTTTGGCTTCTATTGTTACATTAGTGATCTTAGTTGGAATACTATTGTATTATGTATGGCATGTTTGGCTTCTATTGTTACATTAGTGATCTTAGTTGGAATACTATTGCATTATGTATGGCATGTTTGGCTTCTATTGTTACATTAGTGATCTTAGTTGGAATACTATTGTATTATGTATGGCATGTTTGGCTTCTATTGTTACATTAATGATCTTAGTTGGAATACTTTTGCATTATGTATGGCATGTTTGGCTTCTATTGTTACATTAGTGATCTTAGTTGGAATACTATTGTATTATGTATGGCATGTTTGGCTTCTATTGTTACATTAATGATCTTAGTTGGAATACTTTTGCATTATGTATGGCATGTTTGGCTTCTATTGTTACATTAGTGATTTTAGTTGGAATACTATTGTATTATGTATGGCATGTTTGGCTTCTATTGTTACATTAATGATCTTAGTTGGAATACTATTGTATTATGTATGGCATGTTTGGCTTCTATTGTTACATTAATGATCTTAGTTGGAATACTTTTGCATTATGTATGGCATGTTTGGCTTCTATTGTTACATTAGTGATCTTAGTTGGAATACTATTGTATTATGTATGGCATGTTTGGCTTCTATTGTTACATTAGTGATCTTAGTTGGAATACTATTGCATTATGTATGGCATGTTTGGCTTCTATTGTTACATTAGTGATCTTAGTTGGAATACTATTGTATTATGTATGGCATGTTTGGCTTCTATTGTTACATTAATGATCTTAGTTGGAATACTTTTGCATTATGTATGGCATGTTTGGCTTCTATTGTTACATTAGTGATCTTAGTTGGAATACTATTGTATTATGTATGGCATGTTTGGCTTCTATTGTTACATTAATGATCTTAGTTGGAATACTTTTGCATTATGTATGGCATGTTTGGCTTCTATTGTTACATTAGTGATTTTAGTTGGAATACTATTGTATTATGTATGGCATGTTTGGCTTCTATTGTTACATTAATGATCTTAGTTGGAATAGTATTGCATTATTTATGGCATGTTTGGCTTCTATTGTTACATTAGTGATCTTATTTGGAATACTATTGCATTATGTATGGCATGTTTGGCTTATATTGTTACATTAGTGATCTTATTTGGAATACTATTGCATTATGTATGGCATGTTTGGCTTATATTGTTACATTAATGATCTTAGTTGGAATACTATTGCATTATGTATGGCATGTTTGGCTTGTATTGTTACATTAGTGATCTTAGTTTGAATACTATTGCATTATGTATGGCGTGTTTGGCTTCTATTGTTACAGTTTGATCACAGTTAACAAAATTAATTAGTGATATAATATGAACCTTATAATGGAGGGGTGTGATTTGGTGTCGGCTTAGAGTAGTTCATACTGGCGCAAGTGCATCCTCTGGATAATATCCCGGCAGTCGTTAAACACCCGTTTAATATTCTCAGTGTCTACGGCGCATGTAAAGTGAGCGTAGCAATAGTGCTTGTCGTCACCAGATGCCGTGCTTATGCGCTGAAAAGACAAATAACATTTTCAACAATTCAGATGTTCGGGTGTTTAAAATCCAGCCTATCCATATTCCATTCTTGGCTTATTATCACCACGCTGAGACCAGACGTCGCCCGCCGCCGCGCCGCCCAGAGATCGGAACATATTCAAAAAAAGGATTATTCACTTATTTTAGTTAGTTGCAAATTACAAAATCATCATTCATATTTTATTTTATACTTTATTTTTTTGTTAAAGAAGAATCACTAATTGAATACTCTGCTACCAGACTCTGCTATTATACAGATCAATCAATGACTTAAGAATCACATCCCATATATAAGAATACTCTGCTAGTATAAAGATCAATCGATGACTTAAGAATCACATCCCATATAAGAATACTCTGCTAGTATAAAGATCAATCGATGACTTAAGAATCACATACTCTGCTAGTATACAGATTAATCAATGACTTAAGAATCACATCCCATATCAAATATAAGAATACTCTGCATAATCACATATATAAGAATACTCTGCTAGTATACAGATCAATCAATGACTTAAGAATCACATCCCATTTATAAGAATACTCTGCTAGTATAAAGATCAATCGATGACTTAAGAATCACATCCCATATAAGAATACTCTGCTAGTATAAAGATCAATCGATGACTTAAGAATCACATACTCTGCTAGTATACAGATCAATCAATGACTTAAGAATCACATCCCATATAAGAATACTCTGCTAGTAGTCAGATCAATCAATGACTTAAGAATCACATCCCATATAAGAATACTCTGCTAGTAGTCAGATCAATCAATGACTTAAGAATCACATCCCATATAAGAATACTCTGCTAGTAGTCAGATCAATCAATGACTTAAGAATCACATCCCATATAAGAATACTCTGCTAGTAGTCAGATCAATCAATGACTTAAGAATCACATCCCATATAAGAATACTCTGCTAGTAGTCAGATCAATCAATGACTTAAGAATCACATCCCATATAAGAATACTCTGCTAGTAGTCAGATCAATCAATGACTTAAGAATCACATCCCATATAAGAATACTCTGCTAGTAGTCAGATCAATCAATGACTTAAGAATCACATCCCATATATAAGAATACTCTGCTAGTAGTCAGATCAATCAATGACTTAAGAATCACATCCCATATAAGAATACTCTGCTAGTAGTCAGATCAATCAATGACTTAAGAATCACATCCCATATAAGAATACTCTGCTAGTAGTCAGATCAATCAATGACTTAAGAATCACATCCCATATAAGAATACTCTGCTAGTAGTCAGATCAATCAATGACTTAAGAATCACATCCCATATAAGAATACTCTGCTAGTAGTCAGATCAATCAATGACTTAAGAATCACATCCCATATAAGAATACTCTGCTAGTAGTCAGATCAATCAATGACTTAAGAATCACATCCCATATAAGAATACTCTGCTAGTAGTCAGATCAATCAATGACTTAAGAATCACATCCCATATAAGAATACTCTGCTAGTAGTCAGATCAATCAATGACTTAAGAATCACATCCCATATATAAGAATACTCTGCTAGTAGTCAGATCAATCAATGACTTAAGAATCACATCCCATATAAGAATACTCTGCTAGTAGTCAGATCAATCAATGACTTAAGAATCACATCCCATATAAGACATGCGGATCCGAAACACAAGAGGGTACTGGAATGGGAGTTTATGGACCACGAATAGAATATTCTGATTATGAAAAAATATTAACACATATGTTCTGCAATGAATTTATTCAACTTCCGACAGCCGTTTCGGCTTATAAGGCCATAATCACCTGATGTTGAGTATACAGTTGTGGACAAACCGTTGTGGACAAAATGAAGGGGTTTACCAATATAGGGGTTTGTTGCCCAAGGGAGTATTGGAGGTATGGCTCTCGTGGAATAAAACGATGAGGGTTTGATACCCTGTTCCACTTATTCGTTTGGGCAGAATCGAACTACCGGACGAATGAACCTTTCGCACGTTTGGATTAGGATCGAACTAATCGCACGTGTACCTGTTTCACGGTTTGTCCACACGTGTTATATGGACAAACCGTCCCCTTTTATACTGTACGATACCTGGAGTATACGTACTGCATAGAAAGACACAATATTAAGCAGTAATGAATAAGAGCAGTGGGTATTTCAATATTAAAAGATGTAGGACTTACTGATTGTTTTATTTCTCAAACAACTAATTACTAGATTAACAAAATAATAATTATCACAAATTAAACTACGTATAACCTTCGCGTAACCTTCGACCGACTGGAGTCTACAGAAGATAGCCGCCTCGCGGCCCTAACCGCTCCTTATAACGGGCGGGTCGCCTGGCGGGGAGGCTAGTTGGCTCAGCCCGCCACACAGTTAACATTATTTTTATACAGAAATATACAATAGGTAAATATATAAAAAATAAAATAAATTTATATTGTGTTGCTAATAGTGTGAAAATCTGGATACATAATAATGTACTAAGAAAGAGACAAATAATGGGGTGCTTGTGTGAATGTGAGAGAAGGAGGATATACAATTACATATATAATAGGCTTGTATGTAGATAGGAACAGGGTTGTCTACTTAAAACTATCAACACAATTAATTTTTCTAATTAAATCTGTGGCAGAAATACCTACATCAAACATGGTATTTCTGTCACAAGTAAATTAATCAGTCAAAACAATCACCAAAGGGTAATGACTTAAAGGTGTTACTTTCTCTTTAGGTATACAACAATAATTAATTATTCATACTGATATACCCCTAAAGGCTGTTTTACAGACGACAGTTCAATGAACCCTAAGTACCCAAATAATGAGTATATAAACAAAACAACAGGGGGTACACCATCTCTTTACCTGTCAAACTTCCTAGCGAAATCATCGACCTGCTAAAGTTTTATACGCGAGTGAAAATTGACATTTTTCTTATTTATAAAATCTGTGATAGTGCTAAATACAAATTTGTAAGTTAACCTTTTAAATTGTTATTTCTCATCTCTACTCTGACTTTACCCTCTTATAAATACTTTAACTTGATTGTGACTTGTTGGAACCTTTTATAATACTTAATAGAGTTCGCACTCTATTTAAGCGAACAGTTTCTGTTCTGGTGACCTCTCTTCCAGCAAGTCACAACAAGAAGTTCATTCTGCATTAATTTCCCTTCTGGAGTCTAAAAATATAGAACCTAACTAAGGATTCTAATGATATATATAAGTAAACCCCTCTGGTTACTAATTTTATTTGACCTACCCAATTGGTAATAGGCACACACTGGCCTTTAGTTGGCCACACCGCCTTAGTGGTTACCCCGAAAACGTGAGTTTAAACCTGCTGTATGGTTTTACCGTAACGTAGGTTTAAACCTGGACGCGTAAATTCCTAAGTGAATGAACTATAGTAGATTTTGTTTGCCTACCTTGTAAGTTTCCAATCCAAAATCCTTTCTTTCTCCCGAGAGAGATTAGAACTAACAATAACAAGCACAATCACAAACACAGGCAAAGAGATCATTTCGTAGAATTTGCATTTCGTTTCACGATCATTTTTCCCAGGTGATTCGAAGTCACTTCGCAATAACATATTGCGATTTTATTTTGGGTTTCGTATCACATCACCGCGTTCCTGGTGCGTAATTCAAAATTATTTTTATTGTAATTATCAATTAACGTACATGTTAGTATCTAAATTGTAATTTCACACACTATTTTATTCACATTGAAACCGGGACATTTTAAACCGCGCGATACTACGTATTTTGTAAACAAACCCGCCACCCCATTCTTACCGCACTTACCGCGAGGAACATTCCAGACATTTCGTATAAACCGATTTTTTGTACGGGAACAATATTTTTTTTCTTATCGATGTTTTTATATTGGCTGAATTTTTTAATTTAAACCTTTTGCACTGTATTCACTTAATGCTATTCACATTGCTATCACTTTTAAACACATTTTTAATTTAATTAAAGCCACAATTGGTAACTGTTTGAGCAATTAAATAGTATTTCAATACTTCAGAAAAATACGCGCCGCGTACGTATATTTTTGTTAGCAAAACTAACTGAACCTAACTTCACGTTTGAAGCACGCACTACGAACGAGTCATACTTTTCTATACAAACTCAGGTATACTTATATACCTACCTAGGTATATTTGTTGTTTACTAACAAACATTGTAAACGCATTCTTTTGTTGTTTTATGTTTTTGTTTTACAATTGTTTGTCATTTAATTAATATTTAAGTGATTAAAATCATTCATTTGGTCAATTGCAAATTTAATTTAATCATTTTATTACTATTTTTCTTTTAAAGTTTTAAATTATTTTATTTTATTTTCTCAAGTATACCTGCTGTGTAATAATTTAATATCTTGCTATTTTGAAACTTAACTTTCACTGTCGACCAAAAATTACACTTGACTGACTTACTGACTTGACTTTCTCTTGACGACTACCAACAACCAAGATGTCTTTCGTCGACGACAAACAAGTATCATCAGTCAAGGTGCAATTGCCAACTTTTTGGAAGACCAAGCCAGATTTGTGGTTCGCTCACACCGAAGCTGTTTTCACCAACTCCAGAGTCACTGACGAACGGACGAAGTACTTCCACATCGTAGCCAACCTCGACCCAGAAACCCTCGAAACTATCTCAGACGTTGTCACCGAGCCGCCAAAAGACCTACCATACTCAACATTGAAGGCTGCACTCACCAACCGTTTTAAGGAATCTGAAACGAAGAGATTGTCCAGACTTATCGATGGCATCCAACTTGGGGACAGACTGCCTTCGCAATTACTTCGGCAAATGAGGGATCTCGGAGGATCAACCCTTCACAATAATGAACTCTTGAAAACGTTATGGCTCCAGAGACTTCCACCACAGGTGCAGGTCGTTCTCGCGGTCGACGACGCTCAGAATCTGGAAACAATGGCGGCAGTAGCAGACAGAGTGGCTGAAGTGATGGGTGCAGGCCAGATATCAGCCACCAAGAGCGCACCGTCAACCTCGGTGCAACAATCAACTCCAGAAACCATGATGATGATGATGATCAACAAACTTGCCGAGCAAGTAGCGATTTTAACCACGACCATGCAATCGACTCAGCAAAATCGAAGTAGGAGCAGGCAAAGGCATAATACCTTCGGTCGAAGAAACTCAAGATCGCGCAGCAGATCACCAGGAGGTTTATGTTTTTATCATCATAGATTTGGCTCTAAAGCAAAAAGATGCGAGCAACCTTGCACCTTCAAGGCCTCGGGAAACGAGACACGCCTGGCACAGTAGCAGCGACCTCCAGGCGACACCACGAAACAAGGCTGCACATCCAGGACTACTCCAACAAGTTGAAGTTCCTGATTGACAGCGGCGCCGAAATCTCAATCATTCCAAGGCATCACAAAAACGCACAGTCAAATCTGGGAATCGATCCATCACCTGCGTTATATGCAGCAAACGGGTCGGTCATCAAAACATTTGGCACACGTACCATCAACGTGAATCTGGGCCTGAGAAGAAATTTTCCTTGGACATTCGTCATCACAGATGTCGATACACCTATCATAGGCGCAGATTTCCTTACGCACTACGGTCTCCTCGTAGATCTAAAACAAGCTAGACTGATAGACAATAATACTGGTTTGACTTCGAACGGCCAACAAACAGTTTGCAGCGCCACAGGCGTATCAACGGTCAACAAAAATGACAGTTGGCATCGCATTCTTGCAGAATATCCATCATTAACACGTCCCTTGCAACACTCAAGATCTAACCACAGCGTGACGCATGTCATAGAGACAAAGGGAGCCCCTGTATGCAGCAGAGCAAGACGGTTAACACCGGAAATGATGGAAGCGGCCAAGAAAGAGTTTCAGACCATGGTCGATCAAGGAATATGTCGACCCTCTAAGAGTCCCTGGGCTTCTCCTCTCCACATGGTTAGAAAGGCGGACAACACCTGGAGACCTTGTGGAGACTACAGACGTCTCAATGCTATGACAGTCCCGGATCGCTATCCGATTCCTCAGTTCTGTGATTTTACTCCTAAGCTACACGACAAGAAAATTTTTTCAAAATTGGACCTCGTGAGAGCTTACCACCAAGTACCGATTGAAGAGGCTGACATTCCAAAGACAGCTATAATAACCCCGTTCGGGTTATTTGAATTTACTGCGCTGCAGTTTGGGTTATGCAACGCCGCACAATCCTTCACCCGATTTATTAATCAAGTCTTGGGAGATTTAGATTATTGTGTCGTATACATAGACGACATACTTGTCGCCTCTGACAACGCTGAACAACATGAAGAACATCTTCGTTCAATTTTCAAAAGACTAGAAGCCAACGGTCTCGTCATCAACAGTGAGAAGAGCTCCTTTGGACACACCGAGGTCAAGTTTTTGGGCTATCTTGTGTCTACAGATGGTACACAACCGCTTCCCGATAAAATTCTCGCAATCAAGAATTTTCCGAAACCACACACAGCACAGCAACTACGCCGATTTTTGGGAATGGTAAATTACTACCGTCGATTCATTCCTAAAGCGATTAAAACTCAACAACCATTGTATGACGAGTTATCTCGCTTGGGAAAAGGGAAGCAAAACCCTATTCAATGGACGGAACGCCTGGAAAATGCTTTCGATGCAACCATTATAGCACTCACGCAAGCAACATTGCTATCACATCCTTTAATGGGAGCACAACTCGCACTTGTCACTGATGCATCGGACACAGCTATGGGAGCAGTCTTTCAACAAAAGACTGGCGAACACTGGCGACCGCTAGGATTTTTCTCAAAAAAGTTTTCCAAAGCTCAACTTAATTACAGTACCTACGATAGAGAGTTATCAGCTATTTTTGAAGCCATCAGGTACTTTCGAGAACACATTGAAGGAAGGCAAATAACTATTATGACTGACCACAAACCATTAACATTTGCGTTTACAAAAAAGACTGACAACGGCTCACCGAGACAACGACGTCAACTCGATTTTATTGCGCAATTCACCACGGATATAGTTCACATTAAGGGTGAAGTTAACTACTTCGCAGACGCATTGTCACGTATCGACGCATTTACAAGTAGCAACGCATCTTCGCATACCGACGCAACACCGCATATCAACACAGTACACACTCCAACCCTTCTCGACTACGAGAACCTCGCCAATTTGCAAGACACCGATGAAGAGCTGTCTCACCTACGCAATGGGAACACCGCTCTTTCATTCCGCAAGACTGAGGTACCTGGCACACAGCTGCAAGTATGGTGTGATGTGTCGACAGGAAAGAATCGTCTTTTCATACCTAAACAGTTGAGGAAGACCGTCATTAATAACCTTCACAGACTCTCACACTCGGGAGTTAGTGCGACAATTCGAGCCGTCAAGGATCGCTACGTCTGGACTCACATGAGCAAGGATGTAAAGGAAATTGTCAGAAATTGCATCAACTGTCAAAAATCGAAGGTGCACAAACACAATAAAAGTGTGTCAAACACGATTAGCACACCGACATCTAGATTTCGACACGTTCATCTGGACCTGGTTGGGCCACTTGCTCCTTCAGAAGACTATACTTATCTTCTCACTATGATCGATTCACTCGATGGCCAGAGGCAATCCCGATCAAGGACATTACAGCCGAGACGGTGGCCGTTAACTTCATCACGCATTGGGTGGCCAGATTCGGAGTTCCTGAAACCATTACCACGGATCAGGGACGTCAATTTGAAAGCCAGCTTTTCAAAGAAATATGTAGACTACTGGGCATCCACAAAATTCGCACCACTAGCTTCCATCCTCAAGCTAACGGGATGGTAGAACGGTGGCATAGAAGTCTGAAGAGCGCGCTGAAGGCGACCAGTCAGACACAATGGACAAAAAGCCTCCCTCTAGTACTGCTAGGTCTTCGGGCAGCGACGAGAGAGGACAGCGAGACTTCACCAGCACAACTAACTCTGGGTTGCAACGTCAATCTACCAGGAGAGTTCTTCGAATCTTATCCTGATGAGGCACCAGACACCATGGCTCGACGTCTTCAAGAAACGATGAGACAATTGAGACCGGTGCCAGCGACCAATCACAGCAACGAGAAATCCTTCATACACAAGGAGATGAACTCTGCCACACATGTTTTTCTTCGGACAGACGCGGTGAGGAAACCGTTACAACCACCTTACGAAGGTCCTTACCGAATTGAAGAAAACGACGGCAAGACTATCGTCATACAAAAGAATGACAAATCAGTCAGGGTCAGCATCGACAGAGTTAAACCAGCATACATGGCGCTGCCATGTAAACAAGCGACAGACAGACTACAGACTGATACAATAAGACCCATCTCTCCAAAGGCAGCATCTTCCATGACGTCATCAACAGCAACGGCCTCAACGCAGCCAGCGGGACCAGTCACCACCAGGTCGGGCAGAAGGGTTCGATTTACGCAGAGGTGGCAACCGTGATGTGCTGCGGAATATCGTGACATCTTCGATGTTTCTTGGAGGGGAGGAATGTGGCAGAAATACCTACATCAAACATGGTATTTCTGTCACAAGTAAATTAATCAGTCAAAACAATCACCAAAGGGTAATGACTTAAAGGTGTTACTTTCTCTTTAGGTATACAACAATAATTAATTATTCATACTGATATACCCCTAAAGGCTGTTTTACAGACGACAGTTCAATGAACCCTAAGTACCCAAATAATGAGTATATAAACAAAACAACAGGGGGTACACCATCTCTTTACCTGTCAAACTTCCTAGCGAAATCATCGACCTGCTAAAGTTTTATACGCGAGTGAAAATTGACATTTTTCTTATTTATAAAATCTGTGATAGTGCTAAATACAAATTTGTAAGTTAACCTTTTAAATTGTTATTTCTCATCTCTACTCTGACTTTACCCTCTTATAAATACTTTAACTTGATTGTGACTTGTTGGAACCTTTTATAATACTTAATAGAGTTCGCACTCTATTTAAGCGAACAGTTTCTGTTCTGGTGACCTCTCTTCCAGCAAGTCACAACAAGAAGTTCATTCTGCATTAATTTCCCTTCTGGAGTCTAAAAATATAGAACCTAACTAAGGATTCTAATGATATATATAAGTAAACCCCTCTGGTTACTAATTTTATTTGACCTACCCAATTGGTAATAGGCACACACTGGCCTTTAGTTGGCCACACCGCCTTAAATCCATTATTATATTTTTAATTACTAATAAAATATGGGTGATAACTTATACAAGTAGGAACATCACAAAAAATTTTGGAAAACCTAGCAGTCGATATTAAAGTAGGTGTGAGAAAGTCAGTTTCTACCGATTTTCTTGCCGCTCCAGCTTCTACCAACTTACTTAAGTATAAAGCCACAAATATACTTAAAACAGAAATTAATTATAAAAATACGCATAGAAATAACTATTGCAACCATGAGTATAAAGTTCTAAAAAATGTTAAGCAGAAATGTATGGATAATAATCTAATTATAATTAAGGCAGACAATGCCGAATGGTACATGTGCCGAATCATCTTTGTCCAAATACGTAGCAGATGGTTGTCCGGAAGAAATTTCAACTAGGCAATAAATTTGTCCGTGTACTGGCAAAAAATAAAGTATTTAAATAAAAATTTTTGTTATCTATATTAAGGTAGACTGATATGTCTGACCATCACTCTTAAAATAGACTTGAGTTAAGGACAGATAGAAAGGAACAACAAATTAGATCCACAACTGAGATGGTCCAACAATAGCTGAGTTTATAGATGAATATCACCTTTTTTATATAATGAAATTAGAAAGACTGCAAAAATTGAAATTTTACTAACAAACTTAATACATTAAAGTAGGATTTTTTTATTTACTTTCCTATTTTACATAAAATATTTACATAGATTGTTCATGCTACTAACAGTACTGAGATAGTCGTCATAGTCAGCTTCGTGAACAATAAAATACAAAATGAATACTTACAAAGAACTCGTCTCTTATGAAGTACTTGGCCCTAGTAACGTCGGGGTGCTCTCTGGTGTCCGGGCAGGCGTCCGGTGAGGTCACGTAGTGAGAGAACTCCCCAAAGTAGTCCTCCAGCCTGGACTTGCCAGCGAGGATCTTCTCCGCCAGCGAGTCCTGCTTGTTGAGGAACAGGATCACCGATATTGTGCGGAGAAATCTAGAATTATTGAAATTGAAATAATTTAAAAAATATATATTTTGCATTACACAAGTTTGTAACTATTCAGTGCTTTTACACAACAAATTTCATACAGACATGGATTACATGGTCAACTCCATAGTGCATAGTACTTTGGAGCCGGCATCCTCGATTTGATAACCAGCTGAGGAGAAATCATTTCTCATACAAGAATTAGTTTCTCTGGAATGGAAACACTGGTAATTTGGAAGAAATTGCCATTTCGTAACAAACTCGCCCTCGCTCAGGGTGCAAAATAAGGGTTCGTAAATATTATCTTCTATCTCTCTTTTTAGGCCTGTTGGCCTGTTTATGTCCTGCGTCAGCTTCCCTTCTGTTACGTGGACTGCCAGATCTTCTTCTCTGTGGACCCCATCTTACGAAATCCTCAACTTCGCACAGCCTTCGGATATCTGTGTTTCGTACTCTATCACGAAAGGTTTGTGCCAGCGATGCTGCTGAGTATGGTTTAAGAGGTTTTTAGAACGAACAGTATTGGCAATGGATTATTCCGTAAGTCATTATAAGATGAACATATGTCTTGTAGATTCGAACCTTGCTAGGGTTGTTCATATGCTTATTATCATTATTTTAAATACAGAGGTAAATCACATGAATAGTAAAAATAAACATTTGAAATGTTAAATAATGTCACTTCATAACCTCAAAAGTTAATAGAAAAATTAGTTTTCAATTATGTTCACATATATTTTAAGTAATTAAAATTAATAAACCTTTAATCATCATACGCATTTTATCTACCTATAACTATTATGCATAGTACTCTCATATGGATTAGAATGTTGGGCAATCGCTAAATCTGATGAAAGAGCCATGGAAATTTTTGAGAGGAAGGTGCTAAGAAGGATCTACGGCCCGACTTGTGACAATGGAGAGTGGCGTATCAGGCACAACCAAGAATTATATGTACTGTACAAGGAGCCTACCATACTGACTTAAATAAGAATAGAAAGACTCAGATGGGCTGGACACGTCCAAAGAATGAGCGAGGAGGACGTCCCAAGACGAATCATGAATGGTGCACCGGGGGGATAAAGAAAAGTTGGAAGGCCGAAGCTTCGATGGCTGGATGGAGTGGTGAAGGATGCTAACAGCATCGGCGTCCATAACTGGCGTAATGCGTCGCGGTCGCAAGTCATGGAGGCGGGCTCTGCAGGAGGCTAAGACCCGACCTGGGTTGTGGAGCCACAGATGATAACTATTATGCATAGAAATATTTGGGCATTCTTGTCTGTATCTATGCTAAATAAAATAATCTGTATCTATGCTGAATATTTTTTTCCAGACAGAATATTATGTACAAATCAAGTGAAGTTCACCTGTTGTTCCAGATGCTCTTGAATAGGTTGAGGGATTCCTTTAGACGATTCTGTGTGGGATCTTCCCGAAGCATCATGTTGTACGAGGAACAAGCCGTCACAAATATGATTGCCGTTACATCGTAAAAACATTGAATCCACTTGCGACGTTCATCCCTCTGGCCTCCCACATCAAACATGCTGAAAGGATAAAAAAACGCTTAGAACAAAACATCACACTGAACCAGGTATTGTTTACGATAATTATATGTGGAAGTTATGCTTCTCATCGTATTTTACAATGAGAGGACAACACAATTATGCATTTTTTTTTATTACTCATATACACGGTAAAAAAAATTACAACCATTTGAGTGTTCATAATCTAATAATTTTCCCAGAACTACTTATTATTTTTGTGCAGTAATTAAATATTTCAAATTAATGCGAAAAGTTGCTATGCCTTAATACATTCGTCAACAATGATTAGTTGAATGGCAATTTGTTGTGTACTTACAATCAAATACAAGAATCTAACCATGGAATAATTTGGAGCACAAGAATAATATCTACTCTCTTTTAAATGTATACCAACAATTTTATAATCTTTGATAGTTCAAACTTTCTAATGATTAGATTGTAAAACAGCACTTAAAAAACGACATCAATAAACAGACTATAAGAGTTGTCAATATTTTTTATGTAATTTGATTTGACATTGAATAAAAAAATGGCTTACTGAAAGTTAACTTTGTCTACGACGAACCGCGTCTCAAAAATGCCCGAGGTCAAAACTCTGCAGCGTAAAATATCCTGCTCTGTAGGTGTGTAATTTCGCTGCTTTATTATATGAACCTGATCCAAGAAACTGAAATGTAAAAAAAACAAAAGTAATTCATGAGGAACGCTAAATTTACTAAGTGAAAAAAAATATAGTAAGTGTGACGATCTAATATATCTTTGACCAAAGACTGACAAACCCTTTAAACAAACTTGATAATCAATCCCCTCAAAGAAGAATACAACAATATCTGATTTTAAAAAATAAATATAGGTTTTATACAGTAGAACATTGGTATGGATTACATCATGTTGAAAATAGTAGAAAACAACAATTATGAACAGGGACAAATACTTTTTTTTTTCAATAAAAATATCAAAACATTTTTCATCACATGTTAAAATATAATAATAATTTGGATAATTTATATAGCGCCGTTTTTGTGAAATATCTCACCTCAAGGGCGCTGAAAATTGATTACGTTGTATCAATTTGGCTCTGGTAAGATTTGCGAAAAAGGTGCGTTTTGAGTTTTTTTTCTGAACGAAGATATATTTTCGGTTTGTCTGAGGGTGTGTGGGAACTTATTCCATGCATTTGGTCCTGCTACAGCAAACGCATGATCACCGAAATTAGTTGTGTGCACCCTGTTTATTTCAACCAATTTCCCAACCATGGATGAAGAAGCAGAACGAAGTGATGATTGTCTGTCATTTATTGAAAGCGGAATGCACAGTTCGGAGAGGTAAGTAGGAGCCATACCACGAAGTGCTTTAAAGATCATGAGACAAAGCTTATATTCAATTCTTTCAGGGACTTTAAGCCAATGTAGATTGCGAAGATGGTGAGAGATGTGAGAAAATTTGGAGGCTCCAGTGAATAGCCTAGCTACAGCATTGAAAACTGACTGAATTTTATTCATTTCTTTCTTTGGTAAATTCGCATATATACCGTTACAATACTCCAAACGGGAGACAACAAAGGCGTTTACCAAAGATTTCATGGCTTTAATTGGGATACTCCTTCGTATTGACTTTAAACGTCTTAGTTGAAAGAAAGCAGAAGAAGTAACTGTGTTAATTTGGTTTGAAAAGCTTAGATTAGAATCTATTTTGACTCCAAGAAGTTTAACACAAGATTTGGGATGAATATCTGAATTTTCGAAAGTTAGTGGGGAAGAGTCTATTAAATTTAATGGATTCGTTTGCGCGTTGCTGTCCAGAGTAATTCTGTCTTTAATGGGTTTAGCTTAAGTTTGTTTGCTGACATCCAAACACCGATATCTTCGATACATTTACGAATTATGGTTTTTAGATGGTGACCAATTTCTGGTGTGCAATAAAAGTAAAACTGCCAATCGTCTGCATAACAGTGTGCGAGTAGTCCGTGGGACTCAATGATTGAAAATATGTCTTTTGTGTATAAGATAAATAGTAACAAACCCAGTACAGAACCCTGGGGAGCTCCGAATTTTACAAAAGCTGGAGAAAATTAGATATATAATATGTATCAGTGCAATGATGATGATCCACACTGACAACTTTTTATGGCCAAGTAAACTTCATTCACTACTCTTCTGACCACTGCAAATATATTTATTGTAAAGAATATTTTATAATACTTAATATTGATAAAATACCGCATTACAGATAGTTGAGTAAGCAGGTATTGAGTATATTTATTTTCAACCAAAATAAAAACTTTGTGAACTTACTATTTTGCGCAGTCAATTAGCTGGTATTCATTGGATCGCTCAAAGGTGGATTGTACTCCCCGGTCTTTCCAGAGCGCTTCCGTATGGTCGTAGAACTCTGGGGGGTAGTCAAAGTCTGGGCCTGACGCCACGTCCTGAATATAATCCACTCGTGCACGGTTCTCAGGGTGCTCCAGGGACATGGGAGGTGTCAAGGTGCTCATGGCACCGGTTATAGTCTAAAAAGTAACAATAATCAATAACTTATTCCTCTTTCTGGAGTTACTTCACAGATCAAACTTTAAAACACATCGTATGAGTTTTGCCACCCAATTGTATACTTAATTCTTAATTAGAGTTCTGTTTGCGGATCTCTCCGAGATCCCATTGAAATGCGATGATTGTAGAACATTCTATTACATACTGCAAAAGTATGGAATCATCTATTTTTGTATAACATTGAGCTCATTTAATAAACAAAAAGTTGAAGAGTCGTTAATGTAGCTGGGAGCAGATGTTGTGAAACTGGAAACAGTGAATCATCTTATTGTTTTAGCCACATAGATCATATTTGTTGCAAATAAATTCCATTGAAAGGATTTATTTTATTGCATATACAGAAATTTACATATTTTATCAACAATTTTAAAAATTTTATGCATCAAATATGTAGGTGTCATTGTTATTCAAATTGTGACATTGAATATACAGACAAATAAAGAATGAATTTATTTTTGTCAAATGAAAGAATCCACTTTTATGTTTCAATATATTTAATTAAAACAAACTGATCACTTGCTGATCATCTTCAGGATGCGAAGAGAAAAAGTCTCTAAGCCTTTGACATAATGATGTGATAAAAAAGCTTAAGTGAAGAATTACTGGAAGGATAAAAAAAACAAAATACTGAATACTTATAATGGAGATTTGACACTTGGTTTACTTACAAGTATAGCATCCCTAATATTTTTCTTTATATCTTCAATCTTCTCCCGGCGCTCTTTGTCAGAGAATCCATTGACGTGCAGAATTCTCATCTGCTTTACAATGGTGGACTTGCCCGACTCACCAGCACCTAGCAGCAATAACCGATGTGTAGCTCGGTACAACTAAAAATAAGACATTTTATTTTATTACATGATGACAAAACAATACATAAATAATGTCCATAACAATCAATACCAACTATTTACATGTACATAAACCATGCATGTGAAAAAATACTGTGTCTTCAGAAACACAAAATTAAGGGACAGCGTAAGGCAATGTAGGAAGGTCAAATGCAAACTTTGAAATTATTATATGAGAATGTACGTCCTTAAAGATTACAATCGTGTGCGCCCGAGTTAGTGTATTTGAATCAAACGTCGCATAAAATACTATGGTTTATTTGATTTTACAAAAAAGTGAGAACATTGTGTAAAAACGTAACGAGCCAATGTTTAGATTTATAAAATACCTATCATTTGAACAAACTTTCATGTTTCTAAGCCTCATAAATTTTGAGTTATGGATAAAAAATTTGAGAAAACAGTATTATTAAAAAAAAATATTACAGAAAAAATACACAAAATGAAAAAAAGTATATCGGGCAAATGTATGAACAAATAATGAGAGAATTGATACCGGCCGGTCAGTCGTCACGAGTGACGTGAGCGAGAGAAATCCGACGCCCCTATATGACGTGCGAGTATTTTCGGGTACCTACCCAAAATACCGCGGGAAGCACCATTCATTTTTGGGAAAATATTTTTTTTATTACTTGGGATATTTTTATTTATAAAATGGCAACATTTTTTTCTTGTCAGCTGGGAGAAAAAAAAAGGCGCGCTGAGTTTGCCGCGTGTGGGAATTTTAATTTTAAAAAAAGAGGAACGATTCTTTTAGCATCGATTTTATATTTTTCAAAAAAAGGAAAAAAAAATTAAATTCTGGCCGAGCCGCCAGCAGTAGAAATTAATAAATAACTTCTCGTCTCAAGTCCGGTGCCCCAGAGCCGGCAATAATTTTTATTGTATTTTTTCTACCCAACGAAAGTAAGAAACTCTAACTTGAGCCAACCCTGGTGCAGCTGGCTGGGTTTTTCCTGAGACTGTTGCCTTGGCTGAACCGTAGAGGCCTTTGCGCGTTTCGGCGAGTCGCCTGCCAGGGTTTCGTCCGACGGATTCCCTCGGTCAGGTTGTGCCACCTAGGTGTTTCCATCGGCTCTAAGCCAACTATAAGTTTTAAATCTTCTTTGCATACGTTGGGCTGAACACGGACCTTCCCAGTGGCCGAGGACGTCCACCAACCCATAGGTCAACGCAGACTACGCCTGGTGGGCTGTCGATCCACCATCATCGACAGGGGTCCAAGCTGGGAGACCACGTCCTCACGGTGAGTGGCCTTTAAATGTTCTCTTACCTTGGTCCAGTAGTATTTAACAGTTTATCCGAGGGGAGTGACACGTTGAGACGACGCTTCACGTCGTCCCTAGCGCTCCACCTAAACTGCACACGTCTACGCTGAGTGCTGTTCGGAGCTGGTCAGCGGCCTTGCCATCTGAGTCTCCGGACAGCGTGAAGCGAAGGAGTGTCAGAATAATATATATTTATGTTGAAGACGTAACATTTAAGAGTACGGTGTAATGAGCATCCATAAAGTACCTTGGAGCCTATTCCATCACCTTAAACAAGATCATCCACTTAACAGAGAATCAATTTTTTAAGGGGATCGGATACCTTGTCAGTAAGATTTTGGTTGTATATAAGCACAAAGTTTATAAAAATAATTGTAGGAATTTGGTATCATTTCACTTTATCAAATATTTAGATTTGTTCTATAGTTAAACATTTATACACTTGTAGCAGCCTCTTAAGAGGCTATTGTAGGCTATATAGTATATTTTGAAAATAATTTCCCTAATACCCTCAAAAGATACGTCTTTGAAAAAATAAACAGTTTGTATGTACATCTTTATTCTATTGCATGATTTTTTTTGGATTATGAATTTGTTTAATACTTTTCTTGCAAAATTAGTTTTAGTATTACCCTTTTTTATTTTTTTGGTGTAAGTAACTAAAAAACTACAAGGCCTATTAAGTTGATTCTTTCATGTTTCATTCATTTGAAGGTAATTTAGTGTGCATTTTTGCGTACATCCGTATACCCAGGGTACCTATACAAGGGCCTTAAATCGGCGCTTACGCAGTGTACAATGTGCGCGTAACACAGCGTTCGTGGATCAACGCGGAACAAAATTTCCAATTCATTCGTGTGGCTCTGTTAAATGACATTGGTCGATATTTTTTGAAGGAACTTCCAGTAAAAAGTTTTATAATTATTATTGTAACTAAATACCTAGTTAAAGTGTTAACAAAAGCAATACAATAAGTCCATCTTTCATTCAGCAAATCAATCTTGTCTAAACCTTCTTTGTTAAACTTATTTGAAGGTGAATATTTGTTTGAACAGTGAACACGCACACGGTACCATTTGCCAATAATCTGAAAGTGCGAACTAATGAAATATATTCATTTTTGAAGCAAACAATCAAACATTAAACACTATCAATTGTGAAGGTCCTATTGTTGGCCCTTCTTTGCCGGCTGCTCAGGTTCGAGCTACGCTCTCACCGTCAGGGGATGTCTTCGTTGCAAGTTAAGGTAGTTGAATAATATATACATTAAGGTTTAGCAAAATATATTTCTCGGTCACTTGAATGGGTTGTCACGCCGTCAATACAATTTCAATACAATTTATACATAGATACAATTACATACATGACTACAACGAAAGGTCAATACAATTTATTTTTGTTAGTAATCAATAATTTGAGATATATCGTAAATAAGTTAATTAATATTTTATACCGCGTGTGTCATCTTGAACCTCTACAAAAAATAAACAAAAAGGGTGTGACGGTACCTGGAGCCTTGTAAGGGTTTGTCGGTGTCGCATCGAACCGACTCTTCGAGAAGCACTAAATACTTCTCCAAGAGATGGGACAGTTCACCACCGGAAATGAATTCAGTGACTATGTACAGCTTCCCTCCAGTCTGCCATTTCGGAAAACAGCTCACAATGAAGGATGGCGACCGCAGACCTCTTGTATATGCACCTCGTCCCTTACTTGATTTAAACAATTCTCGGATACTATCTGAGCTCGAGCAGAATCCTCAGAGCAAGCAATTTCTTAGATTCAACATGATGTACTTAGTGTACTTTGCGAAATGCACCCTTGGAGATAGCATCCAAATGTTTCAATTGCTTGCTGTGCGTGTCACAGTCGATCTTAAACTCGGGCAAGAAGAAGCTTTCGATATTAGCTACAGGCCAAGCAGTTCGATTGGCTCGGAGGAGAGCCATCAAAGTAGAATCATTCCAGGATATTCTAAATCGTCCATTATTATAACGCTTTTACAAATTAATCACAGTCAATATTAATATCAATTACACGAAACTTTAAAAAGATGCTTTAAAGCAAAAATTAAAAAATATTTAAACTTTATTCTGATAAAAATTAACACCGATCAACATTAGCTGTCTATGGTTATTTTACTTTTCACTCTCAACACTTGATTATTAATCACTGGAGTTATCATTCTCACAAGTGTAGTGTGAACACGTATCTTTTTGATCCATAATAAATTTATATTTTGTGCTAGCTTACAGTTCTTTCAACCACTGTTTAATTGTGAAGATAATTAAGTTACTAATACCTCCACATTTTGAATAAAAAGTTGTCAACGATCTGAAGTTACTTTATTTTCAATTAATCCGTTACTTTATTTTCAATTAATTATTCTATCGCACCACATTCGATATTATTTTTCTCCGATCAAAATACTTTCAAAGTCCAAAACCGAAAAAAAAGCCGGCGGGAATCCAGACAGCAACTCGGCGTCACTTGCGCGCGCCGATAGATCGGAACGGCGGGAGAGTAGACGAAAATCGCCGCGCGCGCACCTCTAATTCTCATATCTGCCGATGGGGCGAAACTGTCGGTGCGCGCGCAGGTCGGAACGGCCTTCGATGGGAGAGAAGACGAAAATCGCCGCGCGCGCACCTCTAATTCTCATATCTGCCGATGGCGATACGGTCGTCTGAGGCGCGCGCAGCTCGAACGGCCTTGGACGGGAATATAGATAGAATTGTTGCGCACGCACCCGTACTTTTCATCTCTGCCGATGGGGCGACAGTGTCGGTGCGCGCGCACCGAAGGTCACCATCTGTACCGAATCCAATGCCGTGTGATTTGAGTGTCGTAAGGAGTATTTATACTCCTTACACAATGCATAGCAAAAAGAAAAACTCGAAATTTATATTGTACTAGTGAACACCCGGCAAACTTCGTATTGCCTGTATAATTAAAAATTGTCCTCCATAACCACCCGTCGCTTCAGACTCTTCAATACCTCCCATCCCTTCAGTACTTCCCGTCCCTTCAGTACCTTCCGTCCCTTCAGTACCTTCCGTCCCTTCAGTACCTTCCGTCCCTTCAGTACCTTCCGTCCCTTCAGTACCTTCCGTCCCTTCAGTACCTCCCGTCCCTTCAGTACCTCCCGTCCCTTCAGTTACTCCCGTCCCTTCATTACCTCCCGTCCCTTCATTACCTCCCGTCCCTTCAGTAGGTCCCGGTCATACGCTCGACAATTCATCAAAGTTTCATTGAAATTGATTGAACGGTTCCAAGGATAGTCCACCTTCATCGGTAAAATGACCTGATACCCGATGAAGAAGAAGAAGAAGAAAATTTTTTTAATCCAGAAACTATCCCGGGCATACGATCGACAATTCACCAAAGTTTAATTGCAATCGGATGAACGGTTCCCAGGATAGTCCACCTTCATAGGTAAAATGACCTAAAACTCGATGAAGAAGAAGAAGAAGTTAAAATTTTTTGATCCAGAAACCATCCATGGTATACTCTCGACAGTTCACCAAAGTTTCATTGCAATCGGATGAGCGGTTTAGGAGCGCATTCAACACATACATAGATACATAGATACATACATAGATACATACAAACATTCAAATTTATAATATAGACTAGTGAACCCCCGGCAAACTTCGTATTGCCTGTATAATAAAAAATGGTCCATAACCACCCGTCGCTTCAGACCCTTCAGTACCTCCCGTCCCTTCAGTGCCTCCCGTCCCTTCAGTGCCTCCCGTCCCTTCAGTGCCTCCCGTCCCTTCAGTGCCTCCCGTCCCTTCAGTGCCTCCCGTCCCTTCAGTGCCTCCCGTCCCTTCAGTGCCTCCCGTCCCTTCAGTGCCTCCCGTCCCTTCAGTGCCTCCCGTCCCTTCAGTGCCTCCCGTCCCTTCAGTGCCTCCCGTCCCTTCAGTGCCTCCCGTCCCTTCAGTGCCTCCCGTCCCTTCAGTGCCACCCGTCCCTTCAGTGCCTCCCGTCCCTTCAGTGCCTCCCGTCCCTTCAGTGCCTCCCGTCCCTTCAGTGCCTCCCGTCCCTTCAGTGCCTCCCGTCCCTTCAGTGCCTCCCGTCCCTTCAGTGCCTCCCGTCCCTTCAGTGCCTCCCGTCCCTTCAGTGCCTCCCGTCCCTTCAGTGCCTCCCGTCCCTTCAGTGCCTCCCGTCCCTTCAGTGCCTCCCGTCCCTTCAGTGCCTCCCGTCCCTTCAGTGCCTCCCGTCCCTTCAGTGCCTCCCGTCCCTTCAGTGCCACCCGTCCCTTCAGTGCCACCCGTCCCTTCAGTGCCTCCCGTCCCTTCAGTGCCTCCCGTCCCTTCAGTGCCTCCCGTCCCTTCAGTGCCTCCCGTCCCTTCAGTGCCTCCCGTCCCTTCAGTGCCTCCCGTCCCTTCAGTGCCTCCCGTCCCTTCAGTGCCTCCCGTCCCTTCAGTGCCTCCCGTCCCTTCAGTGCCTCCCGTCCCTTCAGTGCCTCCCGTCCCTTCAGTGCCTCCCGTCCCTTCAGTGCCTCCCGTCCCTTCAGTGCCTCCCGTCCCTTCAGTGCCTCCCGTCCCTTCAGTGCCTCCCGTCCCTTCAGTGCCTCCCGTCCCTTCAGTGCCTCCCGTCCCTTCAGTGCCTCCCGTCCCTTCAGTGCCTCCCGTCCCTTCAGTGCCTCCCGTCCCTTCAGTGCCTCCCGTCCCTTCAGTGCCTCCCGTCCCTTCAGTGCCTCCCGTCCCTTCAGTGCCTCCCGTCCCTTCAGTGCCTCCCGTCCCTTCAGACCCTTCAGTACCACCCGTCCCGTCAGACCCACCAGTACCTCCCTTCCCTTCATTACCTCCCGTCCCTTCAGTAGGTTAAGAAAAAGTTTAATTCCCGACACAATACTGGGAAGACCTACGAAGAGATGAAAGGACAGTTGGACATTCTTTTTCCAGGATTCTCCAACTTCATTGGTAAAATGAACAAATACACGATAAATAAGAAGAAGAAAAAAGTTTGAATCCAGAAACCGTCCTGGAAAACCTGCGAAGAGATGGAAGGACAGTTACATCTTATTCTTCCACAATACTCCACCTTCATAGGTAAAATGACCAAATACACAATGAAGAAGAAGAAGAAGAAAAAAGTTTAAATCCAAAAAATGTCCTGGAAGACCTGCGAAGAGATGGAAGGACAGTTGAAGCTTCTTCTCCCAGGTATTAGGTCATTTTACCTTCATAGGTAAAATGACCTAATACCTGAAGAAGAAGAAGATTTTTTTTTTAATTCAGAAACCATCCCGAGCATACCCTCGACAATTCGCCAAAGTTTCATTGCAATCGGATGAACGTTTTCCAGGATAGTCCACTTTCATAGGTAAAATGACCCAATACTCGATGAAGAAGAAGAAGAAGAAAAAAAATTTAATCCAGAAACCATTCCGGGCATACGCTCGACAATTCACCAAAGTTTCATTGCAATCGGATGAACGGTTCCCAGGATAGTCCACTTCATAGGTAAAATGACCTAATACCCGATGAAGAAGAAGAAGAAGAATTTTTTTAATCCAGAAACTATCCCGGGCATACGCTCGACAATTCATCAAAGTTTCATTGCAATCGGATGAACGGTTCCCAGGATAATCCACCTTCATAGGTAAAATGAAGGTGGATGAAGAAGAAGAAGAAGAAGAAATTTTTTGATCCAGAAACCATCCCTGGTATACTCTCGACAATTCACCAAAGTTTCATTGCAATTGGATGAACGGTTTAGGAGCGCATTCAACACATACATACATACAAACATTCAAATTTATAATATAGATGAATGTACCTGTTTGTCCTTTTGCAGTTGCCTTGTAATGGCGTCACTTCTCCTCTTCTGTGATTTGAGATCATCTCCCTCGGATGTGTCCCCTCCGCCCTTTCCTCCCGGAGACCCAAAGCAACCCATGGCCGACCAGGCTGCACACCTGAAAATAAAAAATAAATGTATAAATTAAAAAAACAATTCACTTACGAGATAGACTCTTCAAAAACTCTTCCTGAAATCAATGACTAATCTGAACATAATAAATAACTGCAAACTGTTTTGGTTTACAATTTAAGAACATATATTTTTTGTAATATACATTGATTGACTGTTTGTTTGCTTAAAATAAATAAAAAAATAATAGGAAACGAACCTGGGACCGGCGACTCTGAACTGAAAAGAGGAAACTAAATTTAATGTTTGAGTAACACACCTACATTTCTGAAAATCAGTTGATTTTTTTAAGAAAACAATAAATTAAACTATTAAGTGGTTCTTATGCATTCATGCATATTTTTGGTCCTAGATAATAGAGACCGAAATATTTTATCTTATTTCATTGAAGTAACCATGAAACAATGCGAATATATGATAGCAATCAAGCGTATATAAATATCAAAGAAAAACATTTTAATCAATGATGATTTTTCTCAAAAAAAATTACTGTAATGCTCTTCAACACCAAATAAAACATACAAATCAAAGCTCTGAATTCTCACTAGAAATCATACTCAAATCAATAATGATGTCTCATAAAGATACAATATAATACTCACAAATAGTATCATACAAGATACAAACTCTCATGCACATATTTATTTATAGAAAATTTGTGAAATTGATAAATAAGAAAGGTAACCGTAAAGGTCTTAAGGTAAAACCTTAAGGGATGTTTGGCTATCTGATAAAATACAAATGTTCCTGTTTAATGTGTATATACATGTATACACATTCTATAATTGCATAAACTTCTGCCTGAAATACAATTGGTCATTGTCCAAAACTAGATACATGAAAAATTAATCTTGGTTCCCCAGCAATGCCCCCCTGCCCCAGTACCCATGCTGGTTTTTGATCCATCAGTCAATCAATCCCTGCTTTTTTGGTTTGAATTCCTTTTTCCCATTCCATTCTTTATACGTAGATTAACTAACTGTGAAAGGTTTTTGATATAGTGATAACATATTGTTTTAACTCATGCGTAGTAATGAGTCCAGTTCTTTGTCCCCACTAAAATATAAATAGCCATAGCTTAAATATTTATGGCTCTAAAGGCCATTACAAACTAATCTGAACAATCCAAGTCTCGCCTCTGCCTCAATGTCAATTTGAAGGTCAAGAAGTACCTCAAATGCAGCTGTTGATGCTGTTCTTATTGTGCCTGTAATTTCCATAGACATAAGTCTCTGTAATCCACTTAGCTGGTTCTTGCAAGATATAAGTTTGGTTCTCGGCTACCATACCAGTGCAGCATGAATATGATTAGTAAATTAAGGTGCTATAGACACATTACAGGGTTTTAGGTTTAAGTCTCCATAATTTAATAATATTTAAACATAAACACTATTTCATATAGCGCTGCTTCTGCTGTTCTACCTGGTGGTGACAGGACAAACCATAAGTTTAGTATACTTTTAAAAATCGAAGAACTGGTCAGATGTCTTTCAAAATCTAATCAGCGCAGTGCTAAGGTGATATAAATATCAACTTAATAACGGTATTTGAAACTCATTGATTAAGTACTTTAGGTACGGCGATGTACCCAAATTTAACCACTAGAAACAATAATTTTATAGTTGTTGGTCAAATTTCCTCCCAAATTGAATTGGCACCTATGTACATAATCAAAACTCTGAAAACAATCGAATGAGTATTTTAGCTAGAACAGAGTAGGTACTTTATTTTCTCCGCCATACTACATACATTGTAATGAAACTTTCACAAAACACTCTCACAGTGATACTAGTTAAAAATCTGTATTTTTTGTTTGAATGCACACACCTGCAATTTGTCATATTTTTGTGTTTCACCATCAACATGAACAGGTACCTTGTCAACAATATATTTTCCACGATTCATTTAAACTAGTTGCATGTAACACATGAGATCCAACGTCGATAGCGATAGTATGTAGAGTTCAAAAATAAGTACCAAACTCATAAAGCCAAATTATTGAATATTCCAACTGTCGATTCATTCAAGAGAATGAAATTCTATTGAATGAATCGACAGCTTAAATCCAAGATACGCGAGATTGGATTGAATTCGGAGTAGAACATTTCGTGTGTGTGTGTGTGTGTGTGTGTGTGTGTGTGTGTGTGTGCGTGCGTGCGTGCGTGCGTGCGTGCGTGCGTGCGTGCGTGCGTGCGTGCGTGCGTGCGTGCGTGCGTGCGTGCGTGCGTGCGTGCGTGCGTGCGTGCGTGCGTGCGTGCGTGCGTGCGTGCGTGCGTGCGTGCGTGCGTGCGTGCGTGCGTGCGTGCGTGCGTGCGTGCGTGCGTGCGTGCGTGCGTGCGTGCGTGCGTGCGTGCGTGCGTGCGTGCGTGCGTGCGTGCGTGCGTGCGTGCGTGCGTGCGTGCGTGCGTGCGTGCGTGCGTGCGTGCGTGCGTGCGTGCGTGCGTGCGTGCGTGCGTGCGTGCGTGCGTGCGTGCGTGCGTGCGTGCGTGCGTGCGTGCGTGCGTGCGTGCGTGCGTGCGTGCGTGCGTGCGTGCGTGCGTGCGTGCGTGCGTGCGTGCGTGCGTGCGTGCGTGCGTGCGTGCGTGCGTGCGTGCGTGCGTGCGTGCGTGCGTGCGTGCGTGCGTGCGTGCGTGCGTGCGTGCGTGCGTGCGTGCGTGCGTGCGTGCGTGCGTGCGTGCGTGCGTGCGTGCGTGCGTGCGTGCGTGCGTGCGTGCGTGCGTGCGTGCGTGCGTGCGTGCGTGCGTGCGTGCGTGTGTGTGTGTGTGTGTGTGTGTGTGTGTGTGCTATGTACGGCGTGTTCATTTTACTTTACTTTATCGATTAGACTAAAGTACTCATTCCATTCTATTGAAAAATTTTGCAAATATGTAGGTATATCTAATACTCGCTTAGACCCCATTAGATATTGAAGGATATGTGAATAGTGCTTCTCAATTTTTTTAACTGTCAATTATTTCAATGTGACCCTTAGCTAAGGAAACTCGAAGTTTGTTATTTTTATTTTGAAATTGGTAAAACGGCATATCATTTTCATAAAATGGCATTGAATAATTATCAATATTTCATAATAAAATAGGTATTTAAAGCAAAAATAATTTGACAAACTCAAATTTTAATACTTTATGGAGTGACTTGTTAGTGAAGAATTTAGCGGAGGCCACAACCCGCTCATTTTCTTTATAATCACTGTGTTTTTACTTAGCACTGCAGTATACCTTTCCACATTTTATATTATTTAGAAATTTATAATTTACTTACTGTTTAAGATCATGCCTCGTAGGTAAAATAACTGCCATGTTGAAATTCTATATGTTAAGATGAAAAATTTATGTAGGTATATAAATAAAAAAATTAATTATGTGTATTGCTGAGATATCACGGCAATAATATAGCAAAAATTTCACTTCACATTCACTCGGAATCGGAGTGATCCCACTTAAAGCGCGCCGTTGGTAAAGTACTGCAAGCTACTGAAGCCAAAATAAACAAATTAATGGTTTCCTTCACCATACGGTGCAACGCATTGCTAAAATATGCCAGTATCCGTTAAAATAAACGCAACAAAAAATATACAAAGTCGTTAATTATAATGATTATTTATACAAAAGCGGCAACTTATAAACACATACATGTGAAGTTAATGCCAAGAATAAGGAACGCAAAAACTCATGTAGGTACGTAATGGAAAAGTTATTAACATTGAAATAAACGTCCTTCAAGTGTGAAATTAAACAGCAATGAATGAAATGTGAACTAACTCCACATTTGAAGATCATTCTATAGACAAAGCTTTGGAATCAATCGAGTTATTTTTTACTACTTAATCTACAATTTTTATTCAAGAAATTCATAAATACATACCATCAGGTCATGTCCCTCGCGGGGTAGGCAGAGAGAACCGAACGCTACTTATTTCTATCATGACACACATATTCATCGCCTCGTAAACTTTCTTCTTCTTCTTCTTCGTCGTGTATTTGGTCATTTTACCTATGAAGTTGGAGTATCCTGGGAGAAGAAGGTCCAACTGTCCTTCCATCTCTTCGCAGGTTTCTGGAGTTAAACTTTTTTCTTCTTCTTTATCTTCGTGTATTTTTGGTCATTTTACCTATGAAGTTGGAGAATCCTGGGAGAAGAAGGTCCAACTGTCCTTCCAACTCTTCGCAAGTCTTCCAAGACGGTTTTTGGATATAAACTTTTTTCTTCTTCTTCTTCTTCATCGTGCATTTGGTCATTTTTCCTATGAAGGTGGACTATCCTGGGAGAAGAAGGTCCAATTTTCCTTCCATATCTTCGCAGGTATCTGGATTTAAACTTTTTTCTTCTTCTTCTTCGTGTATTTAGTCATTTTACCTATGAAGGTGGAGTATCCTGGGAAAAGAAGGTCCTTTCATCTCTTCGCGGGTCTTCCAGGATGGTTTCTGGATTTAAACTTTTCTTAACCGACTGAAGGGACGGGATGTAATGAAGGGAAGGGAGGCACTAAAGGGCCTGAAGGGACGAGAGGTATAAAAGGACCTGAAGGGACGGGGGGTACTGAAGGGCCTGATGGGAAGGGACGTAATGAGAATTGAAGGGACGGGAGGTACTGAAGGGCCTGAAGGGACGAGAGGTACTGAAGGGTCTGAAGAGACGGGAGGTACTGAAGGGTCAGAAGCGACGGGTCCTGGAGTCTAATTCTTTTTCTTCTTAATTTTATGTAGACCTTTATACAAACTATTTCCTATATATTTTCGTTTTTATACAAACTATTTCCTATAGTCTAATTCATCTTCTTCTTCTTTTATGTATACATTTGGGTCAGTTTTTTATAAAAATTATTTCCTATAGTCTAATTATTCTTCTTCATTTACGTAGACATTTGGGAGAGTTTTAATACAAACTATTTCCAATAGTCTTATTCATTTTGTTCTTCTTTTATATAGACCAAGGGTGAGTTTTTATACAAACTTTTCCTATAGTTTAATTATTATTCTTTTATATAGACCTTTGAATCAGTTTTTATATTAACTATTTCCTATAGTCTAATTCATCTTCTTTTATATAGACCTTTTGGTCAGTTTTTATACAAACTATTTCCAATAGTCTAATTATTCTTCTTCTTCTTTTTTGTAGACCTTTGGGTGAGCTTTTATACATACTATTTCCTATTGTCTAATTCATCTTTTTTATTACCTTACTTATGTAGTCAGTTTTTACACAAACTATTTCCTTTAGTATTTTTCTTCGTTTTCTTATTTTATGTAGAACTTGGGTGAATTTTATACAAACTATTTCCTATATTTTAATTCTTCTATTTCTTTTTTATGTAGACCATTGGGATAGTTTTTATACAAACTATTTCTTATAGTCTTATACTTATTCTTCTCTTTTTTTATGTAGACTTTTGGGTTAGTTTTAAGTCTAATAGTCTATTGTGTAGAAATATTATTAACGATATGCACACTTGATGAAAATACATATGTAAAAACGAATGGTATGTGGGATGTGACGATGTAACCTGCACTAGAATTTTTTCAGTACATTTGTTTAATCAAATTTTAACCACATCCCAACATCCAAAATTACTAAATTTTCAATAGGTAGGGGAAAGGGAGGCACATTTCAACAAGAGGCAGATTTCAACAAGTTATTTTTTGGGACGTCTAAAATATGATTTAGTGCTTACTTATTTTTTTAAGAATGGCAACATGACAATTGGCAATTGCCTTTTTATTTTGGCCATTTGCATTTGTTAAAGCGACAGCATTAGCGCGCATTAGTTTTCACGGTAGTTTTTTATCATTTTTGGATGAGATTCGTAAGGATTTTTGGAGCTGAATATTATACACAAATACGGTAACTGTTTTATTTTTTATTTATTATATTAGATACTTCATTTATGTAGTGATAGTTGTAGAATTTTCATATGTTTTGGTTATAAGTGTTTGTCTCATTGAGGGGCAGATTTAAAAACACAGCAAAAGGGGCACATTTCAACGGCGTTGATATCTGACCCACATTTTAAAAATGATATTATTTTTAAAATTATGTCCTTATTAAGATAACAAAAGTGAAGAATAACATTTTTTTCATAATTTAGACTAAATGGTGAGGATGTATAAGAATTTATAATATTGAAGAAACAGGAACAACCACAGTGGTTCAAGCACCAAAGGTAATAGCACAATCTGAAGTGAAGCAGGTTGGACAATCAGTTTCAGCGGAAAGGCCAATTGATTACTATGTGTGGAATTGTTAACCCTGTTGGTAATACAGTCCCTCCAGTATTTATATTTCCTAGAGCCAGATTTTATGACCAAATGTTATTTTTTAAAAAAAAAGTCAGAGACCTGCATTTTTTCCCCCCAGAAATTGAAGATAAATGGCCGATGATAGATTGAATATTATTATTTTTACGTTGCCTGCTCCTCTTAATTGTGGAAGTACTTCAAGAGCAGAAGCAGTTTTTTCATTCCAATTTGATTTAACTTCTTATAACTTAGGTTAATTAAACAATTTATCCTGTGTTACATAATTTCATTTATAACTTTCTTTATTACCATGATTATTTTAAAATATAATTTTAGATATATTAAATGTGTTTTTAATTATTTTCTAATCTGATTATACATATACAATGTTGAAATGTGCCCCAAGGTTTTTGAAAACTGCCCTCTCGAGGAGGTAGATTTCAACAAATATCGAACTTTATCAAATTAAAAAATATGTCCAAAAATTAATATTTTTTAAACAATTCAACATTTCACCTTTTAGTTGAATATATGGACAATATATCAAAATTTATATGATGTTGCTTTAGCTATTATTAATTTAATTATGATCTTTATAGTAAAAATCATTGAAATCTGCCTCCCTCTCCCCTACATATTATAATTTGTTTTCGATGATAATATTTAAAAATGGGGGTTGTGGCCAAACCAATCTCTTTACAACGTTGATAAACAGTCATATTTAAAACCATTTCGCATAGTCCATGCGTGCAGAAATTGTATATTATACTTCATTCACACTTTATAGCAATATATAAAAAAGAATGGGTTGTGGCCATCACTTGAACATTTTACAATGCTTAAACTCAATCAAATTTCAAACCACTTTTCATAGTCCGATTTTGCAAAATAATTGGGTGACAATATTAAAAAAACGATTGCTTATTCCTTCACAATTTTACACTCTCGGCCAACGACGGGACATAAAAGCTAGTGGATAATATAATATTATGAATATGAACCCAATTAATTTTTAGAAAATAATATTTAATATATCGTCGTTGCATATCAAAAACGAGTGAGACCAAATTGAGAAAATACCAATTGGTTCTGATAAAAATATTTTGTGTGTAAATATTATCAAAGTATTTTATATTGAGCCAAATATTTAAGGTTATTTATTAAATGTAAAAATACTAATGTAACTTACATAATCCAACTGTCGATACGTTCAAGAGAATGAAATTCTTTTGAAGGAAGAGACAGTTAAAATCCAAAACGCGTGTATGAAGGAATCGTATGCAGGGTCTACTTTTTTGGTGACAGGAAAATTATTCGAAAAACAATTATTCGAATGCTCAATTTTACGAAAATCAATTTTACGAAAGGCAATTATTCGAATCACATTTTTTCGAAAAACAATTTTCCGAACACACAATTATCAGAATTTACAATTGTTTGAATTTTTATGACGTCATGTTGGTAGTATTGTGAGAGGAATAAACCCTAGATTTTTATTATAATATGCTAGATGTCGTAGTTAGCAAATTTTGTATGAATCGAAAACAAATGACTCACTTTTTTCACGGAGTACTACATCTACATAGTATATTATGTATAATAAAAATCTATGGAATAAACAACATGGCGAAGCACCGCGCTGTCAGATATCCTAGGATGTACACCTATTTTTTAAACCTAAACCTACAAAACTTTGGTAAAAATAGGTTGGTTAGGTATGTTTGTAGTTATAATTGCATTATATATTTAAAAAAGTAACTATAATATTAAAATAAAATAACTTAATTGGTGTGAATACTAGATAAACATAAACTGGTGTACAAACTAGGCTATCCCGCGCTGTCAATCATCAGTTATTAAAAATGTGCAAACATACGTACCCAACAATAATACAACAAGTAATAATAGTCTTCATCGAATATATTTTACTGGCAACAAATATGTCAAAGAATGCAACATAATGACACAAAAATATATTAAATTCGGTTAATTGGTTTTCCAACAAATGTTAGTTCGAATAATTTGCTTTCGGAAAATTGTCATTCTGATAACTGATTTTCGAAAAATTGTTATTCGTACAATTGCGCATTCGAACAATTGTGTTTCGAAGAATTTTCATGTAATCACTTTTTTCACGGCTTTTCCAACTTTGAAGTCAAAAAACACCAATTTAGAGGTTTCGCAGCATATATGTTCCATATACGGATTTACTCAGAATTCGGAGTAGAACATTTCGTGTGTCTGTGTGTCTGTGTGTCCGTCCCCCCTTATAACTTTTGATCCGCTCAATTCACAGAGCCCAAAATTTCAGAATATATAAACAGTTATATATAAAAATATAAACAGCCTACAAAACTTTTGTACTCAGAATTTTGAATTTTTGTTTCAGTCAGGGGTTATCAACTTTAGAATTTTTGGTTTATTTTTCCATATATCTCAGAAACCATAAAAGCTAGAACGCTGAAAATTGGTAAAAACATAGATGTGGCGGTCTGACGTTTTGGCCACGACAACGCAGCGAGCGGTATATAACCGCGCGCGGGCGAGGCTACACTACCACTCTGTCGCCGCTCGTCACGTGCCGTTATAATACCGCGAACGGTATTTTCTAGCTCTTTATATTTGCAACATTTTTCTGTCTGTAATTTTAACTCGTAATTATATAAGTGTTGATAATTTATTTAAAGGTGAATTAATAAATATTTGTAAGTAGGTACCTATACTTTTCGTATTACTTTTCCTCCTGATACTTCTTTCATTGATTTCTTATTTGTGCTAATTTTGAATATTGTGTGCAAGCTCTCAGCAGCACATAAGAAAGGGGGATAGGTTTGGTCATTCAGGACATCCGAATACTTTCTCGATCGGCGGGTTCGATTCCCGGTGAGCGAGAGATCGATTCTGGGCCTGTATCTTGATGCCTGTACACGCATCTTGGCTTAATAATGTCGATTCATTCAGATAATTGAATTCTCATGAACGAATCGACAGTTGGATTAACTGAAATTGATAACATTATAATGAATATGAACCAATGTATTTTTTAAACAATAATAATATTTCAATATATTATATGACTAGCTTTTATGTCCCGCCGTTGGCCAAGAATGTAAATTAGTTAAGAAATAAGCAATCGTTCCATATAATATTGTCACACAAAATTTTTGCTAATTCTTACTATGAAAAGTAGTTTGAAATTTAATTGAGTTTAAGCGGTGTAAAATGTTCAAGTGATGGCTACAACCCATTTGCTTTTATATATAAGTACATAAAATTTCTGCACGCATCGACTATGGGAAATGGTTTTAAATATTTATTTATTGATTCACGGCTCAAAGCCCTTTACAAAATTAAATAATACATGACACAGCATAAACAAAAGAAAAACAATTTATAAACATCTAGACATAACAACGGTAGCAGAGGATATATAAAGAAAAATAAAAACATATAAGAAAGGTAAATTAACCAACAAAGTACATACATACATTAAAAACCAAAGAAAAAATAATTAAAAAAAAACTGAAATAATAATACTACATAGCATGAACATAAGAATATACTGACTGAATAATATAAAAATGAATGGTATATTAATAGACCAAAACAATATTAATAGACCTATGATATCTAACAACACGATCAACTAACCCGATATAATGATACATTATAGATTCAAATAAAATAACATACATTTGATACTAGTAAAAGTATAATATCATTTGATGATAAACAGGTAAATAAATCATTTAAAAAATGCAAAAAGAACACATAACAGTTACATAAAATAAACAGATAAATTATATAACATAAAAGTTATAGTATATATATATATATATATATATATATATATATATATATATATATATATATATATATATATATATATATATATATATATATATATATATATATATATATATATATATATATATATATATATATATATATATATATATATATATATATATATATATATATATATATATATATATATATATATATATATATATATATATATATATATATATATATATATATATATATATATATATATATATATATATATATATATATATATATATATATATATATATATATATATATATATATATATATATCAGAAACAGATAATATGTCATTATATAAACAACTAAACAATAACAAATTCAATCCGGATATAAAAACACAAGATATAAAAATTACACAAAACAAACACACAAATATACAACGTAAAGATTTTTTATATAATATTTGAGAAAAAATATCTGAGTTAACAAACAAGTAAACAACAACAAATTTAATCCATAAATAAAAACACAATAATCCATTAATAACACAAAACAAACATACAAATATATTACTTACTTTTTTTAATATGAATATCTGACACAAAATATGTCTGTTAACAAAAAATGAACAAAAACGAATCCAATCCATAAATAAAAACACAAGATATAACAATAACACAAAACAAAACATTTACATAAAACTGATATTGTCAAAGTGGTCACCACACCCAAATCGAATCTGGCACAATTTTTTTATTGGCACAGAAACTAATTCTGGAATGCCTACAATTTTAATCCATTTTTTGCATCTGAAATCAAAATGATAAATGAATTAATAATACAATTTCAGTAAATGTAGTAGATGATAGTTGTAGGAAATGTTTGGCTTTTCCGGAAACAATCGAGCATATAATATCGGGCTGTTCTTTTCTCGCTCAATCAGAATATACATTTAGACATAACCAAGTAGCAAAAATAATACACCAAAATTTAGCTATTAAATATAAATTAATTGACGCGATAAACATAAAACCATATTATGAATATGATCCGATTTCACTTTTAGAAAATAATAATATTTCGCTTTATTACGATAAAACAATATTAACTGACCGGTCAATTCAACATAACAGACCCGATTTAATAATACATGATATAACATATATTTGCGACGTGGCTATTCCAAATTCTAGTAATATTATAATATTATAAAAACTTTTAATGAAAAAATTAGAAAATACACCGCTTTAGGTAACGAGATTAAAAGACTTTGGCATTCTCGTAAAATAATAATATTACCGTTCATTATTTCAGCCACTGGCATTATTCCAAAATCGTTAATCCGTAATTTAGAAATTATAGATTTATCGAAAAATTTAATAATAAAAATGCAAAAAACGGTAATTATGAATACATGTAGAATCGTTAAAGATTTTTTAAACGTTAATATTCGGGAATCAGTAGGGTTGTTAGGTAGTATAGAGACCTCCTCAGAGCCTAATCCTTTGATATGTTAAGTATCTGGATGGGTGAACTATTCCCAATTGAAAGCTTGATGATGCGTTTGTTGCATTTTATTTTGCTCTTTTAAATAAATTACAATTTACGCATTGATCTGCAAATTCTTTTGAGGAAGTGTATAATGGTAATAATAATAATTGAGTGTTATTATTTGTAGTGCTTAATTGTTATTAATATCATTAGTAAATCGGCCAGCGCCGTATAAAAAAAATATTTACAACAAACTTCGATTTAACTGCCTTTGAGTAAGAAAGACAAATAGTTATTTAATATTTTATCGTTAAAATAATACAATGCACTCTTGAGTACCTTGAGTCCCGTTGGCCTAGGCACTGCAGCAGATGGGGTATATTCTTCTAAAGAGCTCTCATGAAGATACTTTCCCTTTTCGCGCTTTTTCACGGTTCTCTGCACAACATAGAAGACTGAGACCGTTACTTAACTATTGCTTTTTCGCGTCACGGTCTCTGTCGCGCAACGAACTCGGGCCCGCTCACATTGGATACGAATTTGGTCGTACGTAAACGTACGATGCTGGTCGTACGAATCGAGTGCGCGCACTGGCTCGCTCACATTGGATACGAATTCGCACCGTACGTATACGTACGATACTGGTCGAGTGCGCGCACTGGATACGGATTTCTCCGATTTTTGATACGAATTTGATCGTACGTCGACGTACGATGCTGGTCGTACAATTTTATTTATTGAAGATCTGGTACACGGATAACAAACAATACACATAAACATAATATCAATCACAACAAAGCAACCGTGCACACAAAAATCCCACAAGGCACAGCCTCTCTGTGGGTTAGCCAATTTATTTATTTATTCATTTATTTGATATTGCTTCTCGGGCAACCAACAGGTACTATGTCAAATATTTATTTAACACGCGCCCAATAACAAGTTGCCACATTCTGGAGACTTACGATATTAATCGTCTCACAGATCCAGACTGAAAACACAATTAAAAACTGTGCCTCCACCGGGAATCGAAACCGGGACCTTTGTATCAGCAGTCAGATACCCAACCAACTGGGCCGACAATTGTAATATAGACAAAATTATTTTGTTAATAACATTTTATAATAACATATTCATTTCACATAGCACAAAACAGCAGACACACACACACGCACACACGCACGCACGCACGCACGCACGCACACACACACACACACACACCCTCACACACACACACACACACACACCCTCACACACACACACACACACACACACACACACACACACACACACACACACACACACACACACACACACACACACACACCTCACACACACACACACACACACACACAGAACGGTTATTTGAAACCTTGGGGTAAGCAAGAATATATAAACATATAGGCCTACAAAACTTTTATACTCAGAAGTGTGAATTTTTATTTCAGTCAGGGGTTATCAACTTTTGAAATTTTGGTTTATTATTCCATATATCTCAGAAACCATAAAAGCTAGAACGCTGAAATTTGTCATAAACATAGACAAATACAAAATCTCAAATCAGTTTTTTTTTAAAAAATCCAGGGTTTCTCAAACATTTTTTATTAAGAAAAATATTTTTTTATGATAAATTTATGAGTTTAACTGCCTATATTACCATTTTTTTTAAAAATATCAAAAAAAGCCGAAACACCCCAACTAGACAATTAAATTTTATATAAAAAATATTAACATTGTATTAGCACATCTCAAATTTTTTTTAATAATTTTTATATAAATTGAATTTAGTGACGACATTGCATCATACAATTTGTATGGCAATCGCCTACACACATCTAAGAAGACTTAATTGTTTGATACTAATCTCCAAACATACATACATACCATCATTCTGTTTTCATATTCTGGGTAGGATCAAAGGACTGACCTCCATACTATCCTATCTTGACATACATACATATGTAGGTACATGTGTTGTATAGAAATTCAAATATCTTAAAATATTAAATAATTTGTATTTATGGGATTATAGTTTGGTTCTTATTCTTCAACTATACATACTATCGCTATCGACAGTTGGATCTCATGTGTTACATGCAACTAGTTATTTTTATTTCATGTTAATGTCTATACCTACCATAGAATTAGGTATAAGGTACAGAAGCCGCGTGTAGTACAAATTTCGAATTAAAATGTATGCCAAGTTTTTTTTACATGTGTGTGTGAGGCGGTAGATCAGTTGGTATACGTATTATGTAGGTGTACGTATACGGCCGAGCGAGTGAAATTCGTCTGTTTCAGCGTAGTTTTAGTTGGCATACATTCATTGCGCTGACTAGGTATCTGTATCATATATAATCTTAGGTCTATATTGAATAAATAAATTAAAATTCTTACGCGGTCTGGAATTTTCCTAAAGCGGCCTACAGACGACAAACTTGGTTGACAACAATGTTTGTCAACCTTGTTGACAACAATGTTGAATAAAGAACCGGAGGTTGACAACCAAGTTGATCAACATCATTTCCGATGATGTTTCTATTGAATCAACAAGTTCGTGCGTGAATCTTTTGCTGCTTTTAAAGTGAATTTATAATTTATCTTAAGTGACTACATAGGTACAAGATTATTAAATATTTACATCAACAAATACAAACAAAAAATAAAATAAATAAACAGGCAATAAATACACTGTGCAAGTTTAAACTTCTACATAGGTACCTACTTTATTGTTTCGTCGCGTTCAAAAAATTGAAACATACTGAGATGTTGATCAACTTGGTTGTCAACCGCCCCACACACGCTAAACATCGTCACCAACATCAAGCTCCGCCCACTAAATATCAAATCGATTTGATATTGTCTCAACATTGTTGTCAACATGAAATATCAACCGCCAACATGCCCACAAACGTTCAACATTGTCGTCAACATGGCATGTTGATGACAAGGTTGTCAACCAAGTTGGTCGTGTGTAGGCCAAAATTCAAATGTGGCCAAAAAGATATAGTAGGTACCTACCAAAGATAATAATGTTACCTACGTCGAAGTTTTAAAAATTGGGTTCTTAATGTTGGCTAACCTTAGTTTGTTAGTTTCTGAATGTTGGTATTATAATGCGAATAGTTCCATACAAAATCTTCTTGTATGGAAGTTGCGCCCCACTGACTCGTAGTAGCGTCTAGCCCCAGCTTTTCTTTTCTGCATTATTAGGTTAGGTTTAAGTTTTTGTATAATAATAATAGCGACTCGCGTGAGCGAGTTGCTTTATAAATTGAATTATAAATTATTATACATTAAATTTACATTTTTTATTTAATTTATCGCATTTAATATAAAATTTCACAGCTCATTTGACTCCATACTACGAGACCTCAACCAATCAGAGAGCCAACCGGAAACATAATGCGGAATGGTAAATGCGGATTGTAGACGCTAGTCTGACTCGTACTGAAGCAGAAGCGGTGGGGATTGTCCCTCCATACATTTTGTACGTCTGGACTAGCGCGAACAGGAATGTAAGCAACAATATGATTTATACCTTTTATAAAAAAAAACAGGACACAATTTTGAAAATCTAAAACTGTCAAAGTGTTTAACATCATATATTATATAAATATATTTTTGCTGAATTATAGATTTACATCCAAAAAATTAAACGGATAGCGAAGGAATCCCTTAAAATTCAGGGGTACATTCGGAATTATTTTTAATCGAGAGAATTTTCAAATTATATAATTCTAGAATTGTCAACTTGTAGACAATACAACAATCTGTCTTTAGTTTTAAGACGATAATTTCTGTATCGGCTGAGTAAATTAGGAAACGCTAATGCAATTATTCACATTGGGAGTCTAGCCTTAATTTACAAAAAAATAAACAAAAAGAAAAATATATTATTAAAATAAAGGAAGAACACAAGAAATTAACAAATAATTATTCAAGTATGAAAACTCTTATTTTAACAAAATATCACAGCGGGAATTCACTACACAGCGCGTCCGTCCAATTTGTCAGTTCAAGACCAAAGTCCAAACAAACACTTCCGTTCACTAGCAATACGCAGCGAGAACCCAAAATTAAATTAATATTAGCCATCACAAATCCGCCTCTATTGGTGGCTGTGCCTTATTAAAAAAAATATTAGCCATATATTAGCAATATTCCACAATTCCACACATTCATATTCAATCAACCCTCTTCCGATGTCCGTGGTAAGTTTTATACGATAAAAAATGGTTAGAGTATAGGTTATTGTTTGTGAAATTTATCGGCAGAGAGTGCTGTTATATAATTTTTGTTCTGTCATCGAGTATTATCAGTATTATCAAACGCAATACAAAACGCACCTTCGATTTCGAACACGTCGACAAAATCAACAGAAAGCACGTAAGACTTCCAGCTGTTGGTGGATTTTAGTCAATTTTTACACTTCAACAATAAAACAAGAAAAAATGTCATCGGGAGAAGAATCTTGTAATTTAAAAGCCGGCCATCCTCCAGCGGGTAAATATTTACATTTCTTTGTGATACATCGCAGTTGCCTTTTTTTCATGTTTTTTTTCGCAAAATATCTTTATCTCAATTACGTTGTTAAGGTGACTGGTTTTTTATCCTATAAATAAATTTTACCACATCAATAAAATTGTTTAACGTTTCATATTCATGTATGTTTAGTTTTTTTTTAACACGTAGTAGTTGTGTTTATTTTTACAAAATCGATGACAACATAATTTATTTACATTGTTTGGACGATTCTTCAAAAGTTTATCATATATTTGAACAAGCGTAGTGTTCAATTGAAAAATGCCTTCAATCTTTTGAATATTTTGTTGAAATAAAACCATTCATACCCTATATTTTTGCAAAAAAAGACATTGAATAACACGAGAGCATTTTTTAACCCCTTGCAAAGGTGATTTTTTAAGAACCATGAAGGTATTATGATAAGAACAAAGGCTACTGTTTAAGATTAAGATTATTATTATAATCAATTAAGATTACCTAGAATTTTATTTCTTTTAATTTTGAAGTTTCTTTAAATGAAACTATTGGAATGTGGTGAGTTATAAACAACACACATTATAATAAACATTTGTAAATATACAGTCTTTTTTCTAAATTTGCTCACTTTGCTTGATAAGCTTTCTAAGATGCATCACACTAATCATATTCGACATAAGATAAAATAAGGAAAGGATTACCAGACAGCAGAAATACCCAGTAAGGATGGGACTTGATTGGATATTTTCGGGAAACTTACCATGTTTCAAAAAGATATTTATTTATTTTATTTTACCAAGGACAGCACACAGTACATGCATACAATTATTAAAAGTAAATAAATAAAAATACAAAAATAACATGTACCTCTTACGTACTATACCTAATATCAAAATAATACAACAAAAAAGTGTGAATTAGTGTGGGTGCGCGCATGAGAGAAGAGTAATACATACATGTGTGTGTGTGTGAAAGAGATATCTAGAAAGAGTGTGAGTGTGTGGGTGTGTATGTGTGTGTGTGAGAGAGAGGGTGTGCATGTGTGTGTAGACGAACATATATTGACAGATTCATGAGTTGAGAAGAAAAAGGAAATATATTCCCATAAGTCTAAAGATAAAAATGTTTGAAACATTTCTTCCTGCATTTATGTATGGTCTGGAAACTATCACGCTAACTGCGCGGACCATACATAAGCTAAAATGCACTCTATGGAAATGCAAATGCTAGGCGTAAGTCTGAGACAGAATAAGAAATACGGAAATCAGACGCCAGTCAAATGGAGACCATGGGATATGAAAAGGGAAATAGACCGGCCTCAGAAAAAGTAAGCCGATGATACTGTCGCTGGAAGGAGAGGTGTCCAAAAAGCCAAAAAAAAGACGAATGGAAGAAACTGAAGAGGCCTTCAACCAGCAGTGGAGAAATGGTTGAAGGAAGAAGATGAATCATAATAAAATTGTAGAAACAGACTCCATTCTGACATTTAATAATTATTTCATTATATAATATAAATATTTTGGAAAATTCACATGTGCACATAAAATACATTATCGATAATGAAGATGTCTGTATCAGGTCAAAGTAAAGTTCCTTCGTTCTTTTGAATATTTCATTGATTGCACTTGGTAAATCTCGCATCACCTATACCCCACAAGTTCCATCAAACCAATTACTCAGTACTTATTTTCCACAATTTTTCGCCTTCTACTTTCTGTGTGTTTGTCACTGCTAAATACGTATTAACATTATTGGTGCAACATTGTGTTAAAGTGTACTATTTTTTTTATTGTAAATATTTTTTCTGTATGTTTACGATGTCTTATCTAAATGGTAGATATCATAATTATATATCCTATTATGTAACGCTTATGAAAAACACATTTCAAACTGACAAAAACCTCAGCACATACTATATAACAACGATAGCAATATGTCATAAAAATCATTTCTATTATAAATGATTTAGTAGGATAAGCAAAAAAGCCTCAGATAGTAACCACCCTTACAAACCTCTTCAACACCTCAGGACTGAAATTGACCGGTTAGTTTCGTATGGGTTAAATAATATTTATTTCAATTATATTTAATAACAATATTAAAATTTCAGTTAAAGCCGGTGGTATGAGAATCACCCAACACAAAGAAGGTCACGGTAACAAGGGATCTAAGGAAATTCTCGGTGATGTAACCGGTCTTTCTGGCCCATCCAATATTCCACTGAATCCATTGACAGTCGCAGGAGCCCCTGCTAAACAGGCCACAGAGTTTGTGATAGAAGCTGCTCAGGTAGCACATAGTCCCAAGCCCCCAGCGGCGCATGCTATGAAACCACATGGCAACATTCACCAACCTAGGAAGTGAATTGTCTGTTCACACTTGACTTCATATTGTTAGTGAAATGGGCTCTGCATTAAGGGATTGTTTTTTTTTTAATTCATTATACCTAATTTGTCTTAAACTTCTTTATATCATATCTCAAATCGCAACAGTTAATCTAAGTGTCAGAAATTGGCTTGTTAAAAAAGAAAAGAAATTATCTTTTAATGCAATCATTTTATTTGAACAATCTTATTTTTTAAATAATTTATATGTAACAATTTTGTCTCAAACCAATTCCATTACAAACTTTAAAATGATATCAATTGGATGTTTATAAAAACATTATAAGCATCTACATTAAAATTATAATTAATTAATTACTTTATACTATTTTTAATTATGTTATTTGCATCAACTATTAAACAATTCCTTTTTGCTTAGCTCTGCGTTTTCAAATGTTCCAATTAAATAATAAAATTAAATATTTTTTTAAGACTTGAGCAATATATTTAACAGCAGAATGATTTTGTTATAAGATTGAATGTATTTTAGTATAATGTTACTTTTGTCTTTATGGAACTTAATTTTTATTCCTTGCTTTTTTTAATTAAAATACTATTTTGCTAATAGAAAAACGATTACATACAAGTTTTCCCCTGGTTACAAATAATTCTCTTTCTACATTCTTAATAATAAAACCACAGCTTTACACTCACCTTAAAATGGCTTTATTGTAAGTAACTAGTGACTTTAATGCCAATGTTTTTAATTTTATTGTTTACATAACTGGTTCCAAATTAAATTAAGTAATGAATGTATTTCTGATAACAAAAAAACATGTTTATCAATCACTTGTGAAAAAAATAAACTTTAAATGTTTATTTAAAACAAATGTTTATAAAGTTGTTGCCAAATATCTTGAGTCATTTCGCCGAGAAGGGGGTGATTTGCACATATACCAACCAAGCAAAAAGACAAATTTGCGCTCTGCGCACCCGGAATGGCTCAAGTTATGATAATTATACTATACCAGTTTGTAGTATCCATTTTACATGTAACTTGGAGTATACTTGTACTATTTGATTTATTTTTTCAATAAATACAGGATATCTGAAGTCATTGGTGCAATTTATATTTAGTATTTTTCACTATATAAACCAATAAACAGTTTTACTATAAAATAAATTATTTTTAGTCTTGTTTTACTATTAATAATATTGTACTATGATCCTTTTAAAACATTTACTGATGTTTTTAATTAAAATCTATATTTTATTAACTGTTTTTATCTTTTTAGTTTATGATTGTTTAAACATTAAACAGAAATAAGCGTACTGAATTTGTAATAAGAAAATTGATTTGTAAGTATGTTATGGTGATCTGTCAAAATGAGAAATATTTGAAATTATAGGAAAATAAATGTTTTTAAAAACATATTTTTTATTTATTCTTCTTAACCTAATTCCTTTCCTTACTACACTATCTAATAAATACTTTAAAACTTAAGGTTTGACATGTCCCAGATTTGTCAGTATGAAAATAATTGAATATAAATTTATTGGGACAATAATATCCAAAATTTTATGAAATTAAATTCACAAATATTGATACAATGGGTTTTTTTTATGTAGACCCCATCATAGTAGTTTAGAAGCTGTTGAAGTATTCCAACTGTCGATTTATTCAAGAGAATTTACTTCTCTTAACATATCGACATTAGTTTCAAGCTAAGATTTTTTAGGGCCACGGGGGCAAGTCTGGTTCGACCGGCAAAATCAAAACCCCAGTGATTACCCATATCATGGATATAATTATTATATGAAGTTCTACAATATCTTTAGATGTCATAGAACTCCATACAATAATTATATCCATGATATGGGTAATCACTGGGGCTTTGATTTCGCCGGCCGAACCAGACTTGCCCCCCTGATCTACATTTATTATAGTTTTTTCAAGTTTGAGATATTGTATGTACAAATACAATATCTCAAACATGTTTTGTTGAAAAAAGGACTGAACTCCACACTATATATACAAATACAATATCTCAAAACTTGTTTTGTAGAAAAAAGGACTGAACTTCACACTATCCTATCCTGACATACATGTTTTGTATAGAAAACAAAATATATTATCTTAAAATAATCAATAATAAGAGCGATGGAAAGAAGAATGTTGAATATCTCGCTAAGAGACCACAAAACTAATGAATGAATTAGGAAGAACACAGGAGTAGCGGATGTGACCAAAATAAAAGCAGAGTTAAAGTGGAGTTAGGCCGGTCATATATCTCGGATGTCAGATGGACAATGGACAAAAATTGTGATGGACTGGAGGCCAAGAACGGGAAGCAGAAGCGTGGGAAAGCTCCAGACCAGATGGTCCGATGACATAAAAAAAGTGGCAGGTCCTGAATGACGAAGAATGAGATAGGATAGAGACTAGTGGAAGTCCAAACGGGACGCCTTTGTCCAATACTGGACTCAAGAAGAGGCTGAGTAAGTAAGTAATCAATAATTTGGTACATATTCTTCAATTATACATACTAATGCCATCAACAGTTGTAGCTCATGTGTTACGTGCATCTAGTTATATTAGAATTTGATTTTTGTTTTTATTGTCAATTATATTTTAATGTAATAGTAACTTGGGTATTTTTTTATTTTACTAAAATAGATGATTCGGTAACTCGAGGAAGTCAGTATTAAAACTAGTATCATAGGTACCTTCATGATTAAAACAATGAAAATTGTTATTCACACAGTTTATTTTCTAGAGATGACTACATATTTGAAATGGTCGATTGTGGAGAATTCTCCATTTTTCCCATATAGAATGAAGAGCTAACCAATCCCTGCTTTAGCATTTTTCGAATATTATTTTTTATCCTGGACCGACATGATGAGCAACGTTGAAGTCTTGCCTACAGTTGTTCACAACAGTCAAGCTCTGTATTTTGGTCACATAGTGAGAAATACTCGATCCTTCAGTTGATCAAGGGGAAAATTGAGGACCATAGAGTTGTAGGCAGGAAGCAACTATCCTGGCTCTGAAACATTCGGAAATGAGGCGTGTGGAGGACCTATTCTGCACTGCACAGGACAGGGAATTTCTCCCAAGTAGGTCAACATGAAGATTATGTTGAAAAATTGCCATTTTACTAGATATCAATGTTAGGAAAATTTGATATGTTATGGTTAATTTTTAGCAATGTCTACTTGTGTCCATTACAATCACTGACAGACAAGTGGATAGTCGACTTGTGTTCTTTACGATCTCTGGCAGATGAGTGGATAGTCGATTTGTGTTCATTACAATCACTAGCAGACGAGTGGTTAGTCGACTTGTGTTCATTACGATCACTGGCAAACGAGTGGATTTGTGTTCATAAAGAAAAAAAATAAATGAATGGGAAAACAAGAAAATAAATATAACAATTATTATGTTGAAATTTTTATTCCAATGAAACATTTTGATATCAGCATGTTTATAGTTTTAGTCTATGATTTACAGAATTAAACATATTTATTAAACAGTTATAACAACAAAGCTGCTTCCATGGACTAGTAAATTAAAATATAACTATAAATGTAATGTTTTTTTTCTATAAGAACTGATACAATGTTTTTTTTATTTAACTTACATTAGGGTTGCGTTCTACTTACATCATTATCTCATCTCATTATACATTCCATTTATTAGTTTATTTTTTCATTTAAATTTAACCTCTTCACTAGATCACATCAAGATTTGTGTAAAATATTTCACCTCGTCGTTAATTTTATCATTAGAAACATAACCGCAGTAAGCTACTGAAGAAAACACACATTCTGGTATCGAGTATAAAATGAATATACTAACAACGAGTCCCAAAATAAAAAATATTAATGAGAGAATAACATTCACAACACAAAGGGAATCGTATCCACAGTGAAAAAACATTGAAATAGTTTTAAAATAGCACAAAAACAACTACGCACTTGGAAAAATAGCATCTAACAAATTGAGTTAGCGAGACAAGTTTGTTAAACATGGCCATCACCACTAAAATTAATACACAAACTTATTTTGTACGGATGATCCATCATACACTTTCATATTTTACACAATTCAAATTTATTTATTTCGCAATTCCAATTTTTGAAAAGAAGTCGTTTATTATTTTTTAAATAACTAAAAATCAACATCACTTGATCTTTCATGAACCCAAGAACATTAAATAAACGATAAAACCCTACAATGCCCACATTGATTATCTCTCTATTAAGAAGTTTAGCTAACACGGTAGAAAACAATTCAATTTATTAAATACTTATCAATAGTCAAGAATTCAATACCTTTTATTAATTCACTAAATGTTAATTTCTCAGGCACAGAAAAGATCAAAAAATATAATATTATAAAACGTAATATTAAATAGATAGAATTTTTAAGAGCAATTTTATAATATATATTATATATTTTTCAAAAATATCCTTTTAAAATTCGTATCATGAACATTTTCAATGTCATTGTAATAATATATTTTAGAAATAGTAAAATGAAAAAAGTTATATGTGAATGTCAATTAATAAAAAAAACTCATATATATAAAAATATGAGCTTAAATGATTACAGCACCTCACACGCAGAATAAATGAATGACAAATTGAATTAACAAATCCTTGACAGCATACAGAGTTAAAAGAAATAAGATTTCACGTCACGTTGAAAAAAATAATAATCACATTCTAAAAAGTGAATAATAGAAAGGCATTAAAAATATTCTCTCATCAGACTTATTGACATAATCATTAAATAAATACTGGATTTTATGCATTTATATCAACAGCAATATATATAAAGTGTGAACTATATTTCATATAAACAATGATTTAATAAAAAGTCAACACTGTCAGACAGATCATTGCTTAACATATTTTTAAATAAACTATAACAAAAAAAAAATAATGGAAGACAGACCTAAGCTAAACATTATAAGAAACAAGCTAAACAAAACCTAATCTGGCGAGAATATAATAAAGTATTCTTGTTATTATCGTAACAACAAATAAAAGGCAAAATTACTTTGTTCGATCCTAAATACAAAAAAATGGTCTATATAAATTTTATTATATAAAAATGATTAATCTAAATGTGATGAGGCAAGCAAACAAAGATAAATTCAAATCATGAATTTATTGAGAAAAAAATCAATTTATATGATTTAAATAATTAATCACATAAATTTTGTTTGAAGATCCCATTTATAATTAATTCAATTCATATAAAAAAATATTTGCACCATCTAAATCGTAAACAGCCTTATGCGCGGGATACATGTCAACACTAGTCAATTGATTCGGTGTTACTCAGTTTTATGTCGCTGCTGTGTTGACAGATTATTAACTGTGTCCCATACACATGAGCTGGGACGCTATAGACACTATATATACATTGTCAATGTCAACACAAAAAAAATCTTCCCATGCTAACTGACAACATAGACACTATTGTCTACATTTATGACAATGTCGTCCATCCATCCATAGCAACCATCATACAGAAATGAAATATTATAACTACAGGATTTTTTTTTAATTAATAAAGAAGATAGTGTTTTTAAAGGAATAAAATTGAAACTCAAAACACAAATTTTCATGGTATCAAATATAAAACAATTCAATTTGTCTGTAGTATAACATTTTATTGATAAGGCCAATAAAATATAATGTATTACAATTGTATTGTGCGTCAGCTTTGAAATTATATATACATATATTTGAAAAACTTAAATTGTAAAATAAAATATGCAATAGTGAAAATAAATGTCACGTAATGTTTTGGTATTATTTTTTTCATATAATTTAACATAAGTAAATTCTAAAAACAGGTGTCTATGTGAGTGATAACTTTTCGTGCAATGAATGAGTGAATTAAGCTCTCATCAATCAAAAACATGATTTAAAAAATAATATAGGTTCAGCATACCTAAAATAAAAGAAAAAAATAATTGTCAAATAAAAATTTGTATTTGAAATAACAAAGTTCATCAAATGCAAAAACATAAAGTAGAATTTGTTCTTGAAAAGAAATTAATTAAAAACGTACACAGCAAATCAATATGTATTCAATTTGATATATTTCAACAAAAAAGTATTATAGATGTTTGAATAATCCATTTTTTTTTGTTATTAAGTTGTGATGCAAATGCATTATAATATTTGAAGAATATTCATAATGATTTTATAGAAATCCTAGAATCGCAAATCTATTTTTCAAATTGTTTTTTCACAAAACTCCATCAAGTGGAAATACAACAGGAATGCTCTTCATAGCTTTCAACATAAAATTTACAAAAATGATCGTACACAGGATATATTACTATCATTTAAATTATGTGAGTAGTAATATATTATATTTTAAGGAACCAAAATTAATATAAACAGTAAGAGAAAATTTTGTGCTTTTGACACGAGTTGAAATTTTATAAGTTAGACAAAATTAATATACAACATATAAATATCCACTATGAAAAAAGTGTAAATTGCAATTAATAAAATTTGGCAGTCACCAGTTACGGTGAAACATACTAAGTAATCCGACTGAGCTTCACCACAGAAATCTTGTTTTTGACAACCAGTAATGGTCAGCTAATAATGGTGTTATATTTTATTTATGAACAAGAATGCCGAAATTCCATTTAACCAACAAAACAATAATATTTAATAGAGTTATCGACAACACAAAAGTATGATAAAAAGAAACTATACCAAAATGTATTTAGTCTAGAAATGTGCAAAATCTAACCAGCTCCATTTCATGGATACATCCCCATTCCCTGATTCTTATAATAATCATCACATTTAAATCTATCGCAATTATCTTTTTATCCACAGCGTTTATATGTATTATACATACATACATTAAAAAAATAGTTTAGAAAACAAGAGTTCTTATTAAAAAGTATAAATTGTTATGATCTTACATATACATTGCATTTTAATTAATATAATGAGATGTGTTCATCTGTCGTCTATTTTTGACACCAGTCAATAACGGCCCGTTCCCACATGTCGGGTGTTAGACCTGATAAAATATCGGGTCCTCTTGTGGCAATACATTTTAAATGGAGCTGTTCACACTTGCCCAATAGCGATATTTTATCGGAACCAACAAGACTTGTCGGAAGTTTTGTCAGCGTAACAAGTTTCGATATTTATCAATAAAAATATTTTATAATACAACTAAATACACGGAAGAGTAACACTACTATACTTTAAAAAAAATTGTCTTTTACAAATTCAAAAATCAAGATTTCAAAATGCCTTTTAAAGATTGAAAACAACCATAGTTTTAAGTCATTTCACATAAGACGAAAATTGTAAGTGTATTAATTTAAAACATAGGTACCTAAGACAATAAATAACAGTTTAACTAATTTTAAAAATAAATAGATATATGTATTAGCAGGTTAAGTCTGTAAGTAGATCTCGACCGAAAAATATTGAGATTATCTCGAATAGTCGATATTTTGACGGTTTTGGTAGTCACTAAGCAGATAATGCGTCGAATCGTTCTCGCCCACTTATTTGACGGCGAGATTGGATCGACATTGAGTCGAGAGAAGAGTTATCGAACGCCGCCATATTGAATTAAATGTCATTTTTTACATGAATAATGCCAGATTTCATATTTATTTTGAGAATAATTAAACAGGTTGAATGACACAGTTTAAGATATTCTTCAAACCCCTTAAATATTCTACGTAATTCATTTATTGCTAATTACTGCGTAGCAAAAGATTTAAATATGTATATATATTTATTGGAAATACTGCGTCCGTATATGTTTTCCTTATAGATTTGAAATAATTTTTGATTTTGAGAAAGTATTCTTGTAAGCTATTTTATCAAACATGTATTTTAACACTTAAAAAAAGAAAATTTGGCGTAGTTTTTAGTAAAAAAAAAAAAAAACGGAACGCTGCTGTCACCACACTTGATAAATTGATCGAAATACTAAATAAAACTTTTAAAATTACTTTCAAAACATTCAATAAATACAAAATAAACTTAATTAATTCGTATTTTAAAGTGCTTGTCTGCTAAAAAATATGACAATATGGCATTTATTTAACAAATTTATGCAAACAAATATGACATTTATTCAAATCATGAGGAAAATATTGTGTATTGCCATAAACGATAATTTAAAAATGTACCACAAGCCCCAACGGTGAAAAACACGAGTAAGTGGATTTACAAACTCGACAGTGCTTAGTGACTACGAATTGTCGTCACGGGCGTTAACATAGGTGAGAAAAGCTGCGAGACGTTATCCGATCTCGACTTTTTTACTGACTTGGCCTGCAGATACCTATACTTTTTTGTCTTGAGATTTAAGAAAACAGAACATTAATTTGATCAGATACAACTTAAAAAAATATAAAAAATAAATAAGCATACAAGTACTCATTAAAAACTGTGATTCTAATTTATTTGAATGCTGAAATTGTATGATAAAGGATTATCACACATTAACATAAAATAAACATATATTTCAGTATAATGCAAATTAAATATCGAAAGTGCAATCAGCAAGAATTAATTCTGACAAATTTTAAGTACTTTTTCAAATACATTTTGTTAAAATCCTGTGCTTTTCTTTGATATTGTGTGTCTGAATTTCGAACAAAAACTTATAATATATTTATATATTTAGATGCACAACTATAAATGCATGTATATGAATGTGTTTATGTTGTAGATAGGCTGTGCAACAGATAACTTATGTAAAAATATTTGACATAATTTATTACAGGGTAAAAACAAATACCCTTCCAACTTAATTTAAATGTGATACCGTATTTTTATTAGTAAGGCGGTTAGTAAATTACATACAAAAAAAAAATAACATTGCGTTGTTCTTGTAACTTTATATACCTACTAATGAAATAACTATTATTTACTTCAGAACTGATTACACATTGCAATGCAACACCTTTTAAGGAAATATTATGACACACTTATTTGTATTACATTATCGTTACAATAAATATATAACCAATAAAAAAAAAACATCGCCAGGTATTGAAAAATGAGAAAATTTATTGAAATAGTCCTAGTCACATTTTTTTAATTACCTACACAAATACATACTTTATCAATACACTATACACATAAATAAAAATAAAGAGTGGTTAAAAATGAAATTCAACACACATACATCCAAAGTACACAATTACTTTTTTTTTTTGAGTGTTTCATTTAAGAGTTTCAAATACCCGAGATTCGAACATTCGAACCAGCGACGTTTAGTGAAATAAGCACAGTGAAACTGCAAAAGGATTAACAAATAAAAGTTAAACAAATTGGTAGGATCTTGGACAAGATTAAACGAAAACTACTAGCGTTGTTTCATCGTACTCGTCGATCGCTGGGTCTGAATGCAAGAAATCAAAATATCAACACGTCTCGTGTCATTTTATATCATAGAAATATATATGCTGGATATGAAAACATAAGAATATTTATACAAATTCTGTTAATATACAGATTGAATGTATGCAGAGGATGTATATTGAAATGTATTACGTTTGAATATTGTTGTATTGAAAATTATTTGAAATGGATGGCAAGAAACGTGTTAATATTTGAACACACTTGACGTCAAACAATGTCAAAGACCTATATTCAGACTTGGTGGTTATGAATTTACACCATAAAACTGTACACAATATTACTTATTATTTGAATAGCATCTCAGTACCCTAAATGCACATCAAACTAATATATTATAATATACTTTTTTAATTTTCAAATATAATTAGTTAATCAAGAATGCATTATTATACTATACGAAAATAATTTTGTTAAATGCATTCCATGCAAGAGTTTTTCATGCTTACACGAAAAAAAAAATAGTTTATAAAAATGACACTAGTCACTCCGTTGAAAATCAGTCGGGTCCCTTTCAATTTTTAATCGTCAACAGACTCGGCAGATTTTCCATTTACCCTCCCCGATTAAATATATATCAATATTATATAGGTACATTACATACTGTCTCCGAAAATTTAGAATTATATCAATTTCATTGCAAAAAAATACCAAGGTCATTCATAACCTCAAATATTTCCTTTTTTTATCATTTGCGTAATAATATTGTGATATATAATTAAATATATATATTTTTTATATAATATTTATCATTCATAATAATAATTCTTTGGTTTTATACATATATATGTAGCAAAACAACATCCATAACGAGTGTATTACTTTGATTAATCATCACCACATGCTAAGAGCAAATTCATAAATAAGAACAAACAAAAAATGTAAAAATAAACAAAGTATACAATTATAAGTAGATATAAAAAATATCTCTATATAAACAAATAATTTATATTTATATGTAGTGGAAACAAAGTTTTTATCTTTGATATATGTATATCAAATCAAATGATTAAAACTCTTTTGGTTACAAAATTTTCATGTTTTTTGTGTATTAAAAATGAAATATATGTCAAAATATCTCAATCTTTGTGTGGATTATTTTTACCGACTACAGAGGCTCTATTGGGCATGTTTTAAACAGATATGGAAAGTTAAACTCTATCTCGGATTTGTTCCCTTCGTAGGAAGACAACTAAAATGGGTATTGCTTATCGTTGTAATGGTGGTTTTAGTGGGATAACTAGGTACTGACAATGTGAGAAAGAAGATAGATACAGGGCCCAGTATTAAATAGAATCCAAAATAACTATGGTGTTTTACGTTGTTCTAACAAATTTACAGTTTAAGTCAGTGGGGACATCTAGAATCTTGTATTGAAGAATATTACCAACAGAATAAAATTATCAGTACATGTTCAGATCTGCCAGTTATATCAACAAAACATGACAAAATAAAACCCAAATGAGAATCCCAAAAAGACAAATTCAATCCCGAATGAGAATCCCAACGACAGATTCAATCCAGTATGAAGATATTCATTCAACACGGTACAATCTGAGAGATCGAATGCTTGCTTTGATATAACAAAAAAAAATTAAAACACTCGAGATTTTTTTTCTTTAATAGATCTGCAAATTGTGTACACATTAAAAAAGTCCGATTTTTAAATAACAAAAAAATAATAACCATGAAAAAGGAACACATTATCTTGAGGCATAATTAAAAAATTAATATGAATCAATATAAATGATAAAATACATGTGTAATGAAAATAAAATATATATAAAAAATAAATATTAAAGATACTTACACGAAACAAATAAAAAAATGTAGAATATGGGAACACAAATAATTTTTACTTTGGAATTTTTTTTGATCTAGAGATTGAAAATCTTTGATTGTATCAATGAAGTACATATATTAATACTGAAACATAAACACAATGCTCGTTTAGCAATCGGAAAAAATACAAAATTAACTATGCCATGTTATACATAAAATACAATAAACTTTGTGCAAATAACTATAGTAGGTCACATTCACAATTTTCGAATGAAAAACTGATTTTAATTTGGTTCATTACATGAAGGTATAATACATTATTCAGAATACTTACTCGCCTGAATAGATTATGAGTCGAAGAAAAAACATTACATAAATGTGTTTGCATGTTTTTCTTTGTCTTCAATTTCAATTTCGTGTGAATAAATATGAATGTGCATTGTACTACGCAGTTTTAAAACAAAATGTTATATTGTATAAATATATGGCCCTAAATAATATTATTTTGATCAATTTTTTGTCCTTGTAAAGTTTGTATCTATGTTTCTTGCCAGTGTACCGAACGATGCCATTTTGAATCAACAGAAATGACATTGAAGTGAAAAGTGATTATTTAATAATTATACTTTCCCTTCAGTATGTAATGATAATACAAACAAATCAGCAACATTTACGATTATTCCCTGACTTGCAACAAAAATGTTTTAAAAGGATAAAAAATAATTTCAACTATGTTTATAATTTCATAAATACATAAATAATATTTTAGCATTATGTAAAATTTAAAAACACAAAAATTAAAAATGTTAATTACAGAAGAAAACAAGGCAAAAATGTACAAAGAAACAAAGAGCATTTTTTAAAGGATATAATTGAAATAAGACTAATTCACAATAGAATATTAAAATATAATATGTAATTATTACAAATTAATTATTAGAGAATAAAATTAAATGGTAACATTAAATAATTATGCATGTGGACATATTGTTTAGTCTCTAGAATTATTCTTAAGCTAAAATTTACATTATTTTAATTCACAATAAAATTTTTATAATAAAATCTTACGCTTTCATATACATATAATATATAAATTTCCATAATATATTAATTAACTCACTGCTTCAAGAATTTATGATGAAATTTAATAAGATGAAATCAATAGTAAAATATCTAGGCATGGTAGAAAATGCACTTAAGTAAAAACATCAGAGTGCATCACTATAATTGCATCAATATGAACTGACAACGAAGATATGCAGTGTTCTTATTGCTGTCCATTCCCCAATTTGGATTAATTTTATTATTCCAGTAGTCAGTTAATATCAATACTACTATAATCATTGTATTCTTATCAAAAAACACAAAAAATGTATACTTACATATATGTTTATTAAATTAAGGGTGAAATGCAAAAGATTCAATTTGTTTAATTCTCATTCCCTTTGTAAGATTTATATTTAATTTGAAAATTAAATTCTATAAAATTTAATTCATCAATATCCAAAATACAAAGTATGTTAATAACATACACAATAAAATATTGATATCTTATAAAGTTGCGTTTGTTTCTGACTTAAGATCGTTTTCACATACCTAGAAATGTGATGTCCCATAAATAAAATCATAAAAAATCTTTTAAAAAAATACCACTTTGTGGTAAATAATAATTCGTATTGCACCGTTATTTTTTTATTAAAAAAATATAAATAAATTACACACTTTTTTTTTCATTTAAAATATATAACAGGTAATACTTAAATTGTATATTCATAATATTAAAATATACTTTATGGTAACTTTTATGCTGATTTTCAAGGGAAAAACAACTCAAATAAATCAGAATTGTTATTCTTGGTCTAAAAATAAATGGCATGAATATTTGGCAACACTATGAAATAGTTCATACTGTGTATGTTGTACAATTACCGATTATAATTTTTCAAATACGGCGACAAAAATTATTTTGGAATTTATATAAATATAATATTTATAATCATTTTACCATAAATTCTTGAATACCTCCAAATAAGCCACATAAACATGAATCAATAATCAAATCAGAAAACTGGTCAAGGCCCAAGAATCGTTACAGAAAATGTGTGCATTTCTGAGACAGCAGGCAAGCTCTTTTCCAAAATATAAAAAATATACATAAAAATACACATACATACGTAATTCATTGCATCAATTATCATATGTATATTTTCACTTAACACAACATAAATATATTATTATTTTCTAATACATACAAGGGAACGAAAACAAATTCATTCATGAAACGGATATTACAGATACAGTAAGATGGAATGATCGCATGAATCTAATATAAAAACCACAGAAAGTAAAAGATATATATATATATTTTTAAGGTAATATGTATATTATTATAAAAGAAAATATAATGATTAAAAAAAATATAGTCAACTAACATGTACGTCAGATTACATGAATTTATAATGATATCAATTAGTTTATTTGATTATTGATTCCGTTCAGCTAAAGTTATTCAAACAAACAAAATAGAAATATAATTTATGAACAAACTGAATGCACTAAGTAAAAACAATAATAAATTTACACATATATATTTATAACCAAAAAACAAAACAAGAGCGCCAATAATACAATATTATCATATCTTCTTTATCCCACGTCTTAAAACTACCGAGTGTGTATACCGCCCGGTTCAATATCCATCCCTTTTCCACCTTTATCCATCGCCATACCGTGCGAGGGAGAAAAAGCACGTACAATATACGTAGATTTTTAACAGTGTTGCTTTGTTTATCATTTAAAGTTTTTTTTTAAATATATTGCTCAGCATATAAGACTTTTACATCCAAGGACAACATATTGGTGTCATACTCTTCAGTTTTTTTTTTTAATTATTACAATAATATATTTATTTTTCTTTATATAATATATTATATTAGTTTTTTTTAAGTTAAACTTTGTAAATGATTCTCATTGTACGTCGTCTCTGCGGTCCGCACAAAGATGTAGCCCACGAGACGTTGTAAACTGAGTGATGGGTTTATCAGAAAGCCACAGCATTTGAACTTTCACACCTGGAGACATGATGTATGTGAAGTAATATGAAGACAACTGAAAATATAATTACATTACATAAAAGTAGTTATAAAAATTATTTATTAACATTTTAAATTGAATATAAAATAAGTTAAGTACTTAATAATTATTATTTTGATGCTTCAAAGTTTCTAATTATTACAAAGTTGTGTGGTGGATCTAAAGTGACGAGTATTCTTATTGATTATTTTGAATATGTAATGGATGTTTAGCTAAGAGTGGGACATGACTAATGACTGATTAAAATAGTAAATTTATTATTTGAAAATCTGTTCATACAATATGTATTCATTTATAGAACAGTATATCATGCATCTGTCATCTAACGAAATGAGATCACTAAGAAGAGTATGTAATAGAACGATATATGATAGAATAAAAAATGAGGACATAAGGAGGGAATGCAAGATGAAGAAGAGTATTATAAATAAAATGAAAGTGAATTCCTTGAGGTGGTTTGGACATATTGAAAGAATGAATGATGAACGACTGACCAAAAAATATACATGGGTGTAAGAGATGGAGTGAATAGTAGGGGCCGCCCCAGAAAGGAATGGGATGACCATTTGAATGATATTTTGAAAGAAGGAAATATGAGAAGCTTGAATAATCGACGAGCATGTATGAGACGATGCATGGATGTAAAGGAAGCTAGGAATGTATGCAAAAATAGAGGAGTATGGCGCTCGGTTCTCTCTGCTTACCCCGTAAGGGATATGGCGTGATGGTATGTATGTATGTCATCTAATTATTTATTTAATTAACTATACGGCTATAAGCATTTTAAAATAAATAAAAAAATATACAGTATTTACACAATATTTAAAAAAAGTAAATTGTAAGAATCGATGATCTACAAATTCAAAAAAAAATAAGAATGAATTCACAAAACAATGAATTGAAATTAAACCAAATCACTGGATAATACAAAGGCAATAAAAAAGAAAAACACCTTGAATAAATTACTAAATTAAGATTGTTAACATTAACATCATTGACTAATAAAAATTCATGATCTTAGTTGGAATACTATTGCATTATGTATGGCATGTTTGGCTTCTATTGTTACATTAGTGATCTTAGTTGGAATACTATTGCATTATGTATGGCATGTTTGGCTTCTATTGTAACATTAGTGATCTTAGTTGGAATACTATTGCATTATGTATGGCATGTTTGGCTTCTATTGTTACATTAGTGATCTTAGTTGGAATACTATTGCATTATGTATGGCGTGTTTGGCTTCTATTGTTACATTAGTGATCTTAGTTGGAATACTATTGCATTATGTATGGCATGTTTGGCTTCTATTGTTACATTAGTGATCTTAGTTGGAATACTATTGCATTATGTATGGCATGTTTGGCTTCTATTGTTACATTAGTGATCTTAGTTGGAATACTATTGCATTATGTATGGCATGTTTGGCTTCTATTGTTACATTAGTGATCTTAGTTGGAATACTATTGCATTATGTATGGCGTGTTTGGCTTCTATTGTTACATTAGTGATCTTAGTTGGAATACTATTGCATTATGTATGGCATGTTTGGCTTCTATTGTTACATTAGTGATCTTAGTTGGAATACTATTGCATTATGTATGGCGTGTTTGGCTTCTATTGTTACATTAGTGATCTTAGTTGGAATACTATTGCATTATGTATGGCGTGTTTGGCTTCTATTGTTACATTAGTGATCTTAGTTGAAATACTATTGCATTATGTATGGCGTGTTTGGCTTCTATTGTTACATTAGTGATCTTAGTTGGAATACTATTGCATTATGTATGGCATGTTTGACTTCTATTGTTACATTAGTGATCTTAGTTGGAATACTATTGCATTATGTATGGCGTGTTTGGCTTCTATTGTTACATTAGTGATCTTAGTTGGAATACTATTGCATTATGTATGGCGTGTTTGGCTTCTATTGTTACATTAGTGATCTTAGTTGGAATACTATTGCATTATGTATGGCGTGTTTGGCTTCTATTGTTACATTAGTGATCTTAGTTGGAATACTATTGCATTATGTATGGCGTGTTTGGCTTCTATTGTAACATTAGTGATCTTAGTTGGAATACTATTGCATTATGTATGGCGTGTTTGGCTTCTATTGTTACATTAGTGATCTTAGTTGGAATACTATTGCATTATGTATGGCATGTTTGGCTTCTATTGTTACATTAGTGATCTTAGTTGGAATACTATTGCATTATGTATGGCGTGTTTGGCTTCTATTGTTAAAATTGGAACACAGTTAACAAAATTAATTACTGATATAATATGAACCTTATAATGGAGGGGTGTGTTTTGGTGTCGGCTTAGAGTAGTTCATACTGGCGCAAGTGCATCCTCTGGATAATGTCCCGGCAGTCATTAAACACCCGTTTAATATTCTCAGTGTCTACGGCGCATGTAAAGTGAGGATAACAATAGTGCTTGCCATCACCAGATGCCGTGCTTATGCGCTGAAAGGACAAATAACATTTTCAACAACATTAGGTAAAAACAATATGAAATTAAAATTGTTATGAAAAATAAATAAATAAAAAGGATTCCCACTGCCCAAATATAGATTAACAAAAGAAGAATCACTAATTGAATACTCTGCTACCAGAGAATAGTCTGCTAGTACACAGGTCAATCAATGACTTAAGAATGATAGAACAAGAATATAATGATAACTCCAGATTTGGAAGATGCACCAAATGTGGATGAATTGGGGGCACCAAAAATTAGAGAATCTAACATAAAAAACTACAAAAGAAATAATAAATTAAAATTTAGCTGAGTATGTTTTGATAATTGAAATATTTCAATCTCTGGCCTCTCGCGGACTCCCTCTTTGATTTAGAGAAGAAAGAACCTTCACCATCCCATCACATGCTACGGATTTCTATTCATCGTCCTTTACTGTCCATGCTGCCTGGTTATAGAACAACTTGGCTTGCATGGCATGCACATCCCATACAAGCCATGTGGATCCAAAACAGGAGAGGGAACTGGAGCGGGAGTTTACGGACCACAAACAGAATATTCTGAATAAACTCCCTAGTATCTTCTATGGGGAAGTTCACGCGATTGATAGACGTGCCCAATTCAACATCGACAGAAGATACAATAGGCAAGATATTATCCGACAGTCAAGCAGCCAAAAAATGGCATTGAATTCCCTGAACATTGACTCAAAAATGGTTTGGGAATGCCTATTAAAACTCAATGAACTAGGCGAGAATAATAAGGTCTTCCTGCTCTGGGTACCAAGGCATATGGGAGTCAAAACGAGCTAACAAACAATGAGCTAACAAACAGACTTGCCAGGAAGGGCGCAAGAGGACATCTGATGGGACCAGAGCCATTATGCGGCCTAGGACACTCATATTTCCAGACGGAAGTTAAGAAAATTATGGAGAAAGTGAGATCCAGCCACAAGTAAGAATGAGGACCTTTGGCAAGCCCCAAATGTTCTTCCAACTCTATACCCTCATTTGATCCTCTTCGGGTCCTGAACCTTTTTAGAGACCTGAGACTTAAGGGGGGATAATGTAACAGAAAGCCCAGTAGGGGGAGCGCAAAAGATCCCGAGGATCACAGGACCACCCCAACTAATAATAATAAAAATAATGGCATGCACATATGTATTTTTTTGATAGTATATAAATGTATATATATTTATAGTTCTTATAGTACATATGCCGAATCATCTTTGTCCAAATCTGTAGCAGATGGTTGTCTGGAAGAAATTGCCACTAGGCGATAAATTCAACAGTGTTTAAATATTTTTTTTATTATCTATATTAAAGTAGACTGACATCTGACAATCACTCTTAAAATTTAGAGTTAAGGACAGACAGAAAGGAACAACTGAGATTGTCCAACAATAGCTGAGTTTATAGATGAATATCACCTTTTTTATACACTTAATGAAATTAGAAAGACTTGGTGAAAATAGAAATCAAAATTTTACTTAACAAAATACAATAAAGTAGGATTTTTTTTATTTACTTTCCTATTTTACATAAATATTTACATACATTATTCATGCTACTAACAGTACTGAGATAGTCGTTATAGTCAGCTTAGTTAACAATAAAATACAAAATGAATACTTACAAGGAACTCGTCTCTTATGAAGTACTTGGCCCTAGCAACGTCGGGGTGCTCTCTGGTGTCCGGGCAGGCGTCCGGTGGGGTCACGTAGCGAGAGAACTCCCCAAAGTAGTCCTCCAGCCTGGACTTGCCAGCGAGGATCTTCTCCGCCAGCAAGTCCTGCTTGTTGAGGAACAGGATCACCGATATTGTGCGGAGCCATCTGGAATTATTTAAATTAAAATAATTAAAATATATATATATATTGCATTACACAAGTTTGAAAGTATTCGGTGCTTTTATACAACAAATTTAATACAGACATGGATCAGTGGTTGACTCCATAGAGCATAGGTGCTTCTGTGTCCGCAACCTGGATTTGATATCCAGCAAAGGAGAAATTTGTTTAAAATCATTTCTCATACAACAATTATTGTTTTTCTGGACTAGAAACACTGGTAATTTGGAAGAAATTGCCATTTGGTAATAGACTCACCCTTGCTCAAGGTACAAAGCAGTGTTCATAAATATTATCTTCTTCTTCTTCCTCTCTTTTTAGGCCTGTTTATGTCCTGCTTCAGCTTCCCTCCTGTGACGTGGACTGCCAGCTGTCCTTCCATCTCTTTAGAGGATGTCCTGGAGGTCTGCTTTCTTGGGAGACATTATCCCTGAACACTTTGACGGTTCTTGAGTGTATCATTCTTGCCACATGTTCGTTCCAGAACCCTCTTCTCTGTGGACGCCATCTTACAATATCCTCAATTTCACACAGCCTTTGGATCTCTGTGTTTCGTACTCTATCACGAAAAGTTTTGCCAGCGATGCTGCTGAGTATCTTAATTTTGCTGGTTCAAAAGAGGTTTTTTGTAAGGACAGTATCGGCTCTGGATTCTATTCCAGTGATTATAGAATGAACACATGTCTTGTAGATTCGAACCTTGCTAGGGATGTTCATTTGCTTGTTATTATCATTATTTTTAATACAGAGGTTTGTGGATTTCTCAATAATCATGAAAGATAAATATTATCTGAAGTATATACTAACATACTATACTAACTTTTTTGACCGCGCGACACACAATTTCAGACCTTATGTTCCTTCATAGCATACAAAATTTAATACATCTACTCACTGTTCAAGACATATGTCACTTTTCTTCTCCAAAAATTGTAAAACAAATGCTTCCAAAAACGCTCCAATTAACAGAATGATAAACTTATTCAACTCTTATAAAAAAATGCCGACTTAGACATATTTTTTGATTCACATATTGCATTCAAAAACAAACTTATATCTAACATTGTGACATTATAACAACAAACAACTAGGTACCTACTTATTAATTTTATTTTTCCCAACCACCCTCAACAATATATTTTCTTTTTTCTTCTCAACTTATGAATCTGTCAATATATGTTCATCTAACATGTACACACACACACACACACACACATATACACCCTCCCACTCACACTCTTTCAATGTCTCTTTCACACACACATACATATTGTTACTCTCTCTCTCATGTGCGCACCCACACTAATTCACAATTTTTCACTGTCTTATTTTGATATTAGGTAGAGTACGTAAGAGGTACATGTCTTATTTGTATTTATGCTTATTTCCTTTTAATAAATGTATGCCTGTACTGTGTGCTGTCCTTTGTAAAAATAAATAATAATTTTTATTTCTAACCACATACATACATCACACATACATTATGAGATATGAAACTCACAACACTAAAAAGTAAATCACATGAATAGTAAAAATAAACATTTGAAATGTTAAATAATATCACTTCATAACCTCAAAAGTGATTGGAAAAATTAATTTTCAATTATGTTCACACATATTTTAAGTAATTAAAATTAATTAACCTTTAATCATCATACGCATTTTATCTACCTATAACTATTATGCATAGAAATATTTGGGCATTCTTGTCTGTATCTATGCTAAATAAAATAAAAGTGTGGTGAATATTTTTTCCAGACAGAATATTATGTACAAATCAAGTGAAGTTCACCTGTTGTTCCAGATGCTCTTGAATAGTTCGAGGGATTCCTTTAGACGATTCTGTGTGGGATCTTCCCGAAGCACCATGTTGTACGAGGAACAAGCCGTCACAAATATGATTGCTGTTACATCGTTGAAACATTGAATCCACTTGCGACGTTCATCCCTCTGGCCTCCCACATCAAACATGCTGAAAAGATAAAAAAACGGTTAGAACAAAACATCACACTGTACCAGGTAAATAGTATTGTTTAAGATAATAATATGTGGATACATGTGGAAGTTATGCTTCGCATCATATTTTTCAATGAGAGGACAACACAATTATGCTTAGAAGAAAAACCTATTGTTACAAAGTAATACAAAAGGATTCATATATAGGTCTGAATGCAAAGTCCAACCTAAATACTAAATTCTAAGTACTAACCATGTTTACATTGCACAGTCGCTCACTAAAGTTAGGATATCACGTGACTTCCAAACTTAAGGATGCTACAAAGATTTTTTATAAGAATTCCATTGCAGAAACATATCTAAATACTTAGCGCATGCGTGTTGGCATAAACTAACATTGGCGAACTGTCAAAAAGTAAGGATGACCGCGAGGAACTTTACGAGTGGTTTAATACTAAAATACGAGATGTTTTTGATGCATGAAGATTTTAGCGAGTTCGTTGAATATGTAATTTTGTCAAATCAAATCCCACACGACCATGAGTCCGTCCAACAGAAATGTAAAAATTGATGACAAAATAATTTAAACTGTTGAAGAATATATCTACCTCAGACATAAGTAAAAAATGGGAAAAGAAAACCAGATGACAGAAATACCCAGAAGAATTGGACTTGGTTGGGCAGCCTTCGGAAAGCTCAGTCATATAATGAGAAACAAGGATATCCCCATTAATTTAAAAAGGAAAACCTACGAAGCATGCATCTTGCCTGTGATGACAAATGGTTTGGAAACAATGTCCCTGACCATAAATACTATCCACAAATTGAAATGCGCGCAACGATCCATGGAACGGTAAATGTTGGGCATAAGTCTGAGTGATAGAATAACAAATACAGAAATCAGACGCCGAACAAAAGTCGCCGATATCATGGATCGTATTGCAAAATTGAAATGGCAATGGGCAGGACACGTGGCCAGACAGCCAAATTCAAGATGGACTCCCAAAGTCAAATAGAGGCCACGGGAAAACAAAAGGGGTGTCGGTCAGCCACAGAAGAGATGGTTCGACGATATTGTTGTGGTCGCTGGGAAAAAATGGATTGAAGCGGCACAGGATAGAGAAAAATGGAGACAGTTGGAAGAGGCCTATATCCAGCAGTGGAGAGAAGGCTAGGAAGAAGAAATCCCACACAAGAGTCTCGGCAATCAATAAGAGATGCCGAAAATTCGCTGGAATTTCAGAAGAATCATGACATCAAGCTGTCAGTGTTAGCTTGGTTACATTTGTTTGTGTTGTAATGACAAAAAAAAAACATTTTAAACGTCAGTATAAACTCATATAAAACTATCTGACTTTTCTTCATACACAATAATGTGAAATAATTTGGAATAATTAGGAGCACCAGAGATTCAAAATCTACTCTCTTTTAAATGCAGAGCAACAAATTAACAGTCTCTGAAAGTCCAAATTTTCTAATGATTAGATTATAAAACAGCACTAAAAAAACAACATCAATAAACAAACTAGAAGAGTTGTCAATAGTTTTTTTTTTTTTATTGAATGTAATTTGATTTGAAATTGAATAAGAAAATGGTTAAAACTTACTGAAAGTTAACTTTGTCTACGACGAACTGCGTCTCAAAAATGCCCGAGGTCAACACTCTGCAGCGTAAAATATCCTGCTCTGTAGGTGTGTAATTTCGCTGCTTTATTATATGGACCTGATCCAAGAAACTGTAATGTAAAATAGACAAAGGTTATTCATGAGGAAAAATAAATATATCTTTGGCCATAGACAGACAAACCCTTTCAACAAACTTGATAGGTATTCAATCCCCTCAAAGAAGAATACAACAAAATCGGATTTTAACATAACTACAACATATCGATGGGTTAATACCAAAACATTGTATGTCCACTTTAAACTTTTGAAAAAACGCGTTTGAAAGCTAACAATAATTCAACAATTTAACAACTTATTATTATTGATGTTCCGACTAGTCGGTAATACCGACTATCTTCTTATTCTGTATGTATTTCTCAATAAAATGTTTATGGGGAAAAAAAACTAAATATATCATTATATCAGTGCAATGATGAACCACACTGTCAAATATTTGAACGATACAAGCATTACAATCAATTAGAAGTAGAAGAAGGTCGATATAATATATCTAGAATCTTTTAACATATCAAACTCATTTATGGCAAAGAGGATTTCATTCACTACTTTTCTGACCACTGCAAATATATGTATTGTAAAGAATATTTTACTTTACTAAATAATGATAAATAACCGCAATACAGATAGTTTAGTAAGTAGATATTAAGTATATTTATTATCAACCAAAATAAAAACTTCACCCGTCAAATTAAAAAAAATTCATAGCAGATATTGTGAACTTACTATTTTGCGCAGTCAATTAGCTGGTATTCATTGGATCGCTCGAAGGTGGATTGTACTCCCCGGTCTTTCCAGAGCGCTTCCGTATGATCGTAGAACTCTGGGGGGTAGTCAAAGTCTGGGCCTGACGCCACGTCCTGAATATAATCCACTCGAGCGCGGTTCTCAGGGTGCTCCAGGGATATGGGAGGTGTCAAGGTGCTCATGGCACCGGTTATAGTCTAAAAAGTAACAATAATCAATAATTTATTCCTCTTCTTGCAGTTACTTTAAAGATCAAACTTCAAAACACATATGAGTTTTGACACCCGATTGTATATTTAATTAAATTTCTGTTTGCAGATCTCTTTGAGATTCTATTGGAATTAGAAGATTGAATAACATTCTTAATACTGACTTATTAAGTACGGCAAAAGTATGCAACCATGTATTTTTGTATTAAAACATTGAGTTATTTAATAAAAAAATAGTCGAAAAGTCGTTAAGTATGTAGCTAGGAGCAGATTTTGTGAAACAGGAAACAGTGAATCATCTTATTGTTATTTATCCACATAGATCAATCATATTTGTTGCAAATAAATTCCATTGAAAGGATTTATTTTATTGCATACAAAGAAATTTTTATCTACATTATTTTTATGCATCAAGTATTTAATGTCATTGTTATTTAAATTGTGACGTTGAATATATGACAGATAAAGAATGAATTTATTTTTGGTAAATGAAAAAATACACTATTATGTAATATCGAAAATCAAAGTACATAATAAAAACAAAAAAAATGCAATTCAAAAAAATTTTAAATAATATAGAACATTTTATTTTTTTGTGTAAATCATCTCACTAGGCTGAGCTTGTTCAGAGGAGGCGATAATAAAGCATTTAATAAAAACAAACTGGTCACTTGCTGATCATCTTCAGAATGCGATAAGAAAAATGCTTAAGTCATTGACATAATGATGTGACAAAAAACTTAAGTGAAGAATAACTGGAAGGATAAAAAATACAAAATACTGAGTACTTATAATGGAGATTTGACACTTGGTTTACTTACAAGTATAGCATCCCTAATATTTTTCTTTATATCTTCAATCTTCTCCCGGCGCTCTTTGTCAGAGAATCCATTGACGTGCAGAATTCTCATCTGCTTTACAATGGTGGACTTGCCCGACTCACCAGCACCTAGCAGCAATAACCGATGTGTAGCTCGGTACAACTAAAAATGAGACATTTTATTTTATTACATGATGACAAAACAATATCTAAATAATGTCCATAACAATCAATACCAACTATTCACATGTACATAAACCATGCATGTGAAAAAAATGTGCCTTCAAAGACACATCATTAACTAAGATCATCCACTTGACAGAGTAACAATTTTTTATGGGAATCTGTAAGATTTTGGTTGTATGTAAGCACTGAGTTTATAAAAATTATTGTAGGAATTTGGTATCATTTCAATTAATCAATTATTTAGATTTGTACTGGAGTTAAACATTTATACACTGTCAATGGACAGCAAAAAGAAAATACTCAAAATTTATATTGCATGAATGTACCTGTTTGTCCTTTTGCAGTTGCCTTGTAATGGCGTCACTTCTCCTCTTCTGTGATTTGAGATCATCTCCCTCGGATGTGTCCCCTCCGCCCTTTCCTCCCGGAGACCCAAAGCAACCCATGGCCGACCAGGCTGCCCACCTGAAAATAAAAAATAAATGTATAAATTAAAAAAACAATTCATTTACGAGATAGACTTGATCAAAAACTCTACCTGAAATCAACGACTAATCTGTACATACTGAGAAACGAACCTGGGACCGGTGACTCAGAAATCATATGTAGGTATATCTAACTGAAGAGAGGAAACTGAATATTATGTTTGAGTACACACCACAAACAAATGAAACTATTAAAAAGTGGTACTTATGCATGCATGCATATTTTTGGTCCTAGACTGAAATATTTAGTCTTCTTTCATTAAAATAACCATGAAACAATGGGAATACATATATTATAGTAGCAAACAAGTAAACAAATATCAAAGGTAAACATTTGAATCAATGACAATTTCTTTCAAAAAAATCTACAATAATGCTCTTCAACACTAAATAAAACATAAAAATCAAAGCTCTGAATTCTTACTAGAAATCATATGCAAATCAGTGATGATGTCTCATAAAGATACAATATAATACTCACAAATAGTTTGATACAAGATACAAACTCTCATGCACATATTAATTTCTAGAAAATTTGTGAAATTGATAAATAAGAAAAGTAACACTTAAACTTTACAGAAATAGCTGAAGAAATTTGAAGATTCATACAATATTTAGATACTTTTATATGCATAATTGATTATAATATTCAAACAGACCTACTCTTATATTTACAAACGGATCAATGAATGAATCATAACTGATATTGTTAATAAATATGAATGGAGTAGGTACCTCCCTAGGTAGGTACTTACATATTTAGATAACGTTAAGGTCAGACTACTTCTGATAAGAAACTACGAAAAAATTTGCTCAGGATGCAATAGTATTTAAAAAATTGTAACTTTTTAGTGTGATGTAATATAAATACTTTTTATTCATGTAGTCCAACTGTCGATTGACAAAGTATGAACCCAAGATACGCGAGATTGTATGCACAGTCTATATTTTTCACAGTTTTTCCAACTTTCAAGTCAAAAAACACCAATTTAGAAGCTTCGCAGCATATATGTTCTATGTATGGATTTACTCAGAATTCGGAGTAAAACATTTAGTGTGTCTGTGTGTGTCCCCGTCCTCCCCTTATAACTTTTGATCCGCTCAATTTACAAATTTTAAAATTTCAGAATATATAAATAGTTATATATGGCGGCGAGCAGACATTGGAGTGGTGCCACTCTCTTTTCAACTTATGTTGGGAAGCAGGACGCACTCCTGCGGACTGGAGAAATGCAGTTGTGGTACCTTTGTATAAAGGTAAAGGATCGAAACTCGACTGCAAAAACTATAGAGCCATAAGTTTGTTAAGCTCAGTTGGTAAAATGTACGCAAGGATCCTGGATCAAAGAGTACGAAAGGTTACTGAATGCAAGATATGGGATGTCCAAGGAGCGTTTGTGGGCGGCAGAGGATGTATAGACCAAATTTTTTCTCTACGAATGGTCACAGAGAAGGTTCTGGATAAAAACCAGAAACTTTTCTGTGCTTTTATAGACCTAGAAAAGTCCTATGATAAAGTTGTTAGAGAAAAACTATGGGATATACTATCAGTGTATGGAGTGAAGAGTAAGCTGATACGCGCAATCGCGTCATTATATGAGAACAGCGAAGCATGTGTTCGTGTCAACGACACAGTAACATCGTGGTTCTCGATAAATAATGGTGTTAGACAAGGATGCGTGCTGTCTCCATGGCTCTTCAACCTGTACATTGACTTCTGTATAAGAGCCCTTAAGGATGAAAGCAAGGGTCTGAAACTGAGCACTGTAACAGTGCGTGATTTGATGTATGCAGATGACAAAGTACTGTTAGCTGAAAGTGTGGAAGAGTTACAGTATCTTGTAAGCATGGTATATGAAGGATGCATAGAGAACGGTCTGAGAATGAATGCCAGCAAATCAAAGGTAATGGTCTTTGAAAAGAGTGAAAGCAGAACAGCGTGTAAAATAAGAGTAGAGAATGAATGGCTCGAGCAAGTCGACAAGTATGTATATCTGGGAAGCATGTTTCAACGGAATGGACGACCTGATAAGGATATCGAAAGAAGAGTTATGGCAGGAAACAGAATGAATGGAGGACTGAGACCAGTTATGAATGATCGCAACATATCAAAGGTTGCCAAAGTTGCCATTCATAACGCTATCTTAGTGCCAACGTTGACGTATGCAAGTGAAACCTGGACATGGCAGAAGTCGCACGAAAGCAGAATAAATGCTGTTGAAATGAGATCGCTAAGAATAATCTGCAATAGAACGATGTATGACAGGGTAAGAAATGAGAACATAAGGAAAGAATATAAGATGAAGAAAGATATCATTAATAGAATGAAAGTGAACACACTGAGATGGTTTGGCCACATGGGTAGAATGAATGAGGAACGCCTGACGAAGAAAATATACAATGCGGATAGGATTGGATTGAAAGGCCGGGGCCGCCCAAGAAAGGGATGGCACGACCATGTGAATGATATTTTGAAAGACGGAAATGTTAGAAGCGTGAACAACAGACGAACATGTATAAGACGATGTATGAATGTTGTCGAGGCGATGAATGTATGTCAAGATAGAAGTAAGTGGCGTTCGGTTCTCTCTGCCTACCCCGTAAGGGACATGGCGTGATGGTATGTATGTATGTATAAATAGTTATAGGCCTTCAAAACTTTTATACTCAGAATTTTGAATTTTTGTTTCAGTCAGGGGTTATCAACTTTTGAATTTTTACTTTATTTTTTTATTTATCTCAGAAACCATAAAAGCTAGAACGCTGAAAATTGGTATAAATATAGACAAATACAAAATCTCAAATTTGTTTTTCAAAAAAATTCCACAGTTTCTCAAACATTTTTTATTAAGAAAAACATTTTTTTATGATAAATTTGTGTTTAACTGCCTATATTTTCTAAGTTTTTAAAAATATCGAAAAAAGCCGAAACACCCCAACTAGATAATTTAATATGCTATAAAAAATATTGACATTGCAGTAGTACATCTCAATTTTTTTTTAACAATTTTTATAAAAATTGAATTTAGCGACGACATTGTTTCATACAATTTGTATGGCCCATACACAATATCTAAGACTTAATAGTTTGATACTTAATCTCCAAACATACATACATACATACCATCATGCTGTTTTAATATTCCGGGTAGGAAATAACGACTGACCCCCATACTATCCTATCTTGACATAAATACCTACATGTGTTGTATAGAAAACAAAATATTTTAAAATATTCAATAATTTGGATTTATGGGTTTATACTTTGGTACTTATTCTTCAACTATACATACTATCGCTATCGACAGTTGGATCTCATGTGTTACATGCAACTAGTTTCATGAAAATGCTAAATATTTTCCATACAAAATTTGAATACTTTATGGAGTGACTTATTAGTGAGGAGTTTAGCGTTGCCCACAACCCACTCGTTTTTTTTTTTTTTTTAATTATTGTGTTTTTACTTAGCATGGTAGTATACCTTTCCACAGTTTTAATGATTTTGAATTTTGTAATTTACTTACTGTTCCACAGCATGTCTCGTAGGTAAAATAAGTGCCATATTGAAATTCTATACGTTAAAATGACAAATTTGTGTAGGTTTATAATTTACAAAATTAATTATGTGTATTGCTGAGATATCACGGCAATAGTATAGCAAAAATTTCACATCACATTCACTCGGAATCAGAGAGATCCCACTTAAAGTGCGCCGTTGGTCAAGTACTGCAAGCTACTGAAGCCAAAGTAAACAAATGGTTTCCCATTTCCTTCACCATACGGTGCAACGCATTGCTAAAATATGCCAGTATCCATTAAAATAAACGCAACAAAAAATATACAAAGTCGTTAATTATAATGATTATTTATACAAAAGCGGCAACTTATAAACACATACATGTGAAGTTAATGCCAAGAATAAGGAACGCAAAAACTCATGTAGGTACGTAATGGAAAAGTTATTAACATTGAAATAAACGTCCTTCAAGTGTGAAATTTAACAGCAATGAATGAAATGTGAACTAACTCCACATTCACGATACAAATACATCTTTGAAGATCATTCAATAAACAAAGGTTAGTTGGAATCAGTTTTTTTTTTTTAAATCGTCAATTTTTATTAAAAAATAACTACTTTTCCTTTTCAATTTCAAGTTACAATAATTATAAACATAGTGGGAACCCTCCATAGATGGAATGGGAGCAACAGTTACTGAAATAGGCACTGTGTTGTGCTTCTAAGATTTTATATTAATACTAGTAAAACCCGGCAGACGTTGTCCTTCCTGTTTAATTATTTACCTCCAAATATATAAAAATGGTTGTTCGGTATGTTTCCTTTTTATCACTTAACATTCTTATCTAGATTCGCTAATTATAATTCCGTATTTTTTTCCCTTCCATCCCTACAGTCCCTTCCGTTCCTATTCATTCATTCATTTAAATTTTATTTAATTATTCAAACAAATATAGGTAAGTACATGAACTTTTAGCATTATTCCAGTTTTATATAATAGGTATACCATTTTGTGTATGGGTATATAGGGTTTTTGCCGAACAAACCCACTAAGTATCAATTCAATACCATTTTTTTGTGATATATCGAATAAATAAATTATAATGCATAAACCTTCTCCGGAATGAGCTGAACAAATTTTCAAAGTTTCATCGCAATCCGATAGTAGGTTTGGGAGTACATCATACACATACAAATATACGTAAATCCATTTTTATATATATAGATAATGTTATTCAACCTCACTAGGATAAACCTGTTTCGAGGTTAAATAAAGTCACATTTGTGAAAGACATAAATGGCAAAATTAATATTTAAAACAATAAGTTACTATAAACGACAATGTTGAAAGTTCTCTGAAGCCTTCGGTTCTCTATATAATATTATAATATGATACATTCAGCTTTATTTGTCTCGTGAAAAGTACCGTTATTGGTTACTAGAGTCGCCAGTTGGGTACTTATAAATTACTTGTAACAATAAATTATAATTAAAGTGAAAAATATAGTAACAAATAGGGTAACCATGACTATTGCAGATGTAATTCAAAAACAACTGAACAGAAAAAAAATTAAATTTTCAATTAAGGTTAAGAGTGAAAAAATATGTTTGCAATCCTCAGTCAATACAGATATCTTGATATTTTTTTTTAATTTATTGAGCAATTGCATAATTTAATGTAGTCGGGAAGAATATTCACGGCCGACCGCCGTGGCACAGTTGGTAAGCCGTTCGGTTTCTGTGCGGACGTCCTGGGTTCGATTCCCAGCTGAGGAGTATTTATTAAGATTTATTTCTCACGCAAATATTGCCTCTCTGGGCTGGAAACACTGGTTAGTTGGAAGAAATTGCCATACAGCAATAAACTCGCCACTTGCGCAGGGTGCAAGGAAGTTTTATTACTATTAATATTGAGAATGTCTTGAGATTTATTACCAACATGACATACAATGAACCAGATTTATTTGATCCCATCGAAAAATGACTAAATACGATGGGTACAGTATTTTTTAATAGCTTGAAAGCCATACAAACCACCACCCATTGTCCCTAGTGGGGTAGGCAGCAGAGAGAACCAAATGCCACACTATCCTATCTAGGCAATCATTCAATGTTGCTTTAAACATTTCCCTTTTTTTTGATATACCATTCACGTGATCATGCCATTTGTTTTATGACCGAACCTTATGTATTATTCTCATTGGTCGTTCATTTTTAATACAGCCGGACCACTTTGCCATATTGATTTTTGTTCTGTTAACAAAACCCATTCTTCACCTTACACAATAGTCATATTTTATTCTTTCTGAACTCGATCATCACCTATACTAAACACACATAAATCCCTGAATGGTATACATAGATCTGTTAAAGTCACTTGAAAGATATATTTATCTGTTACATAAAAATGAAGAAAATAAAAAAATTGCAGAAATCTATATGCTAGCATAAAAGCCCATATAACAATTGGTAAATCCTAAGTTTACTTGTGCCAATACCAATTGGTAAATCCTAGGTTTACTTGTAGCAACACTAATTGGTAAATCCTAGGTTTACTTGTACCAATCTGTGCGGTCGTCCTGGGTTCGATCCCCAACAGAGGATAAATTTATTTAAATTAATTTCTCACGCTAATATTGCTTCCTCTGGGCTGGAAACACTGATTAGTTAGAAGAAATTACCAAATGGCAATAAACTCGCCACTTGCGCAGGGTGCGAGGAAGTGCTCATTTATTTATATATTTTAAATCTTAAAATTTACCAATATAAGTTAGTAAATGTTGTGGTTGTGGTTGACTAGTAGAAATTAGAAATTAGTTAAAATAAGTCCGCCACATTGGGTTAATTTTTTTGCATAATAAAAGAGTTTTATTATTATTATTAAATGTAAAGTTTTATATAAAATGTGACGATTTTTCAGGCTCTTATCATCAGATATTGATACATGCCAGATTTTACCAACGACTGTTGGTAAATGTTCATATAATAACCTCAAATGACAATGGTGTTCATAACATTTTTTCTGTAACCAATTTCCATTCGATTTATAAAGAAACTTGCTCATGTAAGTCACTTTTATTATTGAATACTAACTGAACCTTACCAAAAAATTCAGGTAAATGTAGATAAACGTACACATACTACCTATTACTTCGTTGTTGTATTTTGTTGCATTCCATATAATTTTCAGTTAGGTTGAGTTAGTCTTTAATAATAGCGACATGCATGAGCAGGTTGCTTTATAAATTTAAAGTAAATTCGTTCAACGTCTAAACATGACTATTTTGCTACATTTACCGTGTCTCTGAGGTAAAACCTAAGATTAACCGAGTGAATGCTGGTAAAACTTCGAAATTTACGATGATCACAGGACAGTTTGGACTTCTACCAATAAGACTTGGTATACCTTAGGTTATACTGGAAAATATTAAGATTCATCGTAGTTCGAGCTTTTACAGTAACATATACAGAAAGGTCAAAGTTCTTAATATAGCTTAGATTAACTATGGGAAATTCAATATATAAGTAGAGTGTAATTATCTTTTTTTTTGAAAAGTTAATGAACTATTAACATAAGTTGAATTTGTTTCGAGAGACAAGCGTACATGACTACAAACAACATGCAAGTATTATTACAATAATTAATATTTTTCTATACAAATCCAATGCAAACGCATAGGAAGAAACCAAGTAATAATGATAAAGTTTGCGGGAATATAACACTCCATGATGGTGTTGTAGTTAACGCGATACAGGTGGTTTTTCAATAAATTATTATCAGAATTTGGACACTCTGCGTCGAGAGGAACAATGTAGAATATTAGTTATTCAAAAGTTTTGTCCTAAACAAGACAATTGTGTCGTGTGAGATGTATTCGTATGCAAATTAATGTATTTATTTCGGGCGAGTCTAAGAGTTGTTTAAAACAGAAAAGAACGTGGACATTAGACACCGACCGACACTGCCGTTTGCTTCAAACCAACGATGCCAAGATATCGCATACAATACACATTACAATGTTTCAATTCTAGACATTCCAAAATTTTTTAACGGCAATTCACAAACATTACTCATGATTTTCAAAACATTTGAATCATACATAAGACAGTCATAAGAAGTTTTAATGATTCTATAAAACCATCCAATATGACTACTAATATTTTCAGAATTATGTTTTTGGCACATTTCAATCAATTCATATTAGATCATCAATAATGAGTTAATTGAAACCGGTAGTATCAAAAAACTCGTTTGTAGTTGAAATAAAGTAAATTTGTATGAAATGAAATCATCCAATACTACATTAAAATTTATTGATTGTAATGAAAATGACAGTTGCCATCACGATGTATCTAGGCTAGACAAAGAGATCTGAATGACTCTCTATATCCTCTCTTAGCATATTTTTTGGTTTCATTCATGTAAACGCAAATAAAAATCAACTCCAATTAGCCGTGTTACAATGTCAAAAGCTTATCATTAAATCTTTAATTTGAATGTTTAATTTCATCTTGAAATGAAAAAAAAAACACAACTCCCAACGCATAAAACCCACATTCAAATATATGCTAAAAACACCAACTAGAGGCCTCGCAGCATATATGTTCCCATACATGGATTTACTCAGAATTCGGAGTAGAACATTTTATGTGAGTTTTGTGTGTCTGTGTGTCTGTCCCCCCCCCCTTATAACTTTTGATCCACTCAATTTACAGAGCCCAAAATTTCAGAATATATAAACAGTTATAGTCCTACAAAACTTTTATACTCAGAATTGCGAATTTTTGTTTCAGTCAGAGGTTATCAACTTTTGAACTTTTGGTTTACTTTTCCATGTATCTCAGAAACCATAAAAGCTAGAACGCTGAAAGTTGGTATAAACATAGACAAATACAAAATCTCAAAATAAGTTTTTCTTAAAAAATTCCAGGGTTTCTCAATCATTTTTTATTAAGAAAAACATTTTTTTTTGATAAATTTGTGTTTAACTGCCTATATTTTTTGTGTTAACTGCCTAAGTTTTTAAAAATATCGAAAAAAGCCGAAACACCCCAACTAGATAATTTAATATGCTATAAAAAATATTGACATTGTAGTAGTACATCTCAATTTTTTTAGTGACGACATTGTTTCATACAATTTGTATGGCCCATACACAATATCTAAGAAGACTTAATAGTTTGATACTTAATCTCCAAACATACATACATACATACCATCATGCTGTTTTAATATTCCGGGTAGGAAAAAACGACTGACCTCCATACTATCCTATCTTGATTTAACTGCCTATATTTCCAATTTTTTTAAAAATATCAAAAAAAGCCGAAACACCCCAACTAGAAAATTAAATTTTCTATAAAAAATTTAAACATTGTATTAGCACATCTCAATTTTTTTTTAACAATTTTTATAAAAATTGAATTTAGTGACGACATTGCTTCATATAATTTGTATGGCAGTCGCCTATACACAATATGTAAGAAGACTTTATAGTTTGATAGGTACTTAATCTCCAAACATACATACATACCATCATGCTGTTTTCATATTCTGGGTAGGATCAAAGGACTGACCTCCATACTATCCTATCTTGACATACATTCCTAGGTACATGTGTTGTATAGAAAACCAAATATCTTAAAATATTAAATAATTTGTATTTATGGGTTTATAGTTTGGTACTTATTCTTCAACTATACATACTATCGCTATCGACAGTTGGATCTCATGTGTTATATGCAACTAGTAAGTACCTATATAATCTATATTCTGAAAAATATTTTCTTCTTTTGTAACATTTAATGAAATTTTGTATGTAAAAATATGGTTTGTGTAGCATTGCACCCCCCTGCTCACAGACTGGAATAAAAAAAAATATTATTATTATTATTATTATAACTTAATTCCACTGTTTATTTAGACTACAACTGGTTTCGTGCTAAGCACATTTTCAAGTAGTAAATATACATAAGTTTTTAATGTTAATTAAAAATTTTAAGAAATTTTAATGGAATTCCATCAAGAACTTTCGATCAAAAAATTAAACTAATTAATTATGCTGGAAACAGTTTTAACGTGCATTGTCACCGGTTATACACAAATTCTGAAAGTTTCAGAGCTCTGACCAGTGGGGTAGTAAAAATTAAAGTTAAAAATCGATTGCAAAATTCCAGTACAGACAAGTGAAGTAAAATGAAAGGGTATAAAAAGGAATGTAAAACAAAAATGAGATTCTGATAGGAAAAAGTTATTAATGAGTGTTTACATCTGGACCACACCGCCTTCAATAAAAACTATAAAATTAGCAGCAATAAATTAAATTGGTCATTTATTTCATTTGATGTTGCTAAAAAGATCCGCTACTGAGTTCCAACATGCAATCAAACTAATATAGTTAAATGAAGACATGACTAAGGATTGCTTCACAAGTAGACGACCTGATATTATTATTTAAAAAATTGTAGGTATTATATAAATTCCGTGATAAACTTTATCACATAGTTCTTTCCCTCGTGCATCGTATTTATTGATATTTTATCAAACCAATTAAGAAGATCGATCGGTTTCAAAAATTAAGAAGATCGATCGCGTATGAACAGCTTCTTCATGGGATAAAATCTAGTGTTTTACCCATAACAGAAAAATAGTACCTAGTAATTGTACCATAAACAAGTAAAAGATAGTAAACAAACTGAAAATGAAATTGTATTTCTGACCCTATCTAATGGTGTCTGTGTAATAGTAGAACTATTTATGAGAAAAGAGGATTTCATTTATAAATGATGATGAATTTTAAGAGAACAATAAATATATTGTTTACCTACATCACTTGGTTATTTTCAAAAGTTATTTCCAAATGTGGATATTATGTGGATATACTTACACACTTTTGTATGTTTTAAGAAATTATAATTACTTTTGGTAATGAATTGTAAAACTTAACAATCAAGATGAGTCAACAGCAGTGGCAAAGTGGTACACCGTTTAACTTTTGTGCCGGAGTCATGATATTGATTCCCATCAGAGGAGAGATTTGTTAAACTATATTTCTTACCCAATTCTTGCTTCTATGCACTGGTTAGGTAAAAGAAATGGTAGTAATAAACTCACATCATAATCTAAAGTAATAAAGCAATCAAAATGTTAGTGTCTGTGTGTGTGTGTGTATGTGTGTGTGTGTGTTTGTCTCACGCCTTCTGAAAAACCAAGATCATCTAAAAATCTAATTTATGTGCGAACGTGTACCTGTATACCTGATGCAGTGTCACGCTAAAAATAATGCGATAAAAATGCTGAATTTTAAAAATATTTCAATAATTATTTTTTTCATACAAAATTTTCCAAGTGTCAAAAAAGTGTACATTTTGCACGCAAATATCTGTTAGTTTAAAAGTTAGAAGTACGTATTTACACGAAAAAAATTTACTTTCAAGTATAACTTAGCGTTTAAGTGAAAAACATGGTGAATATTTTGTATAATTATAATGTTTAACTCATTTTTAAAGTAAGCGTTTTGTACATAAACGCCGCCATTTTAATATTTTTTCATACAATATTTCATTTTCCTACCGAATGAATATGTTCTTGAAAATAATAAACCTTTGAAATAAATGTAATTATGAAATAATAAAATGAAACACAAGACATTACAGCAAGTTTTAAGATGTATATTGTAAAAGTCTGTTAATTATTAGTAAAGATATAGGCATAATAAAATTGCATAATTTGTATATAATATTTGATATTTCGGACAATTTTCATTTTTATGGCATCGAACAAACCAATGTAGGTACCTACATATTATTCAAAAAATGTCTACAAACCATTTGATATTTTTTACATGTTCTATGGTTACTATGGTAACGGACACATTCTAATATTCAAATAAAATTTGTTATAAATCGAATTCGAATTAATTTAGAACATCATTGTAGGTAGGTACCTACATACTTAATACTACTTAAAAACCAACAATATACTAATTTCGTATAGGAAAATTTAAACTATCTTAGGTTAACTACAATACACATGTCATTCAATCTACAAACTATTTCCTATAGTGAAATTCTTCTTTTATTTAAGTAGTCCTTTGGGTGATTTTTTATACAAACTATTTCTTGGAGTTTAATTCTTCTTCCTCTTCTTTTGTGAAGTCATTTGGGACAGTTCATAAATAAACTATTTCCTATAGTCTAATTTTTCTTTTTCTTAATTTATGTAGACATTGGGTGAGTTTTTATACAAACTATTTCCTATAGTCTAATTCATCTTCTTCTTCTTCTTTTATGTAGCCCTTTGGGTGAGTTTTTATACAAACTTATTCCTATTATCTAATTTTTTTTCTTCTTATTTTATGTAGACCTCTGGGCCAGTTTTGATACCAACTATTTCTTTTAACGTATTTCTTCTTTTTCTAATTTTATGTAGACCTTTGTTGAATTTTGTATAAACTAACTTCCTATAGTCTAATTTTTCCTCTTTTATGTAGACCAAGGGAGAGTTTTCATGCAAACTTTTCCTTTAGTCTAATTCTTCTTCGTCTTCTTTTATGTTGACCTTTGCGTTAGTTTTTATACAATCTATTTCCTGACGCATAATTATTCTTCTAATATGTAGACCTTTGGGTCAGTTTTTATATTAACTACTTTCTATAGTCTAATTCTTCTTTTTCTTATTTTTTGTAGATCTTTTGGTTAGTTTTTATACAAACTATTTCCTTTAGTCTAATTCTTCGTTTTCTTATTTGATGTAGACGTTGGGTGAATTTTATATAAAATATTTCCTATATTTCAATTCATCTTCTTCTTCTTTTATGAAGACCATTTGGTCAGTTTTTTATATAATACATTTACTATTGTGTAATTCTTCTATTGCATCTTTTATGTAGACCATTGGGTCAGTTTTTATTACAAACTATTTGTTATAGTCTTATACTTATTCTTTGTTTTCATTTAGTCTTTTGGGTTAGTTTTAAGTCTTATAGTCTATTGTATAGAAATATTATAAACAACATGCACACTTGACGAAAATACATAAAACGAATGGGATGTGACCATCACTAGAATCTTCTCAATACTTTTTTTCAATCGAAATTTACACCATTTATTATATCATCATATATTGCTTAATTTTCAATAACTACATATTTGATTTTGATGACAATATAATAAAAAATCGGGGTTGTGGCCATTACTGGACTCTTCACAACGTTTATATTCAAATTAAAAACTATTTAAGTCTTCTTCTGTAATGTAGATCAGTTTTCTTGTGCAAAAATATAATAATCCAGTGGTATGCACACTTGACGAAAAATATAAAAACGAATGGGATGTGACCAACACTAGAATCTTTTCAGTAAGTACTTTTGTTTATTTAATTTTTAAGCCATTTCCCATCATCCAAAATTACTAAATATTTAAAACACATTTGCGTTCGATGACAATATATAAAAATAGGGGTTGTGGCCAAATCCAAACTCTTTACAACGTTGTCTCTTTATAATCAGTCATATTTAAAACCATTTACCATAGTTCATGCGTGCAGAAATTGTATGTACCTACTTATATATAAAAACAAATGGGTTGTGGCCATCACTTGAACATTTTACATCGCTTAAACTCAATTAAATTTCAAACTACTTTTCATACTACGAATTAGCAAATATTTTTTGTGACAATCTATATTATAAATTTGAATGTTTGTATGTATCTATGTATGTGTTGAATGCGCTCCTAAACCGCTCATCCGATTGCGATGAAACTTTGGTGAACTGTCGAGAGTATACCAGGGATGGTTTCTGGATCAAAAAATTTTAACTTCTTCTTCTTCTTCATCGAGTTTTAGGTCATTTTACCTATGAAGGTGGACTATCCTGGGAACCGTTCATCCGATTGCAATTAAACTTTGGTGAATTGTCGATCGTATGCCCGGGATGATTTCTGAATTTAAAATATTTTCTTCTTCTTCTTCTTCATCGGGTATCAGGTCATTTTACATATGAAGGTGGACTAACCTGAGAACCCTTCATCCGATTGCAATGAAACTTTGGTGAATTGTCGAGCGTATGACCGGGATAGTTTCTGGATTAAAAATTTTTTCTTCTTCTTCTTCTTCATCGGGTATCAGGTCATTTTACCTATGAAGGTGGACTATCCTGGGAACCTTTCATTCAATTTCAATGAAACTTTGATGAATTGTCGAGTGTATGCCCGGGATGGTTTCTGGATTTAAAAAAAATTCTTCTTCTTTTTCTTCATCGGGTATCAGGTCATTTTACCGATGAAGGTGGACTATCCTTGGAACCGTTTAATCAATTTCAATGAAACTTTGATGAATTGTCGAGCGTATGACCGGGACCTACTGAAGGGACGGGAGGTAATGAAGGGACGGGAGTAACTGAAGGGACGGGAGTAACTGAAGGGACGGGAGTAACTGAAGGGACGGGAGTAACTGAAGGGACGGGAGTAACTGAAGGGACGGGAGTAACTGAAGGGACGGGAGTAACTGAAGGGACGGGAGTAACTGAAGGGACGGGAGTAACTGAAGGGACGGGAGTAACTGAAGGGACGGGAGTAACTGAAGGGACGGGAGTAACTGAAGGGACGGGAGTAACTGAAGGGACGGGAGTAACTGAAGGGACGGGAGTAACTGAAGGGACGGGAGTAACTGAAGGGACGGGAGTAACTGAAGGGACGGGAGTAACTGAAGGGACGGGAGTAACTGAAGGGACGGGAGTAACTGAAGGGACGGGAGTAACTGAAGGGACGGGAGTAACTGAAGGGACGGGAGTAACTGAAGGGACGGGAGTAACTGAAGGGACGGGAGTAACTGAAGGGACGGGAGTAACTGAAGGGACGGGAGTAACTGAAGGGACGGGAGTAACTGAAGGGACGGGAGTAACTGAAGGGACGGGAGTAACTGAAGGGACGGGAGTAACTGAAGGGACGGGAGTAACTGAAGGGACTGGAGTAACTGAAGGGACGGGAGTAACTGAAGGGACGGGAGTAACTGAAGGGACGGGAGTAACTGAAGGGACGGGAGTAACTGAAGGGACGGGAGTAACTGAAGGGACGGGAGTAACTGAAGGGACGGGAGTAACTGAAGGGACGGGAGTAACTGAAGGGACGGGAGTAACTGAAGGGACGGGAGTAACTGAAGGGACGGGAGTAACTGAAGGGACGGGAGTAACTGAAGGGACGGGAGTAACTGAAGGGACGGGAGTAACTGAAGGGACGGGAGTAACTGAAGGGACGGGAGTAACTGAAGGGACGGGAGTAACTGAAGGGACGGGAGTAACTGAAGGGACGGGAGTAACTGAAGGGACGGGAGTAACTGAAGGGACGGGAGTAACTGAAGGGACGGGAGTAACTGAAGGGACGGGAGTAACTGAAGGGACGGGAGTAACTGAAGGGACGGGAGTAACTGAAGGGACGGGAGTAACTGAAGGGACGGGAGTAACTGAAGGGACGGGAGTAACTGAAGGGACGGGAGTAACTGAAGGGACGGGAGTAACTGAAGGGACGGGAGTAACTGAAGGGACGGGAGTAACTGAAGGGACGGGAGGTACTGAAGGGACGGGAATAACTTAAGGGACGGGAGTAACTGAAGGGACGGGAGTAACTGAAGGGACGGGAGTAACTGAAGGGACGGGAGTAACTGAAGGGACGGGAGTAACTGAAGGGACGGGAGTAACTGAGGGAGGTACTGAAGGGACGGGAGGTACTGAAGGGACGGAAGGTACTGAAGGGACGGGAAGTACTGAAGGGATGGGAGTAACTGAGGGAGGTACTGAAGGGACGGAAGGTACTGAAGGGACGGGAAGTACTGAAGGGATGGGAGGTATTAATTGAATGACGGTATTAATGGGACCTTGAAAGATAGAAACTGAAAATATTAGATGTCTGAATAATTAGACATAAAGTCTGAATAATTAGACATAAAGTCTGAATAATTAGACATAAAGTCTGAATAATTAGACATAAAGTCTGAATAATTTTGATTATCTCTGTATACCTCGAATATAGAAACACGGTAATAGTACCTACATATGAATGCAAACTGTACTACATGTAACAGCTAACATGAATTATAACATTACTTAAATCTAGGTAAGTAGATATACCAAATATGTACCTACTTAAATTGATTACAGTGGATATGTAATGTACAGTGAACAGCCCTGAAGAGGGGTTTTATTTGATTTGTGTTTTAATAATAGAATAGGTTATAATATTAATTGTCTACATTCTGGTGCTATTTATATATCCAATACACACTGTGAACAAACAAAAACTATTTCTTCATTTGTGGTCTACATGCGGTCAATATTGATTTTATCATCACGTCCCTTGGTAGGTACTACTGCCTTATATAAAGTTGTACACCTTTCTACCTAAGGTATTAATTGACATCGCAATTTATTTTGCAGATGAAATAATATCATTAGAAAAACAATATGAACCAAGAAAGTATATTTTTATTTTGTATACATAGCTTCTCCCCGGGCAATTAACAGGTACAATGTCAAATATTAAATTAACACGCACCAAATAAGTTTCCACATTCTGGAGACATGTGACATTTATCATCTCATAGATCTCGAATGAAACACAATTAAAAGGTGTGTCTCCACCGGGAATCGAACCCGGGACCTTTGGCTCAGAAGTCAGATACCCAACCAACTAAGCCACAAAGACCGACATATTATCACCACCATGAAAATATATGCTTCGAAACAATTACAGTATATTGAATATAATGAACAATATATTAAAAATTTCTAGTAAAAATATATGAATTCAGAACTCTTAATACAAGTTTAGATGGGTCGATGGCAGAGCGGTTAGCGCGATGGGCTTGTAATCCAGTGGTCGCGAGTTCGAATCCTGCCTCGACCAATTTCGTTCACCTATAGCACAAGCATTTATGCTTAATTTAGGGAATGTATTTGGCCACATTGAAAGAATGAAAAATTAATGAGGAACATAAAAATTCTGAATGACTGGAATGGAATAAAAAGGAAAAGTCAACCGAGGAAAAAATTTTCATGCTCACATGAATGAGATATTGGGAGGAAGAAATAGTAGAAGTTAAAAGAGTTTATATGGAGGTAAAAGAAGCAATGATTTCCATCAGAATGCTTAATTCAAATCTGTCTATCCAGTTCCACATGACATAATATATACTTTTGATACAATATACAAAACAACATCATTTCATAGAAGATGGGAATTTTTAAGATCAAGAAATTAAATACAATCAAACGGATTGATTGAATCAAAATAAAATAAAATAAGAATATCTCTTACTGTCACTGTTCATAAAAAAAATATAGACTAATACCTACTCAATAATACAATCATATAATTTTGTAATACTCTGTTTTTAATATTTATAAACAATGAGAAATAAAGGGTTTTCTTTAAAATGCCATCTTGTTTCAATTAATCAGCTTGTAGTAACAATTGAATTTGAATTTATGAAATCAGACACCCCTGTGCTGGAGGAATGAATGTGCAGCTTACCACACAATATTACTTTATAAATGGAAACACCATCTCAACGCAAACTACTTAACTGATATCTGAAATATTTCAATTTATTTATACAAAAAATTGAAAAAAATAAGTCTCTGCGATTCCAAAATGATTTTAAAATACCCAAATGTAATACAGGACAATTACAAAACAACTACATTTATTTGGGAATAAAATTTTTCAATTGCCTCCCAAATGAATTAAAGCAGATAAAAGAATTTAATAAATTTAAACATAAATTAAAATTGCACTTAACTTTCTAAAATAGTAGTTTTCGATTTTGTTGTTTTGATTTGTTTCAATTTCCAGTATTTTCTTTTTTTATTTTTGAATATGTGTTTTGATATATTTGAATCGTCTATAATTCTATATTACTCATTTTTCAATTATTTTCATGTTTTTCTTTTTTTTGGTTTGAATATGTATTCTGATATGTTTTCTCATTTGAGTATTCTTCTTTTTCATTTATTTTCAACCTTTTTATGATGTTTATTTGTTTTTTTTTTGTTCATGTATGATTTGATTTAATTACTTTTACTTTTATGTTGACTTTGCTTTGTATTGATATTTTTTATTTTGTTATAAAGTGCTTCCCTCATCAAGCACAAGATTGTAATCTTTTTGATGAGGTACTGCAGGGAAAAATATGTAAGAATATTATTACTAGTGAATTTATATATTGATTTGTATTATAAAATATATTAAAAATAAAATAAAAATAAATAATAAAAATAAAATTTCTTGTTATATAAAATACTTTTAATATTCATCATATTATATAACTTTTAATATAGACCTTTTAAAGTCAAATTAATATAAGAAAGTAAATAATATGTTGTTTGGTATTATGAGACAACATATTATTTACTTTCAATAAAAACAGTTGGGGAAAGACCTATTTCTAACTTCATAGATAGTTTGATTTGTTCATGTTTAAAGATGTTGAAACTATTCACTGATAATTTTTGTTTTTAAAGGTTCTAAGTATTGGACACCTGTCCTGAAGGAAGAAGAAGCAGAGGGAGACCTAGGATGAGATGGCTGGACGACATCGAGGGTGATATAAGAGCGATCGGACATACAAATTGGAGGAGACTTGCTGTCAACAGGACGGGATGGAGGCAGTTTCTTGAGGAGGTCAAGGCTCGCACCGGGCTGTAGCGCCATTGCTGATGAAAGGTTCTGTTTCATTCATTAATTAAACTTTTACAGAAAAAAAAGGTAATCAATCAAGCCCAACTAGACTTTGTTTTTTTTAATAATAAAAGAATAACCTAAAAAAATGGAATAACTGACAAAACACTGTTGGAGATACCTATGTATTATAAATAAAATGGCTAGTTTTTGTACGATGAATTAAATATATATTACATTATAGGCATTATGCAATACAGTGATTATTAACCGGGGTGCCAGCACCCTTTGTGGGTTTTTTAAATTTTTTATTCATTTAAGGAGCACTGCAGAATTTCAAGTAAGCATTGAGTCAATATAGAGTATGCAACACTGCACATATAACCATTGTAAAAATTGTTAAAACTACTTGTGCAACAAAAAGAACAGAGAGGAAATAAACAAAGATATGTTTTTAAATGAAAATGATTTTCCAACACTTAGAATATTTTAAAAAAAACAGGGGGGGGGGGCACTGGATAATTTTACTGTGGTATAGGGGGCGATTCTTTCAATACGGTTAAGAAACACTGATGTAATTGATCAAATAAAACATGAATGCTAGCACATGAATACATGGATGAACTTCTGAATCCATACAATACTTAATTACACTAGAAAAAATTAAACACGCTTTCTTATAATTAAATTCTTATACAAGGGTAAAAATAAGTATATATTTTTTATACAAGGATAATTGAATCTGTTAACGACATCGTAGAGTCATTACATGTCAAATCATCCAGCCGTGTCACCCATGGTCTCAGATTTTGTTGATATTTTTTTTATTTGTTCCTTTTGACATCCTTATTTAACAATGCAAAATATCATTTTGATATCTTATATACTTTTCGAGATATGATTTTTTTGAAATTGGTTAAAAAATGAACGGAGGGCTATTTCCGAGGCCTTGCATTTTTTTGACACCATAGTATAAAAACATCATAACTTTTTCAATTTTTAATGTATCTCAGTATTTTTTTCTTTATTATTCTAATAAATAAATGCAGATTTATGTAAATATACAATTAATCATTCAAATCTTATACATTTTATATAAAAAAATGTAAAACTTGTGTTCTTCGGTTATTTTTTTGCAAAAAATATTACATCCAAGAATTCTAATATCTCCAATGGGACAGCAAATATCAAAGCCACTCAACATTTTTTTAATGAAAATACTATAATGATTATTAATGAATAAAGAAAATCATGGCTTTTTGAGTGACAATGTTAAAAATGTGACTTAGAATGCGAAAAAAGGTAAAAATTGATAGGCGACCAGATTTTATTTTATTCAAAATGTCACCTGATCATCTCAATTTTTTATTATAAATACAAATATGATTCATATAGCAATTATAACTTGGTCTCCTTTCTTATTTATGACACATCTTTTTTCTCTCAATATTATAAGTCAAAATTTATCAATACAAATGGAATTAATCTTCAAAAGTGTTAATGAATGAATGAATGCCACTATTCCACGCATATGTGATTCCCATAACACGTTATTCTCAGCTGGGGTGGACATCTTCAGTGCAAAATATGAAAGGTTTCGTGAAGAAATACTGAAAGTGATATGCTCTTAAATTCCCCCCCTCCCATCCCTCCTTATCTCATCAGTCCCATACCTAATTTTAATTTCTTAATTATAATTTTTTTTTGTCTTTGTTTGTTGATTTCTTTGTATGAACTGTCTTTTGTTATTGTTGTTAACTTATTATTGATAGAATGCTTTTATTGGCTCTGACTATTTCATTTAAATTGTATAATCAAAACTGTAAATGGGCTGTTTGCTTCCCAAATATTAAATAAATATATTAACATAAATTTTACACCCCATTAATAAATCCCACATTCATTATATTATCATAGCACAAATCACACTTGCCATATTAAACAAATAAATCAAAAAAAAAATTGAGGATACTCTAATCAAAGTTTTCTTCATTTTTGTTATTGTCAAAAGAAATTCGTAAAAATACTCCTGGGGCGACTACTCAAGACACATTCTTAATACATCCTTATCTTGTCTTAATCTTAAAAATGTATAAATCAGTACTCGATTATAATCTTATTTTAATCTCTCTCTTCATTTAATCATAAAAAATTGTTAATATCAACGTTTAGATAACATTTAGGTGAAATTGTCATTAATTGTTGTATAATTTAATTAACATCGCACGCCGTACATAGCACACACACAGATACATTGTGATGAAACTTTCAGAATACTATCTCAGCATTATACTAGTTGATAATCTGCAATAAAAAAAAATAGCCTTAAAAATTGCGAAATCATAACTCCCCACTATATCCCCTTGGGTTAGTGAAGAGTAAAAAACAAACAAAACATATATGGGTGAATACTATGAAAATACATATAATAAAAAAAAATAGTCAATTACTTAATTGAAACCACTCTGCGATAGATTAATTTAGTCTGTAAGTGCCGGTATAAATAAGTTGTGTTTTAAAAGTAGCCTTTAATTAATAACAAGTAAATAACGGTTACTCGATGATGCCAAAAATAACTGGTGAACACATGACAAGATGTTAAAAGGCGAAGAGCTAGGCAGGGAAATCTCTTAGTACAAAACAGACACACAGACAACTTACACATCCAATTAGCACGGCCTGCAAAGCAAACAATAGCCAATGGAATGCCTATATACGACACAATACCATGTGATCCTCAAGGACAGAGAAATTCATCATCACTAAACCTATTCTACCAATAATTATTCGTCCATCGAATCCATTATATTTATTGATTGAAAAAAATGTGAACTTGTAAAAAAAAAAAAAATTTACATCACTAATGTGCAAAACTATCACGTCGGGGTCACCAATTTGAGGGTATATGTCGGGAGTCACCAATTTGGGGGTATAATGTTAATTTATTCTATTTATCAGGATGGATTATATTGCATAGGTGCGTGTTCAAAAGGATTCTATTTTATTTAAAACATATACCTCCAAGTACGATGTTGCTTATGTCTGATCATTAAATAATTGATAATACATAATTTATAGTGATGAAGGGTTTCAATCAAAAGAGCTACTTACATGATCAACACTAGTTTATTCAAAATAAATGAAATTAAAATATAAATAATAACTTAATTAATTTGTGATGTCGTGGGTCGGAACTAATAGATAAAGATTAAACGCGACTCTACTCTATTGAATGATCAACACATGAATAAAGATAATCTGTCGGTCAGCTCGTATCAACGACGGTGGGCTATAGTCCGTTGATCCTCGTCAATCTTCGGGAGTATCCGAGAATCCTGTGGCCATACATGTTGCAACAAACAAGGCGCTGCTACAATATCGTCATGGCATTTCCCACAATTTGAGGTAACCAGCGATAGATGTGTGCCGGTGTGCATTACCATATAAAAATAAAAAACTACATATGCGTGTATTCTCACACACCAGTCTCGACTTACCTAAGGCAACAATCAGAATGGATCGTGAACCTCATTTCTAAACTATATGGGATGGTATTTTGCCTCTTGTATTTTCCGATACCCGAAAACGATAATAGAAAAGAATGGAAGCACTATTCGAAGCTGGTGCTGCACAGCGAAAATACATGTTAGATGGTTCGATGGCAGAGCGGTTAGCGCGCTGGGCTAGTAATACAGTGGTCACGAGTTTGAATCCTGCCTCGACCGATTTCGTTCACCTATAGTACAAGCATTTATACTTAATTTAGGGAATATAGGAAGATGTATATGTACTTGTTTAACAAATTAAATTAATTCATTTTTATTAAAAAAATATATATGACGCAAAAGTATAATGGAAATTTCTTAATAATGTGGCATTTTCCAGTAGTAGAGAAAATCCTTTTTTTTCTTTTTCTTCTCCCTTTTGTTGGATTTTTTTTTAATACAGATGCTGAGGCATTTTTATCCCTTCATTCGGTACCAGTAATACACACCGTGTCCTGTAATTTAGTTAGGCAGGGAGAACTTCTGTCTTTACAAAAACTCATCGCCTTCTAAATATTTTTATAAATGCCATCTACATATTATTATTAGCACTTCTAGCATTTCCTTATTTCAGAATATTGTTTACAATATTAGTTGATCCAGTGGTATATTGGCCATTCTTCATTCATGTCGCCAGTAATATAACCGTAAATATAAACACCTTATAAAAACAAATTATGCAGAAATCATATCATTTTGCTTTTACTAAATATGATGAACAAGTATCATCAACATTTTATAAGGTTTTAATTTCTTTTAATAGTGTCACTATAGTGACTTGTGACTAACTTCAGAAGAATAAAAGTCCTAAATATCCACCCGTTTCCATCCTATACATTCCTCTTCAAGCCATTTAATAATTAATAAATGCGTATTTTACTTCAATAAAATGTATTTCTTAGTATATTTTAGAACTGGCTGTGGATGCCTTCGTTGAAAGAATTACATGACGTATATAATTTGACTAGAGATGCAGTCAAAGACATGACCGTCTTACGTATGATTTATTTATAGGTCTGTCGGTCATTATTCATCGCAAATTTTGAAAAATTTAATGTTATGTCTGGAAGACTCGTTCAAGAATGAAAGGAACAGATGTAAAAACACTACTTCGTACAAATAATTTAACATCAGTCTGATTGTTATCTTAAAATATAGATCCATAGTATGAAAATAGAGTGTGCAAGAATAAAACGCTGTTATTCTTATTTTATATAGCCACTTGAGCAACTAACAGGTACCTACTTATTATGTTAAATATTAATTTAATACACACCGAATAACAATTTTTTTGATGAAACCATTGTATAAACAGAAATTTGAGGGCATCAATGTCTTGATAAAATAAGCTTAAAAGCTATTCTTGCTATTATGAGCAGGTTTAAAGGTTATTTGGAAGAAATTGCAGTTTGGAGATAAACAAATCACTTGCACAGGGTTAACAAAGTGTGTTTGCATATGAATCAAATTATTGATGAATAACACAAACGTGAAATGGCAGTGGGCAGGGCATGTTGCAAGACAGGGTACCGAGAGGTGGACACCCAGAATACTAAAATGGAGACCGTGGGAAAATAAAAGACCGGTAGGGCGACCACAAAAAAGATGGGTGGACGATATTATTCCGGTTGTGGGAAGGGATTGGCTGGGGAAAGCACAGGACCGAGAGAGATGGAGTTCATTGGAGGAGGCCTACATCCAGCAGTGGAGAGATGGCTGACAAAGAAGAAGAAGAAGAAGAACACAAACATTGAATTGTGAAAGGTAGAAATAAACTATTACTATTCTTCTTCATGGTCACAATCCTGGGCTGTGTTCAGATACAACGCTCGACGTCGGATGTACCTGAAGTTGCAGATTATGGCGTTTTTCACACCAAAATCACTGAACGCTTTCGAGCAGCATTTCAATCTGAACGCAGCATCAGGTGTTTTAAATGTCAAATGTCATTTATCATACATGTCTCTTTTTAGGTTATATTTTCATCGAAAGACATGTCATTTTTGGCAGTGGAGTTAATAATTATCTCTGACCATTTTTGAATGATATTTTTATAAATTAACCTCTTTGTGAATGCATCATAAATAATGTCAAGTGATGTCAACTGACATAATAGATACCACAGAAACAAATAGAAGTTACCATTCCACAGATAAAATAGAAGTCAACAGATACTATAACTGTCAGAGCGTTTTTCACCCGACAATTTTACCGAGCGTTTGGTGCGTACACTCGAAATTCAATCTGAACGCCACAGAGTGTCTTTCGAGCGTCTGTTTCCGGCCATTGTGAACGTCTTAGAGCCTCTCTAAGTGCACTCGGCGTTCATTGTGAACGTAGCCCTAGAATTGATTGGCACTAAGAACTCCATCTCTCCACATACATACTGTTACTTATATCTGATTTAAATTTCTCAATGAATGGATGTTGAGTAAGTACGATGATTCAAACTAATGTAGATAACACTTATGCCAACATAAATATATATATATAAACCATGTGAGTACATAGTAAGTAAATATGAATAAAATCAGAAATTAGGTTAAACATAAAAAGTCGATATTATAGCTGATGATGAGTCACAGCCCCTATGAATGCACAACAATAAACCAGGTAATTAATAATTAATACTATTTTAGCTTATTTAAATATCATTGGATATTTCAAACATGTACAAGAATTTTCCATGTCGATTTAGTATATTTATAGTATAAATTTATCAGAAAACAAATCCTGCACAATTGTGGAAAAGAGAAAATAAATGCAATATAGATATAAAAATTACGATAAACTAAATAACTGCACAGATATATTCGAGTGCACGAGGAAAGATTACCATAATATGATAAGCAGGTGGAGAGTAATTAAAAATATTATCACAAAATAAAAAAGGTTGACAATATTTGAATCAATTTTATGGATAAAATTTTATGAGAATGTGGGGATGAACGTTTTGAAAGCATTGATAGATAAAATTCATCAAATCTAATAGAAAATAAAAAAAATGCTAGGGTAGAAAATGTTATTGAAACAAATGATCATTCATTTCCTTTACACATATAAAACTTGACCCACAAAAAATGACCATGGGTTATATAAGTATTATCGGCCCCTTTTACAGAACTCTGAAAACATAATATGAAGAACATAAGGCGAGTCTGCAGGTAAATATATTTTGAAATGAAACTTAAAACGACCTAAGCAACATTGCAATATTTCAGGACATTGTACATTTGTCCCTCAACCCTCAGTGGACCCTCAAAGTGAGTAGCATGAACTGGCTGGAGGCGTTCGAGATATGGATACATTGGAGAATGCTCTGGATACCCTAGACGGATATGGTCAGCAACACAATAGTTCTTCAAAGAGCTAAAGTGAATAGAGAGCTTCTGACTAATATCAAAATCAGAAAGATATTGTATTTGGGTCATGTGCTTAGAGGAGAAAAATATGAATTGCTCCACCTGATCCTTATGGGCAATATAGAGGGTCAAAGATGTGTTGGAAGGAGGCAAATTTCCTGGCTCCGCAATATACGCGACTGGACGAGCATAAGAAGTGTTGGAGAGCTGTTTCCGGCTGCCCAGAACAAGGACGCTTTCTCTCGGGTGATAGTCAACGTTGGGGGGACCTGACATGACACAATATATGTGACTGGACGGGCATAAGAAGTGTTGGAGAGCTGTTTCGGGCTGCCCAGGACAAGGACGCTATCTCTCGGGTGATAGTCAACGTTGGGGGGACCTGACATGACACCAAAAGAAGAAGAAGTACATTTGGGGACATCTACAGAAGACAGCACATGTAAATTCTGTAAGGAGGGAGTGGGAACACTACCCCTTTGTTGAGTGCAATGCGGTGACACAAGTAAGAATGAGGATTTTGGGCGAGATTTATGTACAGAAAATAAATATTTGTGTGATATTTTTTTTCAATAATGTACATAAGTATCTATTTGATATTCAACAAGAAATAACTAAGTAATTTCAATAATGTTTGAAGCGTTTAAGCTTGTTATATTCAATCCTAACATAAACAATATAAATGACACCTCAAGTTCACAAGACTTACTTCCTGAATGCACCTTGACAGCGCTAACAAGGTCAAACGTAGGTAAATTAATACTGAAGAATAATTTACAAAAAAATATTTAAACATTTAATCAAAAGCCTAATTGTGCATAGTGAAATAAACACACAAAAAAAACATCAATGAGAAATAGGTATGTAGACAAAAAAATTGGTAAAATAAATTAACATTCATTCATTTGTAACAGGTGATTTGTTCAAGAGAATTTATTTCTCTTAATGAAATGACAGTATTAACCATAGTCCCATGTGAGGAAATTGTTGAGTCTATATTTTGCATGTTTTTTTCAATTTAGAAGTCAAAAAACACCAACTTAGAAGCTTTTAAGCATATTTGTTATACATATCGATGAACTCAGAATTCAGAGTAGAACATTTAGTATGTCTGTGTGCGTGTCCTTCCAACCCTGATAACTTTTGATCTGGTTATTGCACGGAGCCCAAAATTTAAGAAAATATACAGAAAATTTTAGGTCTACAAAACTTTCATACTCATACAAAATTTTTGTTCCAGTCATGAGTTAACAATATTTGAATTTTTGTTTTATTTTCCACATATCCCAAAAACCAAAAAAGCTAGAATATCACCAATTAATTTAATTTTTGTAGACAAATTTGTATTGAAGTAACTGTTTATATTTCCAAAAATTTTAATGATATCGATAAACTCTGAAACACTCCAACTATACATCTAATTTAATTTAATATAAAAAAAACTCATCGTGTATAACTATCATAAATATGAACACATATATTTTCCACAACGAATTTATTTGACTTTTGACGACCGTTTCGGACCGTTTTCAACATACAAGGTCATACGCTCTTCGGAAGTCAAATAAATTCATTGTGGAATATATATGTGTTCATATTTATATATAGTGATTATGGAATTCTACAGTTAAGAAGACGTATCAATCGACAGATTGAAAACTGCTGACTCTTCGTATATTTTTTTTGTAAAAAGTGAATTTAGCGATGACATCGTTTCATACTATTTGTAAGGATATACAATTTCTACGAGGACTCTTTGTACATACCATCGAGCCGTTTACCTATTCAGGGTAAGAAAAGAGGACTAAACTCCATACTATCCTATCCTGGCATACATGTTTTGTAAATAAAAACATTATATTATCTTAAAATATTCAATAATTCGGATTTAAGGTGTTATAATTCAGTATGTATTCTTCATCTATACATACAAACAACATCGACAGTTGGATATGTAACATGTATTGCATGTGTAACATGCAACTAATCAGTAATATAATATCCTCAAAGGGATAGGCAGTGAGAAATGAAATCCCCACATTCCTGCCTTAAAAGACATTTCTAATCACATATTCATGAACTACCATATCTAAAATAATATCTAATATATTTTCGTCAAAGAAATTTACAATTACCTAAGTTGATTTGAATCGAAAGAAAACATTTAAGTAGTTTTGACATGGCGACCGCCCTGGCATATTAATAAGTCACTTTGCTTCTGTGCCAACATCCTGGGTTTGATTTCCAACAGAGGACGAATTTAATATATAATATTTTTAAGCAAGTAATGCTTCTCTAGTTTGAAAAAGATATTTTAAAATATGACAAAATATAATGATAATGATCACTTCCTTGCACCCTGCGCAAGCGGCGAGTTTATTGCCGCATGGCAATTTCTTCCAACTAACCAGTATTTCCAGCCCAGAGAAGCAATATTTGTGTGAGAAATGAATTTAAATAAATTTCTCCTCTGCTAGGATTCGAACCCAGGACGCCCACACAGAAACCGAACGGCTTACCAACTGTGCCACGGCGGTCGACAAATATACTTCAAAATATAAAGATGGTGGCACTTGGCATTCTTTGCCTGCCTCATAAGGGACACAACCTCCAACAGAGTGTTTGTATCGCAAGATTTAAATAGTAAGGCACAACTCCGCTTTTATTGGTGGGTGTAACCTAGTAAAAAAAAAACAAAGTGTAAGTGTAAACACAAAAATTTATCAAAACAGTTGCAGATGGCAAAATTAAAAAAAAAACACTCACCAGCAAGCCGGCGTCGGCGAATTATCCGGTGTCCTGTCTCTCTGAGCTGCCGGCGTGTTGCCAGCTGCTGCTGCCGGAGCCGGCGGCGACTCGGTGGTGGGCTGGCCCCCCCGGCTCGCCCCCGCCGGCGCCGCGCCCCCCTCCCTAGCCACACTGACACCAACCCCCTCCAAAACCCCTCTAATGTCTCGAGCCTCCGACAAACTCCTACACTCGAAAACTCAATACAACTCCTCCCCGATGCCCGTTCACTGATCACTGACAAAATACTTCTTTCGCAAGCAAAACAATTTCTCCAATTATTTTTACTCAATTGATGACCAAATAATTAATATGCAAAATTTATTTATAAAAATGCAACAATCTTCAAATTGATTTCAATTCTTCTCAAAGTGAGCGTTAACTCTCATGTATTTCATTGTCTTTATCAGTATTCTTCATTTTTTACCGATATTATAAAAAATAATTTTGAATTATTAGTTTATTAAATTAACTCCGAGTTAACACACATTTTCTTCCATTTTGTCTAGCGTATGTCCTCTTGTCATTGAGTTGTAATTATCACATTGAACGTGGGAATGTAGCTCCTGACTGCACAATCTTGAACTTTACAAAACAAACTTTATTTTTGGGCTAAGGCACCCTCAGAAACGTAAAAGTTAACAGTACTCTTCAGTGGAATACGATAATTAACATACACAAAGGCACAAAAACGAAATTAAAGTCTAAAAACACGACAGGTATATTAAATCTTGCTTGCTTTCATCCAAGGCACTCAAAAATATTTCATTGAGTGACTGTTAAAAAGGAGGTATAAAATTAATTTTAATGCTTCACTGTTGATCAAATTGCCAGTGAATGTCGACCTTCTGTTGACAGAATGACACCTTTAATTTCCGATGGTTAAAACTCACTTCTAGTTTCACTTGTAAAATTATAGAAAAACTAAACACTGAATTAAGTGACACAAATGAAAATTAAGTACGTAGGTACTAACAAAATAATTTCAATGTCCTACAATTCAAACATCTAAAAGGACGGAAATGACATATTTTTGAAATGTGAAATTAATTACTTAATCAATGTCAAAATAATAATGCCAATAGAACGCACTTGTGACATTTGAAAAATATGCACTCCCAAAAAAGTTGCACTTTTAGGAACAATCCTTAGAAACAATATATCAAGATACTCGCGTACCACAAACTTAGTATAATGTATGAAATGAACTTTACCAGAAAAAATCATAAAGCACACTACGGTCCAATTGTAAATACAAATCAGGAAGGTTAGAAAGATAAACATTCAATAATTAAATATTATCTAATGTTATCAATCAATGATACTCCAGGATGAAATCTACTAACATTCATACTTATATTTAGACAGTGTTATGTTTAAATGATCAATATATTTGCTGAATCTCAATTCCAAGTGTCAAAACAGTTCAGAATTAGTGCATTTTTAAATTTAAATCATATTGATTTTAGTAAGGAAATTGCTGAAAAATTTCATGGACATAAATTTTGGAAACGTGCCTCTGATAAAGTAACGTGAATATCATATGGAACTTTTTTATGTTAGCAATGAATTTCTTGAGAAACTGAGAGTAATTCCACAAATATATGATTAATATCGCAGACGGACGAATCGAAAAACGTCAAAAGGATGGATCTAAAAATGGCATCCGCTCGAGAAAAATATTTACAGCTTATAAGCGAGCAAGTATTGGGGAAGTCGCAATATTTATAAACTTGCATGTTTAATAATAGCACAAAAATTACTATTCAAGTCCAAGCATGAGTGAAAGCTAGCAAATAATATTTATAAATAGCATTAGATTATTTTGACACAAATATCTGTGCTCTGTCGGTCTCGAACGAAACTACACACACACCCCTGCTTGCTAACGACGAGTTTTTCTGATTTTTGAGGGGTCGGAAGCAGCCTTCGAACCGGTAGTAATTAATCACAAGCACTGGCATTAGTATTTATCAATTTATAAGTAAACTAAACGATATTAAGGTCGAATGACAGAAATCCACTATCGGCTTCGATCACACTCACAGCGAAAAATCAACATGTCGCCCGATAATGGTGGTGCACTGCCTTCTAGATGTCTTAATTTTCATATGGTAACTTTTTGTGAGGAAATATTATGTAGGGATTTTTACGGAGAATAAATCGGTTCGGAACTTGAAAGAATGGTTCAGATATTTTTTTATCATCTACAACAAAGATACTAATGACCAGCCGGCTGCTTAAAAATTATTTGACCAACACCAATTTAGTTATTTTATTTTAATATTTTAGTTACTTTTTTAATATATAATGCACTATTTTTTTCGACAAACAAACTGAACCAACCTATTAAACAAACCTAACCAACCTATTTTTTACGAAATTTTGTAGGTTAGGTTTAAAAAATCGATGTACATTCTATGCTATCCTGGCTGGTCAGGGAGGCAGTTCCATGACCAAATTAATGCGAAATCATAATACCTACATAACATACCAAAGTGCCTTTTTAGGTGAGACGACACTGGTGTGTGGGTATACACAGATATGTTGTGCTACTAACGCGACCTCTCCTGTTCGCGTTATTTTTTTATTTTGAATTCGACGCCAAATCAGACCACAAACTAATATTTACGAAAAATAAAATGTGAAAAAAAATATGACAATAACACATAACCTAAAATATGTGACATTACGAGTGACAGGTGAAAAGTTTTGACAGTCGAAATTAGATACGCGTCGTGTCGACACGGACCGCGCTCACTGTGGCCAGAGCAGCTGCAAACCGCACCAGAGGGTGTCGGTTAGGCTCGCTCCACATCGGCAGCCATGGATGTGACACCTGGAGTGCCGAGATGGATCGGCGCACAACCACTCGGCGAGAGAGCCGCTTTCCTGGACCGAAGCGGGTGCTGAGTTTGGAAAGTGTTCCAAACGCTGTTGGGTCGCGCTGGACCCTGGAGCAACGGCCTGCATCTCCTTGAGATTCGCGCTGCCGCTGTTCGCTCCCGCAAGTCACCCAACCGGCATCTGCCAGTGTCTGGGACCCGAGGTTGCTTTCGCCATTAGCCTTGCACCTTCGCCCATCGACGACGGTCCATTCCGGCATTGACGGTGCATCAGCACTTTCATGGCCGTGGCGAAAATTATGTGTGCCCCAAAACAATAATATTTGTGACATTTTTTTTCCGTGGTAACAATATTTCGGCTGTGTGTTGTTTTAAAGTTATTTATTTTATTTAATTCATTTTAACGTGTGACGTCCAATATTATCTTATTTATTTTAAATTTGTGACGTCCTAATTTATTGACGATGTTATTTATTAAACTTATTTATTTTACTAGACATTTTAATCATTTTATCTTGTGACATGACCATGCTGTCTGACGTTTGTGCACTGACACTTGACATTTATGTATCGTCAGACCACAGCTTCAGTTATCGTTTAGTTTTTTATTCATCTCGTCCAGCGAGGTTATGTGTGGGCAATGAAATTCTGATAAAAGGTGAGCTCTACCTACAAGCCTCTTGGGAGAAGGGTATCAATTGGCCCCAAGCCGCTTGGGAGGAGGGTATCATCAGGAGTCAGATACCCAACCCACTGAGCCATGAAGGCCGACAATTATTACTATTATTATTTGTAAATTATTGTAGTGTTATTCTTGTATAATAATTGTTGTTTAATTAAGTATTAGTATTAAAGGTATATATGACGGATATTGACGCGCCCTCTCCAGTTCGCGACTTTTTAATTTTTTTTAATTCGACGCCAAAGTCATCAAGCAAACTAACGGAATAGAAGAAATAATTTGTTTTTGACAAAAACAGAAAACCTACAAAATGTGACAAAAAGTCGAATATAGGCACGCGAAGCGTTGTCACGAGTTGCGGTCGTCGAACGCAGTCGGCGTTCCTTGCGCACCATGTCCAAGGGAATTACAACTACCGGGACATCGGTCGATCCTTGCCCCTGGAGCCATGAAGACCTGTCTTGAAGTACCAGCGATAGACGTCGCTGCACCATTCCAGCAGATCCAGGAGTGCATTCACAATGAACTCCGAGTGCATTAAGTGATGCTCTGAGCCGATCAGAATGACCGGAAACAGATGCTATAAAGACGCTGTCGCGTTCAGATTCAGATTAATGTCGAGTGTACGCTTAAAACGCTATGTATAATCGTCGGGTAAAAACGCTCTGCAGGCTGATTTTGTATAAACACCAGAGGAGAAGAAAGGAGTTAAGTACTATTTTATCTGTGGATTTAGCTCGTTAACACCAATGTATGTATATTTTTGGTATTTTGTAAGCGAATTTTCTTTCGTTGTCTTAACCCCAATAAAATACTCGGAGTTAAAATTATTTATTTATTTGTAGAATAAGAGTTATCTCCTGTCAAATCACGTGACGAATTTACTTCTATATTTTCTATGCACGCGAGTTTGATATTGTAAAATTGACTTATTACAGTAATTAATTCATCCATAATCATTTACAAGGTGTGTATTATTTATCTTGTACAATATTCATACATATTATTGACCAAATTTATTATTTATTTTAGTATTTGACTTGTTTATACATTCGTTGTTAATATTTCGACTTAGGTCTTTGGAGGCTTAATATTTCATGAATTTGACGTTTCAATCAATGAAATATGACGTTTTTCTTTGAGTATAATAATATAAAACGAGGATACTAATCACGTTTTGTTTATTTGCAGCATGTCATACTTATTTTTGCGAGCGTTAAAAGACGATGAAAAGCGATAAAAAGACGATGGTCCGTTGGACATGCCGAAAGACTTCTTAAGACTGCCTTGTTTCGTAGAGCCAACAAATAAACTACAGCGCCCTTGGAGTGATCTTGTATCATTAAACGGCGCTTTGTAAATTCTATTTATTATATATCATATTATATTTATCACAGGGCAGAGAGAACATCTATTTACATTTTTTTAATATTCTGCTCCAATCAATTGTTTTTGCATAGCGACTAATGCTGATCCATGTGGCATAGTGGTAGTTTGTTTTAACTTCAGTTAATTCATGACTCAATAACACATTACTTTGTTATAATGTATATAATGAAATGTTTAAATTTAAATAAATGAAAAAAATATTGGAGTTGGTTTTGAAAGTAGATTTAAATCAATAAATAGTATTTAAAAGCACATTGTACTATAATATGAAGATAACTAAACAACATATATACATAAAAGTACTAGTTTTACCTTTTTATACTGCTTCATATTAATATGCATGGTATTTATGTAGTGCGTTTGATAACTCACTCACATGTTAAGAGCAGATAATTCTGAAACTATATATTTTGTTGAAAAAAATAGGATATAAAGAAAACACAAGCATGAAAATTTTTGAACCATGATCATTATAGTGGTCAAAGTAAATTATTTTATTAACCTTGTTTATTATTTTTACAGATATGTAATTGAAATCTTGCAATCATCAGTGTGTCGCACATGTTTGGAAGCCATATTATGTAATTAAGTAAACTGCTGCAGGAATTCTTGAGCCAGACAGAGTTGAGCTGATACTGAAGATCATATACTATATATATAATATCTGCAATAAAGAAAAATCAATTTTACTACTATGTATGATATTTAATTATAAAAATAATAAAAGGAAGACTCAAAATTTCATGAAAAAATTATTATGCTCTTTTTTTGTCCATTCTAAACAAGAAATTATTTATAAAAAAACGTTAACCCATGATATTACCCAAACAAACATGTTTGCGTGTCAATTTTATAAGAATAATCCCTTGCCCCCAAGTCAAATTGAAAACGCTGTTCGTTTTCGCCAAGCGCTAATTTTTTTTGTATGGGATTTGACGTTTGTTGTTTGTTATTGTAGAAAAAATTTCTACAACAAACGTCAAATCCCATACAAAAAAAATTAGCGCTTGGCGAAAACGAACAGCGTTTTCAATTTGACTTGGGGGCGTATAACAAACAAATCGAATCGGTAATAGAAAATTGTTCAAAGTTGAGTCGTTTGACGTAACACCATTTCAATCAAAATTTTATTTAAAACATGTTATTTATAAAAAGCATCGAGTAAATAAGCTATGAAATACAAAACAATGAATGAAAATAGAGTATATACCTTGCTAAATATTAATAAAATAAACAAAAAACACACGATTAGCTGTCAAAATCTGATAAATGCGGGTAAATGTACGAGATTGCCATATGTAAATTAAACTGGACATAGAAATTTTATTTACACATGGCAAATTTGTACTAATGTTTGGGTCACGCCCCCTTCAGTTTTCTCACGGAGTTAACACCGGAAAACTCCATACAAAATACCAAATTCCGAGATTTCTCGGGAGTTAAGACAAGAGTTAAGACAACTCTTGGTGTTTCATACAAAATCACCCTGCTGATAGTTATAGTATCTGTTGATTTCATTTGTGTTAACATGGCTTCTATTTGTTTCTGTGGTGTCTATTATGTCTGTTGACATTATACCTGATGACAATATGCATTCAAAAATAAGTAAATTTAAGAAAAATATTATTCAAAAGTTTCCAATAAAAGGTCGAAGAGCATTATTTACATCACTGCCCAATTGTTGTCTTTCGATGAAAATATAATACGAATGTACCAGCTCCTTGGATGTATATATTTTAAATAGTATGCAAAGCAAGCAAATAAATTTCGTTGTATTCAATCTGCCTTAGTAGCTCAGTTGGTTGGGTTTCTGATTGCTGATCCAAAGGTCCCGGGTTCGATTCCCGGTGGAGATACAATTTTTAATTGTGTTTTCAGTCTTGTGATTTCAGATTTGTGAGACGGTTGATATCGTAAGCTTCCAGAATGTGGCAACTTGTTAATAGGTGCGTGTTAAATTAATATTTGACTTAGTACCTGTTAGTTGCCCAAGAAGCAATATAAAATAAAATATGGATGGTGGGGGTCACATGCAAACCACTTGTCTCTAGACGCATACCGCAAAATAAATTGTATGAAGTTTTATCTGGAAAAGTATCTTCAATGTGCCAGTTATTGGTACATGACATTTTTCGGTATACCAGTTATATGGCATTTTGTGTATCCTCGGCGTAGCAGTCAAATTCAACTATTTAATTTATAGACACATACACATTATTCAAAAAAGAAGATCAAACAAACACACAAACCGAAGCTTCGGTCAAACATTACTGAGTATGTAAGAAAATGTGGGTCACAGTTTTTTTACTGCGCATATTGTATATTGGTTGAGTCAAATTTAATACCTTCATGAGTCAAATCATAATATATATTTGTACAATAATTGGTTTGTTCGCAGGAGACCCGTATTCTTTCGCTTGGTAACTTCTACCAAATTGTGAAAAATAGATTATACTGCAATAAGACGTATCAATAAGTATAAGTAAGTGGGAGTACTGTAGTTAATTTATTTTGAAAAATAAACTTTCAAGCAAAAACATAGGTATTAATGAATTGATATAAATAAAAATGAACACAGAAGAAAAATTTCAATTTATAATAATGAGATATTTTTTATTTATCAATGCATTACCTTCTATCTTTAGGATCAACGGAAATTTATAAACTGCTTCATAAGTTCATACAGAAAAATATAGTTATACTGTAATCCTCCACATTATCTAATTATTTTTCACACTCACTGGAGTTGCACTTGACTGCATATACACATTGATCAACGTCTTTGGCACAAATAGTCCTGTATAGGGACTGGCTGCCTTACTAAAAAAAAATATTTTTTATTCTTTAATTAATTTTTAGCGTTCCACCCGATATCGAGTGATATAGCAAAAGTTAGATATTTATAGGGATACGATAAAAAATGGTCATTAGTCATCGTTGAACTTTTGGAAGAATGTCTAATTCATATAATTGGCATTTATATTACGAGATATTCATATTTTGAATAATGGCAACACTATGACATTTCATCAGCTGGTAAATTTTCTTTTTTTTTTAACCTTATATTCAGATTTCATGATTGGAGGTTTTTCCGACAATGTACCTATTCAATATTAAGAACTTTTATTTTTTTTTTGGAAATATAGCCAGTTAAAACACATAAATTAGTCAAAGAAATATGTTTCTTAAGAAAAAAGTTTGATATACCCTGGTAATTTTCATAAAAAATGGGTTTGAAATATTGTTATTGTATATATTTTTACACATTTTCAGCGTTCCAGCTTTTAGGGTTTTTGAGATGTGTACCTTTATGAAAAATAAAAATTCAAGTGTTGATAACATCTGACTGGAACAAAAATTCAAAATTAATAACAATAACAAACACTTCCTTGCACCCTGCACAAGCGAATTTATTGCCATATGGCAATTTCTTCCAACTGACCAGTGCTTCCAGCCCAGAGAAGCAGTATTTGCGAGTGAAATGAATTTAAATAAATTTCTCCTCTTTTTATAGGTCTAAAATTTTGTATATATTCTGAAATTTTGGGGCCTGTGAATCAAAAGTTAGAAAGGGGGCATGGACACAGAAAATCAATTTATCTATTTGGGGTTTTACTGTGTTAACGAAAAACCCTGCAACTTTTCATAAAAGCAGTTTATGATATTATATTTGTCTATATTTACACAAATGTTCAGCCTTCTAACCGAGAAAAGTGGATATATAAAATAAAAATGTTGATAACCCCTTAGTGGAACAAAAATTATAAATTCTGAGCAAAAAAATTTTATTGGACTAAAATTTTCTAATTATCCTAAGTGAAAATCTATTTGACTATGGAGCACTTAGTTGAATCCTGAATTGAACTTGGCAAGCTGTTCAATGTCAGACATTATGAATCTTAAACCCTTGAAATGATTTTTCTTAATTCATTGCTACAAAAGAGCAATTTTTTAATTGTATTCATAGAATTTTAACACGAAAAGATATCTTTCATTATAAATTTCATATTGTACACTAGCGGGCTTATTTCCATTTAATAATTACTTCCAACCATCTGGAGAGCATATACCTACTCAACATAATAAATAATTAAACACTTTTAGATAGATTATTAAATTTCATTTGATAATTTTTAGAGATGCCACAAATATTCGGCCGAATACTGGATACTATTCGGCCGAATACCGAATAATAATCATGGAAAATAAAAACCACATATTATTAAAAAATGCGATATTTTAATCACAAATGACTATATTAATACTTAAAATCTATCAATGGTAAGTTGTGATGAATAAAAACATTTTTTTCATCATTTGTTGACAGTAAACGGCTGCGCTTTTTTTCATAAATAATACCTGCTTCTGAAAAAAGTCTCTCACTATAGACACTACTGCCAGGAGACGATAGATAAATCTTAGCGAATTTCGTTAGGACTGGGTATGATTTTGCGTTTGCTGACCACCATTCGTATGGGTCCTGATGTACAATTTAGGCGTGCAATTTTCAAATAAAAATCAATTTAATTTGCCACAGAACTTTTTTCTGCATCTTCATCATTTTGCTTATCTGTAGCGACTTCTTCAAAATAGTCCCAAAAGCTGTCGTGTATTTCTTTTTTATTATTTTTTTCAGTTTCATTGGCGTTTCTTTTCTTACGAAGTGGTGAAGAATCATCATCATTACTGTTTGCTTCATCACAACTCATTTTCAGAGCTTCTATAAGAATTTTATGTCTTGCTTTTTCCGTTTGAACTAATCCCAAGAAACTAGTTTTAAAACGTGGGCCAAGAAAAGTGGCAACCAGATATTTGTCATTTTCATCAAATTTGATATTCGGCCAAAGGGGAAGCCGAATATTCGTTATTCGGCCAAATCATTATTCAGTGGCATTCTTGAATGTGTCAGCATATTAGAATTTTGTATCCAGCGTAAAAGAATTCTAATTAGCAATTTATATACATATGGTTTTAGTTGGAGCAGACTGGCAAAGGTCGCAAATAGCTTTGTGGAACAAAGTATTAAGCTGTATAATAAACTGCCACCTCCCATACAGTCTTTGAAAGAAGGTAGTTTTGAGAGAGACGAAGTATCTCGTCGAAAAATCATTTTATACAACTGATGAAATTAGAATGAAAGAGATTTCCATTAGCATGGAGTATTTTGTATTTTTTTGTTAATAATAATTTGTTTATTTATAATTAATGACACCTCCGAGTGCTCTGCTTGGGAGCCTATGGAGATTCAAACAATACTACACATCCAAATGGTCTTGTGAGGTTAAATAGTGCTATACAAATTAATAGACTTAAGAGAATAAAACACACTTTAATCACGTTGAGCAGTCATCCAGAAAACCGCCCTTTTCTGAGACTAAAGGCCCCCATTCACGATCGTGGCATCCTTCCAAATGGCTTGCCATCACTCCAAAATGCGCTCGTGAATATCAAATCCCGCGCAACCCAATTGGCTTGACACACCAAAATGGAATTCCAAACGATCGAAACTCTGTAGTACCGCAAAAACGGCGCATCCTGTCGGCACGGCATGCTCGTGAGTGTGAAAACCAGCAGTTGTATAAAACTCATCATCAGAATTATAACTCATTTTTACTTGAAAATTAAAAAAAAATAGAACTTATTAATGCGAAAGCGCCGACCGCTTGCGTATACTAATTTTGATGGCTCGATGGCGCGCCTGTGAGTGTGATGAAAATTTTACAATGCTCCAAATGGACCCGATCCATATGGAACGACGCCGAATGGCACGATCGTGAATGGGCTGCTTAACATGTCGAGATATTTGCCGATACCTATAGTTATGTGAAGATGGATATCAAAATACACATTAAGAAAATTTGTACATTTAAGTAAATTCAGTTGAAACTTCTGAACAGAAAAACATATTTCTTTTAATATACAGTTAAAAATATTTTTTGTCTTAAAAAGTAAACATGTCACATGACTGATATAAATATTGTTTTCATTATAATAGCTGAGATACAGACGGCAGATTTCAATTTTAAACACCTAACAAAAATTCAACATTATGAAAGATCAAATAAATATATGTGATTACCCAGTCCTATTTGAAGGTTAAGTAATTAATTATTTACTCATTAATTAATTTATTTAAAAAACGAGGTATTATCAGGTCATGTAATAACAAACATTATCAGTTTATAATCTTTTATTGAAACTAAATTGAACACTTTTCACAAGATGCAAACAAAAAAGATTTATGTATATTGACAAAATGTATAAGAATTCAAAATACCTACACATCTGTAAATGACGATACTAATATTGATTTAAATGCATTATATCTGGCTTTATTACCATCGTGGTGTATCATCGCTACTTTTGAAAGATAAAAATCAACATACACTCTAATACCATTCAGACATGCAAAAAAATTTCAATGACACAAATGAAGATAATGCTTATTACATTAATGGAATTCCAAGACACCTAAATCAAGATTATTTTAACCGTGGGATTTTTAATTATAGAAATATATTCTTTTAAGTTTGTTGAAATGCGATGCATTTCGATGTTATGTACAGATCCATTATACAGATGGAGACATATTTCTTATTCAACACGCAGAAGTTCCACGTCGAAGATGAGCACAGCATTTGGTGGGATGACTCCGGGATGGCCCCTCGAGCCGTATCCAAAGTCGGGAGAACAAGTCAACTTGGCACGTTGACCCACAGACATCTGAAATAATAAATTAACAAAGTTAAGAGTTTTAATTGACCTTCATACTAAGAGCGTAAGAATCTGGGGAATATTGACATGAGAATGTGGTGCAAACATATGTTATCTACATGATCCTTTGTGAATATGTGCGTAAAAATTTACTTTAGAAAAAATTATTAATCAAAATTACATCAATGAAAGCTTTTCTCTAAATATGGAAATGATTTAACAGATTTTTAATCTCAATAGTGACGAAGTTGGAATATTTATTGTAGGAGAACCGGGAAATCAAGGCACCTACAGGGCTTACGACCTGTCATCGGCTGGTTTACGTGATCACTTTATGCGCTTGCGCAACGTTCACCAATTATGCCTTTTTAAAGAGATCCCTATCAATTCAATTTTGAAAGTTCTATATATTGTAATACTGAAATTCTTTTCGCTTGAAAATAAGGAATTTTTACTACAGCCATCTATGGGTGAAATTATGAACAACAATCTTATTATTTTTTTATTTATTTTGTTGTAACGCCATCTATTGAGAGAATTGGTTTTTTTGTAAATAATGAAAGCTACAATTCTTATATCTGAGGTGACAATGCATTTTTCGCATAGAAGTCACCTTCGTCTCTATTGAGATAATTAAAAATCTGTTAAAAAATATCTTTGACTCCCGACAGGGAAAAAAAATCCAATGTTTGCGCATATGCAATAATAAAAATATTCGATGGTAATGATTTTTTTCTATGACTAGTCCACAATGACACATATTTTTAGTGTTATCAGATATTAAAAATACTAATATTCTACAATTATTTTCTAACATCTTATTACAACTTACTAGGTAAGTACATTCTAAAAATAACAATACATACATAAAATCCATGTTACTTTTTATTCTATTCAATTTATAATCTTCATACAATTATGTACAACTTATGAGTATTTTGCTTTTTATATTAGATACAATTCTTAATATTGTTTAACACTGGCAAGGCCGTAGCCAGAAAATAATTTCGGGTGGGGGGTTTACCTTAGTGGAACAGTAGAAACAAGACGTCCCGCGAGCGTATCCCCGTGCGAGTACCAAGCGAGCATAAAGCACAGTCATACGTTATGAAATTTGTTTGTACTAATTTTAACTATTATGTTTTGTATAACAGAGTGAAATGGATGCAATGTATGTAACTGCAGTCTCATGTTACTCACTAAGGAAATATCTTCTTTTTTCATTTTGGGGGATCAATCCCCCTTGACCCCCCCTCTGGCTACGGCCTTGAACACTGGCAATACCAGTTGAAACCAACATTATACAAGAAATAAAAATATGTATCTTCATCCACAAGTATTAATTACCTCATATATCAACATCTGCGAACACATAACATTACAGTAAAATAGAATTATTTCAAATACTTTCAGTGCAATGAATAAAATTTACATTTGCCGAAATAAAATAATAATTTTCAAAACAATTCACAGATGTTGAATAATTACAATGAATTTTTTTAGTGCTTACATAGAGTGTGAACCGCTTTGTGAACCGAGTCGGACACCATTTTGTTGAAAATAAAGTGCATCATTAGAAAGTTTAATGTCGGCCATAACCCACTCATTTAATCATCACTCTACCTGCATTATCAAGTACAATGAATAGAACCTATCACAATAATTCTTGCCCAACTTCTTAATACCTTGCCTGATGAAATACCCAAGGTAAATGTTAGCCCCATATATTGAGTCTTATTCATAATAACTAATATTAGGTCTGAAGCAGTGTATAAACATCAGTACTAAAAATCACTTTTCATAATAACATAGTATAATATAAGGCAATAATGCTATATGACAACTACATTACGCATATAATATAAGATAAACATGGTCCCAAGTTGTTTTAACAGTAATAAAAGAAGAGTGTAGGGACCGAAAATTACCAATACCCGAATTTTGCCGATGGTCGCATTACATGTCAATACTTTTTGACACAAAGTGACGTGAATATTTGTTTTGTATTTCATTTCGCAAATTAATAAAACAACAATTATGAATACAAACAAATGTATTGTTTCGCATCTTAATATGACGTGAACGACTAACAAAAAATATTTGTCATAATCACTGACAAATCATTTGAATATATGGCTATATTAATTTGAGGTAACCCACTGTGTCATTATTGCTTTAGTTGCGTTCGCTACAGTTTTTCATATAAATATCAAAATAATGAAATTCATGTGATAAAAGATAGCCCAAAACACTATTTGAATCATATTTTTTTTCAAAACATCGCCAAACGTCAAATCACCAAAGAAACATAATGAATTGCAGCATTATCTAAAACTGTATCATAGTAAAATTATTGTTATATTCCTATATTATAAATGTTATTATGAATAGTCGAGAGTACAAGAGCTTAAATAAATAATGAACACTTCTTTGCACCCTGCGCAAGTGGAGAGTTTATTGCCGTATGGCAATTTCTTCCAACTAACCAGTGTTTCCAGCTCAGTGAAGCAATATTAATGCATGAGAAATAAATTTTAATAAAAATCACTCCTCAGCTGGGAATCGAACCCAGGACGCCCGCACAGAAACCGAACGGCTTACCAACTGTGCTAGAGCTTATACTGTGTTTTAGTTATATGTTATTTTTACCACAGTATGGAGAAGTCTGTGATTTTGTATGGTTCATGACCCTTTTATAGAAAATTAAATAAGACTATAATTGTTTAATGATAATAACCTGAGCAAGCCCTTGGTCCCAGCCCTTGATGACATCACCTTTGCCGATGGTGAATTTGAAAGGCTGAGATCGGTCCCTGGATGAATCAAACTTCTGTCCGTTCTCCAAAGTTCCCGTGTAGTGGACCACTACCGTCTGGCCGGTCTTTGGGTACGTGACTCCTGAAATATGAAAGAGTGATTAAAACAAAAATACCTTTTTAGGTTAGGTTCTTAGAGATGTGCCAAATCTGTGGATATCTTAGGGGAAAAAATATCTATTCATATTGGTTATTTCTTTTTTGGGGTCCCTTTATATTCATTTAATTTCATGATTTATGAAATTTTCAATTTAAGAGATGCATCACTTTGCTATAAACAGTCTCCAAGAAGTGCCAACCATTGAAGTCAATTTGTTCTGGACATTAATATTACTAAAAATTTGGTTTTGTAGGCGTATATACTGGAATTTTGAATCATTCAGTGAAAATTTTACTATATTTTCAATTCCACACGAAATCATTAGCCATGCATTTTTAGTTGACAAAAATAAAATGGTATATGATCAAGTCAAATATTATTGTAAATGTGTAAAAATTCGGATTGAATCACGAGGAAATTGGCACCTTGCCAGGTTAAAGTGGTTAATAAACGTGTGACACAAATTCAATATTTGAAATAGTCGAAGTTTTAAATTATATTTTTGAAAATAATACGTTAAAAATATAGCCTTATAATTTCTCAACCACACCAATAAATTTACAATGCAAATAGTTACAAGAATCAAGGTCATCCTAGATTTTTTAACTAGCAAATTATTTGTATGAAAAATAAGTATAATTAGCGTATTTATACTTCATATAATATTTATGAAAAACAGCGTGAAAATATAGATAACATGACGCATTATTAACAATGCTATTTTTTGTGATAAGAAAATCATAGTCACTGTGTAGCGACGCTGACAGTTTATAGGTAAAAAAAATAAGGCGTTAATATGCATTCATTTGTGCATCCATAATTAAGAAACTTTTTTTGAATAGACGAACAATACGAAAACGTTAGTACATTTTGTTGAAGTAATTTAAAGAAAATAATAGCTTTAAAATATTGATAGAAACAAATTTTGATTGGCACACTTATTAAAAAACGGTCAAAAATGGCGACTGATTTACCGGCACGCTAGGTGTCTTGGTTGAATAAAAACAAGGTTATCAAATTAAATAAATCTATCGTTAGTTGTTATTGAATAATAAATACGAACCATCTCCTTGTCTGATAGTTTCGATTTCCACACCCATTTCGATTTTCTATAATACACCTAGACCGGCGAGACGGACGCAAAACACATTTACCGAAGAGACGGATTAATAAACTGAAAATGCATAGATGATTTTCAATTGTGATATTCGTTTATAAACGTGTCTGATGTCTATGATGAAATTGAGGTTCCTTTTAGATTAATATTAATTCAGTATTCAATTGTGATTGAATTGTGACTATTTTCAGTTCATATGTAAAAGAGATATAACTTGTTGATTAAAAACAATAAAGGTATTTTCCTAAAACTTACCATAATATCATCATGATTCACAAATTAAGTATTTTAGTTTCCGTATTTTTAAGACTTGGTTTGCTTGACAGCTGAGACATAATCACACATAGTTTAGTAAATAATATTATTCTTTAAGCCAGATATACAAATTAGGGAAGAAGCATGCATACTAAAAACTGGCATACAAATAAAACTGGAAAGTAAATAATAGAATATTTGCCATTTGGAATACCACACAGCCACGATTTCACACTGCATGCCCAGCATTTTTACAATTTTTAAATTTGCTATCCGCATCGCTATAATCACCGATATTCCCGTGGCAGCCTTGATTTGATCGGACCAGGACCATCTAGTGTGGGCCAGATCTTCCCCTCCTTGCTTCGACACCTCCCACAGTCAATTTTTCAAGACTGCTGTCATACATTCTTCAGGCGGATGGAGAGTTAGTAAAATAATGTCATATACTTTTTTTTATTTAAGTACAAATTAAAATTGAAACATCGACTAAGTATTGAGTGACGTATGTATGTAGGTAAATAAAAATATAAAACAAGAAGTTAAGAATTTTCCCATGTTGTTGTCAGCAAATCTATTGTTTCTACTGAAGTGTCAGTATATAGGTACTTCTGTAGAGAGTATACATACATATAATATGTAGTTGGTATAAGACTCTTCAGAAATTTTGGGAGAAGGTGAGTTTGCTCCCCCCCAACCCATCCTCTGGGATTGGAAAGTAAACCCTGCCTTCGACCTGGGGTCAGTATACTATACTGGTTTACCAAGCCACTGCATTTATGGTCCCCTAAAATGGCTCGCCATGTTCGGGGCCCTTTGCTTTGGTGCCCAGGTGGGCACTTGTGTTGGAGTTGATCGGCGGCCTATCTTGATGATGTGATCCCGGCCGCTGTGCGGCGGGTCTGGTTGGAGGTGTGAGCCGAGGGAGATCTGTGTGAAACGGTTCGTCGCTGGCCGGCCGCCGAATAGTACAGGGGCCCGACCTAAGCTAACGACTACGGGTTGGCTGCCCTATCAGTCGGCGCATAATCTCGGTGCAATTGTTGTGCCGGATCGTGACCGGACGAGGTCTCAGCAGTTGTATGCGGGGGGCACCAGGCGTCCTCCACGGCCATATCCTCCCTCCTTCAACCTAGCAGCGCAGCTGCCGGAACAAATGTCCTTGAAAAGGGCTTCTGATCTCCTCGTTTCACAATGCCACCCCTCCCCCCACAAAACCTTCATGACAGATAAACCCAATAATAATGTTTATACAGCGACAACCAAGACTGCATACCCTCGCACCATTTGTGAACTGTTGGTAGACTTCGCTAACATCAGAGGTATCCACAGTAATTTAAATTCTGTTCACCATTACTTGCAATCTCAAAAACCACACCTGCTCTTTCTCACGGAAACACAAATTCAAGATCCACCCGACACAAGTTACCTCAACTGCCCAGGGTACATACTCGAAAGCATGTTTGTGCCCAAAGGAGGCTTGTGCCTCTACAGCCGCGAAGACATCAACTGTGTCAGATTGAAGGAGTTCGAGAACCCCGCCTTCAATGTTATGTGGGTCCGTTTAAAATCTAACAAATTCATAAAAATTTATGCTTGTATCTACCGATCTCCAAATATGAGTGCTTATGATTCTTCCTAGCTTTTCAAATACTTAGGAGAAACCATTGACAGTCTTCTGTCTCGCTACCCGTCGGCAGAATTTGCGGTTCTCGGCGATTTCAATGTCCATCACTCCGATTGGCTGAAATCGGAAACTACCGATTCGGCTGGCCGCATGACGGAATCCTTTGCTTTGTGTCATAACCTGGAGCAACTTGTTCAAGAGCCAACTCGCATCCCTGATGTCTCTGGGCATCGTTCCAATCTGCTTGATCTTTTGATGACTACCTCGCCAACGGGATACACACTGAAAGTCACAGCCCCACTGGGCTCTTCAGACCATTGCCTTGTGCAAACGGCCAGTCAAACAGTCAGCAGATTGGAATGCACTGCGAATACACTTTCGCGACTTTCCTTGGAATGAGGTCTGTTTTAGAACCAAATACCCTTCTATCTGTGCGCGTGAGGTAGGGGATGTCATCACTTCTGCTATGGATGGCTATATTCCCTCCTCCCTCAAAACCTGCGGACCAGGCACAAAACCTTGGTTTGATTCCAAATGCCGAGAAGCAGTCACGCGTAAAAATCTGGCTTTCAAAACATTTCAAAAACTTCAATCCCCGTCAAACAAGAAAGCATACAACAAGATGACAAAGGATTGTAAAAAAAACATTAATCAGGCTAAAAAACTCCATGACCAACATATTAGACAAAAACTCTCCTCATGCCCTAACGGTAGCCGAAGATTCTGGTCATTTTCAACCTCCATAGGTCAGAACTTTTGCACATCTTCATTTCCACCTTTAACGAACCATGACGGATCCATTGCTAACTCTGCCACCGACAAAGCTAATCTTCTCGGTAAATTATTTGCAGATAACTCAACCCTTGACGACGGAGGAAAAACTCCTCAACCAGTTCCACATTGTGGTTTTGAAATGAAAGAAGTAAGGATTAACTTCTCTGAGGTTTTACTCGCCATCCGAGGGTTGGATGTTAACAAAACTAATGGACCAGATGGAATTCCCGTTCTTGTGTTAAAAAAATGCTCCGCCGAACTAGCCCCAGTTCTCATTAAACTCTTCAAACTCTCGTTTAAAACTGGTACTGTCCCATGTGACTGGAAAAAAGCGGTCATCTACCCAATTCCCAAAAAAGGTGATCGCTCCAACCCATCTAACTACCGACCCATCGCTATTACTTCTGTACTCTCCAAAATAATGGAAAGGGTACTAAACACCAAGTTGATCTCAAGAAGCTCAAACTGTCGCCCTTGACATCTCTTAAGCTTTCGACCGGGTTTGGCACCGAGGTCTCTTAATGAAACTCCCTTCTTATGGACTACCCCAGTCTCTGTGTACTTGGATTGCGAATTTTTTAAAAGATCGCGAAGTCATAACTGCAGTGGACGGTTGCTCTTCTTCTCCCCATTCCATTAATGCGGGAGTCCCTCAAGGGTCCATTCTATCTCCAACCCTATTCCTCCTACATATTAATGACTTACTCTTACGCGCCCCCATCCACTGTTACGCTGATGACAGCACAGTCCATGACAATTTCTCTTTTGACAAACCTCCTAAACAGAGTGAAATATCAGAAGCCCGGAAAGACCTTCATCAAAAAATAAATAGCTACCTCCACTCAATCAATACCTGGGGTGAAAGTAATCTTGTTTCATTTAACGTCGCAAAAACCCAAGCCTGTCTAATTTCTGCGAAGAGAAACCCCAATGAATTGCAAGTGTCTTTCAACGGAAGCACCCTACCTAACAGCAGCTCTATCGACCTGCTTGGAGTATCTATAACGAACCAATTACACTACAAGGGCTCCATCGAAGCTAAGGTGAAACTCGCCTCCAAAAAAATGAGCGTACTATATAGAGCGCGCAGATATTTTACTAAGACCCAGATCTGTATACTCTACAAAGCGCAAATACGTCCAATTATTGAATATGGCAGTCACCTCTGGAGTGGCGCCCCCCAATACCTACTGAATACCCTCGACGCTGTCCAAAGGCGTGCTATACGTCTGATTGATGATCCATCACTGACTGATGGATTGCAATCACTAGAACACAGACGCAGAGTCGGTATTTTAAGTTTATTCTATAGATACTACCACGGGAATTGCTCAGAAGAACTTGCATCTTTGGTCCCTCCTCCACCCACTCGCAACAGAGTCACTCGCTTCACTCAATCGCAGCATCCATTCACAGTGGACCTTCAACATAATACGAACAAGTCGCTTCTCGAACTCCTTTATTAATACAGCAGCCCGACTGTGGAACGATCTTCCGAATTCCGTGTTTCCATCTTCGTACAACCCGGGTCTTTTTAAAATCCGAATTAATAAACTCTTTTCTAGATTGCAAACCCCTCCCAACGCTACGTAGTGCGCTTCTTCGGAAGAGTAAAATGGACCCAAATCCTAATAGCTGGCGTCCCCTACGTAGACATGTTAAAAAAAAAGAAAGATTATTTATATTTAATATTTAAGTTTGATAATACCGGATGGAAGGCTGAGAATCTGAAGTAGAAGTAGGTATGTGACGCGACCTCTCCTGTTCGCGTTATTTTATTTTGAATTCCGTGCTAAATCAGACCACAATCAAATATTTGTGAAAAGTAAAGTGCGAAAAAAAAAATATTTGACAATAACACATAACCTGAAATGTGACATTGCAAGTGACAGTGAGTCGAAATTATACACGCGTCGTGTCGACACGGACCGCGCTCACTGAACGGCCGAGGGATGTATGTCCACATCCCTCGTGGCCAGAGCAGCTGCAAACCGCACCAAAGGGTGTCGGTTAGGCTCGCTCCACATCGGTAGCCATGGACGTGACACCTGGAGTGCCGAAATGGATCGGCGCACCACCATTCGGCGAGAGAACCGCTTTCCTGGACCGAAGCGGGTGCTGAGTTTTTTTTTTTTTTTGTTAAGGCAATTCACCCTGTAAAGAGTGCTATGTGCCAATTATTTCATGTCAGAGGAGAAAAGTTAATTTTATTATAAATTTATGTCATTCAATGAAAGGAATTTTGAAATAACGGACAGTACACGTGACAGTACGGGTGCTGAGTTTGGAAAGTGTTCCAAACGCTGTTGGGTCGCGCAGGACCCTGGAGCAACGGCCTGCATCTCCTTGGGACTCGCCCCGCCGCCGTTCGCTCCCGACAGTCACCCAACCGGCATCTGCCGGTGTCTGGGACCCGAGGTTGTTTTTGCCGATAGCCTTGCCCCTTCGCCCATCGACGACGGTCCATTCTGGCACGCTCATGGGCGTGAAGAGAAGATTATGTGTGCCCCAGAAAACTATATATGAGACAATTTTATTTGCCTGGTGACAATAATTCGGCTGTGATTGTTTTTAATTTATTTATTTTATTGAATTTATTTAAATTTGTGACGTCCAATATTGACTCTAATTATATTAATTTGTGACGTCCTAATTTATTGACAATTTTACTTATTTTATTTTGTGACATGATCGTGCCGTCTGACCTTTGACCATTAACAATTTGACATTCTTTTTTTTTGTATAGTTAGACCACGATTGCATTAGGTAATATTTTCTTTTAATTTTAATTGTGACGTGAAATTTACTGTGCCTCGACCTGATATTGACATTAAAAAGGTGAGCTCTACCTCCAAGTTTCTTGGGAGGATAGTATCATATTATGTACTCAAGTTGATCCATGTTATATTTGATACTTTTCTGTGTGTTAGGGATATCCTTTTGAATCCTCTCCTTATCCGTATCCCTATCATAGACAATGTTTGCCAACCCGCCTAGCCGCGAGAAAAAATGTTACAAGCGAAGACTACCTACAAACAGTTCAGCGAGTTTACTTCAAGCGACGACATTGTGCACTTCACCTTCATATATTTCATAAGTTTACCTTCGTTTTCTGTGTTATTCTTCATATTTTCTTCGTAAAGTTATAGTTTTCTTCGTATAGTGTTTCGTGTTTGTGTTCCTGTGCTGCAAAAAACATTTTAGTTCATCCTTCATATTGGTTCGTCGTGGCTGGCGGTAAGTACAAATTTACCTACATTGTTCTATGCTCCCTTCGAAATATTGTTTATCTTCAATTCCCGATTTTACCCTTCATACAGTCCATTTGCTCCAACATCCGACCTTTTTTGGTCACTCCGAGCCTGATTATACTTCTTTTGGGGTTTAAAATCGAGTTTTAATTTCTTAGAGACAATATTTAAATATTTCATAAGATGGCTAACTTCGAAAAATAATCTACGTATTTGTTAAGTTATAAATTTCATACAAAAATATTCTTCAAAGGAACTTCGACTAAACGGTCGCAACGTTCCATACAATTTGGTAAAATTATTGCTTTCACTTACTTATCAGTGGTTTTTTGCTGTAGCAATATCATTCTAACTAATACGCCAGTGCATACAAACTCTGTTGGATTTCGCATACGCATTCTTCAAAATAAGACGGAACATTTTTATTTCCGTGTTATTTAAGCACTAGGTACATTTCGATTTCGTAAATATTGTTATTTTTTGTTTGTTATTCGATAGTAAACAACACAACTACGTATGTAGGTGTTGTAAAACTACGTATAATTCATTTTAGAAACTTCATCTTTTTTATGTTATCATTAGTTTTCGTAAATAAAATAAAATAGATCCCGTTATTCGGAAAATAAATATTTTAAAAGGAAAACGTTCTCGAATACAAGCGAAATTATCGGTTACGTCAGAATTAATTCCGTTTTTGAACATTCAAGCGAAACGTCAAATTTTTACTGCGAGGCTAGAAAAATTGGAGGAATTTTATAATGACTTCAAAACAATACAGGAAGATTTACAAGATTTATTGAGTGAGTTTCAAAGCGAGGAAAACATCGATGACTTAAATAATGCAGAATCGTGTGTTTTGACGAGCTGTATTATAGTTTCAAGGCAGCTTCAAAAGTTTTAGATGTACAGGAGGCAAAGAGAATTGACTCCCCAGTCTTGCGTAATCAAGTATCTGCTATAAGACCACCTCCAATAACACTTCCGAAATTTGATGGCAAAATAGAAGATTGGTCTCAATTTTATTCAATGTTCAAAAGCATGATCCATAATAATGATGCATTTACATCCATAGAAAAATATCACTATTTACTGTCATGTTTGAACGGTTCAGCACTTAGTTTAATAAAGTCATTTCCGATCATAGATGAAAATTACGAAATTGTGTGGAATACCTTAACACAACATTATCAAAATTCGCGTGTTCTATTTTGTCACTATTCAGATCAACTTCTTGTTTCCATTTCTTTTGCCCATTTCTTTTGAGTCAGTTCAAGCAGTGTCAAAATTCATTGCAAACTTTCAAGACAATCTTTCAGCGCTTCAAGCCTTTCAGAAGCAGGAAATCTTCGAGTTATTTATTGCTCATATCATTATTAGAAATTTGGATCACACTACGAAACGGCAATTCGAAGCACAGTTAAAAGGTGAGGAAATACCTACAGCTTCGGAGGTATTGGATTTCTTACATAATCACTTGCGCGTACTACAAATGTCGAATCCATTACCTCGTCCTACGTTAAATAAGAGTTCTTCTTCTTCTACAAATGCACAATATAAACGTGCCTTCGTTGCAACAAATAATAATACTACGAAGACTTGCAAATTATGCAACAGTGATCAACATCATATTATGAAATGTTCTGAATTTTTAAACTACGCAGATGTCAAAAGGATGGAAGTCGTTAAGGAATTGAAATTATGTTTTAATTGCCTAAAATCCCACCAGATAAAGAATTGTACATCAAAATTCTCATGTTTAAAGTGCGGTAAACGTCATAACACATTGCTTCATAAGAATGAACGACAATCTTGTTCTACTACCTCTACAACGAATGAGGTGTTGATGACTACCCCTTCTTCTCATGTAGCCCTTCTAGGTACAGCTTCTGCTGCATGCAAGGACAGCAGCGATAATATGTATAAACCCATACGTTTATTAATAGATACCGGTTCGCAAGTATCTATTATGGGTGAACGCTACGCAAATCGCTTAGGATTACAAATCAAAGCTTACAGTGGTGGAATAAAGGGGGTTGGACAATATCCAGTAACTATAAAAGGCGAAGTACGCTGTTGTTTTAAACCGACAACAAAGAGCGGTCCCCTGATAAAGTCAAAGGCTATTGTCCAACTGTCGATTTGTTCAGGAGAACTTTGTTCTCTTAACATATCGACAATGTATCAAGCCAGAATACGCGAGAATTGTATGGAGAGGTCTACTTTTTTCACGGCTTTTCCAACTTTGAAGTCAAAAAACACCAACTTAGAGGCTTCGCAGCATATATGTTCCATACACGGATTTACTCAGAATTCGGAGTAGAACATTTCGTGTGTCTGTGTGTGTGTCTGTTTGTGTGTCTGTGTGTGTGTCCGTCCCCCCCTTATAACTTTTGATCCGCTCAATTTACAGAGCCCAAAATTTCAGAATATATAAACAGTTATAGGCCTACAAAACTTTTATACTCAGAATTTTGAATTTTTGTTTCAGTCAGGGGTTATCAACTTTTGAATTTTTACTTTATTTTTCCATATATCTCAGAAACCATAAAAGCTAGAACGCTGAAAATTGGTATAAACATAGAAAAATACAAAATCTCAAATTAATTATTTCCAAAAAAATCCAGGGTTTCTCAAACATTTTTTATTAAGAAAAATATTTTTTTTATGATAAATTTATGAGTTTAACTGCCTATATTTCCTGATATTTTAAAAATATCGAAAAAAGCCGAAACACCCCTACTAGATAATTTTATTTTCTATAAAAAATATAAAATATGTATTAGCACATCTCAAACTTTTTTAACAATTTTTATAAAAATTGAATTTAGTGACGACATTTCTTCATACAATTTGTATGGCAATCACCTACACACAATATCTAAGAAAACCTAATTATTTGATACTAATCTCCAAACATACATACATACCATCATGCTGTTTTCATATTCTGCGTAGGATCAAAGGACTGACCTCCATACTATCCTATCTTGACATACATACATAGGTACAAGTGTTGTATAGAAAATCAAATATCTTAAAATATTAAATAATTTGTGTTTATGGGATTATAGTTTGGTACTTATTCTTCAACTATACATACTATCGCTATCGACAGTTGGATCTCATGTGTTACATGCAACTAGTATAATATATCGTAGAGAAATAAATATTCTGTGTGCTTAAGGGGGGGACTGCTGCCAACGTACCTATTTATTCAATTTGAATTTGCGTCATTACTACAAAACGAATCATTTTGAAAAAAATAACCTAGTTAGTTTGGATATTAATAAATAAAAATATACCTTAATTTTTTAATTATGTTCTGTATATATTCTTGTAGGAAAATAATAAGCATACCCCAATTTTTGACATTTATCTTAAATTTCTAAAAAACTAAAAGGTATAGAGCATTATATTTTTTTATAAATTAAAGAAGATCAAAATATCTGGTAAAATACGATGTAACGTTGCATTAATGCATCAGGTTAAGTTAATAAACCAAAGAAACTTATATTTCGCAATGGCGCTGAATGGAAAATAAATGTTTTTTTAGGTTTATTTACTAAACCTGAAGCATTAATGCAACGTCACATCGTATTTTTCTAGATATTTTTGTCTTCTTTAATTTAAAAAAATATGTTGAACTACGCCTTATATTTTATTAAAAATATAAGATAAACGTTGGAAATCGGGGTATGCCATTATTTTTCTACAGAAATAATGATGGTATATCAAATTGAAAAATAGGTACGTTGGCAGCAGTCCAATGGAAGTAAATCTGATTGTAACAGATGTAGGTCCCCCCCCTTGAATGTTCGTGATAGTTTTTTATTTCAAATTTTGATATTAAATTTCTTTTTAAATAATTTTGGGTGTCCGATAATTTAAATCACGTATAAACCTTTTTTAATGAAACGCGATATTTACCCTTACTAACTCGCAACTTAGGTATACATATAGACCAGAGATTATCAAATTTATTTTCTTCTACCGCCCCCTATGAAAATCAATTATTTTTCAGCGCCCCCAATTTTTTATTCACTCCTAAAACTTAAAAATCACAATTTCATTACTTTAATTAATTTAGTTATAGTGTATTAATTTATTTATATGGAGTTTAAACTTACATTCTAAAGTAGAAATTTTTACCAGTGAGAGCAATTAAAACGTAACTTTATAATATTATTAAGAATATAATATTTTAAACAAATTAAAAGAAACAATATAGATAGGTTATCAATTTTAGTCTTAAAACAAATCTAATGAGATGGTTGATTTGATGATTTTTAACAAGTTTGTTGATATCAGGTTCGATTTTACTCAAAAACATCAGTAGATAGGGTAGATATATAAACTAATTATTCGATATTGAGGAGTAGGTAGGTTTTAATTTTAGTGAAATTTAAAAAATCAAGTAAGTGAAATTACAAATCAACTATCGCCCCCCCCCCCTACATCACGCCAACGCCCCCCATTTTTTCTGGGCCCCTGAACGCCCCCCTTTAGGTCTCCAACGCCCACAAGGGGGCGTTTTCGCCCACTTTGAGAAAGACTGATATAGACGGTTTGAATATATCTTGATTTCAGTCACTAGATTCAGCGTTTTAAACTCTCTTTATAGTGTGTAAATTGCAATAACTATTTCATAATTTCTTTATTCTTTCTACTTTTTAAAAGGCTTTATTTCACCGTTGCCAGTGTTCTAGCCATTTCTTTATTGAATGAGCGTTATAGTTTTCGCCAAATATCTTAAGCCATTTCGCCGTGAAGGAAGGCGATTTGCAAGTATACAAACGAAGCAAAAAAACACTAATTTGCACTCTGCACACCCGGAAGTCTAGTTCAAGATATTTGGCGATATTCCAACTGTCGATTCGTTCATGAGAATTCAATTCTCTGAATGAATCGACATCATTAAGGCAAGATGCGTGTACGAAGGAACATTTTGTATGGCGTAGTGGACTTTTTGCATGCTAATATGGGGGCTTACGTGCATGTGGCGTGTAGATCGATAGGGATACATGTACTAGATCTAATGCACACTAAACCACATACATGTAAGTTCTGCTGGCTCACAAATTATCCCTATATACCGGAATCGAACCGGGATATGTAATTCATAATTTGCCTTCTTTATTAACGAGCGTGTTCAACCAACAGTCCCATATAATTGATCATCGTGGATGACGATAATCCAAATTGATTACTGATAATTATATGATGCAAGTTGGTACATGAGACAGGTTAAGATTGAAAGAGTGAAGATGACTTACGTATTTATTGCTGAGAACAAATTAAAAAGATTACAATTAACAACTACTGAAATTAGACCTTATTAATAAAATTTACACTTATAAATCACGTACTTACGGGAAGTACGACACACAGTTGGGTATCAGAACGGAATGGAAATTTTATTCAAAATGGCCGTATATATATACGTCCGCCAATTAGAGTTGGGCAATGACCATCAATTAGAGTTGTGCGATGGCCATAGCCACACTTATAACACCAACTAGAGGCCTCGCAGCATATATGTTCCCGTACAAGGATTTACTCAGAATTCGGAGTAGAACATTTAATGTGAGTTTTGTGTGTCTGTGCGTCTGTGTGTGTGTGTCTGTGTCCCCCCCCCTTATGACTTTTGATCCGCTCAATTTACAGAGCCCAAAGTTTCAGAATATATAAACAGTTACAGGCCTACAAAACATTTATACTCAGAATTGTGAATTTTTGTTTCAGACAGGGGTTATCAACCTTTGAAATTTTGGTTTATTTTTTCATGTATCTCAGAAACCATAAAAGCTAGAAAGCTGAAAATTGGTATAAACATAGACAAATACAAAATATCAAATTGGTTTTTTCAAAGAATTCTTTTTTATTAAGAAAAATATTTTTTTTATGATAATTTTATGAGTTTAACTACCTATATTTCCAATTTTTTTTAAAATATAAAAAAAAGCCGAAACACCCCCACTAGATAATTTAATTTAATATAAAAAATATTTACATTGTATTAGCACATCTCAATTATTTTTTAACAATTTTTATAAAAATTGAATTTATTGACGACTTTGCTTCATACAATTTGTATGGCAGTAGCCTACACACAATATCTAAGAAGACTTAATAGTTTGATACTAATCTCCAAACAAACATACATACCATCATGCTGTTTTCATATTCTGGGTAGGATCAAAGGACTGAACTCCATACTATCCTATCTTGACATACATACCTTCATACCTAGGTATATGTGTTGTATAGAAAACCAAATATCTTAAAATATTAAATAATTTGTATTTATGGGTTTATTTGTATTTAGTTTGGTACTTATTCTTCAACTATACATACTATCGCTATCGACAGTTGGATCTCATGTGTTACATGCAACTAGTTATTTCAAATATTTCTAGTGAAATGCCCTAGTCAAAATTATGTTTAGATTTGTCTTCAATGAATATTTCAAGAGAAGAGTTGGTGTAGAAGCATATTTCCTTTGAATCCTTTCCATACCATTGTCCCCTCACCGATGTATGAGAATTGTCATTTGCTGCAATAATTTTGGGTGACAATAAGTGTCAAGAAAGAAATTAATCAGTACAAGTTTGAAGACCACTGCGTGTGGATGTGTGCACAGAAAAAAAAACAATCAGTGAACCAGGAATAAAGAAGCATCGGTGAGATCGTTTATAATACAGTCCACTACATACCATCTTTAAGACCCATCACCTGATGTTTTCTACAGTTGGCTGACGACAACTTCGATACTCCTGGTGAAATAGATTTTCTGCTCGGAGCCACTCTATTTCCTTCGATACTTGACGGTGGGCGGACAACAAGCGGCAATAGCAACGTATCAGTATTATCTACAATTTTTGGTTTTGTATTGATAGGCGATATTCCAAATACACAAACTACTTATAGTTCACTTCATATTTCACTCGACGAGTCTATTAAAAGATTTTGGACAATCGAAGAACCTCCATGCAAACATATATCAAATCCAGATGATGATAAATGTGAGGAGATCTTCGTCAGTAAACACTACCGGCAAAGTGATGGTTGGTATGTGGTACCACTTACATTGATCAATGAAAACTTCGATCTTAGTAACTTCTACAATATGGCATTTAATCGATTACAAAATATAGAACGTAAGCTATCACAAACTCCTGCGATTTATGATGATTACAGATTCTTCATGAACGAATATGAAAGCCTGGAACATATGGAGAAAATAAATTCAGAAAATGATTTATCTTCCTTCTGTTTCATTCCACATCATTGTGTTTTGAAACCAGATAGTGTTTCTACAAAGCTGAGAGTCGTATTCGATGCAAGTGCAAAGAATATTCAAGGAAAGTCATTGAATCAATACTTGTTGCCTGGTCCCAAATTACAAAATGATATAGCTACGCTTATTCTTAATTTTAGAATATTTCCATTTGTGTTTACGGCTGATATATGCAAAATGTACCGACAAATTTTGGTGTTACCTGAACATCGAAAGTATCAGCACATTTTATGGAGATCTTCCTCTGAGCAACCAGTTTGCAATTACGAGCTTAAGACAGTTACTTATGGACTTTCTTGTGCTCCTTTTCAGGCTATTAGAACTTTGCATCAATTAGCCAAGGACGAAGGTTCACTATTTCCACGTGCGGCACAGGTTTTGATGAATGACATATACGTTGATGATGTGTTGACAGGTTCATATTCCAAAGAGGATGCCATAGCTTTGAGAATCGAACTGGTCGATTTGTTAAATGCTGGAAAATTTAGTCTCAGTAAATGGGCAAGTAATCATTTTGATATTCTTCCAGATATTCCAAATAATTACTCCAATGAAGCATTTCTTTTTGAAAAAGAAGCGATAAATGTTTTGGGTCTGAAATGGAACCCAAATTCGGATACCTTTTTCTATGAAATTGGGATTGTGTCTAACAAGTGCACAAAAAGAGAAATACTTTCCTGAATAGCTCAAATTTTCGACCCACTTGGCTGGATAGCGCCGGTTGTTTTTAGAGCAAAATGTCTAATTCAGACATTATGGCGCCAAAAAGTCGACTGGGATAGCCCAGTCCCTGCAACAGTTGCAGCAGAATGGCATGCTATTGCAGAGAATCTGAGCCTTCTATCAGATGTTCACATACCGCGATATTTGGGCACCACTGAGAATACTCCGTGTACATTAGTAGGATTTTCGGATGCGTCAGAGCACGGCTACGCTGCCGTTGTGTATATTGTTGTACACAGTATCATTCCTAGAGTTCATCTTCTAATTGCAAAGTCCAAGGTCGCACCCTTAAAAACTTTAACCATTCCACGTTTAGAATTATTAGGCGTTCTTTTATTGTCAAAAATCATGAATTACACTCAGTCTTCTTTCAAAAGTTCTGTAAATATTCACAATGTTTTTCTATTCACAGACTCAACTATTGTTTTGTCTTGGTTAAGAACGCCCCCATACTTACTCAAAATATTTGTAGCAAATCGTATTATTCAAATACATGAAAATGACAAAACTTCATCTTGGCGTCATGTGGGGTGTCGTGATAACCCCGCTGATGGTGCCTCAAGAAGACTATCTCCTGAGCAACTTTCAGATCACCCTCTTTGGTTTTCTGGACCAAAGTGGTTGTTGCTACCTACAAATGAGTGGCCTTCACATACTCCAGATTTAATAAAATTAGAAGAGCTTCCAGAAACTAAGTCCATAGTTCAAGTCAACATTGCTTCCAAATGTGAAACTTCGATTAATATTGCTAAATATTCAAGTTGGACACAACTTCGAAGAGTTGTAGCTTGGATGTTAAGATTCATACATAATTGTAGATGCGAAAAGGCCTTACGTAGGCGAGGCTGTCTCCAACTTAGGGAAGTTGGAACAGCAACCAACATAATAATTAAAATTGACCAAGAAGAACACTTCAACCAAGAGAAAAGTTTCATAACCAGAGGTTCCAATTGCTCTCGCCAGCTTCAGAAGTTATGTCCATTTATTGACAACTTAGGTATATTGCGCGTTGGTGGGCGGTTGGAGAAATCCAATCTTCGAGATGATCGTAAACATCCTGTTGTTCTGTCGAAAAACAGCCAGTTGACAAACCTTCTTATAGACTATTATCACAAGAGTTATCTTCATGCCGGACCAAAGTTTCTTCAGTTTCTTATTCAAAAACAATTTTGGATTTTTTCTGTTCGTTGCAGAATCAAATCACGTCTGTCGAAATGCTTAGTATGCGCCAAGTTGAAAGCATCTTCGGTCAAACCTCTAATGAGAAACCTTCCTACTGCTAGAATTACTCCGAGTCGTCCATTTTCGTGTGTCGGTATAGATTTTGGAGGACCATTTCTTCTCAAAGAGCATAAGTGTCGAGGTGCCAAATTTACCAAAACATACATTTGTCTTTTCGTGTGTATGTCTACAAAAGCGGTTCATCTAGAGGTCGTGTCAGACCTCTCCACGGAAGCATTCGTAGCCTCATTAGATCGTTTCGTGTCTCGACGTGGGCTGTGTGCTCATATCTATACAGATTGTGGCTCAAACTTTCTAGGAGCCAAGCGGTACTTTGCTGGAATATTTAAATGTATGGAAACCTGCTCACGTGATGACGGTTTTATCCATAATTTAAATGATAGAGGTATAACATGGCATTTCAACCCTGCCTCTGCGCCCCACTTTGGCGGGCTGTGGGAAGCGGGAATCCGTTCAGTGAAGTATCATACAAAGAGAGTTATGGGAGATACTGCTCTAACCTTCGAAGAATTCGCTACTCTACTTTCTAAAATTGAAGCGATGTTAAATTCACGCCCTTTATGTAGAATGTCCAACGATCCAAATGATATAGATGCTCTTACACCAGGCCATTTCTTAATCGGCGATGCACTCCTTTCATTACCTGAATGGGATGCATCAGACGCAAAAGTAAACAGGTTGAATAGATGGCAACATCTACAACAAATGTCTCAACACTTTTGGCAACGTTGGAGCCTAGAGTATTTACAAACATTGCAACAACGAGAAAAGTGGTTTACCTCCCATACAAACATTAAGATTGGTGATCTTGTGATCCTCAAGGATCCTCGACTTCCACCTTCCAAGTGGTCACTAGGCCGCATAACCACTGTTAATCCTGGAACGGATGGGGTGGTTAGGGTTGTATCAGTAAACACGAAGGCTGGAACCTATTTAAGGCATGTTACGAAAGTATGTCCACTTCCAAACACTTAGTATTTAAATTTCATTTACGTTAGTATACACCTATAGCGGTGCTTCTTTTTTATTAATATTTGTTTCATTTCTAAGTTTTATTTTACATCTTAGAGATAGATTTTATTCTGTTTTCTTATATATTTTATTTATTAGTACATAGGTTTCATAGGCTACCCTATTATTAGGTTACAATAGTAAAAAACTGCTGCTACGTGTAAGTTATCTTTCGTTTTACGTTTCACAGTTTTCTTCATATTTAGATTCTTTCATGTGCTCACTCAGCGTTCAGTAGAGTGCTGGTGACTTCTTTGTCAAAGTTGCCATCTCTTGGAGTATTTCTATCTTTCGTAATAATATTTTAATTTATCTTCGCAAAATTGGTGGGCGGTTATGTTAGGTATATCCTTTTGAATCCTCTCCTTATCCGTATCCCTATCATAGACAATGTTTGCCAACCCGCCTAGCCGCGAGAAAAAATGTTACAAGCGAAGACTACCTACAAACAGTTCAGCGAGTTTACTTCAAGCGACGACATTGTGCACTTCACCTTCATATATTTCATAAGTTTACCTTCGTTTTCTGTGTTATTCTTCATATTTTCTTCGTAAAGTTATAGTTTTCTTCGTATAGTGTTTCGTGTTTGTGTTCCTGTGCTGCAAAAAACATTTTAGTTCATCCTTCATATTGGTTCGTCGTGGCTGGCGGTAAGTACAAATTTACCTACATTGTTCTATGCTCCCTTCGAAATATTGTTTATCTTCAATTCCCGATTTTACCCTTCATACAGTCCATTTGCTCCAACACTATGGACATTATAACTTTTGAATTTTTATTTGTATGTCCATTACATTAATTTATGTAGATAATGATCTAAACTGGGCCGTAACAATGACTGAAATAATATCATCTTCATCGAGTCTTGAATTAGTAATGTTAGTGGCAATATTTACCAAACACTGTACCTAGATAGTGCATTTAAGGGGCAGGGTTAGGCAATATAGGCAGGTCAAATGAAAGCTTTGTTTATATTGTATGAGAATGAACGTTCATAAAGATTACAATCGTGTGCGCCCAAGTTAGTGTATTTGAATCGAGCGTCACATAAAATACTATGGTTTATTTGATTTTACAAAAAAGTGAGAAAATTGTGTGAAAACGTATCAAGCCAATGTTTAGATTTATAAAATACCTAACTATAATTAAAGTAAACATTAAAAACATGTTTCTAAGCCCAATAAGTTTTGAGTTGTGGATAAAAATCTGACTAAACAGGTATTATTAAAAAAATATTACGAACTAAATACACAAGGTGTAAGAAAATATATCGGGACAATGTATAGACAAATAAAGAGAGAATAATGTATATTTTTGTTGAAGACGTAACTTTTAAGAGTACGGCGTAATGAGCATCTTAAAAGTACCTTGGAGCCTCTCCCGTCACCTTAAGGTTTCATTACAAGTTTCTGCATGTCTTTTCCTATTCTGTCTTTATCCAACTGTCGATTTGTTCAGGAGAACTTTGTTCTCTTAACATATCGACAATGTATCAAGCCAGAATACGCGAGAATTGTATGGAGAGGTCTACTTTTTTCACGGCTTTTCCAACTTTGAAGTCAAAAAACACCAACTTAGAGGCTTCGCAGCATATATGTTCCATACACGGATTTACTCAGAATTCGGAGTAGAACATTTCGTGTGTCTGTGTGTGTGTGTGTGTCTGTGTGTCTGTGTGTGTGTGTGTCCGTCCCCCCCTTATAACTTTTGATCCGCTCAATTTACAGAGCCTAAAATTTCAGAATATATAAACAGTTACAGGCCTACAAAACTTTTATACTCGGAATTTTGAATTTTTGTTTCAGTCAGGGGTAATCAACTTTTGAATTTTTATTTTATTTTTCCATATATCTCAGAAACCATAAACGGTAGAACGCTGAAAATTGGTACAAACATAGACAAATACATAATCTCAAATTAGTTTTTTCAAAAAAATTCCAGGGTTTCTCAAACATTTTTTATTAAGAAAAATATTTTTTTTATGATAAATTTATGAGTTTAACTGCCTATATTTCCAAAACTTTTACAATTATCGAAAAAAGCCGAAACACCCCAACTAGATAATTTAATTTTCTATAAAAAATATTAGCATTGTAGTAGAAGATCTCAATTTTTTTTTAACAATTTTTTTAAAAATTGAATTTAGTGACGACATCGCTTCATACATTTTGTATGGCAGTCGCCTATACACAATATGTAAGAAGACTTAATAGTTTGATACTTCATCTCCAAACATACATACATACCATCATGCTATTTGCATATTCTGGGTAGGAAAAAGGATCTTCCTCCATACTATCCTATCTTGACATACATACCTACATATGTTGTATAGAAAACAAAATATCTGAAAATATTCAATAATTTGTATTTATGGGTTTATAGTTTGGTACATATTCTTCAACTATACATACTATCGCTATCGACAGTTGGATCTCATGTGTTACATGCAACTAGTTATAATATCATCGCTTTGGAGATAATATGGAGTAGAAGGATGAGAATGTGAAGTAGAAGATGATCCATGCTGATCCAACTGTCGATTTGTTCAGGAGAACTTTGTTCTCTTAACATATCGACAATGTATCAAGCCAGAATACGCGAGAATTGTATGGAGAGGTCTACTTTTTTCACGGCTTTTCCAACTTTGAAGTCAAAAAACACCAACTTAGAGGCTTCGCAGCATATATGTTCCATACACGGATTTACTCAGAATTCGGAGTAGAACATTTCGTGTGTCTGTGTGTGTGTGTGTGTGTGTGTGTGTGTGTGTGTGTCTGTGTCTGTGTGTCCGTCCCCCCCTTATAACTTTTGATCCGCTCAATTTACAGAGCCTAAAATTTCAGAATATATAAACAGTTACAGGCCTACAAAACTTTTATACTCGGAATTTTGAATTTTTGTTTCAGTCAGGGGTTATCAACTTTTGAATTTTTATTTTATTTTTCCATATATCTCAGAAACCATAAACGCTAGAACGCTGAAAATTGGTACAAACATAGAAAAATACAAAATCTCAAATTAGTTTTTTCAAAAAAATTCCAGGGTTTCTCAAACATTTTTTATTAAGAAAAATATTTTTTTTATGATAAATTTATGAGTTTAACTGCCTATATTTCCAAAACTTTTACAATTATCGAAAAAAGCCGAAACACCCCAACTAGATAATTTAATTTTCTATAAAAAATATTAACATTATAGTAGAAGATCCCAATTTTTTTTTAACAATTTTTTTAAAAATTGAATTTAGTGACGTCATCGCTTCATACATTTTGTATGGCAGTCGCCTATACACAATATGTAAGAAGACTTAATAGTTTGATACTTCATCTCCAAACAAACATACATACCATCATGCTATTTTCATATTCTGGGTAGGAAAAAAGGATCTTCCTCCATACTATCCTATCTTGACATACATACCTACATATGTTGTATAGAAAACAAAATATCTGAAAATATTCAATAATTTGTATTTATGGGTTTATAGTTTGGTACATATTCTTCAACTATACATACATACTATCGCTATCGACAGTTGGATCTCATGTGTTACATGCAACTAGTTATAATATCATCGCTTTGGAGATAATATGGAGTAGAAGGATGAGAATGTGAAGTAGAAGATGATCCATGCTGATCCAACTGTCGATTTGTTCAGGAGAACTTTGTTCTCTTAACATATCAACTTTTGAAATTTTTGTTTATTTTTCCATATATCTCAAAAACTATAAAAGCTAGAACGATGAAAATTGGTATAAACATAGACAAATACAAAATCTCAAATTAGTTTTTTTTATATTCCAGGGTTTCTCAAACATGTTTTACTAAGAAAAATACTTTTTTATGATAAATTTATGAGTTTAACTGCCTATATTTCCAATTTTTTTAATAAAATCAAAAAGCCGAAACACCCCAACTAGTCAATTTAATTTTCTATAAAAAATATTAACATTGTATTAGCACATCTTAATTTTTTTTAACAATTTTTATAAAAATTGAATTTAGTGACGACATTGTTTCATAAAATTTGTATGGCAGTCGCCTACACACAATATCTAAGAAGACTTAATTGTTTGATACTAATCTCCAAACATACATACATACCATCATGCTGTTTTCATATTCTGGGTAGGATCAAAGGAATGACCTCTATACTATCCTATCTTGACATACATACCTAGGTACATGTGTTGTATAAAAAACCAAATATTTTAAAATATTAAATAATTTGTATTTATGGGTTTATAGTTTGGTACTTATTCTTCAACTATGCATACTATCGCTATCGACAGTTGGATCTCATGTGTTACATGCAACTAGTGATATTCAAAGGTGAGTCGAGTTAGGTACCTACTTGTAAAAAAAAGTTTCATTGGTTGCGTGTTATAATTATGTAGTACCTACGTGTACTCACCTTTTAAAATAAATAGAAAAAAGAATCCTTTTGTTTGTTTTTTGTGTCACAAATTTAATGTATAGGCTGGCCAATCTTGACTTTGGTATGACTCATCGCAAAAATATGTCGATCGAACAAAAATACTTCTGCTTTTAATGTATCTATTTCTTATTCTCTGTATATAAAAAAACAAAGACGGAAGATGAAAGTAAGTCGCAGTGAAAAAACCAAACTCCCATATAAAATGTTGAAACGTACGTCTTTTATAAATCATACACTTATTTCGAAGATACCACGTGACGTTTGTGAATGTGAATGACGTTTTAAAGAAATATTTCAAATCTTCGTCTATAGGGTGACAATTTGTCCTAGTGCGTATTTTTAAACAACAAAAACATTATTTTAACAAATAGAATGTATGAAATTTGTTTCATACACACCACAACCATTTATTTGTCATTGATATTTTATTATTTATTAAATATGATGTGTTTAACATGACCTGTTTTACTTTTGAAAAATTGTTTATATTGTGTAAAGTCCTCAGTTGCAACATCAAATCACAGTAAACCTTCAACATACTCGAACCAGTTGCTTCTCGGACTCCTCCATTAACACAGCAGCCCTACTATAGAACAATCTTGACCGAATTCTGTGTTTCACCTTCTCTTATTATAAGATCGAAAAAATATATTATTAATTTATCAGATTGCAAACCTTCCCAAAGGCTACGTAGTGCACTACTTCGGAAGCGTAGAATGGACCCAATTCCTTATAGCTGCCCTTACGCAGACATGTTAAGTAAGGTAAGAATTAATAATTACATTCTTTATTGTCTTAAATGATGTTATAAGTGAAAATGGAAAGATGATCAAAGTTAAATAAAAAAATTGGGTCCATTGTAAACAAAATGATGGTCACCGTATTGGCATCCAAATTACATGTACAAACATACGACTTACGACGGGTCGCATAGTTTTTTGATGACGTCATACTAAAGTCAAGCGTGGCCGGCCTATACCAACATTACACTCTTTATAATGTGGCCAAGAAGAAGGCAGCTTGGATCACATATTTTTCAATTGCCCTACATCTAAGTTCCCAATATCTTTAACACATCTGATTAAATTTAAAATATTTCCTCCTCATAATATCACCTCCTTACTCAGCCTTAATAAATTTCAAGTACTTAATGTTCTTACAAAATTTATCAGACAGAATAACATCAAATTGTGATTTCATTTTCTACTTCACATTTAAAAACAAAACTTTTTTCACAACTTTTTAAATTTTTAATTTCAGTATTAATTATTATTTTTTTTTTTTTTGGTTTCCCACATATTTTATAATTTGTTGTTTATTTTATTGTAATTAACAAATGCACGATTTTGTAACAAACTTGACTCTGGCCAATGTTCCTTCATTTGAGGTTACAAGTGCCATTTAAATAAATAATAATACACTCTTTATGGTCTCACGTTGCTTTGCTTAATTGGAAGAAATTGCCCTATAGCAGCAAACCCGCTATTGTACGCATGAAGTAATAAATAAAATAATTATTCGGGATTGGCAGCATTCAAGAAAGGTGTAGATAAACATGGTGAAAATTTCTATACATTTTTGCGCACTGACGTTCAGTTGTATTCAATTACTATACCTACATATCCTAAAGTCTCAGTTAATACTTTCATACTTCACAAAAGAGTAGCATTCAAGAAAGGTGTAGATAAACATGGTGATAATATCTATATATTTTAGCGCACATTAAACGTTCAGTTGTATTCAATTACTATACATATCCTTAAGTTTTAGTTACTACTTTTATACTTCACAAAAGGCTAGCATAAAAGAAAGGTGTAGATAAACATGGTGATATTTTTTTATACATTTTTGCGAACTTTAAACATACAGGTGTATTCAACTACTATACATATCCTTAAGTTTCAGTTAATACTTTCATACACAAAAATGTAGCAAAAAAGGTGTTGATAAAATATGGTGAAAATGGTAATAATTTCTATATATTTTTGCGCACAAATCGTGTTGGTGAGATGTAAAAAACCAAGATTGGCTTAGTGTTATATGAGTTTATCTTTATTTTCTATAAAAAAATATTAGCATTGTATTAGCACATCTCAATTTTTTTTAACAATTTTTATAAAAATTGAATTTAGTGACGACATCGCTTCATACAATTTGTATGGCAAGCGCCTACACACAATATTAGTTTGATACTAATCTCCAAACATACATACATACCATCATGCTGTTTTCATATTCTGGGTAGGATCAAAGGACTGACCTCCATAATATCCTATCTTGACATATATACCTAGGTACATGTGTTGTATAGAAAACCAATAAATTTCTTGAAATATTAAATAATTTGTATTTAAGGGTTTATAGTTTGGTACTTATTCTTCAACTATACATACTATCGCTATCGACAGTTGGATCTTATGTGTTTCATGCAACTAGCAATAAAAATCGGTATTCAAACTAAACTACATCACTGTAGCAAAACTATTAGGTCCATGATCATGATTTTTTTTCTGAAAATAGTTCAATAGTGATCCTTATGTAAAACAATATTGTTGTGAATCAGCACACAATAACATTGAAAAAAAGATCTTCTTACAAAATTTTATAAGCCTCAATTTTCCACTAACTTTCAATGGCAGATGATCATCTCCTTAGAATGCACCGTGTAGGTATGTAGAACCATAATCAATATTGTTCGATTAAAAAAAAAACTGAGTACATAAGTATTATTATATTTCCTAGTTGCATGTAACACACGAGATTCACCTGTCGATGGATAAAGTATGTATAATTGAAGAATACATACCAAACTATAAACACTTAAACACAAATTTATAAACATTTTAAGATATTTTGTTTTCTATATAAAACATGTAGGTGTGGCGGAGCATATATAATGTCTAACAACGTTTACAACGTGTGGCGGAACAATTACTAAGAAAACAGAATGTTCTAGAAAATGAAAGTCTATATAGGTATAGCTTGTTGTGATGGGCAGCGTGGAGGGACGGAGATCTCGTGGTCGCTCACCGACCAGATGGAGCGATTTAGTTAAGTCCACAATGGGGTCTTCGGTGACTGGTGCTCTGCGTTCAGCCCAAAACAGATTGGCATGGAGGCGGGCCATACGTGTGGCGACGGACTGCAGCCGCTATCCTCAGGCATGAGGAAAAGGACGAATGATGATAGGTATACTGGAAAACCAACGAAGACGGGCAGTGCCATTCTAGAACTCTCACGCGACAGTTAGCTCAATCTTGTGTATATAATGTATATTGTGAATAAAAGCTGTAAATAGATAATTATTGGGTTTTCACTATCATATCTACATTAACACCTGGTATAAATAAATATAGAATAAAACGAAAATAATAATTAACATAATTATTATAATGGTGACCCCGACGAAGAATTGTGAAAATTTTCAAAAATTGAACAATACATGTTTATTTTTCAAAGAAGTATTCTATGTAAAAATTGTTTTGTCGTGTCGTTGTTTTGTCGTAAAAAAATATACCAGGTTGTTATGTAGAATCGAAGATAGTCGAGTGAATAATATTATTGTAAAAATAAATATATTTATAGTTAGTACGAAATTAAGAGAGTTTCGAAAGAATTGGCACTCCGGGGATATATGTATGTATATGTATGTCAGGATAGGATAGTATGGAGGTCAGTCTGTTTTTCCTACCCAGAATATGTAAACAACATGATGTATATTTGTAGGTTAAGTAGGTATCAAACTATTGAGTGAGATATTGTGTAGTGTTTACTGCCTTACACATTGTATGTAACGATGTCGTTACTAAATTTAATTTTTATAAAAATTAGAAAACAATTCACATAAGTCGTTATTCTCTATAGAAAAACGATGTGATCTGCCCACCTTGTCAAACTTCGATTCATACAAAATTTGCTAACAGCGACATCTAGTATATTATATGAAAATCTATGCACTATACTTACATCTGTGGAAGTTGAATTTCTGTGCTCAAAAGTATCATTTAAAAAATCCATTTCTTCAAACCACTTTAAACTTGGTTTATAAACTTCACTCGCCCCGGCTCCTGAACTTTTGGAATTCTTAATTTTATTTAATTCTTGATGGTACGTACTTCTCAAACCCTTTATTTTGTTTTTTATATCTCTTACAGTCATATTATTGTCATTCATATCATGTAAAATTTTGATGTAAGCATTGTCACGCACTATTTTATTTTTATAGAGAGAGGGATTGTTCGAATTCCAAAGACATTCGGAATCTCTGTATAAACGAATAAACTTGATAGTCTTTTCATCTCCCCATCGAGACATGATTACGAAAAGAAAATATTACCTATAAATAATATAAGTATCAATAAAAAAATAACAACATAATACAATAGTGAAACACGAAACCAAACTACACAATAACCACGTGACAGCTTGCTGGTTACACTAGTTACTGGCATGCCCGTAGCTGTCTTGCGCTTTCACAATTCCTTTGTATGCAGTTAGCGCCCCACCACCATACCCAGATCGCACAACTAGAGCTTAGAAAACGCACAGGTCATTTTATCAATGTCGGATGAGCTGTCAAAGTTGACATTAAACGCGATAATTTATACATAAAAATAATAAATAGTGTTCAAAATCATAAAAGTAGATAAAAATATGTGATCGAAATAATGAACGAGAGGAAGGATAATGAAAGAGTGATTCTGGCTGGAGATCTAAATGGATGGGTGGGTGTCCGTAGGAAAGATTTCGAGTCTGTCCTCGGCCCCCACGGCGATATTAGAGTGAATGACAATGGTAAAAGACTATTGGAAGTATGCACGGAAGGGAATCTGTTTGTGGCGAACTCAGTATTCAGCCACAAAAGAATTCAGCAATATACATGGGAAAGAGGGAATGAAAGGTCGATAATTGACTATGTATGTGTTGACGCCGCACTAAGGAAAGCGACAGTGGATACTAGAGTGTATAGGGGCGCGGAACTGGAGACAGACCACTACTTGTTAATAATCAAGAATTGATTTGTTCACCGGGTGGCGCTCTAAAACACACCGAAGTGATCCACCGATGCGAACCAAGGTAGAAAGGCTGCAAGACGAGAGTGTAAGAAATCAGTATGCAAAAGAGACCGGAAACGAACTCTTTAAAGCAATACACAGTAGAAGAAATATTAAGGAAGCATGGACGACGCTGAAAGAGACCGTGTGTAAGACATCGAAAAAGATCTGTGGTATTGCTAAAAGAGGTGGAAAGAAAGGCGATGCTTGGTGGAATGAGAGTGTTAAGATAGTTGTAGGTGAAAAGAAGAAAGCATGGATGGCATTATTAGCCGCGAAAGGATCGAATAATGAAGAAAGAGCAAAAAAGAATTATAAAGTATGCAAGAAAGTAGTCAAAGACACAGTAAAAAGGGAAAAAGATGGTATACAAGAGAAAGAAAGTCTGAAAATAGCCAACGACTTTCCTGGAAACATGAAAATGTTCTGGAAAGGCGTAGCGAAAAGAAAAAATGGAACTGTGAAAGCTTCGAAAGGAATAAATGATAATGATGGAAAAAAAAATATGGACGAAGATGGCGTGAAAGAGCGATGGAAAGAATATTTCGAGGAACTGTATGATGGCGGAGTAAGAGGGGACGTGAGTCAGAGAACATGGCAAGTAAGTGAAGATGATAAGGATGAAATAACGCAAGAAGAAGTGTTTGAAGCAGTAAAACACGCGAAAGCGGCGAAAGCTGCCGGGTATGACAGTGTATCAGCTGAACTTATAAAATATGGCGGCGAACAGACGTTGGAGTGGTGTCTCTCTCTTTTTAACAAATGTTGGGAAGAAGGACACACTCCCTCAGACTGGAGAAATGCAGTCGTGGTACCTCTGTATAAAGGTAAAGGATCGAAGCTCGACTGCAAAAACTATAGAGCCATAAGTTTGCTAAGCTCAGTTGGTAAGATGTATGCAAGGATCCTGGATCAAAGAGTACGAAAGGTTACAGAGAGCAAGATTTGGGTTGCTCAAGGGGCTTTTGTTGGCGGCAGAGGATGTATAGACCAAATTTTTTCTTTACGTATGGTCACAGAAAAGGTTTTGGGTAAAAACCAAAAACTTTTCTGCGCCTTTATAGACCTTGAAAAGGCCTATGATAAAGTTGTAAGAGAAAAACTATGGAATATACTATCGATGTACGGAGTGAAGAGTAAGCTGATACGTGCAATCGCTTCATTATATGAGAACAGCAAAGCATGTGTTCATGTTAACGACACAACAACAACTTGGTTCTCTATAAATAATGGCGTTAGACAGGGGTGCGTGTTGTCCCCTTGGCTCTTTAATCTCTACATTGATTTCTGCATAAGAGCCCTTAAGTATGAAAGTAAGGGTCTGAAACTGAGTACTGTAACAGTACGTGATCTGATGTATGCAGACGACAAAGTATTGTTAGCAGAAAGTATGGAAGAGTTACAGTATCTTGTAAGTATGGTATATGAAGGATGCATAGAAGACGGACTTAAAATGAATGCCAGCAAATCAAAGGTATTGGTCTTTGAAAAGAGTGAAAGCAGAACAGTGTGTCAAATAAAAGTAGAGAATGAATGGCTTGAACAAGTCGACGAGTATGTCTATCTGGGTAGTATGTTCCAACGGAATGGACGGCCTGATAAGGATATTGAAAGAAGAGTTATGGCAGGAAACAGAGTGAATGGAGCACTTAGACCAGTTATGAATGATCGCAACATATCAAGAGACGCTAAAGTTGCCATTCATAACGCAATCGTAGTGCCAACCCTGACGTATGCAAGTGAGACCTGGACATGGCAGAAGTCGCACGAAAGCAGAATAAATGCAGTTGAAATGAGATCGCTTAGAAGAATTTGTAACAGAACGATGTATGATAGAGTTCGGAATGAAGATACAAGGAAAGAATGTAAGATAAAGAAAGATGTAATTAACAGAATGAAACACATTGAGATTGTTTGGCCACTTGGGGAGAATGAACGAAGAACGCCTGACGAAGAAAATATACAAAGCTGACAGGAACGGAATAAGAGGTCGCGGGCGCCCAAGAAAAGGATGGCACGACCATGTAAACGATATTTTGAAAGATGGAAATGTAAGAAGCATGAACAACAGACGAACATGTATAAGACGATGTATGAATGTTGATGAGGCGATGAATGTGTGTCAAGATAAGAAAATGTGGCGTTCGGTTCTCTCTGCCTACCCCGTGAGGGACATGGCGTGATGGTATGTATGTATGCATATATAAATTATTTGAAAAATGTGAACAAATGGCTGGACAAATACGAATACATAATAAACTTATTCCTAACCTAAAATGGCAAACGTGTTGATAATTTTTTTTCCTGTAACCAATTTCTATTCAATTTATAAAGCAAATCGCTCACGTGATTCGCTTTACTAACTAAACCTAACCAATAAATTAACGAGACAATTTTTTTTCACCGTTAAAGACTTGACTAAACCTAACCAGAAAATTAACGAGAATGGAGATTTACGTACACATCATACTATTATTTCGGTTAGGTTTAGTTAGGCTTTAATGATAATAGCCAATCGCGTGAGTGAGTTGTTTTATAAATAGAAATTGGTTGAAGAAAAAAAATTATCAACACCTTTGCCATCTGAGGTTAGGAATAAGTTTATTATTTATTCGTATTTGTTAAGCCATCTGATCATATTTTTCAAATAATTTATATATGTCAACTAGTAGTATTATAGCTTCATGATGTCAACATATTTTTATCATAGGTTTTCATATATTATACTAGATGTCGTAGTTAGCAAATTTTGTATGAATCGAAGTGAGTCATTTTTCAGGGGGGATATTTGACGTTTTGGTTCCAGACCACATCGTTTTTCAATAGAAAATAACGACTAATGTGAATTGTTTTCGGATTTATTTGTCTAAAAAACATTTTAATTATTAATAATTTAGAGAACATTTATCTAGGATGTGTTGAAATGTAAGGAAAACTGTAATATGTTGCCAGCCAAAACGTCAAACGCGCGATATTCCATGACTCACTTTTTGCACAGAGTACTACATCTAGTATATTATAATAAAAATCTATGGGCCTATGCACTTTATACATATGATGTTAATATGAATTCGATCGGACTTAGTTTGGGCTGTAGAGAGGACACAGAAAGGATAATCAGTACGTCATACAAACACATCACGGCGGCGTCGCCTCATCAACATTGATTCACTGTCTCATACATGCTCATCTTGCTAGTAATTCAATTTTACTTAAAATTTCTCAACAGGTATCATGTAGAAAATGCATAGGTACTATGAGTTTCGTGACAATGTTTTTGTGAGTTTGGTGTATTGTGAAAACTTGTCGTCTGGGAATCTTATATTTGTTTAAGAATCTAATAGAAATGTACTTCATAAAAATGCATTTAGAGATTGTCAACCTTTCAAGAAGATAAATTGAACGCTTAATATGGTGTGGAGAGTTTAGTGTTGGCTACAACCCACTAGTTTTTTTATTAATAAAACCATGTGAACATTCCCTGTTTTTAGATCTAGGTATTCCGAAATAAACTAGTGTTCTTGGAAACAATATGAGTTTTATTTCGTTTAATTAATATGTTTTTGTTATAGGTATAGAAGCATTGAATTAAATTAATGAAAAAGGTTATTAAATAAAATACATCTTTAACACTTGAAATTATTTTATTTTTCAAAAGGTTTGATGTTCATTTTACAGTTTTAGGTTCAGGATAGAATGCGACAGCTTTATTTTAAGTAAATATTTATATTATGACATAGACACCGACAGAGATTTTGTAGGTATAGAATTTGGAAAGATTCACATGAATAGGCTAATCATAATAATAATAATAAACACTTCATTGCACCCTGCGCAAGTGGTAATTTCTTCCAACTAATCAGTGTTTTGATCATTAAACAGAGTGGACAGTTACATTAATATATTACTCATTCGTTTATACCATCGCGGCATATACCACAATGCGGGGTGACCAGCGACAGGTGTGCGTTTTTCTGATAAAGGAAGCACGACACATGCGTGTATCCCCACTCACCAGTCTCGTATATTATATAATTACTTTTTGACTGATTTAGATTCGTAATGCCGTTCACAGAGTTTGTACATCGGTCCTCTAATGGAGTGCTTATTATTCATGTATTACATGTTATAAAGACTATGTTTACTAAATAAAATAAAATAAAAAAATACGTAATATTTTAAGTATAAAAAAAAATCGCTCTTAATTCAATATAAGGTAGGTACCTATCTACCTTTATCATAAAAGAATATTTAAGAACAGAAATAACATTTCGTTCTTTTTTAAATGAGGTTTAATTATACACAATATTCTTCTTTAGAAGCGACGGGATACAGTTCCATCAAAAATAATAAAATGCACAAACACTAGGTATAAGGTAAGTTATATTTTTTTTCAAAACACCGACAAATAATGTCAATTCACCGTAAAAACTTTTATGAATTGTAACGTTGTCAGTACAAACAGTAACGTAGTAACGTTATTATTATATTGCTTTATAAATTTTATTATGAATTTATAGTCAAGAATATACAAGCTTATACTTTGTTTTAGTTATATATGAGTAGGACTGCAAAGTATTATCTACACATTATTACCCACTTACCTATTGTCGTTCTTGATACTTTAGATGTTGAATTAAACATTATTATGATGACGATGTGCATTGTTTAGTAAATATTTATGGGTTGAGGTAAACATTTTAAAAATATTTTAGCGAAACATCCATTTACTTCTTTACAATTAATTGTTTGAGAAATAAGTATAATACCTATATCGATATAAATACACACCTACTTATATTGTACTTACCTATATACATATGTATGTTTTAAAGTTACAACAAGAAATATTATCGAATATTTTTATTATTGCATATGCGCAAACATTGGATTTTTTTCCCTGTCGGGAGTCAAAGATATTTTTTAACAGATTTTTAATTATCTCAATAGAGACGAAGTTGGAATATTTATTGTAGGAGAACCGGGAAATCAAGGCACCTACAGGGCTTACGACCTGTCATCGGCTGGTTTACGTGATCACTTTATGCGCTTGCGCAACGTTCACCAATTATGCCTTTTTAATGAGATCCCTATCAATTCAATTTTGAAAGTTATAAGATATAAGAATTGTAGCTTTCATTATTTACAAAAAAAAACCAATTCTCTCAATAGATGGCGTTCCAACAAAATAAATAAAAAAAATAAGATTGTTGTTCATAATTTCACCCATAGATGGCTGTAGTAAAAATTCCTTATTTTCAAGCGAAAAGAATCTCAGTATTACAATATATAGAACTTTCAAAATTGAATTGATAGGGATCTCATTAAAAAGGCATAATTGGTGAACGTTGCGCAAGCGCATAAAGTGATCACGTAAACCAGCCGATGACAGGTCGTAAGCCCTGTAGGTGCCTTGATTTCCCGGTTCTCCTACAATAAATATTCCAACTTCGTCTCTATTGAGATAATTAAAAATCTGTTAAAAAAGAAATATTATGTTTAAATTTTTCAATCATTTTAAAATAATATATTTCAGTAGCTACATGGTATTAAAAAAATCATAAAAAAAACATAGAGAAACAGCAGTTCGATTTGATTATCCGTTCTGTGGGTGTCGATTCATAGATTTTCGTAATATAATATACTAGATGTCGCAGTTAGCAACTTTTGTATGAACCGAAGTGAGGTTTTTTCCGCGGGACAAAAAGGTTGGCAGTCCACATCGTTTTTCTATAGAGAATAACGACTAATTTGGATTGTTTTTGGATTTATTTGTCGAAAAAAAACACTTATCTAGTTAGTGTTGAAACGTAAACAGTTATCTAGGAAGTGTTGAAATGTATTATGGAAAAGTGCAATATTTTTGAATTTATTGTTGCACGGAGTAGGTACTCCATCTAGTATATTATATGAAAATCTATGTTTCGAATATTTTATTTTCTTTGACTTAGGTAGTAAGGTACCTACTATTAAAAAAAATGTTTTTTATTCATTTCCAATTTTGAATTTTTATCATGATCCATTTGTATTCTATTTTCAAAAGCTGTCGTTTTTCTTATGATAACAAAATATATTATTTTCATTTTATAGTTTTACCAACTCTGTCGTCTATTCTTTTAGTTCAGTTTTGAAATATTTAATACCCTTATAATATAGTATAATATTCTAAAGTTTATTCAAGAGCACAAAGATTTATGTAAGTATTATACACAAAGACACAAGTATTATACTTTTTGGTGTTTTATATATTCAGGAATTTTCTACATAGATACAATAATATATTTCAGTAATAATACCTAATAATAATAAAAATAATAAAAAGGTATTATTATCATTAATATAATATCTCAAAGATTTTTTTCTTCGCTACGAAGATAAAAAGCACTAAAGGTATAATTTCAAAAGTAGGATAGATTTTTTTATTCTATTTTATTTTAAATTCTTAATGAAACAGTTAGCATTATATTCAATGAGACAATGATATGTTTACAGCACAATAATTATAACAATACATATTTGCATTTTGATAAAAAAGGAAAAAAAATCACAATTGGATAATTTCAATAATTTTGTAAACATTTCGATGTAAAGGAAAATAAGTGTGAAAATTAATTGATAAAAAAAAATATTTGCAACTTAAGCAACGTTTAGTGAGCCAGGATCTTTCCAAGAGCGCTGATAAAAAATCAGCATAAGTTATAATCAAAAAAAAAAATATTTTGATAAAAATATTTTGGAACCTACCTACAATGATGTTTTTTTCCGTTTCATTTTAACGATTTTATAGAACACAGGTAAGAAGGTACTATAAATATGATTATGTAAAATTAAGTGACAAAACGAAATTTTGACACATTTCAAATTGAAATTTAAGATATATATGCAAATTCATATAGTATCCGTAGGTATTATATACTCTTTGCTATATAGGTACACATTCCTAAATCATGACATACTAATAGCAGATACAAATATATAGATAATCTACAATAACATATTTTAGTAATAAAAAAACTTGATACAAATACAAAATATTAAGAAAATAGCGAGAGTGATTATATAAATATTTTGATTATTTTTAAGCTTTTTTCAATGTTTGAAACTGTAACTTTATGATAGAGCTCCATAATTACATTAAATTATGATTTTACAAATAGTTAATTTTTCGTTCTATTTAATTTTGTTCTTAAACGCGACTCCCATTTACCGGTGTCGCTCTCTACCGAGCATCGTCAGAATGGTGAACCATAGTGGTGAAGACAATCTTTATACTTACTTATCATAATGTCTTTTGAGTTTTATATTTTTCTTAGTATTATCCCTTCTTTCTCTATTATTCGTATCCTCGTTTTCAATCTATACTTATAGGTTCTGGAGAATTTGAGTAGCGTTTGCGAACAGAATGAAATAAAAACATTTTTTCATCATAATTATATGTAGGTATTCTGTTTTTTTTTCTTCACATTTTAGCTATTTTTGTCAGTGTAGTCAATACAAAATTATCATTTTTTTCTCAAATTATATACATATTTGATGTAAGAACAAAGATCTCAAAGAAATCAATCTCAAAGAAAAACCTGATTCTTAAGAGAATTTACACCTACTGTTAATATTACAACCCTACGAACCCTGCAGTTGTGTAATAAATTAATTTTCAATAAAAGGTCAAATCAATAATAATATACGATGATATAAGCAGTGTTTAACAATTTCATTAATTTATTCTACTCTCCAGGCTAATATTTACATAATTTCGCAGTAGGTAGATACCTCAATTTAAAAAAAATATAATACCAGAACTAAAGAAATAAAAAATAAAATTAAATTCATTTTCGTCATATCTTTCTTTCCATCTAACATATTTTTCATAGCAAATATGGAGTTTGTTATAATAAATTATATAAATAGTCATAGAATATATAATATTCTCGTAACGAAATATATATTTTTTAATTATATATTTATATAATAATATTTAATAAATTAAATAGGTAGGTACGAGGTTCAAATAAGAAAAAAGCACCATTTTAAATTACATTTAGCACATGGGTATGCGAAAATGTATAAAAATAAAAATATACTTAAATGACTTTAAGTAGATAAATGACTTTTTTTCATACGCATTTTTACATAGAATTGATGGAAGTGATACCTAATAAAAATATTTAATTAAAAATGCGTAAATTTTATTTAAAAATATTACGTAAATAATAAATATGTTTTACAATAAATATAATCGTGTTCGTTGTAATAAGTTATGTGTATATTTTGTACATAAATATTTTTCTATTTCAATTGAAAATTCATAGTATCATAATGCAGTATTATATTGAATAAATATTAATTATAAAATAATTGTTAAGCGTTTTATGAACTCGAGAATTTATATATTTGTAACAGCACATCATCAGAAATTAACTGGTGGCAAATGTAATAATTTAACATTCCTTGGATAAATAAATATTATACCTAAATAATATTATTTGTACAGGTACATAGGCATCAGACGTACTAAGTGTTAAGCTTTTTATGTACTCTAAACTTTTAAATAATATTTGAAGTAGCAGCACTAGATCATGTTATAATTAGTGGCAAATATAATAACTTTACATTCTTTGGATAAAAAATAAATAAATAAATATTATCTGCACAGGTACATAGGCAACAGACGAATTAGATATAATGTTAATTAAATTTTATGTTTGTATATTAAATATATATTATATATTGTTAATTCTATCATATCATGCTATTACATATTATAATATATAGGTAGTATGAGCAATACTTACAAAGAACACTTTAATCAGCAATAGAAGATAGTAATATGTAAGAGAATTATAATGGTAAAATTAACAGTACCTACATATATTTTAATACAAATAAGAGTTCAATATTGAATGTGAATTTTACTAGATTTAAATTTATTGATTAATCTAAAACTTTTTTTATATAAATAACTATTTACTATTTTTAATAAATGGACGACAATTTATCCTTCATAAACATTTAATAATAATTTAATATACGCTGATAACCATTTAATAAATACCCACTTATACAAATATAATAACGTTAAAAAAAATAACAATTCAGTGAAAACAGTACGTTTTTTACAGTGTAAAAAAAACGATTTTGGGATTTTAATATGCAAAGATATTTGGATATTAAGGTTGATAACCGATTTAGAACATTCGACGAAATTGCCAGAAAAAAAAAGATTGGCTATTAAGAGAGTTTTGTGGAAACATTAAAAATAAATATTCGATTAATAAAATCCTTTTTTTGGGAAACAGGTACGTAAATATATTTTATGGCAATCGAGTACGAAAATTAGATTTTTTTTTCGGAGGGTAATTGGCAATACCACGAGAACATTTAATAAAAAATATATTGTATTTAAACATTTGAATATAATCGAATAACAAAAAAGATTATCATAAAATTATATTTCAAATGTCAAAGAAAATAGTCGTAGGTATATATTTTTATGCTGCATTGCTCAACACAATAGCAAAGTACCTACCTATAATAGTCTTCATAAAACAATTATTTTTTAATGGCTGGTATTTTAATTTTTTCTTCCTTATTGAATATAGGTATGAAATGGGTAAGCCTGGCACCTGGGAGTGGTTGCGTTTACCAATGTGCTATATATGAAAAATGCAGATATTAGTATCGTTTGTATCATTGCAAGTCCTTTTTGCGCTCTCATACCATCCATCTGATTACAATGAAACTTGGTGATTTGTTCAGCGTACACCTGGTAAGATTAAAAAAAAATCTATTTCTTCTTTTTTCATTTTTTTTAACACATTTCAGTAACAGACCTATGAAGAGCCAGATGTGATCAGTTTCATCAAGATAGGGCGCTTAAGATGGGGTGGTCACATAATCCGAATGGACGACGACAACCCCACAAAACGCCTCACACTTTATGTGCCAAAAGGTCGAAGGAGACCAGGAAGACCAAGGACTCGATGGATGGACAGTGTCGATGCCGATGCTTCCATAATAGATATTAGAAACTGGAGAACGAAGGCAACGGATAGACGGGAAAGGAGGAGACTCCTGGATTCAGCCAAGGCCCACCCATGGCTGTCGAGCTTATGATGATGACGATGAAGTACATATTTTGCTGGACATTTATTTTAGATATGAAAATGTCCAATACCCCGTTTCCACAGTCTACCATCTTAGTTTGAACTCTCCTCAGGTTCATGGTTTAATCTTTAAATCTATTATAAAGAATATGACTATTATTTGAAGTTTTTTGTGTATAAATCTGTGTAGTGTGTAATCTTTTGTTTCTGATTAGTAACGGCTGCAACATCCTTATTGGGTGAAAAGCCTTAAGAGAAAAAAAAGTACATATTTCACAAACGAACTTATTTTATAGGTAGTAATAACATATAAGTACAAATTATATTGAATTAATGTTAATATCTGAAATTTTTCACCAATAAAGATAATGCACACTGGTAATCGCAACCACTCTCAGGTGGCCTAATTACTTTTTTCAATAAAAAACAAAATATTAAAAAACCAGCCATAGGAAAATGATTCATCGTAAACGTTTCTATTTCTCGGACTATAAATAGTGAAAAGATTTTCGAATATAGTCTGGTATTTTATTAGAATTATTGAAGTCAAAAATATATAATTATGTTCGGAATTTAACCGGTTACTAAAATGAATTGTAGGTACTTACTTATCTATTTGATGCGTTTATTAATTTTTTTTGAGACGTTCGTTTTATAAAATTGAATTCTCCGATTTATCAACGTCATAATAGTTTACTTCTATATTATCTATGGTCATAATCTATTATTTGTGTCATCGAATAAAAAGAACAATTTTAAAAATCACAATTACTAAAATGACTCATAATAGTTTGACAAATCAACTTGAAATAAATAAATAAAATAAAATATGAATCTTTATTATTTTGGCTCAGTGAGTATTTTGATGGTATAGGGACACGGACGCCTTCACGCTGGCGAAACAGTTTTCAAACGAATGATTTGTTTTTCAAATGAATGGGGTAATATTTTTCTTCCACTTAGATTCATTTTTCACAACTCGACGTTTTATTTCGAGCGGTTGAATGAATATTATTTGAAATAACGCCACAACTCGAAAAAAAAACCATGTCAATTTACGAGGAGGACAAATAATAATAATTCGCATACGAAGTTAGTTTAAAGAGTTGTTTTTTTTATTTTACGTTGTTAGTTGTAGGCATCAGGGAATATTAACTGTGTTTTTAATATTACATGTGTTATTCAAACGATGTTGCCATAGATACGGTTCTTTATTATCCGAAGATTCACACTGACTTATCTGTTTCCAGAGATCTTGGTCACTTCTCTGATGCCCTATATAGGTATAAGTCGCCGACAGTCCGCAGGTGTGAATCTCAATTTGCACTTGCTGATTGTTCTTTTTGCACCATGGTGCCGGGATTGTTAATCACGAGGGCTCCATGAGCTACTCTTCGTGCCTTGCATTGTTTTTTTTGTTGTTCATTCATGCGGGGTTTGTTGGGGGGAGCCCATCCGGCAAACCCCGAGCCCGCCTGTGTAAAAAGATTTGCAAGTAAGTGCAGGTAAAGACTGCTAACGCGCCTGAGATACCCGGGTAAGCGGTGGGTGACTTTCAGTGTTGTTCATTCTAGCGTTCTGCGAAGGGGCCGTTGACAGTCCCCATCATATGCGGAGCGAGTGGTGGTGGAGTAGCGATACATGTGTTATAAGTATAAAGTCAGAATCATGGCTTCCAAACCATATGTAATTAGAGGAAGGACGCAGGCTTCGAATACATTCTTATTGAGAAACACAACCGTATATTACGAAATTTGAGAAGGTGGTCGAGATTTCAAAAAGTTGCCCAACCTAAACCGATTTAAACCTCGACTCTGACTGTCGCCACTATGCATAAACACAAATGCCTATGGAAAGACAAATGCTGGGAATAAGACTTGAGGACAAAAGAGTTGTAGGTCGACCCCACAAAAGATGAGAAAAAAGTGGTACAGGGACGCCCAGGATAGAGAAGGGTGGAAAAAGTTGAAGGAGGCATCCAGATCCAGCAGAAAAAGTACTTTAGCTGACTGGTAACCGGATGGGTTACCAATCAAGCGTATTTAGTAACCAGAGGGGTTACTAATAAATATAGGTAAGTGGTAACCAGAGGGGTTACCGATAAAGAGAGTTTACTATATCCAAATTAAGTGGATATGATTTGAAATAAGAACACAAGGACAGTGGTTGAGAGAGAAGAAGAAAGAATGGTCAAAAGTTACAATGAGTATATTGATCACAATTAATAGTTTGCTTAAAGGTAAATTTACAATTGATAAAATAACTTACAAAGGAACTTTCTCACGATGAGTAGGTATAACGAGCGAGTTAGCGGGTGTGTTCGAAGTGTCCGAATCTTCGCATGATGAAGTACCATCGTGCTCGCGAAGTGTCGGCGAGACGGCGTGGTCGAGAAACGACCAGTGGTCGCGTGGTCGTAACGGCGGCGTGAAGTGACGGAAATACGGAAATGAAGTGACGACGTGTACAGGTGTAGACTCCCTTAAATAGTGCTGCGCTGGGGGTAGCAAGTTCAATGTCCTCGAACTTTATAGACTTATTTCATTGAAGTGTCATACCCAGTTTTTTTTTTTTTTTTTAAGATATTTATTTTTTAATAAAAAGTAATACATTGTTCTTTTCCCGCCAAACTGCAAAGCAGTTTTTTGGCAGAGCAGATTCTCTCTTTCACATAATTTTATAAATTTCACATATAATTATTTCAATAAACTAATCTCAAATATTAAAGATACAAATATTAAAGTTGACGAGTATTGTCACTAGTTTGACGTCGCGGGCGATGAACTCGGCCTAGCGACAAACAAATACACTTGCCGTCGCTAGGCGCGCGCTCGAAAGAAATTTCGAGATGTGGTCTGCCACAATACAAAAAATACAATGAGAAATTTATCATCTTCTTCCCCGTGATCGTCGATCTGAACAATTTAGTCCTCTTGGGAAGTATGGCACCGGCTATCTTTTCTTCTTTTGGACGGTCTTGAACAAATTAATGTATAATGGCGCACAATGGCGGGTTTATTGCCTGATGGCCATATCTTCCAACCATTCAATGAAGTTATTGGCGTGGGAAATCATGCGGGGTTTTCTGGCCCTGCCGCTTTAGGCCATTGTATACCCTGGATATACGGATGTACACAAAAATGCACAGTAAATTACCTTCTAATGTATAAAACACGAAAAAATATTGCATAACACCTTAATTTGAGATTGAGTGCGATTTACACAATCGCTTGATTTTAATCTGGCCGTCCATCTCGTAGGTATTTCATGGTTTTCAATCAAATTTCTGTCTAAATACGATTTATTCAATTGCTTGGTTTTAATGTGGCCATCCATCTCGTAGGTATTTGATGGTTTTCAATCAAATATGTGACAAAATACGATTTATTCAATTGATTGGTTTTAATTTGGCCGTCCATCTCGTTGGTATTTGTTGGTTATCAATCAAATTTGAGATTGGATACGATTTACACAATTTAACTTGATTTAAAAATCGCTTGATTTTAACTGGTCGTCCATCTCGTAGGTATTTGTTGGTTTTCAATCAAATTTGTAAATAAATACGATTTATTCAATTGCTTGGTTTTAATCTGGCCGTTCATCTCGTAGGTATTTGATGGTTTTCAATCAAATTTGTGACTAAATACAATTTATACAATTGCTTGGTTTTAATCTGGCCGTCCATCTCGTAGGTATTTGATGGTTTTCAATCAAATATGAGATTGGATACAATTTACACAATCGCTTGATTTTAACTGGTCGTCCATCTCGTAGGTATTTGTTGGTTTTCAATCAAATTTGTGACTAAATACGATTTATTCAATTGCTTTCTTTTAATCTGGCCGTCCATCTCGTAGGTATTTGTTAGTTTTCAATCAAATTTGTAAATAAATACGATTTAATCAATCGCTTGATATTTTTCCCTAAACGAAATTTCAATGTATGACTGAAAATTCTTCTATTCGATCTCATATTCGGAACGAAATTGGATGAGGAAAATTTGGGTGATCTATAACATCAATAAATTATAATAAATGGACACTGGCAACCCTAAATGGAACGAACGAAAAGAATCCAATTTTCCGACTGGCTATTTCTCTGTTATAAAAAAAATATTACTCGGTTTGATGGATTTACAGATTTATTGCCGCTGTTAAAAAATTTAAACCGATAAAAGTGTCTGTTATTAATTATTTTTTTATTCCAGGTAATATTTGAAAGGAGTTCCAGGGTATAAATTGTGAATTGTCAATTTGCCTTAATTTTAGAGTCTACGTAATATTTTGTTATATATAATTGTTTTATAGATTCTTTGAAATTGAGAGACTTTGATGGCTGAGGTATGTTCTTTGCATGAGAGATTTGCAGTATGTGAAACGGCTATTTCACATCAGACCTGAAGGTATCATCAAAGGTCAAATCCAAGCCGAATGTCGAAAAAGGATGTCCATGCGGATCTGTATATCACAAGCACAAGGTAGTGGAGAAGAACAGCGCCGAGTTAGGAGTGTTGGAAGGAGGTTCTTGAAGAATCCAGAATCCACAATTGATTGTGGTGCAAATTAACATACAATTGTTTAAATTTTGTATATAAAAAAGTTTATCGTTTTGATGAGTCATAATAATCATTGACAGTAAATATATCGTCTGGATGTGTAATAATTATAATCCTTGACAGTAAATATATTGACATGGCGTGTGATAATTAAAATTCTTGTTGTTAAATATATCGACATGATAAGTCATTGAAAATAAATACAACGACATGATGAGTCATTGACAATAAATAAATATATCGACATAAAAAGTCATTGACAATAAATATAACGACATGATGAGTTATTGACAATAAATATATCGACATAATAAGTCATTGACAATAAATATAACGACATGATGAGTTATTGACAATAAATATATTGACATGGTAAGTCATTGAAAGTAATAATTATATCGACATGATGAGTATAAATGAAAATCATTATCTTATGAAATATGATAATAAATAAATCGTTTAATGAATAATGATAATCTATAACTTATAAAATAAAATAAAATTAGGCCGAATTAACTTCGTCTTCTTGATTGTGCTTGGCCAGCGCCAAAAGAATCATCGTTAGTTCTTTTCTATTTATCTTTCCGTCATCGTTGTAGTCAACTCCTTGAAGGATCGTCTCTTCGAAGTCCAATAGGTCCTGAGCATCGTAGTCCTAGAAAAAACACACAGCATTTTGAAAAATAAACCGAGAATTTTGATGATTTTAAAACCAGTTTTCTTTTTTAAAAATATTTCTTTTAGATGTTTCAATGGAATTCTGTTTTTTAAATTTAAATACAATTTAAACAATAAGTTGAACTAGAAAAAACTGTGTTTTAAAAATGGTTGGATTTACTGTTTTCAGTAGGTATCAATGTATCTGATAAAAGCTCAAAACCATTAAAATAAAACAGTGATATTACTTTGATACTCGAATCCAATTCAAATTTATAATTATCGCTATTAGAACCCATAATTCTAACACCTATAGCAGGTAGGTAGGTTCTAAGCGTAGGTTAAAATTGGTTTTGGAATCTAATTTCGACAATCTAATTTTTTTGGTCGCTGTTCCTTAACTTTCTACTAACAACTAATATAAACTATGTTTACTTCCAAAAATTAGTGATGAGCAAGAGTCTTGGTCTTGATTTTGCGAGACTTGTAAGACCATGACCTGGGAGCTCAAGACCATAACAATGACCAGGTTTTGCAAGACCATGAGCCTTGCTGTCTCGCAAAATTTTATCAACTTTTATTTATTTTTAACTAAAAAAGTAAGAAATTGACTACTTATATAACATCGATATTATATTGAATTAGTGTTTTTTGTCATATTTCATTATTATCATTGAATCTTTAGAGAAAAATATAAAATATTCTTTCTGGAACCAGGTGTACAGACCAAGAGCACCCCGATCTTGGTCTGGCGTTTGCTCATCATTACCAAAAACTGTGTTTTATCGAATATTTTTTCGCTGTCGGGAGTCAATAATATTTTTAAGACATTTTTTTAACATCTCAATAGTGACGAATTTGGAATATTATAGGAGAACCGGGAAGTCAACCGATGACAGGTCGTAAGCCATGTAGGTGCCTTGATTTCCCATTTTTCCTATAATATCCAACTTCGTCTTTATTGAGATGTTAAATATTTGTCATAAAACCGTGCTTTAGTATAGCCGCTATTGTTATTAATTGATAGAGGTTATACTAATAAGTATAACCGCTATCAATTGAGATATATTTATATTAATATAAAATTATACAGAATATTTTTTAAATTGCATATACGCAAACACGAGAACACTTTCACCTCATATATTATAAGGACTGTTGATTTCATTGTTTACAAATAAACCAATCTCTCAATAGATGGCGTTACAAATAGGTTTCTTCGTTACTTCATAGATGACAATAGTAAGAATGTTCTATTTTCAGGTGATTAGTTACTCATTATTCAAATACATCGAACTTTCAAAATTTGGATTTATAAGGGAACTCTATAAGAAGAAGAAGGCATTGATGGTGAACGTTGCGCTAGCGCATAAAGTAGTGACGCAAACCAGCCGATGGCGGGTCGTAAGCCCTATAGGTGCCTTGAGTTCCTGGTTCTTCTATTATCATCTGATCATTATTTTTTTATAGAGCATTTTAAGGAGGCAACTAATAAAAAAAATGTGGTAACTTCAAAACGAGTTTTCACATTTTTATTGACTCAATAATCCTCAAAAGTGGTACTGTGTTCTGTTATGTAACGACAGATAAATTAATTATATTGACCTTTTTTACAAGTTCCAGTAAATCCTTCAGGAAACCTCTCAGCTCTTCGTTTTCAATGCTTCCGTTATTGTCCTGTAAATAAATGACAGTTTTTTTATTTACGATTTTTATGTGTTATGATTGTTTTGAAATTTTTTTTTGTATAGATTTCGAGTGGGTTGTGGCCAACGCTTAACTCCTCACTAACAGTCTTTCTATAAAGTATTCATATTTGTATGGAATATTTTCAGTATTTTCATGAAATGAGTTTGTTAGATTATTTTTTATTTAAATATTTTATTATGAAAACTTGATAACTCTTCAATGCCATTTTATGAAAGTGATGTGCCTTTTTAAGTTCCTGAGCTTGGGGTCACTTTGAAATATTTGACAGTTAAAAAAATGAGAAGCGAAAAAATGAGTGAATGTACATAAAAAATCACGTCAAATTAATTACCTCCTCCGTTATTAGAAGTCGTTTAAAAAGCACTTCTTTAATAATTTCACTATTTATTTTACTTAACTTTTTTACATAAAATTTTTTAGTTTACTCGAATCCAGATTCTGTCAAAAAAATCTTTTTTTTATTTTCAACTACATATGAGCAACATATATTATGATATTGAAGGCAATAATCTTTTAATGGAATGTGAAAGAATAAACAATATTTATAGAAAAAAATAAAACATGTTTAATTCATATTTCTAATTGTTCTGAATTTTATATTTTTAATCTAGCGGAATTACTTATAGAAGCCGAAAATCTTGGCTTGCCTATGAATATTAAGTTCAAGATCTAATATTTTTTTGTCTGTTTCATACTACAATATTAAAAATGAAACCGTATGTAGATACGATGCTTGACAGGGCCACAAATGTATATATTACATATATTGGCATGCGATTTTAAAATATTTTCATGGCCACTTATAACACAAAATTTTCGACATTTTCCAATTTCTTTCAGGGTTTGCCTAGTTCGAAGGTTCTAGGCACGCCCCTGCTATTTATGTGTTACTTATTTATTTTTATTTGAAAGTCATAATTTTGATATAGGCCCCCAAGTCAAATTGAAAACGCTGTTCGTTTTCGCCAAGCGCTAATTTTTTTTGTATGGGATTTGACGTTTGTTGTTTGTTATTGTAGAAAAAATTTCTACAACAAACGTCAAATCCCATACAAAAAAAATTAGCGCTTGGCGAAAACGAACAGCGTTTTCAATTTGACTTGGGGGCTAGGTCTATTTCTCTATTTGAAATGTTTCTCCTTAGAATAAACATGTAAAAAATACAAACTGTTCTTTGTATCAAAGACATATCTTTTGAGGGTACTTACTGGGGAAAATTTACTATATAGCCTACTATAGCCTTAATTTCTTGAACAAAAAATATAATATTAAACAATATATTTGATTTACTGAATAAATGGCGGTAATTTACAGTTTAAAAGATCAATATCCCTTTGATGGTATTTCAAAGTTCATTGAAAACAACAAATTAGTCAGTGGGGCTTAATTTCAGCGATGCTAAACAAATTGACATGTGTCGGTGAATTCAACATTGTTTGTCATGACACTCGGGTCATGGTGTCGCTTTAATGTCAAGTTGTCAAAAGTTAATGGTGTCATGTTATTGGTTCATAAAGACATAATAATGTTCAACTTACCCTGTCGTACAAAGAAAATACACGCTCTATATCCTCCTTTGTCAGTTTTGTAGCACCCTAAAAATAAAATAATATTATTAATGACGCAACATAAAATGCTATGGCATAAATCATTGATAATAAATCAAACGAGTTATTAATCTTTTGATTCAACTCATATTAAATAAATCGGGTGGATTGGTGAATGAAAAAAGATTAATATTTATTTTATTTATTTATTTAAACTTTTTGTACATATAATAAGTACACTGGCGGGCTTATTGCCTAATGGCAATTTCTTCCAACCAACCAGAAAATATAATTTGTGGAACATTTTTATCTTTTTATAGTAGGTATGTACCTACATATTATGATATAGCTCATTCGTAGTTGAAACAATGCGAAATAATCAGATTCAAGTTTTTAGCCGAAAGTACTTGATGTAATTCTTTTATTTTTTACCCATTAATTTAACTTCACCTGTCTTTCTGTAGGTACTGGAATTTTCAATCGATTTTTAACTATCTTCCCTTACAAGTTATGGCTCTAAAACTTTCAGAATTTATAAATTTCCAGCTTGATTCATTTGATATTTTGATAAAATTGAACAATTTTGCATTTCATACATTCTGTGTGTGTACTCGTATTTGTTTTAGTACCTACCATTTATATCGATTCGCAATAGATTATGAATGTTCTGTTTTTGAACTTGTTTCCTGTATATGTAAAACAACTTTGTTCGAGATGACTCGAATGAATATAGTATTTAGTATTCTTAAGTACCTAAGGAATTGTGTTGCAGAGACATCACTAACTAAATACGAAATACTACGCCAAACTTAACCCTTAAATGCATCGTATTGTCATTTGTTCGCATAGTATTTAGATATGTCTCTGCAATGCAATTCTCATACATAAACTTCGTAGCATCCTTGTGTTATGAAGCCACGTGAACTTAAGTGAGCGACAGTGCAATGAAAATATGGTTAGTATTTAGAATTTAGTATTTAGGTCTGACTCTACATTTGGGCAACTTTGAAATTTAAAAAGTGTGTTAAAAAAAATTAAACACATAATGGACCTACATATTTTTTTCTCTGGGTATATTTAATTGGATATTCTACATGTTTCAGAAACATCCGTTTCCTTACTCTGGCGTGTAAGTTTCCTTAAAATCGGCTTATGGTTATTCAATTGGTTAATTCCATAGATTTTCATATGCTTTGTTCATTAAGATTTAGAGAACACTTATCTAGAAAGTGTTGAAATGTATGGAAAACTGCAATATGTTGCCAAACAAGACGTCAAACGCGCGTTATACCATGACTCACTCATTGCACCGAGTAGGTAGATACTCCATCTAGTATAGTATATGAAAATCTATGGTTAATGCACACTGGAAAAACAAAAGATGGTATTTAATGCAGCAGCAAGGCTCATTTACGATACAGAAAAACGATTTCACATAACTTCACTACTAAACGAACTACACTGGTTGAAGTGTACAGAGCAAGTTGATTAAAAAATTTGTTTGACCGTGTTTATTGCTTTGAATAACCTGGAACCACAATAAATTCAAGAGCTGTGTCAAAAAAAAGAGCTATCTGGGAGGCATCTCACACTAAGGTCTTCTGAATCACAAAGTAACAACTCCCTAAAGGAGTTCGACAGAGCCAACAAAGCGGCTTACTTTGATCGATGCTTAAGTGTGAGTGGTCCTATAAAGTGGAATGTATTGCCTCCAGATTTCCGCAGTGCACATAGAAAGAGCATTTTCTCTAAAGGACTGAAAACACCTTTATTTCGTATTAGCAACATTAGACAGAATATTAGCGCCCTTGGAATGATCCTGAATCATAAAACGACGCTATATAGATGATTTACATTATTATTATTATATTGGGTAATGTATACTGCTATACAAATTGTATGAAACGATGTCGTATATTCAATTATTCAATTTTTACAAAAATTGTTAAAAAAAGTTGTGAGATATTCCTATGGCTATAATGAGCATGTTTTTTTGTAGAAAATTAAATTATCTAGTTGGGGTGTTTCGGCGTTTTTCGATATTTTCAAAAAAAAAATGGAAATATAGGCAGTTAAACACATTAACTTATTATAAAAAATGTTTTTCTTAGTAAAAAATGGACGAGAAACCATGGAACTTTTTAAAAAAAAATATCTAAACCAATTTTCAGCGTTTTAGCTTATGTGGTTTTGAGATATATGGAAAAATAAAGTCAAAATCCATAAGTTCTGAGTAAGTTCTCCAAATTCTGAGTACACAATTTTTGTAGGCCTATAACTATCTATATATTCTGAAATTTTAGGCTTTGTACATTGAGCGGATCAAAAGTTATAAGGGGACACACACACAGACACACTAAATGTTCTACTCAGAATATTCTAGAGAGTTAATCCATGTACAGAACATGATATATTGCAAAGCCTCTAAGTTGGTGTTTTTTGACTTCAAACTACGAAAAATATAGATCTTGTCATACAAATTTCGCATATAAGAGAAATAGATGGTCTTGAATAAATCGATAATTGGATTATGCTGCCAAATTTATTGTTCCAAGTAATACATTATAAAACCTCATCATATAGTTTATAAACAACTTATAGTCTTATCTAATCGGAAAACTTTAAATTTTGTCAACCAGATTATAAAAAAATACTAAAGTTTGTCAAAGTTTCAAACCAAATTTTAAATGTTACCAAATCCCCTATAAAGAAGTCTAAACTTTGACGAAGGTCGATATTGAGTGTGTAGTATTACAGCCATATATAATGGAAAAAATGCTGAAATAATAAAAAAATATATAATATGTATTACCTATTATAAAAAAGGAATGGCAATATTTTTGAATCGTTATATGAAGTGACTATTGACAATAGATATAATGGCACTTATATTCCGATAAACGATGAAATAGATAGATTTTTTGTTGCCATGGTTTTTTTGATCGAGTATAATATCATAATATCGTTATAACGGCGTTTGTATATTATCTTTATGGTTTCACGCGTATACATTATCGCCATCTTGTGACATCTTTAAGATAACAACAATAATTTTAGATAAACAGGTAGGTATATAAAAATAATCTATGTACCTATTTGAAAGCGGCTTGATTCTGTTTGTGTAAATGTGTATGTTTAATTTTAAAATTGTCAAATAATTCATAAACATATTTATTTAAACTATCACGGGTACATTTTAAGTAAACATATATTTGCGCGTAAAAAAACACTTTATGACGATTCGTTCTTTTTTTGTACATTTAGTATGAAAAAAAAAAAATGAAATATACGTACCTACCTACTTATTTGATATTTTTACGTTATTAACACGTTTTTTTAGTTTGACACTCCATCGGGTAGCTATACTGGTACATGCACGCACATAAATTATATTTTTATATGCTCTGATTTTCGCAGGAGGTGTGAGACAAAAACACACGTAATCATTATCATTGCTTTATTACCTACTATGGATGTACCTACGTGTACGTCTATCATTTTCTGGGGTCTCATAAGAGTCGGGTGAGTACCTAAATTAAGATAAAACAGGCAAAATAGAATCTAAGGTACATAGTTCACCATCAATTCTCAATGTTACCTTCTTTAAGTGAAGCGAGACTGATCTGTGTGTATACACCCAAGTGTCGTGGTTTTATTAGGTAATGCTCACTTGCACACCTTTCGCTGGTAACCCCACTTTGTAGGATATGCCGTGATGGTGTGTGGTTATTTTTATGTTTGCTGAACCATCTAATAGCAAGCAAGTCAAGGTTCAGGCAGGATAACGTCTGTCGGATCCGCTAGTAGTAATAATTAATTGACATCAAAGATCTCAATCGTAAGTAGATATTATATAACGCACAATAAGGCGAACCGGAATATTATACTTGTTTTAATGTTAAGGATATTTTGTTTTCCTTAATTGATTATTCCACCTAGAGCATTAAAAAAGATAAGATCAAATACAAAAATGAAAAAAAAATGTCTGGTATATGTGATAGGATATTAAAAGAAAATCCTCTTATTAGTACCTACGTGACCAGAAAGAATCCTCATATCATTTAAGGCTCTTCATATATTATATTTATGGTCATTCTATGACATAAACGGACAACGATTAAGAGAACTATTAAGAATTCCTATTCGGTGCATTATATTTTTATTATTGCAGAGAATAAAAATATTTAATATATTTTTTTTAAATAAAAATAAAATTGTACCTATAATTTTCATCCATTAACAACAATCATTCGATTGAATTATTTTAGCTTTTCTTTTCAAGTATAAAAAGATTATGAAATTAATTTCTTAAGTGATGATTCGTCATCACAAAATTAATCATTAAAAAACTATATTTATAAAATGATAAATAGTTCTTCTTATCCTCAATGCTATGATCATAGTAGGTACCCATGTTTATTATTATGCAGTACCTACTTAAAATATCATTACTTCTCTGCACCTTGTGCAAGTGGCGAGTTTTTGTCCCATATAGGAATTTCTTTTGACTAACCAGTGTTTCCAGCCCGAGACCACAATATTTCAGTAAGAAATTAATTTAAATAGATTTCTCGTTTGCTGGGGATCAAACCCAGGATGCCTCCACAGAAATCAAACGGCTTTCCAACTGTGACGTAGCTATCGGCCAACGAAACAAATTTACTTGACGTATCACGTTGTTTTGGTTGCTTGGAAGAGGTTACTTTATGGAAAATTACGTCTTTTTGCGCATTTTTGTACATAAACTTCAACATACCGACGAGACAAACTAGAAAAAAAATACATTTAGACTTCCCATCTGTGGCACAAATTATGCACAGCACTCTTTTATATACAGAGCATGCAGAAATTATGATTCTTTCTTCCATGACATTGATCTCTTCAACTCATCACATAGAAGATTTAAATTATCCATTTTGGCCACGTTCCCTCATCGCTCTGAGTGATATTACGCACGCTTCCCATATCGTCCCATTTCCTTTCAATTTCCTTTTCCTACAGCAAATAATATTATGTTACTGATTGTTTTTTTTTCTCAATTCATGTTTTGTTAACCAGTAATACTCATCAAACATTTTTGGCTTATTTGTTGTATTAATGTCTGCTTGTCTTATGTACTAAATTGGCTGTATGTTTGTCTTCAATAAATAAATAAAAAAAAAAAACTAAAGAAGTTTGAATAAATTATTAATTGTTTATTTTTGAACTGCTTAAAATATCCTTCAGTCTGAAGTTTGAACCATGTATGTTTACTGGGATCTTTTCATATTAGACCAATATCCAGCGACAGCGATTTTTTCTGAAATGGACACCGCAGCAGGTAATAACTTCTTCTCCTATCGTATCGGCAGCGTCCTAAACACCCAACAACGATTATATAATATGAATTAATTTCCCGTCGTATCGTGAGGCAAGGATCTACCACTGCATTGATAAACTCCTCGACAACAGACGTACAGTATCTGATATGATGCTTCTCCACAATATTCTTAATAATAAAATTGATTCTCCTGCTCTTTTAAATTATATATCTTTCAACATCCCTAACCGTAGAACTAGACACACTCCTCTTTTCCACCTAACCACTCAGCCCCCCTAGACAACATGCCATTACCATTCATGCGTTATCTCGCTAAGCGATAGTAAATGTATGGAATTAGTGGCTGTGACGCTACCAATTCCATTCATTTACTATCGCTTAGCTAGACAAAGCTTAGCTTAAATGGCATGTTGTCTAGGGGGACTGCTCACTAACTATGGTCAACATGAAACAATCTAATCTGTAATACATACAATAGGCATTTCCGAGATTTCGGCATATTCTTACTAAGCGCACCCACATTTAAAAAATATATCAGACTTAAAATTTCATCCTCATAATTAAACTCAACACTTAATATACTGCCCACATTTATGTATACAATTTCACACATCATTCACCCAATATCTCAACATATTTTTTTTTCTCTTTCGTTTATTTTATATTTGATAAATTCATGACGTAAAACCACTGAATCAAGGAGGCATTGCTATAAAAACAAACAGCGAAGCAAATAATAAAATATTGGAGGAAGAAATAAATTCAAAACTGGGTTGTGACTATGAAGTACATTTGACAAAACCACGTTATCCTAGGCTTCTCATAACTGGACTCAGCAAAAATTATAACCAGGAAGAATTGATAGAAGAGTTGATATTTCAAAATTATTATATAAATAAAGACGATGATATTAAACTTATATTTAACCGTATGAACAAACTTAAGAAATCATACAGTACTATAATAGAAGTCTCTCCAGAAACGTACAGAAAGTTGGTAAACAGATATGTTAACATTGACTGGGGTGAACATTATGTAAGAGAAGAATTCAGTATTAGGAGATGCTATAGATGTCAAGGATACAATCACAAGCATACTGAGTGTCAGGCTGACATTGTCTGTGGAAAGTGTTCTGGGAATCACGATACAAACGAGTGCAAATCGGAGACTTACAAATGTGTGAACTGCATGACTGCAGGACATAGAAAGAAGCAAAAAGATGTAAATGCAAACCATGAAGCGTATAATTTATCATGTCCTGAATATATGAAGAAAATAAATATGATAAGACAGCGTACTTTATACACCAATGAAAATGGATTTTAATAATGAGAACATTTTATGTGCTAATTTGATATTGCTCAAACCTGAAAAATTTAATATTTTAAGTTTTAACATATATATCAGTGATCACCATAAAAAGCTCTGTTCTTTCTACAGATCATCTATGTTTTGTATTTGTATAAATATGAAATACTATTTAATAAGAGAAAAAACAAATAATAATTATATGCAATGTGTGAATACCTAGTGACTGAAATTGATCAAAGTTTTAATGTAACAGAAAAAATTTGTTTCACAGCTTATGAATGCAATGATTTATTAAATAGAATAAAAAATGGCATCATAATATTACATCTAAACATAAGAAGTATGCAAAAGAATTTTGATGAATTTATAGTTATGTTAAATTCAATTAAAAACAAACCGGACTGTATTATTTTAACTGAAGCGCATATAAATAAATATTCAGAAAATTATTATTTACCAACCTACAGATACTTTAATACTTTATATGAAATTAATAAAAATAGTGGTATCTCTATGTTTATTAGTGAAAAATATTCAGATATATCTGTCATAGAGGAAACTATGCAATTTGTCAATTGTCTAACTGTAAAACTGAATTACAATAATAATATATTTTATGTTATAGGATTGTATCGAACACATAAGTCGAATGTATTCTATTTTATTGAACAGTTGAAGGAATTGATAATGAAATATAAGGGGAATAACATCATTGTTACAGGTGATATAAATATAAACATCGCACAAAACAATGATAGCAGGGAAAAATCGGAATACATTAATATGATGACTGAAATGAATTTCAAATTATGTTTACAAAATTTTACAAGAGAAGTAGATGGCCAATCACCGTCTTGTCTTGATCACTTTTGGAGTAATATTGATATAAAAAAAATTAATTCGTTAAATTCCATTATATGGAAAAACTTTATCACTGACCACCATACGTGCATTCTTTCACACAGAATTGATAGCACTACAAATAATGACAAAGAAACGAATTTAATATTTACAAAAAAAATAAATCACGAAAAATTAAGAGTTAGTCTAGAACTGGAAACATGGACTAATATATACGATTCAACTGATAGTGACAATTGTGCATATGAATTTTATACCACACTTAATAAACACATTGAAGATGCTACTTATATAAAGAAAACTTATAATGCAAAATATAAAAAAATACAACCGTGGATCACACACGGTATTGTAGTATCAATTAGAAAGAGGGAAAAACTTTATAAACTTGCTAAAAGATTTCCACAGCAAATGAACATTTATAAAAAGTATAGAAATATGACAACTAAATTAATAAGATATGCTAAAGAAAATTATTATAAAAGAAAAATTGAGTCAGCTGAAAATAACAGTAAAAAAATTTGGGAAACATTCAATGAAATTATAAATAAACAAAAGAAAAAACATAATATTGAAACATTAGACATAGAGGGAATACCTGTCAACGTCAATAAAGAGCCAATCAAATGTGCTAATGCTTTTAATATATTTTTTAGCAATGTTGGCAAGGAACTTGCATACAATATTAACAGTAATCATACTGAAGAGCAAATTGACCTTGACAATGAGTCACCAGAAAATATCTTGACATTTGAAATTATATCAACAGAAGATGTCAAAAAAATTATACATTCACTGAGGGGAGGATCCGCCCCCGGTTTTGATGGAATTACCAGTTTAATATTGAAACAAAATACTGACAATTTAAGTAAACCTATAACACATATGGTAAATGTAAGCCTCTCAAGCGGCATATTCCCTTCGATTTATAAAAAAACGATTGTAACTCCAATCTACAAGTCGGGTGATGCAAAGAATGTTTCAAATTATAGACCCATATCATTGATTTCTAACATTGCCAAAATTTTTGAAAGGATTATTAAAAAACAAATGACACAATATATCTATAAAAAAAATATTTTAAGTCCCAATCAATTTGGATTCAGAGAAAAAATGGGTACACAAGATGCTATTGCTGCACTTACAACACATGTATATAAGGCTCTTGACAAGGGACATAAATCTCTGGGAATTTTCCTCGACCTTCGTAAGGCATTTGATAGTGTGTCTCATAATAAACTGATTAATAAACTAAATACAATAGGAATTACTGGAAATGCTAAAAAATTGATTCAAAGCTACTTATACCAAAGGAAACAGTTTGTCAGAATTAATGACCTCACAAGTGACTTCGAGACATCTCAATTCGGAATTCCGCAAGGAACCGTTCTTGGTCCTATTTTGTTTATTATCTACGTTAATGATTTGCTTAAACTCAATGTTAAGGGAAAAATTATTTCTTTTGCGGATGATACAATAATACTGAATGAAAATATAAATTGGAGAGAGGTAACTAAAGATGCTAATAATGACATTAACATAGCAAAAAAGTGGTTCAATGATAACCTATTATCTTTAAATACTGACAAAACCTTTTTCATACCCTTCACGCTCGTTGGAGATGCTCCTAATAACCTGTTCCTGAAAATTCATCATCATGAAAGTCATGAGATTTGCCAGAATAAATGCACTGAATTAAAACGCACGAAAAGTATAAAATATCTTGGTATCATGATCGACAACAACATTAAATGGAAAGAATAAATAAATTTAATAGTCATTAGAATAAGAAAATTATATTATGTTTTCATTAAATTACGTCGAATAATTCCATTAAAATCATTAAAACAGGTTTATTTTGCATTTGCACAATCTATATTACAATATGGGATTATAGGATGGGGTGCAGCTTTCAAAACTAATTTAAAGCCTTTACAAATAGTCCAAAACACCATTATTAAAATCATCCTTAAGAAACCTTTTGATTATCCAACAAACCAACTTTATCAGGATTTTAATGTTCTCAACATAAATTCACTTTTTAAAAGAGCATCTCTTTACCAGATATTTAAAGATCATTTCATAAGAAATTTATATCCAACCACTAATTCAAGAAAACATCCAAGAAGAAAGACAAACATTGATATACCATTATTGAAAACGACTACCGGCCAGCTCCATTATACATACCAAGGTGTTAAATGGTTTAATGAGCTGACCGGTAAATATAAATTAAATACAACTGATTTTGATAACTATAAAAATGCTGTTAAGTCTCTTTTTATTTTATAACTTTCTAATGGAATTGTTTAATATTTAATTTATTTTAATTGCATGTTTTTTTCTGCTCTGTATTTTAATTGCATGTTTTTTTCTGTTCTTTATTTTTCTTTTGATATTGTGTACATTATTGGTTTTTGATGAATTATGATAATGAAGATTAATTTTTAGTTTATATAGGAATCCCCCCCAAACCACGAGTATAAGCTCTTTTTGGGGGGTAATATGAATAACATATTTTTTGTGTATGCTATTATAATTATTTAAATTGTTAAATTGTTATATTTTATTTCTATATATATAAATAAATAAATAAAAAAAAAAAATAAAATAAAAGAAATCTTGAGAGATTGTAAATCTCGATTTTTCTATTGATTTTTCTACCAATTTTTTTACACAATGTGTTAAGATTTCTTCTCTATATTATTAATGTATTTATTTCTTCTCTTTCAAATTATTGTAAATTGATTCATTGTTATTGTTACTTCCTCTGTCATCATAGTTCGATTTGTTTTATTTGTTAATACTTTTTTCTACCAAGCTTTTAAAATTGTAATATTTCACGAGTAAATTCATAATTGGAATTTATTTATATTTAAAAGATTATGTAAATAATGTTATGTAATACATTCTGTGAATTACCCAACAAATAAAAATAAAATAAAATAATATGTAACTATTCCTATTTTATCTTAATATACTACAATAACTCCAGTGACAACCTGTAATTGGCCTTAATATTACTCAAATCATATTTATTTTATATAATTTATTATACGCTGTATGTTGTCCTGTAAATAAATGAGCCCTGAGTAGTGGTGGGTTTAGGAGAAAATAAACTCTAAAGTGTTCCTTATTCCTATTTTAACACGTCAGTTATAGGATGAAGCGTTGTAGTATAAAGCGTGATTTTTTATATCTACTATGAAAGACTATTTTGATTAGAATACACGTTGTCAACTGACAGACACTTCCTTTAAAGGTGTCTGTTGGGGGGTCTCCACCAACCGATTTCTGTCAATGGAAGGTGTGATTTCTAGTAGTCTTCTGTAATAAATATAAACGAGAGGGTTGTGGCCAACGCTAAACTCCTCACTTACAAGTAACTCCATAAAATATTCAAATTTTGTATGGAAAATTTTCAGCATTTTCATGAAATGAGTTTGTTCAATTATTTTTTTTTAAATATTTTATTAAAATTTAAATTTTCAAGTTTCCTGAGCTTGGAGTCACTTTAAAATATTTGGCGTTGAAAAAAATTAAGAAGCACCATTCAGATATCCTTCAAAATCTTATGGGGTTTAAGCAAGTATTAGATATACATATTCGCAAAATTTGAAAATAATCGAATGAGTACTTTAGTCTATAATTGATAAGGTAAAATAAATACGCCGTACATAGCACACACACAGATACATATTGATCGAACTTTCAAAATACAATATCAGCATGATACTAGCTGATAATTTGCAATAAAGGAATAGCCTTCTAAAAAAATAACTCCTCACTATATCCCCTTGGACTAGTGAGGAGTAAAAAACATGCTTTATTTTATAACGCTTCATACTATAACGACGTGTTAAAATAGAAATTTTTAACACTTTGAGGGCTGTTTGTTATATCCGAAAGCAACCACTACTCAGGGTTCATATTATCCAATCGTTGTTACTTGCTGTGGCATCCTTTTAAAGACAAAAAAAAGTATAAACCTTGTGAGGGCCCACTATACAAAATGACGAATTGTAGAATCGCGGGCTCTTACACTATAATATATATTTCTCTAAATCATAAATGTTGGAAACAAAAAATAAATTTTTCTGCGATAAATATGTGACGCATCGCTCATTTTATGAAATATTGATTATAGGTACGTGAATTTATTTACAGTCATTTTTCAAAAGGAACAGTTTATTGAGAGCTTAATTTTACTTGGCAGAAGATCAAAATATATGAACGTGTTTTGACAAAATATTAAACGTTATTTGATTTATTTGATTTGCTTTACAAAATGTATGCATCTGCAGAATGATATGGTTAGATATTAATATAGATTTTAGTTCTGCGTGATATTTATGTCGTGTGGTTTTTTTTACGAAGAAAATTTGATCAACTGTCAAGAGAATTTATTTCTCTTAACATATCTACAAAGAATCAAGCCAAGATATGCGAGATTTGTATAGACAGGTCTAGATTTTTGATGGGTTTTCAACTTTGAAGTCCAAAAACACCAACACAGAGGCTTCGCAGCATATATGTTCCATTCACAGATTTACTCAAAATTAGGGGTAGAACATTTAGTGTGTATGTGTGTCTGTCTCTGTGTGTGTTGTGTGTCCATATAACTTTACTTTTGATGCGCTTGATTCACAGAACCTAAATCTTCAAAAGGTATAGAAAAATTAAGCCTACAAATCTTTTATACTCATAATTTCGAATTTTCGTTTTAGTCAGGGGTTATCAAAATTTGAATTTTTGTTTTATTTTTCCATATATATATCAAAAACCACATGAGCTAGAATGCTGAAAATTAGTATAATTATAGACAAATACAAAATCTAAAATTGGTATTTTTAAAAATGTTCCAGAGTTTCTCAAACATTTTTTACTGAGAAAAACATTTTTTTATGATAAATTTATGTGTTTAAATGCCTATATTTCCAATTTTTCAAAAATATCGAAAAACGCCAAAACGCCCCAAGTAGATAATTTAATATTCTATAAAAAAATACGTGTATTATAGTAGTACTACTCGAACTTTTTTTGACATTTTTCATAAAAATTTGAATATAGTGACGATATATGTAGTTTCATACAATTTGTATGACAGTGTATACAAAATCTATGGGAACTCAATAGTTTGATACTTAATCTCCAAACATGCATATATACCATCATGCTGTTCATATTCTGGATTTTATTTACAATAGAATTACAAACTATTTCGTGTGATTTCATATGATTTATAGATTTGAAATATTGTTTAGTTTGGAGAAATTGTTGTTCGGCAATAACCCTGCCACTTACACAGGGTGCAAAGAAGTGTTTACATCATAAATAATTAAAATATTTGCTGCCATTGGAGTAATGAATTTAAACTCGACATATTTTAGGAGGGTTTTCCTCTTATTTAATTCTATAAAATGCTCATATTAATATTGTTAAGTACCTACTTGTATTTTAACAACCTAATATTTATGTAATAGTGATTGTATGTCATATTCTTATATGATCATGACATGTGTCTTATTTCTAAATATTTCTTGTAACAATGCACATATCAACATTTTATCCGAGTAATATTTGTTGGATCACGATACTACATTTATTTCAAATTATAAGTGTTTGATCGACGCTTATAGCAAATAAACGAGCTAATAAAACGTAAACATTAACAGAAACATTTAGTACATACTCATTGTAAAATATTACAATTTCCCTCATTAATACCTCGATTACACCTTGTACTGTTGAGTATTTTCTATTTCAAATAATTAAAATCTACTAAAAAAAGTAATGAATTCTCTCAATGTTGGCAATTAAGGCAGAAATGATACCAGTCGAAATGCTCAGATTACACCCTGTAATTACGTAACGTATTCATAACAATTACGCTGGTAATTAATTACACCTTGTAGGTATGTAATTAAAGTACGAATCTACAATAAATTAATTCATATCATTATTTTTTCCGCCCGAGTCTACCCCTGCACTGTGTATTGTATATAAACGAAATCTACCAGTTAGAAAAAAACAAATACGTTAAACAAAGCGAAAAACGGTTACACATACATACAATAGATTATTGAAATCGATTTATCGTGTTGGGTTGGATTTCTACCCTGATTAACCTGACAACTAGTAGATTCAATGGATTTATCGCTCTGCTCTGACCCATTTGTGAAGAAAATTTATATTTGATAGGATTTTAAGTGTATAAAATAATTAATTAAGTAATAATAAAGGTACCTGTACAATATTGTACAATGTACTGTTAGCATATTATAATACCTAATGTTATTTAATTAACACAGAATACAGATGTGTATATCGCGCGAAAGAGATCTCTACGATTCAAACAGTGCTGGAAAAGTGGGCAGTCCCCAACGGTTGTTCAGTGTAGCCAACCATTGAGTTGGTAATGTTACCATCCTGCTTGGGAAACGCGCATGCGCAAGCAGGCGTGTGTGATTGGTTGAGGCTAGGCGCCACAATCGCTCTGGCGGTCAACTGGGTAGCTAATTTGATTGGCGCCAATATTCAAATATGTAGTTAACACGGCCATACTGACGACTGCTTTGTCCTCAAAGCTGGATCTAAGAGAAGAGAAAAGAATAGTTAAAACAAAACAAATAATTGGTCAGTCTGAAAATCAGTGTGTCTGACAGTCTGACTGCTCGTCCTTCCTGACCATTATTCAGACATTTGTTCAGCCGGCCATTTCCTCATATTTTCATATGTGACCGTGACACTGTGAGTGCTGCCGTTGCGTCTGGTACCCAACACGTCAAAGCGATCATTAGGCAGGACTTGCACTACTTTATAGGGCAAGCTGCGAAATCGACCCTTTAACTTTTTATACCCAGGATTACCCTTCGTAATCCTGATCAACACCGTATCACCAACTTGATACGGCTGACTTATGAAACGTTTCGCATTGAACCGCTCATCTGCCGCTTTTGATCTTCATCAAAAAGCTTCCGTGCCTGAGCACGTATGACCCTAAGGTCCTGCCTCTCACCGGCCTTGGTGAGATTATTATCCAACACAGCTTCACACAATGTTGAAGGCTTATAGCAAAACAACAACTCATTTTGAGTTTTACCCGTTGTTCTGTTCACCGCATTATTCAATGCTTGCTGTGTTGCTGCCAGAGCCTCAACCCATTGGTCTTCAGGTTTATCTCTGATAATAGAATTCAGCGTGTTCAATATTGTTCTATTGAGTCGCTCTACCTGACCGTTGGCCCTCGGTAATAAAACCGAATTAATGGTCAATTTGATACCATGCTCTTCGCAAAAAGCACGCATCGCCTTCGAGGTAAATGCAGTACCTCGATCACAAACAAGACGCCTAGGAACACCAAACAGATATGCCATAGCGGTGAGTGCCTTTAGCACACCTTTCATACTTGTTTCTGCCACTGGTTCTAAAAAGCAGTACTTTGTAAAGCCATCCTGGAGAACAATGACAAATTGTTTTCCTTTCGTACTCTTTACAAAAGGACCCAGATGATCAACATGCACCACAGCGATTGGAATTTCAATTTTGGGAATAGGATGTAACACACCAGGTTTACGGCCCGTGTCACTCTTCCCAACCAAGCATTTGAAACAGTTTTTAACATACTTCGTAACCACCCTCCTCATCCGAGGGAACCAATACTTGGCTCTAATGGCAGCCAGTGTTCTGTCTATACCCTGATGTCCACTTTCATCATGGAGTATCCTTAGATAGCATTTAATGAACGATCATCTACACATAGGCGATTACAACCATCCTTCTTTTTCACAAGTAAGATAGGGCTCGCATATGGTGAAGAACTTGGTCTTATGATCTTGGCTTCTATCATCTCTGCAATCATTGCTTTGACCATGCCTCTCTCTGTTTGTGACAGTCTACGAGGTCTTACAAAAACTGGAACATTGGAATTAAGAGTAATATTAAGACAACCAACCTGAGAGCTTCCAATGTCCTTCAATGAGGTGGAGATGCGGTCGCCATAGGTCCTCATTAACGTTTGGAAGGCAGCAGCTCCTTCCTCGGACAGACCTCCACTTGGGATTTCCTTTACATCCACTATGTTACAGACATGATCGGTCTTAATATCTGTATGAGTTATTCGGACTCCAGCAGCATCTGCAACAAACTGGATCTCTGGATGACTAAGAATGTCTCGTCCAACTAGCAGGTCTACAGGCAAGTCTTCATCGTTCATGACAAGGGGTTCAATGTCAACACCAACTTCATGCGATGTTAATATTGGCATTTGGTCTGCCCGATAGCAGGCATGATAACTCCATTTATACCACTCATAAGGGCAGTTGATGGCTCCATATGTAGACCGATGGATTTCGCCTGCTTTTCCCTTATAAGGGTACACGAGCTTCCCGTGTCAATTATGGCATCCATGGTCTTTCCGTTGATAGAACATTTCGATGACATCTTGACCAATTTATCTGCGCACAGATTCACTGCTTTTAGCTTACGAAAACACTTTTCTTCTGTGTGCCCCTCCCTCTTGCAGTGGTTGCACTTAGTTTTAGGTGCATTCGTCGATTTACACTCGTTTCTCTTGTGACCTTTAAGCTCGCACTTGAAACAAGTGATTGAAGGCCGACCATCATTTTTCCGAGCTGTTCCCGTATTGCTCAGCGGGGGTGCCTTCGTCCTAGGGGTGGCCATCGAACGTCGCGACATTTGCGTGACTAAAGTTTGCATTGTCTCGCAACTTTCAAGTACCACACTTATGTTTTTGTCGGTGATGCCGCCCTACATAATGTCCATTTGTTGTCTTTCCGACAACTTTACGCCTAACCGCTTGATTTTTGCAGTCATGCGCCCTGCATACAACAATATCCTCTAACAATATCCTCTATCATCGTGAAGAAATTTGGTTCACGGGGATAGGATAGTTGGAAGTCTTTTGTGAAGTTGTGCCACGTGCGCTTCGATGGATTCCATAAAATAAACCATGCCTTTCCTTCTCATTCGAGAGCCTGGGTAGCGTGGTATAATTTACGCCGTTCACTCCAACCGCAAGCGTCGGCAACGTCCTCGACCTGACAAATCCACTCACTCACGTAGCTATTATCTCGAGCTGGATTGAAGTGCGGGATGGAACCTAATTCCGGGGTCTCTGATCTGTTGCGTCGACGGCGATGTCTCCTCTGCGAGACACTTCGAGATCGGGAACGATCACGGCGGTGTTCTCGAGATCTTCTCGGTGGTGTATAGCGACTTTCGGAAGATAAAGTATCTTCGGAACTATACCGCGGCATTATGAACACAGAAAAGTCAATAAATACGAAAATAAAACACTGATATACAAATAAATAAAGTTTTTTTTGTTTACAAACAAACAAATAGGTAGGCGTCACAAAATGGCGGACGACGCAAATCGATCTTTCAAAAATATCGATGCTAATAAAATAGACCAAATCGATTTTCGGAAAGTCGGCACAAAAGTCTTTGCATGAAATTAATGATACTTTGGAGTAGTATCCCACTTCTGATGTTAGCAATTATAATAATGTTATTTAATTAACACAGAATACAGATGTGTATATCGCGCGTGCTGGAAACAGTGCTGGAAAAGTGGGCAGTCCCCAACGGTTGTTCAGTGTAGCCAATCATTGAGTTGGTAATGCTACCATCCTGCTTGGGAAACGCGCAAGCAGGCGCGTGTGATTGGTTGAGGCTAGGCGCCACAATCGCTCTGGCGATCAACTGGGTAACTAATTTGACTGGCGCCAATATTCAAATATGTAGTTAACAGTACATTGTCTAAATGTTTCTCGCTTTCAATATATTTGAACATGTTTTTTGTGATACTTTCCTCAATACCCCTTTAGTATGTATTGATAAAAAAGAGTATAATCATAATTAGTATTAGTTATTCACTAGTTGCATGTAACACATGAGATCCAACTGTCGATAGCGATAGTATGTATAGAAGAATAAGAATCAAACTATAAACCCATAAATCCAAATTATTGAAAATATTAACACATGTTGGTATGTATGACAGTATGGAGGTCAGTCCTCTTTTTCTACCCGGAATAGTAAAACAGCATGATGGTTCTGTATGTATGTTTGGAGATTAAGTATCAAACTATTAAGTCTTCTTACATATTGTGTATAGGCGACTGCCATACAATGATTCTTGTTAAGAGCTATTGAAGAATTATTATTTATTATTATTACTATTAGAGAATTTAAACTATAGATATCTGTACCCACAATATAAAATTTAAGAAAAAAAAATAATGTTTTTGTTTTATTGAAATTCATATTATTATGTTCCGATGAAGGAGTTGCTATTAGTTCACCAAGTGTATTGACATTATTTTGAAATACTCGAAAACTCGCACAGACGGAAGATTTTCGCTTAATGCTTACAGCACGCGCGGTATCATCATGTTATTATTATGAAAGTATCATAATACTATAGTCCAGGCACGTACTGGATACGGTCGTGCCATGTTTTTTGCACGCAACCATTTCTAGATAGAGGTAGCTTTATACGGTTTCTGGTATATAAATTGATGATCCCACTTCGAATTTCCAGCGTTCGATTTTTAATCAACTTTCTACGTGAGCTTTTAAAACTTTTGTGTAAAAATGTCAAAATGAATTACCGATTGCCAGAAGCCCGCGGGGACGGAAAATAATTGCATTAAAATCATATCAATATAACTGTTATAATATTATTTCACGGTGTCACCATAAATTCTATAAATGCGAAAGGAACTTAAAAGCTTTGGAATTCAAATAGCTCGTGGAAAATTCCGATCTCTCGGCAGAATCACTTTTAAGGCGATATTCTTTGAATAATGTTTTGATAACTCTACGTACAAAAATACGAGATACTTTGAAAGAGATATAAACGCTGTTTAATAAGAGTTTTACCTTTTTAAAAAAGTAACACCTTTACCTTTACCTTTACCTTTTTATTTTTTAAAAGTAACTTTTTATTTTTATTGACAAACTTTTTAACATCTCAATAGAGACGAAGTTGGGATACTATAGAAAATACATGATTTAAACCACACAAAACACAAATGAAAATCAAATTAAATGTTCAAACTGCATGCCACCAGTTTCAATACACATTCGGCATCTTTTTAAAAAAGATCTTTTAATCAAGTATTAATTTTTATAATTATAAAATACTAAAAAAGAGTTCACTTATTTACTAAATAAGAAATAAAATCTCAGTGTGTCCTTTAGATTATTTAAATGTTTTATTTAGTTAAAATAAATCCTTGTCACTTTAATAAATTAAAGCAAGTTTCACGCCGGAAATCCCAATAAATGAAATAATTTCAGAATCAGCTCATTTTGCAGTGATATAGCAATATCAATTTTTTTTACTGTAAAACATAGTGATTGTTATACTATTTTAGAAATAACAATAATTGCGCCAACTTTTGCAACAATTTGCCAGGTTGGCGTCATACATTTTTTTCAGTGTGAACAATCAAATTTGAGTAATATTTTTTTTAAATTCATAACCCGGGCCATAATTATTTTTTTTCCGCTGAAACAAAAGTTTTATTAATATTTTGGATTGTGATCAACAGCTGGGTTATTCAAGATTGTGAAACATTAATTATTAGAATTCCAAAATATTGAAATTTGTAAATTATATGGCACTGGAAAAACCAATCTAAGGCGGAGATTTTCGGGCACTTTGTAAAAGTGGCAATATATCGAAAACTAAGGCACTTTTACTAAGGTCATATTTGCATATTCTGGCGAGTCATGTGTTTGTATAACCCCTTAAAAGGAATACGTTGACTTATGGGACACCCTGTATAGAACTTTCAATAAGGGAACTCAATAAGAAGACATAATTGGTAAAAGTTGCAATGGCATAAAGTGATTACGTAAACCAGCCGATGACAGGTCGTAAGCCCTGTATGTGCCTTTAGTTTCTGGTTCTTCTATAATATCCCAACTTCGTTTCTATTGAGATGTTAAAAAGTTTGTCAATAAAAATATCATTTAACTCCCGACAGGGAAAAAAAATCAATGTTTGTGTAGGTAGGTACCTACCTATATTATGCAATTAAAAAATATATTCGGGTAACTTTTTATCATTATTTTCTATCTTTAGGGAATTGATTGTTTAGGTACAATAAATTGTAAATGTAATTAATAAAATGTAATTTCGTACCTAATGTTTTTACTATATATTATTACTAGCTGCCACGGTGGTATTAGTGTTATTTATAAAAAAAAAACTATGATTCGTGGTTGAATCTCGGTTCAATTGAACGCGATTCAAAGTCTAATTCCACGTTCAACTGAAACATTATTTGTAAAAATATTTCATCCCTAGTTCATTCAGTTGATCTCGATTTTTAGCTCTATTTCATACGACAGCACAGAATTTAGTTTTGTGAAGTTGGTTGTCATGACCGCATAAAAGTATGCGCGGCACGGAAAACGTGCGTGGCAAATGATAGTTTTTTTAAACTCTAGCTATTTCACTTTGTAACATTTGATATTTTTTGTTTGAATTCAACGTCAATCGAACTATTCCCGTCGCCGGTTCAATTTGACATTTGAGTTGAATAACGGTTCAACTCTTGATCCATGTTTATAAATAAGATAATCTATCAAATTTGGGTTCAACCATGATTCAATATCTGAACCACGTTTATAAATAAACAACACTGATAAAATTCAAATCGAATCGACTTCATGTTTATTAAATGGTTTTTTAATGCTTTGAAAAACTTGATCTCTAATTATTTATTTTCATTTTTTTATTTACTATACAGAATTTAAAGAATATACAGGAATTGATCACACAAGTTGTTGGGGTAGGCATAGAGAACCTAGTGCCATAAACTTCTTTTTTTTTGCATTCGTACATTCGTCGCCTCACGCACATTCATGAACAAATGTATTTCCCATTGATCTTGAATCGTTCTTTTGATTGTGAAACTTCTCTGATAAACGTACAAGTGGCGAATTATTCCAAGTAATCAGTGCTCTTATGTCCAGAGGAGCAAGAATAGCATAACGTTTTTAAACAAATGTTTCATTTGTTGTGAATTGAACCCAGGACGCCCGTTCAAACGACTTGCCTCTATTATGCTAATACGGTCGACGTTTATAGGTCAGAATTCACAATTTAAATAGTTCACTTCTCTTAGTTTTATGGTTGTATTATGATCGTTTTCCTATTAAATTTATGTGTGCAATCTACACTCCACAAGACTAAAATAAAGTTTAGTACTCCTTAGAGAATAATATAAATTTTATTACCACCCTACTAAAGGTAACAACGTCATAAGATATCGTACCTACCGATCCAAACAATTTAATTATTGATATTCTTACGAAAAAGGAATATACTTACTCTAAGTAGTTCTATAGCAAGACATTATGTACATTACATCATAATATAATATTGCCCTAGTGAGGTCGATAATTGAATACTTTTATGTATGTACTATTTATATATTTATAATTAAATTAAGTTAAATAAACTTTACTATATCGAAAAATTTTCACTATTCATTGCTTTTTATTTAATTTTAAATATCTTTTCCCTTAAATAATATGCTACATTATAGGGACTTATGATATATCGTCTTATAGGTTCAGACCCGGAAACGAATTCGAATTCTAGCTAACTTTTTTCACTTCGAATGGGTTGAGACATTTAGTTTCATCTAAATAATCTTGTGTGCATCGTATGAATAACTTTAATTTTTCACTTCAAATGCGTCGAGACATTTAGTTTCATCTAAATAATCTTGAGTGCATCGTATGAATAACTTTAATTTTTCACTTCAAATGCGTCGAGACATTTAGTTTCATCTAAATAATCTTGTGTGCATATCGTATGAATAACTTTAATTTTTCACTACAAATGCGTCGATAAACTTAGTTTCATCTATATAATCTTGTGTGCATCGTATGAATAACTTCAATTTTTCACTTCACATGCGTCGAGACTTTAAGTTTAAGTTTGAGTGCATCGTATCAATAACTTTAATTTTTCACATCAAATGCGTCGAGACATTTAGTTTCATCTAAATAATCTTGAGTGCATCATATGAATAACTTTAATTTTCCACTTCAAATGGGTCAAAACTTTTTGTTTAATCTAATTCTGCGTCCATATTGTATGAATACCCTTTTTCCGCTTCAAATGAGTCGAGATTTTTAGTTTTATCTAGATATGTAACTTTGTGTGCATATTGTACTAGAATAACTTTTATTTTTCACTTCAAATGCGTCGAGACTTTAAGTTTCATATAGTAAATAATCTTGCGTGCGTAGCATGTGACTAATAAACTTTTATTTTTTTGATCGAACACCGAGTCAAGTTGTATACACACCAAGAGATCACTGAAGAATACTAATGCTGGGTTGTTTCAACAAAAGTATCAGTGATAGTATAGTTAAAATGCTTTTATTTAATAAAGTTATTCAAAATTGCGACGTTCATCGGCATTAGACTTCAATGAAACAACCAAAAGTACTGGACAATTTTGTGAAAACAAAGTATTTCAACTATACTATTAGATACTTTAATCTTTGTTCGACAAAACACAGCCTAAGAGATTTAACAAAATATTATATAGATACATACATTGCGTTTACGAGCTTAAACAACAGGTAAAATCTTTGAAAAAATCAAAGATCAAAAAAATCAAATCAAAGATCTTTGGTGTTTATACAAAATAGACTCGCAATTCAATCGTACTTGAAATAAAAACTTTATTCTATTATATATTAGTGCAAAGTCGTAGCGGAAAGTTAACGACTGGGTTCGATTTCTAGTAGAGGAGAGTATTCAAAATTATTTACTACGCAAATCGTGCTTCCTTGGACTGGAAACACTTCCATTTGACAATAAATTTGCTTCTTGCACAGGGTGCTAGGAACATCAATGATATTATATCAATGGAGAGTTAAAATTTGTTCAATACTCTATACTACGTCGAGTCACGCCGGGGTCACCAATTTGGGGGAATATGTTTAATTATTTATTTAATTAATGAAGAAGGATTGTATTGCAAAGGAGCATGTTCAAAGGGATTCTATTTTATTCAAACATATACCTCCAAGTATGATATTGCTTATGTCAATAATTGATAATATATAATTTTAGTGTGATGAAGGGTTTCAATCAAAGAACTTCTTACATGATCAACACTGGTTTATTCGTAACAATTGAAAATACAATATAAAAAATAACCTGATAAATTTGTGATGTCGAGGGTCGGAACTAATGGATAAAAATTAAAAGCGACTCTAATCTATTCAACGATCAACACACGAATAATCTGTAGGTACATTGGCTTGAATCAACAGCGGTGCGCTGTGATGATTCGTCGATCTTAATCTTCGGAAGGAATCCCGGACCGTACATGTTGCAGTCCACAAGGCGCTGCCACACTACTCTATAAATATCAATAAACTTCTCGAAAGATCAAAGTTTTTTACTCGTTTGGTAGATGCGGATATCGTCCACTCTGAAAATCATCAAGATATTAGCAGATATCTATAATTGAAGATAATTTAATTACAAAAGAAACTAATCAATAATGCCGACTCTGCAAAAGTCCAACTCTGTCTTAAGTATTGGTAAATTCGACTCGAGAGAAAGAGGGGGGGAGGAGGACTATCGTGTTGATTCCTGAGGTCGAGAGTATTACGTGCTCAACATATAATCTCTAATTAAAGCGACCTCTTCACTGAAACGAAACACTAAATAGACATCTGTTTTTAGATTTACGTAGAGGGGTCTTTTACCGCTGAGGCCTTATACATATAGATTCATATTGATTTACAAGATGGCAGGAAACAATAAACTTATATGACGAAACATTTATTTTATATTCTGATTATTTTATCCTGGTAATATGGAAATCTACCTCTCATGGTCCATTATTTGTTCCAGTCATTATTAGGTATCCTCTATTTCTGTGCATTATAAATTTACATATCCCATCATTTACTTGTTAATTTGATATCACTCAAAATCCGGTGATAGTTTTGATACTGAACTCTTTACGACGAAGATCTTTCGTGGCAAATAAACATATTTCTAGCAAAACCCTGTTTCACAGTAGGTACCATATACATACATTCTCTCAATGTATGTCAAAAAAGTGTCTTCTTGTATTATATTTTTTTAGAACTTTGTTTCATAGCAGATGTAGAATTCAAGTATCTTTCTCTTTTTGTCTGCTATTGATCTAGCTGTTTTTGTTTAAAAATGTATTTAAATGTTGTAGAAACAACATTTAAATAAATTTTTGTTTTGTACATAAAGTTGATATATATGTGTAATGACATTATTTCTCATGGAGGAGTTACAAATAATAAAAAACTTGCTAAGACATTAAGAAAGAGATGAATTTTGAAAAAAAAAAATGAAGTATTAAGTATAATTTTCAATTCACTAGAATGGCGTTTGAAAAATTATCCATATGACATCATTTCCTCAACAGTGCAGCATACCAGGCATACCCAGGTTCTAAGAGGCTGTATCTGTGATCTTTATTATAATTTCCCTTTTGAATATAGATTCAGATACAATAAAAATGTCAGAATGGTCCTCAAAGATTTTACATATTCTGTAAAGCGGTATCCTTAATCCCGCATTAGTTCTAGGTGTATTTGTGAAAAAAGTTTGCGCTGTATCGTTATTCTAGATGGAATTTGAAGCATACTATTTAATTGAATGCAATCGAATTAAATGTTAAGGCATCAATTATTTGTTGGGATGTCCAAAACAGTGTAGATATTTTTCTTTTATCTGCCGATATATTGATAAAACTTGGAGCAAAAAAGGATTTCATAGCCAGAATAAAGTTTAAAAAACTTTATTCTTGATTTTAAATGGAATTCTGGTTATAAAATAAGATTTTTTTTCACTTTTCTATCAGTCAAGGTTACCATGGTTGTATGTAATTCTTGTTTTATCTTTCAGAAATATTCTTTCAGTCTTGCGCAACGTAGCATAGTATTTGAGTTTCTTTTTACAGATCAAGGTATTTTTTTATAATATCCAACGATGATTTTGCCAACTTTATAATTTTTAGCGTTGTTACGTGCACAAACTGTTGAAATATCTCTTTTCATGGCGATGATTTGTATAGTCATTATTCGCCATCAAAATCTAAATGAGTTTCTCCTAAATTCCCCATAAGTGGCACCCCGGTGATACTATTTCCACTATTTTGGGAATAACAACGCCCATAATACGAATCATTAAAAAGTAAAGCTGCCATAAAAACTAATGAGACATGAAATCAAATTCATACATCCATAATACAAGTTTGAGCAGTACCTTATGACGAGAGATGGTTCAGTTTATGATTTCGTTGCTGACAATCGTGACCCCTTTCATATCTGTCTCAAGATTATTTAAATCACTTTGTTGTAAAGTAAGGCCAATAATGACATACGGCATCGAAACCAGAGCCGACACCACGAGAACAAAGAGTCTCTTGCGAACCACCGAGATGAAAACTCTCCGCCCCATCGCGGGTTTCAACCATCCGAGACAGAGTACGAAACTCCGAAATTCGGAGGATCTGCGATGCCGAGGATGCCGTGCGATGGGGTAGAAACAAAAGACGTTACTGGAGAGATCACGTCGAAAGAGCGGATTCAGTGAGAGTGGTGAAAATAGCGGCAGACGAGATACCGTCAACCAGCAGACCCCCTGGACGACCGCCAAAGAGATGGAAGGACAGCTGGACATTCGCGTCCCAGGAGTGAATCCGAGAATAAACAGTACCCAGTACTAGAACAAGCAGAAGCAGAAGAAGACTTTGTTGTATCTAAGAGATAGGTATATGATATGAACGGTTTTAAAGCGACCGCTTCTTCGTCAAAACGGATGACAACTGAACTCGTGGTTAAAACTGTAGGTAGGTACTCAAAAAAACTAATTTGTTATAATTAAAACTGCTACAAAATGAGCTCCGATAATATATTATTTTAGTGAATGTATGTATTTTTGAGAAATTTTTAACATCTCAATACTGACGAAGTTGGAAAATCATAAAAGAACCAGGAACTCAAGGAACCTATGAGGCTTGTCTTCGGCTGGTTTACATGATCAATTTATGCGCTTGCTCAACGTTCATTAATAATACCTGTTATTGAGTTCCCTATCAATTCAATTTTTTAGAAATCTATATATATACCTAATTCATGAGAATCTGTTTGTTTGAAAATAAGCTGTAAAACATCATCGCCATCTATGAAGTGTATGTAAGAAGACTTAATAGTTTGATACTTAATCTCTAAACATACATACAGAACCATCATGCTGTTTACATATTCCGGGTAGGAAAAGAGGACTGACCTCCATACTGTCCTAACTTGACATACATACCAACATGTGTTAAAATTTTCAATACATAATTAGGATTTATGGGTTTATAGTTTGGTACTTATTCTTCAACTATACATACTATCGCTATCGACAGTTGGATCTCATGTGTTACATGCAACTAGTGATATTCAAAGGTGAGTCGAGTTAGGTACCTACTTGTAAAAAAAAGTTTCATTGGTTGCGTGTTATAATTATGTAGTACCTACGTGTACTCACCTTTTAAAATAAATAGAAAAAAGAATCCTTTTGTTTGTTTTTTGTGTCACAAATTTAATGTACCAACATTACACTCTTTATGGTCTCACGTTGCTTTGCTTGATTGGAAGAAATTGTCCTATAGCAGCAAACCCGCTATTGTACGCATGAAGTAAAAAATAAAATAATTATTCGGGATTGGTAGCATTCAAGAAAGGTGTAGATAAACATGGTGAAAATTTCTATACATTTTTGCGCACTGACGTTCAGTTGTATTCAATTACTATACCTACATATCCTAAAGTCTCAGTTAATACTTTCATACTTCACAAAAGAGTAGCAATTCAAGAAAGGTGTAGATAAACATGGTGATAATATCTATATATTTTAGCGCACTTTAAACGTTCAGTTGTATTCAATTACTATACATATCCTTAAGTTTTAGTTACTACTTTTATACTTCACAAAAGGCTAGCATAAAAGAAAGGTGTAGATAAACATGGTGATATATTTTTATACATTTTTACGAACTTTAAACATACAGGTGTAGTATTCAACCACTATACATATCCTTAAGTTTCAGTTAATACTTTCATACTTCACAAAAATGTAGCAAAAAAGGTGTTGATAAAATATGGTGAAAATGGTAATAATTTCTATATATTTTTGCGCACAAATCGTGTTGGTGAGATGTAAAAAACCAAGATTGGCTTAGTGTTATATTAGCAACGTAAGCATATCTCTTTAAACCATTTATTTTTTGCAGGCCTCGGGAACATTTATTCGTCTGAAATACCGTTTCCACTCAGCCAATATAGGACCATCCCTAAAGCCCAAAGATAAAGTGTGGTTTTAAATCTGTGAGTGTTGGAATTTAAGACTCGACGAAATTGTTTACAAACGTTTTTGTATGGCTGCGAAGAGTTGATAATACACACCGAATAAATACAATTTTGCAGTCTTAAATAGACGTTGTCTTAAAATAATATTAGAGATATTGTTTCTATTGATTATTTTTGTAAATAGTAACAAAATTACATTTGGTTTTGTGCACACAGCTAAACCGTGTAGTCATAAAAAGGTAAACATTTAATACTGATAACAAAGGTTTGTCTAAAACGGTTCGGTTTAGACAAACGGTTCGGTCTGTGTTTCATTAGTTTTAGGTATAGATATTCACTACACATTACAAAATAATCACCTATTTATGTATAATGTATATATTCTTTCTGATCATATGACCATAAAATTTTAGGTCATTTTACAATCATGATGAAGAGTAAAAATACTCACTACGAACAATCTATGGAATTATTTTATATACAAATAAAAAAATGGGGACACATTTTTCAAAGTTTTCTTCACGTATAATAATGAAGAATAAAAAATTTTTCACGCCATAGTTCGAGAGATAGCAAAGTTTTCGATAAATCATTTTTAATGGTCGGTTTTTTAATATCTTCTTTCTTATTGAATATAGGTATGAAAATGGTAATCTGGCTCCTGGGAGTTGTTGCGTTTACCGGTGCGCATGCTCGTTATATATGAAAAATGCAGATTTTAACACTTAAATATAATTCGTACTTGTATGTTATTTGTACCTATAATATCTGCCCGTTTGTGAAATATGTAGGTATTTACTACTGTTCCTGAAATATATAAAAAAATGAAGATTTTTTTATTCAAAATAGGTATATATTAAGATATTTAAGAGCTCCATATGATAATTATATCTATGATATGAGTAATCATGAGGGTTTGATTTCATTTTTAAACGAGACTTACCCCCCTGGGGGGCAACCAACCGGCGTAATCAAAACCCTCACTATACCCATAAGTACCATGGACATAATTATTATAATATAAGAACTCCATATTATAGAGTTCTATAATATCTTTAGATGTCATACAACTCCATATGATAATTATATCCACGATATGGGTAATCACGAGGGTTTTGATTTAACCGGTTGGACCAGACTTGCCCCCCAGGTGCTATAAGAGCACAAAAAGGATTTAAAAGATACAACTGATACTAAAATTTGCAATTTTTCTCTATAGAAAGGGTATGCACACTGGTAAACGCAACCACTCCCAGGTGCCAGTGCCAGACTTACCGTTTTCATTCCTATATCTAATAAGGAAGGATATATCAAATAAACCGGCCAATAAGAAATGATTTTTTTTTGACGTTGCTATCTCATACTGCCCGTTCCCATTTGTCATGTGTCAAGCACAAAATATGATGTGTGATACATTTTAAATGAAGCTATACATTTAAATGAATTTTAAATAATTTAATTCTATGTAATACATTTTAAATGAAGCTATTTACACTTATACGACAACGATTTTTTATCGTCGACGACAAGAATTGTCGTGTGTTTTGCCAGTTAGATTTTCTTCTTCTTTTTTAAGGTATTTTGCAGTTATACTTTCAGTCCGTAGATTGTTTACATTCATACTGCCAATGTCAAAAGCAATTGTTTTATACAGGAAACTAATTAAAAAACAGCTCATTCTCCAACTGATAAAAATCATTCGCCACTTGCGCAGGGTGCAAGTAAGTGTTCATTATTATTATTATTGTTACTATTCATAATCTATTATGAAACGAAATAAACGGCACTTAATGGTATAATTAGTTTGTATGAAATAAAAAATTGTTCAATTTTATCAAAATATGAAGTAAATCTAGTTGGATACAGTTTTTATCAGGAGATACACAATTTTTGAAAGTTTCTGAGCACTAACTACAAGTCGGGAAGTGACGTTAAATAAGAGTATGTAAAACTATGTATTTGCATATAAACATGTGATCCAACTGTCCATTACGATAGTATGTATATTTGAAGAATATTTTCCAAACTATAAACCCTTAGATTATATACGATACAGATACCTAGTCAGCGCAATGAAAGTATGGCAACTAAAACTAAGAACAATGTTCTGAGTTTCACTCGCCCGGCCGTCAATACAGTCATAGAACACATAGTAGTACACGTAAAATCTCTTTTCTATGAAGTATACGTACACCTAAATCTCTTTTCTATGAAGTATACGTACACCTACCGATTCGATTACCGATCTACCGCCTCACACACACATGTAAATAAAACTTGTCATACATTTAAATTCGAAATTTATATTGCACGCGGCTTCTGTACCTTATAATTCTATGTATAAACCCTTAAATCCAAATTATTGAATATTTAAGATATTATTTTTTCTATACAAAACATGTATGACACACAAAATGTTTTCTTCTGAATTACGAGTTCATTCGTATACATAACATTATATGCTGCGAAGCCTCTAAGATGGTGATATTTTACTTCAAAGTTAGATACTATGAAAAATGTAGACCTTACCATACGAAATTTCGAGGATCTTTACATGAAACTACATATTATGTCGATTTGATCAAGAGAAATAAATTCTCGTTATCAAATCGACAGTTGAAGCTGCGAAGCCTATAAGTTGGTGTTTTTTGACTTCAAAGATGGAAAAATCAATTTAACTTATTAAAAAAAATATATATTAGTTTAACTAATTTATCACTATGATTGGTATGACCATTTCGGCTTGTAATGGCTACTTAAATTACAATATAATTATTAAAATAAAAAATAATTAATTAATATAATTACCATTATAATTCAAATTAAAACATACTTATGATTATTGCTTATATATCTAGCTAAAATTACAATATATAAAACAATAAAATTGAATTACTAAGTAGAATATATTATTTTTTAATGCGAAGGAATATAGTGGTACATAAGTAGGTGTTATTATTTCTTATAAATAATATATTTTTACACTACACGAGTGTCTACATTTTTAATGGGGCAATAACATGGAATCGATTTTTTGTATTTTCATTTTTATATGTACCTAAGTACTTTTTTATTTCTCCCGTAAAAAAAATAACTACTATCCGTATTTCTCCACTGAAAGAGTAAATCTCGTGTTCAGTGGTGGAAGAGAGTAACATTTATTTCATGTCCACAATTGATTTATTAAGGAGGTACAAAATTATTTAATATAACACAATTTTTTAATAACAGTTATTTCAAAATATGGTTCCTACCTATCATCGTGTTGATCGTGTACCCACAGATACTGATATATTTGAAGACATAGATTTACTTTCGGCCCTGAATAAGCAGAGTAGCGAGGGGAATATCAAATAGACAAGATAAGGTTTCCTAACCAAGATTTAATTACGATCCACAATGACTTGCGTTGTTTTGGGAAATTACAACTCAATTGGATTCCACAATCCGCTAAATTTCACACTGTTTTTGCCAGAATTTACGCAAACAACTCTGAGGTCTAAATCTTCACAAATTGTTTGAGATTTAACTTGTTAAGCTAAGATTGTTTAAATTCGGTCTTATGGCAGGTATTTAAGTCTTCATAGACATCCTATTTATTAAAAAATGACTCAGAAACATATGTAAATACATATTATATGAGTCAGAATCAATTAATTAAGTTAAATTACTTTATAGAGTAGAAAAAAATATAAGGCGCCGTTTAGACAAATCTCTAAAATGCGTCTGAGTAAGGTATTGTTTTATTTAAAACCCTGCGAGTTGCGAAACATTGATAGTGAATAATTGTATGATTTTTATCCTGAAGTTGTATTCTGAAATACAACTATATAATATAATGCAATTAAAGTTGCGACTTTGAAGTATGCCGGTGAAAAATGGACGTGGTAAAAGACGCATGAAAGTAGAATAAATGCTGTAGAAATGAGACCACTAAGAAGAGTATGAATTATAACGATACATGATAGAATAAAAAATGAGGTAGTAAGAATAAAATTCAAGATAAATACGGATATATTAAGTAAATTGAAAGTGAATGCCTTGAGATTGATTGGCCATATTGACCAAAAAATATACAGGGGTGTAAGAGATGGAGGGAACAGTGGGGGCTGCCATAGAAAGGGATGAGATGACTATGTATAATGGTTTTTTGAAAGAAGGAACATAAGAAGCTAGAATAATCGACAAGCATGTATAAGACGATGCGTGCATGTAAAGTAAGCCACGAATGTGTGCAAAATGGAGGTGTATGGCACTCGGTTCTCTCTGCCTACCACTTAGGGAGATGGCCTGATGGTATCTATGTATGCACCTCTATATGCACTGTAAGAAAAGTCAGAAAGTAAGGTGAAAAGTTGATCACTAAGATAGGGACAGAGTGGATTTCAGATCCCTTCAATTATGAAATCGCACTGCTCTTACAAAAAATATATAAAAAATAAAGTACCTATATCTAGCCTAATATTTAGTAGCAAAGAAACAATAAAATATGTAGATGAAATACCGAGATACCTTGATATTTTTTAGTCAAAACATGAATTTGCCAGATAAATAATTTTGTTGGCATATTCGCTAATTAAATTTCAACTGGTCTCTCTGTTTTAGTAAAATTTATTTGTATTCTCAATTCTCACAGACTGGCATTTTTAATTTACGTGTTATACAAATTGCGTACTTCAGGGGATATTAATTTAATTTTAATTGTTTCAACCTTTTTCGGTAATTTTAATGAATGTTTTTTTTTCATTTCTTAATTACCTAAAATACGTGTCAATTATTGATGATGACGCATTTCAATGGATCTGATAATATACTTTGTGCAGACATATACAATTTTTTATCAGACATCAATTAATATAAATAAAACAGAGATCAGTTTTGGGAATATAATCCATTTTATTAAATAAGATGTGCATCGAAAATGAAAATAAGATGAAGACGTTTAATGTCTACCTAATATTTGCACAAGCGTATTAAGTAACCAGTTTTTACTGAAGAAAAATGTATAGTATAAAAATGTTTTATATAGCTCGGACTACGTGTATCTAGTTTTAGATATTTGCAAATATGTATCCCATACGGACATACAACCACATACATCAGGGCTGTGTTCAGATACAACGCTCGACGTCGGGCGTCGGATGTACCTGAAGTTGTAGATTATGGCGTTTTTCACACCAATCTCACTGAACGCTTTCTTGCGGTGTCAGTTATTATTTATCATACATGTCTCTTCTTGGGTTATATTTTCATCGAAAGATAACAATCGGTCAGTGGAGTAAATAATGATCTCTGACCTTTTATTGGAAATTTTCGAATGATATTTTTATAATAACCACTTTGTGAATGCACATTGTCATCATAAATAATGCCAACTAATGTAAACTGACATAATAAATACCACAGAAACAAATATAAGTCACAATTCCACATATAAAATAGAATTCAACAGATACTATAACTGTCAGAGGATTTTTCACACGAAAATTTTACCGAGCGTTTGGTGCGCACACTCGACGTTCAATCTGAACGCCACAGAGTGTCTTTCGAGCATCTGTTTCCGGTCATTATGAACGGCTTAGAGCGTAAGTGCACTCAGCGTTCATTGTGAACGCAGCCCAGAACAAATATTTTAAATTTTAATCTAGTAAAGTAATTCACACTGGTTACTTACTATATTGCTAAATACATACATATTATTGTACAATAATTATTAATGTTAACTAGATATAGAAATGTGTATTATGTGTTTTGAAACACTGACTTAGAAAAGTGATTCCACTGTTTTCTTTTATTATAGTTTCGGGTGTCCGATAAGAGCCGGGTAATAGAAAATACAAGACGCAAAATAACATCTCGCGTAGTTAATGCATAAGGTTCATTCTGAATGTTGCCTTTATAGATGAGACGATACTGGCGTGTGGAGACACACCCATGTGTCGTGTCGTTTATAAGGTAATGAAAATCCGTTCACCTGTCACTGGTTGCCCCACAAAATCACCAAATTCTTTTTTCCAAGGTTTCGGTGGACTTGGACCTGCAAGTCTGGTTCGACCGGCGAAATCAAAACCCATATCATGGATATAATTATAGTATGGAGTTCTATGACATCTAAAGATATTGTAGAACTCCATATAATAATTATATCCATGATATGGGTAATCACGGTGGTTTTGATTTCGCCGATTGAACCAGACTTGCCCCCCTGATCTGTCAAAAGTGATTTGATTTCTAGAATTTTGCATTACAGTCCACCAATATAACGTACACGTATGTACATAGGTACGTATGTATAGAAAAATCTAATATTTTTTTCGAAACGAAAAAAATATTAGATTAATTAAAAAATATTATATTATTCAATTTGCAGTTAATATAGTTTAAAATTAAAAATAAAACTATTCGATTATTTAATCAATAAATTCTAATCCAACTGACGATTTGTTCAAGAGAGTTTATTTCTCTTAACAGGTCGACCGAATTTCAAGCTACGATCCGCGTGATTTTGTATGGCCTGGTCTACATTTTTCATGATTTTCAACTTTGATGTAAGAAAACAACAACTTAGAGGTTTCGCAGCATATAATTATGTTATGTAAGGGTATGAATTAACTTAGAATTCGGAGTAGAACTTTGTTTGCATATGTGTGTGTGTCGGTTCCCCCCTTATAACTTTTGATACGCTTAATGCACAGAGACCAAAATTTCAGAAAGTATAGAAAATTTTGGGCCTACAAAACTTTTATACTCCGAATTTCGAATTTGTGTTTCAGTCAATATTTGTATTTTTATTTAATTTTTAATTATTGTTGTTTGGTACGTATTCTTCAACTATAAATACTAACCCCATCGAAAGTTGGATCTCATGTGTCACATGCAACTAGTACGAATTAATATATTTATGAGTTCTTCATAGTTCTTCATAGGCTTATATTGTTATACTCATGAGGTGATCAATTTGATATTTATGTGTTATATACAGTTTGCCTGTTTCAGGCGTAATTAATCGGATCACGTAGCAAATTTCAATTTGCAATTTAAATATTATCATCTTCTATACTATCAACCACAACCATATTAATTTATATTATTCAATTAATTACTTAGAAATAAACGTATTATTAATGAACAAACCCTATTGCTACATGAATGATAACAATATGGTAAATGTAGGTATCAATTTGATAACATTTTAATTTGACTATAACTAAGTAGATGAGAGTTAGTAATTAAGTTTAACTAAAAATACTAACCATAAATTTATCGTCTTGGTGCAAAAGTTACAACTATTTTATTGCTAGCCTGAACAAGTTGTATATACTTTGTGATAACGGTTGAATATAAACTTTCATGCTGGATATTTGTAAATAATTTTTGACTCTCTACATATTAAGACTTCATATATTTTTACATGGGTGTAATGTCATGTCCACTTGGTTTAGTCTTTACACTTTAGTAAGTATGGTTTAGTTACTCTAATATTTCGGGAGCTCTGTACCCAAACTATAAGTTAGTTGAATCGACATCATATTTTTATATTACCAAAATATTAATTCACTGTCTTTCTTAAGTTTAGTTTGTCAATCGGCAATTCTTTATATAATTCCATTGTACATATGTAGATATATTATAAATTTTCTTGCGTTTCGTGCAAGAACATCGTCAGAATAATAATACAAGACTAGTGGTTATACCTATTCATAATTTACATGTTCAAAAACCAATTTGTTTTTACACCTGACATGTTTATTTTGTATATAACCATTAGTTTCGGTCTGGTAGAGTATTATTCTGACGATGTGCATTGCACGAAACGCGTCGAAAATCAATTAAATTTAATAGAACGAAAAACAAAAATTTCAAATTTTATATTTATAATATATCTATATTCTTTCTCCTTGTTTTCATATGTCTATTTTAATGTTTAATCACGTTTGGAATTGCGTTTATTTTTTGTTAAATAAAGGATAATGGCTCTTCAAAAACATGTTTATTGATCAGTGACCTTTGGATAAAAAAGTTGAATCCTCTATACACTGTATAGCTCAAATTGTAATTTCAATTAATTTCATATGCATGTAATTTATTCAGTGTATACAGATTTTTATGAATGTGTATGGAAGGATCAAACATTGTGTAAAAGAATGCGAATTTTTATGAAGATTTTAAAAACTGATACGTCCATTTGGTCTGATCTAAAATAAACGATACTATTAAAGTATGAATATTTAAGAATTTTCATAAGAGTTCTGTATTGTTGATAATTGAATAATTTTATTGATTCATATTTAAAATTTTCCTAAGGTAGAGTAAAGGTAATACGTATTTCACAAAATGATTTAACTATTATAACTATACTTTATTATATATAATTGTACAAGAATAAAATACAAAAGGCATGAATATTATATTTTAATTTTGTACAATTATATATAATGCATGAAAATTTTCAAGATATTATAAAAATAGAGTTTTAGTACCTAGACAAAATCCACAAATGTTACTTAAAAGAAATGAACTGAATACAAATTATAGAATACATAATATGTTAATGAAAATGCATTTATAAACATTTTTGAACGATTAGTGATTACGTAAATACAATATAATTAATGCATCTACTTTTGTTGTAAAATACTTCAAAATACACAACTATTAACAACACACAGGAAATTTGCACAGTCTGTGTTTATTTATAGCTCATTTTAAACAACAATTACTTAATTTGAAATTTAATTTATACTTTGAATATTTATCAAGTCTCATTGTACACAGAACATCAAACGGACTAGAAGTAACAAACAATAAATTGAGTCTATTTTATTGAACATAAAAAAAGAAAGAATTATTTTGGTCTTTTTAAGAAAAAAATTGTTAAATATTTTATGAAAAATTAAAATAATTGGTTACATGTTACAATAGATTATGCTATGTATTGTAATATATAGATCTATTTAAATAAACAAATAAATAAAATTAATAAATAAATTATTTTTTAGGTCATATTTATTTTTTTTTATAGTGGCCCCATAGTACAAAGTTGAGAGAAACATTAAAATGATGAATTGCCAAAAAAGCCTTTTTTAGGAACGGACTGAAAATGTACAAAAGAATATTGTATTCTTTAAAATAATACCAAAAGATTTATCATGACTCATAGATATCATGACTTTTATATATCTGACTCCAGTCACAGTTTTTTATATGTATCTAAGATTTTTGTTATACTTACTTTTACTGTTATAAAACAGTATAAAAGAAATGAAATTAATAAAATAACATAGTTTTATAGAAACTTTTGAGTCACTTCTAATTGTCCATTTCATCTTCTGTTAATAAAACGTCTTTATAAGGTAGGTTTTTAAAGGATATTCAAGACACAGGTTAGAAAACTAAATCACATCACATATATTTAATCAACAGATAAATAAATTAAGCGAAAGAGGAAGAAGATTTTGGTAGAGGTGGTAGGTACTTACTTCCATTCCTTCCTAAGGTTGTGCGGCAGTGTGTGCAGACAGAAGATGTGGCAGGAGCATAAATAGACAAAAGGAAGAGATAGATTGTGCTTTATTGGAAAAAATAATATTGTCACATGTATTTGTACGAGAAGAGACGGAGAGTGTGAAGTGCTTAGATGAGGTAAGATGTATTCAATGTAGTGAAGATAGAATGCGAAATGATAGAAAGATGTGCTAAGAAAGATGAAAAATGTGCGTTGAACAGTGAACACTAATGCAACAAAAAGAAGATATAACATTATGTAAAATGTATTTATGAAGGAAAATGGCTGCAATATTGTTTTTAATTACCTACCTAAAAGTTTTTGTTTCGAAATTTATTGTAATTGACACTGACCCATATCAGTGTAAGAATAAAGAACAACGGAGTCTATGTAAGAAATATTTGTAATTGGTTCATACCTTCACCGTAACTCAGATTTTTTTTCTCTTTCATATCTTTTATACACGATGAAATTCCTGACGTAAGTCTTGAGAGATTGTGCATCTTGATTTTTCTATTTCTTTTACTTACTCAATTTGTTATGATTTGTTTTCTGTATAATTATTGTATTTATTTCTTATCGTTTACTTTATTGTTATTGTTATTTCCTCTATCAATATAGTTTCTATATCCTATCCTCTATCAATTTTTTTTTTTTATTTTATTTATTTATTTATACAACATGTATGTTCACAATAGCAAGCAATAATTCATTTACAAATAATATATATTACAATACCACTCCTCTCTGAAAGCTTATTAGGCTTGAGTAGAGAGGAGTTGTGTTAGTCATAGTCATATTATCCTTATTTTATTTTTTTTTATTACATACATATATAGGTACCTACACACATAAAGATATATATACATATACCAACACACACATAGATACACACACACCAACATATTCAGACATATACACTATCACAAACAAAAGAAAACAAAATACAAGTGATTTAAATATCTGTTTTAAAATGTTGTTTTATTCTATTTATGAGTTGTCTAGAGTCAGTTGTTTTTCTTATATCTAGAGGAAGGTCGTTAAAACAATTTTCTCCCAGGAATGAGTAGTGATGCTGCGCAAAAGTTGTCTTCCTTCTATCTTGGAAAAATTAAAAATCTATATCGGGTCCGATTTTCAATTATAAATCTATGGTGCTCAGGTTCTCGTAGTACTTGTAAAATAGCAAATTTTTTGAAAATATTTTTGAATTTTAAAACTTTGAAATCTATGAATAATTGTTCAGAGGGATAGTCTCTGCGTTTTCCGAGAATTATTTTAATAATCAACTTCTGCACAACATCCACACACCCCAGGCTGGTATCATAGGCTGCTCCCCAACTTGTGACAGAATACTGTAACAAGGACTGTACAAGACCATAATACACAGAATATAAATGCTTTAATGACATGTAATTTCTGATTTCAAGAAATATGTATGTTAATTTTCTTATCCTTTTTACCACTGTTTCTATTTGCTCTTTCCATTTAAGGTTTTTATCTATTATTATTCCCAGATATTTGACATTGACAATATAGTTAATTATTGTACAATTGTTAATTTAAATTGAAGAAAGTATTTTTGGCTCAACTTTCATACAAATAATGTAATGTAAAATACATAACTTAAAGCTGTAGCTTTCTGAGATAAAATAAATAAATAAGACATCGTTCTATTGATGTGCAAATTACAATCTCGGTTGGTTTTCATTTTTGACTTAAATAACTTACCATATATTCAAATGTTTTATTTTTAATGAGGTGAGTTCAATGTAAATACATTAATATTTACTTTAAAAGAAATGAAACTATAAAAACATGTTTATCATCGTTTATTTTGATAAATTGCAGCCATTCACGATCATAAAAATATCGAAGAAAAACTGACTAAGTAATGAAATTTGATGAAAATCAATATAGTAATCTGTGCCTTGAGATTGTAAATTTTAATATTCATACATTATTTAATTATTCGACATGGAGAATATTATATGTGGAGAATAAACGAAAATAATATGAATTTGGCAGCAGACGAAGTTGGTACCTGCATACTAAATAATATTTTTTCCGTACATGAGTGATAGATTTCATCGAAGTAAGATAAGATAAATGATTTTTTTTTTACCTTAACACAGACGAGGAAAACATATACGTTTCATTAAAAAGATAAATAAACCGGCAAATGACAAATGGTTAGTTATGTACGTCACTGCTTTTTTGGAGTCATAGAAAGAGAAGACAACTTGTCTTTATTTGACTTTATTTGTTTCGTCTAATAAAAAAAATATACCATTCTTTATGTTTTCTGCTACTTTTTAATGAACGCCATTTTGTGTAAATATCGGGCATACTTGGAACGGCATCTTGTATGATTGTATATACGAGTCAGTAGTTATATAAAGCTGAAAGTGTTTATGTACAAATACAAAAATTTATTCCTATTCATGCAAATTGAAATATATTTTTCAATATGTTGTGGGTGTAGGAAGTAACGGGAGAATAGGTACTACAGGAAACAAAAACCAAATCTATATTTAATTTCACTACATTTGAACAGTTAAACAATTAATTATTTAGTGACTTGAAACTACTAGTAGGTATTAGATTCATTTTATAAAATCATTTGTTGGCACCAGTTAATTATTATTGGATTTCCGTGTAACAAAATGAAAATCGATGGTTATGTACCTTATGAAACAACAGTAGGTATAAAAAATATAAATTATGCACGATAATTCAAAATTATTGCGGCTCTCGATAGTTGGACTGTAAATTGAGTTGAAATACGCTTTTTAAACTCGTAAATTCGTGAAATAATCAGGGGGAAAAAATTTGACATGAATTAAAAGAAAAAAAAACACGGATGCGGCAAAATCAAATTCAAATCACAAATAAAAAAAATGTTAATTTTATCGAAATATCACTCGAAACATGTGATTTGTTAGTCTAATGTCTAATCAAACGAGTCACAAAAGAGAAGTAGGTACCTACATATATAAAATTGACAAAACTGGGTATAATTTCTATTCACTGCTTTGAGTATTTTCAACTCGTTTGATTAATAGCTTTCCCGTAAGTGATATTGCAACCGAATAAAATCACGTTTTATGAAATGTTGTATCAAATGTGGTTTTTGATTTTTGTTTCCATATACATTATTTATGGAAGCAAATAGAAAAAATATGAATACCAAAAAGCTGAATTAAAAATATTTTGTTTGTGTATAAAAAAAAAACCCAACTTTTGTTTCTAACATTTTTATAGTACTTTTAACTAAGCTTCTTGGTAAAATTACTATGAAGTTACTATTTACCTAAATGCTTGAAGCTTTAGTTAACCTTTGTTTTAAAATATTCATTTTCAAGGATTGATTCGCCCAAAGAAAAGGGTACTTATTCTGAATGACAAAATATTACAAATAATGTCTTTCTGAATTTTCATTATTTTTAAGATATTTTTCGACTCGTTTTACTTTCAAAGCTTTGTTTGTATAATAAAACTATTACTGAATCGACAGTTAAATATACCTACTAAAATATTATATTTTAATAATTTTTAAAGAATTTCAGAATTAAATCAGTCGTAGAAACGAGCAGAGTAGGAAGTAAGCCAACAAAACTTCACCATTGAATCTCATCAGAAATTCAAATTCAATAAACTAATTTTTCATTTAATTTATTTTATTCTTGGAATATTTTTTAATTAATTATGCAAATTGAATTAGCGTGAGAACAAATTAAGATCGGACAGCTAAAAGTTTGCTGTAATATAAAAAAAAATTATATCTTTAAATATGTAAATTGAAATTGATTGTGAAAGATCTATCCTCGAAAATAAATATCAAATTAAAATAGGAAAATGGCGATGATGTTTGTTTTTAAAACATTTTATCCATTGCTTTGCGTCACTTTTGGCACTACATATCTAGAAATTAGGAAAGTGAAACAAGCTTCTGTCTAGATATTTCCTTATTCGACAGATAACCAATAAATATGGAGTATTCTTTATATTTATTAGTTTTATGTTAAATTATTATGAATATTTTATCACAAATACGAAATATGAAAATCTAGACATTTGGACATGTAAAATATACTTAGCCGTAAAAGATTCTTAATAAATAAGAAATTAGTCAAACTATAGAAGAATATAACGATGAATAAAATATTGTGATTTTATGTTTAATACATTCCTTTATGAAGAACTTATTAGGTACCCATTATAAATATTTATTATTTTGTGTTACATTTTTGAACTTAAGAATATTAAAAAAATATTGAGTTTTATAATTTTTTTTATAATACTAACATCATTTTTTACAAACGAGATAAGTCTACATAATACACATGTATGTAACTTATTCCGGATAAATTGACTTATTATAAAAATAAATAAATTTATCTGAAGTCTAAAATAAATCTAAAATAATAAATTATTCAGTAAAATATCCATAAATAGGTATATTAAATATTCTTTTTCACGAATTAACTTTAGATCAAAGTTTACACATTAAATTTCAACGAAAAAGTTTTTCATATTATTTTATTCCGAGAAATTATAATTGGATTTGAAATATGTATTAAATAATATTTATGAAAATGTTTATTTACGAATTCGTTATCCCTCGATTTCGTAAAAAAAATTTACAATATAATAAACATGATTCTTCTGTAGGTTAAAAATCTTTTTTAAGTACAAATATATCGATTCAAAACTGTTATTTACATAAAATATATACGTTTTATGTATAATGATATTTGAAATCCGAGTGTTCATAACATATTTATTTTTTGATTATAACAATATTTTTTAACAGATTTTTAATTATCTCAATAGAGACGAAGTTGGAATATTTATTGTAGGAGAACCGGGAAATCAAGGCACCTACAGGGCTTACGACCTGTCATCGGCTGGTTGATCACGTAAACCAGCCGATGACAGGTCGTAAGCCCGGTAGGTGCCTTGATTTCCCGGTTCTCCTACAATAAATATTCCAACTTCGTCTCTATTGAGATAATTAAAAATCTGTTAAAAAATATCTTTGACTCCCGACAGGGAAAAAAAAAAAATCCAATGTTTGCGCATATGCAATAGTAAAAATATTCGATTATAACAATATTTTTACGATAAAAGTGATTTTATTTACAAAATTAATAACTTTATGATTTTAATATAATGACTAAGAAAATATGTTGTATAATTAATTTTTTTATTGGTCTCTAGAACGACAAGAATCCAAACGGCTTATTTTAATAAAAATATTATTGCTAAAAATAAAGCAAATATTGAAAAACATTTGACCTGATATTATATTTGAAAAATGTACAATCGATTTTATTTTTTTTTTTTTTTATAATTTATTTAAATTAAACTAATATTCTTTGTCTTAAAGAAATTGCTTCCTATTTAGTTGAATTAAAAAAATATAATTTTGATGTTATATTATATAATAATTTAAAGCTGTATTTAAAAAAAACACATTTTTGAAAAAATAATACGGCGTATAATTATGCTGTCTATTTTCTTTATTTGTAGTTTACAATAAAAAAAAACATTCAACAAAAATACAAATATAATTACCTAATAATATGCAATCGGGTATCTAAGGCAGGTTATTAAATGCCTACAAGGATTGAAGCTATTAAAAGCATTTTCTATATTAATAATTTTAAAAGGGATATTTTTATTTCATTTTTATAACGTTTTATTAAAGGTTCAGGATTTTCAATTATATTTAAGAGTGAATCATTTAATTATTTTTGATGAAAATGACGTAATGGATTAAATGGTTTAAATTTTTATATACGACTTACCTTGAATACTTGCCGACACAGGAAATTTTCTTTAACTGGCAACAACCTAAAAAAAAGAAACACCATGTTATAAGGTAAAAATTGACTTTATTTGAAAAAAATGTGGATTTTTCATAGGTACCTACTCCATAATCACGCCATGTGTACCTATAGGTATACAGTATTTGGTTAATACACAAATGCTGTAGGTACTGTAATACGATTGATTATATTCACAATACCTACAATACTGCAGAAGTACATAGATATTATCTATGTATTTCTGAAACTAACCTGTATCGGTCTGTCAATGATTGTTTTCAGAGCGTGTGTTGTATTTTGAATAAATCAATAGAGGTAAGGTATAGCATTTATCAAATCATTTGAACAAATATTGCTTTTCAGTTCATGTTTCATATTAAAAAAAATAATATTAATATGGAGTATCTTCATTATATTTTAAAGTCGCCACATTACTTCATAATGCATAATGAAGTCATGACATTATCTTATGAAATCTTCACATTGTGTAACGTTATATTATGAAGTCATCACATTGATGAATATTCACAATTTATTATGAAGTCATCACATAAATCAACATTTATATTATTATGAAGTCATCACTCATCACATTACTTATAATTGTCTTATGAAATCTTCACATTGTTTAACGTTATATTATGAAGTCATCACATTGCTTAACATTGCAATATATTATGGAGTCATCACATACCTAAAAATTATATATTATATTATAAAGTCATCACATTACTTAACATTATATTATGAAATCTTCACATTGCGTAACGTTATATTATATGAAGTCATTACATTGCTTAACATCGCAATATATTATAGAGTCATCGCATAACTAAACATTACCTATCTTATGAAATATTCACATTGCGTACCTAAGTCTCCAGAAAGTAACAATTCGTTATTGGGTGCGTGTTACAATGATATTATTTCACATATTATTTAGTTACCCGAGAAGCAATATAATGATTGTCAATAATAATTATTAACATAATATTTTGAAGTCATCATTACTTTACATCATGTTATAAAGTCGTCACATTACTTAACATTAAATTATGAATTTATCACATTACTACCAAAAGGTATTTAATTTTAAAAGAAAATTTTATCTCCGGACTACTCGCATATATGTGGACGATATATTACTTGGGAGCCGGTGTCCATTTGGGAATCTACGTGACCTGTTATATGTATCTTATCTTATTGGAGCCATCCTTAAAACGTCACCACTCCCAAAGGAATACTTCACTTCCGTTTCAACATTTATTTGCCAAACTGTACCCTTAGTTCACCCACGTCATTGTGCCTAAACATTCACCTTAGAAGGAAAAAGCCAATTGATAATTTGCTTCGGGCCTCGCATTTTGTTGATATCTTCTTATAAACGTTTTTTTTTCAATTTATTCAAGTTGTCAAAAATAAATTCAAATACCAACATAATATTTTTTAGAGCGTTTGTCGACTTTATGTACTTCCTCAAAAGGAAAACAAGTTCATTGATTAAATTGCAAATTATTTAAAAGATCAATACAAAATATAACAAACACAATGTTGCAGCTTTTATTGGGAATAGTTTACATATCAAAGGATTACTATAGGTTCTGAGGGAGTCCACATACCTACTAGGTAAATACCTATTCATCCAATCTACATATTCATGAATATTGACGCTAAAAAAAATTCAAGTTATTTTATATGTAAACATTATAAAAAACGAGCGGGTTGTGGCCAACGCTAATACTATGTTATATTTAATAGTTATGGGTAAGTTTATTTGTTTTTCCTCCTCTTTAACCCAAGGGGATAAAGTGAGGAGTTATGATTTCGCAATTTTTAAGGGTATTTTTTATTGCAGATTATCAACTAATAATATACTGAGATTGTATTCTGAAAGTTTCATCATAATATATCTGTGTGTGCTATGTACGGCGTGTTTATTTTACTTTATCGATTATAGACTATTTTCATTCGATTATTTTACAAATATGTATATCTTATACTCGCTTAGACCCCATTAGATTTTGAAGGATATCTGAATAGTGCGTCAAGTCACACCATAAAGTATTTAAATTTTGTATGAAAAATTTTCAACATTTTCATGAAATGAGATTATTAAATTATTTATGATTTAAATATTTTATTATGAAAACTTGATAATTCTTCCATGACATTTTATGAAAGTGATGTATTTTAAGTTTCCTGAGTTTGGGGTCACTTTGAAATATTTGACAGTTAAAAATGAGATTATTAAATTATTTATGATTTAAATATTTTATTATGAAAACTTGATAATTCTTCCATGACATTTTATGAAAGTGATGTATTTTAAGTTTCCTGAGTTTGGGGTCACTTTGAAATATTTGACAGTTAAAAAAAATGAGAAGCACTATTCAGATATCCTTCAAAATCTAATGGGGTCTAAGCGAGTATAAGATATACATATTTGTAAAATTTGAAAATAATCGAATGAAAATAGTCTATAATCGATAAAGTAAAATAAACACGCCGTACATAGCACACACAGATATATTATGATGAAACTTTCAGAATACAATCTCAGTATGATATTAGTTGATAATCTGCAATAAAAAATACCCTTAAAAATTGCGAAATCATAACTCCTCACTTTATCCCCTTGGGTTAAAGAGGAGTAAAAACAAATAAACTTACCCATAACTATAAGATATAACATAGTATCAAAAACTATGGTGGTCGGTTTTATCTGCCTACCCCAAATAGGGAAACTGTGTGATGGTATGTTTGTAAGAGAACGAGCAAAGCAATACATATAAGAAGAAGAGGTAGAGTTTCGTAAGAAAATATCTTTACTAAGGCATAAACCAACTAGGCACATATCTGTGTCAGACGTTTTCTTTCTTTCAATAGCACGAGATACCACTATATTATTATTATTATTTATATTTTGTTAGTTAATGCTCCAAGTTTCCCACACATTGGACTTTTACCGCCTGATTGCACCTTTCAAATATTCCCTACTTCTTAAATATATTCAAGGTAAACCGATATTTTATCTAAGTATAACTACTACAGTTTTTTTAAAATGACATTTTATATATAGACACGTATTTTTTTAAATTCATACATTAAAGAAAGATAAATAAACACATCCAAAAGTACCAAATATGCAAATATATATAATACCTTTAACAATATAATATAAATACATATATACACAATAAAGACAAGTAAAAATATCCAGCAAAAAGTACCAAATAGACTAATATATAATATGAAGAACAAAAAACATTCTTTAAAATATTATAATACAGTTTAATCCATTAATACTTACAGCTTTATTTATTTAGCTGTGAGGCACCGGCTTAGAATAGTGCTTCCACTCTTTTCTATTATTGTTTTCGAGTGTCCCGTAAGAGCCGGGTAATCGAAAATACAACAGGCAACAATAACATCGCAATGCACACCCGCACACCTTTCGCTGGTTACCCCACATTGTGGGATATGCCGTGATGGTATGAATATATGAGAACAAAACTCTTCACAAAAATGGTACAGTTTAACGAATTATTACAATATCACCAAGAAAGAGCAGGTTTGATTTTACTAAAAAATTCGATTAAAATAATGAATAATCGGTTTTCGTGACTCAGTTGGTATGATATCTGACTACTGAGCCAAGGGTCCTGGGTTCGATTCCCAGTTTTTATTTGTGTTTTCAGTCTGGATCTATGAGGTGATAAATATCACAAGCCTGTAGAATGTGGCAACTTGTTATTGGTCCGGCCGAATCTATACATCCGCTACACATGTCATGTTTGCGCATGTTTTTACAAGTTTTAACTGTTTTTAGTGGCTGACAAAAATCTTCGGCTTCGGCCGAATATTCGGGTTATTTTTGGCCGAAGCCGAAGCTTCGGTCGGACACTAATAATATATATTGAGACACATACTGCATACATATTTTCTCGTTTCATTATTCTTATATCTCACACCAAATAATGACTGTGAAAGAGACGAATTTTTATTAATGATCGACGAAGTTTTTATTTTGAAGAATTCCATTATAAATGTCTTCAATTTTATTAAAAGTAAACCACTTTTTGATACTACATGAATTATGTTACGTGCGATGGGCCTATTTCGCCTTGTTAGGGCATTTACTAGCTTATGACTAATTTGAATTTTTTTACTTATATTTATACATTAATTATGTAGGAGGAGCTTACAGTTTCTTGTGATTGGTCATTTAAAACTATTGATATTATACAATGCAAAAATTAGTAAAGTAAATTTTATTAATTTTTGCATTGTATAATAGCGAATATGACTTGACTACTCTCTCGTTTACTCAAAATAAAAATAACCATCGAAAATTCCATATAAATATACCTATTGGTTATCGAATAAATATTATGCAGCATAAAATAATATACCTGGTCCTTCAGGGCCGGATAAACGTGTTTTTAGGTCCGTAGCAATATTTTTGAATCCGCCCCCCCCGCCATTTTTTTGGAATTTTAAGTGTAGAACAATTTAAAATTATGTAAAATTATATCGGATCTAAAATGACGAATCATAATAAGCGGGATTTTTTGCATACATCCCATCATGCCGAGCCTCTATCCGATAGCGCCAAATCTGCGGATTTTTAATTATTGTGATTAACATTTCAAAATTTTAAGCGCCCTTTTTAAGACATCTACCATGACTTCTTGTTCCTGATTGTTCTATGATTTATCAGGCCCCGTGGTCGTTCCTTCACAGTTCTAGTGTAATTTTTACATGTTTTCATCGAACAAGATGGCATTTTGTCAACGATAATACGTCCGAACACTACATCATCTTATGTGTAACTAAAGTGAGGTATGCGCCATACTTTTTGTTTACCGAATTTAAATATACATAAGTAACGTATATATTATTTTTATAAATCATTGGTAAGAGCGTGTCGGGTATGGTATGGTGAGGGTAGCTGTGGTAGTTGTGGGCGGGGTATATGTGGGTATATCTATAGATTTTTTTAAAAATAATATTAAGGATAGATGAGTGTACTGGCGAATTTGAATATTCAATAAATTTGAGTTTTTTTTCTTTTATTGATTTCTATTGCTTCAAGTTTTTTTTTCTCAACATTAAGCACCTCAGTATTTTTAAACTGAATGTGTGGCCGGTATTAAAAAATACTCACCAAATATTTTGCTTTTATTTATTTATTACTTCCATCAACGGCTAAATATCCCTTTTTACTATGGAATTCCACAAAACGTTTGCAAAAAATATTTTAATTAATCTTATTATACATTTTTTACATCATGAAAAAATCAGTTGGAGATTTCAAATGGTCCTCATCAAAAGGACGGAGATATTAAAAGATTATCTTCGGCAAATCGGTATCTAAAGCTCATAATCCAAATAAATAGTTACCGTAATAGTTTCCTTCACAGAACATAAACATTCATTTCAAAAACCATTAGTGAATTTCGTTAATTTAGGGATTTAGGTCCCAATTACCTTCTCCTGGGAAGACGTTCAAGAATTGTGGAATAAAAGATACATATATTTAGAGGAAAGTTACCCGAGACAAAGTTGGACAATAAAGCGGAAATTAGTGCAAAGTGAATGGTGAATATTTCAGGAATCTTTTAGAGAGATTTTGTAGTTCTAATTGTACATAGATCGGAGATGTCGAGTCTCTCATTTTAAATATTAATAATTTAAGAAGCTTCTACGCAATCAACTTTTGCGTTATAATTAGGATGCCGACTGCCGTGCCGTGGCGCAGTTGGTAAGTCGTTCGGGTTTTTTTTTATTGCTAAACAAGTTCATATAGGTACATCTTCCTACGTTCCCTAAAATAAGCGTAAATGCTTGTGCTATAAGTGTACGAAATCTGTCGAGGCAGGATTGGAACTCGCGATCACTAGATTACTAACCCAATGCGCTAACCGCTCTGCCATCGACCCATCTCAGTTTCTATGCGAGCGTCCTGGGTTCGATTCCAAGCAGAGGAAAATTTATTGAAATTCATTACTCATGCAAATATTGCTTCTCTGGGCTGGAAACACTGGATAGTTGGAAGAAATTGCCATACGGCAATAAATTCGTGTTCATTATTATATTAAATAAAAATAATGAATAGGTACTCGTACATATTTTTACAATCTTATTTGCACTACCGGATCTAATATATTAATCAATTCATGATCAACATAATAAAAGAAAATCTTTTAATCTTCATTATTTGTAAGAAATTATCAAATAAAGAGAAATAATTTTAAGAAGTAATGGCAATATATCTGATCCATATTAAGTTTGAGATTTCAAATAAACAAAGGTTTCAATAAATTATTTTGCTTGGCCGTTCATATATTCTACTTATACGTATTTATTTTGTGCCCCACCGTTCATATATTCTATTTATACGTATTTGTTTTGTGCCCCACCTTTTTTTTTGATATACTTATTTATTTAATCAATAACGGCATATATTGCCCTTTTACAAACATTCATAAAAAACAAAAATTGAATACAACATCCTCCAATACCTACATAATACAGCAAAATGAATCCCTATCGTTTTTCCTTCTTATTAAATTGTATAGGTACATCAAATAAATATGCAAACGAGAAAATTACACATTTTTTAAGGGTATGTTTTTAAAAATGTTACATAGGAATGGTCTACATTGTTATATTGTGGTTATAATAAATGTAAATTGTCCCATAATATTTGAATAGTTTAATTGTCATTATAACATAATGATCTACATTGCTATAAGAATATTGTGGTTATTCTAAATATTTAATAAACATATTATCCCATATTCATTCATTCATTTCCGTGTCCAGACCCTATATGCGCCCTCTCCAATATTTTGCGGCCGTCACAGCCTTGTCGTTTGCAGCCAGGAGGTCCGCCTCATTGCAAGGCTCCCCCATGAGTGGGCACATCAGCAGGTGCGCCGCGTTTTGCTCTTCTCCACATTCGCACGTCACATCCTGCTCATCATCCAGCAGTTCCCATCTCTTCATGTTGACCCTACATCTACTCACACCCGTTCTGAGTCTGTTCAGGGCTTTCCAAGTCCCGTATGGGAGTTGGTGTCCGGTTGGGAGGGTCTCGATTGGTTTTAACCATTCGTTCTCCCCAACCTGTTCCCGCCACAGCTCGATTCTTCTTTCATGCGGGGTGGTGTGCAATTCATTTGTTTTTGATAAAAAACTGCGTCTTGATCTGAGCCTCGTTATTGGGGGGTCGTGCCCATACAGGGGGTGTCTGGGATCGCTTTTTTGTTTTCGCCTCTCTTCCTCGGCTGCGACAGTTCTTCGTGTATTTGGTGGTGCAATTCCAGCCAGGAGATGGACCTTTTCCAGGGGAGTAGGTCTAAGGCATCCTGTGATTAGGCGCCCAGTCTCGTTAAGGGCCACATCAACGTTTTTGGAATGTGAGGATCGACACCACACTGGCGCTGCATATTCTGCGGCAGAATAGCAAATGGCGAGTGCAGATGTTCGCAGCACGTTGGGTTGGGCTCCCCAGCTAGTTCCAGTGAGCTTTCGCAGGATGTTGTTCCTCGTGCACACCTTGCTTTTAGTGCTTTGGCAGTGTTCCTTAAAAGTTAGGGTTCTGTCAAGTACTATTCCCAAGTATTTTGGGTTCTGGCAGTGTTCCAGCTCTTTACCTTCCCATACAATTTTCAGTTTTCTGTGCGCTTCTCTATTCTTCAGATGGAATGCGCATATCTGTGTTTTGCTCGGGTTCGGTTTCAAATGGTTATTATTGTAGTACTGTGATAGTTCCTGCAGCGCAGTTGTGAGCTTTTCCTCGATCTCCTCGAATTTGTCTCCCTGCACGGCTATCGCGGTATCGTCAGCGTAGATAAAATGATTGGCATCCGCATTCACCGGTTGGTCGTTTGTGTAGATGTTGTATAATGTTGGGGCTAATACGCTTCCTTGAAGTAACCCATTCCTTTGTTTTCTCCATCTACTGTTCCTTCCATGCAGAGTGACGAAATAGCGCCTATTCTGCAATAGCGTGCATATAAAAGAAGTATGTTTGAAATCCTTGGTAATGTCTTGAATTTTCCTCATCAGCATTCGATGGTTCACCGTGTCGTATGCCGCAGTGAGATCGACGAAAGCGACTCCAGTGATTTTTTTATTTTCAAAACCATTCTCGATGTGCTGTGTGAGGTTCAAGACTTGTCCACAGCACGATTTCCCTGTGGACAAGTCTTACTATCCCATATTATTTGAATAATAACATTATAGTCAAAAAAATGTTAACGTTATCTTAATGAGTGAAAATGAATATCAAAAATAAAGTTATCACAATAATTACTCTTTTTGAAATTATTTACTCTTTTTGTAACTGAATCTTAACTTCACCGTAACTTAGATTATTTCTCTTTCATATAGTTAGTTATACACGATGAAACTCCTTACGAAAGTTTTGAAAGATTGTGCATCTTGATTTTTCTATTAACCTAAAGCTGATTGGTAACCGGAGGGGTTACCAATCGAAAGTAGTTAGTAACCAGAGTGGTTACTATTAAATATAAGTGGTAACCAGAGGGGTTACCAGTAAAGAGAGTTTACTATATCCCAAGTGGATATGATTTGAAATAAGAACACAAGGACAGTGGTTGAGAGAGAAGAAGAAAGAATGGTCAAAAGTAACAATGAGTATATTGATCACAATTAATAGTTTGCTTAAGGGTAAATTTACAATTGATGAAATAACTTACAAAGGAACTTTTCTCACGATGAGTAGGTATAACGAGCGAGTTAGCGGGTGTGTTCGAAGTGTCCGAATCTTCGCATGGTGAAGTACCATCGTGCTCGCGAGGTCGAGAGATGACCGGTGGTCGAGAGACGAAGTGTCGGCGAGACGGCGTGGTCGAGAACGTCGGCGTGATGTGACGAATCGAAGTGACGGAAATACGGAAATGAAGTGACGACGTGTAGAGGTGTAGACTCCCTTAAATAGTGCTGCGCTGGGGGTAGCAAGTTCAATGTCCTCGAACTTTCTAGACTTATTGATTTGAAGTGTCATACCCAGTTGAGGAGTATTGTCACTTGTTTGACGTTGCGGGCGATGAACTCGGCCTAGCGATAAACAAATGTACTTGCCGTCGCTAGGCGCGCGCTCGAAAGAAATTTCGAGATGTGGCCTGCCACATTCCTCCCCTCCAAGTGGTATCGAAGATGGCACGATACCTTGGTAGAATGTCATGTTGTGGCTGAGCTGAGGCAGTCGTTGCTGAAGATTGTTGTGGTCATTACAATTTTGGAGAGATGGTTAGACTTGTGTTAGTTGGACTGTTGCCTAGTTGCTGATGATGATTGCGACGGATCAAGATGTGGTTGCTTTGGAAACAGTGTTCCCGTTCAGCCCGTTGACAATTGCAGTGTGTCGGTGAGGCTTGTTAGTACACAAAGCTGTGGAGTCCGTGGAGTCAGTGTAGTCCGTGGAGTCCGATAAGCTGTGCAGTGTAATTGGCATCTAAACATTCTTGTCGAATTTGCAGAACTGTGCAGTTGGCTTGCGTTGGCGTACCAATAAAGCTGATTGGTAACCGGAGGGGTTACCAATCGAAAGTAGTTAGTAACCAGAGTGGTTACTATTAAATATAAGTGGTAACCAGAGGGGTTACCAGTAAAGAGAGTTTACTATATCCCAAGTGGATATGATTTGAAATAAGAACACAAGGACAGTGGTTGAGAGAGAAGAAGAAAGAATGGTCAAAAGTAACAATGAGTATATTGATCACAATTAATAGTTTGCTTAAGGGTAAATTTACAATTGATGAAATAACTTACAAAGGAACTTTTCTCACGATGAGTAGGTATAACGAGCGAGTTAGCGGGTGTGTTCGAAGTGTCCGAATCTTCGCATGGTGAAGTACCATCGTGCTCGCGAGGTCGAGAGATGACCGGTGGTCGAGAGACGAAGTGTCGGCGAGACGGCGTGGTCGAGAACGTCGGCGTGATGTGACGAATCGAAGTGACGGAAATACGGAAATGAAGTGACGACGTGTAGAGGTGTAGACTCCCTTAAATAGTGCTGCGCTGGGGGTAGCAAGTTCAATGTCCTCGAACTTTCTAGACTTATTGATTTGAAGTGTCATACCCAGTTGAGGAGTATTGTCACTTGTTTGACGTTGCGGGCGATGAACTCGGCCTAGCGATAAACAAATGTACTTGCCGTCGCTAGGCGCGCGCTCGAAAGAAATTTCGAGATGTGGCCTGCCACAAACCTATTTAACCTATTCAATTTATTATGATTTGTTTTCGGTACCTATAATTATTTTATTTATTTCATCTCGCTTACTTTTTTTAAAATTAATTAATTGTTATCTCCTCTATCAATTTAGTTTAGTTTGTTAATACTTTTTGTACCAAGCATTAAATATGTAATATTTCACATGTACATAACTTCGTTATTGGAATTTATTTATATTTTAAAGATTATGTGCACAATGTTATGTAATATATTCTATGAATTTACGAACAAATAAAAAATAAATACTTATATAAAATATAATTTATAAATATTCAGGTAAATATATAATTTAGTATCAGTAAACTCGTAAGGATAGACGAGTAAAATATCTAGATAGTATACGAATTCAGTGTAATCTTTACTATGTGTTATGTTACAACATTCTGACATTATAACATTCTGACCTCAGATATTCCTTTTTGATATTTCCATGGAATTTGCATTTCGTCGTAACTACATATTATAAATTGTAGGTGTTAACTGGCGCAACTGTTTGAATTAACGTTGGGCATGTGTAACTTTAGATTAAGGATTGTATGCATGGTAATATATGTAGTTGCATTAGGTGGGCCACGTACGCTCATGGGTAGAATTAAATCCCTTTCCTATTTGCATACGTACATTTCGGATAGCATTAATTCACAGCAAAGTCTAGTGGTTAGGTAGGTACATGCGCCAACATTTTACCACTATATATCTCCCGGGACTTATATACGTATCCTTAACCCAACAAAATCCTAGACGATTTACCAGAAATATTTACCAGTTTTTTTTTTACCGAAAACACTGAATGTGTCTTCTTCTTCCCATTGAACTGAACATAGGCATAGGTATTCCTTCTAATTACACTCGTTTCTATATTGTTTATAAACAAGATGGAAGGTTTCCTTGTGAAACTGTCATAGACTTCCAATATTTTGGTCCAAAACTAGGGTTACGGCTTAAGTATACATCCAGCGGAGAAGGAGAGAAGACAGACGATGAAGAATAAAAAGCAGGATAGGGAGGAAAAAACAAGAAAAGAAACAGAAGAAGAGATCCTACAAAATCAGTGTGCTTGCAATTGCACTGAAACATTGATCGATGACATTTCATCAAAATAATAAAATGTTACATTTTTTCGATTTCCTAGGTTCGATTTCGATTCCCGGCGGAGAAACAGTTTTTAATTATGTTTTCAGTCTGGATCTGTGAGATGGTTAATATCGTAAGTCTCCAGAATGTGGCAACTTGTTATTGGGTGCGTGTTGAATTAATATTTGACATAGTACCCGTTAGTTTCCTGAGAAGTAATACATGAATAAATAAATAAAATAAAAAACCAAGGATGAATTAAAAATAATGTAACTTTTACCATTATCAAATTCAACAAACGTATTGATCGGAAAATCAATAATTATACATATCATCACACCATGTTCCCTGCGGGGTAAGCAGAGAGCCGAGGGACACATTTCTCTGTTTTTGAACACATTCCTGGCTTCCTTTAAATCCATTCATCGTCTCATACCTACATGCTCGTAGATTAGTCAAGTTTCTTATGTTTCCTCCTATCAAAATATATCATTCACATGACCATGCCATTCCTTTTTGGGGCGGCCCCAGCTATGTATTTACTCCATCTCTTATACCCATGTACATGTTTTTGGTATGTTGTTCATCATTTATTTTCTTTGAATATATTATGTCCTAACCACCTCAAGCATTCACTTTCATTTATATTTATACTTGAGTATGCAATAGAATAAACGGAGCACTCAGAGCAGTAATGTCTGATGCAGGAATCTAAAAGGAAGCCAAAATTGCCGTTCGAATTGCAATTGAAGTAGGTACCCACTTTGACGTATGTCAGTGAAACATGGACGCGGGAAATGAAGCACGAAAGCAGAATAAATGCTGTAGAAATGAAATCACTAAGAAGAGTATGTAATAGCGATATACGATAGAATAAAAAATGAGGACTTAATGAGAGAATGCAAGATAAAGAAGGATTATTATTAGTAAAATAAATAATTATCATTCTTTTTTCTCAAAAATATGTCTGTTGGGATAATTTCCGCCTAAATATCGCAGCTTAACTTTGGATTTGTGGATATTTATTTGTAACAGCTAATACCTAATATAATTTTTTCTATAATTCCGTTATGCCTACGAAATAAAACGTTTCATTAACAAATCAGCAGAGGTAAGCAAACAATACAGAACAAAGAGAAATTGGAAATAGACAAAAGTTAAGGAAGAGCCTATTATTTATATTATTATTTGTTCCAACAATTGACCCTTTGTTAAGAAATAATTTCTTATATTCGATGTTGAAGGTTTATAAAATATTATGACGTCAGAGTTATTTTATTATCAACACATTCTAATTATCTTCAAAAAAAATTTTATCAAACATTGTTGTCACAAATGCTATTTTTACAAATGCTATAATCTTTTCTACTTTGATAAATATAATATTTTACTAAAGACACACAGCAAAACATATGTACAGCAATTTATATATTTTATTTATTAATACAAGAGTTTAGTACAAAGTATGAAAAAAAATTCTTTCATACCATCACGGCATTTCCCACTATAAGCAGCGACAATTGTGCGGGTGTGAATAACAATCAATAAGAATTAAATAAAGTTCGACACATGCGTGTATACTTACACACCAATCGCATCTCAATCGAAAAAGCAACAAACGGAATGGGTGATGAACCTCAAACTTTGTGAGATGTTCTTGTCCCTGTTGTATTTTCGATTACAGGACACCCGAAAACGATGAAAATAGAAAAGAGTGGAAGCACTATCCTAAGCCGGTGCCTCACGGCAAATTATCAGTAGCTTAATATAATAAATGGTGCGATATAACAACTAATCCACACTTAATCAGTGCAACGACGATATGTTGCCTGTTGTGATATTAATTTTAATATTTAACGTTATAATAATTCAGTAAAATAGTATTCTAAGTGCTGGAATGGCAACCTTTAATGATCAGAATAAATGTTGCAAGACCTCAAGCAAGATAGTCGGACGATATAAGACAAATGGTTGGAAGCGGTTGGATAAGGAGCTTTGGAGGTCTCAAGGGGAGGACTATATCCATTACTGTACAAAAGAAAATAAAATTATGGCATTTTGAACAAAAATCAGAGTTCTGCGGTAAAATGTTAAGGTGTTTGATTTCTATATCTGCGGCGATCCTGAGTTAGATTTACAGCAGACGAGATTTTTTTTCTGCACATCTTGATACTCTGGGCTAGAAGCACTGGTTAGTTGTAAAAAAAACTCATTCGGAAATAAATAAATTCATCATCTCAAGGTGTTTATTATTATTAGATACAATACGGCAAAATACAAAAGTGTTAAAAATATGTAGGTACATATTTTTGGGCTCAAATTCCCTACAAATCTTGAGGTCCTAGGCTGAAACCTAAATTAATAAGTCTTTGGGTAAATTAGGCCCTGTCTTGTAAATAAATTCATCATCTCCTCAGGCAGCAAAGCGTTTATTATTATTAGATACAATACGACACAATTCAGAAGTGTTTATAATATGTAGGTACGTATTTTTCAGCTCGAATTCCCCACACATCTTGAGGTCATATGCTGGAGCCTAATTTAATTAGTCTTTTGGTAAATTAGGCCCTATACTTTACATAAATCTATTTCTACAAACCGTTTTTATTGGAGCGTTGTTTCTCGGTTATATTATCTACCATGTTTTGTATATAATTGTGTTTAATGGAAATGTCTTGTATCAGGACTCACGAGGCTTTATTCTACAATTTATTACTGTCAATTCTTGTCTTGTATCTCCTCTCAACAATTGTTCTACGAAATATTTTATATTTTGTGGAATTCTGTACCATTTCGAATGGATAAATTCGGAACGGAAATAATGGAGGTTAACTTAGAAAATTCAAAAGCTCCCAGACGGGTACTTTTTGTTACGTACGATATATTTGAAATGAAATTATTTATTTCCATTATTTACACAAATATAACAATAAAAAAATAACTGTATTTTAAAAAGACTTATTATAAACATACTATGTACAATTGTTCCTATTTGGAAATTTACTGATCCACTAGACAAGTCTGTTCTGAGGCAGAACTTTTTCAATATGGCCTAAGGTCACATTTTAAAAAGTTATTCTTGAAATCGACTTTAGATATTTTATATAACACCATATTTTTAATTGTTTTTATCCTAAAACCGGCGTTCTACAATTTCATAGTAAGGAAAAAATATTTTAGAAAATATCTAACATGTACTGAAATCATGCACATAGATGTTAAAAATAAATATTACCTGCAAAGTTTGTAGTTAAAAATAAATCTTCTTTTCACGCTACTTAATGATGAAATAGTCAATTTGTTAATAGCTGAAAATATTTGTTGCAATATGACATATTCAAACCAACTTTGTTATTTTTAATCAAATTGGTAATAACAGTTTAATTAATTGACTAATTATATTTTAAACATTGACATTAAACCTTGACAAGCAAGCCTACTTGTGATATTATTTTATTATTTTTTTACTCTCCACACTATGGAATAGGGGAGAGTCATGATTTCGCAAAATTTAAGCGTATTTTTTTTACATCAATTTCTCAATGGGTATCATGTAGAGAATGCACACTATGAGTTTCGTCGTGATGTGTTTGTGTGTATGGCGTATACGCTGTACGCCGTACGCCGTACGCCGTACGCCGTAGCATTTATCTTTTTTGTGTCCTCTCTACAGCCCAAACTATAAGTCTGATCGACTTCATATTAACATCATATGTGTAAAGTGCAAAGACCTAGAGCTGATTAGTTTTCCATAGACAACTTTTGATTTCTTCTCTATGAATTCATCATTTACGTTGTTTTTTTTTTGTGTCCTCTCTGCAGCCCAAACTATAAGTCCGATTGACTTCATATTGATATCACATGTGTTAAGTCCATAAACTTAGAGCTGATTAGTTTTCCATAGACAACGGTTCATTTTTTCCCAATGTTTCTTTATGATTTCATCTATTAAAACTGAAAAAATGCTCTCACGACCTGGAAATTAGAGATATTTTAATTTGGTTTCAACTATTTATACAACACCAAGAATCTTCATAAAATTGTATTCAAAGTTGGTCAATGTTAAAAGAAAAATATTCAACGGTTTCAAAAATTATATTTTATTTAATGGATATTTGTATGAAACTTATATGTAACAAGAGAATTTTTTTATATTTGGCAATGTTCAGTTCATTGATTTCATATTGATATAAGAATATTAATAGCTTGAACTTAGAACTGATTAGCTTTTCATAGATATCATAAAATTTCTTCATATGATATCACGTGTCAACATTGTCAAAATGCTCTAACGCTCTTTGAAACAAAATTTATCTGCTTTTTTTAAAATATTTCATACAACATAAGCATTCTTCCCTATACTCCATTAATAGTTTGTCTATCTTAACATAAAAATATACTATCGGAAGAAAATTTATATTCCTGATAGTAACATTTAGTATGAATAAAAATGTAATTAGATAAATTTCTATGTATGGAAAAGTTCAGTAATTTGATTTCATGTTATAATGTAAAGAGCTTGAACATAGAACTGATTAGCTTTCCATAAATAACAAAAAATCTTCATATGATATCACCTGTCAAAATTTGGAAAATGCTCTCGCGTTCTTTAGAACAAAATTTATCTGCTTTTTTTAAAATATTTCATACAACATAAGCATTCTTCACTATACTGCATTAATAGTTTGTTTATCTTAACATAAAAATATACTATCGGAAGAAAATTTATATTCCTGATAGTAACATTTAGTATGAATAAAAATGTAATTAGATAAATTTCTATGTATGGAAACGTTCAGTAATTTGATTTCATGTTATAATGTAAAGAACTTGAACATAGAACTGATTAGCTTTCCATAAATCAAATAAAAATCTTCATATAATATCACGTGTCAAAATTTTGAAAATGCCTTCGCGTTCTTTAAAACAAAATTTATCTGCTTTTTTTAAAATATTTCATACAACATAAGCATTCTTCACTATACTGCATTAATAGTTTGTTTATCTTAACATAAAAATATACTATCGGAAGAAAATTTATATTCCTGATAGTAACATTTAGTATGAATAAAAATGTAATAAGATAAATTTCTATGTATGGAAAAGTTCAGTAATTTGATTTCATGTTATAATGTAAAGAGCTTGAACATAGAACTGATTAGCTTTCCATAAATAACAAAAAAATTCTTCATATAATATCACGTGTCAAAATTTTGAAAATGCTCTCGCGTTCTTTAAAACAAAATTTATCTGCTTTTTTTAAAATATTTCATACAACATAAGCATTCTTCACTATACTGCATTAATAGTTTGTTTATCTTAACATAAAAATATACTATCGGAAGAAAATTTATATTCCTGATAGTAACATTTAGTATGAATAAAAATGTAATTAGATAAATTTCTATGTATGGAAGCGTTCAGTAATTTGATTTCATGTTATAATGTAAAGAGCTTGAACATAGAACTGATTAGCTTTCCATAAATAACAAAAAAATCTTCATATGATATCACGTGTCAAAATTTTGAAAATGCTCTCGCGTTCTTTAAATCAAAATTTATCTGCTTTTTTAAAAATATTTCATACAACATAAGCATTCTTCACTATACTGCATTAATAGTTTGTCTATCTTAACATAAAAATATACTATCGGAAGAAAATTTATATTCCTGATAGTAACATTTAGTATGAATAAAAATGTAATTAGATAAATTTCTATGTATGGAAACGTTCAGTAATTTGATTTCATGTTATAATGTAAAGAGCTTGAACATAGAACTGATTAGCTTTCCATAAATAACAAAAAAATCTTCATATGATATCACGTGTCAAAATTTTGAAAATGCTCTCGCGTTCTTTAAATCAAAATTTATCTGCTTTTTTTTAAATATTTCATACAACATAAGCATTCTTCACTATACTGCATTAATAGTTTGTTTATCTTAACATAAAAATATACTATCGGAAGAAAATTTATATTCCTGGTAGTAACATTTAGTATGAATAAAAATGTAATTAGATAAATTTCTATGTATGGAAAAGTTCAGTAATTTGATATCATGTTATAATGTAAAGAGCTTGAACATAGAACTGATTAGCTTTCCATAAATAACAAAAAAAATCTTCATATGATATCACCTGTCAAAATTTGGAAAATGCTCTCGCGTTCTTTAGAACAAAATTTATCTGCTTTTTTAAAATATTTCATACAACATAAGCATTCTTCACTATACTGCATTAATAGTTTGTTTATCTTAACATAAAAATATACTATCGGAAGAAAATTTACATTCCTGATAGTAACATTTAGTATGAATAAAAATGTAATTAGATAAATTTCTATGTATGGAAAAGTTCAGTAATTTGATTTCATGTTATAATGTAAATAGCTTGAACATAGAACTGATTAGCTTTCCATAAATAACAAAAAAAATCTTCATATGATATCACCTGTCAAAATTTGGAAAATGCTCTCGCGTTCTTTAGAACAAAATTTATCTGCTTTTTTTAAAATATTTCATACAACATAAGCATTCTTCACTATACTGCATTAATAGTTTGTTTATCTTAACATAAAAATATACTATCGGAAGAAAATTTACATTCCTGATAGTAACATTTAGTATGAATAAAAATGTAATTAGATAAATTTCTATGTATGGAAAAGTTCAGTAATTTGATTTCATGTTATAATGTAAAGAGCTTGAACATAGAACTGATTAGCTTTCCATAAATAACAAAAAAAATCTTCATATGATATCACCTGTCAAAATTTGGAAAATGCTCTTGCGTTCTTTAAAACAAAATTTATCTGCTTTTTTAAAAATATTTCATACAACATAAGCATTCTACACCATACTGCATTAAAAGTTTGTCTATCTTATCATAAAAATATACTATCGGAAGAAAAATTATATACTAGAAAAAACAGTTTATTATTTTTACTCTCCACACTATGGAATATTACTCTCCACACTATGGAATAGGGGAGAGTCATGATTTCGCAAAATTTAAGCGTATTTTTTTTACATCAATTTCTCAATGGGTATCATGTAGAGAATGCACACTATGAGTTTCGTCGTGATGTGTTTGTGTGTATGGCGTATACGCTGTACGCCGTACGCCGTACGCCGTAGCATTTATCTTTTTTGTGTCCTCTCTACAGCCCAAACTATAAGTCTGATCGACTTCATATTAACATCATATGTGTAAAGTGCAAAGACCTAGAGCTGATTAGTTTTCCATAGACAACTTTTGATTTCTTCTCTATGAATTCATCATTTACGTTGTTTTTTTTTTGTGTCCTCTCTGCAGCCCAAACTATAAGTCCGATTGACTTCATATTGATATCACATGTGTTAAGTCCATAAACTTAGAGCTGATTAGTTTTCCATAGACAACGGTTCATTTTTTCCCAATGTTTCTTTATGATTTCATCTATTAAAACTGAAAAAATGCTCTCACGACCTGGAAATTAGAGATATTTTAATTTGGTTTCAACTATTTATACAACACCAAGAATCTTCATAAAATTGTATTCAAAGTTGGTCAATGTTAAAAGAAAAATATTCAACGGTTTCAAAAATTATATTTTATTTAATGGATATTTGTATGAAACTTATATGTAACAAGAGAATTTTTTTATATTTGGCAATGTTCAGTTCATTGATTTCATATTGATATAAGAATATTAATAGCTTGAACTTAGAACTGATTAGCTTTTCATAGATATCATAAAATTTCTTCATATGATATCACGTGTCAACATTGTCAAAATGCTCTAACGCTCTTTGAAACAAAGTTTATCTGCTTTTTTTAAAATATTTCATACAACATAAGCAGTCTTCACTATACTGCATTAATAGTTTGTCTATCTTAACATAAAAATATACTATCGGAAGAAAATTTATATTCCTGTTAGTAACATTTAGTATGAATAAAAATGTAATTAGATAATAATAATAATAATAATAATAATTTGTATAGCGCCGTTTAATGATTCAAGATCATTCCAAGGGCGCTGTTATTTAGATAGATATTATATTGCTCTACGAAACAAAACTGTTTTCAGTCCTTTAGAGAAAGTACTCTTACTATTTGCACTGCGGACATCTAGAGGCAATTTATTCCACTTCATAGGACCACTCACACCAAAGCATCGATCATAGTAAGCCGCTTTATTGGCTCTGTCCAACTCCTTTAGGGAGTTGGTACTCTGTGATCCAGAAGACCTAAGTGTGTGATGCCTCCCAGAGAGATCTTTTCTCTGACACAGCTCTTGTATGTATTGTGGTGCTAGGTTATTTAAAGCATTAAACATTAAACACCGTTAAGCAGATAAATTTCTATTTATGGAAACGTTCAGTAATTTGATTTCATGTTATAATGTAAAGAGCTTGAACATAGAACTGATTAGCTTTCCATAAATAACAAAAAAAATCTTCATATGATATCACCTGTCAAAATTTGGAAAATGCTCTCGCGTTCTTTAGAACAAAATTTATCTGCTTTTTTTAAAATATTTCATACAACATAAGCATTCTTCCCTATACTCCATTAATAGTTTGTCTATCTTAACATAAAAATATACTATCGGAAGAAAATTTATATTCCTGATAGTAACATTTAGTATGAATAAAAATGTAATTAGATAAATTTCTATGTATGGAAAAGTTCAGTAATTTGATTTCATGTTATAATGTAAAGAGCTTGAACATAGAACTGATTAGCTTTCCATAAATAACAAAAAATCTTCATATGATATCACCTGTCAAAATTTGGAAAATGCTCTCGCGTTCTTTAGAACAAAATTTATCTGCTTTTTTTAAAATATTTCATACAACATAAGCATTCTTCACTATACTGCATTAATAGTTTGTTTATCTTAACATAAAAATATACTATCGGAAGAAAATTTATATTCCTGATAGTAACATTTAGTATGAATAAAAATGTAATTAGATAAATTTCTATGTATGGAAACGTTCAGTAATTTGATTTCATGTTATAATGTAAAGAACTTGAACATAGAACTGATTAGCTTTCCATAAATCAAATAAAAATCTTCATATAATATCACGTGTCAAAATTTTGAAAATGCCTTCGCGTTCTTTAAAACAAAATTTATCTGCTTTTTTTAAAATATTTCATACAACATAAGCATTCTTCACTATACTGCATTAATAGTTTGTTTATCTTAACATAAAAATATACTATCGGAAGAAAATTTATATTCCTGATAGTAACATTTAGTATGAATAAAAATGTAATAAGATAAATTTCTATGTATGGAAAAGTTCAGTAATTTGATTTCATGTTATAATGTAAAGAGCTTGAACATAGAACTGATTAGCTTTCCATAAATAACAAAAAAAATCTTCATATGATATCACCTGTCAAAATTTGGAAAATGCTCTCGCGTTCTTTAGAACAAAATTTATCTGCTTTTTTTTAAATATTTCATACAACATAAGCATTCTTCACTATACTGCATTAATAGTTTGTTTATCTTAACATAAAAATATACTATCGGAAGAAAATTTATATTCCTGATAGTAACGTTTAGTATGAATAAAAATGTAATTAGATAAATTTCTATGTATGGAAAAGTTCAGTAATTTGATTTCATGTTATAATGTAAAAAGCTTGAACATAGAACTGATTAGCTTTCCATAAACAACAAAAAAAATCTTCATATGATATCACCTGTCAAAATTTGGAAAATGCTCTCGCGTTCTTTAGAACAAAATTTATCTGCTTTTTTTAAAATATTTCATACAACATAAGCATTCTTCACTATACTGCATTAATAGTTTGTTTATCTTAACATAAAAATATACTATCGGAAGAAAATTTACATTCCTGATAGTAACATTTAGTATGAATAAAAATGTAATTAGATAAATTTCTATGTATGGAAAAGTTCAGTAATTTGATTTCATGTTATAATGTAAAGAGCTTGAACATAGAACTGAATAGCTTTCCATAAATAACAAAAAAAATCTTCATATGATATCACCTGTCAAAATTTGGAAAATGCTCTCGCGTTCTTTAGAACAAAATTTATCTGCTTTTTTTAAAATATTTCATACAACATAAGCATTCTTCCCTATACTACATTAATAGTTTGTCTATCTTAACATAAAAATATACTATCGGAAGAAAATTTATATTCCTGATAGTAACATTTAGTATGAATAAAAATGTAATTAGATAAATTTCTATGTATGGAAACGTTCAGTAATTTGATTTCATGTTTTTATGTAAAGAGCTTGAACATAGAACTGATTAGCTTTCCATAAATAACAAAAAAATTCTTCATATAATATCACGTGTCAAAATTTTGAAAATGCTCTCGCGTTCTTTAAAACAAAATTTATCTGCTTTTTTTAAAATATTTCATACAACATAAGCATTCTTCACTATACTGCATTAATAGTTTGTTTATCTTAACATAAAAATATACTATCGGAAGAAAATTTATATTCCTGGTAGTAACATTTAGTATGAATAAAAATGTAATTAGATAAATTTCTATGTATGGAAAAGTTCAGTAATTTGATTTAATGTTATAATGTAAAGAGCTTGAACATAGAACTGATTAGCTTTCCATAAATAACAAAAAAATCTTCATATGATATCACGTGTCAAAATTTTGAAAATGCTCTCGCGTTCTTTAAATCAAAAATTTATCTGCTTTTTTAAAAATATTTCATACAACATAAGCATTCATCCCTATACTGCATTAATAGTTTGTCTATCTTAACATAAAAATATACTATCGGAAGAAAATTTATATTCCTGATAGTAACATTTAGTATGAATAAAAATGTAATTAGATAAATTTCTATGTATGGAAACGTTCAGTAATTTGATTTCATGTTATAATGTAAAGAGCTTGAACATAGAACTGATTAGCTTTCCATAAATAACAAAAAAATCTTCATATGATATCACGTGTCAAAATTTTGAAAATGCTCTCGCGTTCTTTAAATCAAAATTTATCTGCTTTTTTTAAAATATATCATACAACATTAGCATTCTTCACTATACTGCATTAATAGTTTGTTTATCTTAACATAAAAATATACTATCGGAAGAAAATTTATATTCCTGGTAGTAACATTTAGTATGAATAAAAATGTAATTAGATAAATTTCTATGTATGGAAAAGTTCAGTAATTTGATTTCATGTTATAATGTAAAGAGCTTGAACATAGAACTGATTAGCTTTCCATAAATAACAAAAAAATTCTTCATATGATATCACCTGTCAAAATTTGGAAAATACTCTTGCGTTCTTTAAAACAAAATTTATGTGCTTTTTTAAAAATATTTCATACAACATAAGCATTCTTCACTATACTGCATTAATAGTTTGTCTATCTTAACATAAAAATATACTATCGGAAGAAAATTTATATTCCTGATAGTAACATTTAGTATGAATAAAAATGAAATTAGATAAATTTCTATGTATGGAAAAGTTCAGTAATTTGATTTCATGTTATAATGTAAAGAGCTTGAACATAGAACTGATTAGCTTTCCATAAATAACAAAAAAATTCTTCATATGATATCACCTGTCAAAATTTGGAAAATACTCTTGCGTTCTTTAAAACAAAATTTATGTGCTTTTTTAAAAATATTTCATACAACATAAGCATTCTTCACTATACTGCATTAATAGTTTGTCTATCTTAACATAAAAATATACTATCGGAAGAAAATTTATATTCCTGATAGTAACATTTAGTATGAATAAAAATGAAATTAGATAAATTTCTATGTATGGAAACGTTCAGTAATTTGATTTCATGTTATAATGTAAAGAGCTTGAACATAGAACTGATTAGCTTTCCATAAATAACAAAAAAATCTTCATATGATATCACGTGTCAAAATTTTGAAAATGCTCTCGCGTTCTTTAAATCAAAATTTATCTGCTTTTTTTAAAATATTTCATACAACATAAGCATTCTTCACTATACGGCATTAATAGTTTGTCTATCTTAACATGAAAATATACTATCGTTAGAAAATTTATATTCCTGGTAGTAAAATTTAGAATGAATAAAAAAATATTTCATTGTCAATATTTGTGGTGTGGAGAGTTTAGTGTTGGCCACAACCCACTCGTTTTACTATTATCTTTGTATCTAAACTTTGTTTTGTTATGATGTGTATGTGATAAACCCATACGATAAATAAATTGACAGCTAATTTACTTGGTTAAAACTTAACCACCAATCAATATTTTGAGCCAATTTACTACTAAGTAATTAAATACCATTTTTATTTTTAGACCAATCTTTTAGAAATTAATATCTATAGTAAGTAATTTTTTTATCATGCGTAGGTATATTAAAGAAAAAATCACTTTTAAGCAAATCTTTTTCTTGTTAAAAGATATTTTTTACGGTCAATGTGTTCAATATAGACAATTTCCTTCTAAAGCGGACGTTCTCCAACTAATACGTTACTTCCGGTCATTTACATTCGTTTCCGGTTTCAACGAATTTTCTTTTTCGCAGAATTCTTCTTATCCGTCTTTGTGTAACAAATGCTCGAGCCATATTTCACATATCAGGAAATCGAACCTGCCGTTAATGTTGTCCTTTTTTTAGAAGTCACCGGTGACTTAATTTATAAACATTTTTTGTAAGGTAATTTGCAGATCCTCACACAAATATTATCAGCGTCATTTGCAATGATATTAATTTATCATTAAATTATTATTATTTAAATAATAATAATTTAAAAGATGTATAAATGAAATTAATAATCAGATATTATTTACGTTACAAACTATGCTGTGAGGCATCGGCTTAGAATAGTGCTTCCACTCTTATGAATTATCATCGTTTTCGGGTGTCCTATCGGGTAAACAGGTAAATCACATAATTCAGCAATAAGGTACTACCTGCCGCTGGTTTCCCTACATAGATATGCCGTGATAGTATGAATGAATGAATGTGTTAATACTCCAATGGAAGTCATGAATAGAATAAAGGTATTGAAAAAGAACCTGAAAGCAGATGGAAAAGGTCTTTATTCAGCATTAGAGAGAAGAATGCTGAAGAAGAAGGTCAACTCGAAGTGCTAATATAAGTTCTTGTTGTGTACCAGCATCTTCTAGCTTAACAAAATTATCTAGAATCTTCTAGCTTAACAGTGGTCGCGAGTTCGAATCCTGCCTCGACCGATTTCGTTCACCTATAGCACAATGATTTATGCTTATTTAAGGGAACGTAGGAAGATTTATATGTACTTGTTTAACAAAGACATATTCATTTTTTAATAAAAAAAATACAATGCCAAAGACGGTCTTAAAATTATTACATAATGTACGCTCTTAAATAATCTTTCATATAAAAAAAACCGACTTCAAAATTAATGTGTGTCAAGATAGAAAAAAATGTGGCTTTTGATTTTCTCTGCCTACGTCTTGAGGGACATGGCGTGATAGTATGTATGTAGTGATAATATCTTTCATATAATTTTCCTATACAATAATACGTGTTATACAGATTGCAGACGCCTTTCGATATTGAAGAGTTTGATGAGTCCTATCATAAGAACTCGATGAAATTTATGTGTGATTACTTCTAAAGCACTCCCTTTCTATTAAAAAAAACATGAAAATGGATAATATGGTAAAGAATTACTATGGCTGAAGTGAAAATTGGAGAGTTTGATGATTTTCTCGTGGATCCCTTGGTCAGATATTGACCACATTCAAATGAGACCAATATGAAGATACCCTCTTTCTAATGAAAAAAGAATTATCAAGAAATTACTGAATATTCCAACTGTCGATTTGTTCAGGAGAACTTTGTTCTCTTAACATATCGACAATGTATCAAGCCAGAATACGCGAGAATTGTATGGAGAGGTCTACTTTTTTCACGGCTTTTCCAACTTTGAAGTCAAAAAACACCAACTTAGAGGCTTCGCAGCATATATGTTCCATGCACGGATTTACTCAGAATTCGGAGTAGAACATTTCGTGTGTCTGTGTGTGTGTGTGTGTGTGTCTTTGTGTCTGTGTGTCTGTGTGTCTGTGTGTGTGTCTGTGTGTGTGTGTGTGTCCGTCCCCCCCTTATAACTTTTGATCCGCTCAAGTTACAGAGCCTAAAATTTCAGAATATATAAACAGTTATAGGCCTACAAAACTTTTATACTCGGAATTTTGAATTTTTGTTTCAGTCAGGGGTTATCAACTTTTGAATTTTTATTATATTTTTCCCTATATCTCAGAAACCATAAAAGCTAGAACGCTGAAAATTGGTACCAATATAGACAAATACAAAATCTCAAATTAATTTATTCAAAAAAATTCCAGGGTTTCTCAAACATTTTTTATTAAGAAAAATATTTTTTTTATGATAAATTTATGAGTTTAACTGCCTATATTTCCAAAACTTTTACAATTATTGAAAAAAGCCGAAACACCCCAACTAGATAATTTAATTTTCTATAAAAAATATTAACATTGTAGTAGAAGATCTCAATTTTTTTTTTAACAATTTTTTTAAAAATTGAATTTAGTGACGACATCGCTTCATACATTTTGTATGGCAGTCGCCTATACACAATATGTAAGAAGACTTAATAGTTTGATACTTCATCTCCAAACATACATACATACCATCATGCTATTTGCATATTCTGGGTAGGAAAAAGGATCTTCCTCCATACTATCCTATCTTGACATACATACCTACATATGTTGTATAGAAAACAAAATATCTGAAAATATTCAATAATTTGTATCTATGGGTTTATAGTTTGGTACATATTCTTCAACTATACATACTATCGCTATCGACAGTTGGATCTCATGTGTTACATGCAACTAGTCATAAAAAAACTTCACGTCGAATTGATAATCTCTCCGTTTTTGGAAGTCGGTTAATTTGAAAATCTTCTTCTTTTTCTTCGTCAGCTAGGACTATGTCCTGTAGTTCTCGGCACCTGCTCCTGGGAGGAGGACGTCCAACTGTCCCTCCATCGTTTGGCCGGTCTTCCTGGAGGTCTGCTACCTGTAGGATGTTCATCAGCTGATATCCTCACTACTCGGTCTGAGCTTGCTCTCCCCACGTGATCTCTCCAGAAACGTCTTCTTGTTCTACCCCATAGCACCACGTCCTCAACATCACAAATTTTCCTTATTTCGGAGCTCCTCATTTGATCTCGCAGGGTTACTCCTGCGATGGGCCGTAGAGTCTTCATCTCCATGGTTCTAAGGAGACTTTTTGTGCGGGTGGTGTCAGCTCTTGTCTCTATGGCGCATGTCATGATTGGTCTTATACAAGTCTTGTAGATCCTGACTTTTCTCTCCCTCAGCATATCCATATTTCTCCACACAGCACTTCTCAGGCATCCAGCCACTACAGCAGCCTTGGTTGCTTGTTCATGTACCTACTTCGTTATAAAAATCATTGCTGCTTGATATTTCTATACCCAAGTACTTAAATCTCATCACTTGTTCTATAGTTTTATTATCTATTGCAAGTTTGCAACGTACTGGATATATTGAGGTTACCATGCTTTTTGTTTTCTCTATTGAGATTTGCATATTTAATTTGATAATGTGGATTGAAATTTTTCTGGACATTCTTAAAACAAAACGTGTCCTAGATAACAAAGTGACCATGAATAGAAGATATTTCATTACCATGAAATAAATGTTTGTCATATTCCTTTGGGAATAATGATATATGTAATACGAGAAAAAAAATTCTGTTTGCTTTGGAAAAAAAGGAAAACACATTGGAAATATTTTATGCCACGCGTATATTCAATTATAATGTACCGTCGCTAACAAAGAACTGAAAATAAACCAGGAGACGTACCTAAGCTCTCACCAAAAAATCAACAGCAAAATAAATTTAGTTTGTCTATCGACAATTCTTGATAGAACTCCATTGTATGTAGATATATTACAAATATAAAAAAAATACTTGTTATTAGTTCTATTGAAATATATTTTATTATCGACGCGTTTCGTACAAGGCACATCGTCAGAATAATACTCTATAAGACTGAGACTAGTGATTATATACAAAATTTACATGACAGGAGTATAAAATAGGTATTTTTTGAACGGTTGAAAAAATATGTTATATAATGTAAATGAATTTATACAAATCTATGTTATAATACAATGAAATTAGTTGGGTCACTGGTTGTAGTCCCCTGTGTCCCCTGTGTTTCATTGTATTAAAACGTAGATTTGTATAGATTCATTTGCTTTATATAACTTATTTTTCAACCGTTCAAAAACCAACATTTTTATTCACCTGTAATGTAGTCTTGTAGAGTATTATTCTGACGATGAGCCTTGCACGAAACTCATCGATAATCAAATAAATTTTAATAGAACTATGTAATACCAAGTATTTTTTTTTATATTTCTAATATATCTACAAACAACAAAATATATGAGTGTCTTATTGTAGATTGAAGCTTCTCGCTCCTGGTATTCAAAATACATAAAAGGTTAAAGAAAAGAGAAAAAATGGTGACGTAGGTATAGAGTTTGATAGTTTGCAACGTTTGTCAATAATTGATGACATAAGTACATAAGTTTAAGATTACAATTGATTCAACACATAATTTATTGCTGCGATTGTGTTAAATTATTGTAGATAATAAATTGCGGTAAGATCCATGGAGGCAACTACTCGACGGCAGACTCTGGATCCCATCCAGACTCTGGATGGTGCCCATCTGAGGAAGTGAACACCGCGTTTGGTCTGGACTTTCCAACATGTGGGACCCTTAGCAGACTGAGAGTGGGGGTGATCAGACGTAAAAAGAACCAGCAGAAGTGGTGATTCCTGGAGGGAGAAGATACGTGGTGCGTTTGATGAGGGGATTACGCCCATCTACTAATACCCGTAAAATAAGTAAGTATAAAATCATGTTGTTATTTAGTACGTTAAACAAAAAAAATCAGTGATTCAGTTTTTTTGAGATATACCTACTCGTAATCTAAGATTGCAATATTATCAACATATCCTACACGCAAACATCTTTTTCTTCTTCGTGTCATATCAGGTCCCCCCGATCACTGCTGAGAAGGCATCTCTATCCGCCGCTGTCCGGAACATTTCTCCGACGTCTCTGATGTCGGTCCACTCACGAATATTATGGAGCCATGGCATCTGACGTCTTCCTATTCCTCTATTTTCCCCTTCATTATTAGTTGGAGCAGCCTGTACCTTTTGCCTCGCAGAACGAGACCCAAACACGATACCTTTCGTCGCTTAACTGTGTCAACTATCTCGCGCTCGATATTTGCTCCCCTTGGTACCTACCTCTACATTTAATATTTTATCTACCCACGAAAACGATATTATGAATCTTTGATGTTAGATATCCATAGACAGTAGAAAAGTGCTATTTATACACATATGTATAGCCCCACGGCCATTTCCTCACAGGGTATGAAGAGAGAACCGAATACCATATTTATATTTATTGACACGTAGGTATTCATCACTTAAAAACTTTCATGCATCTTGCTATAGGTATATGTTTCAGGGGCGAACCTAGAACCTTAAGACTAGGCAAACCCTGGAAGAAAATTGGAAATTGTCGAAATTTAAATTTTTTTTAGCATCGTTGTTCATTTTAGTGGCCATGAAATATATTTTTTAAATCACATTCCAAAATAATATTCAGGTACATTTGTGGCCCTGTAAAAGTTTAATTTTTAATCTTGCAGTATGGTTGCAATAAAACAAATAAATAAATTTCTTGAATTTCTTAACATAATATTCATAGGCAAGTCAAGATTTTCAAGCAATTCTGCGACTGATATGTTTGTCTGTAATTCATGCTTCTAAAATTTCCTTCTTTCAGGATGTCGTGCCATATTTTTCTTAGATAATGTTATAAACCACTATTGAAAACATTCATTGGTCCCTTTTAGGTTATAATGGCTGACGATATGAAAATATTTATGGCGGTCCGTAGCATTGACGATTGTTTGAAACTCCAAGAAAATTTAAATCGGCTCAAGACTTACTGTAACAACAATAACCTAATTTTAAATGTATCCAAATGTCTCTGTATTTCATTCACTAGAAATCGCAATATAATTCATTTCAAATATAACTTCAATAATATTTTTTTGATAAGAAAATTGTCTATAAGAGATCTTGGTGTTGCACTTGACACTAAATTAATGTACAATGAACATTTTGATAATATAATCTCGAAAGCGTCTAGCATGTTGGGTTTCATCCTCAGACTATCTAAATCTTTTCGCAATCTTAATGCATTAATCTTATTATATTATACATATGTTAGACCCCACCTCGAATTTGCCTCCGAAATATGGAATCCTATCCACGTGACTAAGTCACACCGATTGGAAAGAGTGCAGCATAAATTTTTAAATTACCTCAACTTTCGTTCATATCACAGATTTGCATCTAAATCAGATATTTTAACAGCCTTCAACATTGAGACATTGGAACTTAGACGTACCGTTACTGACCAAATGACATTATACAAAATTCTAAATTACATAATTGACTCACCCGACATATTAAAATTAATTCCATTTCATGTCCCGATGCGAAGTGGCAGACGTAACACCCTATTCTACACAGACCGAGTGCGTACCACTACAGGGCAGAACGCATTCATTGTGCGGGCTTGCAATAGTTACAACAATAACTTTGCAGGCCTGGACATGTTTGATAGTAGCCAACTGCGATACAAAATTGAACTATATAAAAGGTTGCATTCGCCTACAACGATAGTTGAATAAATATTAATAAATATGTTTACTTCACTCCTTACAACCCATCCTATAACAATGCACATCCTTCTTATACTTATTACAATACATGAAATGCTTTTTTTTATTAAATTTTTTGTAACTGTCATTATTCTGTACTTTCTGGGATTGGTATGTAATTGGTCTCATTTCTGTAAATCGTTTGTGTATTGTAAGTGTTAACATGACTGTTTACTAATCCAAATAAATTAATAAATTAAATTAAATAAATTAAAATTGGTACCTAGTAGGTATCCAAATATATGTCAAAGCGAGCGTAGATACTATAAAATCAAATTCTAATCCTACAATATTATTAATACCTACCTCACGTATTAACGTTCGCATCACGTCAATTTGAACGAAACATGACAACATTAGACATAAATCATTCCAATGTTGTATAAATTTTAATATCCCCGTTCGTAAGCAGTGTCAAGTTTGATTTATCATATTCCCATTAATGCTTGCCAATTTCGCTTTGTATCTATAATCAAATCCTTTCATTACAATAATTATGAAGGCCACAAAAGCATAAAATACTATAACGGTATTGTTACATGGGATACCTATTGTTAAAAAGGTATATTTTGCTCAAAGAAATTAAATTAAAAAGGTTAGTTCCAACATAAGTTGTAGTCCTTAAATGCATAAAATAGATCGATTTATTTGAAGATAATATACCTTATTAATATTCTCTTTATTTTTTCACAAATAAATGACATAGGTACCTACCTATAAAATATTATAATGACAACAAATATAAATCAAATATAAAGCAGAGTAACACACAAGTGTCTTGTCTCCTTTTATAAGGTAATGCACACTCCCACACCTGTCGCTGGTTTCCCCACATTGTAGGATATACCCTGATGCTATGAAAACATAAAGTACCTACAAAAACTCGCATCCATGAGACACAATGGTTTTATGCTGATAAATATATTGAGATGGCGAAGAATACCTTTCACTTGTACATATGTATGTACTTGCACTTTAAACGCAATGGTGGGTATCAGAAATCAGAAGAATTTGCTCTCCGATGTGCTAGACACGTCCCTGTATTATGTACAGTATTCATTCAAAGCAATCTTTGATAACAGTCGTATCTTGAAATTGCTAAATTTTGCATAAAATGATTTCAAAATGTATACACTTTATAATCTTAAAAAATATGATCATGTTTCCTTTTCCCTTAATAATCTTCTTCGCTGGCCTAAGATACTTCAACGTCGTAGCATTTATTTACTTTCACTGCTATATCCAAAGTAATAAAGCTATGATAGTGTTAGTGTGTGTATGTGTGTGTGTGTGTGTGTGTGTGTGTGTGTGTGTGTGTGTGTGTGTGTGTGTGTGTGTGTGTGTGTGTGTGTGTGTGTGAGGGTGTGTGTGTTTGTCTCACGCCTCCTGAAAAATTAAGAGCATCCAAAAATCTAATTTATGTGCGAGCATGTACCAGTATATCTGACGCAGTGTCACGCTAAAAAAAGGCGATAAAAATGCTGAATTATAAAAATATTTCAATAATTTAGATGGGTCGGTGTCAGAGCGGTTAGCGCGCTGGGCTAGTAATCCAGTGGTCGCGAGTTCGAATCCTGCCTCGTCCGATTTCGTTCACATAAGCACAAGCATATATTTGCTTATTTTAGGGAACGTAGGAAGATGTATATGTACTTGTTTAACAAGGACATATTCATTTTTAGTAAAAAAAAAAATTAAATCTGTCAAAAAAGTGTACTTTTTGCACGCAAATATCTGTTATTTTAAAAGTAAGAAGTACGTATTTACACGAAAAAAAAATATTTTTAAGTATAACTTAGCGTTTAAGTTAAAAACATGGTGAATATTGATTAATAGAGATTGATTAATTATTGTTGAATAGAGATTGCCTGCGGGCAATAAGTCCGCCACGTTGTATAAAGCAATAAAAGTATTTTATTATTATTATTATACGTAGATTGATCTCGGTTATGATCCGGTAATTTCCTTCACAACGGAGCGTACTCAAGTTGTGAGGCTATGTGTTTGTGTGTCTGTGTGGTTGTGTGTAGTTTTTTAAAGTGGTACCTGTAGAAATTTTCTGACTATTGTGCATGTGTTGATAATTGTAGTTTTTTGTATGTTGGTGATTACGTATGGGGGTAACTTTAGTATGTCTATATTTTTTTGGAGAGTTTTTGGTATGATGCCTGTAGACGATAATATTATTGGGACTATTGTTACTTTTTCTTGTTTCCACTGTGATTTTATCTGTTCTGCTAAAGGTATGTATTTATCTATTTTTTCTAAATGTTTCTTTTGTAGATTTGCTGTATTTGGTATCGATATTTCTATTAGATATGTGTGTTTATGTGTTTTGTCGATTAATGTAATGTCTGGTCGGTTATGTAGGTTTGTTCTGTCTGTGATTATGTCTCTATTCCAGTATAGTTTGTAGTTATCATTTTCTGTTACAGCTGGGGGTGTGTATTGATACCACTTGGGGTGTGTTTTGATAAGTTTATGTTTGTGGGCTAGTTCCAAATATATGTGTTTGCAGATGTTATCGTGTCTTATTGTATATTCCGTCGGTGCAAGAGTTGAGCAGCCACCTGTTATGTGTTCTATTGTTTCTTTTTGTAATTTGCATTTTCTGCATGTGTCGTTTGTTATTGTATTGTCTTTTATAATATGTTTCGTGTAGTTTTTTGTTTTTATTATTTTGTCCTGAATAGCTATGATAAATCCTTCTGTTTCTGCGTATAGGTCTGAGTGTTTGAGCCAATTATTACTAAGGGCTTTATCAATATGTTGTTGTTGTAGATGACTTGGGTGTATTCCATGTAATGTTTTATTTTTCCATGTTTCAATTTTTGCGTCATGTGTTGTTATTTCTAGATTGCGTTCGTTGTCGTTAAGTGTAAGTGGTGAGTATGTATGATCTATGTTTATGATTTCGTTATGTATTGGGCTATTTCGTTTTGTGTAGAAGTATTGTCTTAAGTTATTTATTTGTGTATGGTGTAGATTTTTTATGTCTATGAGTCCTCTTCCTCCTTCCTCTCTTGGCAGTGTGAATCTTTCTATTGCTGAATGTTCGTGGTGAATTCTATGTTTTGATGATATATATTTTTTTATTATATTTTTTTTATTATTATTATTATTATTAATAATATTTTGTATAATTATAATTTTTAACTTATTTTTAAAGTAAGCGTTTTGTAAATAAAACGTCGCCATGATATCTCTTTCCATACACTCACTCACTCTCCGATGGCGTTACAGCCTATTTTTTCAAATTGGTAAAAAGGCACATCACTTTCATAAAATGGCATTGAAGAATTATCAAGTTTTCTTAATACAATATTAAAATAAAAATAATAAACCAAACTCATGTCACGAAAATGCTGAATATTTTCCATACAAAATTTGAATACTTTATAGAATGATTTGTTAGTAAGATTTTAGCGTTGGCCACAACCCCCTCGTTTTAATGGCGTAAAATGACGTAAGCGTCTACAAAGGCATATTCTAAAATGGAACATTTCTGTCATAAGAAACGCCTTTGTTGTTTGAGATATTACGCCGTGACATTAACCAGTAATCGTAAATTTAATAACTTTGCTAAAGGGCCTTGGATCAAAAGGAATCGACTGCATATATTTATATCTTCAATCGACTGCATACATTTATATCTTCAATCGACTGCATACATTTATATCTTCAATCGACTGCATACATTTATATCTTCAATCGACTGCATACATTTATATCTTCAATCGACTGCATACATTTATATCTTCAATCGACTGCATACATTTATATCCTCAATCGACTGCATACATTTATATCTTCAATCGACTGCATACATTTATAATCTTCAATCGACTGCATACATTTATATCTCGGATATCAGCAAAAGTAGGACTGAAACCCGAGGGCACTCAATGAACGCCATAATTTATTACTTCGCATTGCACAACCGCGAATTGAATATTTTAAAACGTAAACCACCCGATTAAAGTAAGTTTTTTCTAGAAGCTCTTAGGTGCTTGGTTTTCCAGTATCTCCTGATGAAAATTATCTCCTACTTCATCTCAATCAAAATAAAATAGAAGAAACATTTATTTTATTATTAATACGTACATTGATTAATTAATGATATATATTTTGAGGTAATATTCCTTTCATTTCAATAAGTATGAAACATAGTGAGGTTAGATTGTATAACTTCTCTCAATAGAAACGAAGGTTAATGGCCAAAGTTATAATTAAGCCAAATCAATAAGAAGACCTTTAAATGCTGTACGGTTTGATATTCTGTTTTATCTTGTGTAATAACCTTTCAATAGGTTTGTATTTATTTATTTATTTATAAATGGGTTCATCAACAGACATCTAGCTTACAATTTTCATAAAAGGAAAACAATATTGGTTATTTATATATGTATGTACTTATAGGAAACCCGTTCCCACTTGTCGTGTGTCGGATACGATAAAATGTCGTCTGATCTAGTGGAAATACATTTCAAATGGAGCTGTTAACACTAACACGTGTATAACAATGTGAACAGCTCCATTTAAAATTCATTACCACTAGATCACACAACATTTTATCATGCCCGACACACCACAAGTGGGAATGGGCAGTTAGGATTGTCATTTAAATAGCAGCTCGGTTTCTTGATTAAAAGAACATAATTTGAAGATTAAGATGCCCCCTAAATCTTATGGTCTTAGTATAAAAGCTCTGTGTTTGGATTTCATTAGTGTACTCACAGATCACATGTGAGGCTGTTTCTTTCTCTTGTTTATATTTTCTACAGTTTGATTCATCAGCGATCCCCATTATGTAATGGTTTCATTTTAGATGACACTAACCAGTGTCATCTAAAAAGAACAGTTATTGTTCTCAATAGTTCTATGGTAAGATTAAGCAGCTTTCTTGTTCTTTTTAGAGGGCCCTTCAATGAATTCTTTCGCCTGTCGTTGTCCACAACTGGCCTTCCAGAATTCTCTATATGCTGAACTTGTCCAGTCTTTAATAGATCTTTTTATCGTAGTTGCAGAGAGGGCAATTGCTGGTTCAGGTCCTATGAAAGATAGCCCTGGTCCCATTTTTGCTAGCATATCTGCTCTTTCGTCTCCATCTATACCTTTATGAACAGGTATACTAGATACAGTACATACAATACACGCAGTAGTTAAATATTTTATAAATTTTGCAATACAATTCGGGTGCATTCCTTAATAAATAAATCTTGCTTGCTCGTTTCTTAAATAATATAATCTTGTAAAGAAAATTAAAGTAAGTGGTACGACGGAATAATGACGTTCTTTCAAAATTGACTCAGGGTGAAGACGATCAAATTGAAACTCACATAAAGCAATTTAGGATACGCTTGTGTTTGTAGAATTTGTTCTGGTAATAGGTCCGCCATTACGAGCGACTATTCTAGGAGTTTAATGAAGGTAGAATTGGATACAATAAAGGTACCTACTACTGTTCATTAAATTCCTTTAGTGTTTCTGTTTTATATCTGATAATCGTAGATTGGGAAAGGTGGGTATCCAAATACGACTCTTCCGTGTATTTCCATCTAATTAATAAATCAAAGTGTCTGTCTGACCGCTGTTAAAGTGTGCATCTGTCTGTCTGACTGTACCCGCTGTAGTGATGAAACAATGATACTTATGGACTAAAAAATGTGTATAATTTTCGCCAAACACCTTGAACGTGCTTTCGGTTGCGCAGAGCGCAAATTTCTGTCTTTTCGCTTCGATGGTTTACGTGCAAATCGCCTCCCTTCTCGGCTAAAAGTTCAAAATGTTTGGCTACAATATTATACCTAAGTATTTCTGGGAGGTTGTACTTGTGTATCCGCTATGTAGGTTTTAAAATAAAAAAATATGTTTTTTTTCCTAAACTAAAACAAAAAGAATCATTACTATATCAATTTCGTTTCTATACCAGGTTAGGTACAAATAACAAAAATATATGCTACGGTTTTTTTCAAATATTATGAAATCTACATATAACCTGGATATTTAAAAGTTTCAATGCCTTTTTTATTTTGAAATTTTAAAACGAATATAACTAAAGTACACAATAAAGATTCCATTTTATTTTCTTTGTAGATTTGCTATTGTGTCGGGAAAACTAACAAATTGTATATGTAAATATTATATATCTTATATTTATTTAATTTAATTTATTTAATATTGCTTCTCGGGCAACTAACAGGTACTATGTCAAATATTAATTTAACATGCACCCAATAACAAGTTGCCACATTCTGGAGACTTACGATATTAATCGTCTCACAGATCCAGACTGAAAACACAATTAAAAACTGTGTCTCCACCGGGAATCGAACCCGGGACCTTTGGCTCAGCAGTCAGATATCTAACCAACTGAGCCACGAAGGCCGACAGTAGTAACAGATTTAATTATTCTGATATCCTTTTTCTTCCCTTTCTTTCCCGTCACAGGCAAACATACAAAAAGTGTAATCTATATTTTTATTTATTTTTAATAATTCATTCATATTCATTCATACCATCACGGCATATCCCACAATGTGGGGTAACCAGCGAAAGGTGTGCGGGTGTGCATTGCCTTATAAAAGGGAGCATAACATATCTGTGTATACCCACACACCAGTCACGTCTCACCTAAAAAGGCACTATATTCAGAATGGGTGGTGAACCTCATTGCTGAACTATGTGAGATGTTATTGTTGCCTGTTGTATTTTCGATTACCCAGCTCTTACGGGACACTCGAAAACAATAATAGAAAAGAGTGGAAGCACTATTATAAGCCGGTGCCTCACAGCTATTTTAAATAATGTTATTGTTTAATGATCATCATCTATGGACAAACGTAATTGGTCTTTTTTTTTTAAATAAATATGTAGTTGTTAAACAAGTACATATACATCTTCCTATGTTCCCTAAAATAAGCAAATAAAGGCAGGATTCGAACTCGCGACCACTGGATTACTAGCCCAGCGCGCTAACCGCTCTGCCATCGACCCATCTAAAATAATAATGCATGTTTATGGAATATTTTATATAACTGTGTTTGTCCCTTTATTTATTATATTTTATATATGTAACTGTGTTTTTATTGACGGATTAATGAAATAAAATAGAGCGCACGGGGCATGTAAAATAGAGTGCATGGACAAGGGCGTGAGGGTCTTCTAGTCAATGAATATTTTAAACTTCGCAGACGTAAAATACGAATAACGACGTCGATCTATCCTGGAAGTGTGTTGTCTTTAAATCTTTTAACAACAATGAATTGAAAAGACACTGGTTCTTTTATAGATTCTTAACACGCGTTTTCCAATTTTATACTGTATTGATTTCTCGTTGGATATTTTTGTGTTGGTTTATGATCGTTTCAAGGTAGACTAGAAGTTAAACATGTTTATATTATTGCCATTCGCGCGTTGGATTCAAAAGATTCACAATCCATGGCACTCGGTTCTTATCTAATAATATACGAAGGCTCGTTGTGAAAAATACGACATTCAATTACCTGCCTACATTCATATTATAGTCCGCCATTGAAATTTGGCGGGCGCGGGAATAATTTCAATTGCCATGCAGGAAAATAAAATTAATTCATACTTACTTCGCCATTTCGGAGAGCTGGAGGCGGCCATCTTTGTTTGCGTCGAAAACTTGAAGCTGAAAAGGAAATAATTAAATTAAATTATGAAATTGTTGGAAATAAGAACATTATCATATGCAGAGAAAATACGATGTTTTGTAAAAGAAAGATTTAATTGACGTTTTTAAGAAAAACACGATTAACGATTTTTGATGTAAAAATTCACTGAAATATTTTGAAGTTTAGAATTGAGACTTATCCATAATATGTTTTTTTTAAAAACAATTTTATTTTCAATGGTTAAATAGTAAAAAAAAAATATGGCTTCCAAAACCACAACAGAAAAAAACAGTAATTGATAAAAAAAATCGATTCCGTTTTCTGGTTTTTAGTATTCTGTTAAACAATTAACTAAAAAAATTATAATACCAAAATTATCAATTGTTTTTTTTTTTTTTTACCACCACCTGCTCTGCATATGGGGACTGTGAACGGTCCCTTCACAGAACGCTAAGTGAGTGACTAGAAAAAAAATGCATAGCACGAAAAGTAGCTCATGGAGCCCTCTAGATTAGCAATCTCAGCACCATAGTGCAAAAGAACAATCGACGAATGTGAATGGAGGATTCACACTCGTGGACCTCAGATCTTATAAATGAGAAATATCAGGGGTATGACCAAGATCTCTGTAAAAGAAAATAACCTACTGGGAATCTAACAAAAGTAAGGCACCATAACAATGACAAAACTTTTTAAAGGCTTTAAAATTGTTCTTCGAGATCACAAAATCCGCGTGACCAATGGGACCTTGAAGAGGCCCACGGACAGCAACGAGAAACTCCGATCTATAAGAGGACACCATTGGGTGGCAACAATCCCACAGGATATGCTCCGAAGTTTGGTCTGGGCACTGACAGAACTGACATGAGGCAGAGGAGGCAATATTAAATCGGTGAAGATAACTCCGTGTCCTGTGAAAAATTGAGAAGTCCAAAAGTCGGGGATGTTGGATTGTTTCATCAGAATATCTGTAAAATATTTTTAAATCTTAAGTAAAAAAGCTGCTGACAAAAGCTATAAAAAAATAAGGCATAAGAAGCCACATTTGCCCATTTATAAAATCTGTTTTCACAAACCCACGAGCACTAAAAAAAGAGGGCAATCTATGTATTAAATTTTCAAGTAATCTGTAAAGTTCTAGTATAAAAAAATATATATTCAAAACAGTAATATTTTTTTTATCAAAAAAACGTAGATGCCTGCGTATAGAATGTTTTTGATAACGATTGCTTCCATACTAGATGTTGCCTGATGAAAACTAATTTTCCGATAAAGTAATAAATAAGGGTAAGTCTTTCATTAAACCACATAAATCAAAAATGATCAAAGTTAAGAAACTTTCCAATTATTTCATTAAAAGTTTCGTTCTCTTAAAGTAGCGAAATATTTTTCCGATAGTTTGATAGTTTCAAGAAAGATAGTTTTACGAGTTTTCACGAACTGTTAAAAGTGGTTGTATGCTAAATATTTAATTATTTTTTTTACAATATCTAGCAATTAACAGAAGTTTTAAATAGGTATAGGTATTGTTTTGTCATGAACAGCTAAAATACAAATATATCAGACCGAGTTTTGTTACACGTTTTACAGAATTATTATTTTTATTATAACAATTATAATCATTTCTTTCATATAAATTTATTTATTTTGTACCATATTTGAAAATCTTGTTCACGAGCAAATATATTTTTGTTCGTCATTTTTTTCTCCACATCAGTATTTTATTTTATTTTATTTAAACCTAACAAACATACAGTCATACAGACAGATATTACAACAAATTCAATTTTAAAAATATATTATAGACCAATTTTGTTTGCGGATATTACATTATCTTTTTAAGCTGCACAGTGCACAAACAAATTGCTATTTATAATTTAGCAGGTACTCAAAATTCAGAATAAAAAGGACAAAAAGAGAGAAAGGAAGGTTGTGGAACTCGCAGTCAAAAAGGACAAAGCAGGAATCAGCTATCGTAAACCTCTAAGGGTCTCAGAGATGGCATTCTTATATTTTATTTTAGTATGTCCAAAAATATCAACATTCTTAAAAAAAACATTATAAATATTACATGCCCTTTGGATGAATGAATTTTGGACATAGTTAGTTCTGCAGAGAGGCAATCTAAAAGTAAGATTTGTTCTAGTACTACGAAAGGGACAATTAATTGGAAGACTCCCAACAAGAGACTCAGAGTCAACGGCACCATCAATAATTTTATGTAGGTATGTCATGTCTGCAATGGTACGTCTATTGTCTAATCATGTTATCTTATGATGACGAGCGGAAAGGATTCTATCGTCAAAGGCAAGACGGCATTTATAATCAAGGTGTATCAAAAATTTATTTTGTACTTTTTCTAATCTTTCTATATAGGTAACATACTGGAAGTTCCAAACAACTGAAGCATAATATTCAAGATAGGGTCGAACATAAATAAAATATAACAATTTTAAAGTGTCACTAGATTGAAAAGGTTTAGATATTCTCAGTATATAACCCAGCTGCTTGAATGCTTTTTCCACAATATTATCAGTATGTACCTACATAACGACATGCGTGTAATTTAATTTAAGCGTGTGTATGATAGTTCAAACTTTTAAAACATTTATACATTAAAAAAAATATTATGTTTTAAACTTCAAATGTTGAAATTTTTCGAAAAAAAAATACTCACCATTGTGTCTGTGTATTCAATCAATTTATCTTCGGATACATCATTTATCTTTTTGGCTTCTTTAAGGAGATCTCTGAGGAAATTCTGAAAAAAAAGAAAATCAGATATTTTAATTTGGATTGCTTGTACGAGAAATGTATTGTACCTATGTCATAATTGACTAAAATAACATATTTTTAATCTTTTACATTATCTTTTGTTCAATGCTACAAAATATTCATTGGCAAAGAAAGTGTATTTATTATTTATTATGTACAGGATCATCCCTTGTAAGACAGAATAACAAATACCTAAAACTCTTAGGTTCGTTTTACGAGAGTTAGTTAAGAATAATGTAAGAAAAAGTTGAGGTCCCGCAAGCAATATTCTCGCAGTACGGGGCCTTACCTTTTCTTACATTTTTCTCAAATAACTCATGTAATACGACCCTTAACGTTTGGTGAGCTAAAAAAAAACTAATCAATGTAAACGAAAAAAATGTGTAAGTTTAAAAAAGTATATGAATAAATGGTTCAATAATTTTACACTCCAAGGTTACAAGAGGGGTTGAGGTTAGATTTTTATAGGATGGCACTAGTAGATTGTCATACGATTGAATACATTTCATTTCATACATTATTGGCTTCAATTTGGGCAAAAAAATATTTTGTTACTATACGTTTACCTATTCATAAATAAGGTTTTTTTAATGTTACAAGTCCTCGAAACAAGATAAAATACTTCAAACCCGAGGAACGGGAAGCTTCAATTCGGTACATAGTGTTTTTTTTTTCGAACCAACAGCAACGTATAGAAGAAATATGACTGCGTGAAACAGATCGAAGAAATTAGACGCCAAACAAAAGTCGTTGACATAGCAGACCGTGTTGCAAAGTTGAAATGGCAGTGGGCAGGGCATGTTGCAAGACAGGGTACCGAGAGGTGGACACCCAGAATACTAAAATGGAGACCATGGGAAAATAAAAGATCGGTAGGGCGACCACAAAAAAGATGTCACGTCCCATAAACACGTCCCATAGTCGAAAAATGATTTGAAAATGAAGTCGATTGTTCTTATAATTTGTAAAATATAAATAAATTGATTGACATTGTACGCCACACACAAAATATCACATCGAAATTCGGGGCATGCAGTTTCTTCTTCTTCTTCTTCCTCTTTTTTTAGATCTATGATCTGTTTTTACAGGTCCTGGGACGAGGACGTGCAGCTCTCCCTCCATCTCTTTGATGGTCTTCCCGGTGGTCGGCGTCCCTCTGGTATTTCGCACATTACGATCTTTGCAGCCTTTCTGGATTCATCCTTCTAATATGATCTCTCCGGTGTCGTCTTCTTTGTCTGCTCCACCTTACAATATCCTCCACATTGCAGGTTCTGCGGATCTCTTCGTTGGGTATTCTGTCTCTGAGGGTTCTGCCCAAGATTGGTCTTAGTTTTTTCATCTCTGTTGTTCTGAGTAGCTGTTTTGTTCTCACCGTGTCTGCCCTTGCTTCAACTCCATAAGTCATAATGGGTTGTTTATGGTTGATTATGAGTTATGCAGTTTCTTCATGGTTATAAAATTATGTCTCTCCATTATTCTATAGTAGTGGAGAGTAAAAAGTATATCTAAAATATCTTTCTGTAGTTGGGTATTTCTGTCTTAGCAATTTTGACAATTCTATTGTCGTCTATGAGATCGACGTGGCCTTTCCAGAAGCGTCTCCTGGTATCTTCCCATCTTATTTTTTTTTTTACATGACTTCGTAGGGAACACCAGCTATTAGAATTTGGGTCCATTATACTCTTCCGAAGAAGCGCACTACGTAGCGTTGGGGAGGGTTTGCAATCTGCTAAGGAAAATATTTATTCGGTTTTTAAAAATACTCGGATTAAAAGAAGGTGGAAACACATAATTCGGAAGATCGTTCCACAGCCGGGCTGCTGATGTGTCAAAAAAAAAGAGTTCAAGAAGCGACTGGTTCGTGTAAATTGAAGGTTTACTGTGAAATAGTGTTGAGATTAAGTAAAACGAGTGACTCTATTGTGAATGTGTGGAAGAGGGACCAGGGATGTAAGTTTTTCTGAGCATCTCTTGTGGTAGAATCTATAGAATAAATTTTGAATATCGACCATGCGTCTGTGGTCTAGTGATTCCAATCCATCAGTCAATGATGGGTCGTCAACCAGACGTACAGCACGCTTTTGTACAGCATCGAGGGTATTCAGTAGGTATTGGGGGGCGCCACTCCAGAGGTGACTATCGTATTCAATATATATATATATAGCGTATTCAATATCATATAGCGTATTTGCGCTTTGTAGAGAATAATTTTTTCAGCGGCTTTTTGATTTTGTTGGGCACTTCATTTTCATAAAATATGTAGCAGAAAATCAAATACTAGTAACAAGCCACTCGTTTCAGCATACATAATATATTTTTAACCTTGTTTAAAATTTCTCTGGTTTCCGTCCGATATCGTTTTGTCCACGCAAACCAATATCAATTACTATGTAGGTATCTATTTTTATTATTAGGTACATACTACCAAGATAATATCGACTGTCAATATACCTATTATAATAATATATTATTATTTTATGAATGCGTATATTTATTTTTTTATCTATAATAAACATGATTTTTTTACAGAAATGGTTTGACAACAACAATAAAGGTATAACAAATTAAAACATTTGAAACAGAGACAGTGGAAGACAGAGACAGTGGAAGACAGAGACAGTGGAAGACAGAGACAGTGGAAGACAGAGACAGTGGAAGACAGAGACAGTGGAAGACAGAGACAGTGGAAGACAGAGACAGTGGAAGACAGAGACAGTGGAAGACAGAGACAGTGGAAGACAGAGACAGTGGAAGACAGAGACAGTGGAAGACAGAGACAGTGGAAGACAGAGACAGTGGAAGACAGAGACAGTGGAAGACAGAGACAGTGGAAGACAGAGACAGTGGAAGACAGACACAGGCACTATCCATACCATACACACTTTCATACGTTGTGCTGTCAGTGTATTTGCTCTCCAATATGCCAAAGATAGTGCCTGTGTGTTAAATTGGGAGCACTCATTGTTTTTGTACAGATACATTGGATTTTTTTCCCTGTTGGGAGTCAATGATATTTTATTGACAAATGAATAATAAAATCAATAAAAAATGCATAATTGGTGAACTTTTCGCAAGCGATTAAAGTGATCACGTAATCAGCAGATGACAGGTCGTAAGCTTTGTCGGTGCCTTGATTCCCGGTTCTCCTATAATATTCCATCTTCGTCTCTATAAACATATTAATTTGTCAAAAATAAAAAATATCTTGTAGGTATAGTGTTTTATTTATTTGTCTCCCAAAATTTATCTGTACTTTTAACAAACACATGCGACCCTGAATTATATATAACGATGTTATATAATGTCACTGTATGAAACATGAAGTTATTATAATGTTAAAACATGGATATAAAATACATTATTATTATATAAGTTTTATTTCGTTTCATCCATCATCCCTTTGTAATACAAAATTTCTTAACAGGGATGTTTTATATATATAAAGCTAAGTGATTACATAGTACCTACACTATTTCATATTCGATATTGAAACCGAAAAATGTACCTAATCGTAAAATAAGTATCTACTTTTTATATTCTCAAGAGATTAAGTGGAAAATTATATCCTTTTGTGATTTTATATATCGTGAGGAAGGGCAATAAAAAGTAAACGACCGTCAGCCTTTATTTAATCATTAATTTCTATCAATTTTGTTATTTAAATATTATTTGAGGTTAAACTGGCTCGCATATATCCTATTCTAACGATTGTTTGGAAGGAAACAAACATCAGGGGAGGTTGGCACTGACCATCTAGAGACCGTTGGCCAAATACAGAACATCCTGGAGTAACTGGGTGACGTCCACATAATATTACACACTGGGAGTGGTTGTGGATTGATTGATTATTTATATATTACGAGTTTTTGGCTTATTAATAAGACACTATCCCTATTTCTATGTATATACCCTTTTTCATCTCGTTAAAATAATATATTATGGAAAACGGCTTAACACACTATTATTAATTTCAATATAAGTAAGTTCATATCACATTAGTTTCCGAGATATTCTTAGAAACTTTCAACCATATTTTTTTGCAATTTCCATAAATCCTTCCTTTGTGATGTGTTTGAAACAAGTATAATAATTTTGAATCACAAATTATGAGAGTATTCAAACATTTGGATATATTTCAATGTCTCAAAGGAGTAAATCAATTTATTTAACAATTGTAGTAACAAGAACATATACATCCTCATACATTTCCTAAATCAAGCTTAATTGCTTGTACTAGGTATGTACTATTTTTTTTAATGAATATGTCCTTGTTAAACAAGTACATGTACCTACGTCTTCCTACACTCCTTAAAGTAAGCAAAAAATGCTTGTGCTATAGGTGAACGAAATCAGTCAAGGCAGGATTTGAAATCGCGACAACTGGATTTCTAATCTAGCGCGCTACCGCTTTGCCACCATCCATCATTTGTTATACAAATTTTACTTAAACGTGTTTTTTTTTAAACGTGTAAAAAGTGCAAAATTTAGTTATAGTACTATTCCAAAAAAGTGTAAATTTTAGTTATAATAATATACTTACCAAAAAAGCGTAAATTTTAGTTATAATAATTTACCAAAAAAGTGTAAAATTTAGTTATAATACCTACTATTCCAAAAAAGTGTAAAATTCATTTATAATAAAAATAAAATTGGGTCGATTGCAGAGCGGCTAGCGAGCTGGGCATGTAATCCAGTGGTTGCGAGTTCGAATTCTGCCTCGACTGATTTCGTTCACCTATAGCACAAGCATTTATGCTTACTTTAGGGAATGTAGGAAAATGTATATGTACTTGTTTAACAAGGACATATTCATTAAAAAATAGTACATACCTATTCTAAAAAAGTGTAAAATTTATTTATAATAGTACCTATTCCAAAAAATGTAGAATTTATTTATAATAGTATTTCATAAAATTGTAAAATTTATTTATAATAATATTTCAATAAAGTGTAAAAAATTTATTTATAATAGTATTCCAAAAAGTGTAAAATTTATTTATACCTAATAGTATTCTAAAATAGTGTTAAATTTATTAACAGTACCTACCTACTCCAAAATAGTGTAAAATTAATTTATAATAGTATTCCATAAAAGTGTAAAATTTACTTATAATAGTATTTCAAAAAGTATAAAATTTTGTTTAAAATAGTATTTCAAAATAGTGTAAAATTTATTGTGTATTCCAAAAAGTGTAAAAAAAATATAATAGTATCCCAAAAAAGTGTAAAATTTATTTATAATAGTATTCCAAAGATGGAAGATTTTGATTTGATGGAGATAGGTATAGAATTTTCCGGTGATTAAACATTAACCATCAAGGTTGATAAACGAATTAAGAATAACTATATTACAGTACCTACATATTGTAAAATCAATAATAAGTAGGTACCTACTTAGGTTATTATTGGCTGATATGACATTCACATTGACCCAGAACTGGCTTATTTATGTACTGTGTAAATTAGAATATGGAAAATGTCATTGATTATTTGATTGTTCGTATTAAAATTGATGCCATAGAATTATTTGAAAAGCAATTCGAAATTCTTATTCGAAATAAAAACCACATGTACTAAAAATATCATTTATATTACTTCTCGGGTAACTAACAGGTACTATGTCAAATATTAATTTAACACGCACCCAATAACAAGTTGTCACACTCTCAGATTAATCGATATGGATCGTCTCACAGATCCAGACTGAAAACACAATTAAAAACTGTCTCCTTCGGGAATCGAAACCGGGACCTTTGGATCGGCAGGCAAATACCTAACCAACTGAGCCACGAAGGCCCACGATTGTTATTTAACGATCAGTTACAAATTTATTTTCGTTATTCAACCATTTACATCACCTACATATATTATTAGCACATAAGCATAAAATATTATTATTTCTTTACTTTTTTAAAAAACAGGTTATATTGGAACAACATTGAATTTTCTACAAAGAAAAAAATAATAATATATCTTAATAAGTATATACATGAATTCAACCATTTTTTTGGTAGGTTGTGTTCCACTATTTACCTTTGTCTGCCTAACTATATAGGAATAATTCCTGTTTTAAGGCAGCCAATTTATTTTGTGTTTATTTTATAGTTATCTATCGAAACAATATGTATACTACTAGACCACTATTTTAATTAATAAAATTCGTGGGGTGTTCTTTCTGGTAGTTATTAATTTGTTTACTTGTATAGATATTCGAAATCCAACATTCAATCAGTATCACAACATTGAACATAAAATCCAGACCATTTAAGAAAATCACAAATTCGTCGAAATTCTGGGAAATGCTCCGTTTATTTTGGTGCACTATTTTCAATCTATACTTCGACAAAAAGTAGTTCCCTATAAGCCTTGGATCGTCGGTAGTACAAGCTTGTTAATTATGTTCGATTTCCAAGTCTTGTAAATACTGCAGATTCGCGTCTTTTGTTTAATATTTATCTACATATGTATATTTTAAATTTTTAATATGTATAATAGTATATTTTTAATTTTTCTTCTGGAAATTGATTATATAAGTATATGTATATTATTAAGTTCTAAAAATATAATAAATACTGTGTCCACAAACATGAAGGTAATTTATGCATTACAAAAGCGTTTATAAATATAAAAAAACAGATATTCTTTTGCCTTCAAAGTAATGTGTTTACTAAGCATATTATTATTTTTACTCGTCACTAACCCAAGGGGTTATAGTGGGGAGTTATGATTTCGCAATTTTTAAGGGTATTTTTTTTATCATGCTGAGATTGTATTTTGAAAGTTTCATCACAATGTATGTGTGTGTGCTATGTGCTTCGTGCTGCGTTCTGTGTGCTATGTGCTTTGTTCAGTGTGCTATGTACGGCGTGTTTATTTTACTTTATCGATTATAGACTAAAGTACTCATTCAATTCTTTTCCAATTTTGCAAATATGTATATCTAATACTCGCTTAGACCCTATTAGATTTTGAACGATATATGAATAGTGCTTCTCATTTTTTTTAACTGTCAAATATTTCAATGTGACCCCAAACTCAGGAAGCTTAAAATTTGAAATTTTTATTTTCAAATTGGTAAAAAGGCACATCACTTTCATAAAATGACATTGAAGAGTTATCAAGTTTTCATAATAAAGTATTTAAATACAAAATAATTTAACAAACTCATTTCATGAAAATGCTAAAAATTTTCCATACAAAATTTGAATACTTTATAGAATGACTTGTTAGTGAGGAGTTTAGCGTTGACCACAACCCACTCGTTTTATATTGCTCCTGGGTAACTAACAGGTAGGTATCTACTATGTTAAGAATTCAATTTAACACGCAGCCAATAACAAATTCACATAATTAAAAATTGTGTCTACGGAATCGAACCCGGGACCTCGGGAAGATCGAGATAGATCTTATAGATATTTTATTAAAAAAAATCAGTGCAGCTCTAAAAGTATCACTCCCTGACTGAATAACACAACATTTGAACCAATGTATGAATGGAGTAACAATATTGTTAAAAATAATGATTCGGATTGGGGACAAAAGATGAAGAGCTGGGCAAGTCTGGTCAACCGGCGGAATCAAAATCATCCACGTTTACCGATATCACGTATATAATTATCATATCGGGTTCTATAATATATTTTAAATGATATAGAACTCCATATGATAATTATATCCATGATATGGGTATACATGGTTGGTTTTGATTCCGCCTGTTGACCAGACATGCCCCCATGAATTGATTTTAATATATGGATGGGACGAGTGAGTGTTCTTTTCTACGGGGCTATTCATAATACGTTCTTATCTTGCCTCAATTTTAAAAATGTATAAATCAGTAGGTAAAGTCTGATTTTTTTTAAAGTGCCAATTCTATACATAAACAAAAAAATGCATAGTATTTACGCATGTAAATGTATTAGTAGAATCGTGGTTGCTGATTGGTTTACACCATTTGGTGTCCTTAACAACAAACATCAACAAACCCGACAGTACCTACGTATCTATCTCTCGAAGTGCGCGTACGTTTGATTTTTTATGGTGACCATGTGTTCTAAATTGGGAACATTTTATTTTTAGTTTAATATCGATATATAATTATTATTATAAACATATGTTATCACCGTGTCTTAGTATAGAATAAGTGTCCATTATTTATTTGTATTAGTTAGATAGTTATATTATTTATGTATGTGTGTTTACCTCAATGAACTATTATGTAAATATTTAGTATAATTTAATTTATAATTTTGTAAAAAATATGTAACTGTTTATTATTATAAGGATTAATTACTTCATAATGTATTATTTTTATATTCCTAATAAAAAGCATCAAATAAATATTTTGTTTAAATATTACTTTCCCAGGAGATGCCCATTAACATTTGCAGAAAATACCTAATAATGTAGACCGATTAAAGCCGCATGGTACCGGGGGTAAGTATAGGTATGAGTTGATTTGAAGGTTTTGAAGATATATGCATGTGCAAGTTACAACCGTTTTATATCATGAAATGATAAAAAAATCCCATAGTATATTTTTATTTTACACCATGGTCACCCTATGAGCTTTGGCACTTTTTAAAAAATCAGACTTTACTCGAACATAATCTAATTTTAATCTTTCTCTTGATTTAACCACAATAAAGTGTTTATGTTCACGTTTAGTATGAAATTATTCAATTAATTTAACTTCAAAAATTGCTAAAGTCTGAAGCTGATATTAATCCTTGATTCAACTTTATGAGTAACTCTTCTGTGGGGCATGTCTGGTCCAACCGGCGAAATCAAAACCCTCACGATTACCCACATCATGGATACTATTATTATATGGAGTTCTATAATATATCTAGATGTCATAGAACTCCATATGATAATAATTATAATTATTATATCCATGATATGGCTAATCACGAGGGTTTTGATTTCGCCGGTTGGGCCAGACTTGCCCCCCTGAATACAGATCATTGTTTTATTAAGTCTGATCATAATAGTTTTTGCTAATTCAGTGTACAAACCTACATATCTACTAGCGACATAACCTAACCGTCGAGAAAAAAAAATGGCTCCATTTTCATGGTTTTTTTAAATCCAGGGATTGGGGGTTAGTTCATCCCCTAAACCGATTTCGTTCACCTTCTTTCGAGAACCTTCTTTCAGAATTTACGAGAAAGTATTATGTACATATTTATTTCTTTTTTATAAAGATTAGTTCTTAATAGTAGATATTCAAGGAAACAAATATCTTTCAAACGATAAAAATAGGGAGGCTCCGCTGGTTAGGACACGTGCATCGCATGGAAGATGACCAGACACCAAAAAGAATCCTCACAACGCGTCCGGAGGGAAGAAGGGGTGTGGGAAGGCCGAAACTGCGATGGATGGATGGAGTTGAGAGGGACCTTCAAATAGCCGGTGTGCGGAATTGGAGAGAAAAAGCCATGGATAGGGTGCAATGGAGACGATTCCTTGAGGAGGCCAAGGCCCGTCCTGGGCTGTGGAGCCACTGATGATGATGATAATAGTAGATATACATTAAAGCTGAAAATAAACACGAAAAAGATAAATAAATATTAATGATTACAAATAAAAGAGTCAGTCTCCGACTGAAAAACAGTCCTTCGGCCTAAAACCAGAAGAAGATAAAGACAAATAAAAATAGTTAAAAAAAAGACAAATAAAAAATAGTTAATATTGTGTCGATATTAAATTTGATATAAATGATTATTATGAGAATTGAATGTAATGTTGAATGAAGTATACAAAAGTAAAGTAATATCAGAGCCAAAGATTAAAATGGCTTCCTAGAATAACTCATACAACCGGTTGACATATGTACGGGAGGGGCGAAGTTTAATACTGAGCTCTTGTGGGATTATGGAAATGGAGGCAAAAAAGATATCTTTGTTCCTGAATAAGAAAGCGGTGATTAATCAAATGATCCTCATGCAAATTCCCTCATAAATTTCTTCCAAAACATCATCCATTTTCCTTGTGAATCTTTGATTGCTGTTGGTGGGTATACTAAAAGATTGTTTAAAAAAATATATTACATATTTCAAGAAGATGATTAGGTAGGTAATTGACTAGAAAATTTTATAATGGTCCATAAAAAGAGTAAGAGATAGCAAAGGGAAGGAAGAGGTCTACGCTCTGGAGTGAACGGCATCAGGCTGAATACGAAGAAGAACCATAGGAATAATCCAAATTAATATTGACAATAACATATTATAATGTTTTTTGACAATTTTTTATCATCTAAATAAAGACGAAGTTGGAATATTAGAGAAGAACCAGGATCTTTGAGGTTTTATAGATTGGTACGTATTTTTCATCTATATAGGTATATATTAATGACATCTCATGTGTTACATGCAACTATTTAAATAATAATATTCTGCAAACAGTGGATTCGTTTCTACATACATTCTCAGCTAAGATAGACATATTCAACGCGAAATATTATAGATTAAGACATGATGTTCCGAAGGTGATGCGCAACCAATATCCCTCTATCCTGTCCTCTTAGGGCTGGAATTTCAGTCGGCCCTTAGGAGTTTAACTCAAGTTTAACAAAAATATTGCGTATTTCAGTACCTAATCTTCCCTTAAATACGTCACTCAACGACAAATATTTAACTCAACGTTTCTGGCGGATTGCGTGTCTTAATCTTGAGTTAAGTATTGTTTCTAGGGCCGAATTTATAAAACGTACTTAGTATGTGCTCAATGCTTAGCACCCCAAAATCGTATTAATAAACAATATGCAATGCTTATGCCCTAAACGCGTACTTAAGCATTGCAGCGCAGTCTATAGAAATATATCGAATGCTCAAGTCACCCGGCTACCTGCCTTGGAGAGACGGAACGGGACAAAGCTATACCGAGTGAAAGAGATGATAATATGCGTGTACATAACGCCATTATATATTTTACAGTTGTCAGTTTCGTGTATTGCATCTCGTTAAATTTTCGGCTTGCGCTCCAATTTGTATAATATCTATTTGGTTTTTTATTTGACTGATACTTGCCATAAATACCTATGATGTGTTGAATATGGATAGTGATGTTTTCTGTAAAATTATCTACCTTGATTGTTTTTTATATGATCCTTCTTTTATCGGCATATATATATGATTAATATTTATACTATTATAGATGCAAGAATTTGTAATTTTTTCCATCATAGTAAAATATACTTAAATACCCACAACCATAGTTTTTTTTTATTATTTGTATGTTTTATTGCTAGATTTTTACTATGTACTTACTTATATTTTTGGTTATATTCATGGTTGTTCAAAATTAGTACCTAATTATCTTTATATTTTTGTTTTTTGGATTTTTTTATCTAGAGATGCAATGGAGATTCATTGTTATATTATATTGTCAATTCACCATCCCATGTCTAGTTGTTATTATTATTATAAAAGTGCGCACGTGTCTATGCAATAAGTATTCAGAATCCCAACGCAACGGCCCTAAATGTGTTGGTAATATAAAGTAAAAAATACAACTCATTGACAAACGTTGTTCTCGACTGAGTAAACTCAAAGTATTGTTTATTAGTAGGACATTGTTAGTAGTTCTCAGATACGTTTGAGTAGTACTTACGTGAGAATTCTCAGGCCCAGAATCATAGTCGCAAAATAGGTACTTAGATGAGTTTGAGTTACAGATTTGTAATCATAGAACTTTGTTTCTCACAGAAGTCATCAAAAATCGTTACTCATCTCCCGTGAGTTTGAGTCACCAAAATCGGTGACTTTAGACGCTGAGCATGCTTTGAACTGTCAAAATCGTTTACAAACCTAGTTCAATTTTAATTTTTATTCGAGATATTATTTTTGTGGTGAATATAAAATTATATTCATTAAACAGGGAGCATTAAAATATCTGATATATTTGAGTTTTTGCAAGATATTGACAATATTGGGAATACAGATGTGATTAATTTTCCCGATGAATCATTTGCCGCAAGGCGAATGAGACGCCGCAAATGTTATATTCGAAATATGATAAACCCTATCGAATTTTATGAAAACTGTGAATTTAAAAAGCGCTACAGATTTTATAGAGAAACTGTCCTCACTGCCATATTGCTGCTTATTCACGATGGATTGCGAAAAATCAACAACAGAGGCATGCCTATAACGCCTGAAATTCAAATATTGATAGCCCTGAGATTCTATAGTACAGAAATTGCTCGGCGATCCACTCCCAAGCATCCTGTTTTTGCTAATTAAGGGCTGATATATTTTCTTATTTTCTACAATAGTAATTTTCTTCCCCAATAATTCCATTAAAAAATGTTAATCATATGCAGTATTCCTTTTAGCATTCATTATTAATTATTATTATAAAAATAAACAAAACTCGAAAGAAGCAAGCAGATGTTTTGAACTCAAATGACAGTTTTAATTCATAGATTGAAGAGAGTAGATAGGAATTTCAAAGACAAATTTAAAAAAGTAACCATAAATTTCAAAATAATTGCTGAAAACTTATGAAATTCCTACAGTTTGAGAACTATCAAACTCAACTGAGTTTGAGTCGTTATCTCAGCTCAGACACGTCAGATTTTGGACTATGTTTACCGAAAAACCTACTCAGCTAAGAAAGCCTTGAGCTATGCTCTCCTGAGGCACTATTGAGACCTGACTCATATCATGTTTATGATTCTGGGCCTCAGAGTCACCATTTGAGAATTGTTTATAAATTCGGCCCGTAGTCTTTTTTCGCCAGGTAGCGTACTGATGGCCGCACGATTTAATGTTTTATTTCATTTTATACTACAAATAACTATGCATAATAATTATAATCATGATTTATTTTTGTTGTTAAAATAAAAGACTTAATATAGAAGTGATTCATGTATTTAATATTTATTTTCTTTTTAACATAATTATAATGTATTGCCTGACAACAAACGAAATAAACTGTCAGCCATAATGAAACGTCAGGCACGCAACTTTATTTTTGCGATGTTTTTTCATCCCACTTTTTAAATTGATCCATCCTGTTTCTATATATATTATGTGTATTCTTAAATTTTCTACATAAGGCACTATTTTACCATTATCACTTAGTTCCATATCCATCTGTAAAATGTACATACATTTTGCATTGTAGTACTACGTACGTAGTACATATTCAATGACATTTTTTCACTACAATGTTTGATTTTAATTAAAAAAAACATCGATCGGTATAAAAAATTGAAAAATTAACATGCTGTGTAATGAAACAAATAAAGTGTTGTTATAATAATAAAATAATATTTAGTCACAGCTTCGCGTCACGTATCATTTAAGGTTATTACAATTTTGACAGATGCGTTATAGACAATAACCATAGAAAACGTAAAATATATCTATAGTTGAAGATTTCGTAACTGACGTTTCATTTTGCACTGAAATACGCGAATGAAATTTAATCTTCCCTAAACTTTTAACTTGGATTACTAAATCCAACGATTTAAGGGCCAGCTGATATCTCGGGCCCTAGTCTCTCTTCTCTCCTTTCTCTTTCCTTCCCTAGTCGTTGGATGTGTGTAAAGTATGTGTATGCGATGGTGTGTATGAGAGTGTGTTTGAAGGTGTGTGTATTAATGTCTTTGGCTTGTTAACTGTTATTTGTTTTTATATTATGTTGATGGAATGCTTTTTTGGCTCTAACACGGTAAAAAATAATATTGTATCAATAAACTGTAAATGAGCTGTAGCTTTCCAAAGAAAATAAATAAATATATAAAATGTTTTGAAACTTTGTCATATTTTAAGAGAAGGTTCCACGTAAAACTAGAAATATTTAAACAGCATACGTGACATTAATACTTCGTGAAAGATACGCGTCTAATGCAAAGAAAATGCGAGACTCGTCTTGAATAATTAAGTGATAAATGTTTAATTAGGTTCATACATACTTTGAGTTCGTCGGCTTCTATGTATCCACTACCGTCAGTATCGTATTCCCTCCATATCTGTAAATAAGAAAAAACAATTATGTTGATAATTTTGTCAAGAAACCTTGTTTGTTGTTTTACATACGTCAAGGAAATGTGTTGTGACGAAATCATTATGAAATACGTAAGAACGATGACTGTCGTGGGAAATGTTTTCTTAGAAATGTGGTTCTCAACATTGATTTTACGTAGTTACTATGCACAGTACATATAAATCAATGTTTAGGTACTATGCACAGTACATATAAATCAATGTTTAGGTACTATGCACAGTACATATAAATCAATGTTTAGGTACAATGCACAGTACATATAAATCAATGTTTCTCAACAGTAAAAAAAAATACATAAACAACACAATTTTTGTGTCTAGAAAAAAGAATTTTGATTTCCAATTCGTTTTTATGATTTCCAACTCGTTTGTGGAATAAATATTTTTTTTGTATATTTATTCATATTTATATTTAATTGAATTTCATATTTTTTAATAAGTAGATATAAAGCATTTAGGTCTAGGTGAGACGTATAAAATTAATGATGTTATTTTGTATTTATGGGTATTTTGTATTTTAGGGGCCGTTAAAAAGTGTATGTTCCAATAATTTTTCTTTCCACAATTATTTTTTAAAATTATTTTAGAGCTTGGTTTTCCTGTGTAAGTACAATACACTCTTTGCAAACCCCAATGACATCTTCAATACAAATACTGTTTTAATTAAACAAAGACATACAACTGTATAGTTAAAATGTATTGAAAAGTACTTAAAAGTTTTTGAAGAAATTCATATTATGGATGGGGTAAGCGGTCATGTTGTTTTAAAACGTTTCATTTGATAGAAATTTATAGGTTTGCAATTTCATTTTACTAAAATAAAAAAAATTCAAAAAAATTATTCAAAAGGCAGTCATCATCCGTTAGGAAACCCCGTGTTATTATTGTCTTATTAGGGTCGTATTACAGGAATTAATTTTTAAATGAATATGTCCTTGTTAAACAAGTACATATACATCTTCCTACGTTCCCTAAATTAAGCATAAATGCTTATTAGTTATTTGAGAAACATGTAAGAAAAAGGTACGGTCCCTACTGTGAGAATACTGCATCTTCTTCGATGGCGCTACAGCCCAAGTCGACCCCGAGGCCTCCTTCAACTTTTGCCTCCAACCCCGTCTGTCCTCAGCTGCCGTCCTCCAGTTTGTAACGCTTAATAGCTGTACTGCATCCCTCCTCACCTTGTCCTCCCATCGCAACCTGGGTCTTCCTTTTTTCCTTCTTCCTCCTGGATGACCAGTCTCTTAGGAATTCGCATATTTGGCATTCTCTGAACATGTCCATCTCAATCTAGATTGTCTTATATGTGTTGAAATACTGAGTGATTCATATATTCTGTACAGTTCTTTTTTTTTCCTTACACGCCACTCTTCTCCATCTTTCACTAGACCGCATATGCGGCGGAGAACTTTCCTCTCAAATATGTCCAAAGCTTCAGCGGATTTTATTGTAAGTGTCAACGTCTCGCACCCGCATGTAACCACAGTCCTTATAATTGTCTTGTATAGGATTATTTTGGTTTTCCTATGGACGTTTCGAGACTTGAACATCGGCACCGAGGAGAAGTATGTCCTGTTATCTGCTGAGATTGTTTTCTTTATTTCCTCCGCTTCCTCGTTGCATTCCGTGAGATGAGATCCCAAGTATGTGAATTGATTGACTGATTCGAATTTGTGATTCTTCGCTAGCTGCACGTTTCCTCTTGTTCTATTAGGTGCGTTTCGGCTTTGTATCATAAACTTTGTCTTTTCGTTGTTAATCTTTAAGCCCACCTCATGTGCTGCAGATACCAGGGGGTCGAGAACTTCTTTAATGGCTGTTTGGGTTCTTCCAAGTATACTTAGGTCATCCGCATATCCCACTATCTGACTACTTTTGAAACATATGAGAATACTGCTTACGGGACGGGAACTCCTATAATATAACCCTGAGTAATTAACATTAGTTGGTCATGTTTGTTCTTACCTTCATAAACTCGACGCTGGATTCTAATGGGTTGTCAAAACGGAAAAGTAAGAGAAAGTTTTCTTCCATTGGCAACAGCTGCGCCAACTGAAACAAATTAAAAATGGAATTTTTAATAACAAAGTTTATGAAATCTTTTCATCTTTTATAATTCTATCTCAACTTGCGAAAAAAATATCAGTTATCAAATGATTTTTGTATAATAAATATCCAATTATTAATAAATACTGCGTCCAGGGGCACCTGAACTCTTTGGGCGTGGTCAATTGGAGACAAGGAGCCGCTGACAGATTGGAATGGCGAAGATTTCTTTCGGAAGCCAGGTCCCACCTTGGGATGTGGAGCTGATGATGATGATGAAATATCCAATAAGGTGTGTTTCATTATTATCGGCATTTAAGATTATATACATGATAATCTTAAATTTAAGCAAACATCAACGGTAAAATTTCTAAGTATCTTGGTTTTCCTTGATAATGTTTATTAGTCTTGGCAAAACCGTTATGTATAAGTAAAATAAAATTGAAAACGAATTATAATATTTACTTCATTAATTTATTATTAAGGATTCCAATATACATAAAACGGATTATTGAAGCAAATAATATGTAGACCTTTATTGAAGTCGATTGGCAGATGACACAATCATAGAATTATAATATACTAGAATTCTCATTCCCATACAAACTCTCGCTGTATAAGAGAAGCCGGCTCTTGTCTATGTATGTGTAATACTGTCGGTAAGCCTTGTACATATATTACCACTCAGTATGACTGTGTGTGTAAATAATGTTGCAAACAGTTAAAAAAATTCCCTATAAAAATGGTGTTAATAATTTTAATGTCATCATTTGAGTTAGTAATAAATATATATTTTTTACATACATACCATCACGCCATATCCCTTACGGGGTAAGCAGAGAGAACCGAGCGCCACACTCCTCTATTTTTGCACACATTCCTGGCTTCCTTTATATCCATGCATATTGAATGAATGAATGATGAACGACTGACCAAAAAAATATACATGGGTGTAAGAGATGGAGTGAATAGCAGGGGCCGCCCCAGAAAGGGACGGCATGACCATGTGAATGATATTTTGAAAGAAGGAAATATAAGAAGCTTGAATAATCGACTAGCATGTATGAGACGATTTTTTTTTTACCTTTTAATCATTAAAATTTTTAATGTTATTATTTGCGTTACATTGTGATAGTTAAATTTTTATTTTTTAGTTACTGTATTTACCACGTACAAAGTAAAATTAAGTCAATAGGCCCGCTTTGACGTTGGATGTTTTTTAGATGTTTTCCATGCCTACTTGCCTCAATATTTCATTATTCTGGTGTCACAAGCCAACATCATACAAACTTGAGAGAACTTGTTTTGTCGCAGGTTTTTGTAAATATATTAATAATTGGGATTTGAGAGAAAAAGAAATATGCATAAATCTTTAATATGATCAAATATGAAATAAAACATTGGATTTACAATACAAAACCTCCAATCGGTAATTAATTGAGATATTAAAAAATAATAAATTATTTTATAATAACAAAAAATAACTAGAATTAGAGGGAATTTGTATTAAAATAAAATATCGTGTAGGTAATGGATTCGATGGTCTATTTGATTTAATAGTCAAAACGAACAAATTATCTACAAGCACTGCTCCTTTACGTATCTTGCGATGCCCTGATTTTGTTATGTATGTATCTTCTTTTTCAAAATGCTCAGAGCAAATCTTAGTTCCTTTATTTGGTTTCCATGATACGTTTCTTCGAGTTTTTCTCACGATTTCTGTCCACTTCAACCAGTTTATAGGATCACGTGGAAATCTGAAATGTTTTATCCGTAGACTACGATAAAAATTTTGGATCGAATAATTCTTGTTTTTATGCCTAAAAAAACGATATTCTTATGTATATTATGATACTAACTGTATATTGTGAAAATACTAGAAAACAAAATTGTAATACCTATTTTTTGGTATTTAAGATCATAATTCAATCAGCACATGACGGCTACCAAACGATTATTACATTGCTAAAGAATTGTTCATTTTGAATAACCAATAAATTATACTAGGGCATTAATGTTCTTTTTTTTTAAAGGATGAATATATCCTTACCTTATAACCAGAACATATAGATCCTCATACATTACCCTAAACTAAGCATAAATGGTAACGAAATAAATGGTGAACGAAATCGGTCGTGACAGGATTCGAAATCGAGACCACTGCGCTAATCAGCGCGCTAACCGCTCTGCTACCACCCAAATAAAATAAATAAATAAAAATAATATAATAAATTAATAACTTTTAAAAGTATTATTGTATCATCATAAGTTACTAAATTAATATTATAGCACACTTGGTAACACTGTCATGAAGAAAAATCTAAATAATTTTTAAAACAGCCGTTTTCATTATACAGATTATTATGTACTTATCACAAAAATGGGGAAAAAATGTTTGAGAGGTAACAACTTTCGGTGGAATGTCATGTTCTTAATGTCGATTCATTTGAATATAACGTATTTATCTTTTTTTACTATATTAATAGAAAAACACGATACTTACAAGTGAAATGAGATTCCCATAATGTTTGCATTATTTCTGGGATAGTTTTTACAACTCGATACTGCACAGTTGGGCATTTTGACCACGTTTTATTTAATAAATACGGAGAACGTTTCACGCGGGCGGCCAAATGATTACTGAATATCCTCACGGCAAATGTAACCCAAATTGGAAAACAAAAAGCGGCTTCGTTTACTGCAGGCAAATGATCGTTCTAGTATATTATAATTCTATGGACACAATTAAGACTTTTTTATTTATTTATTTATTTGGCAATGATACGTAACTACATTATTCATAACTACATTATTCTACAGCGTTAAGTACCTATAACAACAAAATAATTTCAAAATTACACTAATAACACTAATACAATTACACTAATAACAACCAAATTTAATGCTAGGCAACTATCAAAAGTGTTTTCTTAATTTTTACCATTATAAAATTCTATATTATTTTTATATTGTCACATCGGTCGTCCAACTAGGTAAACCAGTTTTAGGACGTCCGATATGTATGTAAATACGATTAGTATCAAAAACTTAACCATATTATTTGATGCTTGAAAACTTAATACATAAGAATTCTAATCAAAGCGAACAAACTAGAATAAACTTAATTTATTGTTAGATTCATCTATGCCGAATGATATAAGACGATTACTTATTGTTTTTATTAGAATGTCTATTTTCATATTTTTTCAAACGTCAGGTAGTATATTGTCCATCTTGGGCCAAGAAATTTTAAATTACGCTGTGCGAATGTGGTGTTTGATTTTTAATTTGTAGACCTTTGAGCATTGCGAGTAAAGTATGAATGGCTATCGGGTATTCCTGTCTATGTATGTGTGTATTTTTTTGTTTCAAATATTTCTTATATTTTAAAATAAGTGTTTTTTTTATTGAACTGAAATTAATAATTATAAGTAAGTTAGGGTCGTATTACGGGAGTTATTTGAGAAAAATATAAGAAAAAGTTGAGGTTTTGTAAGCAGTATTCTCGCAGTACGGGACCTTACCTTTTTCTCAAATAACTCACGTCATACGACCCTTAGTACCTATATGCAGCACATAAATTACCGTCATATAGGGGAATATTATTTTACAATGACCTGCCCACATCACTTAGAGAATTTAATGATCAGAACAAATTTAAATACCATTCATAGGCCATATTTTTGGAAATTCATGATCCTATAAGTTGAATCTTTCTTCTGTTTGTAATAACAATATACTCCTCTATCGAACATGTAGTTTATAACTCTATCGAGATAGTATCAATATTGTTATTTTGTTTTATTATTGTTTGAAGTAGAAATATTGTATAATGTCATTGATTAAACATATTCATAATGGCTGATAATGCTGATATACATACATTATAATAAGAATGAGATTCTTTTACGTTCCTTCATCATCAGCAATGGCGCTACAGCCCGGTGCGAGCCTTGGCCTCCTTAAGAAACTGCCTCCATCCCGCCCTGTCGACAGCAAGTCTCCTCCAGTTTGTCTGTCCGATCGCTCTTATATTGCCCTCGATGTCGTCCAGCCATCTCATCCTAGGTCTCCCTCTGCTTCTTCTTCCTTCAGGACAGGTGTCCAATACTTTCTTTGGGACCCGGTTATCCTCCATTCTACAAACGTGTCCGAGCCAACGTAGACGTTGTATTTTGATGTATTGGACAACGTTCGGTTCGCCATACATTATTTCTAGCTCGTGGTTAAACCGGATCCTCCAAGATCCTCCTTCACAGGTAGGACCAAATATTTTGCGAAGTATTTTCCTTTCGAACACCAACAATGCATTTTCGTCCTTCTTGGTCAATGTCCAGCATTCTGATGCATATGTCATGACCGGTCTAAGAAGAGTTTTGTAAATGAGGGTTTTTGTTTTACGAGAGATGAGTCGTGACCTTAAGTGCTTTAGCAGGCCATAATAGCATCTATTTGCCGCGGCAAGTCTTGCCCTTATTTCCGCACTGGTGTTGTTGTCCGCTGTAACAAGAGATCCCAGGTATGTGAATGATTCAACGGCTTCTAGCTGATGGGTTCCCACTGATATTGACTCGTTTCTTACGGTGATGCTATTCAGTGATGCTTTTCTTGTTGCCATGTATTTTGTCTTTGAAGCGTTGATCTTTAGACCCATGTTATTGGCTGCAGACTCAAGTCTCAAGAAGTTATCCTTCATGCAAGGCAACGTTCTAGATATAATATCGATATCGTCTGCATATGCAAGTAATTGACTCGACTTTCTGAAAATTGTTCCTGTTGTCTCTATGCCTGAGTCTCTAACAGCTCTTTCCAGGACAATATTAAATAACAAGCATGCCAATGCATCGCCTTGTCGGAGCCCTCTATATGTTGTGAACTGTTCCGAGGTGCTACACTGTATTTTTACACTGCAGTATGTATTGGACATGGTCATTCCGACAAGGCGCACAAGTTTAGGGGGGATGGCCAACTCCATCATTGCCTCGTGGAGCTTAATTCTGTAGACACTGTCATATGCAGCCTTGAAGTCCACAAACAGGTGATGTGTTTCAACATTATGCTCCAGCGTTTTTTCGAGTATCTGCCGCAGTGTGAATATTTGGTCAATAGTTGACCTACCCGGTCGTCCCACCATTTCCTCCACAAATGGGAGTTATCTCATGAATAGGATTCCAGCAAGGACTTTGTATGCTGTGCACAACAGTGTGATACCTCGGAAGTTTGAGCAGTTCAGAGCATCCCCTTTATTATGCAAGGGACAGATCAGGCCGTTATCCCAGTCTCTTGGCATTATTTCGGCTTCCCATATTTTATGGATGATTTGATGAAGACTTGAAGCTGCCCTGCTGCCACCATATTTTAATAGTTCAGATGGTATATCATCGCAGCCTGGAGACTTATTATTTTTAAGACATTTTATTGCTCTGATAGTTTCATCCAGAGTGGGTTCCGGCACATCTCCGAAATCTGCATTTGCTGTTGTTATAAATTCTGGCTCCTCCGGTGTGGTGTGTTCCCCCTCATTGAGCAGCTCATTAAAATGCTGTGCCCATCGCTTCAGTATATCGTCTCTATCATTAAGAATTTCTCCTTCCTTGCTTCTGCATGCTGTTGTTCTTGGCTTGAATTCTTTCCTTTGCTGGTTTATTGCCCTATAAAACTTTCTGCATTCACTCTGGGTGTTCAATATTTCGAGTTCTTGTAGTTTTGTTCTTTCGTACAATCTCTTTTTGGATCTATGGAGCTGTTTTTCTTGTCTTCTTTTGGCTTTGTATTCTTCTTCTGTGCCCCTAGTGCATCTTTGCTGCATTCGATGGTAGGCTCTGTTTTTCTCTTTTGTCACTCTTTCGCACTCCTCGTCAAACCAAGGGGATCTTCTCTGTGTTCGGGCCATTCCCAGCACATCTGAAGCAGCACTCTTAATTTTCTCCTGGAAGCAACCCCAAAGCTCTTCGATCGACAAGCTATTATCTAGGTCTTGAAACGATTGCTCCGCTGCTTCCACAAACCTCATCCTAGTTTGTTGATCTTTGAGTGCTTCAGTATTGAACTTAGGTTTGCGCTCTGTTTTATGCGTTTTTGCTATAGATATTCGCGCTCTTACCTTCGTTGCTACCATATAGTGATCCGAATCAACATTGGCGCCCCTGTAAGTTCGGACATCCAGCAAGTTTGAGACATGCCTTCCATCAATCAATATATGGTCTATCTGATTCAGGGTGACTCCATCTGGCGACTTCCATGTGATTTTGTGTATACGTTTATGAGGGTAAAGGGTACTGCCAATGGTCATGTTTCTGGAGGATGCAAAGTCCACCAATCTTATGCCGTTGTTGTTTGAGGTGTCATGTAGGCTGTAAGCACCTGTTGTAGGCCGTGAGTTATCTTTACCCACCTTGGCATTCATGTCACCAATTATCATCTTTATGTCACTACTAGGACATGAATCATATATTTGTTCCAGTTTTTCATACCATGCGTCCTTTTTATCTTCCTCCTCATCTTCCGTAGGTGCATGGACGTTGATAATACTAAGGTTGAAGAACCTACCCCTTACACGAATCACACACATTCTTTCATTAACGGGTCTAAAATCTATTATTAGATGCTTGACTCTTTTAGCAACTATGAACCCCGTACCGAAGATATGATGTTTTTCGTGGCAGCTGTAATATACACTGTAATCTCTCTTCTCCATTATTCCTTGTCCAAGCCATCCCATCTCATCTTTTACGTTCCTTAGTTACCTATTATTATTTATTGTGATCTCAGTAGATAATCAATATTTAGTTATATTAAATTAACAAGGCGCATGCTGCCAGCGTACCTTTTTTTAATTTGACATACCGTCATTATTACTAATCAAATCGATTTTAAAAAAAGAACTCAGTTGGGTTATTAATAAAGAAAAATATTCCTTAACTTTTTAAAAATGTTCTCCTTATAAAACATTCATTCATCGCCTTATACTACATTCATACATCGCCTCATATAACATTTTTATACATCAACCTTCATACATCGCCTTATATAACATTCATACATGTCATCACCTTATACAACAATCATACATCGCCTTATATAACATTCATACATCGTCTCATACAACATTTATACATCGCTTCGTACCATATTCATACAACCTCTCATACAACATTTATTCATTTATTATTTTAAACACTTTATTGCATATAAATATGGCCATTACTTTATTGTACTAAGTACGTTTAAATTAATGCTTCAAAATTCGTTAAAAATATTAAGTACTTTACCGCGTTTATTATTCATAAATTATCAATTAATTTCACGGCAAGACAAAGAGAGAAAGGGGATGCAAAACATACACAACGAATTTAATTAATATACATATCATTTGCAAAATAATTATTTTTTGTGTAACAAAGAACTCGTCGGTTGGTTAGGGTTTGTATAAAGGGTGGGTGTGCTATGTATATCCGTTCATAATTTTTTTGTGGCTTGATATAGTAGTCGGGGTCAAAATAATTTTCCTCTGTTATAATATAACGCCATATCAATGTTTTTATTAAAATTTTATTCAAATTAATTCAGGTAGATACCTCCACAAAACATATACAGCAGTAAAATATTATAAATTGATGAGTTTGTCTACAAAAAAGCATAAAGGCAATCATCATTATTGACGCTATAGTCCGCTACGGACCCTGGCCTCCTCCAGAAATCGTCTTCATCCCTCCCTATCGCCCGCCAGTTTTCTCTAATTTATCAGGTCCATTTCTCTTATATCGCACAGCACGTCGTCCAGCCATCTTAACCTAGGTCTGCCTCTACTTCTTCTGCCTTCGGGACAGGTGTCTAATACCTTTTTAGGAATACGGTCATCATCCATCCGGCAAAGATGTCCAAGCCAACAAAATTGGACTATATTTGTTGATCTAAGGATTGATTCCCAGTGGATAGAATGAGAAAGATGTCTTAATTGGGACACATTCTAAATAGCAATAAATCTCTGCGGTCTACCGAGGTAGTCGTGAGTAGGAGGCAGATGTCTTGGCCAAGAAACAACAGAGAATGGACCCAAATCCACAGAGTGGAGGAGCTGTTCCGGTTAGTTTCGTACTTTAAATACTTTATGAAGTATTTAGTAGCCGAAATAAGGAGTATCTACTTAATATGGCACAGAGAGAAGAAGAAGAGGAGAAATATATTTGAAATTGCGCAAATAATTGGATAAAGTGGCACTAGGACATTTAAAATGGAAAATAAATACCCACTCAATATGTACTTGGAGCTTCAAAGGTCTAGTGTACATTAGATTGTTGTATCGGATTACAGCCAATCATTTTTAAGCATAAGTTTATTTAGATTGATTTTGAATCGAAATAACGGTACCTATTAAATAAATTCTTCTTCTACTTCTTGTGCCGCTCCTAATGGAGGTTGGCAGTTGGCAACCATCACACTAAACTCATCCCGATTTTCCACCAACCTAATTAGTCACGCCGCATCTGGAATCTCGAACCACTACATGATATTTTTTAGTCACGATATTCAAATACTATAAATTATTTTTTATTTTTATGCATTTTGAGATGTGGTTGCATCGCATAATGCTCAAAATCCCTTGGACAGATCTGTGCCCCGTTCCACCATCGTACTTTTCAACTTAGCGCTTTGCACTTTGCAATTCGTCGGCTTGTTTTCGTTCCACCATTACATTTTTTCGCAAAGTAAAAGTTGCAATGTGCAAAGCGAAAAGTAGACGCCTATTGAAAAGCAAATAAGCCGTTCTGTTCCACCATCGCTACTTTTCATAAATAACTTTGCAAACTTTGCGAATGAATTGAAAAGAATATTTTTACATTTCAATTTTTCCATTCGTCGAGTTGTGAAAGTAGAAGTTGTTTGTATAGAATTTTTAAGTAAATTTATTATAAAATGTTTCAGACATTATTGTTAGAAAGGTATGAGGAAGACGGGGTTGTAAGAAATTATAGAATAAGGATAAATTTCGAAAATATTTTACTCACGCAGTTCCTCGAAAATTTTCGAATAAAATAACACTCAGTGTGAATATGTCTTGAGTAAGTACACGATTTATTGTTATTTTTTTAGGTAATTTATACTATGTTTATGTGATTATTTTATCGGCTTTTTAAGTTTATATGATTATTTTACTACTCATCTATATTTTATGGTACCTACAGAATAGCACTAAGAGAAGCAAAGGATTGTCTTCTCAACATCAAATAATTCAGTGAAGCACCTGTTGTTTCACTGTATTAGTGATAGTGTCACTAAATACTCCAAAAAGAACTCCTTTCTATTCTGTAATTATCTCCAACACGGCTATTTTTTTCTTAATATTGTCTTTCCGGCTCATTTTCTAACAACGAAATCACAGAACAGACAAGAACGAACGGTGTCAAATGAACGTTTACGCTACGCGCGAAACACTCGGTACTACTAAGTTATCACTAGGTGTCGCTAGTGTCAATTGAAAAGACTTGCAAATGTTTGGCGACGCCGCAAAGTGACCTTTTTTTTTTCGTGGAACGCGAACGCTTTGCGAAATTCTCAAATCGCAAAGCGAAAAGTGAAAAGTTGAAAAGTACAATGGTGGAACGGGGCACTGGTTACAAATTCAGAAGTCTTCAGTACAACTAGGCAACTCCTGTCTACAATAAAGGTCCACAAGATCGCATTTCTGGACCATATAACGAGGGGAGAAAAATACCACTTGCTCCAGTTAATACTGGAGGGAAAGATAGACGGTCAGAAAGATAGACATATATCCTGACTGCGTAATATCAGGGAATTGACGGGCTTCAGGACAGAGAGGGATTCGCCAGAGTGATCGCCAACGTCGGGGGTTCCAGACAGGGCACCAGAAGGAGAAGATTATGTAATATCACGAAAAGAAATAAATAATTAAAAGGTGCCTTAAATTTCATGCGTAAAAATTTTTTTGCAAGAGTTGCATCAGTTTCAAAAAAATATAGGTTTTTTTTCACAAAACATTCGGATTAAAAAGCGTAAAATGAAAAATTTAATATGTATGAAAAGGACTTAACTCATACGTCAAGCATCTCAGCTGAGAATCAACTTGAGGTAAGCGGTTGGTGGCAGTACCTACTAAAGCACCATCAACTTAAAGACTATTTCCGTTGGAAGGTTCTCGACTATACTGTTCCGTTTTCGAGGGGACTTAGAGGACTTTAAACTTTACACACAATGGAATACATATGCAGCTAGCTGCTTGTTTGACTTCGAATACATTCTAGTGTTAATTCTCGTACATACTCAAAAGCGAATATTATTTACAGATCTTTTTTTTATGTACAGATTTTTGTATACCAAAGGAATTATTACCAATTGGAAATATAATTTGATCAATCAGAATTTATGTAAGAAAAAAATGAATGTGAGAGTTGAAATATGTACCCTTTTGTTATTTTTATTTCTTGTCAATTGGAAAAACTCAAAAGAGACGAATTTGGAATATTATTGAAGAACCAGGCACTCTAGGCACCTACAGAGCTTACGACCTGTATTTGGCTGCTTTACGTGATCACTTTATGCGCTTGCTCAACGTTCACCAATTATGCCTGCTTGTTGAGTTTCCTTATAAATGTAATTTTTGAAAATTCTATATATTTGAATAATGTGTAACAATAAAATTGAAAATATTGCATTATTACTATTGCCATCTATGAAGAAACGAAGAAATCTTTTTGCAACGCCATCTATTGAGAAATTAGTTTATTTGTAAACAATGAAATTAACAGTCCTTATAAATGAGGTAGTAGTTTACAAACATTTTTATGTATTCCTAGAAATTGTACATTTTTTTATTTTTCTAATTTATTTAGATTTATGTAGGTATATTAAATTTTAATTTATTGTAGAGACCCATTACCTATAAATTACAATAAAGCACAAAGAAATGAAATGGGACGGTACTATGTTTTAAACGATTTAATTTTGTAAAATGTCTTCCAATCAACCAATGTTTTCAACCCAAAAAAGCAATTATTGCACGAGAAATAAATTTCCTTGCTGCAAATCGAAACCAGACTACCAGCAAATAGATCAAAAGACCATATGAAAACAGAGACCGTTAAAAATTCTTGTCTGTAAAGATCAACAACGTGACTGTACGTACATGTACTGAAATAAAATAAAAAAAAACTAGAAAAAATAAATACTTGAGAATAACAATTGACCAATGTCTAAAATGGAAAGCCTATATCTCTCTATTAAGCGCGAAATAAAAAAAAATATTTCCGTCAGAAATATCTCGCCAAAATCAGTCAGAAAAAATAAAAATAATGTATTAGTCACTCTACCAATCAAGAGTAGAATATACAGCTATTATTGGGTGGGGAGGTACCCACAAAACATTATGTAGATCCATTAGTTAAATCTAATAATACAACGGCTTAACAGAATTCGCAATCTCCATAGGAACGTTTTAGAACTTGTAGTTCTTTTAATCCCCATAGCGGCTGCTCGTCGGACAAAACAAGAAACTACCATCAAGAATATTTCATATCACTACCACTAAGAGATCAATCACAAAAGTGGAGGCCCGTCAGTCATGGTGAGGGTCTCCCAATCCAACAGTGCTCGGTAACGCGAGACTCCAAACGCGAGCAAACCTTCATCGTGAATAGCCAGTACTTTCAGTTCTTTTGTTTCCACGACAAGCGCTATGTCGGCTACACCATCTCATCAACTAGACGAGCTGCCATCGAGCGGGACATGGCCCACCAGTCATAGGGAGGGGGCTCCTCCACCCCTTAGTACTCGTTTTGGCGATGCACAGGACCTCACTACGTTGACAGTACTTTCAGTTCTTCGATTTCCACGCCAAGTGAGTGATGCAGGCTGGATCCTCGCCACGTGTGACGAGTCACCGTCGAGTCAGCGTCTGCCCTACTCTTTCATAGGTAAGAATTGAAGTGGGCACCGATCTTTTGCCCAGAATTCTAGGACGGGGCTGCGGTCACCCCCAACTTTAATGGCTAGGCTCCTATGGTCGCGACCTAGCCCCAAGCATACAACAAAAATATGCTACAACACAACAGCTATATTATACCTACACGACAGACTAGCGAAGCAAACAATAAGATATCTGCAACTAAGCCACCATTTGGACAAAAATATATTTCCAATTCCTGGGTGTCAAGGTTTTTAAATCACTCACATTGGAGTTGAAAGAAGCAAAAAACATAATATATGTAAATGAATCTAATTGTCTAATAACTATGCAAACTACACGATAGATTAGACAAGGACTAGCCAACATTTAGATACCCAGAACTAAGCCAACATTTGGACAAAAATATATTTCCAATTCCTGGTTATTTACTGGCTAGGCTCAAATGGTCGCAATCTAGCCCCAAGAATACAACAACAATATGCTACAATATAACAGCTACATATATTATACCTACACGACAGACTAGAGAAGCAAACAATAAGATACCTACAACTAAGCCACCATTCCTGGGATTCATGGTTTTTATTTCACTTACATTGTAGTTGAAAAAACGTTTAAACATAGTATATGCAAATGCATCTAACGATGGAATTAAAAAAACAGATAAAAAGTTTAGACAAAACAATAAATATAAATTATTTTACGCTAACTAACAATGACATACACACGCGCATTTAAATCCTGAATCATTGAACGGCGATCGCGCGAATATTATTTATTATTTTATTGGTTGATAGAGAGTTATACACTATACAGTCTACACAATTTATAAAACAGATAATGTACATTGCTTTATAAGCGGACCAGTGAAAACTCCATGCATTATTCAATAGTAATAATTATTATTAAATCTTTACATATGTTTTATTATAAACTGCTTCAGAACAAGTTTTTAACCTAGTGAAGCATCTTCGCATCTAGTTTTATGTATTTATTTGTATTATTATTAATTTACAATATATTTTATCTAGATCTACAAAATATCCAAATTATTGTAATTTTACAATAAAAAATGTATTACCTACCACTATGTAATGGTGGTTGGCTTTACGAAATGTCAGGTAGGTATTATCCTTGTGAAACATATTTACGGGTACATATTTTGTTGACTAATATTATTTATGGCAGATTTTTTTCTACAAAACCCGAGTACACATATACACAAATATTCGCTTTCGTATATCAATCAAAAAGTCATTTGGAAGGTTTACATTATCTGTAGGTAAGTCTTATGTAATATGCATCTTCCGACTGAGAGAGCTTACAAAATTTGCCAGGAAATCCTTTTATGTTTTCCTTCATCTCTAAATCTTTTCTTAAACACTAGAAATATGACCATAAATTATGCATAGTGAATTATGTACTTTTCAAGGAAGAATCTATTTTGAATAAACTCACGAAGGTGCGAGTGTATCTTTGAATTTCTAATTAGATTTAGTTCACAGTGTCGGTGAGGAAGGATAAAGTAGGAAGAAATAACAAGAAGAATTTATTGGAGATTATGTTCAAGAGAGAAGGAATCTGTTAAATCTACCGTAAGATTAATTTGTCAGGGAGGCGGAGAAAATAGTCAACATGTTTGTATAAAATAATTTAGTACGGACCCAAAACGGCCGTTCAAAATTTTGGGTTGAGTTTTCAGTATTTTTTTGCTGTGAGGCTCCGGCTTAGAATAGTGATTTCACTCTTTTCTATTATCATATATTTTGTGTGTTCCGTATAAGAGCCGGGTAATCAAAATTTCAACAGGCGAATTTGCATCTTACAACAGTTCAGCAATGAGGTTCATCACCACCCATTCTGTATTCTGTATGTTGAGTTTATAGGTGAGATGAGAATAGTGTGCGGGCATGCACGCACGTGTCGTGTTTACTTTAACGCTGTCGCTGGTAACCCCACATTGAGGAATATTACGTGATGGTGTGTATTTTTTTTTATAAAATAGCTATCAACGATACCTTTGGACTAGAAAATTTGATCACATTTCTCATTAACGTAATAAAATTTGATCACATTTCTCATTAATGTAAGAAATTTTGATCACATTTCTCATTACCGTAAGAAAATTTGATCACATTTCTCATTACCAAAAGGAAATTTGTTCACATTTCTCACTAACGTAAGAAAATTTGATCACATTTCTCATTACCGTAAGAAAATTTTATCACATTTCTCACTAACGTAAGAAAATTTGATCACATTTCTCATTACCGTAAGAAAATTTTATCTCATTTCTCACTAACGTAAGAAAATTTGATCACATTTCTCATTACCGTAAGAAAATTTGATCACATTTCTCACTAATGTAAGAAAATTTGATCACATTTCTCATTACCGTAAGAAAATTTGATCACATTTCTCATTACCGTAAGAAAATTTGATCACATTTCTCATTACCGTAAGAAAATTTCATCACATTTCACATTAACGTAATCTTCTTCATTGGCCCAAGATACGACAACGATGTTATATTATGCATATCCTGTCATTGTTATACAGTGTCCTTTCAAATCCAAACGAACTTCAGTATCTCAAAGATAAATTCACTTTATTTTCAAGCCACGGGCGTCCACTTTACTCTCTGCTAAATGTACTTTACTATCTATTCTAATTCATAGTACTGATTTTTTAGCTCTTCATTTGAAGTACAATCAGCAAGTCTAAGTCCTGATATTACTTACGTCGAGTATCTCATTACACATATTCAAAAAAAGTCTAAAGCAAATATATCTATCTGATAATACCTGATTTCTTCTTCTCCTCATCTTCTACTTATTTGTTTTGTTTTCCTATCATTGCTATGGACTGATATTATATTCTATCTTTTTTTGTCTTTTTCTTCTAATCTTTATTTTATTTTTGTCATTTAATAACCTTAGTGCCATAGTACACATTGTATTGTATAAAATCAACTCTAGTTAGTTGTAAGAAATTGCCGTTTGGCAATAAACTCACCAGTATACATATTATATATACAAGAGATTACAAATAAAATAAATAATCAATAAATAAACGATATTTATATGTCTGCCCAAGAATGTTTTACAATCGTTAAAATATATATTTTTATTGACATTTTCTGTCCCCGAAAGGAGATGGTTTTGAAAGAGAAACGAAGAAAATCTCATCGAATAATGTATTTATAAAAGTGACGAAATGTTAAATGAAAGATATTTCAGTTACCATGGATTATTTTTCTTTGTTTCATTATTTTCATGTTCTTTGTCTGTTTTTCTATATTAAAATCTGTAACTACTCCGAGTACTCTGTTTGGGATCTATAGAGCAGGGTTGGGCAAATTTTTGGAACATCGTGCCAGATTCAGAAATTCAAACAGCGAGCCGCAGAAGTAAAATACAAACTCACATAATAACACTTCATTAATTTTTTTACAAATATGGAGAAATACATCTAGGTATATTTTTCATTAATTTATGTACCTATAATTCATTTTCTAAGAACCGATAGTAACAAGATTGCCGAGCAGTGATAAATTTATGTAATAAAAAATATGAGTACCTACCGGAAAATATTCAGTTTTCTTTTGTGTGTTTCGACTAAGCTAATCAAGCACTGCCGCGCAGCGAGAAAATGTCAGTAATTGTTTTTTATTCGATAGATCAAATAAATAAAATTCGCGAAATTTTTAGTCTTCCCTTATTTTTATTCGATTGCCGTGCTTGATAGTGAAATGATCAAGTTTGAAGTTTTTTCTGGAAAAAAATATGTTTATCCGATTTTTGACACGTAATGCTCGCGGGCCGCAAATTGTCTAGGATATGCCGATACAATATAATACGTCCCGACACATTCAAAAACTGTGTTAGAGAAAATAACTCACTGGGAAGCATCTATGGTCGCCTGAATCACAAGAGTAACAATTATTCCTCTAGAGCAGCGGTCGGCAAAGTGCGGCTCCAGAGCCGCATGCGGCTCTTTAGCTCCTTGAGTGCGGCTCTGGCACAAATATCCACGGACACGAACACGGGTTTCAGGAGTTAAAAAACAGTAGAGCGACCTTAGCATTCGTCAAAAATCCTCTTAATGCTACAATAACCGAGTTGAAATTTTCTCCTTTTGGCATTGGCATTGGTAACTTTGAAATACAATTGCAGGATTTAAAAAACAAGGAAATATGGGCTCTAAATGTCAACGTCTTTGTATTGATTTGGAAATATTGGAGGAGAACAAATGTGATCTTAGTTCACAACACAAGTGGTCTGATTTGAAAGACCTGGAGAAGGAAGACATGATCATTTTCAACGTCTGTAATAGTATTCCTGACTCTTACGATCAGCTGAAAAAACTCGCGTTTGCTGTTCTTTCCCTTTTTGGTTCGACATATTCGGCTCTTTGGCCAATAAGTTTGCCGACCACTGCTCTAGAGTCAACAAGGCCGCTTGCGATCGATGCTTTGTAAGTAATTATATAAAGTGGAATGGATTGTCTCTAGGCGTCTGAAGTACTTAAAAAAACAACTTTTTTCGAAAACAGGCTTATTTCGTTTATCAACACATATATGAACTATCAGCGTCAATGGGATGATCCCGAATCTTTAAACGGCGCTATAAAAAGTTGTTATTATTGTATAAACTATGAACCAAATATCTAAATTTGCTAAAAATTAAAAAGTTTGTGGGTTGACAAAGTGGAAATCCATTTTTAAATCAATGCATAAAATATACACACCACTTTTTCACATATTCGATTTCTTATGACCGTACATTTTTGCCGAGATGACACGGCATTATCAAGGTCTAAAATAAAATTTTGAAAAATTCTATGTACAATTCGATGAACATTTTTGCAGACCGCCATGGCGCAGTTGGTAAACCATTCGGTTTCTGAGCGGGCGACCTGGGTTCGATTCCCAGCAGAGGAGAAATTTATTTTAATCTATTTCTCACGCAAATATTGCTTCTCTGGGCTGGAAATACTGGTTAGTTGGAAAAAATTGCCATACTGCAATAAACTCGCCACTTGCGCAGGGTGCAAGGAAGTGTTCATTATTATTATTATTATTATGTTCTTAATTAGAATTTGATCAATGTTCTAAACGTATTCATAGCTAACTTCCCGTTGTTGTTTGGGATACGTAAAGAATTTCACAGTTTTCCATTATCTTCAGACAACTTCATCTGGGTCACAGAGTAACAACTTCCTAAAGTACAGAGTCAAAAAAGCGGCTTACTGTGACCGATGCTTTGGTGGGAGCGGTCGTATTAAGTGGAATGCACTGCCTCCAGATGTCCAAAGTGCTCAAATTAAGAGCACTTTTACTAAAACAGTTTTGTTTCGCAGAGCAGCACAAAACTGAACTATCAACGCATGGAATGATCTTGATTTTGAAACGGTGCAATTATTATTATTTTTTTATTTATTTCAACAGAATATAATACACAAGAAAAATAATATAACCAAAGATCCCACTAACCATACTAGGTTATCAGTGGGTTTCTATATAAACAAAATAACAAATTAATCAACTAACAATGTAAAAAGTAAACAATGTAAAAACAATATAAAAATAGATACATAAATGAAACCATAGCATATACCTACATAAAATATCTGTGGACGCGGATATGAAATTAGGTATGAAGTAAAAGTGGACTGTATTTTTTGTGGTGCGGGTCATAAGTTGCAACCACTGCAAGGCAAAGGAAGGATATATGGAACACTCACTTGATCCTTAGTCCTCTCCCTTGGTAGGATGATCACACGCGCGCGGTGAGAGCAATTTTATGGCGAGTTTGGAGGAACGGTAAAAAAGGTGGAAGAGATGCGGGATAGATTGATGGCTTGGTCTGACGCAGTCTGAAAGGATACTATTTTTATTGGATGTAGGGCGGGCAATGATTGCAACAATTTTATATGTCACTTCATATAGTAAAAAATGTAACAATTATCCCAATGACATATTGGCGCCAACAATATCTATATAAATATGGAGCACTGTACAAATATGTGTGTGTTATAACCAGATTTAATACAAAATATATATTATAAGTCGATATATATATAATTAAAATTATTATTTTAATTATTACTGCGCTATTTAATAAATCCCACAGTGTCATATAATTAATTACATTCAAAAGTAAAATATATTATTTCGGAGATATTCTGAAAGAAATGTAACTATGTAAGAAATGTACCTGATAGGTTTGAATGTAATTACGTAGTACATATAAATCCAGGGCCGGATAAACGTGTTTTTGCGCCCGTAGCAATATATTTAAAACCGCCCCCCCCAACCCCCACATTTTTTTGGAATTTTACACCAGACAGAAGAGAGAGAAAGAAACAATAATATATGAATGATTGAAAGAGATATGTTAGTTTTGTTCCTAAACAGTGTCGGCGTCTGACACCAAGAAAATATGTAAGTAAGTCGAAAGGGAATCATTGAAATTATATTAGCATTTCAATGCAACGTTTTTAATCTTTTACAAAATGACCGTGTTATAGGTTGATATCGGGTTCCGCATATTGTAAACGACTTATATAAGTTCCATCAACAAGCAAAAAGAGTTCTTAGTGTAATATACCATTAAAGTCACTATAGTATGTAGTATCTGGAATTTCCTTAAAATTCTCTGTTACCATCTAGTTTAAAGTTAACCGTGAGCCGCCCGGGCGATTTTAGTTGTAGGGGTCGCTGGCTTCATTATGTAGATAATTTAACACTAAAGCAAGTAAATTATTACAATTTTTATTGTTGCTTCTTTATGCTTTTATAGGTTTTGTATAATTATGTCTTATTTTTAAAGTTTTTTTATTATTGCTTTTATCTTGGATATTTTAATATGTTTGTGTAAATAATTTATGAACTTCGCATGTTGTGTTCACTTCCAATTGGATATTGACATTATGTAAAATTATTTTGATATACTTTCTTGTATGCGATTGTCAATGTCTGTAAGTGTCCCAAATAAAATAAAATAAAGTAAATTATTTTTGTTTGAGGTTGTGTAGATATATGGTGTATGTTTATCACAATGTTTACGAATAACATATTAATAATAGGCGGAGAAGATATTAACACTATTTAAAAAGGGATTTTAAGCGCCCTTTTTAAGACAACCGCCCTGACTTCTTGTTCCTGCTTGTTCTATGATTTATAAGGCCCTGTATAAATCAATGTAGGTTTGTTTATATGATGTACAAAGAATGCAAATTTATGTACGTAGCTACATACTGACGAAATGATTCAATATTTTATCGTCCAAATCGGTTTTATTCTGCGAACGTTTTCAATGGTCTGAGGGTCATTTCACTGTTGCAAGACTCATTAGATTATTGAAAATGCTCGCAAAGCGAAACCGGAATGGTCGATAAATAATATAAGTTGTATAATTAAGTTAATAAATTACTGTATTAATTCGTGATAACATTATATAATAAGATTTATTGAAACTAGATGGCACCATTTGGGATAATTGAGTTTCCTTTTTATATGCGATATATTAACATGATTTTTTTTTTATAAAAAACGATAGAGCTGTGGTCAACGCTGTACTCCTCACTACGTTTATTGAAATTTAATTATGATCAACGAAATTTTTAATTATGTTTAGCGAAAAAAATGTTTTTTTCTCTTAACACACAAACATTTATATTCTTAAAAAAATGTCGAACGCATTAGGTACTCATAATTCCCTTATGGATAATTATGAGTAAAAAAGTATAAAAATCAGCTTATATTGTAAGGAAATAAGTATTGGCCACAATCCACTTGTTTGATGTGTGAGTAAAAGCAGCGATAATAATATAAACTAGTTGCCATACATTCAAGGAAGTAAAACAAATTCTATATTTACAAATTTCTTAAATACCATGTTTTGATGATATTATCGATAGTCTGTTTACCCATATTACTTGGCTACCGAAAGAACATTCTGTGTACTTAGAATGAAACGTTTCACCGGCTAGGTTGTACTATTCTACGAAGATAATTAAAGTATTCCTCTCTTGCTCTCTTGTATTGAAAACTTTTTTCTCCACCTTCCTTTTGTCGAAAACCAGGCTTTTTCATATTAATATTATGATTGTAAAAGGACATGTGGTGGTCGGTTTTATCTGCCTGCCGAGTGACATATTATTATGATGTAATATGCTCTCGTGTATATTTGCAAAATATGAAAATTGCGATAGTTTATGTAATGTAGTGAAGTGAAAAGTCTATGTAGGTTCTTAGTCACGTAATACAAAATTTGTTACCAGTGTCCGTGCTACGTGAGGTAGCAAAAAGCCATTCATAACAACGTTTCCACGTCAATTATTAACAAGTTTCAGACGTAGTGTTTTTTTTTGTTACAGCCATTTCTGTCCACTGTTGAACGTAGGCCTACCCCATATCTCTCATCTTGCGCCTTCTGCATCCAATAATCAGACATTCTTTTTATATCATCAGACCATCGCGTGGGAGGCCTCCCTCTAATTCTTTTATCTTCGCGGTGTCTCCATTCCACTACCCTTTATGTCCACCTCTGGTCTTGAAGTCACAACAACGCAACGTGTCCCGCAAAAGACCACTAGAGCTTAACCACTCTTTTGATGACGTCTTTTACTCCTGACCTCCTACGTATCTCCTCATTTCTTATTCGGTCCGATCGTTTAATATGTAGCATGGCTCTTTCATGTTTTCTTTGTGCTACGAAGTGTTTCTGCTCCGTATGTTAGTACTGGCAGTACACATTGGTCGTACATTTTGCGTTTAAGCCTTTGCAGAATGTTGCTTTCGAAGAACTTCTTTAAGTTAACATACGCTGCCCACCCAAGACAATTCTACTCTGAAGCTCAGCGGTCTGGTTATCTCTGGAAAGTAAGATGTTGTGGCCGAAATATTTGTATTCATTGACCTCCTCTATGATCTGTTTGTCAATGTCTACAGTACCGCCGAGGATCAGATTTGTCATGATTTTTGTCTTGCTTGCGTTAGTAAGAAGTCCAACTTTTTTGTCTCTTCTACGAGCTCTTGTAGCATAGCGATCGCTTCTTTCAGGTCTTCAGATATTAATACGATGTCATCTGCGAATCTTAAGTTTGACAAATTGATTCTGTCTATCTTAATACCTTTTTCTTCCCTAGTTTCGGGGATATTCTATCTCCCTGTCTCACACCCTTTTCTATTGGGAACTGGTCGGTGGTTTTGTCAAGCTTTACACTGGCTGTTGTATTATCGTATATGTTATGTTAAGCAGTTCCGTATATCTGTGATCTATACGGCATTCGTGTAGGGCTGATAGTATAGCATCTTTGTCAATTATATCAAGTGATTTCTGGAAATCGACAAAAATCAACACTAGGGGTCTATTGTACTCTATTGTTCTTTCGATAAATATCTTTAGGGTCAAAAGATGGTCGTTTGTGCTAAAACCAGAACGGAAGCCAGCCTGCTCGCATGGTTGATTGAAATCCAGCTTATTCGTAGAGAGTATATTATAGTTTATTCTGTGACTTTCGTATGAATAACATTTTGTAGTTATACATTATAATTTTGCCACGTATTGCTATTAATAATAATAATAATAAAAATTTATAAAGCGCCGTTTAGTGATACAAGATCACTCCAAGGGCGCTGTAGTTTATTTGTTGGCTCTACGAAACAAGGCAGTCTTAAGAAGTTTACCGAAGGCGTCAATGCTCTGAGCTCCACGTATGTCAAGAGACAATTTATTCCATTTTAACGCCCCGTTCACACTAAAACTGCGATGATAGTAAGCCGCCTTATTGACTCTGTCCAATTCTTTTAAAGAGTTGGTACTCTGTGATTCAAACGATCTCAGCGTAAGCTGCCTCCCCGATGGAACATTCCTCTGGCACAATTCCTAAATGTAGTGTGGAGCCAAGTCGTTCAGAGCTTTAAACACCATCAGGCATATCTTATAGTCCACTCGTTCTGGACATCTCAACCAGTGCAGTTCGTTAAGAAGAGGTGTTATGTGACATCTTTTGTCGGCTCCATATATCAACCTCGCAGCTGCGTTGAAAACTATTTGTAATCTATCAAGCTGATACTTTGGCAAACCCGCATAAATAGCATTACAGTAATCCAGCCGTGACACCACAAATGCTTTAATAAGCGTTTTAGCTTCGTTTTTGGGTAAGCTCCGGCGGATACATTTCAATTGCCTCAGATGAAAGAAACAAGAGCTAACAGTTTTTGAGATTTGAAAGTCCAGCGATAGTTTGTTGTCCAGGTGGACGCCTAGAAATTTGAAGGTATTTGATGGTGTAAATTCTTCTCCATTGATGTTAATCGGAGTATTTTCAATGAGATGCTGTGTATTGAGAATCAGGAAGACTTCTGCGAGTGTGGCACCAGACAGGACAACGTGCACATACTAAATTTCATGTCCCATGATAGGAGCGACATGAGCGCACCAAGGCACAGTGGTAGGAAACACTCGTGGAATCCGGGAATCTGAATATTGGTGGGACGAATATGAAGTGTTAGAGTATTTTATTGTTTGACTATTTCATAATCATCATAATTATAGGCTTGACATCTCTGAGTGGGTATTAGCTGAATCCAGACGTCTCTTCTATTTTTATCGTCCAGTCTCTGATTTGTAAAATGGATGTATCAGCGCTGACAAGAGTCCATACCAAAGACCTTATATACTAAAGTATATAAGGTCTTTGGTCCATACATAGTATTTTGGCTTTTTTGGTCTTTTGATGAAATAATTCGTTATATTTTTAATATAGGTATAATTCCTATTTCAAAATGTGAAAAACATATGAAAATATTAACGACGACAAACGTCAAAATTACAATGGCGGATAACGGCTAGGGGTTCTGGGCGTGCGTGGGTGTGAAAATACCATGTTTTCGGATTAATTTATGCTGTAAGTCAGTTGCAACTACCCAGTCGTTATACAGCGTTTAAAAGTAAGATTTTTAAATAATCGCTACACGGGCTTTACGCGGTGTATAACTAAAACACTGGTCAATGGGTTTGCAGTCGATTTTTATTAGTAGGTAAGTCTGAAAGACTGTTGTAAAGGTATGTTAAATGACTGGACTGTGAACAGTGAAATTTATAGCATAGGCATATATAAAATAAGAACTGTCACGCAATACAAATTCATTTCAGAAGGGTCGTGAAAAGAACCATAAAAGAACAAGAAGTGAGGCGTATGAAAATAATATCCCAAAGGGAAGGTTAAAATATTTGTTACCTTTTTATAATACTGAACACGTGGGACACAAAAGGTAGGTTACCTAGTGATAAAAATATCTTGGTCTAAGGCCCTCAGTGAGAACGTGGTGAAATATTTTAATTTCACGATGTGGAATCGACTTTACCCACGCGGAAATAATCAAAACTTATTTTATCACTAAGACTTAATAATATGTTGTTCAACAATTTGATATAAAAATATATTTTAAAGAAACGAGCCAGTAACTTTCCACTTGGCATTATTTTATAATGGAAAATATTTGATTTAATGATTTTGTCTATGCAAAATATACTTATTATAGCGTGTTTCAAGGAATGGGCGGCTTGATAAAGAGATCAAAGGAAGTGTTATGGCTGGAAACAGAGTGAATGGAGTTCTAAGACCAGTTATGAATGATCGTAACATATAAAAGGAAGCCATAACGCTACTGGAGTGCCAACATTGACGTATGCAAGTGAAACCTGGACATGGCAGTAGTCGCACAAAAGCAGAATAAATGAAGTTGGAAATGAGATTTAAGAAATGATAAATGAAATTTGAGATCGTTAAGAAGAATTTGTTATAGAAATATGTATGACAGAGTAAGAAATGAAAATGTACGATGTAGAAAAATTTCATTAAAAGAATGAAAGTGAACACATTGAGATGGTTTGGCCACATGGGGAGAATGATTGAGGAATGCCTGATGAAGAAAATATACAGTGCGGAGAAGTCGAAGAAGCTCAAAAAAGGGATGCTACGACCATGTGAACGATATTCTGAAAGACGATAATATGAGAAGCGTGAACAACAGACGAACATGTATGAGACGATGCATGAATGTGGACAAGGCGAGGGATGCATGCCAGGATAGAAAAATGTGGCGTTTGGTTCTCTCTGCCTACCCCGCGAGGGACATGGAGTGATATATATATATATGAAGTATACCTATATAATATTTTTAACATCCGCGCAATATTTTTCGTTTACATTTACGAATAATAAAGTTAATCTGTCAGTTTTATCTCCCTTAAAAAATAATAAAAACTATCTATTTATAATTTTGTAACAAAAGGTTTGTTTTGAAAAGTTTGGGAAAATTTACAGTTTTAACATAACTACCTTCTCGAAGTTTCTCGGAGTTTTAGATATTTTCTCGGAGTTTTAGATATTTTGTCGCAAGAGTTTGGAGAAGTGGTTTCAAATTCATGAATATTTACAATTCTTTGTTTTTATTGTTTAAAAAGTTATATTTCAACAAATGCTGGTTAAGAATACCTTTACGCTTAGTATACATGTGACAAAAATCTAATAATATTTTGTTTGTGAATTGCATGCAACCATATCACATGTCACTCAAATACCTGGCACTACCGCTCCTAATAAAGTATTGTGAACATTCAAATGAAATAATATTAAAAAGGTCACTACTTTACTTGTATAACATTTGTGTAAGACCAGCGTGTAAACATATACATATGAAGGTACCTTCATACTAAGAATAGTTTCACATAATATCGATATAAGCTTCATACGAAAATAGCATAATCCATAAAGTTTCTGTCATTCGCTTAGGTAAATAGGTTACAAAAGAATATTTGAAAGAAGCTCGTGTTTTAAAAGCATTCGAAAACTATTCATAAAAAAACATTTTAAATTTTTGGTACAAACACAGAGATAGAATAATAATACTAAATAATCAAGTAGCTATTTATTAAAAAATATTAAACGGAATTTTAAGTTTTCTAATCATTACTTATTTTTGTGAATGTATTTAAAATCACTGCACGAAATCAAATATTTCATTACAGTTTCGTTAGTTTACAATTATTTCGACTCGCGTGAGCTGGTTGTTTTGTATTTTATAGCTTTATAGGGATAACATGCTCTGTATTCAAATAACAAATGATAATCACCTAATAGTAAATTAATGTAATACAATAATGCAACTTGTTATCACGAGTTGTTATAATCCAAATATAAACTAATAACGTTTGTTCAGCTAAGTCAATATTTAAACGAATGTTTATGTTAAATATATGAACATTCAATTGAAAAAACAAATAGATCAAAAAGTCGAAATCGTTAGGGATACAAAAGAGAAAGGCAATGTGGTTTCACTGGATTCACGAATCCAGGCCCACAAGCACAGGTGACCAGAATACCAGCCAGAATAGACGAGCCGCACGGGCATGCCACCATGTATGCGGGCTTAAGGGGCCTTTTTATAACTCGAGTCACGTTCACCACTCACCCACCAACCTCCGACTGATACTCTAGTCCCGGACAATGCTGCTTTTACCACTATATCCAGAAGTTCTTTTATTTTACCCCTAGGGAGACATAGGTCCTAAAAATAGGAATAGAAAGACTTTATAATTACTCAATAGAATTACTCAGTAGGTGTAATCGAAAAATAGGTTTGCTAATAATCAAAAATAAGTATCTACAATCAAAACATATTTGGCTGTAAATATGCAAGCTTATTTCTTAAATACCCAACATAATTAATTGAGTCTACATCGCTTAAGTACTTACATGAACTGGACAGAAATAACGTTTTTTACTTAGTGAATAATTTATCCTTAAAACAACACATGTTTTAAATCTTAAAAAAAATTGACACAACTTCGCCTTCACTTTATTAATCACTGCTTGAATTCTGTATAATCAAGTGTAACGGTTTAACCTCATAATTTCAGTCAATTTATAATGAATAACGAGCGTAGGTATCAACCTTAATAGACACTTGCAAAATATTTTCTAGAAAAATGTTCATTAATCTTCTTAGTCGAGCGTTTTGAGGCCATAAATTTGTCAATACTTCCGTACCTACATTGAAAGAAAATGTCAGTAATGGATTATAATACAACGAGTAAATTATTTGAAAATTTTAAGTATTCTGAGATAAAAAAAGAGTTAATTTAACTTGTTAAGTTATTTATTGCTTTTTAAATATATTTATATACTTTTTAATTTTATACTATTGAAAATTTATGAAGCAAATATTTATTCCATAATTTTTGCTAGTTTAGTGAGGTAATAATTCCATTTTAATATTTATATTTTTGTTATATTGAATGTCTTATGGAAATAAATAATTAAAAAAAAAGTAATTCAATAATTAATATACCATTTGGATTATCGGTTTCCAATGGTTGTTTCAAATACACTGTTTTCATTAAATATATTTTCAATTTTTTTAAAGAATAAAAAATTCTTTGAACCAAGACAAGTGGATACATTTTTTAAACTAAGAAAATACTCGAGAGGCGAGGTTAACAAAATTGGTCAAGTCAGGGTTCGTACTCAGATCCACTGAACAAGCGCTAGCCGTTCTGCCACCAACGCATCATTAATTTGTTCTTACCTCCCCATTATCCATTCTGCTTATGAGGACTAATAACAGCCATTTTCAAAACTCTTAAAATAAGTATGTACACATAAAGAGCATAAAAAGAGTCCGGAGAACTGTGAAACCTTGCGGATACTGCACTTATTAAAGTGCCAAAGAGAGTTCTTTGTAATGAAACAGCAGGCTCAAATAGAGCGCACGTGTTTTTGGCGAAAGTCTTGAAAGCGTTGAATTTATTCTTCGTGGCTAAAAGTTCCGCATGTCTAATGAGTCCAAAGAAATTCCCTCTAACATCGTTGTAGGGTTCTCATTGGAACGTTGATAATTTAGTGCATGATATGCTCAGAAGTCTGATCAGGATTACAAAGCTCACATGAAGACGAATCGGATAAGTGAATACGAAATAGATAACTTCTTAAACTGCCGTGTTCAGTAAGGAATTTCGTGGTTCAATAATCAGGAAAAATCCACGGAGGTGAAATACGAGTCCATCCGAACTAGGCTTTACTCTCCACTATTCTATAGAAATTAGTGAGGGTAGAGAAAAACCTTTAATTTTAATAACTATGAAATTATGAGAGCACTCACTTGACAACACCAAAGCTAATAGCATCTTGAAATTAACAAGGAATCGCAGTGTTACCAACTGAGCTGAATAAACCGAAATCTACTTAAACATTTAACTTGAACGTAGGCCAAGTATGTACGTGACTCCAATAGTATTTGAATTTGCAAATGTTCTAGTTTTAAGTTGATACCGCCGCCGGTGAACAGGACCAGAATTTTCAAGTAGGTCATTAGAATACTGCCGGAAGATGAGAATGCAGAAGAGTTTTAAATTTTCTTTCTTTCTCTCACGTTTGATGTTAAAACAATGTAAATTAGGTACCCACATAAAAAGAACTAAATACATAGCTTTATACCTACTTAAGTTTGAAGAAATGAAATTTTTATTTCACAGAAAACACAAAGTTTAATAATATCAGAAGCTTTTCAAATTGTTTTAGCAACCTCAATGCAATGTGTAAAGTAACTTAAGTTCTGTAGCTGAATCATAAAAAGTCATTGGCAAGACCGTGTGAATAATATAGCTAGATGACGTTAGAACAAAGGAGATGTGTTTTAAAAAATTTATAAGTTGGTTGAAGTTTCGAACGTTCTAACGGAATGAAGTAATTTATTACAAAATCCAGTAGAGTATAAAAACATTTGTAAGGTACGACAATTTGAAAAACATGTAAATACAGAATATGCTGGTAAGTCATTGGCGTCGTATGTTACTATTTATATTTATTCATTATTTGTATCCTAATATTTTTATAAAATGTATTGTATAAATCATTATATTCACACCCCCCAACTTTATTGGTTTTGTTGTGAATTCTGGATACGTCACTCCACTAGGCCACTGCCATCATACTTACTATTGTTTAGTGCTTATTTCCTGTCAGTTTGAATAGTTTATTTTAATCTATTCCAGCTATAGAAGGTTGTATAAATTGTAAAATATATTTGATAAGTTCATTATATGTAGTAATTTTTTCCTCTTCTTTTTTTTGCCTTTGTTAAATAGCTAATTAAATATATTTTTTTTGCTTACGTTACTGAAACCATAATCTATTTGTAAAATAAAACTAATTTTTAACAACGCAAACGTATTGATAATTTATAAAACAGTTATCTGCTTATATCATCTATAAAGATACTAATAATGAACACTTCCTTGCACCCTGCGAAAGTGGCGAATTTATTGCCGTATGGCGATTTCCTTCAACTAACCAGTGTTTACAGCCCAGAGAAGCAATATTTGCGTGAGAAATGAATTTAAATAAATTTCTCCTCTGCTGGGAATCGAATCCAGGACGCCTGCACAGAAACCGAACGGTTTACCAACTGTGCCACGGCGGTCGGCACCCTGCTACTGTTACCAAAACTACAAATACATACGAAGAACATAATATATGTAGGTATCTAAGAGGAATTGTAATGCTTGATCGATTATGATAATTTCACTATGGGCTGTGCAAGAAATTGAGAGAGATTAACCGAAAACCCTTCTTTATCAATGAGTGAATATTCCTTGAAGGCAAATAATGAACCTACATTATCCTTTCAAATAAAGCATTACAATCAGAACATCATTTTAGATCTACTGTCAAGTGACATACTGTATCTGATCCATGTGGGTAATTTTAATATTTGTAACACGATTAGTTTGAAGTTTTTAAGTCGAAAAAAATAACGTGTCTGAGTTTATTGATACATTCATTCATACCATCACGGCATATCCCACAATGTGGGGTAACCAGAGAAAGGTGTGCGGGTGTGCATTGCCTTAAAAATGGGAGAACAACACATCTATGTATACCCACACACCAGTCTCGTTTCACCAAAAAAGGCACTGCATTCAGAATGGGTGGTGAACCTCATTGCTGAACTACGTGAGATGTTATTGTTGCCTGTTGTATTTTCGATTACCCGGCTCTTACGGGGCACTCGAAAACAATGATTTAAAAGAATGGAAGCTCTATTCTAAGCCGGTGCCTCAAGTGACATTATTTTTATTATTTCTGTGAGGAATAAGTTAATAAAATTAAAAAAAACGTATCCCCCACCTAGGGTTGTCAAAATGGTTTGAATAGGAAAAAAATAAAGTAATTGGAAGAAAAAAAAGTATTTTTCCAATTTTATTTTTTATTGCTTTAAAAACATGTTTTTGTGTGCTTTTAGCACATGCTAACAATTTTTTTCTATCTTTAAATGTTTCAAAGCTTGTTTAACAATCAAAATTTAAATAAATAAACAATTCGTTTATAATCAAATTTATTGACGCTCCATTTCTCTCTTCTCGCCACTTAAGATTCATTACTGATAAATTCTTTCAGTGAAAGCTGAAGTAGCAATGAGTCTAGAAAAAATTGAAGTAGATAAAAGTTAGGTACTTATAGAAAGGTAACTCCGCCTTATTTATTGATTCCGCGTTTTTTGCGCCATATCTGGATTGGACCCTACCAAGTTTTACTAGAACCCAGTAGTAATAATTAAAATATTATTGTTTTTTTTTCAAAAACTCAACAAAAAAAGATTGAAAATAAAGTATTTTTACATACTTTATTTGTATGCAAAAGTATAAAGTATATTAATCAAAAATAAAGAAGCATACGTTTTTATAAAGTATGGTTGGCAACTCTACCCCCACCCCCATGCATCGTAAAAGTAACGTAAAATAATATGGTTCATTTTTTTGTAAAAGAGTATTTTTATCATTATAAATGAACACGCTATTGATGTTTATTTTGTGACCAACACACATAATTAATCAGGCAGTGTCACTGTTTTTAATTAAAATGCAAATGAAATGCAAATCTTCTCAAACAATAACGGTATAATAAGTTACAGAAAGAATAAATACGAAATTTTGCGTGTGTGTAGCTTAATCAAGAAAACAATTTATTATATGAATTTTAACGAGGTGCCTATTATTTCATATGCAAAGTAGGGTTAAATTGATTAATATGAAAAACAAAAGGAAGAAAAAATATGTTATAATCAGAGCTGAGTTGGTGTTAAGAAAAAATATTAAACTTTTTACGAGTAGTATGAATTTCTAGGGCTGTTTTTAGCACGAAATATTAGGTACAAATTGATTTCGAAGCATATAATTTGGATATTTTTTTACATTCTGTGGCTGTGGTTTTATAATCTCAGTTAAAATTTGTCGTTTAAAAAAAAAACTATTGTTAATAAAATAAATTATTATTAAAAATATTAAAACACAATTATTCTTAATTATAAAATATCATTTCAACGACGCGTCGCGACGCTCAAGGTATAGATCTGTAAAATTAACTGGTAATATGTCAAATATTGATTTAACATGCACCCAATAAAAAGTTGCCATATTCTGGATACTTACGTCATCGATCGTCTCTATTAAATGTGTCTTCACCGGGAATCGAACCCGAATCGAATAAGTTTAGTTAAGGGAATGTACGAGGGGGAATATTTGATTGTTTCCAGAACATTAACACTCTTGAAAAAATACGAAGAATAATGATTCAATAATTTGTAATTTTCTTTGATTTTTTTTTGTAATTTTTTTGTTATTTATTTAATTTTGTAAAATGTGCCAAAATTAAAATAAATAAATAAATAAATAAATCACAAGATTGTAATAAATAAAGAGATTTTATTAACAATCTATTGCAAAACTTTACTGTCAAAAGTTTCAAAATGCCATATAAACCTAATCCATATATCCTATCAACGTGACTAAGTTACACCGATTGGAAAGAGTGCAGCATAAATTTTTAAATTACCTTAACTTTCGTTCATACCACAGATTTGCATCTAAATCAGATGTTTTAACAGCCTTCAACATTGAGACATTGGAACTTAGACGTACCGTTACTGACCAAATGACATTATACAAAATTCTAAATTACATAATTGACTCACCCGACATATTAAAATTAATTCCTTTTCATGTCCCGATGCGAAGTGGCAGACGTAACACCCTATTCTACACAGACCGAGTGCGTACCACTACAGGGCAGAACGCATTCATTGTGCGGGCTTGCAATAGTTACAACAATAACTTTGCAGGCCTGGACGTGTTTGATAGTAGCCAACTGCGATACAAAATTGAACTATATAAAAGGTTGCATTCGCCTACAACGATAGTTGAATGAATATGAATAAATATGTTTACTTCATTCCTTATACCCATCCTATTATCATGCACACCCTTCTTATACTTATTACAATATATGAAATGCTTTTTTTATTCAATTTTTTGTAACTGTCATTTTTCTGAACTTTCTGGGATTGGTATGTAATTGGTCTCATTTCTGTAAATCGTTTGTGTATTGTAAGTGTTAACATGACTGTTTACTAATCCAAATAAATAAATAAATAAATGAATAAACACCTCAATTTCAAATAAAATCCCTCAAATATGTTAAACAGTGTGTTTCTAGAAAAAATAGTTTGTCTTTTCAACATTTCTCTAGTGAATGTTCGTCACACAGTTTTAAATTTCAGCCTAAATTCCCATAAATAAATGATTAAAAATATCCTTTTTTACAGCATTTTTGTTAAATTAATCCATAACCATGTGTCGTAGAGAAATGAATATTTTATACGCTTAAAGAGTGCATAAAATCAAAGTGAATGACCGATAAAGTTTTTTCATTTCAACTAAGGTTTGTTCTTAAAATGCAAAAAATCAACAAATTTGGGGTTTCCGATCATTTAAATCACGTATAAACCTTTTTCAACGCACGCGATATTTACCCTTACTAACGCGTAACTTCATAGTGCATAAGGCGGTTTTAATATATCATGTTTTCAGTCACTAAGTTTAGCGTTATATGTCCTCTTAAATTTTAGAAAACAATGCAGACTATCTATGATTATTTATATATTGTTTTTATTTTCTTTCATACATATGTGCATGAGCACATTGTTTTTATGTTTTTTTGAATCTGTATCTATTAATTATGTTGACATAAGAAATGTATATTTATAAGTACCTAATGGGTATACCCACATGCAGGCAAAGATGCGTTGTGGGATTTTTGTGTGTATGGTTTCCTTATTATGGTTTTTTTTTGTAATAATTTTGTACCAATATTAAAATTAAATTATAAAAAAAATGTATACAATTTTTTTTTAGCTAAATATGAGCTAAAATTTTCATACATTTTATTCATTTAAGAATTGTGTGAGTCATTTTCTCTCGGAAATCTCTTTACGTGGAATATTAATATCAACCACCTTTCGACCTTCGATTGGTCATGTTAAACGAAATTGATAATTTAGACTCTGCTACTGATTACTTTTACACCATATTATATAATACAATTTCACATTTTGTTCCCACTTTAGCAATAAAAAATAACAAATATCCATCGTGGTATTCTCCCGCTCTTATAAGAATTGTTAAAGAAAAACATAAAATGCATAGAAAGTGGAAAAAGCATGGTAGTTATTTAGATTATGCTGAATTTTCGTTACTGCGGACTAGACAAAAAAAAATTCAAGATGAATATTTCAAACAATATGTTTATTCTATGGAATATAACATACAAATCAATAGCAAAAAACTTTGGACGTTTACTAAAAATTTGAAAAAAAATTCAGGAATACCTCAAACTATGCACTTAAAAAATAAATCATGTACAGGCGGTGATGAGATAAGTCAGCTATTTAGTGAACATTTTCAAACTACATATGATAACTGTATCTCTATTCTACCAACCTCCACTAAATGACCTATCAGTTTCTCTTTCTGAAGTATTAGATGGTGTCACTATTACAAATTCTGTAGTTTTAAAATATTTACGTGAACTAGATGTCAGGAAGGGAGCGGGTAACGATAATATACCACAAATTTTCATTAAACGTTGTGCAGATACGCTTTCTATCCCACTTAATATTTTATTTAATAGATGCATTTCCGAAGGGATATTTCCCAAAAATTCAAAGAAGCTCTTATCATACCTATTCACAAATCTGGCCCAAAAAGTAATATTCAAAATTATCGTCCAATATCCATTCTACCGGTGTTTAGTAAAGTCATCGAACGTATTGCATATGACCAAATTTATCACACGGTTAAACTAAATATCCAAAATCATCAACACGGTTTCCTACGTCGTCGCTCTGTCCTTTCAAATCTTATTACACTTAACGAGTACGTCACAAGTAACATGGATAAAAGACGCCAAGTGGACGTGATTTATACTGATTATGCTAAAGCATTTGACAGAGTAAACCATGACATACTGCTATCAAAATTACATAACCTAGGCATACATGGAGACTTGTTCAGGTGGTTTACATCATACGTTCGGAATAGAATGCAGTCAGTGATGGTCGAAGGATTTAAATCAAGCTTCTTTGTTCCTCCTTCAGGTGTCCCCCAAGGATCTCACCTAGGTCCTCTCTTATTTAACATCTACACGTACGACATTCACCAATGTTTTACTCATTCGTCGTATCTCGCATTTGCTGATGACATGAAGGTATACTACGCAATTAACTCCATAATTGACTGCTACAAATTTCAAGAAGACCTTGACAGATTATACTCTTACTGTACATTAAATAAATTAAAGCTGAACATATTGAAATGCAATAAAATAACATTTACCCACAACATAAACAAGATAAACTTCACGTATACCTTTAATGACTCGAACATCAATGAAGTCAATTATATAAGAGACCTGGGTGTGATACTTGATTCTAAGTTAAATTACATTGAAAACATTAATAATATAATTAGCAAAGCAAATAAGATGTTGGGATTTATTATCCGCATAAGCAGGCCTTTCAGAAATATTAACACTTATTATACTTTGTACACCACCTATATACGCCCCCACCTTGAGTTTTATACACAAATTTGGTCCCCTTTATATGTAACACATATCACTAGAATTGAAAGAGTACAACATAAATTCATTAACTACCTAAATCATAAATTTCATTTAAATTTTACTGACTTTAGGGAATCATTAAAATATCACAGACTCGACACTCTCGAATCTAGAAGAGTCTTGCACGACAAATCGCTGCTGCATAAAATTCTGAACGGTGCCATCGACTCACCTGAGCTTGTTAACCTAGTGGGTATCCATGTTCCAGGTACAATGGTTCGCCGATCTGAACTTTTACATGTTCCGGTATGTAGATCAAATATCAGAAAGAATGCTACAATTCCACGCGTATGTGATTCTCATAACACGTTGTTCTCAACCGGGGTGGACATCTTCAATGTGAAATATGATAAGTTTCGTCGCGAGATATTGAAGGTGATATGCTCCTAATTTTCCTCCCTCGTACCCTCCTATCCATCCCAAACAAATTGTATATGTGCATGTGTGTGTGTGTGTGTGTCTGTGTGGGTGTGTGTGCATATGTATGCGTGTGCGTGTGTGTGTGTGTGTGTGTGTGTGTGTGTGTGTGTGTGTGTGTGTGTGTGTGTGTGTGTGTGTGTGTGTGTGTGTGTGTGTGTGTGTGTGTGTGTGTGTGTGTGTGTGTGTGTGTGTGTGTGTGTGTGTGTGTGTGTGTGTGTGTGTGTGTGTGTGTGTGTGTGTGTGTGTGTGTGTGTGTGTGTGTGTGTGTGTGTGTGTGTGTGTGCGTGCGTGTAACATGAGTTGTTTACAGTATTTTCTTGTTATCGATGGAAAGCTTGTTATTGGCTCTGAATTCTATGTTAAAATTTGTATTATAAAAAATGTAAATGAGCTGTTGGCTTCCCAAATAAATAAATAAATAAATATTATCAATAAATTCACATCAATTTTTCTTATTCCCTTAAACGGTAGGTAACCATAAATCACCACAATAAGCAATAATCAATACGTTTTAGAAATAAAAAAAATGTTGATCAAACCCACCGGATCAACAAATTGTTAACAAAGAAAAATTATTACGAGGCATTTTTTTTACAACGATTTATTCCAAAAATGTTGTTGTATTGTAAAAATAAATTTATGTCCTAGGGCGTTATTCTTCGTATAAAGGGCTGCCTGCGCGTGCCTTTGTAAATAAACCGGACCCTATATATACCAGATGCGAAATAACGAAACTTTTGATATATAATATAATATTATATCTCAAAGAAAACGAATTTTCTCAGGTATTGTTGAACGTCCGTAGGTTTACCTCAACCGCTTCACACGATTTTCGCTTTTATTTTATATTTGACGTAAAGGCTGAATGGGTTTGTATTCTGTACAACGCCAACGCCGAAAGAAAATCAAACAGTTTCAAGAAATCGAATCGTTACTTGAAATATTTTTTTGGTTTATATAAAATAAAATTTTATTTTTATTTAATTTATTATTTATTTTATATTTGGGAAGCAAACAGCTCATTTACAGTTTTGATTTTACATTTTATCTACATGACATAGTCAGAGCCAATAAAAGCATTCTATCAATAATAAGTTAACAACAATAACAAAAGACAGTTCATACAAAGAAATCAACAAACAAAGAGAAAAAAAAATAATTAAGAAAATTAAAATTAGGTATGGGACTGATAAGCGATAAGGAGGGATGGGAGGGGGGGGGGGAACCTGTTGGTGCCTTGAGTGCCTGTTCCTGGTTCTTCAATAATATTTCAACTTCGTCTCTATTGAGATGTTAAACATTTTATCAAAATAAAATATTGTTTGACTCCCGACATGGAAAAAATCCGATGATTGCGTATATGCAATTAAAAAAATATTTGATGAATTGAATCTATTTTATTTTTGATGAAGATCTCCCACAAGATAACAATTAAAAACCTTTTTTTTAACTGGTGTACTGATTGATTGACAAGATACTGATGATGATTTTGTTGCATTGTATCGAATCTTTTTTTTATTTAATTGTTTTAAAAATATTGTTGAATAGTCTCTTATCTATTTTTTATTCTATTTTTGTTGATTTTTATCAAATCTATTCGCTATGAATTGAATCTATTTTAGAATGGTCGTGGTGCAAACCTAGTTTTAAGAATATAAATGTCTGAACCTCTCGTAAACTTAATGGTTGGCGGACTATCAGACCTTTCTCATCCCATTTCCTTGTCGTTCTACCATCCAGCCTTATCACATTCTTCGCACCTTTAGACGCATCAATATATTATTTCCTTTGGGGATTCCTATAGGTAGGCCAATATACCTTTCTTGCCAAAATATCGTACTTTGAAAATACGAAACTAGACCTAAACCTCATATTTGTTAGAGTTATTTTATCAGCAATCTTGAAATTGGTTATCTGATTAGTGCTCCAAACAAGTTGTAGATATTTAGTATTCGTTTTAAATACAATGTTCAAGAAGCTATTTTATTTTTAATTACACCACCCATTCTGAATGTTGCCTTTTTAGGTGAGACGAGACTGGAGTGTTTAGGATACACGCATGTGTCGTGCTTCCTTTTATAATGTAATACACACCTGTCGATGGTTACTCCACACTGTTGAGTATTCCGTGTTTGTATGTTTATTTATTCATTTTTATTTAAGTACTTTTCATCGCGCAATATTTACAATAACAACAATAAGTAGATTACTGCTGCCCAACTAGGATATCCTGTTCTAGGGCTAGCAGCTTACGATTTTTAGTGACAATATAAGCAATTATGAACTTGGTGACTGTTCCCGATCCACTTTAAATAGGCACACAATCTTAGTATTCTGCACTCACAATCATCACCTCAACAAACATATGGGCTCACACAAAATAGATTAACCAGGTCCTAATGTCCGCCATAGTACCGTCATCAATCCAATCTCTAACGCGATTTTCAATTTAGAACCATAGAAAAGAGACTAGTTAACTACGTTGGCGTAGTTAATATGAATCACATGCTTCCCAAATCAAATCAAATGTTTTTTATGTGTTACTCAAGGAGCATCGCAAACACAATACGGCATAGTTACAAATGTTGTTAATAATTTAATTACGAATTATTTAAGTGGTTATTGTTGAATACTAATTTTTGATGTTAGTTCTGTCCGCCCATAATTTATGATATATTTTTTAATATTTATTTTGAATATTCTTTGTGATATTATTTCTTTAACGGAGGAAGGTAAACTGTTGTAGAGTCGAGGAGCAATAAATGAAAAATTTATTTGATCAAAAAATGTTTTCATGTGTGGAATTGTGTAATTGAGGTTTGTACTTGTTCGTGTATTTATAGATTGTTTGTACATAATTTCGAGAAATAACAAATTTATGCTGGTGTAAGTACCTTGTACTTGCTTGGCTTGACACTATACCTACTGTATTCAAGAAATCTATTAAAAAATTTGGCAATTGGAAAACATTTTACATTGAGATCATCTGGATCACCAGAGAAACAAAATTCTTCAAAGGAATCAAGAGAATTAGTAAAGCGGTTTACCATGATTCTGTTCTGTGTAGTTGATATTCGACATAATCAGTATCCATGCCGTTTCAGAAATAAAATCATTTTGCAGTACACATCGAATAACGATGTAAATAACATACATAAACAGTATACCAATAAGTTATATTACATGTGTTGTACTTCAGCAAATACATATTATTTTTGTTTCAAAAAAATTTAAGTAAGTAAACTTTGTGTATGTTGGCGCAGATGACAGATACTTCCTTTTTGTACCTATCCTCATCTTCCTGACATACCTAAAATCACCATACCTACATCCATACCTGAACGTGGCAACAACAATCTCGCCTCTGTTCGCGCGCGGGCCAACCACGTTCTCCAGTCTCTCGAGAATACGCGTCTTTGCACCATCTCGTGTTACACAAGCGCCGTGCGCCATACATATAAAAACAGTAAATTACGTTCGCGGCTTTCGCACGTATATTACAGACAAAATTGTGAACATAGTTTTATTGAATCAGTGACGAGAAGGAAGGACAAACGCGACAGAGGAAAAGAAGAAACCAGCTGGCACAGTAAGTCCACTCCTTTTCATTTTCCGTCTAGTCCAATCTGTTCTTTGCCGATATCGCACATAAATTATTTTGGTCCTTTCGAGCGGATCAGTAATTCGCAATTACTGACTGTATAAATTGAAGTAATTAGTTCGTGATTTCACACAATTATTTTCATTTATATTTATGTTCACAATAGTTGTCTATAAAATAGATTATTTATATAAAAATAATCATCTTTTATATGTTCTACGTGTATATTATACGTAGATTATATCTAAACATATTTTTCTGTATACCTACAATATATTGTAATTTTGTAAATTTAAATATAAAATGTCCGACAAAAAGTTATTGTCGTTACAAGCTAAACGCGATCGAATTATATCACGATTACAAATAACATATGATTTATTAAAAGATAACTCTAAAAAAGATATATTTTTATCGCGTTGTACCAAATTGTTGGATTGGTATAATGAATTCGAATCATTGCAAGAAGACATGCATGAGATTCTTTTATCTTTAGAAAATAAACATAATGAAATTAGTCAGTTAAATGCCATATCCACGCAAACTGATCAATTATATTTTGAAATCCTATGTAAACAAAAATCCTTTCAGTCAGATATATGTGAAACATCCAAAGTTACAAATATACATAATATAAGACCGCCGATTATTAATCTACCTACATTTAACGGTATCGATATTAAGTCTTGGTCATATTTCTATTCTATGTTTAAAAGTGTTATCCACGATGTACCTACATACTCAAATATCGAAAAATTTCATTACCTATTGTCTGTTGTATCTGGGCCGGCGCTAGGTATTATTAAATCTTTGCCTTTAATAGATGAAAATTATCACATCGCGTGGGACATATTAGTAAATCAGTATCAAAATTCGCGAATATTATTTGCTCATTATGTCGACGAGATTCTGAATATTCGCACTCTGCAATCTGAATCCGCTTCCGGAATTTCTAAAATTTTAAATACTTTTCAAGAGAATATTCAAGCTCTGGAAAGTATGAAAATTGAAAATTTATTTGATAAGTTTATCGCGCACATGGTGATAAAGAATTTAGACGTAACCACTCGTCGCACTATTGAGTCGAAGCTCAAAATTGAAGAAATTCCTAGTTCAGAAACTGTCTATTCTTTTCTTAGAAATCATTGTCGCACTCTAGAAATTGTAACGCCAAATGTTAGTAAAGAGAAAAAAGGTCATATTAAAACATTATTATCATCAAACAATCCCCATTTTTCAAAATGCCCTTTGTGTAGTGGAGCACATTTTCTATATAAGTGTGCTCAATTTATGGAAATGTCTCCGTATCAACGCAAAGAAAAAATACAGAGTCTTAATCGTTGTACTAATTGTTTCAAACAACATGCTTATAAAAACTGCAATTCAAAATATACATGTCGAACATGTAATAAACGCCATCATACTTTATTACATTTTGAATTTACGCCCTCTAATGATTCGACGCATCAAGGCACCGGCGCGGGCGTCAGTGCGCCGGCTACGGCCCTGAACGCTAGGGCCGCCGACCGTTATAATATGTACTCGTCTCGAGCCAATTCAGTTTTATTAGGGACGGCGCGGATCCAAATAAAAAATAATAATAATATTTTTGAATGTATACGCGTTGTTATCGATAGCGGTTCCCAAATTTCTGTGATTACATTGGAATGTGTACGACGTTTAAAATTAAAAATTAACAAATGCAACATACCTCTAAACGGTTTAGGAAATTCAATAATAAATAATTGTTTAGGTATAACAACCTGTTTTATTAAACCGAAAAATAAAACAGGACCAATGCTCAAATGCACCGCTATTGTGATAAAAGAAATTACGTCACATCTTCCTGCATGTAACCTTTCTTCGAAAATAATATCACAATTTCAAAATTTATATTTAGCCGATGAGTTTTATCACAAACCAGGTCCAATCGATATGTTATTAGGCGCTGATATGTACCTAGATATAATAAATAGTAATAATCACGAAATTATTCGTGGCACCCCTGGTGCAATCAATAGTATATTTGGTTACATAATAACGGGACGAATTGAAATGAAACAACATGAAATTTCTTCTTCATTTTTAATTGAAACAAATACCTCTTTATGTGACATGATAAAACAATTTTGGGAAGTCGAAGAAACACCTTCGTATTCGAATTTAAATACGGATGATAATTTAGCTGAAAACATTTTTGCGTCAAAACATTATCGCGAGAATGACGGGCGATATGTAGTACCGATGTTATTGAAAACAGAAAATATACCTATCAACAATTCCTTTCAACTCGCAGACACACGATTAAGGAAATTACAATTTCGTTTTCAAAAAAATCAAGATTTAGCAAATACCTACGGAAAATTTATACAGGAATATGAAAGTTTAGGACACATGAAACGCGTTCCTATTAATTCTGAATCTTTTTTCTTGCCCCATCACTGCGTTTTTAATCCTTCTAGCGATACAACGAAGGTCAGGGTAGTTTTCGATGGATCAAGTAAAACCGAACCTGATAATATTTGTCTGAATGACTTGCTTCTTAGTGGTCCAAAACTGCAAACAGAAATTCCGTGCATGATGCTAAATTTTCGATTTCATAAATATGTTTTCACTGCAGATATTTGTAAAATGTATCGACAAATATTAATATTACCATCCGACCGTAAATTTCAACATATTCTTTGGAGACAATCTCCTGATAGCCCACTCATTGATTTCGAGTTACAAACCATCACATATGGATTGTCGAGTTCCCCTTTCTTAGCAATCCGAACTTTACGACAACTGGCCATGGATGAAAATTCAAAATATCCGGAGGCTGCACGGGCACTTGTGGAAGACTTTTACGTCGACGACTTAGCCACAGGCGCTGAAACCCTCGAGTCAGCCTGTCAACTTAAAAATGATATAACTGCACTGTTAAAACTTGGACAATTAGAGCTAAGTAAATGGCAGTCAAATTCGCCTTCACTATTGAAGCAAGATTTTATCGGAACTTCTGAATCAAGATCGTTTGATAATACTGAAACCGACAAAATTGTTAAGTTATTAGGCATTCAGTGGCTCCCCCAAACTGATAACTTTACCTATGATATAAAAATTATACCTACTGAGAGCTGTACAAAAAGAAATATTTTGTCAATTGTGGCTCGACTGTTTGATCCATTGGGCTGGATTACCCCTGTACTCTTTTTCGCAAAGTGCTTGATGCAAGAGTTGTGGAAACTGAGGGCCGATTGGGACGATCCTGTTCCATCCGATATTCAGAATAGGTGGGATACATTTGTTGGCCAACTGTCACTTCTTCGTACCTTAAAAATACCTAGATATTATAATACATTAAGCACCAGTCGCTTGATCCTCGTAGGATTTTGCGATGCGTCACAACTAGGTTACGCGGCCGTCGCTTACTTAGTAAATTTAAATACAAATACTACTCATCTTATGATGGGAAAATCGAAGGTAGCCCCCTTAAAAACACTGTCTATTCCACGATTAGAATTGTGCGGTGCTGTACTTCTAACCAAACTTATTAAATACATTATGTCATCCGTTAAATTTTCTCAACAGATAGAAAACGTTTTTCTTTTTACGGATTCGACTATTGTGCTAGCGTGGATTAAAACTCCGCCATATTCATTAAAAACATTTGTCGCAAACAGGGTTGTCCAAATTCTGGACAATGTACCCACTGCTATTTGGAAACATGTTATCTCGGAAGAAAATTGCGCCGATTGCGGATCTAGAGGCCTTCTTCCAAAAGACATTGTTTCACACCCCTTGTGGTTTTCAGGACCTTCTTGGCTTCATAAGCACAAGAATGACTGGCCGTGTTCAGTCAATATCGAACTTGAAAATATACCTGATATTAAATCAGTAAATACGAAAACTTTGATATCTCAATTAGTACCGAATTCTATGTTATGCAAATATTCGTCTTTAAATAAATTACAACGCGTTATTGCTTGGATATTACGATTCGTTAATCGATGTAGAAAAATCAATATAATTAAGCAAAATCAATTATCTCTTACTACATTCGAATTAAATGCTGCACTTACAAAAATTATCTGTATTGAGCAAGATACATATTTTCTTGATGAAAAAAATAAATTAAAAAACGGAATCCCATGCTCACGTCATATTCAAATTTTAAAGCCATTTTTGGATTCATGCGGAATCCTCAGGGTGGGTGGAAGATTACAATATTCAAAATTACCATATGATAGTAAATTTCCTATTTTACTTCCGAAAACATGTCATTTAGCATATCTCATAATAGATTACTATCATAAAATATATCTTCACGCCGGACCGCGAAGTCTTCAATCCATGATATCGCGAAAATATTGGATCTTGGGAGCACGAAACAAAATTCGTTCTCAACTTTCTAAATGTATTATATGCCATAAATTAAAAGCGACTGCGTTTCCCCCACTCATGGGTGACCTACCACCCAGTCGTGTCCAGCAAAGTCGTCCTTTTGCAAAAGTAGGTGTCGATTTTGGGGGTCCTTTCCTTTTGAAAGACCATAAGCGACGCGGAGCGAAATCTTCAAAAGCGTATTTATGTTTATTTGTTTGTTTATCCACCAAGGCATTACATTTAGAAGTAGTATCTGACTTATCGTCTGAAGCATTTTTAGCGGCACTCAATAGATTCACAGACCGCCGTGGTTTGTGTTCGGAAATTATTAGTGACAATGGTACGAATTTCGTTGGTGCGAATCGTCACTTGAGGGATGTACATAAGTTTTTCACAACCTCACCACAGCGTGAGAAAATTTATGATACGCTTTCAGAACGGGGTATCATTTGGTCTTTTTCTCCTCCATCATCACCACATTTTGGAGGTATTTTCGAAGCAGGAATAAAATCTGTAAAATATCATTTAAAACGGGTCATGGGTGAAATTCAATTAACTTACGAGGAATTCGCTACGCTGTTGACTAGAATCGAAGCTATTCTTAATTCCAGACCTTTATGTCAAATAAGTACTGACCCTGAGGAGGTCGATGCACTTACCCCAGGTCACTTCCTGATTGGTGGGAATTTAATGTCTGTCCCAGATTATGATTGGTCTGAATCTCCTTCAAATAGGCTTAGTCGTTGGCAACATCTCCAGAAGATGTCTCAACACTTCTGGAAACGCTGGCACAACGAATACCTCAATACCTTACAACAGAGATCAAAATGGTCAAGGTCTACTCCAAACCTTAAAGTAGGACAGTTAGTACTTATAAAGGATGAACGTCTTCCTCCTTTAAAATGGGTTTTAGGAAGAATAACACATGTCCATCCTGGAAAGGATAACGTCGTTAGGGTTGCTACTGTTAAAACCCAAAGCGGTACTTTTGTTCGTCCTGCATTAAAATTATGTCCATTACCGATCGAATAGGTAAACATAATGTATTTTTATTTATTTATTTTTTTTTTTTTAATTTTTTACGACCAGTTAGCGTCTTTATTTTCTTTGTTTAACATGTTGCGCCTTCGCTTTATTTAATTTTATTTTTTTTCTTTGTAAGACCATGTTGCGTCTTCGCTTTATTTGTTTTTTAAGACCATGTTGCGTCTTCGCCTTATTTGTTTTTTTTTTTTTAAGACCATGTTGCGTCTTCGCTTTATTTGTGTTTTAAGACCTAGTTGCGTCTTCATATGTAATTTGTATTATTGAATAAAAATTTGTTTTGTGTACTTATATATAAATATACTCATATTATGTATACAGACAACTTACGTGAACATGAATATAGGATAAAATATTGTGTTTGCTTTTCTTTTCTTTTTCACTTTTAATTTGCAGACCAAATTAGGTGGGCGGTATGTTGGCGCAGATGACAGATACTTCCTTTTTGTACCTATCCTCATCTTCCTGACATACCTAAAATCACCATACCTACATCCATACCTGAACGTGGCAACAACAATCTCGCCTCTGTTCGCGCGCGGGCCAACCACGTTCTCCAGTCTCTCGAGAATACGCGTCTTTGCACCATCTCGTGTTACACAAGCGCCGTGCGCCATACATATAAAAACAGTAAATTACGTTCGCGGCTTTCGCACGTATATTACAGACAAAATTGTGAACATAGTTTTATTGAATCAGTGACGAGAAGGAAGGACAAACGCGACAGAGGAAAAGAAGAAACCAGCTGGCACAGTAAGTCCACTCCTTTTCATTTTCCGTCTAGTCCAATCTGTTCTTTGCCGATATCGCACAGTGTACTTAGTACTACCTACTTAGTAAAATTATTTTAATAATTATTCAGTTATATTAATTGAAGGGTTTTTTGTTTGAGAGATTTGTTTTTAAATGTTTTTGTTTAAGAGAATATAAAATCAGCTTTAAAGAAACTCTTTGAAACAACGTTTATAAAATACATCATTTACAAGCAAATAAAGAATATGATTAAGAGTCTTTTCTAACATTGAACAAAACAAAAACTTTAAAGGACATTACCTTGTTATTTAAAATGGGATGTTTGTTATTGTTCATAAAGATTATTGTAGGAATATTTGATTGTATTTTATTTAATTACAAAACAAAAGAATTCGTTTGTATATTTTAATTACATGCTATTTTCTGGAGACTTGTGATATTTATCGTCTCACAGATCCAGACTGAAAACACAATTGAAAATTGTGTCTCCACCAGGAATCAAACTTTTGGTTCAGCAGTAAGATATCCAACCAACTGCGCCACAAAAGCCGACTTATAGTATTTTTTTTTCGAAAATATTGTTTTACTCACAGTTTAGTGAAACAATAAAGTGGCTTAAAAATAAAGACCAATGAGTTCAATTCTGGAGACGAATAAAAACAAAAATGAGTTATTTAAAACAAAAATGTGTTCACCAGAACTGTCATTTTATTTCTTTTGTCTTTTTGATACCCGTTTTTACTCCTCACTAACTCAAAGGGAAATAGTGGGGAGTTATGATTTCGCAATTTTTAAGAGATTTTTTTGTGGCAGATTATCATCTGTATCATGCTGAGATTGTATTCTGAAAGTTTGATCACAATGTATCTGTGTGCGTGTGCTATGTGCTATATATAGTGTGCTATGTACGGCGTGTTCATTTTACTTTATCGATTATAGACTAAATTCGATTCTATTCAAATTTTGCAAATTTGTATATCTAATTCTCACTTAGACTCCATTCTGATATCTGAATAGTGCTTCTCAATTTTTTTAACTATCATATATTTGAAAGTGACCCCAAGCTCAGGAAATTTAAAATTTGTAATTTTTATTTTCAAATTAATAAACAGGCACATTACGTTTATAAAATGGCATTGAAGAGTTATCAAGTTTTCATAACAATAAAAAACAATAATTCATCAAACTCATTTCATGAAAATGCTAAATATTTTCCATACATCATCTTACATTCTGGGATATACTGTGATGGTATGTATGACTCATGAAGTAATGAATTTACTTGACTTATGTTAGTAGCGGAGAATTCACCACAACCCACTCTTTTCATTATTGATATTGTGAAAATTATATTACCTCACGTATGTCGATTTTCCCATCTTGATTGTCATCGTAAGCTTCCATGAAACATGCCTTCAACTCAGCCAGCATAGCATCAGACACGGCCTGGAATAAGAAAAAACGTAAAAACTTTTATGGTGTATTCATTAAAGTCATGTACGTAGATGTGTAGGTAGGTATAATAAGTTGAAAGGAAACAAAGTTCCGAATGCAGAGTCCTACCTAAATACTAAATTCTAAATACTAACCATGTTTTCATTGCATATTCGCTCACATAAGTTAGGAGATCACGTGGCTTCCTAACTGGAGGATGCTACGATATTACTTATGACTTTGGAAAATATGTATTTGGTAATTTTGTCAAATCAAATACCAGAGTATTAAGCGATCTATACGAGATGCCGAAAATTCGCTGGAATTTCAGAAAAATCATGATATCGAGCTGTCAGTGTGAAGTGTGAAGTTGGTTACATATGTTTGTGTTGTTATAGCAAAAAAAAAACATTTTAAACTTCAAACGTCAGAAACGAAAAAGATGCCTTTCTAAGCCCATAGAAAGCTATCTATCTCTTTTCTTCATACACAATAATGTGAAATTCTACGCCATCGCCCTTAAGTTTGGCGTAGTATTTAGTATTTAGTTAGTGTTGTCTCTGCTACGAAATTGCTAACTTAAGAATACTAAATACTCCAGTGAGGTTAGGAGTTAGTATTAAGGTACCCAAGGCTGTGCATTCGGGTCATAGTGTACCGTTAGTGCTGATTAAAAATGTATAACACCCTTAAATACATTATTACTATACACAAAACACGTGCTCATCGTACACCGTACTTGCGATCTGGCTTTAATACAAAACTACATACTCCACATATTAAAGACCTTCATTAAATAATATTACCATCATATATTACATCTTAGTTAATCTAGTTTGAAGGATGTGGATCCGACCTTATTTCTCTAGGAAAACTTTTAATATCATCGTGTTCAGACTGCTGTGCCACTTAGTTTAAACTTAAGCAATCTTCTTTCAATATACATAATATGACTGTACGGTTTCAATAGTCATTTCACTCTTAACTTCCTCGATTACTATGCAGACATTCCATCTCAGAATCGATTCCAGTAGATGTATACATATTTGATTTTAAAATTAGTTGCATGTAACAAATGAGATCCAACTGTCGATGTATAGTTAAAATTTATTTAGTATGGAGGTCAGTCCTCTTTTCCTACCCGGAATATGAAAACAGCATGATGGTTCTGTATGTATGTTTGGAGACTAAGTACCTATCAAACTATTAAGTCTTCTAACATAATATTGTGTATAGGCGACTGCCATACAAATTGTATGAAGCAATGTCGTCACTAAATACAATGTTAATATTCTGTAAAATTAAATTATCTAGTTAGGGTGTTTCGGCTTTTTTCGATATTTTTAAAAAACTCGTAAATTTATCATAAAAAAATATATTTTTCTTAATAAAAAATGTTTGAGAAACCCTGGAATATTTTTGAAAAAACCAATTTGAGATTTTGTATTTGTCTATGTTTTTACACATTTTCAGCGTTTTATCTCTTTTATGGTTTCTGAGATATATGGAAAAATAAACCAAAAATTCAAAAGTTGATAAACCCTTACTGAAACAAAAAGTTTTGTAGGCCTATAACTGTTTATATATTCTGAAATGTTGGGCTCTGTAAATTGAGCGGATCAAAAGTTATAAGGGGGGGGACACACAGACACACACAGAAACACGAAATGTTCTACTCCGAATTCTGAGTAAATCCGTATATGGAACATATATGCTGCGAAGCCTCTAAATTGGTGTTTTATGACTTCAAAGTTGGAAAAGCCGTGAAAAAAGTAGACCCAGCATACAATTCCTTCATACACGCGTTTTGGATTTAAACTGTCTCTTCCTTCAAAAGAATTTCATTCTCTTGAACGAATCGACTGTTGGATTAATGGCGTTTTTAAAGAAAAAACAAAACACTATTTATTGATTGTATTTATTTAGGTACATCAAATGCACAATGGCGGGTGTATTTGACACGAGATTAAATTGATAATAATAATCAATAAATAATAAATTGGGATGATTTTTATAGCACCGTTTTGTGAAAACCTCACCTCAAGGGCGCTTTGAATATATTACAGGATTTTGTAAGACTCGCGGAAGAAGTGATTTTTCAGGTGTTGCCTGAATAGTGCATGCTAAGTTGTCAAATCGCTTCAGTTCAGATGGTAGTTTATTCCATGAGGCTGGTCCAGCCACAGCAAAAGCATGATCACCGAAGGATGTAGTGTTGACTCTATTTATTTCAGTTAACTTGCCAATCATGATGACACCCTTTTGAAGTTTTCACCACATATTATATTTGTAATCAGGTTTTCACTAGCACACATTGAATTACTGAATTAAAAAGAAGTTATGTATATATTAAATTCTTATATATATTTCATTATGATTTTGACTGTTTTTATACTGAAAACGTGTAAAAACAGTGAAATATTACTGCTGCATCAAACCGAATAAAATTCAAATTTTATAAACGCTGAGACAGAAATGCATAGCTTTGTTTACTTCATATTAAATACATAATTGTTTGATTTTATCAAAATATGAAGCAAGCTGAAAATATTTATAACAAGCGTGTCATCGAGAATGGACAAATCCTAAAAGTTTCTCCTGCTCTAACTGGTCGGGAAGTTAGTTAAAAATCGATTGCAAAATTTCAGTAGAAAGTTTTGAAAAAAGGTCGTAAAAATATACTGATCATAGCAATGAAGAAATGAAGGGGATCGAAGGACGCAGAATGGACGCAGGCCGCAAATAGGCGCGACTTTGGATTGCAGAGGCACACGAAGTCTCCTCACCTCACCAGAAAAACTAAAGTCCTTCTCATATGGATTGGAATTGGCTATCACTAAAACTGAAGCCTTGAAGGATCTACGGCCCGATGTGTGACAACGGAGATTGGCGTATTGGATACAACTAGGAACCGTATGATCTGAACAAGGATCCCACCATCTTGAGTGATATAAAAATCGAGAGACTCGTCCTACATAGAGGAGGAAGAGAAAGAGGACGTTCCAAGGCGAATTATGAATGGTGCACCGGGAAGGCGAAGAAGAATTGGAAGGCCATAGCTTCGATGGCTGGACGGAGTAGTGAAGGATGCAAACAACAACGGCATCTATAACTGACGTAATGCATCACGATGGCTGGACGGAGTAGTGAAGGATGCAAACAACAACGGCATCCATAACTGACGTAATGCATCACGATGGCTGGACGGAGTAGTGAAGGATGCAAACAACAACGGCATCTATAACTGACGTAATGCATCACGATGGCTGGACGGAGTAGTGAAGGATGCAAACAACAACGGCATCTATAACTGACGTAATGCATCACGATGGCTGGACGGAGTAGTGAAGGATGCAAACAACAACGGCATCCATAACTGACGTAATGCATCACGATGGCTGGACGGAGTAGTGAAGGATGCAAAAAACAACGGCATCCATAACTTACGTAATGCATCACGATGGCTGGACGGAGTAGTGAAGGATGCAAACATCAACGGCATCCATAACTGACGTAATGCATCACGATGGCTGGACGGAGTAGTGAAGGATGCAAACATCAACGGCATCCATAACTGACGTAATGCATCACGATGGCTGGACGGAGTAGTGAAGGATGCAAAAAACAACGGCATCCATAACTTACGTAATGCATCACGATGGCTGGACGGAGTAGTGAAGGATGCAAACAACAACGGCATCCATAACTGACGTAATGCATCACGATGGCTGGACGGAGTAGTGAAGGATGCAAAAAACAACGGCATCCATAACTTACGTAATGCATCACGATGGCTGGACGGAGTAGTGAAGGATGCAAACATCAACGGCATCCATAACTTACGTAATGCATCACGATGGCTGGACGGAGTAGTGAAGGATGCAAACAACAACGGCATCCATAACTGACGTAATGCATCACGATGGCTGGACGGAGTAGTGAAGGATGCAAAAAACAACGGCATCCATAACTTACGTAATGCATCACGATGGCTGGACGGAGTAGTGAAGGATGCAAACATCAACGGCATCCATAACTTACGTAATGCATCACGATGGCTGGACGGAGTAGTGAAGGATGCAAACAACAACGGCATCCATAACTGACGTAATGCATCACGATGGCTGGACGGAGTAGTGAAGGATGCAAAAAACAACGGCATCCATAACTTACGTAATGCATCACGATGGCTGGACGGAGTAGTGAAGGATGCAAACATCAACGGCATCCATAACTTACGTAATGCATCACGATGGCTGGACGGAGTAGTGAAGGATGCAAACATCAACGGCATCCATAACTGACGTAATGCATCACGATGGCTGGACGGAGTAGTGAAGGATGCAAAAAACAACGGCATCCATAACTTACGTAATGCATCACGATGGCTGGACGGAGTAGTGAAGGATGCAAACATCAACGGCATCCATAACTGACGTAATGCATCACGATGGCTGGACGGAGTAGTGAAGGATGCAAAAAACAACGGCATCCATAACTGACGTAATGCATCACGATGGCTGGACGGAGTAGTGAAGGATGCAAAAAACAACGGCATCCATAACTTACGTAATGCATCACGATGGCTGGACGGAGTAGTGAAGGATGCAAACAACAACGGCATCTATAACTGACGTAATGCATCACGATGGCTGGACGGAGTAGTGAAGGATGCAAACAACAACGGCATCCATAACTGACGTAATGCATCACGATGGCTGGACGGAGTAGTGAAGGATGCAAAAAACAACGGCATCCATAACTTACGTAATGCATCACGATGGCTGGACGGAGTAGTGAAGGATGCAAACATCAACGGCATCCATAACTGACGTAATGCATCACGATGGCTGGACGGAGTAGTGAAGGATGCAAACATCAACGGCATCCATAACTGACGTAATGCATCACGATGGCTGGACGGAGTAGTGAAGGATGCAAAAAACAACGGCATCCATAACTGACGTAATGCATCACGATGGCTGGACGGAGTAGTGAAGGATGCAAAAAACAACGGCATCCATAACTTACGTAATGCATCACGATGGCTGGACGGAGTAGTGAAGGATGCAAACAACAACGGCATCTATAACTGACGTAATGCATCACGATGGCTGGACGGAGTAGTGAAGGATGCAAACAACAACGGCATCCATAACTGACGTAATGCATCACGATGGCTGGACGGAGTAGTGAAGGATGCAAACAACAACGGCATCCATAACTGACGTAATGCATCACGATGGCTGGACGGAGTAGTGAAGGATGCAAAAAACAACGGCATCCATAACTGACGTAATGCATCACGATGGCTGGACGGAGTAGTGAAGGATGCAAACATCAACGGCATCCATAACTTACGTAATGCATCACGATGGCTGGACGGAGTAGTGAAGGATGCAAACATCAACGGCATCCATAACTTACGTAATGCATCACGATGGCTGGACGGAGTAGTGAAGGATGCAAACATCAACGGCATCCATAACTGACGTAATGCATCACGATGGCTGGACGGAGTAGTGAAGGATGCAAACATCAACGGCATCCATAACTGACGTAATGCATCACGATGGCTGGACGGAGTAGTGAAGGATGCAAAAAACAACGGCATCCATAACTGACGTAATGCATCACGATGGCTGGACGGAGTAGTGAAGGATGCAAAAAACAACGGCATCCATAACTTACGTAATGCATCACGATGGCTGGACGGAGTAGTGAAGGATGCAAACAACAACGGCATCTATAACTGACGTAATGCATCACGATGGCTGGACGGAGTAGTGAAGGATGCAAACAACAACGGCATCCATAACTGACGTAATGCATCACGATGGCTGGACGGAGTAGTGAAGGATGCAAACAACAACGGCATCCATAACTGACGTAATGCATCACGATGGCTGGACGGAGTAGTGAAGGATGCAAAAAACAACGGCATCCATAACTGACGTAATGCATCACGATGGCTGGACGGAGTAGTGAAGGATGCAAACATCAACGGCATCCATAACTGACGTAATGCATCACGATGGCTGGACGGAGTAGTGAAGGATGCAAAAAACAACGGCATCCATAACTTACGTAATGCATCACGATGGCTGGACGGAGTAGTGAAGGATGCAAACAACAACGGCATCTATAACTGACGTAATGCATCACGATGGCTGGACGGAGTAGTGAAGGATGCAAACAACAACGGCATCCATAACTGACGTAATGCATCACGATGGCTGGACGGAGTAGTGAAGGATGCAAACAACAACGGCATCCATAACTGACGTAATGCATCACGATGGCTGGACGGAGTAGTGAAGGATGCAAACAACAACGGCATCCATAACTGACGTAATGCATCACGATGGCTGGACGGAGTAGTGAAGGATGCAAACATCAACGGCATCCATAACTGACGTAATGCATCACAAGACCGACGGTCATGGAGACGGGCTCTGCAGGAGGCTATACCCGACCTGGGTTGTAGAGCCATAGATGTAATATGTTAAATTTGTAGAATGATTGTTTAAGAACTATTTGATTAATGTATTTTTTTAAAATATTTTTTTTATTTGGTTTATTTTTTTATTTTGTGCCGCTTTTTGGGTAAATAAAAGATGTCAAATATTAATTTAACTTTACAGTCTTGAAGATGATAAAATTGATTTTAATAGGTACTTTTAACAAAATTAATTAATTATTTTTTTGACAAAATTACTTTTTAGTAATGTTTTGGTTTATTTTGAGTCCATTTGTATATCTTTTTCTATTATTTTTTTTTATTTTTGAATTAATTGTTTAACTGTTTAGGTACATAGGTATATATTTTTTTCTCTTTTTGCAAGGGCAAAACTATTATTTTTCTTATTCTATATATTTTTGCAAGTATATTTTTATGTATGTAAAAGTAAATTTATGCCGTTTATGTAAATAATTGAAAAAAATAAATAAATAAAATAAAGTGGTATTAAGAAAGTTATAGAATGTTTTAATAAATTCGTAATGACACCACAAATTTTACAGTAATACATTTTTATCCGTATTAAAAAATATATTAATTTGTTTACGTTTTACAGTTTTGTTAACCGTAATACAAAATATTATCACCTTTTCGTGTGTGTATATTATATCGTGTGTTCCATAAAAATCTCTAAAAGTAACATAAAACATCTAATTTAAAATTTAGTTAAAAAATTACGGGGAAACGAGTTATACGACTATGTTCATTGAGGGAATAACACACTTTATGGTCGTAGTCCTGTAGGAAAAATTATGTGCTAGCTCCCTTGTTGGATATTATAAAAACGGTGATTGTGCAAGGGTAATTTATTTTATGGATGGTAAATAAACGAACTATGACGAATAAATAATATGTAGGTTTATAGCTTGGAAAAAATATAGTCGTACCAATTGCAATGAAAATACTTTTGCAACCGCTCTGAATTATTGTGTCATTAATTTTTGTATACAGCAAAGACGGTTATATGTATTGTAAGTAAGGATTGCAACTGTTGGATCCCACATCCAGCAATCCAGCTGGATTCAGCACATTTTTCGGCTTGCTGAATCCAGCGCTCCGGATCCACAATCAATTAATTTTCCAAATATATCTGTAAAAGATTACGTTGTTTTATTAAAGCATTAAGATTCCACACAAAATTGTAACAATTCTTTCATATAATCTTCATTTTTTGTAAAGAATATTATAATACAAGACCTCCGAAGACAGAACGCTCTTCTAAAAGAAGAAAGGAAGTTACTAAAACAACCTGAGCTGCCGATCTGCCCAGATCTGGAATACCTCTTGACCAGCAACAGGCTCAGATTAAGAAATCCCCCACTAAAAACAGCAAAAAATCTACACGACTCCAACTTTAGCATCATGGAGACATGGAGAGCCAGATGGGAGGAGGCCTCGGACCCGGTGAACCACGGCCTGCCCTGCAATTCAATTAACAGCCTTAAATAGAATCCGAAGTAGACATGGCAGATGTGCTGACTTTTTTCACAAATGTGGCTGGTTGGACTCCCTTAGATGCGACTGCGGGGCGGATAGACAGACCATGGACCACATTGTCTCCGAGTGTGACCTCAGGGCGTACGCGAGAGATTTCAAGGACTTCTTCTTGTTGAGTGATTCAGCGACGAATTACATTTTAAACATTGACATTAAACCTTGACAAGCAAGCCTACTTGTGCTAACTACTATTATTTTTATCTGTATCTAAACTTTGTTTTGTTATGATGTGTATGTGATTAACCCATTGTCATTGTCATAAGTCATTGTCTTTATGTACAAAAACTGATAAATAAATAAATAAAAATTTATTTGCTGTACATACATAAAAATAACAAGCAATAATATATGTTTTGAACTATTTTACAACAAAAAGGCTATTGCTCAGCCGTACACCCGTGGAGATCCACAGTGCAGCTAATTTTCAGCAATACCTTTGACGATCAGATTAATTAAAATAATTGTTACACGATAAAATAAAGACAATTAAGGAGAGATATGGCTTATTCATATTTTTTTTAAATTGACTTAAATATACCTACTTATAAATATGAATAAATCTAAGTTGTCTTATATTTTAAGATAATTTTAGTTTTTATTAAAAATAAAAAATAGCTGGAATTTTTAAGAAAATCCGCCAAAATCTTGCTGGATTGAAAACGTAGCTGGCTTGCAATCCCTAGTCGTAAGATAAACTTATCGAGCCAACCAAACCAACATGAAGTTTCGGTACTAAAGCACAGTAAAAGGAAGTTAAGTATAGTTTACTTTAGAAAAAGTATATTGAAGTATAGAAAAAGTATAGTTAGTTAAGTATAGAAAAAGTACAATTAAGTTTCGAGAAAGTATAGTGAATTATAGAAAAAGTACCTATAGTTATGTATAGAAACACAATAAACAAAAGAAATATCTTGCAAGAATCAGTTGATATATTTTTTAATTGAGGCTAGCTGATTGTACTTGGAAAATGATATTAAAACTTCTGAAGAGTGAATGGGGATAAGAATTGCAGTTCGTTCAGTGGATCGAATTTTATTTTTTATAGATTGTATCATTTTTTTATACTATGCATTATACGTCAACTTTAATTTGTTTTTTTTTTTAATTATTATTTATATAATTGGCTACTCGAATGATCGGATGGACACGGTGCCAAGTTTTTCAATGCATTGAACACACCATCAATTCAATTATTATTTAAATCAAATTACTCTGGGAGTTTTCATTAGTGTAATCCATTTGGTAGAGATTCATTGTTTTTCCAAATTATAAAAAAGACTTCCCACTGCATCATATATTATACCATTTGCTATTTGTAACGCTTTTATTAGGTATGTATAATCCATTGCAGTATTGAAACCGAGATATGACAAATGAAACAAACGAAATTACCATTTAAAAGCTTTGCGTTTGTTCATTATATACGCAAATATTAGTTCATAGTTAGTGGATACTTATCAATGAATAGGTATATGTATATAACGGAATGGGACACTTGACTGCGGCCACTTGGGTGCGGGACACTTGGGTGCGGGACACTTGGCTGCGAGACACTTGGCTGCGGGGGACATTTGGCTGCGGGACACTTGGGTGCGACGGACACTTGGGTGCGAACCCACTTGGTTGCGAGTCCATTTGGTCGCGACGGACACTTGGGTGCGAGCCCACTTGGTCGCGAAATCAAAAATATTTTTTTCTGCTTAGGAATGAAATATTTCGTACTGATTTTTGTAATGCTCTTTATATTTATTTATTTATTTTTATTTAAAGAACCACTTACAGCTAAAAAGTTACTATACATCGTTGTTTCATCAAATAAGGGCAAGCTACTACAAAACTGGTCAGCCAATTACAAGTGCCACATCCTGCATTAAATATCGGCCTACAAATCTATAAGAAAAGGAATATCAAAAAAGAATCTATATGAAAATAAAAAGATACAACAGAAACTATAATGTTTATTATTTTTATAAAATATACAGTTTTGTTCTTCTCAGTAAATATATTTTTTGTAAATATATCAGTAAATATATTTATATCAGTAAATCAGTAAATATATATCAGTAAATATATTTTTATATTTTTTGTTTTGTCGCCTATACACAATATGTTAGAAGACTTAATAGTTTGATACTTAATCTCTAAACATACATACATACCATCATGCTGTTTTCATATTCCGGGTAGAAAAAAAGGGACTAACCTCCATACTATCCTATCTTGACATACACAATAATAATAAACAATTCCTTGCACCATGCGCAAGTGGCGAGTTTATTGCCGTATGGCAATTTCTTCCAACTAACCAGTGTTTCCAGCCCAGAGAAGCAATATTTGCGTGAGAAATGAATTTAAATATATTTCTCCTCTACTGGGTATCGAACCCAGGACGCCCTCACAGAAACCGAACGGCTTACCAACAGTGCCACGGCGGTCGGCATACATACCTACATGTTTTGTGTAGAAAACAAAATATCTTAAAAAAAATCAATAATTTCGATTTATTGGTTTATAGTTTGGAACTTACTTATTCTTCAACTATACAAGTATACATACTATCGCTATCGACAGTTGGATCTCATGTGTTACATGCAACTAGTGTGTATGAAAAATTATATTTAGTAAACATTTATAGTGTAAAAAATAATTTGGCTTAATAACCTTGTTTTTACTTTACAATTTCAAACATAAGTACAAATTGGAAGAAATTGCCACTAGGCAATAAGCCCGCCAGTGTACTAATTATAATTTCAAGAAGATTTAATAAATAAATATTTTTTTTATATTTTTAATGTCTGTATATAGGTACCTACTTGTATATCAACTACTTATATGATAAAGAGCATTACAAAAATCAGCACGAAAAACTTCAGCCCTAGGCAGAAAAAAAATATTTTTGAATTCGCGACCAAGTGGGCTCACACCCAAGTGTCCGTCGCGACCAAATGGACTCGCAACCAAGTGGGCTCGCACCCAAGTGTCCGTCGCACCCAAGTGTCCCGCAGCCAAATGTCCGCCGCAGCCAAGTGTCTCGCAGCCAAGTGTCCCGCACCCAAGTGTCCCGCACCCAAGTGTCCCGCACCCAAGTGCCCGCAGCCAAGTGTCCTAGACCGTGTATATAAATATAATAGCCAATAATAGTCGTAGTTATGTAGTAATAACCTGTAATCTCACATAGTACCCAGTAATATGAAGCTCGTAATAGCTCATAAAAGCAGTAGGTAGTTGATTGAATCATTTTTTAATCAACAATGTTTTTTTTTTTACAAATATCATATAAAGTAAGCAAAACTTCGTGATATTATCGTAATGTATTTAGATTATCGTAGATATAGTAAAAAAATACGTGGTAATTTAAAAAAGACATTTTTTTTAATTAACTAATGCAAGAACAGTACATGTGTCCAGTTGTTTTTCGTTATCGGGTAAATGAATACATTTATTTTGACGGGGTTTCCTTGCATCTCTTTCAGCAAAAGATAAATATAAGAAAAAAATAAAACTCTAATCTAACTTGCCATGTCACGAATACAAGGTAATGATTTATGTTTATTAAGTTCGGCAATCTACCCAAAACGAGGGTGATTTGTGCCATTTTAGTCAATGAGACACGCACATTATTACTTATAGTCGAATAATTGATTTCATTGCTGGATGAACATTTACGAATTCATTTGATTAGAGAATAGAAATTTAGAATTTTGCCAATGAACGCGGTTTTCGTTCAATATTAAAAGGACGAGGAACATGGACAGTAAAATTATTAAGAAATATATTCGGGCAAAAAAAGAACACATGGTCGAGTGACTCAACATCCAATTCGCATTGGCACATTGGTCTATCAAAACGAGTTTCATATAAGTAAGAAATCAATACACAATTGCCGATTCGGAGATGACAAATATAGGGTTTTGAATCGATTTGTATTAAGATCCCTTTTCTCTACTCGTATATTCCTATTATTTGTCAGACCAATGCTTTCATGAACTACGTCGCAAATAAGCCAACAAGGCACTGATTTTGTCCTATTAAATAATATGAGTAATGTCAGCAATACCAGAACCTTTTAATGTATTTTCCAGACATTATTTCACCTAACTGTAACAAGGTTTGTTACAAAAACCTTTTCCCGGTGTGTCCAATAACGGTCATACATGTAATATGCTTTGTGAAATTGTGCAAATAAATAATGGGGACTCTTGGTGGGTCGTGTGCGCTTTGTCACCTTAATCTGAACGTTTGCTCGAACCGTTTAAACATCTGCCGCCAAATCGATATTATTTCTCTCTTTGTAAACGCCACATTTCGTTGGAGGGGAGTTGATCCTTTGAGGTAGGGGATTAGGCACACCAAACGGAAGTATTAAAACTCAGAAGCCCTACTGAGGTTTTCGCCCGGCCTTCGCTAAAGAAAGGCTTTAGACAGAGCGGTCCAGACCAGGAGGATGGGTCCGCTGGGATAATTTCATTACTGCCATAAAACTTTTCACCAAGATTATGTTATGTCTTTGTTGTTTAAGAGAAACAGTGGGTCCAACTTGTTACTTAATAACTGTCACACCAACTATTACTTGTCATTAAACTCTGTATGGAATATTGACGTCATATTTTGTCAATTATTTAGATATCATTCATTCGTAAATAAAACGTATTATTACGTGCAATCAATCAAAAATGAAATACATATGGTCATTTTGATGCATCATGGAATAGAAGGAGCTAAATCTCGCTATGAGAGTTGGAAAACATTAAAAAAAGCTAAGAGTTTAAGTTGTTTCATTGTTATAAAAGACATTGACTGGAATCTCCTTCTCTTCTTCATTGTGTATTAGGTCACTTAAACTGTTCTTGAGGAGGAGGTCCAACTGTATTTTCATTTCTTTTAGGTCTTCCGGTGAAATCTTATTGTTGTTGGGTATTAGTGTCTGAACAATTTTAAAAATTGGTATCGATTGATCACATTTCATTTTACATTACATTAAAATTTATTATATTTACAAAGAATTACATTTAACCCTACATTTATTCCTACACTACATAGGTTGAACCATCATTTTCGGAGGCTCCAGTAATACCTACAAGTTTTAATTGACAGGATTATGGTTAATCTTTGAAAGCGCGCAGACCTAAAGTCATTTTTTGGATTATACATAACTATAATTTTTTTGACAGACATCTCAATAACGACGAAGTTGGAATATTATTGAAGAATCAAGAATTCCATGAACTCAAGGTACCTACAGGGCTTACGATCTGTCATCGGCTGGTTTACGCGACAGCTTTATGCGCTTGCGCAACGCTCACCAATTATGCCTTCTTATTGAGTTCCCTTATCAACGAATATTTTGAAGGTTCTATATATTTGAATAATGAGTAACTAATCACCTGAAAATAGGACATTATTACTATTTCAATCTATGAAGTAACGAAGAAACCCTTTTGTAATGCCATTTATTGAGAGATTGGTTTATTTGTATACAATAAAAGGAAAAGTCCTTATGAGATGGGTGGTGGCAGAGCGGTTAGCGCGCTGGGCTAGCAACCCAGAGGTCGCGAGTTCGAATCCTGCCACGACCGATTTCCATTCACCTATAGTACAAGCATTTATGCTTAGTTTAGGTAATGTATAAGGATGTATATGTACTTGTTATACAAGGACATATTCATTCTTTTAAAAAAAAAATGAGATGACGGTGTTCTCGCACAGATGTCATCCCCGAACAAAGCAAGAAATATTGTTGAAAAGTTTGCTAAAAAAATATCATTTGACTCCCGACAGGGAAAAAATCCAATGTTTGCGTATATGCAAATAAAAAAATATTCGATGATTGTTTTTATTTTATTCATTTTATTTTATTTTTATAATTTTTTTTTATTTTTTATTTGTTTAGAAACTTAACAGCTATACATTTATAATACTTAATTGTAAATAAGAATACAAAAGAAATAGCCAATTATAAAGTTTCACATATTTAAATTATTATATACTAGCTGAGAAGCTTCGCTTCGCTCAGCTTCTAAGCTGGGGCTTGCAGCCGGCTTTTACCGCTGCGCGGTAAATGACCGCCTTCGGCGGTCCATGGCACTGAGGGATCTGAAGGTACTGAACGGTCTGAAGGTACTGAACGATCTGAAGGTACTGAGGGGTCTGAAGTTACTAAAATGTCTGAAGGGATGAAAGATTCGGGAGGAAATGAAGAGGCATTGAAGGTACTGAGGGGTCTGAAGTTACTTAAATGTCTGAAGGGATGAAAGATTCGGGAGGAAATGAAAAGGCATTGACGGAACGGGAGGTACAGAAGGACCTGAAGGGACGGGAGACACTGAAGAGACGGGTGGCACCGAGGGACAGGAGACATTAAAAGGACGGGAGGCACCGATGGGACGGGAGACACTGAGGGACCATTTTTAATTATACAGGCAATACGAAGATTGCTGAGTTTCAACTAAATCAAACGCCTATAATCCGCAAAGTGGTTAAAAAGGTTGCAAACCCTATTGTAGAAGTTAAACGAAACTTCTCTTTTAGTTTCTTAATTTGCGTTTCACAAACCATGACACGGAGCAAGCTTTATTTTTCGCTGCTGTGTTTGTCGCCTCCGCACAAAAACGTTATTCTTATAAAATATTAATTTACAAAATAATAAATTGTTTAACTTTAGAAAGATTGATATTTTAAACTCCTTGTAAATAAGCATGTAATAAATATTAATATTTTTTCATGCAACTCTCCAATAATAATTAGTACTTTAAATCCTGGCAACACCGTGGTTGACATTTGACTTGACGTTTGACAAATGACCGATAAATTATGTTTGCAAACTCAACATGTAGTCTAAATCTAAACTAAATGATATTACTTAAATGTTTACACTTACTATTGTGTGTTATGTGTATTTAGATTGTATAATTTTTTATGCTTAAATAAGGATATTCGCCTTTTCAGTTAATTTAGAAAGCATTCGCAGACTCTTATTTTAAATGCAGACATTAAAGCGGGACTATAGTTTGGTTATGGACATTTTATATTTAATTCACCAGAATTTGATGTATTTCAGATTAGCATTACAGTAGCGAGATGTATTCTAAGTGCAATTTTTTTAATAGTATAATTTATTTTGCCAACTGTAACCACTAAAATATAAAATCATGTATGTTCTCTTCGGTGATAATTTTTTTTCTTGTTTATGTTTACCTCCGTTTCACGATGAAACTTTATCTGTTACAGAAACATATTATATTATTATGTTATATTTTTCAACTTGCAACTGACAGTATAGCCAATCAGCGGAGACTTCTATTTGGCTGTTAAATTTTTATATTAGATGTAATATATATGCTATTAGTCTTCCAAAAATTTATAAACAAATAAATATAATAATTTTATTCTAAATTTAATACTTAAACTTTGTCGTATGTCTGTTGAATAACAAATGAGAACGTATGAGGCCGACTTAAAAATTATTTACCAGTTAAGACTAAAATCACTCTTAACGCGACGTCTTACGTAGGCGATTGAAGGCGAACGCGAAGCGGCGTGAAAATAACAATCAGTCGGTAACTATTGAAGTGTCCTACGTTACCGACCGCGAGTAGGGTACGGTGTGACATGGCACGATGCGAAGCGAACGCGATCAATTGGTTTGATATTTTCGCGCGAATTGGAAGCGGTGCCATAGTTTTTTTTGGTAAAGTATACCTAATGTCAGAAGCACGATTCGCGTGCCCGTAGGACAGAGCCGCAGCGTCGCACCGCATCGCTTTGAATTCGCATGTATCCGTTCGGATCGCTTCGCATTCGCTTTGAATCGCCTACGTAGGATGTCGCGTAACTCAACAACACATGCTACCATTACTTGACTACGCTGACGTTGCCTACGCTGAGATTCAACTGAAGATCAACTTAACAAACTCGAACGGTTACAAAATGTCTGCATTCGATACGTGTTTGGACTCAGGAAGTTCGACCACGTATCCGAGAGCAGGCAACGACTGAACTGGTTGAAGATCCGTCACCGAAGAGATTCCCGTGTTCTTTCCCTTGATATATTTTGTATTTTTAATACTATAAAAGTCTTTAATTATTATTATTATTAGGTGATGTATGTATGTCGAGTATCGAGACGACAATGCGTATATGTCATAGGAAAATGTGGTGTTCGATTCAATATGGTTATATAGTTTTTATAGTTCGATTCAAGTTTTTTCAATTAAGTTTTTGACAAAGATATACATTGTTAAAGATATGGAGAAAACTTACCACGTTAATAAGTTTTGTTGAATTTGATAGTAATATATTTTTATCGGATACCTACCTGGATATTAACAAAACACGATGAAAACAGAGTGGATGCCTTTGAAAGAAAAATCTTATGCAGAATATACCTATGTACCTATTAACGACTGTCAAACATGGCGTAAAAGATATATATCACCGAGCTTTATGATCTTTACCAGGACTTCAGCATAGTCATGAGCCATGGGGCAGCAGAACTGGAAGGTGGCAGCCAACGATAGAACAGTATGGAGAAGATTCTTGGACACAGATAGGACCCATCAAGAGTTGTGACGCTAAGAATAATGATGATGATATTTTTATGTGAATAAATTAATTGATTGTTGGCAATTATTTAATTTTATTTTCTTAAATTTATCTTCATAAATTTGAAAGTAAAATAATATGTTAATTAAATGAAACATACAGAAATGTTTTGAAAATATAGAATTCTTCTTCCTTGCCTCTTCCCAGTTCATCTAGAGCGGCCCTTCTGGTACGACCTTTCCTTTCTTGCCCTTCGGAGACCTTTCCATCCTGCGTCATTTCTCTGGTTAGTTGCTCCTCCCTCAACTCCTTAATATTTGTCCACCAGGTGGCCTATGTACGGCCTCTATTTCTGGACTGAGTGCGCATATCCTGTGTGAGTTTAACTATATGATCCTCATTTCGTCTGGTAATGTGTCCGTACCATCGGTGTCTGGCCTTTAGTTTCTCCGGAATAGAGGCGACTCCAAAACTACCTCGGACGTATTCATTTCTAATTCGATCCTCCTTTGTAACACATCTAACTCTATCACTCATAATAATAACTCATAATTCTTTAGTGGTTCCTAAAAATTTCATTTGAAAGCAAGCATTACATACATACCATCACGCCATGTCCCTCGCGGGGTAGGCAGAGAGAACCAAACGCTACTTATTTCTATCTTGACACACATTCATCGCCTCGTCGACATTCATACATTGTCCTATACATATTCATTTGTTGTTCATGCTTCTGACATCTCCGCCTTTCAAAATAGCGTTCCCATGAATATGCCATCCCTTACTTGGGCGGCCCCGACCTCTCATTCAATTCCTGTCGCAAAGTATATTTTCTTCGTCAGGCGTTCCTCATTCATTCTGCCCATGTGTCTAAACCATCTCAATGTGTTCACTTAAATTCTATTAATGACATCTTTCTTTATCTTACATTCTTTCCTTATGTCCTCATTTCTGACCCTCTCATACATCGTCCTATTATATCTTCTAACATGACTCTTAAAATACTTAATTCTATAATGGCATGCATTTATAGAATTACCTGTTAATAATGTATAAAGAGGCTCTGGAGGATATCTATTGCAGGTATGTGTACTATTCCATTGTTACAACACATTCCTGGGTTTTCTCCCTTCCATTTCAAATCACCACAATATGTACAAATTATAGACATTCTACCAAAAGTTGATACTGGCTCAGAAATAAATTGCAACTATAGGTTAATATCTATATTGCAACTATAGGAAAAAGCAGAATTTTCCTTTTGTCTCCATGATTCATGTTTCAATGCCACATCTGTTATTTTACATACAAAAAAAATAGTGTTTGGCGATATTGTTAAGCGTTTTCAATAATAAAATATAAAGTTATTAAATATTGGAAAATAAACTAAATCAATACATATTAATTACGATAAAAATATAAAGTAGGTAACTTTCGAATATTTGACAGCTGAAAGAATGGTGGAACAACGCGAGGAAAGCAAATCTGACCCACAATGCAAAAGGGACCATTTGTTCAACGTGAATTGCTCACTCTCCCTGTGTCGGATTTTATTACTTCGTGCCATTTGAGGTCTAATTACGATAGGGACGCATATATCAGAATGTTGGTATTTTTGTCATCTTCAGGGTAAATTCACATATATCAATTTTGGCGACTCGGCGAGTAAAGCATAAAAGCATTATTTAATTCTTATTATATAACATTTAAACTAACTTTCTTTTGAAAATAATAAAAAAAACATATCAGCTTCTGAGGCTTTGTGTTTTTATACTGTTTCAAATGTAATATTATAAAAATGTAATATTGTAAGTTTTTTACTCTACTGTAAAATTGCCGATATCCACATAGAAAGATTTCAAACGAATGTAAGAACAGGCAGCCTTGGGCAGACTGACATGAATATAGTCGTGCACAAACATTCGCAAATCCAGAACGACAATCTTACCAGGTCTACTTTATTTATATGCAGATTATTGATGTTGGGTAGTTATTGTTTGATGGTGAGTGAATGTATCTCTAATAATATTCGGTCTTTATTTTTTTTTATATTTCATGTCTTATAATTTTTTCTGCAGTTTTCACCACACAGAAAAATATGCTGAATTAGAGCCCCATATAAGAAAGTTATGACCTAGATTATTATTTACTGGACGCCACATGAGTTTATTGTAATTTTATTTAATTTTGTCTGATAATGTAAAAAGTCTTTGATACTGTTTAACATATTTTTTTCATAAGTAGACAATAAATGTTATACGGCTATTTCTCGGAGGCAATCTTATTCGAGCACAAAAGAGGAAATTGAGTTTTTATAAGGACTGTTTGGGATTCTGAAATACCAACTTGCACTCGGATAAAAAGAGGACTTAGACCCTCATTACAGGCTTATATATGTTTTTTTCACATAAGCAGACTTAACGAAAGATGGCTGTTTATACAGAAACATTAACAGTTAAGCCCTGGGTTTTGAACGAAAAGGCAAGGCTTTTAAGCAAATATTATGTACATTCTCTGTCCGTAAATGTATGATGTTTGTTTAAGGTATCCAAGTACTTAATTTATCCAATAAAAAAATAATCGTTTTAACGTGATTCATCCTCATTTGTCTTTTAATATACGTCTTCTTTTGATATTAGGTATACTACGTAAGAGGTACATGTCATAATTGTATTTTTGCTTATTTAATTTTAATAATTGTATGCATGTACTGTGTGCTGTCCTTGTAAAATAAAATATTACAATAGCACGACAATCCAGCAGACAGACCATTTTATTACAACAATACCTACACGTACACAGACAGAATACCACTCGCTAGTCAGTCGTCTCCATATTATTGGGAATGAATTTCTATTATTTGGGTGACTTTTTTATATCGTCCAAACATAAATATACAAGGCCGATATACACATTTCTATGATAGAAACAACTGATGCTATTTTCACTGCAGATTTGCATATTTACAATTCTATATTTTTTTGGATATCTTATTTGTATTTTACAAAACCAAATAAGATATCTATTTATCTTATTTGTATTTTTCCCTCATTTACAAAACACTTCTTAGACCGGTCATGACATCTGCATCAGAATGCTGGACATTGACCAAGAAGGACGAAAATGCATTGTTGGTGTTCGAAAGGAAAATACTTTTCGCAAAATATTTGGTCCTACCTGTGAAGGAGGATCTTGGAGGATCCGGTTTAACCACGAGCTAGAAATAATGTATGGCGAACCAAACGTTGTCCAATACATCAAAATACAACGTCTACGTTGGCTCGGACACGTTTGTAGAATGGAGGATAACCGGGTCCCAAAGAAAGTATTGGACACCTGTCCTGATGGAAGAAGAAGCAGAGGGAGACCTAGGATGAGATGGCTGGACGACATCGAGGGCGATATAAGAGCGATCAGACAAACAAATTGGAGGAGACTTGCTGTCAACAGGGCGGGATGGAGGCAGTTTCTTGAGGAGGTCAAGGCTCGCACCGGGCTGTAGCGCCATTGCTGATGATGATGATTTGTATTTTAGCTGATTAGTAACCAGAGGGGTTACCAATCAAGCATGTTTAGTCACCAGAGGGGTTACTAATAAAAAGAGTTTGCTATATCCCGATTAAGTGGATATGATTTTGATATGAATTGAAATAAGAACACAAGGACAGTGGTTTAGAGAGAAGAAGAAAGAATAGGTCCAAATTTACAATGAGTATATTGATCACAATTAAAAGTTTGCATAAAGGTATTGATAAAATAACTTAGATACAATGGAATTTTCTCACGATGAGTAGGTATAACGAGCGAGTTAGCGGGTGTGTCGAAGTGTCCGATTATTCGTATGGTGAAGTACCCTCGTGCTCGCGGGGTCGAGAGTTGACCGGTGGTCGAGAGTTGACCGGTGGTCGAGAGATGGAGTGTCGGCGAGACGGCGTGGTCGAGAATCGACCAGTAGTCGCGTGGTCGTACCGGCGGCGTGAAGTGACGAAATGAAGTGACGGAATGAAGTGACGACGTGTACAGGTGTATATACTCAAATAGTGCTGCGCCAGGTGTATCAAGTTCAATGTCCTCGAACTTTCTAGACCATTTCATTGAACTGTCGTAACCAGTTGAAGATTATTGTTACTTGTTTGACGTCGCGGGCGATGAACTCGGCCTAGCGACAAACAAATATATGTACTTGCCGTCGCTAGGCGCGCGCTCGAAAGAAATTTCGAGATGTGGTCTGCCACAGTATATTTTTAATTTTACGACATTTCACTGCTTCTACTGCTATTTTTTGTATTTATAATATTTATTTGTGTTCTGGTTGATTTTGAGTCCATATATATACCTATATTTTTCTATATGTTTGCTTACTTATTTTTTATTTGATGTTTTTATATCTTATCTATTCCATATTTTTTTCTTCAATATGTGTTTTTTATGTATGTATTTAAAGGCAATTCACGCCGTTTAAATTAATAAATAAAAAAAATATTTAGTAACGATTTAGTTAATTATATTTATTCCCATTTCAGATGAATATTTTTTTTCAGATGAATATTTGCTTCATTTATTAAATGTCAAATTAATGTCATAGGATACCTAAATATATTTGTATGATTATGTTTTAATTATAGATTATAAATTAATAATTATTTTAATTATTGATTAATGAACAAATATACCAATCCACAAAATTCGATTACAATGTCCGAACGTTTCGCAGAGGTGACTCGGCATTATCAAGGTCTAAAATCAAACCAAAAAAATATACTTTGGTATTTGATATACGTTTGTTTATTTGTTCATTAATTTTAAAATGGAATTCAACTCTTTTAACACAAATACTTTAGTTTCATTTTAATGATTGTTTAAACAATAGTTCATATGCCAATTATGAACTATTGTTTAAACAATCATTAAAATGAAACTAAAGTATTTGCGTTAAAAGAGTTGAATTCCATTTTAAAATTAATGAACAAATAATTAAAAAATACGAAATAAGTAACAGTAAGTATGACATCTTAATACTATTGCATAAGTTTACTTTGCTTTTTTTACGTAACTTTGAAATAAGTAACAGTTAGTATGACATCTTAATACTATTGCATATGTTTTCTTTGCTTTGTTTACGTAACTTTGAAATAAGTAACAGTTAGTATGACATCTTAATACTATTGCATAAGTTTTTTTTGAATTTTGAATTTGTTGAGTACTTTTCTTGTAAAATTAGTTTTAGTAAAACCCTTTTTTATTTTTTTACTGTAAGTAACTAAAAAACTACAAGGCCTATGAAGTAGATTTTTACATCAATCGAAAGAGAATATGAAAATCTACCGACTAAGTTTTTTATTATTATAATATTTTAATAACTATTCTTGCTATTTAAAAAAACCTCTAAATTTTAACTTTTTGGCACGATACAATGTTGTATATCACGTATCAGGTGATATACAATATTTTTGCGTGTATAATACATTAGAAGAAAATTTAGCGTGTATTTTTGCGTACATCCGTATACCCAGGGTATACAAGGACCTTAAGTACGATTTTTGACAAATGTACACTTCCTAAAAACTTATGAAAAGGATATTTTACGAATTATTATTCTTGCAAAACAAATGTTGTGTGAAATTACACTTATAAGCTATTTATTTTCACATATAATATTCTGTTACGTATTTTACAAAATTGAAAAATATAAAAATGCAACAAATGAGATATAAAAATTCGGTTCAATTTGATTTTCGAATTCATATTTCAGGTTGATTTCAGTTTAATATATATTAAATATCAAATTTATTCATCTCGTTTTTGGTTCATTTAAAATTCTCGAGGTGGCGCTTTATGTAATTATTCATCTTAGCAATTTACAAGTGATAAGATGAGGTGTAAGATAAAAGAAAATCAGAAAGATCAGATGAATCAGAAAGCGCAAAAATCAAAAATACGGGAATATTTCAGTGAGTAAATTGTATAAAGAGATGAAAGTTATGGGTAAAAGGAATAAATTATTTTTGAAACTGAATTCGAAATGGCAATAATTGTACTTTTGATTGAAATCAACGAGTTTGGCGATATTTAAACCAAAATAGTACATATTATTGAATTAAAGACAAAAAAATTTTCAATTATCTATTTTATACACCTACCTACAACTCTTTTTTATATTCTTTTTTAAAACTCAGTGTAATTATGTTTAGTAAAAAGTCTAACGAAATAAATTAACAATTGAAAATAGGTAACTACATTGTTAGTTGTAATTGAACCATTTATCGGAAGTTAAAAAAAAATAGGTTACGTACAAGTAGTGAAGTAATAATATGCATCTTTTATTATAATGAACCCAAAAAATTACAGACATCTTCAGTAGTTTCGTTTTATTCGTTTATAAAAATAATATATAAAAATAAAGGTTTCTAAGAATAATAAATGATGTATTGGAGCTTTTTAAATAAGTGCATTTTGTTAAAAAAAAACATCAAACAGATTGATACAAAAATGACGCCGGTAGTAAAATACATAGTATAATATTATTGTTCTTCAAGTAAATATGATGAAATAAATTTCTGGCTTCTCGGAGAATTAAAAAAAATATTAAAAAAATACTGCTAGGTATAACAATTCTCAAAAAAATTTTCTGTTGTAATACTCCGGACTATATTTTATATCGCAAAAATAACGTGTGCGTCAGGAATTATCCCTTATTGGAGAGTAAAAAAACACTGTCTGACAACAAAACTTTGCCGATGGTGATGTGCATTATATGTATCCTTCCACTGTCTCTCATTTAAAAAAAATATTATTAATTTTCTCTTATTATTGTTGTCAAACCTATCTTTCTGTAAAAAATCTAGTTTATTATAAATAAATAAATAAAAATGTCTACATTGAATGAACAATAGATACTAAGTTTAGTTTGTCGATCGACAATTCTTGATAGAACTCCATTGTACGTTGATATTTTATAAAAATATAAAAATACTTCGTTAAAGTTCTATTGAATTTATTGGATTATTGACGCGTTTCGTGCAAAGCACATCGTCAGAATAATGCTCTACAAGACTGAGACTAGTGGTTATATACAAAATTTACATGACGGGTGTATAAAAATGTTGGTTTTTGAACGGTTGAAAAGAAGTTATATAATGTATAGATTCATTTGCATTATATACATAACTTATTTTCAACCGTTCAAAAACCAACATTTTATACACCTGTCATATAAATTTTGTATATAACCACTAGTCTCAGTCTTGTAGAGCATTATTCTGACGATGTGCTTTGCACGAAACGCGTCAATAATCCAATAAATACAATAGAACTTTAACCAAGTATTTTTATATTTTTATAACATATTATCAACGAACAATAGATACATTAATCGACAATCTGCCTACAGTGCATTCATCGGTCTATTTGGACATTCTACAAGAAGGGGCTCCTAAAACCTCGAGAAAATTAACGTAAGTGGAAGCGTGGAGGATAAAAGAACAAGTCGCTCACTGACTCGATTGAGTGACCTTGTCAAGTCCACTAGGTACAGAATTTTCAATAATCGAAGCACTTCGATTTGTCGAAGACCATCATTCGTGGAATGGATCGCTAAGTTCACTGATTGAGTGAAACCGCTATCAAGGAAGACCAAGGAAGGCCAAGAAAGAAGCATTACATTTTCAAGCCCAGTGCGATTTAGTACTTGTGTGCCTATAGTTTTCGAACTTGGTTTCCGGGTGCGCAGAGCGCAAATTTGTGTTTTTTGGTATACGTGCAAATCGCCCCCCTTCTCGGCGAAACGGCTCAAGAAATTTGGCGACAACTATACCTAATGTAGAGCGGGAACCTAGTTCATAATTATATTGTCACTGTAAAATTGTAAACTGCAAAACCTAGAACAGAGTTTTCTAGATGGGCAGCAGTTATCTGCTTGTTGTTGTCGTTGTAAAATATGGTGTGAAAAATTTATATAAAGAAACAAAAATCAAAGATGTTTCAGCATAATATGAACTATCACTTTCGACAAATTTTGATTTATTAAACATTTTTATATTTCGAAAGGAATATTATCATCCACTAGGTTTCTCCCGTCTCTCGCTATTTATTATAACGAGGCGGCACGTTTTCCTTCCGCGTTACAAATAAGAAAAATCTAACAGTCCTGATGTAAGATTTATGTGTTTGTTGAAATCCTGTAATGTATTCGGAATTTGATTCACATGTTTCATGTATCATCTCCTCTCCTCGTGCCAAATGCTCTGGTAATTTGATTCACATGTTTCATGTATCATCTCCTCTCCTCGTGCCAAATGCTCTGGTAATTTGATTCACATGTTTCATGTATCTTCTCCTCTCCTCGTGCCAAATGCTCTGGTAATTTGATTCACATGTTTCATGTATCATCTCCTCTCCTCGTGCCAAATGCTCTGGTAATTTGATTCACATGTTTCATGTATCATCTCCTCTCCTCGTGCCAAATGCTCTGGTAATTTGATTCACATGTTTCATGTATCATCTCCTCTCCTCGTGCCAAATGCTCTGGTAATTTGATTCACATGTTTCATGTATCATCTCCTCTCCTCGTGCCAAATGCTCTGGTAATTTGATTCACATGTTTCATGTATCATCTCCTCTCCTCGTGCCAAATGCTCTGGTAATTTGATTCACATGTTTCATGTATCATCTCCTCTCCTCGTGCCAAATGCTCTGGTAATTTGATTCACATGTTTCATGTATCATCTCCTCTCCTCGTGCCAAATGCTCTGGTAATTTGATTCACATGTTTCATGTATCATCTCCTCTCCTCGTGCCAAATGCTCTGGTAATTTGATTCACATGTTTCATGTATCATCTCCTCTCCTCGTGCCAAATGCTCTGGTAATTTGATTCACATGTTTCATGTATCATCTCCTCTCCTCGTGCCAAATGCTCTGGTAATTTGATTCACATGTTTCATGTATCATCTCCTCTCCTCGTGCCAAATGCTCTGGTAATTTGATTCACATGTTTCATGTATCATCTCCTCTCCTCGTGCCAAATGCTCTGGTAATTTGATACACAATAATATAAGATGTAATGTAAAAAAAATGTGAATTTATTTATTAAATACAATTTACGGCTTAATAGCCTTTTACATATACATTCAAAACAGAATTTTTACAAGATTATACATGCAAAAACAATTTATATTTAAAAAATGAATTATACAAAAAAATAAAAAATAGAATATATGAACATAACGAATGAAAGAATAAACTAACAACAATAATAAACATGTAAAAAGTAATGTAAAATTCAGATAACGAATAGAAAAAAAGAAAATATAAATACCAATAAAATACCAGTTAATTATAGCGAATTAAAGTGTCAATTTGCACCAAAAAATGATTTTATAGTTTGCCAAAGACAAGTAATAAACATCGCCTAGGATAGTGTATTGATAATATTCCATCAGACAAATACATACATGACTATAATAAATTACTTCAAGCGACATGTCTTTGAAATGTTGCAAGCATCCAAATTACACACAAAAATAAAAAATATAATCTTTCATTTAAAAATCTACTTCGAAATGAATGTGTATCAACATAGAAAAATGAGGGACATGACTTGATGATATGTGTGTGTGTATGTCGTTATATTATCTTTCATAAAATTTGCCTAAACAATAATACGCAAAACCTTCATAATTTTATGAGTTTCATCATTTATTTTGATTTCCATCATCAAATCTCTTGGATTAGTTCAGATGGAACCACCTAATCCTTTTGAAATAAAAAAATAATCATCGAATTTGGACGAGGTGGTAAAGAATTTGTGGCGATGCTATACACCACAATCAATATACGTCAATGAATATGTCATTTGTTGGATGGTCTCGCATTTCATTCATATTAACGAAGATGGCCGAAGGACATCAGTTCCTGAACCGAATAAACAGCGCGGTTTTCCATTCGCATATCAACCGACAAGACGACTACAGTGTTAACTCTTTAGTAATTAGGGTAAAATTAATATCGACCTAAACATCGCGAACATCTGTAAAGTTATCAAATATAATATTGTAACTTATCTATTTAAACCGAAAATAGATATAAATTATGTAAGTTATCTTTTATGTTAAAACCCTTCATCACTCAATTACTATTTAGTTTTCTGACTGATTAACTGATTATCAAATTGCAATATCTTATATAGTGATGTATGTTATTGGGAAATAATTTGAACACGCACTTAAAATCACAGGATAACCTAGTCTTCACACCATTTTTATAAACCTAACCTACAAAAGTTTGGTAAAAATAGGTTGGTTAGGTTTGTTCGTAGTTATAATTGCGACTGGCGTGAGCCAGTTGCAATTATAATGGCTCACGCCAGTCGCATTATATATTTAAAAAAAGTAACTAAAATATTAAAATAAATGAATAAATTGGTATTTTTACCAAACTTTTGTAGGTTATGTTTAAAAAAATGGTGTGAAGAATAGGCTATCCAAATTCACAACCTTCTGATATATTATCAAAGACCTTATATACTAAGGTTTTTGTATATTATATTCTCAATTAAATAACAATCCCAGTAGCATCCATATATAGTACCTATATATTATTATTTATTACGGAGATTGAAGAGTTTGATATTTTTTCTCATGAATTCTATCATCAGAGGTCGATGAAATATTGTATATGTGATCACCTTCGAAGAACCTTCTTCCCATTAAAACAGGAATCATCAAAATTGGATGATGTGGCAAAGAATTAATATCGCTGAAGTGAAAATTGAAGACTTTGATGATATTGTCATGGATCCCATGATCTGATATTGAGCGATTCATCGATATCGGACAACGCGGTAAAATGTTATCGCTGAATATACATAATAATGGGTTATGGCCGACGCTAAAAAAAATCCATACACAGTAGGTAAGTGTACCTACGTTTTTTCTTCTTAAAAGGTTGACAAACCCTAAAATTGCATTTTAAAGAAGTATATTAATATTCGATTGTTAAACAAATATTAGATTCCCAGAGGAAAAAAGTTTTCACAATGCACCATACACACAAAAAATCGCACTTATTATTTAAAAAGGCTACGCTACGAAGTGGAAACTCAGCTACGAAGCGGAAACTCAGCTACGAAGCGGAAGAATAAGTCTCCAGCATCTGATTTTCAGCACAAATTTAAATATTTTTTTATATTTTCAGCATTATTGATCGAATTTTTTTTATTTTTGATACCTGTTTATAATTTAATACACAACCCTGTTTTCGTAAATGTCAAATTGTAACCCAGTATTATCTCCAGTAAATGAGAGATTCATTTAAATTCATCTCTCACGCAAATATTGCTTCACTGGTTTGGAAACACTGGGTAGTTTGAAGAATTTGCCATATCGCAATAAACTCGCTACTAGCGCAAGGAGCATGGTGTTTATTTTTACTAGTATAAACACTTATATTATTATTTTTAATACCTATTGTTTCTCGAGTAACTAACAGGTACAATGTCAAATATTAGATATCTAATTTAACACGCACCCAATAACACGTTGCCACATTCTGGAGACTTACGATATTTATCGTCTCACAGATCCAGACTGAAAACACAGTAAAAAACTGTGTATCCACCGGGAATCGAACCTGGGACCTTTGGATCAGTAGTCAGATACCTAACTAACTGAGCCACGAAGGCCGTCATAACATAACATACATTCATCAAACATAATACCATCACGGCATAATCTCTCAATGTGGAGTAACCAGCGACATGTATGAGGGTGTGCGTTACCAAATAAAAAAAGGGAACTATGTGAGACGTTACGTTGCCCGTTGTACATACATGAAGCAAAAACTTCGGTCCCCTTTTTAAGCTAACTGCGCGCACGGAGGAGTTTGAGATTTGATATAGTATTTATGTAGACGTAATGCTAATATTTATACATAATTCATGTTACAAATACATGAAATTAAATATTAAAAAAATCATGTAAAAATATAGATTGTTTACTTTCATACTGTCAATGTCAAGCATGTAATGTCAAACGCAGTTGTTTTAAATTCAAATATAGAATATGTTAAAGAAAGATACCTGCATAATCTAGTCTGAAACTATATTTATGGTATGAAACTATAATATGGTATGTATTCATAGATCAGCCCCCCTAGACAACATGTCACTTAACTCAAGAAAAGAAACAAGAAAAGATAACTCAATGTATGGAAGTGACAGTTGTCACGTGACTGGCAACAGTAGCGTCTAGTACCAGCTCTTCTTTTCTTCTTTTTCTTAGGTTAGGTTTAAATTTGAATTATGAATTAAATTTATAATACGTTCTTTTAATTTTTCGCATTTAATTTAAAAATTCACAGCTCATTTGACTTAATACTACGAAATCTCAACCAATCAGAGAGCCAACCGGAAACAGAATGCGGAATGGTAAATGCGGATTTTAGACTCTAGTACTGGCAACTGTCACTTCCATACATTGAGTTATATTTTCTTGTTTCTTTTCTTGAGCTAAATGACACGTTGTCTAGGGGGGCTGGTCCGCTAACTTTTAAACTTGAATGAGTCACAGTTGAATTTTGACTGCTGAGCCATCACTAGTATATGTATATAATTTTTTCAGAGACAAAAATCCACAAAAATAATAAACGTCGAGAGTCGCAGCGGTAAACGTTGCCTTAGTAACAGCATCTGCATAACTGTTTTCACAAACAATAAACGAAATCGTTAGGCTTAACGTTTTATTACTACCATCCAGGGTCTCTACTCTGTGGAAACGGACGCTCATACAACGCCTCTCTGGGGTTTGCAAATTTTAATTATTCCTTTTTGTCCCTAATGGTCTACGGGGAACGCGATCAGGGACGTCTGAATATATTTAGGTTCGGACACACCGAGCGCACAACTTGGAAGCGTTATCAATTTGTTTTGCTTTCATTATTGCTACGTTGAAACTTTGTATCGAAAAAGTCTCTAATATATGTATTTTCATTTCAATGATATTATTAGAATAGTTAAAATTAAGCAGAAAATTAAATAACTTGAGTGTATGATGTATGCAATACTTATGTTAGGGGGGGACTGCTGCCAACGTACCTATTTTTCAATTAGATATACCATCATTATTTCATATCAAATCGGTTTGATAAAAATAATTTAGATAGTTTGGGTATTAATAAAGAAAAATATATCTTTACTCTTTGATAATGTTTTGTATAAATTCTTGTAGAAAAATAATGGCAAACTCGATTTTCAACGTTTATCTTATACTTTTAATAAAATATAAGGCGTAGTTCAACATATTTTTTTTAAATTAAAAAAGACAAACATATCTAGATAAATATGATGTGACGTTGCATAAATACTTCAGTTTTAGTAAATAAACCTAAAAACATTTATTTTCCATTCAGCGCCATTGCGAAATAAAAGTTTTTTTGGTTTATTAACTTAACCTGATGCATTAATGCAACGTTACATTATATTTTTACAGATATTTTGATCTTCTTTAATATATAAAAATATAATGCTCTATACCTTAGAGTTTTTTAGAAATTCAAGATTTAACATAGTTATAAAGTAAAGGTTTATTTTTCTTTATTAATATCCAAACTAACCAGGTTATTTTTTTCAAAAATGATTCGTTTTGTAGTAATGATGTAAATTCAAATTCGAAAAATAGGTACGTTGCGTTGGCAGCAGTCACCCTCTTAAGTAAAATAACATTATTGACTGAAGCGTTACAGTAAAACACATAATATTGTGGTTTCTTCGTTCAGTCTTATTTGGATATATTATTTTTCATAGATTTTGTTTTATATCACCGCTTTTGTTCATTAATTAAAATTTTCGAGATAGTGCTGCTTAAGGGGAAGCTAGGGTAAGGCAATGTATGTAGGCAGGTCAAATGCAAACTTTGTTAACTATTGTATGATAATGAACGTCCTTATGAAAACGTATCGAGCCAATGTTTAGATTTATAAAATACCAATCATTAAAAAATGATGTTTCTTAGCCTTATAAGTTTTGATTTATTGATAAAAAATCTGAGAGAAAAAAAGGTATTATAAAAAAAATATCACGAAAAAGGTACACAAGATGAAAGAAAGTGCGTCAGGCCAATGTATAGACAAATAATGAGAGAATAATATATATTTTTGTTAAAGACGTTACTTTTAAGAATACGGCGTAATGAGCATCCAAAAAGTATCTTGGAGCCTATCCCGTCACCTTATAGAAATATTGACGATGTGGTAAAAAGCGGTAGCGCCCTTGGAGTGAACGTGTATCACTAAACGGCGCTTTATAAATTATTATTATTGTGAATTTATTTTAGAACGCCAAACTTGCAATATACGAATCGATCTCATTTATAACAGTAGGTATGTAGGTACCTATTGCAATGCAATACATACTTGTATTATGTGTTGTGAGGCACCGGTTTAGAATAGTGCTTCCACTCTCTTCTATTTTCATCATTTTCGCGTGTTCCGGAAGAGGCGGGCAATCGAAAATACAACAGGCAACAACAGCATCTCACATAGTTCAGCAATGAGGTTCAACACCCACTCTGAATGTTGTTCCATTCCAGGCGGGATGAGACTGGAGTGGGGGCATACACGCATGTGTTGTGCTCCCTTATATAAAGAGATGCACACCCGCACACCTGTCACTGGTTACTTCAAATTGTGGGATTTGCTGTGATGGTATGAATGAATGAATGAATAATTATTAAAATTAATAAATGTTAAACAATAAAACATAATGGGTAACCAGCGACAGGTGGGCGGGTTTTCATAATCTTATAAAAAGAAGCACGACACATGCGTGTATATCCACATACTGATCTAATCTCACATAAAAAGGTAAAATTAGAATGGGTGAGTGATGCTATAAAAAATAGAAAATCTCCTGGAATAGATGAAATCCCCAATGAATTGATCAAATATGGAGGCGCAAAGGTAGCTACAGAGTTAGCAAAACTATTCAACAAAATATTAAAAGAATCTGTAATACCCAAGGAATGGAAATTAAACATAACTATCCCAATTTTTAAAAAAGGCACGAAAACAAACCCGGAAAACTATAGAGGAATATCTCTTTTGAGCGCTACCCAAAAATTATTTACAAGCTTACTGCGAATGAAATTAGAAGAAAGTATACAAAATAGGGACGAACAACAAGGATTTAGAAGGAATCGATCTACCACTGATGCAATATTTGTAGTGAGACAGTTAAAGGAAAAGTCTATAGAATACAATAAACCGGCCTATATGTGTTTTGTTGATCTTACTAAAGCTTTCGATAGGGTGCTCCTGGCGGATGTTCTAGAAATCCTGAAAGAGAAGAATGCACCACATCCAATTATTAAAGCAATTAGAAATTTAAATAGTAACAATAAAATGCATATAAAGGTGGGAAATGATCTCTCGAAGGAAATCAGGTAGGGGGATAGTTTGAGCCCTTTTTTGTTCAATGTCATTATGGATGAAATAATTGTAGATGTCAAATCATTGGGGCTGGGTTACACTATGGGAGATAAAAAAATTGATATAATATGCTATGCAGATGACGCTGTCCTAATTGCCAATTCCGAAGATGATCTTCAGAGACTACTTTATAGATTCCATTTATCCTCTCAACGATTTAACATGAAAATCTCAGTAGACAAAACAAAAAGCATGGTCACCTCAAGGCATCCAGTACGATGCAAACTTGCAATCGAAAATAAAACCATAGAACAAGTGATGCGATTTAAGTACTTGGGTGTCGAAGTGTCCAGCAGCAGTAACCTCTTTGACGAAGTAAGAGAGCAAGCGAATAAGGCCGCCGTCGTGGCTGGATGCTTGATAAATGCTGTATGGAGAAACAGAGACATGATGAAGGAGAGTCAGGTAAGAATCTATAAGACCTGTGTAAGGCCGATCATGACGTACGGCATAGAAACAAGAGCTGACACCGCCAGAACAAAAAACCTCCTAAGAACCACTGAGATGAAGACTCTACGACCCATCGCAGGCGTAACACTTCTTGACAGAGTAAGGAACTCGGAGATAAGAAGAATCTGTGATGTCGAAGATGTTGTGCGATGGGGAAGAACACGAAGACGATTCTGGAGAGATCATGTGGGGAGAGCGGGTTCGGATCGAGTGGTGAGGATGGCAGCGGATGGGGAGATAACAAATGGCAGACCCCCTGGAAGACCACCCAAAAGATGGAAGGATAGCTGGACGTCCACTTCACAAGAGCAGGCTCCGAGAATAACAGGATACAGTCCTAACTAAAGCAGAAGAAGAAGAGAGTGATGCTGAACTATATGAGAAGTTATTGTTGCCTGTTGTATACATTACCTGGTCCTTACGGGCCTCCCGAAAACGATGATAATTGGAGAGAATGGAAGCACTATTCTTAGCTGGTCGTATACCTACCTATTGCAAGTTTGGCCTTCTTAAATAATTGTAATAATAATAATTTGTAAAGCGCCGTTTAGTGATACACAATCACTCCAAGGCTATGTCTCAAAGAGATATAATACCTACCTATATAATACCTATATAATACCTACCTATATAATAATACCTATATAATAATACCTACCAATATAACATATATAATACCTACCTTTATAATAATACCTATATAATAATACCTATATAATAATACCTACCTATATAACCTATATAATGCCTACCTATATAATAATACCTACCTATATAACCTATATAATACCTACAGATATCATGTCTATCATAATGGGAATTTCGGAACTCAATATTTTTTGGCAATTATTTAAATTGTTTTGAATGGTTTTCCATTTTTTCATTTTTTCGAATGTTTTTATGAAAAAACATACATGGAAAATTTTAATAATTGCTATTAGGTACTCGTTATTTCATGTCTGAATCGACTCAACTGTATGTAAGTACCTGATTTTATTTGTGATGTACCTAATTATAAACAAGTGGGTTGCGGCCAACGCTAAACTTTTCACTATCAAGTCACTTCACAAAGTATTCAATTTTTTATGACAAATTTCAAGCATTTTCTTTAAATGAGTTTTGTTAAATTATTTTTAATTTAAATATTTTATTACGATAAATTGATAATTCTTCAATGCCATTTTATGAATGTGAGGTGCTTTTTGCCAATTTGACAGTAAAAATATCAAATTTCAATTTTCGTGAGCTTAGAATCACTTTGAAATATTTGACAGTTAAAAAAATTGAGATACATTATTCAGATATCCTTCAAAATCTAATGGGGTCTAAGCGAGTATTAGACATGTAAATTTGCAAAATTTACATGTCTAATCGAATTAGTATTTTATTGAAGATAAATGAACACGCCGTACATAGCACACAGCACGCTGTACATAGCACACAGTACATAGCACACAGTACATAGCACACAGCACATAGCACACACACAGATACATTGTGATGAAAATTTCAGAATTGACTGAGTACTTTAGTCTATAATCAAAAAAATTAAATAAACTCGCCGTAATACACAGCATATACACAGATAAATTGTGATGAAACTTTCAGAATACAATCTCAGCATGATACTTGTAACTCAGCATGATTAATAATCTGCAACAAAGAAATCATATCTTCCCACTATATCTTCTTGGTTTAGTGAGGAGTAAAAAGCATAATTTTATTCAATGGAGTTTTTTTTAGTATCTTCTATTCTTAATTTCTGAACGCAAAATACCAGTCGTTGCTATGATTAAAAGTGGATTTTTTTTTCATTCATCAACATCATGTTATTTTTGAAACAGTATTTACAAAATATACAAACCTTGGTTAGTAAAACAAGTAGGTACACACCCGTTATTACATTTCATACTGAGCATTCAACGTAAAAATATTTGTATAATAAATTAGAGAGGCTCGGTTGTTTTTCTTATCATGGTAACTCCACGAATTTCAATCTCCTTGGATGTTCAACGTCCTGTGAGGTTTAGAGCCCCGGGTGTTATCCTTGACTCTGAATAGTCTAAATCCAGGGCCCGAAAAATAAATCTCTGAAATGTTGGCATCATGCCACACCCGAAAGATTACTACGTCCTCTTAAGGAAAATATACGTGGCCAAACGATAATTTTCACGCAATTATATTCTATAGATAAAATCAAACTGCTTACATTAAAAACCTACGAGTTTTTCTTCTTCTTTATATAGGTCCATCGTTTTGCCTTGTAAGGGCCATATCATTCGATAAAAATAAAAATATATTGTTTTTTTTGAAAGATTTGTGGCTATGGCCATCGCACAACCCTAATTAACAAGTGTTGCATATCACTCTAATAGACCTTAAGAGGCAGGGTAAGGCAATGTAGGCAGGTCAAATGCAAACTTTGTTAACTTTTGTATGGGAATGAACGCCCTTAAAGATTACAATCGTGTGCGCCCAAGTTAGTGTATTTGCATCGAACGTTACATAAAATACGATGGTTTATTTGATTTTACAAAAAAGTGAGAATATTGTGTGAAAACGTATCGAGCCAATGTTTAGATTTATAAAGTACATATCATTTAAAAAAACATTCATGTTTCTAAACCTTATAAGTTTTGAGTTATGGATAAAAAATCTGAGAAAACAGGTATTATTAAAAAAAATATTACGAAAAAAGTACACAAGATGAAAGAAAGTGTATCGGGCCAATATATAGACAAATAATGCGAAAATAATATATATTTTTGTTAAAGACGTAACTTTTAAGAGTACGGCGTAATGAGCATCCAAAAAGTACCTTGGAGCCTATCCCGTCACCTTAAGTAATAGGCCTTTAAATACGGCCATTTTGTATAAAAAAGCCATTCCGTTCCGATACTCCGAATGGAGCATAGTACTCGATAATTTCATACTCTCATTTCAAGTGCACGTTGTAGTTAGTTAATTTTAATATCTGTTTTTATTTAAATATATTTATATATGTTAATTTTCTTAAATAAAAACATAAGTGAATTTTTCTCTTTAAATCTTCGATACCTAATAATCCACCATATGTTTCAACTTGCACTACATTGAGATTATTAATTAAATTTGAATTATCGCCATCCGCGATAATCGAAAATATGGGACTGTTGGTTGATCACGCACATAAAAACATAGTCAAATTATGAATTACATATTTCGGTTCTATTCCGAAATATAGGGATAATTTGCGCACCAACAGCTAGCTATACGTATGCGGTTTAGTTTGTTTATTGTAGTCTTATAATTGTTATCTACACATCTTGTCACATCATATGCGTGTAACCCCCCATAGATTTATAAAAATCCTTGAATTATTGATGTTAGAATTTGATTTTCCAATATAATTATGGAATTCTACATCTAAACGAAGAATTGCTAAACTCAAAAGCACATCATTAATTGTTTCATTTATATACGACATTATATTTTTTTTATTTGACGGATAGTTAAAAACTACTTAACCAGAAAAAGAATATGCAAATTTGAATGATATAAATTGCATTTCAATATGTTTCAATTTGTAGGAACAATATTATTTTTTTGCAATACTAAATTTATTTAATATTTGTTTACGACACTGGAAATAAATATGACACAAATAATTGCTTTAATCATGAGAGAGATGCATATTTCAATTAAAACAATCATGTATCGAGGCGAGCAAATAATTATTTAGTTAGAAACATGGAAAAGCACATTTTTACATTTCCTAGCTTTTTATTTTATTACAAGAAGTTTGCTTGTGAATGTGTGGGAGGAAAATATATATGAAAAAGTAAACATAGACTAAACCGATGACAAAATCAGTAATGTTGTCTGAACAGGAAGCATGATAATCTCATGCAGTTTTAAAACAATATTTTCAAAAACTGAGAACAATAAAACATCTGCAAAATGATTTAATTCGAGATCATAAATAATGAATTGTCAAGGATAATTACTTGAAAAATTATATTTCATCCCTTGAAAATTCGTACCAGATTCCCAGGGTATAATAAGTTAGAAAGATTTTCCATAAATCCACTCAACTTCACGATCTAAAAGTATATTCAAGTATGTAGGTACGTTTCGTTCTGAGAGCAAACGTGGTTCAAGATGTTTTTATGCTAAATTGGTTCAGCGTTTTTCAAAAGAATCGACTGCTGAAAGAGAGTTTGAATTTATTTTCAAACCATACGAATATTCTTATTCTATTTTTGTGTTTTGCAATGAAAGAATTCTTATCATAAGACATTTTGTGAATTCTTTTACATAGATAAGAATGGCGAATTCATTGTGCTAACGGAAAATATCTCGAATATAAAAATGATGAGCAAGCATTATCACCATTCATTAATGGTTGTAATTTTATTAACGTAATGGCTTCTTGGAATGAGAAAATTAACGAGCATTTTTGAATAAAAATGTCATGTAATATTTTGAGAGCTAAAAATAATACCAGAGAAGTTGATTCCATTTTAATAATATATATGAAATCTCAAATCGAGAATGACCTTTCCTTTGAATGTTTGATATTCTGTAATTTGCTCGAGTTATTTGATTAAATGTATTTCTATTTGACACTTTATATTATAATATGTAATTCATTTATTCGTAGCACTTTCTAGCTCGTTTTATTTTGATTCAATTCCACATAACATTTGTAATTATTATTTCAATTCCACATAACATTTGTAATTATTATTTCAATTCCACATAACATTTGTAATTATTATTTCAATTCCACATAACATTTGTAATTATTATTTCAATTCCACATAACATTTGTAATTATTATTTCAATTCCACATAACATTTGTAATTATTATTTCAATTCCACATAACATTTGTAATTATTATTTCAAGTACACATAACATTTGTAATTATTATTTCAATTCCACATAACATTTGTGATTATTATTTCAAGTACACATAACATTTGTAATTAATATTTTAATTCCACATAACATTTGTTATTATTTTTATTCATATCTACATATTTTTTTGATTGTGTTTACTGTCTCAAGGTTTTCCATAAATGAAATAACATCATTTTTACCAATATTTTTGATAAATTATAGTTTTACATCTAACAAATAAAATGGATAACGAGGGGAATCTCACAAATTTCAGGGGTATATTCAGAAATATTTTTTATCGACAAAATACAAAAATAATATGATTTATTCATGTCTATAGATTCAAGAGAATAATTTCAGAATTGGTTGAGTAAATGAAGAAACGCCAATGCAACTTATTACATCTCAACAGATCATATTATCTAAAAAGCATGCATATACTTTTATGAATCAGATATTCAGCTACTCACAACCATTAATTGTCTAGTTCACGAGACAAAATTAATTTGTTTTATAATCACTAGCTCATAAATAATAATATAAAGATGTTTTAAAATCGGAGATAAGATTTTTTTCATTATTTCGAAAAACCTAACCAGTATTTTGCTGTATCAAATTTTCAGACGAGACCTCGTAAAGACGTAATTATAAGTAAGAAAATTGTAATATTTAATTACATAAGGAATTCATAAGTTATCTTGTGTTGTCATGTATACATAATTTACATTGCTAATTAAAATTTTATTTGTTCAGAAAGAGAGAGACATTTTTTAATATCATGGAGGTTTTATTTATACGACTTTTTTTAAAACGAGACATGGAATATTAATTATGTATCAATTTCGTTTCTACGTCTTGTCCTTCGTATTTGTAATAAAATTCCAGTAGGTCCTTGCTTGGTAATGAAATTACCAAGATAATAATATAATATTAGGTACCTACCTATAACATAAAAGTTTTGGCGAACACGATACTCCATAACCAAGTATATGAAAGTGTTTCTTAAAGGTGGACGATTCCTGAATGCATTTTTGTGAATGATTTTTTCCGATAAAATTATCAAGAAGAAAATGTCATTTCCATTTATGACAAATTTTTAATATTTCAATAGAAACGAAGTCGGAATATTAAAGCAGGATTGGGAAATCAAGGCACCTTCGGGGCTTACGACCTGTCATCGGCTGGTTTACGTGATCAAATTATGCGCTCGCTGAACGAACACCAATTATGCCCTTTTATTGAGCCACTTTTTGTAAGTTCTATTTGCCTTGATATTCCGGTTCTCCTGTAATATTCCAACTACACCTACAGGGCTTACGACCTGTCATCGGCTGGCTTATGAATAACATTTTTTTTTATTTATTTGAAAAAATCAGCAACGTACAATAATGTATTTTTTAAACAAATATAATAAAAAAGAATAGCAACATAAGTAATTGTAACATAATATATAGAACTTTCAAAAAGTGGCTTGATAGGGAACTCAATAAAAGGGACTTTGTAGTTGAAAATAGGACAAGAAATAAATTTGTTTATTTAATAGATAGACGAAATTCGACATTTGCACAGCATCATTATTCTTTTTTGGGTGAAAAATTTTTCAATGAACTTCCACTTGAAATACGCCAAATTGAAACCCATAGAAGGATGATGATGGCTGTAAAAAATACTTCAAGGGGTTGCAAGGATTTAGTTGACAATTATGTGTTTGTTCGTGACTTGTGTTGTTTTGTTTTCATTTAGTTTTAGTATTATTACTCTTCTTTTTTTTATTTTTTTAGTTTGGTTTTAGTTTAATTTCATTCTTTATTGTTATTGTTTTTCATTTTCAGATACTTAGATACACACATCCTCCCTCTACACAAGCTATAGCTTTAAGAGGGAGGTGATATTGTAAATTAATCAATGTATATAAACCATGTATTATTGTATATTATGTTTTTGAATAAATAAATAAATAAAATAAAGAAAAAAAAAATATTCCGACTTCGTTTGCCACCAACCATCTAATTTATTCTATTAAAAATAAAAAAATGATGATAGATATTTATCTTTTCAAAGTGACCTCCAAATGAAATCTATGTACATGTTAAAAACAAGTTCAAGCTTCGTTTTAACCGCCTTTCTTTTAATATAAAGTAGTTGGATATCTCTAGCACGTATTGAGAGCCAAGAAACTTAATCTTTTTGTTTCGAAAACCACCTTTTTGAGATGAAATCATCTTCCTTTGAAGCTCAAAGAACGAAGACTACTAGAGAAAATTCTTCCGCTCTCGGGATACAAACATATACGAAGGTCTTACAAAGATATTTATCTACAACGAAAGACATGCAGGTAGTCATTATAATAGAAATTTAAACAATGCAGGTATTAACAAGACGTAAGTACATACTTTCTTTGAAGAATATTTCTTCAGAGAAATATGGTTAGATGAACATAACGTATTTTCAAATGATTGTATTCAAACACACTACATAGAAACTTGCCTCTTAAATCTTATAGATTTTTATGAATATACGCATTAGCTTCTGTAAAATATTGTTATCTTATAATTAATTTAAAATAAAAAACAACCTAGATGTAAAGTGATATCTGTGAATCAATTAAATGATTATATTGTAGCATGTTATCAAAGTGATAAGAGTATTTAGACAGATGTCGCCCAACTTGTATATATAATATTATGTATATTTTAGCTGTTGCTAGGGTGAATAATTAAAATATATAAATAATATGAATGGGGAACAATAAAAAGTTGTAATTAAGACATAAAGAACAATAGATTCTTATTCTAGATAGACCTCCGGTAGTAAACAACATTGATTCTAACTTGTATACAGAACTATCAAATCTTTAATTTGTATTATTTTAAAATTGTAATAAAAGTTTATTATTGAAAGTTTATTTAAAAATCAAATTTCCCAACTACCAAGAAAATTACTGTCTGGAATAGAGAGATATTTCACAGCTTCTTAAGGAGAAGTTAATCTTCTTCTATTCTTCATTGTGGTTCATTTTTTGTTAAAAAAATAAACAAATTGTTTATCTATGTAATATTGTCCTTGTAAAATTTGTGCACCTGTAATTCTGTCCCGTGTGATCATGTCATTTAATCAAAAAATATTCTAATAAATATTCCGATATGTTGGAGCAAGTCCAGAAGAAGTTCATGAGGTACATGTACATGTGGATGCACGGAGTGTATCCGACATACATGCACAACCTTGAACTTTTGTCTCGAAAGTAGGCGTGATTACGTAATACTCTTGACCGGCTTCAAGATTTTCAATAATATTATTGACTGTCCTGAATTGCTGAAGGCAAGGGCTTTTTGATCAACCGAACTACATGATGCGAATAAGACACAATCTTCTGAACGTCCCCCTTATGAAAGTGAAGAATAGATGCAGTGGTCCGTAGCACTGAAGCCGTCGTCGAACCGCATATTACACAGGAATTGACAGCAGCTGTCGTGTGATTACGAAAAAAAGGCATTATAAAACATACTTAATGATTTTAATTTGTTTTTTTAGGTGACTTAAGTTTTACTATAGGTACTATTTATATATAAGAATTAAAAAAAAAAACATTTATAATAAAAAAAATAATGATCTTCTATGAAGAAGCAACTTGGATAACATCCGAGAAATTGTAAAGTTGGTTTAATTCCTCTGGAAAATTTGATTTGATTGTTATAAAGTTGTATAATATTATTATTTTGTATACAGTACCTACCTACCTAACGTCGAGTTCAAAACTTTAATTATATATTGAATAAAGTCTCAAAGTTTTAATTATGTATTGAATTTCACGAAAATGATCATTATCCGTGCGCATAACTTTTTCCTGAATGATATGTCAACAAGTTTGATGAAATTTATTTTAGCTCACGGAGCAGACAGAGCAGTCAAATGCTGAAGAACATTGTTCGGTTTAATATGCAGAAAATTTGGAATGTCGATCGCAGTGCTGGCCCGAGGCAAGTTTTAGGATGGAGCGAGATCTTATTATGGCGTCTCCCTTGCGATTTGGAACGTCATTTTGGTGTTCAACCATATTCCATATTCGCTTCAAAACCCTTCAAAAAGACCATATTCGCTTGTCTTTTTGAAGTGTTCATTGGACCTCTTCAAGGTTTCATAAGACATGCGGATTTAGTAATCTCGAAGAATAAATATAAAGTTGTCAAACGATACGGAGCTTTATTATTTAGAAGTTTTCCACTGATTTATTTGATTCCAAAAATCATTTCTCTGATGCTCTATATACACATTCTCCTTTTCAAGGCTTCAATGGAACTCTTGAAAGCTCAATTGGACATACAGATTAAGAAATTTCGAATAACAAATACAAAGTTGTCAAACGATACGGCGCTTTATTATCAGAAGTTTCACACTGATTTATTTGATTCCAAAAATCATTTCTCTGATGCTCTATATACACATTGTCCTTTTCAAGGCTTCAATGGAACTCTTGAAAGCTTAATTGGACATACAGATTAAGAAATTTCGAATAACAAATACAAAGTTGTCAAACGATACGGCGCTTTATTATCAGAAGTTTCACACTGATTTATTTGATTCCAAAAATCATTTCTCTGATGCTCTATATACACATTCTCCTTTTCAAGGCTTCAATGGAACTCTTGAAAACTCAATTGGACATACAGATTAAGAAATTTCGAATAACAAATACAAAGTTGTCAAACGATACGGCGCTTTATTATCAGAAGTTTCACACTGATTTATTTGATTCCAAAAATCATTTCTCTGATGCTCTATATACACATTCTCCTTTTCAAGGCTTCAATGGAACTCTTGAAAGCTCAATTGGACATACAGATTAAGAAATTTCGAATAACAAATACAAAGTTGTCAAACGATACGGCGCTTTATTATCAGAAGTTTCACACTGATTTATTTGATTCCAAAAATCACTTCTCAGATGTTCTATATACACACGCATCCTAAGTTGCCGACATTTACAGAAAATCATTATCATAATTATCTCACATTTTACAGAAACGGTAAAGAGAGTCGGGAACAATTTGAATAACTAAGAAGAAGAAGATATGGGTATTTGAAGAAGAAGAAAAAGAAGATATGGGTTCTGAACAGTATTGGAAATATGTGTCTGAAGATGTACGATAGTTTCGAGATTGTTTGATTCCTGAATTATTTGATTCCAAAAATTACTTCTCCGATGCTCTATATACACACGCATCCTAAGTTGCCGACAGTGTGAATCTCGATTTGCAATTGTCGATTGTTCTTTTTGCTTTATTGTGCCGATATTGCTCCATGAGCTATGTATTACTTTTTTTGTACATTCTAGCATTTTGCGAATGAGCCGATAACAGTCTCCTTATGTGGAGCAGTTGGCGGTGGGTATAGCAATAGCTCCACTATCACAACCTTGTCCTCTACAATCTTTCAATTCAACGACGTATTTATGCAATATCGTCCAAAAATTATAAAAATCTATCAATTCCATAATATGTCCTTAATCTTTTTTAAGTTTCGAGCTACATTGATAAAGCCGACCTTCGAGATGCATACATCTGACCATACTCACTGGCTAATAATATAGCAAAAAAACAATAAATCTTCAGTGTAGACCACTAAGGCATCCTCTGAGACATGGCGTTTGTAGATGCCATTCCGTTCGCCCTATAGCAGGACCGGGCCTGCTAGTGCCGTACTGCGGAATATTGAGAATTCAGCCAGATTCAATATATGGGGTGCAATTTGCTGCACAGAAACAATTTCCGATGGCAAACTTTCCCTCGAATGTGGAGTTCCGTTTTCGCCAAAGTGAACATATCCGTTTAGCCAACAAAACGGAAATTTTCTTCTCTTGACGATTCCGCCGGGGAAGGAAATAAACTACACAAGTTTAAATAGTCACTATGGATGAACCAATATTGATACAAATTGGTAATTTTCCCAATAAAATACCAAATAAACAAGGGAACTTAATACATTACAGACTAAAAGTCTTTGAACGATTAAGTTTTCTTCGATTTCAAGCCAAATAATTACTTCTATAACTTCAATATTATTTTTTGTTTTTCACGCTTTTAAGCTTTTATTCGGTTTATTTTTATTATATTATTGAGAACAAAATGTCATATTAAAAAGTACAAAAAAAATATCAAAACAATCAGCCAGTCACACAGACAAATTTAACAAAAAAATCATTATCAAATACAAATTTCAAGTACGAAATTTAATTAAATTTAAATTTCAAATACGAAATTTACTAAAAATATTTGACAATATATTCTTCAACGTTTGTTCTAAGATAATATTTCCACTCAGAAAGAGATTTATTCTTACGCCTTCATATTTATTTATTTCAAACTTTTTGGGCACATGTGCACAATGGTGGGCTTATTGCCAATTGGCAATATCTTCCAACCAACCATATTCACTTGGTGAAGCAAATTTATTTTATGATACGTAACAAATGTATAATGAAAATATACATCCTTTATTACACATGCAACACATGCTCACCCTAACAAATACACTTGTTTTATTTCTGAGTACTTTTATACTTTTTTTTACTTTTATACCTTGAAGTTCATTGAGAATTATGTAACAAAAATGTATTTCGTATTGTTTGTATTACCATAGAACAGGCTTCGCCTGGTGAGGTAGTAAATTTCATTGTAAGTTAAGTAATATTGTATTAATTTTATGTATTATGTAGGTATATAGAAATAAAAAACTTCACAAAGGTATTTAAAATTTGTATTATTCAAGACAAAGATCTTTGATAGCAGGGACATCCAAGACTAGCAATTAGCAAAGCTACTATTATGTAAAAGAAAACAGACAGAAACAAATAAGAGATAGGTACATAGTAGATATATGTAATATTGTCCATGAAGATATTTCTTACAATGACATCAAATAACATAATAAGGATACCAAAATATATATAGGTTCTTAAGGAGGAATTCAAATTGAATTCAAGTGCCAGGATAATGATAACCTAAAATGGCGGGTAATTTATAGGTTTTCCCTCAATATTTAAAATTAATTTAAATTTATGTAAGAAATGCGCATCGTAGTCGTTGATCATTACAACGAAATTTCTATAATATCATTTGCATAATTACGCCTTTGAAGCTATTTTATAGTAAATACTTGATTTTTTTCATTTTTATGAAATTTATTTTAAATATACAAATTTATTTTAAAGAACGATCAACCTTTAACAATTATTTTAATATATTTTTTATTTTTACAAAAAAATTAATATGTCCTTGTTAAACAAGTACATATATATTATATTCTATAGGTTAACGAAATCGGTCGAGGCATCACTCGATGACTCGCGACCACTGGATTACGGTGACAGGAAAATTATTCGAAAAACAATTATTCGAATGCTCAATTTTACGAAAATCAATTTTACGAATGGCAATTATTCGAATCACATTTTTTCGAAAAACAATTTTCCGAACACACAATTATCAGAAATTTGGAAATTACAATTGTTCGAATTTTTATGACGTCATGTTGGTAGTACCTATTGTGAGAGGAAAAACCATAGATTTTTATTATAATATACTAGATGTCGTAGTTAGCAAATTTTGTATGAAACGAAGTGAGGCATTTTTTCGGGGGATTTTTGACGTTTTAGTACATCGTTTTTCCATAGAGAATAACGACTAATGTGAATTGTTTTCGGATTTATTTGTCGTAAAAAACACTTTGTTTATTTAGATTTAGAGAAAAGTTATTTAGGATGCCCCCAAGTCAAATTGAAAACGCTGTTCGTTTTCGCCAAGCGCTAATTTTTTTTGTATGGGATTTGACGTTTGTTGTTTGTTATTGTAGAAAAAATTTCTACAACAAACGTCAAATCCCATACAAAAAAAATTAGCGCTTGGCGAAAACGAACAGCGTTTTCAATTTGACTTGGGGGCTATGTGTTGAAATGTAATGAAAACTGAAATAAGTTGTCAACCAAAACGACAAACTCGCGATATTCCATGACTCACTTTTTGCACGGAGTACTAGGTATGTATTATATTATGTACTAGCTTTTATGTCCCGCCGTTGGCCAAGAATGTAAATTAGTGAAGGAATAAGCAATCGTTTATATACCTACATAATATTGTCACACATCATTTTTTTTAACCGTAGTATGAAAAGTAGTTTGAAATTTAATTGAGTTTAAGCGGTGTAAAATCTTAAAGTGATGGCCACAATCCATTTGCTTTTATATATAAGCACATACAATTTCTGCATGCATGGACTATGGGAAATGATTTTAAATATGACTTATTATAAAAAGACAACGTCGTAAAGAGTTTGGATTTGGCCACAACCCCTATTTTTATATATTGTCATCGAACGCAATGTGTTTTAACGCAATGTGTTTTAAATATTTAGTAATTTTGGATGATGGGAAATGGTTTAAAAATTGATTAAACAAAAGTACTGAAAATATTCTAGTGTTGGTCCCATCCCATTCGTTTTTATATTTTTCGTCAAGTGTGCATATAGTTTATTATAGTTTTGCACAATAAAACTGATAGACTTAAAACTGACACATAAGTCTACATTACAGAAGAAGAAGACTTTAGCCATGTTAAATAGTTTTTAATATGAATATAAACGTTGTGAAGATCCAGCAATGGCCACAACCCCGATTTTTTTTATATATTGTCATCAAAATGAAATGTGTAGTTATTGAAAATTAAGCAATATATGATGATATAATAAATGGTGTAAATTTGATTGAACAAAAGTAATGAGAAGATTCTAGTGTTGGTCACATCCCATTCGTTTTTATGTATTTTCATCAAGTATGCATGTTGTTTATAATATTTCGTTACAATAGACTATTAGACATAAAACTAATCCAAAAGACTCAATAAAAAAAGAAGTAGAAGTATAAAACTATAACAAATAGTTTGTAATAAAAACTGACCCAATGGTCTACATAGAAGATGAAATAGAAGAATTACACATTAGGAAATGTATTATAAAAAAAACTGACCAAAATGTCTTCATAAAAGAAGAAGAAGATGAATTGAACTATAGGAAATATTTTATATAAAATTCACCCAACATCTACATAAAATAAGAAAACGAGGAATTAGACTAAAGGATAGTTTGTTTGAAAACTAACCAAAAGGTCTACATAAAGGAAGAAGAAGACGAATTAGACTATAGGAAATAGTTTGTATAAAAACTCACCCAAGGTCTACATAAATTAAGAAAAAAAAAATTAGACTATAGGAAATAGTTTATTTATGAACTGTCCCAAATGACTTCACAAAAGAAGAGGAAGAAGATTTAAACCCCAAGAAATAGTTTGTAGAAAAAATCACCCAAAGTTCTACATAGAAAAAAGAAGAATTACACAATAGGAAATAGTTTGTAGGTATATTGAATGTGTATTGTAGTTAACCTAAAATAGTTTAATAATTTTCCTATACAAAATCAGTATATTCTTGGTTTTTAAGTAGTAAGTATTAGGTATGTAGGTACCTACCTACAATGATGTTCTAAATTAATTCGAATTCGATTTATAACAAATTTTATTTGAATATCAGAATGTGTCCGTTACCATAGTAACCATGTTCCAACATGTGAAAAATATCAAATGTTATGATGACATTTTTTGAATATGTAGGTACCTACATTGGTTTGTTCGATGCCATAAAAATGAAAATTGTCAGAAAAATCAAATATTTTTAACAAATTTTGCAATTTTATTACGCCTATATCTTTACTAATAATTAACAGACTTTTACAATATATGTCTTAAAACTTGCTGTAATGTCTTGTGTTTCATTTTATTATTTCATAATCACATTTATTTCAAAGGTATATTATTTTAAAGAACATATTCATTCTATAGGAAAATTAAATATCGTATGAAAAGATATTAAAATGGCGGGGTTATATGTACATTTGTACAAAACGCTTACTTTAAAAATAAGTTAAACATTATAATTAGACAAAATATTCACCATGTTTTTCACTTAAAAGCTAAGTTATACTTGAAAATATATTTTTTTCGTGTAAATACGTACTTCTAACTTTTAAACTAACAGATATTTGCGTGCAAAATGTACACTTTTTTGACAGATATGACTTGGAAAATTTTGTATGAAAAAAATAATTATTGAAATATCTTTAAAATTCAGCATTTTAATCGCATTATTTTTAGCGTGACACTGCATCAGGTATACTGGTACACGTTCGCACATAAATTAGATTTTGAGATGCTCTTGGTTTTTCAAAAGGCGTGAGACAAACACACACACACACACTAACATATTGATTGCTTTATTACTTTAGATAATAAAAATCTATGGAATAAACAACATGGCGATGCACCGCGCTGTCAAACATCAGTTATTAAAAATGTACAAGCATACGTACCCAACAATAATACAACAAGTAATAATAGTCCTTATCGAAAATATTTTACTGGCAACAAATATTTTAAAAGAGGCAACATAATGACACAAAAATATTATTAAATTCGGTCAATTGGTTTTCCAACAAATGTTAGTTCGAATAATTTGCTTTCGGACAATTGTTATTCTGATAACTGATTTTCGAAAAATTGTTATTCGTACAATTGCGCATTCGAACAATTGTGTTTCGAAGAATTTTATGTAATCCTGGATTACTAGCCCAGCGCGCTAACCGCTCTGCCATCGACCCATCTAAATATATCCACCCATCTAATAATATTTGTCAATTAATGAATTCGTTCCTTTATCTTTGCCTTATTTGTTTCAATTTCTACAAAAGTTTTTTATAATAAAATTGTAAAAAATTAAATACAATCTGTGATTAATTTTCTGGTGAAAAATAATACATTAACATGTTTACATCAATAAATTTTCTTGTCATTCTGTCCATTAATAATTCTGACTCCGCAGACACGACCTCTCCCAATTGCCCCATCTTATTAATCGAACAAACCTTTATTAGTTTCACCCTCTTAACATTTTATACATTATTATTTATTTCATCAGATGTTCATCATCTACGATATTTAGTTTGATAATAAAAATAAATACGATGCTTATATAATCATTCAATTAACTAATCATGTTTACTAAGTTTTTTAGTCATCGGTGGTCAGTAAAAATTGAATACTGATGTTTTAGTTCTTTAATATTTAAAAAGTAACTTTGTGGCGTCATTATTAATTATTTATATTACCCAAAATTACTTTGTTTACACCATTTATGAGAACTATCGTCGACCGGTTTCGAAAACAACGTTTTCTTCTTCAGGAAGACTAACGTACTAAATAAAAATTTAAATATAGATTGTTGGTTAGGTCTAATTTAGTGGGAGGAGTCAATTTGAAAAAAAAAGTTTCACCCCACTATATTTTTTTTTCAAATTGACTCCTACAAAATTAGACCTAAACAACAGTCAATATTTTAATTTCAATTTAGTACGTAAGTCTTCCTGAGGAAGAAGACGTTGTTTTCGAAACAGGTCGACGTTAGTCCTCATAAGTGGTGTAAATAAAGTAATTTTGGATATTATTAATTATTTATTTATTGATAATTTATGTTACTTTGATTTAGAAGTAAGATGTTACAAAAATATGAATCAATTCAAATTGTATTATTTATAGAGCGATAGTTTTATTGATTTTTTTTCATTTACCTACTGATACTTCTGATGTCAGTTGGCAATCGTGTTTGATTTTTTTTCGAATGTTTATTTAATTGTGGCCAGGGATACTGTTCCTCAAGAAAGCAGACCTTCAGGACGTCCTCCCTAGAGACTGAAAGGCAGCTGGCAGTCCACTTCACAGGAGGGAAGCTGACGCAGGAAATAAACAGGCCAACGGGCCTACAAAGACAGGAAGAAGAAGTAGAATAATTACAATTCACATTTAAAATGTCATAAATGAACAAGTAATACAATTGACGAGTCAGTGGTGATTGTACCTAATGCATTTTTTTATTCAAAAACTCAAATACTTTCCTAAAAATATATTTTTCTCATTTTATAAATGTACCTATTTTTTTATACTCGGCGTTGCTCGAGATGGTAAATGTGAAGCAATATGCTAACGTATCAAGAAAATCGCTATCGTAATTTTGAATGATAAATTCAGAAAAAATATCCAATACAATAAATAAATAATAACAGTCCCTTCCGTCCCTTCAGTCCCTCCATCCGCCTCTTTCCTTCAGTCCTTACTGTCCCTTCAGTCTCAAATAATGTAAAGGGGAGTGGTTTGAAATTAGTTTGAAATTTCAGTAGGATTGGACTGGGAAAAAAATTTCAGCAAGATTGGAGCTGAAAAGTGGTTGTATAATTTGAATGAATTTATTTGAATTATATGAATTAGTTAATTAGCTTTTCATTTAAACTATTGTTTTTCAGATAATTACAGACAAAATAATTGAATATACGTACGTTGGTTAATCCATATCGTATGAGACAGTTATAATTGTAGAAGCATATTTCCTTTGAATCCTTTCCTTGCCACTGTCCTCTCACCGATGCGTTTGAAAATTGTCACTTGCAAAGTTGGTCACAATAATTTTGGGTGACAATAAGAGACAATTTAAAACAAGTGGGTTGTGGCCAACGCTAAACTCCTCACTAACAAGTCATTCTATAAATTATTCAAATTTTGCATGGAAAATATTCAGCATTTTCATGAAATGAGTTTGATAAATTGTTTTTTATTTAAATATTTTATTATGAAAACTTGATAACTCTTCAATGCCATTTTATAAAAGTGATGTGTCTTTTTATCAATTTGAAAATAAAAATTTCAAATTTTAAATTTCCTGAGCTTGGGGTCACTTTGAAATATTTGACAGTTAAAAAAATTGAGAAGCACTATTCAGACATCCTTCAAAATCTAATCGGATCTAAGCGAGTATTAGATATACATATTTACAAAATTTGAAAATAATCGAATCAGTACTTTAGTCTATAATCGATAAAGTAAAAATTAACACACCGTACATAGCACACTGCACATAGCACACTGCACACAGCACATAGCACACACACAGATACATTGTGATGAAACTTTCAGAATACAATCTCAGCTTGATACTAGTTGATAATCAGCAAAAAAATAGCCTTAAAAATTGCGAAATCATAACTCCCCACTATATCCCCTTGGGTTAGTGAGGAGTAAAAAGGATCAGTACAAGTTTGAAGACCACTGCGTGTGGATGTGTGCATCAATCAATGAACCAGGAATAAAGAAGCATCGGTGAGATCGTTTATAATACAGTCCACTACCTACTATCTTTAATACCCATCATCTGATGTTTTCTACAGTAATATAATTTCATTTTTGTAAATTTTATTTAGAAACCCCAAATTATAATAAACAAAGAACTTAAATATATCTTGCTTGGTACACGAAGACTTGTCAATTAATTAATATCTAAATTTGAAATGATGAAATGATTTATGTGATTTTAAAAGGTCCCAACTTGTTCGTTGAATACCACTGAACCACGACCTTTGGCTATAAATATTTGCGAAATAATTAATTTGAAACAGGAGGGCAATAAGAGTGCCGCGCAGAGTACAAAACTCTCTCTCGTTTTCTATTTCCACGTGATAAAAGACTTCAATTAATATTTTCCTTTTGACTAAGAGCTCTCATACTTATCGTAATGAATACTCCCGTGGGGCCGTTGTCAGTGGGGAGGGGGTTCGGTGCTTAGAATTTTATTACTCCTATTATTTCTGCTTCCAACAAACAAGACTCCAATTAGGCTTTCTTTAGTACGAAATACGTTCGGTAGAGGGCAACACATTACTCTATTTCGATTCAATTTAAATTGACACGAACGAATTATTTAGCCAGAGTGAATTATCGTTGAATGGCTTAAATATACTCACTTCGGATAATTTATATCGCTTACATTAATTTCAAGGACGAGGCTATCTGTATTACGTTAAAAACGATCTTCTTTTTTCAGTAAATTTCATATTAAATACATAAAAAATATTTAAGGTAGCGTGACACCAGGTAATATTTACGTAATTTTCTACACAAGTACCTTGAGTATGTATGTATTAAGATTATGAGCTGAAAATTTGACACTGTGCTTGCTACGGTGCCAAATTTAGGGATTACATGAAAATTCTTCGAAACACAATTCTTCGAATGCGCAATTGTACGAATAACAATTTTTCGAAAATCAGTTATCAGAATGACAATTATCCGAAAGCAAATTATTCGAACTAACATTTGTTGGAAAACCAATTGACCGAATTTAATATATTTTTGTGTCATTATGTTGCCTCCTTTGACATATTTGTTGCCAGTAAAATATATTCGATGAAGACTATTATTACTTGTTGTATTATTGTGGGTACCTACGTATGTTTGCACATTTTTAATAACTGATGTTTGACAGCGCGGGATAGCCTAGTTTGTACACCAGTTTTTGATTTTGACACATCATGTACAGACAGTTTATCTAGTATTCACACCAATTTAGTTATTTTATTTTAATATTATAGTTACTTTTTTTATATATAATGCAACTGGCTCACGCCAGTCGCAATTATAACTACAAACAAACCTAACCAACCTATTTTTACCAAAGCTTTGTAGGTATAGGTTTAAAAAATCGGTGTTCATCCTAGAATATCTGACAGCGCGGTGCATCGCCATGTTGTTTATTCCATAGATTTTTATAATACATTATACTATGTAGATGTAATAAAAGTGAGTCATGGAATATCGCGCGTTTGACGTTTTGGTTATTAACATATTTCAGTTTTCCTTACATTTCAACACATCTTAAATAACTTTTTTCTAAATCTAAATTAACAAAGTGTTTTTTTACGACAAATAAATCCGAAAACAATTACGTAAAAACTACAACGTCAAAAATCCCCCGGAAAAATGCCTCACTTCGATTCATACAAAATTTGCTAACTACGACATCTAGTATATTATAATAAAAATCTATGGTTTATTACTTTCACAATACTACCAACATGACGTCATAAAAATTCGAACAATTGTAAATTCTGATAATTGTGCGTTCGGAAAATTGTTTTTCGAAAAAATGTGATTCGAATAATTGCCATTCGTAAAATTGATTTTCGTACAATTGAGCATTCGAATAATTGTTTTTCGAATAATTTTCCTGTCACCAAATTTAGGGTACTATTTTAGGGTAAAATGACATGATCTAAAAAAAAATGATTCACAGTCTTGAAATTCAACATATCATGCACAAAATAATTATATCATACTTATAATATGTAAGTACGTACAACTTTTACGTACAACTCACAACATTTCTATAAGTATAAAGGTACTAAGTGGTTTTATGAACCCCCTTTGAGTCATAGACTTGAAAAAGAATTACAATATATTTAGGAATAAAATCAAAAAAATTGTACTTTTTTATTTTTTTGTTTATTTCATTCTCGTTTTTGTGTTACTTCTTATTTGTTTTGAAAAAATTGTTTTAAAAAAACCTTTTTACACAATCATTACGTATAAATTATTGATTAATACATACATACCATCACGCCATGTCCCTTACGAGGTAGGCAGAGAGAACCGAACGCCATATCTTTCTATCCTGGCACACATTCATCGCCTCGTCAACATTCATTCATCGTCTCACACATGTTCGTTTATTGAACACGCTTCTAACATTTCCTTCTTTCAGAATATCGTTCACATGGTCGTGCCATCCCTTTCTTGGGCGGCCCCGGCCTCTCAATCCAATCCATTGCATTGTATATTTTCTTCGTCAGGCGTTCCTCATTCATTCTACCCATGTGGCCAAACCATCTCAGTGTGTTCATGTTCATTCTATTAATGATATCTTTCTTCATCTTACATTCTTTCCTTATGTTCTCATTTCTTACCCTGTCATACATCGTTCTATTGCAGATTCTTTCTTCATATAAATGTTAACCTTAGCAAGGCCGTAGCCAGAAAATAATGGGGGGGGGGTTAGCTTAGTGGAACAGTAGAAACAAGTCTACTATTGAACGCCTTAAAAAGCTAATTTTTATTTATCTGAGACTAAGAAATATACTTCAAACAAACTTGCTTAAAACAATATATTTTTCATTATTTCAATCCATCTTACAATATGGCATTATATGTTGGGGGGGAGCTTTTAAAACCACTTTAGTGCCTTTAGAAGTTTTTCAAAGAATCATTATTAAAATTATATTAAAAAAGAGATTTGATTATCCAACTATTAATTTATTTCAAGAATTTAATGTTTCAACTGTTGAAAATATCTACAAAAAAATGTCATTGTTCCAAATTCATAAAGATATTCTTACAAATTCAAACCAATTGTCATTTTCTTTAAGCAGCAGAATAAATTCACAAGGATGTATTACCATTCCTCTTTTACGTACAACTGCCTCACAACATTTCTATAAGTATAAAGGTACTAAGTGGTTTAATGAACTCCCTTTGAGTATTAGACTCGAAAAAAATTATAGTATATTTAAAAATAAAATTAAAAAATTGTACTGATTTATTTATTTATTTTTTGTTATTTCATTCTTTTTTTGTGTAGCTTCATATTTTTTAGTAGATGTACAATGTTTTGGTAAATGTAATAATATTAAATAGATACTCCCCTCTTTTAACACGAGATTTTATCTCAATTAAATAGGGTTATTATGAATTATATGATGGAAATTGTATACCTTTTTAAATTATGATTTATATGTGAACATTGTATTGTTTTTGTTAAATAAATAAAAAAAAAAAAAAAAAGTCGCCCCGCGAGCGTATCCCCGTGCGAGTACCAAGCGAGCATAAAGCACAGTCATACATAATAAAAATAAAAGGAGGTAGGGAAATTTGTTCGTAGTGATTTTAACCATTATGTTTTGTATGACAACAGAGTGAAATGGGTGCAACGTATGTAAATGCAGTCTCATTGTTACTCACTAAAGAAATATCTTCTTTTTTTCATTCCCCCCCCCCTGGCTACGGCCTTGAACCTTAGTGATAAACCTTAGACTCTCGAACAAAGATTAAAGTAAAAGTATTGTTAAAATACTTTGATTTCATAAAATTGTTCAAAAATTTAGATTATTTCATTGAAATCTAATGCTGATAAACAAAACTATTTTAAACAATTTCATGAAATCAAAGTAATTTTACTGTAGTATTACTGATACTTTTGTTTAAACAACCCAGCCAGTGATTAAATGTTTTTTTGTATTTAGTAGGTGTGCAATGTTTGGTGAATGTAGCAATACAAAATAGATACTCCCCTTTTTTAACACGAGATTTTGTCTCAATTAAAGATGGTTATTATAAAATATGGACGTTATTATGGAGCTTGTAAACCTTGTAACTCATCATCATCATTTCCTGCCCCTCTATCCCAGTTCATCCGGGGTCGGGCCTCCTAATCATCAGTCGCCATGATCTGCGACTCTGTGTCGTCTCCTGTGGGACACCTTGTGCCGCCAGCTCCCTCTCGACACTCGTCCACCATGTCGACGGCGGTCTGCCTCTTCCTAGTGGTTTTGAGGGGATACCGAGCACGGTTTTGACGGAGTAAGTATCCTCCCTTCGCATGACATGGCCATACCATCGTTGTCTGCCCTCTTTCAGTTTCTCCTCTATTGGGGCTACCTTAAAAGATCCTCTAACGTACTCGTTGCGAACTCTATCAAGGCGTGTCACACCACCTGTCTTCATTTCAGTCGTGTGCAGTAAAGCTTGTTAACCTTGTAACTAAACTGTAATTTATGTGCTAATTGTACTTGATTCAATTAATATTAAATAAGTGTGTTAATCATAATTATCTCACATTTTACAGAAACGGTAAAAAGACTTGGGAACAATTTGAATAACTATTTTGTCCAATGATATGGGTTCTGGACAGAATTGGAAATCTGTGTCTGAAGATGTACGATAGTTTCCGAGATTGTTTTGATTTATCGCTCTTATGTTTCTGACTGCGGAGATATAAATCACAATTTTGAAATTCAACGAAAAACGCAAACCAAAAAATTCAAACTTTTCCCATTCGTTGGGAAATTCGACTTCAGAATGGAGATTTCAACTAACGATCGTTAAAATAGTTACGGAATTATCTTACGACAGACGAATACAATAATAGAATATGCTCAAATTGTAGGCAAATTGTTCTTAATGAGATGTAGCATTTGTTTCGAAGTTATCAAGCAGGGCAACATTATTTTACAAGGTAAATCTGTACAAAAACGCTTTATTATGGTGATTAACCTGATGAATACCTTCAATAATAGACTATGGAATACCGACAATAATCAACTCAATTAAGCAATGAAATGGCTTAAGTGATGAAGCTACATCATTAAATCAATCATTACACATATTTAAATTAAAACTAAAAAAAAAATCTATTTATCAAATAGTTCCTGAATATTCCTTCCGTTTCCTCCTTCTTTTCCTCATTGCTATGATCAGTATTATTTTATTTCTTTCTTCTTTGAATTTTTTCTAATTCAATTTATTAATGAACCAATTTAACTTTAGAGACTTCACGTTGTAAGGATTGGTTGGAAGAAATTACCTAAATTGCATAAATTTCGCCATTGTACACTTGCTGTACATGAAGATTATAAAAATAAATAAATTATTATTATATAAATATGAAATTAATCTTTCGCATTACGGTGAACAAATAAGGTTATAATATCCGAATAATTTTGATGATAAATTCCAAGAAATAAGAAAACTTGCATAATTTAATTTGTGTAATAATTAATAAACATTCCCTTGTACCCTGTGCATACAGCGAGTTTATTGCCTTGTCAACTTGTCTACGTACTTGTCAACCCTAATGATTTCTGATAATCTATATTTGAAAAATATTTATAAACGATGCAATTAAAATTATTTCATGCAATCAAGAGACGTTGGAAAGTTTCCCTGTAATCCTATTTGATAAATATAAAGATGTAGGTACAGAACCAATAATCCAATTCTATACTCACAAAGTTAACTTTAGAATCTTTCATAGTTATGATAGAAAACTACTTTAAAAACTTTCCAACGCGAACTCTTTTCATCGCTAAGTAATTCGTAGGAGTTGATGTCAGTTTCGATAAAGATTTATTGATATCATTCTTAGATAACTTCAAATAATTGCGAGTGGGTGTTATCTATCTTTTATAAGGTTGCTAAGTGAATAAATCATAATAAGTCTATTATTCTAGGCTAATGAAATATGCTTATCTCTATGCCGTAAAAATGTAAGCTAATCTATGTAATCTGTCTGATTATTTGATAAAATTATATTTTTAACGCGGCTTCTTAGGGGACACCATCAATTAGCATTTGAGTTCATTATATTATGTTTTTCCGAAGAAGCGCACGAGGTAGCGTTGGGGGCTTACAATCTGCTCATGAAAACTTGAATTCAGTTGTTAGAAAGACCCAGGTTATAAAAAAGTGGAAACACACAATTCGGAAGATCGTTCTACAGTCGTGAGGCGACTGGTTCGTTTGTACTACGGTCATCGAACTGGACTACATTCAAACTCAATATATTTATCTACATCTGGTCTTTGGGATAAAGTCTGACAGATTGATAATTTGATATCGAACCCTTCCCATCCCATGGCTGCTCTCAAGCACTCGGATTCGAATCTAAAAAAAAACCTCATTCATTCCGAATTCCGATAGCCAATTTGGTCGTTTTCGGCTATTTCTTTATTATATCGGGGTGGAACTATTGGCAGATATTTCATCTGTAGGTAAACGCAAGTGAAATAACCTTAATACTAACGGCTAGCTTTGAACCCATACGGTTTTCTCTGTATGCTTTGTGTAAATTTATCGTCGTTCTAAATTCAAAAGATCGGAACCGTAATGTAATAGTCTAAGAATTCGCAACGTCCAAAAACAATTTATTTTGTATATTGCTGTTTCTTTTTTATATTTCCTTACTTATTGAATGTAGGTATGAAAAAGGTAAGTGTGGAACCTGTGAGAGACCTTTTTATAGATGAAAATTGAAGATTTTAGTATCATTTGTGGCCCTGTAATGCATCGTATCTACATACGGTCAAATTTTTACTCTTGATGTGTGGTTGCAATAAAACAAATAAATAAATATTAGTTCTTGAATTTCTTAACATAATATTCATTGGCAAGCCAAGATTTTCTGCTTCTATAAATTCCGCTACTGCAATACTTAGTACCTATGTACGAAGGCTGATTTGTCTTAACATACCTATGTATTTATAGTTTTATATATGTTGTTCTGTGAATTGCTCAGATGCAAACACACTGATCATTGATGAAATAAAAATAAGAGATGAAAGAGATATACCTAATTCAAATAGAAAGACAGGAGTTATTTTACATGAATACGATAGACAATTTTCAAATACCTTTATTCTTTATTATTAAAATGAATAATCATTGTGAAATTAAAATAATCAAAATACTGTCCATTAATATCAGTCAACCGATTACACACAGCAGGTAAAAATAGTCAAGATTCAGTTTTGTACCTAGGTAGGTACCGTTCTTAATAAGTTGTAATTTTTATTATTTTTTCTATGTTATCTTTTTCGTCCTTTATGATATATAATAGTATGTTTATTATTAATCGAAAAACCTTAAATTATCTTTTATTTCTTTCAAAGCCTGTGGAACGATCTTCCAAATTCTGTTCCACCCATAGAATTATAATGTACAGAAGCCGCGTCTAGTACAAATTTCGAATTCAAATGTATGCCAAGTTTTTTTTACATGTGTGTGTGAGGCGGTAGATCGGTTGGTCTACGTTTTATGTAGGTGTGCGTGTCGGTAGGTGTACGTATACTAGAAATTCTTCTGTTTCCTCGTAGTTTTAGTTGGCATACATTCATTGCGCTGACTAGGTATCTGTATCATATATAATCTAAGGTTCCACCTTATTTTAATCCGGGTCTTTTTAAACCCGAATTAATATTTTCCTGAGCAGATTGCAAACCCTCCCCAACGCTACGTAGTGCGCTTCTTCGGAAGAGTATAATGGACCTAATTCCTAATAGCTGGTATCCCCTACGTAGACATGCTAAAAAACGCCGTCTTCTGACATATCTTAGTTATTATCAAGGTAATATATAATAAGTATTCAGATATTCTGGTTGGTTGGAACAAATCGCCTAATGGCAATAAGCCCGCCAGTGTGCCAGTGCAATATATTTGTTCATATTATGTACAAAAAGATGAACAAATAAAATAAATAAGCGATTGATGAGTGCTCATTAACAAATAATCTTCATCTGAAAAAGGCATTATTTGTTTAACTCTACATACTTAAAATTATAAATAATATAAATAAATATTAAAGGTCTACTGGATAATTTACGAGAAAATTTTTTACATGCTAAATTCAATTCAGTGTGTTTTATTGATAATTCCACGAGTGTTTCATTAACACAATATACCTATGAATATTTCTTTTTATGGAGATTTATTGTATAATTTTAGGCACTTCCCTGCTAAATTTCCTGTGGTTTCCCACTCCAAACGGAGAGGCTTTTGTATAGGAAAGAGTAAATAATACTCAACATCTACAATATTTTGCAAAAATATATTTAGCTAAATATAGCTTTTAAAGAAATAAAAATGTTTAATTTTAATCGGTGTAACAAATAATCTAGCATCTACACTACATATATAATTACATCAACAGTTTCCAACCACCCAAAAATAATGATTTGAAACAGAATTGTATTTGAAAAATCTAAAATTAAAACATCTAAACGAAATAGTTATGTTATTATTATTATTATTATTTATAATTATTTTGAAAACATAATTTGTGTGCCATATTTAAAAATACCAACAAAATTAATACACTTTAATTTAAACACAAATTTATTTTAAATGTACCTAACACAAATTAAATTTAAAATTTAGTGTGTAACACATGTCATATTTTAAAGTGTATACCTAGGTATTATTTTTTTTATTGACTGTGGTATTTGATACCACTGAGTACATAGGTATGTACTTGCCCAACGACAGTGAATATCGGGTCATGTCGTTAGTTGCCGTAAATATTCGGTTATTCTTCGTTCAACCTTGAAAGCGATCACATTATGTCAACCTAGGTATTATCTGTATAGAATATCTGTATATTGCACCTTTGGAAGTTATCCAAAAAATGTTAGTAAAAAAAATCTACCAGAAACCAATTAGATTCTCAACTTCGCAGCTTTTTGAAGATAGCAAACTCTTAGATCTGAGGAAACTCTACATACTCAAATGTCTTAAATTTATCCATAAGAGGCCTCATTTATTCAATCTAAACACACAGAACAGAGTCAGCCAGCGATTAAATAATATGTACAAGGTCCCTAATTATAAAAGGAGAAGGCTGTATTTGTTGCACCTAGAACATTTAATAAATTATCCAACTCTTTAAAGACAATCAAGAATCATAAAACTTTTATCAGACATATAAAATCTTGGCTACTCACAGACCAATGTAATGTGCAAGAGTATTTGTTGTGATTTTGATTTTTATTACTCGATTTTTTATTTTTGTTTATTTGTTAATTAATTCATTTATCTTTCAAATTAAATTGTGATTGTTGACTGCTTGTATTCTCTGAGTTGATAAATGAATCATACTTTTTGGTTCTTGTCTCCTGACCCTGCTTCTATTATTTTTCTTTTATTTTTATATAAGTATTTTTTTTCTACTACAGATTTTACTTGTTGGTGTTACAACTCTATTAAAAATTTATTCTGAATTTATTAATATTAATCTACTCCTCCTTATTATAATTTGTATTTATTTGTTTCTTACTTGTTGGGTTTTCAATTTGGTGCACTTATGTCTTTCTTTTTCTCAATATTCTGCTCTTGTGTAAAAGTTCAATGATTTTTTTTATATTATTATTATTATTATTTTTTTTTTTATCACTATTGGAAATTCTCAATTTTAACTAGAAAGTGTAGATTGACTACGACATGCTTATCCTTGTACTTGCCACGTATTGTTACTATCGACTAAGGGTATAATATTTGGTAGCACCGCTGTCAGTCTGCTGATTCATGTAAACTTATTGATGTTTCGTATATAAATATGTGTGTCGCGTCCCTATGAGGGTCGCGGGATTGTGACGAAAGGAATAAGGACTGACCTGTCTTCCGTCGCCGGTTTCCAGATGACACTCTCTTCCTCTGCTGTCTTGAGGTTCGACGAGTCTTCTGACCTTCCAGGAGCAGCCCGGAAGGTACCAATTCCAATTGCCGTCGGGAAAAACACTCGATGCTTCGCGACCGGCAATATGCTCCAAAACTACGCTTCGCTGCGATAATCCACGAGATTATGTCACACGCACGAGGTGTCGACCGGAGCGCATTCGGACGCAGACTGTTTTCGATGCAGCCTTGACATGGTCAGGCCCGGATGGGTGGGGAAAGGAATAAAGTGAGGAAAGGATTTGTTTCAACAGTTCCAACACTGAACATCCCCCGGCCCAAGGGTTGGCATAGCCAATCCTTCCAAATGTTAAAATATTACAACATAACACAAATTAACAAACATGTGAAAGGATTCAATTCAAATATATACAAACTATATTCTAAATAACTTATATATAACATATTATGTAAACAAAAAAGGAATCAATTTTCCTTGAAAAAGGGACAAAGTTTATTGACCGGTCGGAGAACAGCCCCATTTGAAGTCTTTAACTTTACGACCCTTACAACTTTGTCTTTACCTGGTAGAAGTCCCAGTATTCTACCAGTCCGCCACTGAAGCGGAGGAAGGTTGTCTTCCTTTATCAACATTAAATCTCCTATCCGAGGAGTTTCTGTGGAAATCAGCCACTTTGACCGCTGTTGAAGAGTATGTAGATACTCCTTTTGCCAACGGGCCCAAAATCTTTGAATAAATTGTAAGTTATTGGAAAATGTTTTCCATTCAGACGTTATATTCGAAGGTGTGGGTTCATCCCACGAAATGTGAAGCAACCAAAGTTTCTGTAAAATTAATATCGCCATAAAAATAATGGGGATTAACCATCCTAATGGATCAAAAATTCGAGCGAAATAAGACAATATACTACGTTTAGTACAGTTTTCACTATTTACTTCATTTACAGTATTGGTGAAAGTATTCGCTGTCGGGTTCCACTGGATTCCTAATAATTTAATGTTACAGCTATCATCAAATGGTCTTGGAATCTCGCAAAATTCACTTGGTAAATTTTCGAGGAGTTCAATTTTATTCGAAGACCATTTGCGCAATTCAAAAACGCCATCTTGTAACAAATGTATATGCTCTCTCTGAAGCCGTTTTACCTCATCAAGAGAGTAAGTTCCCGAGACTATATCATCAACGCATATAGCTGAGAGTAATACGTTTGCGGCGAGTGGATATATGTTTTTACCCGTCTCTGCTAATTCATGCAAAACTCTCATCGATACAAATGGGGAGCTTTTCATGCCATACGTTACCGTGCGTAATACGTATGTTTGCGGAGGATTATCCGGAGAATCTCTCCACAAAATCAGCTGATAAGGCTGATCATCAGGGTGAATTAATATCTGCCTGAACATCATCTTAATATCCGCCACAAATACGACTTGATGACATCTAAAGTTCAAAATAATGTCAACAATATCCCTTTGAAATTTAGGGCCAGCCAGTAAACAATCATTCAGACTCACACCGGTGGAAGTAAGTGCACTAGCATCGAATACAACTCTAATTTTTCGAGAAGAAACTGTGTTTTTGTAAACACAATGATGCGGTATGTAATAATGCTTACCTTCTGAAGGTATTGAATTATATACTTTAATGTGCCCTAAGCTGATATATTCTTTCATGAAAGCGGAATTTTCTAATTTGGAGGTGCTATCACGTTCTATTTCTAGATTATACAATCTCTTTAAAGCAACATGATGTGAATCACCCAGTTGAAGATGATTTTTTTGGTAAGGCAAACGCACGACGTACCTACCATTGACATCACGATACGAGGTTTCTTTAAAGATTTTTTCACATTCTATGTCCTCGGGATCTGAAGCAATGTATTCTGGAACATTTTCAGACTCCCAAAATCGGTTGACTAATTTATCCAAAGAAATATTTGTGACAAGCGATACTAACGATGAATGTACTCGAGATTGTCTAAGTGTGTCACGAGATAATGAACCCATAATAGTGTACCCGAAAATGGTTCCTACTGCGCAAGGTAAACCGTTACCCAAGCGCATAAGATCGCCTGTAATTACATCAGTGTAGATGTCTGCCCCGATGAGAACGTCTATCGGACCAGGAATATTGAATTGTTCATCCGCTAGAACGAGATCCTTAAAGCGATCTGTTATATTTCTAGATATTGAAATTTCAGGCAGATTGTTTGTAATCTTATCAATAATAAGTGCATTAGTGGATATTGCAACGGAACCGGTCCGATCTGTAAGTGATATTTTTGTCAGGCCTTTCGTTCGGCGACATTGTTGTCCACCGAGCGCTGACACAGGAATCTCTGCCCTAGAACGTCTAAGACAAAGTCTTCGAACACAGCCTTCTGTAATGAATGACGCTTGTGAGGCACTATCGAGAAGGCATCGAACCTTTTGACGACTGCCATATGAGTCCTGAATGTACGCTGTAGCAGTTGGCAGTACAACTGTACATAATTTGCGACATTCAGTTGATAGCACGACTGCCCTTGCAGTTTCCGAATCTTCAACAGTATTACTCGTTTCAATCGTCGGCGATTGTGAACGACTGGATTGAGTGTTCTTGTTCTCAAAATGAATCAATGTGTTGTGTGACTTGGAAGAACATATTTTACATGAGAATGAACTAGTGCAGTCCTTGATGTGATGATTCTTAAAACACGAGAAACAGAGACCCTTTTGTCTAATAAAATTTTTACGCGATGAAAGTGATTCCCTTTTGAAGCTATTACACGCATAAATAAAATGATCTGTTGACGAACAAAACACACATTTTTTAGACTTTCCATTATCCGTTAAATGGAAAACAGATTTCGATGATTTTCTTTGAGAAATATCACGCGAAGGTTGTTTGGTGGATATTGTAGCAGCGTCAAAAGCCCTACACTGGTTTTCTAAAAAACCCATTAGAACTGAAAATTTAGGAAGCTCATTACTGCAATTATGAATTTCAAAATTTGTTCTCAGGTCCACACTTAATTTCCGTACAATAATATGAACTAATATGAAATCCCAATGTTCTACTGGGAGTTTTAAGGCCTGAAGAGCCTGTATATTTTCTTTCACGGAACTTACGAAGTTGCGCAATTCTCGGACGTTATCTACATAACGTAAAGACATAATATTCTCCAAATGATTGTCTGCTATCAATCTTGTATTGTTAAATTGATCACATAGTAAATTATAAGCGATATTATAATTTTGATCTGTAATGGGCAAATGTTTTATTGTTTTTAGAGCGTCTGATTCTAAACACGAAAATAGATAATGAAGTCGTTGCACGTTATTTAATGAGTTGTTATCGTGAACCAATGTTTGATAAATGGAAAGGAAATTCGGAAAATCTACGTATTTTCCTGAAAATTTTGGTAAATTTATTTTAGGTAAATAACAGCTATTATTCGATACAGTCGACGAGTTTTGTGAATTTTGATTTGTCTGTGCATACAAATTAGAATATATTTCTTTTATTTCATAATATGTGTTCATGAACTCGAAATATTTCGTTTGATGAACTGTGAAGTCAAAATCTTTAGAAGCCCCGACTTCTAAAGCTATATGATTTTCTACAAACTCTGTTTTGATATGATCGATATCCGAAAACCGTATTTTAAACTTCGATAAATTCATAGAATCGCCATTCTCAGCATCGATAGCAATCTTATGAATGTTATCCAAAGATAATTTAGCTAAATTATATTTAACCAATTTCGCCATGATTAAATAAAAGTGTTACTGAACGTCAGTACTAAAAACAGATTAAATTGTAAACAAATATATGAACTATCTTTAACCAAGTTTTATTAAATAAAAATAATATTTCTGAACGTCACCAGAATTGGGGCCGTACCAATCACTTATCAACAAAATACCTATATATACCTACAAAATATACGTATACAGAAATATAATACAACATAACTGAACGTCAGCTGAGTTGTTGTTATTGAAAATGTTCAAATTAACAGTTAAATATAAATATGTTTCGTAATCCTAAAATATTTATTCAAATGAATGTTATCTAACAAATATTGAAACGAAAAATAATAAAAATAATAATATTACTGAACGTCAGTAATGTTTGATATGTGGGGGCTGTCCCTATAATCGATATAACAATATATTTCTTTCAACAAAAATATATAATTAGAAAAATAATATTTTTTTACAAAATAAACACGACAAAACTGTAACAGAATATGTACCTATATATTATGATACATAATATATTTTATAAAGGCACCTCCGGTGGGCTTTAAAATTATAATGTGCAACAAAAAATGTTTACCGTATGTCGGTAAAGAATAAATTATATTTAACTTAGAATGATACTATTTTGCACAAAATAAAACAATATTTTTGAACGACAGTAATGTATAATGTAATCTTTAGATATGTATCTAAATGTAAAATATGACTAACTATATAATAATCAATATCATAATATGTATATTCTTTTCAACAAAAATATACAATTATAAACGAACAAAGCATACGTACATAAAATGAACACGATAAATGAAACATTTTTTGTGTTATGTTGTAGGTAGACAAAAAATCTATACTAAATAAAAATACAATATTTACCGATGCCGGTAAGTAATAAACTGTGTTGAAACTATCGTAACCAATATTTCAAAGGAATAAGGGTATCATCAGGCTCGTAAGGACCAAGGATGTCGCGTCCCTATGAGGGTCGCGGGATTGTGACGAAAGGAATAAGGACTGACCTGTCTTCCGTCGCCGGTTTCCAGATGACACTCTCTTCCTCTGCTGTCTTGAGGTTCGACGAGTCTTCTGACCTTCCAGGAGCAGCCCGGAAGGTACCAATTCCAATTGCCGTCGGGAAAAACACTCGATGCTTCGCGACCGGCAATATGCTCCAAAACTACGCTTCGCTGCGATAATCCACGAGATTATGTCACACGCACGAGGTGTCGACCGGAGCGCATTCGGACGCAGACTGTTTTCGATGCAGCCTTGACATGGTCAGGCCCGGATGGGTGGGGAAAGGAATAAAGTGAGGAAAGGATTTGTTTCAACAGTTCCAACACTGAACAATGTGTATGTATATTTTCCATATATAATTTGTATACTTTATATTTTTTGCACTTGTTTCCTGCCTAAGCAATTTGCTATATTTTATTTTTATAAATAACTAATGTTACTAACGAAATAATTTTGAATATTTTTAATTGGTATACCCACAGACAGGCTATGCCTTGTGGGATTTTTGTGTGAATGGTTGATTTATTATTATAATTGATATTATGTTTATGTATATTGTATGTTAACCGTGTACCAAATCTTAAATAAATAAAAAAAAAATAAAAAAAAAAATACGCGTGCGAAATTTAAGTAAATTAATTTGTTATAATTATTTTAAATATATTGATGAATGTAAAATATACAGTGTTAAATTGCATTGGATTGTTCATTGATAAATATACCACATTGACAAACTTTTAAATATCTCAATAGAGACGAAGTTGGGATATCATAGAAGAACTAGGTTATGATATTTTGACTTCGTCCTGGTTCTTCTATGATATCCCAACATCGTCAATAAAAATATAATTTGACTCCCGACAGAGAAAAAATCCAATGTTTTCGTATCGGTATGTAATTAAAACGAGTGGGTTGTGGCCAACGCTATACTCCTCACTACCAAGTCGCAAGTCACTCCACAAAGTATTAAAATTTTGTATGGAATATTGTCAACATTTTTTATAAAATGAGTTTTTACATTTTTTTTTAATTATTCCATTACGAAAACTTGATATTTCTTCAATGCCATTTCATGAATGTGATGTGCCTTTTTACTAATTTGAAATAAAAATTTCAAATTTTAAGTTTCCTGAGCTTCGGGTCACTTTGAAATATTTGACAGTTAAAAAAATTGAGAAGCACTATTCAGATATCCTTCAAAATCTGATTGGGGTCTAAGTGAGTATTAGATAATATACATATTTACAAAATTTGAATTGAATCGAACGAGTACTAGAGTCCAAGATCGATAAAGTAAAATAAACACGCCGAACATAGCACACACACATACATTGTGATGAATCTTTCAGAATACAATCTCAGTATGATACTTGTTGATAATCTACAATAAAAAAAATACCCTTAAAAATTGCGAAATCATAACTCCCCACTATATTATCTACTTTGGGTTAGTGAGGAGTAAAAATATTCGATGTATTTATTTTGTTGGAATAATTCTGGTTCAATATAGGTATGAATTTCTCTATTTGGGAACATAACAAAAGTCAGGAAAGTATAGTCATCGTTGCGCAATGTTCATTAATTGCTTGTAGTGATCTATTGATTCATAAATAAATTGATTAAGTCATTTAGGCCAGATTCATAATTATTTGAAGATATGAGTTCGTATAAATACTTTGGGAATTAATATAACATTAACATGTACATATACCTAATGATAAAATAATATTTTAGAGTATCAGCCAAACATATCCCTCGAGATTCAACGTATTTTCATTCAATTTGAATCTCAGGGCGAATTCAATGAATTTAATTTGAAATAACGTACGAAGTATTGGGTAGGGTATAAAATTTAATTTGTTTTCAATGAAGATCAAAGCAAAGGAGTTTTGAAATATATGATAAAATATATACACAACGAGACGAAGCACCACCTGTCTGGCTTGTATTTTTCTTACTTAGTATATAATATGATATATTAGCATATATTTAAGAAATTCAATTTTGAATGAAAAATTTTGAATTTTATCGTAGAAGTAGGTATGTTGAAAATTTTACGGGTAAGAAATATATCATGTATGAATAATGCAAAACGTATTTTGAATCTAATATTTGGCTGAAATGTAAACATGAAAATGTACGAATTTTTCTTACTTAATTATTCAAATTAATGTGTTCATATTTTTTTGAAAGATTTGACAAAAATTTTACTTAATTTTACTCCTCACTAAGGGCATACAGTGGGAGTTATGAATTCGAAATTTTAAAGGTAATTTTTTTATTATCAACTAGCATCATGCTGAGATTGTATTCTGAAAGTTTCATCACAATATATCTGTGTGTGTGCCGTGTTTATTTTACTTCGAATATAGACTAAAGTACCAATATTACACATAAATATTGAGTTTTTATTTTCATTACTCCTCACTAACCCAAGGGGATATTGTGAGGAGTTATGATTTCGGAATTTTTAAGGATATTTTTTTATTGCAGATAGTATCATGCTGAGATTGTATTCTGAAAGTTTCATGACAATGTATCTGTGTGTGTGCTATGTGCAGTGTGCTATATACGGCGTGTTTATTTTACTTTATCGATTATAGACTAAAGTAGTCATTCAATTCATTTCAAATTTTACCAATTTGTATATCTAATACTCGTTTAGACCTCATTATATTTTGAAGGATATATGAATAATGCTTAATTTTTTCAACTGTCAAATATTTCAATGTGACTCTTAGCTCAGGAAACTCGAAATTTGTTATTTTTATTTTCAAATTGGTTAAAAGGCACATCACTTTCAAAAAATGGCATTGAAGTGTTATCAAGTTTTCATAATAAAATATTTAAATAAAAACTAATTTTACATGACAATGCTGAATATTTTCCATACAAAATTTAAATACTTTATAGAGTGACTTGTAAGCGAGAAGTTTATCGTTGGCCACAACCAACTCGTTTTAAATAACGTTTAATTCTCCTACAGATTAAGTCAATCTCTGATTCCACATGTTTCTATAAACAAAGGGTGTATGGATGCGGTCTGCACAAGATAGGAAGCTGTGGAGGTCTCACGGCTTATGTCCGTCACTGGACGAAGGAGGGAGGACGAAAAAGAAGAAGGAAAAAATTTGTTCGTATGCCATTTTTTTAGGTCAAATTTAGTTTGAAGAAAATGTAGTTGTAAGTTTGATTAAGCACAAAACATATATTAGTGAACATACTGCTGAGGATTCACAATAACATTGAAATCTATTTACAGCCAATTTACAGCATCCTTTTTTTGTTTGCACTCAAGTCTTTTTCCACAGTTTCAATTCAAACAATAACCATTGTTTAAGAAGATCTTTGAGGCAAACGTGTAACAAAGATTTTGCTTTCATACATAAGTTGTTTGTTAATGTTTTTAAGTTGATAATTTCCAATGAAGAAAATTCATTGGAAATTCTAATAAATTGAATATTAAAAATATAAGCAAAATTTTTGCTAGAAATGCTATTATTAATATAGCTACAGTATTTTTTACCCTTGGACCCAGATATGAAAATCAGGTGCAGAATTGAGGTATCAAGAGCTACCTTTAATGAAATGAGATCATTCTCTTACAACGAAATGTTCAATATGGATCTAAAACAGAGGATGATGGAATGTTGTAAGTGGTCTGTGTTGACGCTGAAGGTAGGAATGAACACCATGAATAGGTAGGAAACTTTTAGGTAGGTAAGAATGCTCAAAATACCTTAAAAAGATCTGGTTTCAAATTCAGAAGTCTCAAGTCGAGCCAGAACAACCGGGCAACTCCTATCTACAATGAAGGTCCGCATCAAGATCGCATATCTGGGCCACATAACGAGGGGAGAAAAATACCACTGGCAAGATAGATGGTCGCCGAGGACTGGAAGGAGACAGATGTGCTGGCTGCGTACTATTAGGGAATGGTTGGGCTTCAGAACTGTGGAGCAGATAGGACAGAGAGGGATTCGCCAGAACCCTGTTGGTTGGCATGGTGTGGAGAGTTTAGTGTTGGCCACAACCCACTCGTTTCTTCTTGAAATGTTGACAATCTCAATATGGTAAAGAATGCTTATGTTGTATGAAATATTTTATTTCTTCGAAATTTTACTACCAGGAATATAAATTTTCTAACGATAGAATATTTTTATGTTAAGATAGACAAACTATTAATGCAGTATGGTGAAGAATGCTTATGTTGTATGAAATATTTTAATAAAAGCAGATAAATTTTGTTTAAAAGAACGGGAGAGCATTTTGAAAATTTTGACACGTGATATCATATGAAGAAATTTTTTGTTATTTATGGAAAGCTTATCAGTTCTATGTTCAAGCTCTTTACATTATAACATGAAATCAAATTACTGAACTTTTCCATACATAATAAATTTATCTTATTATATACATTTTTATTCATTCTAAATTTTACTACCAGGAATATAAATTTTCTAACGATAGTATATTTTTATATTAATATAGACAAACTATTAATGCAGTATGGTGAAGAATGCTTATGTTGTATGAAATATTTTAATAAAAGCAGATAAATTTTATTTTAAAGAACGTAAGAGATATGAAGAAATTTTATGATATCTATGAAAAGCTAATCAGTTCTAAGTTCAAGCTATTAATATTCTTATATCAATATGAAATCAAAGAACTGAACATTGCCAAACATAAAAAAAATTCTCTTGTTACATATAAGTTTCATACAAAAATCCATTAAATAAAATATAATTTTTCAAACCGTTGAATATTTTTCTTTTAAGATTGACCAACTTTGAATAAAATTTTATGAAGATTTTTGGTGTTGTATAAATAGTTGAAATCAAATTAAAATATCTCAAATTTCCAGGTCGTGAGAGCATTTCTTCAGTTTTAATAGATGAAATCATAAAGAAACATTGAGAAAAAATGAACCTTTGTCTATGGAAACTAATCAGCTCTAAGATTATGGACTTAACACATATGATATCAATATGAAGTCAATCAAACTTATAGTTGGTCTGCAGAGAGGACACAAAAAAAAACAACGTAAATGATGAATTCATAGAGAAGAAATCAAAAGTTGTCTATGGAAAACTAATCAGCTCTAGGTCTATGCACTTTACACATATGATGTTAATATGAAGTCGATCGGACTTATAGTTTGGGCTGTAGACAGGACACAAAAAGAATTTTCCGTACGCCGTACGCCATACGCCGAACATTCAAACACATCATGACGAAACTCACAGTGTGCACTCTCTACATTATACCCGTTGAGAAATTGATGTAAAAAAAATACGCTTAAAAATTGTGAAATCATGACTCTCCCCTATTCCATAGTGTGGAGAGTAAAAATATACCTACGAATAAGCCTCGTAAATTGTTTTCAACAATATGACGATCTATAAAGTTTTTTATTATCCCTCTAAAATACATTTTCTGTAATAATGATGATGAGACGATTTTGCACAAAAAATACTCAATATCTAAACAGTCTGGGCATAAATACGACTGCTCCATTATGAGTGATCTCATAAATCTCTCGTTATATAATTAATAGGCAAGCACTGAAATGTGTTGGCAAACTTGTGCAAACTTTTGTGCAAGTTCATCTCCCATTTTCACCATTGCCCAAAGTAAGTTTCCCACAGCAGTAAAAGGTACGTTGTCATGGCGCGCGATGGGCAATTAATTTTCCCTGGAGGTTTATTACGATGAATACCGTATTGTACATTTACGGCACCGCAGTTTCCCCTGCTAACGGGATATATGTATAGTATAATCATGTGTTGCAGGATGTGTGAGATGGTTATGTGAAGAACACACTAGTGAGAGAGTTACCCGGATTTGTTGTCTAATTCCAGGATATAATGCAGTGTTTAAATGAGATGACTTAATAGACTAAGAGTTGTATCTTCGTTAATTGCGATATTATTCTAACGCAAACTTTAGTGTTGTAAAATATCATAATGTAAAGGGTTTAATCCTGGATGTTTTAAACATAAGAATATCAGTATATTTTCAACAGTTTTTCATGATTAAAATATATAGAATGTTATAAAATTGGATTGACAGGGAACTCAAATAGAAGGCATAATTTGTGAACGTTGCGCCAGCGCAAATGATCACGTAAACCAACCGATGACAGGTCGTAAGCCCTGTAGTGCCTTGAGTTTGTAATTTTCCTTAAATATTCAAGAGGACATCGCGCTTGGCGTGGAAATCGAAGAACTGAAATTACTATCAATGCGTGGTGAAAGTTCGCTGTCTAGCCGCTTGTTACCGAGCACCGTTGAGACGGGAGACCCTCGAGACGAGCCTCCATGTTTGTGGTTGGACTCTTACAGCGGTACTAATAAAATTTTCGTTAAAACTCGTTTTAGCCAACTAAACCTCGCACTACGTAAACCACGTATTAGGCACTAATTCGTGGTTTAGTGGGTTCTTATTAATAATGTTAAAATGTACAAGGACTAAGTAAACCATGGAATACGGAATGAATGTTGTGTGAACGCAGCCATTTAACGGGAATTTCGGAATTTTTCTTTACTTTATGCTATTTTTTGTTCATTCTCTATGACTTTATTAGCCGTCATCTATGACATCTATCGAGAATCATCGTATTTCTATGTTTGTCATTGTTTGTTTACTGCATGGTTTTGATGGTTTACTGTTTATGTATCGTCACGTTTTGGTTGAATTCCCAATAATTTAACTTATTACAACATAACTTATTACATTTATTTTAAAACAATTGTCAATGGAAAATAAATATCTTCATTTATTTGCCTTCTTCCAAATAAATCTACGAGATGTCTAACTCCTGCCTTTGAAAATCTGTACTTTCTTCTAAAATTAATGTCGTCGTAATCAACGAACGGATTACAACGCACCTATGTACACACCTTATAAATTTTGCGTCATCAAAAAACTTTCCATCTGCTCAAATTCTTGAAATGATCTTTCAAAATCGCCGATTCTATAATCAAACAGATTGTTGTCCATAATTAAAAAAAGTATTTCTTCAAAAATGACAAAATACAATACGCTGAATACGCGCGGTCTATTTGACTTTTGACAGCTCACGAATTCACTATTGCTATTCTACCACTAAACTAGGGGACCGGATGGTTTAGCGTTACCATGGTGATATAAACCATGGAATAAAATAGAAGTTTTAAAACTTGGTTATTAGTAAGATTTTTGGCCGTTAGGTTTTAGTCACTCTATTCCATAGTTCAACCTCGCTACTTTTTCGTTATTAGTACCGCTGTTAGTGGTAGTGGTATGAAATATGCTCGATGGTAGTTTCTTGTTTTGTCCAAAGAGAAGTCGGAGTTGGAGACTGCAAAATTCTGTTAAGTAATTCCACTTTCGTCTCTATTGCGATGTTCAAAATTTGTCATAAAATATCTTGAACTCCCGACAGTGAAAAAATCCAATGTTTGCGTATGCAACTGTAAAAATATTCGATAAGAATTTATTTTATGTGCGAATGCATACCAACATATAACATATCCAGAAGCCTAAAGGTCCATTTTCTTCCATTCATTTTCTTTTATGACAAAGTCATGTAACAGTAATAATTATAATTTGTTGATTTCAAAAAATTATGAATGCTTGTTATACGGAAAAAATTCGTAAAACAAAATTGTCTACATTTTTTCTGTAAACTTTTGCAATAAATGTCGGCTATAAACGTTAAGGTATCACGTTTTATCTGGTTATGTGGTATTCTTTCACACCAACTAGAAAAACAAAACTTTTATGGAAGTTTGAATGCGAGTTTCGGGTGAAAGAATTATTTCGTCTGTTATTATTTCCTTTCTTTGACGAGTATTTCTCTCATTTCCTGTTAAAGAGAGTTCCATGTTGTCAAGAAAAAAAAAACGAAAGCGTTTATTATTATTATCGTTTCAATAGGCAATATAACCTTACAAGGACGATTTGTGCCATTTGATGACATGAGAGTTTTATTTAAAAAGAACCAAAAAACAAAACAAACAGTTTTAAAAACGGCAAACAACGCCTACAAAACTACCATGTTTTTCTCCACGAATTTTAAAACTTCCCTGTAAAATATCGGTGAGGCTATTGCAAAAATGTGTCGAATGTGGAAAGTGTAATCTGCACTTCGTCAATCTTACTACGAAGAGATTGGTATAAATCGTATCGATCTCTTATAGGTCATCCAAAGAATACGTGATCCAGATCTTCTAGATCTAGGCCACACTCGCAATGCAGAGAATTAACGAGATTCAATCTAAACAAATGAGCATCGAGTCTATGTATAGTAAATTACATTGTTCATACCGAAAAAGGACGAGGTCTATTGCTAATACTCCACATTAAAGTGAAAGAATAAGAAGGTGATTGAAGTACTTGTATTTTTTTTCCAATATATTTAATGTTTCTTCTAATACATATATTATAATATATTACACTTCGTTGGCCAAAGATACGAGATCCTCGTAACATTTATCAACATTCATAAGGTTTGTACTCTATAAATTTTTTAATACCCCCATTTATCACAAGAGCTAAAAAAAAGGTCGTTTTATTGTCAAAATCAAATATGTAAATAAAATGACATAATTTTCTTGTTGTCTGTTCTTATAGATATAGGTATAGCGTTTACATCTTATCGTCTAAGAGTAAGTATATTGATAATGGAAATCAGAGATGTTTTTCTAGGCATATAGGTACAATGATGATCATCAATGGACCTATATGTCTCTTTTTTAGAATTCTCCTACAAAAATGACTTCTATGATAAATCTTCTTTAGGATAATTTCAGCGTAATATTTGTACAAATAAATTGTACAAGATTAAATACACTGTCGAGGTAAACATTTTTTGTCGTCTTCCATTTGTGCCATTTTTGGAACTCGTATTGTTTTCTTCCTTTATATGCGTACTACTGTATGCTGGGAACATAAATCTGACTTACTACAACGTTAAAACTAGGCAAGAATAATGTATAAACTGTGGCTTTAATACGTGACTTCAAAGCGAAAGCGAAAATAGTAATAGGTCGACAAAGTTCCCAAATTTAATTCCTGTATTTATCACTTCCACGTTCATAAATCCATTTATGAGAATAATGCAATAAAACGTAATTGTAAACTTAGTTATATATTCTACCACGAAGTTTTATCTTCGTAAATTGCGAGAAAATTCTGGTCTTTTTTAAATCTAAGTTATAGTGGCTAAATCTTGTTCAAGATTATCGAATATTTAATACTGAGATATAGTTCTTTTGGGAAGTGAATTACATATTATATTGGTATATTAATGATCCCCTTCTTCATAAAACAGATTTAGGTATGTCACCGATAAACACACATCTAACACAAACATTATTTATTTGAAAAACACAATTCAGAAAAACAATATTATAATATCCATATTTATGATAAATATGCATATTAAAACAATATTATAATATCCATATTTATGATAAATATGCATATTAAAACAATATTATAATATCTATATTTATGATAAATACATATTTATGTAAAACCCAACTTCAAAAGAGAATATCTCGTGTTTTAAAGCGAGTCACATTTCACATCACATACAAACTTAAACAGTAGGTATATACCAATATCTTAATCTTCAACTGAGATCTTACAAATTATAAAACGCACAGGTCATTTTACCAATGTCGGATAAGCTGTCAAAGTTGACATTGAACGCGATAATTTATCAGAGATGCCACTAGCTTGATAGCATTCAAAAAGCGTCTGAAGTCACACTTTCTATCCACATAACCACAAATTCACGTCTTTTTACCTTTATCCCTCTTCCTTTCTCCTCTCCTATGCTCCATCCAATATGCATAGTGTATCTATCTGATGTATTTTTTTCTTATTTTTGTTTTTATTTATACATATTATATTTTTTTTGTTTTTTTTATTTATTTTGTATTTTTAATTTTTAATTTATGATTTTTTTTTCTTTTTCAATTTCTATTCATATATTCCTGTAACTGGCTGTATTTACCATGGTGGTTGACTAGTAGAAATTGCCTGCGGGCAATGAGTCCGCCACGTTGTTTAACTCAATGAAAGTCTTTAATTATAATTAATTTAAACTTTATAAATTGAATAGAAATTGGTTGCATGAATAATTTTATCAACACCTTTGCCGTTTAAAATTAGATTTTTCAACATATAATATTATTATTTAATATTTTATTATTTACTACCTATTTATATTACTAATTATTATTATTTGTGTTGAAAATTATAGCGTTTAATGTCAACTTTGACAGCTCATCCGACATTGGTAAAATGACCTGTGCGTTTTATAAGCTCTACTGTCTTACAAACGTCGGGCGGCATTTCGTACAACGGCTCGTACCGGAAACACTGTGTTTGTCAGATATATTGTAATTAATTTATGTGTGCAATATAACTATCATATTAAAGTATTATTATTAAGCTATTAAATTGTAATAAAATAAGTGTTAATTAACATTTGTATTATTTGACAAATTTATCACATATATTTTCAATCTGGACCTGTGAGATTATGAATATAATAACTCTCCAGAATGTGGCAGCTTGTTATACAAAAAAAAAACATAAAATAAAGGCTGTTAGTAAACTATTGGTTTATATGCGGATCTACGCGATATCCGTGAGAATCACCATATAAGTTTTGAAAAAAAAAAAATCTTTTACGATCTCAAAATGTGAAGATACTTGGTGCGTAACGTCGGTACTTACCGACAAGAATAGACCATAATATACATATCCGCAGAAAACAACCACAGGTTTTAAATATTTCAGGGGAGTAATCTCGGGTCTAGATCGACCATAGGATCAAATGGTGCAGGTGCGCCAGGTACACAGAAATCTGAGCGCCAAATGTAAAAGGAAAGGAAGACCACTCAAAAAGGAAAGGAGCGTTTTTTTAACATTTAGTATGCCAGGCGTAGTAAGGATATGGGTTTCTTGCTGGTCTTTGAGATGAATAAAATCAATTCTTTCTGTGATGAAGTCTTGTGGAGAATCAGATACAATCATTAACTATTCAACGAACTATATAAATATAGTCTAAACAATAAAAATAGGGAGAATTCGCTGGTTAGGGTTATTATAATTTTTATGATTTTTTAACAGATTTTTAATTATCTCAATAGAGACGAAGTTGGAATATTTATTGTAGGAGAACCGTGAAATCAAGGCACCTACAGGGCTTACGACCTGTCATCGGCAATATATATTCCAACTTCGTCTCTATTGAGATAATTGAAAATCTGTTAAAAAATATCTTTGACTCCCGACAGGAAAAAAATTCAATGTTTGCGCATATGCAATAATAAATATATTCGATTTTATGATTTCTTTCCTTATAACAAAAATCATACAGTAACGTTAATACCACAAAGTGACCACATAACAATTGAAAATACATACATACCATCGCGCCACGTCTTCGTGGGGTAGGCAGAGAGAAACAAACGCTAAATTTTTCTATCTTATATCGCTAAGCGATAGAAATGTATGAAATTGGTGGCTGTCACGTGATATCATAGCCACCAATTCCATACATTTACTATCGCTTAGCGATATAACGCTTAGCTTAAATGGCATGTTGTCTAGGGGGGCTGGTACGCGTCCATCCCCTCGTCCACATTCGTACATCGTCTCATACATGTTCGATGTCGTCTGTTGTTCCCGTTTCTAATGTTTCCGTCTTTTAGAATATTGTTCACATGGTCGTGCCATCCCTTTCATGGGCGGCCTCGACCTCTCATTCCATTCCTGTCCGCACTGTGTATTTTCTTCGTCAGGCGTTCCTCATTCATTCTCTCCATGTGGCCTAACTATCCCATTGTTTTCACTTTCATTGCATTAATTACATCTTTCTACATTTTACATTCTTTTCTTATGTCCTCATTTCTTACCCTGTCATACATCGTTCTAATGCAATAGAGAAAAATATGTTAGTTGTGCAATTCAAAAAAGTTGTTAGAGAGTAATACAATCGATATTTTTCTATTTAACTAGGAAATAATCCAATATAAGACAGAATATACTGTACATATATTTATACTTAACACGTCTTCAAGCGACATGTGTTTTTTATACAGATAGATAGAATAAAATCTATCATCAACATTATTAAATCGTTTTATATTTCGTAGAATCCACTTTGTGATGCGCTTGCTTTGATTTTTTATTTATTTTTTTATTTGATTTTCCCAAATAAAAAATAAATAAATAAAGAATAAAAAAGACAGTAATAAGATAAGTGAATCGGATTGATAACACGAAAATAATGCTTACAACACGATCAGAGGGAATGAGAGATGTGGGTAGGCCTAGGCTGCGATGGATGAATGGAGTCGAGAAGGACCTTTAGATTGCCGCCATGAGGAATTGGAGAGAGAGAGAAGGCCATGATCCATCCAGAATTGTGGAGTCAATGATGGTGATAATGATGGCTAGGCGCCGAAAACTGTAGGTACGTCCCTGTGAATGTGGATAGGTTCTTTAAGTGGTTTTCTCATTTACGGTTCAAATCCCCCTAGGGTTGATTCTGTTTAACATATCATCGAAATACTTCTATGTGGAAATGGATACTTAGAATATTCAAATAGGTAATGTTTTGTGTACATATGAGTATAGAACTGATAGTTGGATTTATGTATCTAAAATGTGGGCTTATATGGAAAATTATCTACATTGTTTCCTTACACGAGGGTTTAAGGAGCAGAAAAATGAGGCCACTAAGGCTGTGTCTACAAAAACTCTACCCTGAAACAAAATTTTCTTCGTTCCGTAAGTTTGAATAATTTGTATTTTTGACCAATTTCCAAAAAACGAAGGACGTTATCATTTCGACCTTTTTTCATGTATGTTCAGATATTTTTTTACCGCGTTGATTTCCATATTTTTTTTTCATTAGAAAGGGGATATCTTCAAATTAGTTCCATTTCAATTTGGTCAAGATAATATTATGGGATCCATGAGAAATTCATCAAAATCTTCAATTTGCACTTCAGCGAAAAAACTCGTTACCATTTTTTCCGATTGATTTTAATGATTTTATTTTTTAATGGGAAAGGAGTGTTTCAGAGATGGTCACACATATGAATTTCATCGAGTTGGAACTCACGAGATCTGATCTGAGGGGAAAGTGTGATTAAAAGGTGAAATCTAAACCCTCGTGATTACCCATATCATGGATATAATTATCATATGGAGATCTATAAAATCGTAAAATATTATAGAACTCCATATGAAAATTATATCCATGATATGGATACTCAAAAGGATTTTGATTTCAATTTTTGAACGGACTTGCCCACCTGATCTGATGATGGATCTCACGAGAAAAAATATTGGTCTTTAATTTGCAAAGTCGTTTGCAATTAATAATAATTCTTTGCCACGTCGTCCGATTCGTAAAATCCTTTTACATTAAAAAGGGATTACTTCTGGGGTGGTTCCATCTGAAATTAGCTAAGAGGTTTGATGCTAGGAATCATGAGAAATCATGAAACTCATCGATTTGCGAAGGATGTGCGTATAATTGCGAAATCACCTTTTTGTTGATGTGAGCTATCTTCTTCTTCGTTAGCCCTCCTTCGTCCAGTAATGGACATAGGCCTCACCCTGAGCTCACAGCTCCCTATCTTGGGCACACCGCATGTATCCGCCTCCAGTCACTCGTCTAACATCGTCATTCGGAGTCTGTAGTTCGGGCGTATTGGCCTGCCCAGATCCACTTCTGATTGGAAACCTTTTGGACAACGTATATTAATTTGTTTTTCTCTCTCATCCTCGAGTGAGTATTTCTATCTCTGAACTCAACATTCTTGTTTCTATGGCTAAATTATGCAGCATTTTGTTTGTAAACACAAGATTATCACTGCCATACATTAGAACTGGGAGTACGTAAGCGTCAAAGACTTTATTTTTAAGGTAATTGGCGTACTTCGGAGACTTCAGGATGAAAGTGAGTTTACCAAATGCCTGTTACCTCTTGTGAGCTATATTCGAATTTGTTGATATTTGTTTATTCAAAATATATAAAGATTTTAGACGAGCAACGAAAAAACTCGAATCATACTAAAGGATCGAAATTCAATCCAACATGAACCGGAAAAGAAGGAATTGGATTAAGAAAATGAAAAGAAATTAAATGAGAATTTGCTCTTAAAAGTAAAATATTGAGATTCCGAGATCAAAGGGGTGCGTAATTTTTCTACGAGTACAGAGATTTTATATCCAAAATAATATAAATTTTCTCGAAGAATCTTTGTTCTTTCATGGAAGGGATAACGGATAGACCCCAAGTGGGAATTGCTACAATTTATTTCTCTGGTCTGTATAGAACCTTTTTGCGTGCTTTCATTTTGAGTTTAACTCCAGTATCGCGCCCGAATCGAGATTGTACTGCAAGGGATAAAAGCCTCAAAGATTATTTTTTATATATTTTTTTTGTGAAAGTTTTATTACAGAGCTATTTTGTTAGTGGGTCGTTGCCATAATCTAGTCGAGGCAAAAATAATTATTTTTGAAAGGGATGAAACAATAGAATTAATGGTTTTATGTTGTGATGGAAAACAATATGAAAACAAAATATTCAACGGAATATCTTTTGTTTTGAAAAAAAAAGATTAATAACATGAAAGAAAACATTTCATTTGGAAACAATAAATAAAAAAAAAGATTTATTAGATTATTCAAAAAGACATACAGTTTTGATGACTGAAAGCATGCCTCAATACCTAAGTATATAGGTAGCACGATCGTCGACAACAAACGCCAATTCAACATTTTTTGACAATAGTCCATATTTTAATCATAAAATTATTTATTATATCACAATACAGCATATTCATGTTAGGTGATCAACAACGCCCCACTAGGCATTACCTGTTCTGGGGCTGTTGTTAGAGATATAATTTAATGGCTATGTAGCGGGTGCAACCAGCCGAGTTGACCACCCACTTCAAGGAGTAGGGGGACGTCAGCCGGCTATTTAAGATCCTGCACATCGCGTTCCCGTCGTTCAGTTTAACCAAGGCCAGCGGTAGATCGTCACTCTGCTCGACTCACATTTCGATTCCGCGCATTCATCGATCTATTTTATTTAAATTATTTAATAGTCAATTATTGAAGTATATACCAATCTTGAATTATAATTAGAGTCAAACTATCAAATAAACACGTAAGTCAAATTCAAACTATTTTAATACCTGTCTGTAATATCAATTAATTTATATTTCATATGATAAATTTATAAATGTTTTATGGTGTGGCGTGGGTACCTCATTCTGCTGTGTAACCTTCTTTAATTAGCTTGCAACTAATTACCGAGTTACGCACGGCAGGATCGAGTACACACGCGACATCATTTCGCGTTGGATTTGGGGAACAGGCGACAGGTTATCACCTAGTGCCTTTCTAGACCGGAGCACCCTTCTGTAAATAAATAAATTAACATTAAAATCCAATTCCCAACCTAGCGCGAAAACTGGTGACCACCGAGCGTGCAGAACAGGTATATTTGTTGTGTAAAGATAATATTTGTAAGATAGTGTGTAAAACTGGTAAAGCCCCAGCTCTGTTGCAATATTGTCGATTTTTAATTTGTGATAATAATTTTTTTTTGTGTAACAAACGATAATCTGTTATCAGGAACAAATTATAATATTCGTTCAATAACAATTATCTAGTCACTTTGCACATTCTAAACTCATACGACAGAGATTAAAATTTTATTGAATAATAATTATTTCGGTTATTGGACCTGGTTAGACTGAACCCTACGGGTAACTTTAAACATGTAATAATTTAAATTCATAACCGTGCGCAGGCCCGTACACAGCGCACATTGTAAAAACCAAAAAATCGACGAAATAGATAAGTAAAGCATATAAATAGTTTGTAAGTATTAAACATACGCAGTAATAGTATGTTATCCCTAATTGTTATAAACCATTAAAAAAAACACATTTATAACGTAATTATAAGTATTATAATTAGTTATATTGTCGTATTCAAAACTAAAATATCGAAACTGGTATTGAATAAATATATGCTAAATAAATACCTACCAAAAATTGAAAAATATTTCCCTATGTTAATTGTAAAAATATATAATAATGTGTATTTATTTTTTTTTTTCATGAGCTAATACTACGCTAAAACGGACCAAAAAAACTACCAAACGGAGGTAAAATAACGGAAGGAATACCAAAAAAAACTAAAGGAGATTTAAAAAAGATAAAAATATAAAAATAAAGAACCTAAAGAAGCATGTATTATGCGCAAAAACAGCACGCATAAAAAGATAAGTAAAAACCACATTTTATTATTTAAAAAAGCCAAAGTAAATTCATTTGCAGTAACATAAAATCATTGCAGAAATAAAAATAAAATATCTATCTAAAAATTCACGTCAAATCCTTATTTTTAAATACCTACAAGACAAATTATTAACCTGTAAAGTAAATACGTAGGTAAATAAATTTTAGTATTATTGCTTAAAAATAACGCATAAATGTTACACGGAATGTAAAATAAAATTATTGTCTAAAAAATGTCACAAAAAAAACTTGTTTACCATGACGCGCACATTTTTATCGCGATAATAAAAACATGTAACAAAATTAACCAAAAATATTATTTTTAATATTATTTTGCGGTAGTAAAAATATATCAAAAAAATATCCTGTAAAAAATTACAATAATAATATCTTCCCGAACATCAATCGGAATACATTATCTGATACCTACTTATGAAATAGGTAGAATCCTATAGTGTAAATTTAAAATATGTAACCGAGGTAATAATAATAAAAATATTCTCCACAAAAAAAATCACGAAATCGAAGCTCGAAACGAAACATTAAATATATTCGAAGTACATACAAATCTATAGAAATATCAAGTAAACATCATCGAAAAATATATTCCACTCCGCGACATTGTACACCGAGACAATACCGGGTACGCAGGCGTAAAAACGAAATACCAAAATCTAACACCGCGACGAATCACGCATGAATCTAGGACTATTCGCCACCAACATTTGTTAGCCAGCGAAACGTAATATAATATATCTCATTGATAATATATACATAACTTGTACTTTTATTTCAGATTAAAAACGTTTAAACATTTATTCATTTTAAATTATTAAATCAAATATACATTTAAATTTAATGAAAAATTATATCCTATTTAAAAACAAAGCATTTAAATACTTTACGCTGAATATATTAAATAAAAAATAAATTATTTTTTTAAATTTTTTTTTAAATATAGTTACCTAATCACAATAACAACAAACATATATACGTATAGGAACGTCCACAAACAAGAGACCTTATAAGCATCGAACAAAAATAAACTCTAAAAATATGTACAATTTACAATTCATACAATTAAAACAAAGCAACTTCAATTATAATATACTGATAATATCATAATAAATAAAACACAAAAAATTATATTTTAGTTTAAAACAACTATAAAAATATTTTTATTTTTTATTTTCTTAAAAAAAAATAGTTATAATATTTTTTTTTATTTTTATTTATATTTATAAACTGTAATACAACTTGAAGAATATAACTCACATCAAATGTTATACGATAAAATGAACATCATGGACAAAGAAAATACAGAACAATCGTCACAAGACCAAGCAACCGAAATTTATTCAACAAACATCAAATTGCCAAGCGTATGGAGACATCAGATACAATTATGGTTTTTCACCATAGAAGCCCAATTTTCAAACGCAAGAATAACTAAGGATGAATCCAAATATAATCATGTATTAGCCGCATTAGATCCAGAAACCATGTCATGCGTCGCTGACGTCATACAATTTCCGCCAAGTATGGATAAATACAAAAACCTCAAACTCACACTTCTGAACCGTCTACAAGAGTCTGAAGAGAGAAGACTCACGCAATTACTCCATGGAATACAATTAGGAGACAAGACACCATCAGAACTATTGCGAAGGATGAAAAGCCTAGCTGGACCAACATTAAATAACAACACGTTAATTACAAGATTATGGATAGAACGACTACCTCATCGTATACAAGAAATAATTTCAGCCATTAATACAGATGACGTCACAGTACTAGCCACAACAGCAGACAGAATAATGGAAGTCAACAGTAGAACTGACGTTCAAGCAGTAAACCTACCATCAACTTCTTCATTGAGCAACTCAGCAACAAGCAACCAAAGCACAGTAAACCTACTTTGTACAATGCAGCAACAAATACAAATGCTAACCGACAAAATAATGGGACTTGAAATTCAACAGAGGCAATCAAGACCATTCTACAGAAATAATCAACGCGACCATTCAAGATCAAGATCCACAAGCCCAAATAGATATCAAAAATATAATAATAATAATAATTATAATCGGCAAAACAAACGCAATTTTAAATACAATTATAATAACAATAACTTCCAACAAATGTCAAATAATAATAATAATAATAACTATCAGCAAATGTGTAATAATAATAACGATAACGTCAAGCCGCTGGATATATGTATACCACATCAAAAATATGGAAGTCAAGCAAAATACTGTCGACAGCCTTGCACCTATAACCATCCGGAAAACTAAAAATGCGACAGGTGTGTGAGACAACACCGTCGCAAATGAAGCATCGTCTCTTTCTACCAGATATAATCACGGGCGTGCAATACCTTATCGACACAGGAGCCGAAATAAGCATCATACCAAGATACCTAAAAAACGACAAGGCAACCATCGCTACAGACAGTATCATCACTCCTATTTACGCAGCAAATGGAACAATAATACCTTCATATGGACACCGAATTATCAACTTAAATCTCGGATTACGCCGGAATCACAAATGGAAATTTATAGTCGCCGACGTAACCAAGCCGATCATAGGGGCAGATTTCTTAACCAATTATGATATATTGGTGGACTTAAAAAGAAAATTACTCATTGATAAAAAAACAGGGTTGACAAGCAAAGGAACCGTCTATAGAACAAGTGTTATAGACATAGCAACAGTACAGTCAACATCAAAATTCCAAAAAATTATACGAAAATACCCAAGTTTAACAAGAGCAGATATGGCACAAAAAGGATCAAAAACAAATATTACTCATCACATTCAAACCAGAGGACCACCCGTCACAACCAAAATGAGAAGGCTCAACCCATTACAATTAGAAATAGCAAAAAAGGAATTCGCATATATGATCGAACAGGGAATATGTCGCCCTTCGAAAAGCAATTGGTCAAGCCCTTTGCATATGGTAAAAAAGCCAGATGGAAATTATAGAATGTGTGGAGATTACCGACGCCTAAATTCAATAACAAAACCGGACAAGTACCCGATTCCACAACTTCAAGACTTCTCACATAAACTACACGATGCAAAAATATTCACTAAAATAGACCTCTCAAGAGCATATAACCAAATAAACATGGAAGAAGAAGACATCCAAAAAACCGCCCTACTAACACCATTTGGACTGTATGAATTCACGAAAATGCCACCAGGACTGTCCAACGCCGCACAAACATTTCAACGACATATACATAACATAACAAGGGACCTAGAATACGTCTTCACGTACATTGATGACATTCTGGTCGCCTCCAGAAACATAAACGAGCATGAGAAGCATCTCGACAAACTTTTCGAAAGATTATCCGAAAACGGATTAATTATCAACCAGGATAAATGCAAATTCGGCGTAGAAGAAGTACACTTTTTGGGTTACCGAATCAACAAAAACGGAAGTACACCAATACCAGAAAAAGTGGAAGCAATAATAAAAATTGAACCCCCAAAGGACGCAAAAGGACTCCGACGTTTCATGGGCATGCTAAATTTTTATAGAAAATTTTTGCCAAACGCAGCCGAAACGCAAAAAATATTATTCGACCAATTAAAAGGGTACACCAAAAATGATAAAAGAAAACTACAATGGACAACTGAATTAAAAAAAGCGTTCGACAAATGTAAGCAAGATTTGACACAAGCCGCACTACTCGTACACATAAACTCCTCGGCAGAGATAGCAATAATGGTCGACGCATCAGATCACGCCATGGGCGCAGCACTTCAACAAAAAACGGATAACAGCTGGCAACCTATATCATTTTTCTCCAGAAAATTTAATAGCGCACAAGAAAAGTACAGTACGTATGACCGAGAACTCACCGCCATCTACGAGGCGATTAAATATTTCAGACCACAAATAGAAGGAAGAAACTTTGTAATAATCACCGACCACAAACCGTTAATTTTCGCCTTTAATAAAATCAAGCTCAACTCTCCTAGACAAGAAAGACAGCTGGATTATATAAGTCAATTCACCACGCGCATCAAACACATATCAGGCGAAGAAAACATAGTCGCAGATACTCTATCAAGAATCGAAGAGATAGAAATAACATCAAACATCGACTATATTAAAATGGCAAGAGAACAACTCACAGACAAAGAGCTCAAGAAAATGCAGGAAAATTCATCTCTATCACTAAAGAAAATCTCAATACCTAACACTAACAAAATGTTATGGTGTGACATCTCAACCAACACGTTACGACCATATGTACCAATCACAATGCGAGAAGAAGTAATACTATCAGTACATAAATTAAGTCACCCCGGAGTAAAAACAACATCAAAGTTATTAAAACATAAATATATTTGGCCCAACATTGACAAAACAGTAAAAAATGTTGTGAACAACTGCATCGAATGCCAAACTTCGAAAATTCATCGCCACACTGTAACACCTTTGAAACAATACAAACCAGCAGATGGAAGGTTCAAGAATATACACATAGACCTGGTGGGGCCGCTAACTCCATCCAGAGACTACATATACCTGCTGACGATAATTGATCGCTACACAAGATGGCCCGAAGCGATCCCATTAAAAGACATGTCTGCAGAAACCGTTGCAGACGCTCTCATGTATAATTGGATAGCAAGATTTGGCGTCCCGAATTCAATCACGACCGATCAAGGCCGCCAATTCGAAAGCTCACTATTCAATAAACTGATGAATAAGCTCGGAATAATACATAACAGAACGACTGCATACCACCCACAATCGAATGGGATGATCGAACGTTGGCACCGCTCATTAAAAACATCACTAATGGCCGCAGGAAACATATCATGGTCGACGACATTACCACTGACACTTCTAGGACTACGAACCGTAATCAAGGAGGGGTCAGACTATACACCAGCAGAGATGACATACGGAACAACCCTCAGACTCCCCGGAGACTTCTTCGAAGATGGACCACCTGAGGAGCAAAACACCTATGGACATAAACTACAGCAAACAATGTCAGAAATCCGACCTATCCCAATAGCAAATCACGGGAGAAAAAAAACATTTGTGCACAAACAAATGGCAAACACCAAATATGTCTTCTTAAGACATGATGCTGTGAGACGACCTCTACAAAAACCATATGACGGACCATACTTGTTAATAAAGAAGGATGACAAAACGGCTACCATCACAATTAATGGTAAAAACAAACAAGTATCATTGGACAGACTCAAACCAGCATTCTTCCTGAACGAGAACACAGACTACGGCGTAGAACCAAGCAGTAGACACACCACCTCTACAGAACAGAGATGGACGTCCACGCCACAGACGCACCAAGCCACTACGCCAGATGACACTTCAGATGACACTTCAGATGACACTCCAGATGCCACCCCAGAACGGCAACCACATACAACCACTAGAGCCGGAAGACGAGTATATTTCCCGGAGCGATTCACCAGCTACAAATATTTCTAAGCTGAGTAATTTTTAATCATTTTTATAACCTGAATAATTTCTATTTTTAATTTTTGTGTAATTGTAATATGTATCCAATATAGATAAAAAATTTGGTCAATATGCAACTAATATTTGAATATAAAATCTTATAAAATTCCAACTTGACCAAATCAAAATAAGAAAATGCTGTATAATAAGAAAATGCTGTATACTAAGAAAATGCTGTATAGAAATGTAAATTTAATTGTAATTTTATCTTCTTGTTCAAATTACAGTACATATAAAAAAGTACATTGAACAAGTTAATATAAACAATATTTTTTTTTAGAAATGTATAAGTATAGAAATAAGAACATGATAAATATATGACCTCTAAATTTTTATTAGTAAAATAAACTGCTATATATATATATATGTAATGCCATTTCAGGTAACCAATATAAAATTTCTTTGTATTTAAAAAAAAACACATGTCATTGTTACAGACAATCAGAGGAAATGCTGAGGAACGGACCAGGGTGGCGCTATCCAGCTGGCAGGGGGGTGATGTAGCGGGTGCAACCAGCCGAGTTGACCACCCACTTCAAGGAGTAGGGGGACGTCAGCCGGCTATTTAAGATCCTGCACATCGCGTTCCCGTCGTTCAGTTTAACCAAGGCCAGCGGTAGATCGTCACTCTGCTCGACTCACATTTCGATTCCGCGCATTCATCGATCTATTTTATTTAAATTATTTAATAGTCAATTATTGAAGTATATACCAATCTTGAATTATAATTAGAGTCAAACTATCAAATAAACACGTAAGTCAAATTCAAACTATTTTAATACCTGTCTGTAATATCAATTAATTTATATTTCATATGATAAATTTATAAATGTTTTATGGTGTGGCGTGGGTACCTCATTCTGCTGTGTAACCTTCTTTAATTAGCTTGCAACTAATTACCGAGTTACGCACGGCAGGATCGAGTACACACGCGACATCATTTCGCGTTGGATTTGGGGAACAGGCGACAGGTTATCACCTAGTGCCTTTCTAGACCGGAGCACCCTTCTGTAAATAAATAAATTAACATTAAAATCCAATTCCCAACCTAGCGCGAAAGCTATTTATAAAATTTATATGATACATAATTACATTAAAGCACATAAATAAACACAAATTGAAATAAAAAAAAATACATACATATAGGGACATACGTGGAACAGTCATTAATAAGATAAATTAGTGCCTCCTCATCAGTCCGGGTTTCGTAAGGGCCATAGCACCACATCTTCGTTGCAATGTATTACAGACGACTTGCATGCATCTGGTGATGATGGAAAAACCTCAATAATAGTACTCTTGGATTACTCTAAAGCATTCGACATGTTAAGTATTCCACTTCTAATTGAAAAGTTGCGATACTTTGGTTTCGCATATGACACTGTCGAATGGTTTCAAAGCTATTTTCGGTACAGAACGTAGCGCACAGCATGCGGCGAAATTTTGTCATCTGCTGTTGAACTGACTCGTGGAGTTCCTCAGGGTTCTATACTTGGGCCATTGCTGTTTGCCATATACACATCGGACATGATGCATGCTCTCAGATTCTGCAAATCACATATGTACGCAGATGATACACAATTGTATTTATCTTTTGAGGAGCGCAATGCGGGGTCTGCTGTGGGTATGTTGAACAGTGATCTGGAAAGAATTCTGACATGGGCACAAGACCATGCACTAGCTCTTAACCCCAAAAAAACTATTGCAATAATAATCGGCTCACAGCATAAAATCAATGCTGTAAAAAACAGCAGCAACAAAATTCAGCTAAATGGTAACATCATCCCTTTTGTAAAATCGGCGCGGAATCTTGGCATCATAATGGATGAAAGATTAAGATATGAGGAGCACATTAATAAAAAAACGCAATGGTGTTTTTCGAGGTTGCGTCTTTTGTATGAGATCCGTCCATACATTGCAACGGGTGTTCGCAGGTTGCTTACTGATAGTTTGGTTCTCTCAATATTGGACTACGGGGATTCGATATATGGTACGTCTCTGTTAAAAAAAACACAAAAACAAGTGCAACGCGTACAGAATGCATGTGCCCGATTTTGCTTCAATATACCTAGACGAGCACACATATCACCTTATCTTAATCGGCACGGGATTCTGAACATGTCTAACAGAAGGAAGCTGCACTTTCTTTGTCAACTACATAGTGTGATAAAGAAACGTTCTCCTTCCTATCTGTTTGATAGACTACAGTGGTCACGTGATTTGCACGTCCACTCAACGCGACAGAGAGGCCATTTACTCGTTCTCCCCAGACATCGAACCTCCGCATTCGAGGGTAGTTTTAGGTATGCTTCCTCAAAGTACTGGAATGAGTTGCCGCAGAACATACGTGCGATGAACTCTTTGCAGAGTTTTAAGAAACACTGCAAGATATGGTTATTGAACCAACAAGGGTTTCAGCAGTGAAAAAAGAGAAGGAAGAAATACATTTTATTTTTATTTTATTTTTAATTACTATTAAATCTTTATAGGTCATGACATGTGGTCTGTCCTCAATGTTTTGTGTTGTCCCAAGGCTTTGCTGAAAACCAGCAGCACTCCAGGGATACCTGGTAGTGCGCAGCTGAGCAATAGCCTTTTTGTTGTCAAGTGTAGTTCAAAATTTTGTATATATTTTTTTTTTGTTTGATGTAACAATAATGACAACAAATAAACGGTTTATTATTATTATTTATTATTAAGATATAAAATTAAAAACGTGGTCGAAAGCTATAGGTGAACACTCTCCTCTGCATAGTGTCTGCCCGATACCAATAGCCATTCCTTTATTTTACATTTAAAAGAATGACTATTTTCGGTTTCTTTAATGCTCTTAGCAAGTTTGTTGAATATTCTAGGAGCAATGACTCCGAACCGTCTCTGTCCAAACGAGGTTTTCGTTATAGGCACAGCGAAGTTTAGATCATTGGCTTGCCTAGTGAAGCGCGTGTGTTGGCTTCTACTATACAGAGTTATATTTTTATGGAAATGGATTAAAATAGTTTTCAAAAACAGTTGCCTTGGATCAAGGACAGTAAATATCTTAAACAAATCATCTGAAGGGAAGGTACTATGTCTTTTGTTAATTATACGAATGATACATTTTTGGGCTTTATTGAGTGGACTCATAACTGTCTTGACACACCCTCCTCATCCAATAATTCCATAGGACAAGACAGCCTGGGTGAGAGAATAATACACGCTTTTCAAAGTTGTACTATCAAGTACATTTCTCAAAATTTTGTATACGTGTCCCAGTCTCCTTATCCTATTGGAGAAGGATATCTACATGATTTTGGAAAGAGAGTTTACTATCCATCAATATCCCCAAATATTTTATGACATTAGTTTTTTTAAGCCCAACACAGTTACATAGAGTAAGAGAGTTAGAGTTATGCAATCTTAGAAATAGTCAGAGTTAGTTTTTGGTTGATCAGACTCAGTAGCACTAAATGTTAGGTACTTAGTTTTGTCAACATTTAATGACAGAAGATTTGTATCAAGCCAAGCTTTAACTGTTTTTTAATAAAAATAAAAATATAAAAATAAACACACTCAATGTTAATTTTGGATATACATAATTAACATTGAGAGTATTTCGCAGTCTCCTACCCCACTCCATTTTTAGAACTGTATACTTCTTTTTCTCCCCGAAGTGGCTGCTCATCAAACAAAACAAGGACTACGATCAAGCATATTTCATACCACTACCACTAAGATAAAAATATATAATTAACAGAAAAAGATCTAAAAATGTTACTTTCTTAGATTGTTAAATGTTTGTTTTTTTTTTGCATATCTTTTTTGTTTATATATAATTTTTTTTTTCTATTAATAATACTTTTTTATTTAATGTTTTGGTTGATTTTGAGTCCATATGTACATCGTTTTTTTGTGTTTGCATACGTCTATTGACTTTTTGATTTTTGAATTTAATGTTTTTTTTTTATTTTTGATACTGTTTTTTTTTTTGGATCCTTATGTACTAATATCTTTTTTTTATGTTTGCTTACATGTATTTTTTTGTTTTTGTCTTACTGTTTAGGTTTAAGTTTAATTTTTTTAGCCAAGTGTAGGTATACCTAATTGCTTTTTTTATTTTATCTATTATTATCATCAATATGTGTTTTTATCTATGTATGTAAAAGGCATTTTATGCCGTTTATAAATAAATAAATAAATAAAACATGTCCGGACATACATATTAGGCATTTTCACTTCAAATACGATGTAGCAGCAATTGCCACGTCATTTACCACAACCAAGTCTTCCTCCTTACATACATACTTGTGCCATGTTTCGACAGACAAGAAGATGCTTATCATCTTGGACCTCCCCGCAATCACATGATATATCCTCGTCTCTACCTATACCTTACCTATACAAGTACTTTTTACACCTTTGTGACACTTACAGAGTCTATATAAAATAATGTTTCATATAAAAAAACAACTTCAAAATGAATGTGTGTCTAGATAGAAATAATGTGGCGGTTCGGTTCTCTCTGCCTACCCCATAAGGGTTTCATAATTCCTCATGACTTCCATATCTAGACTTGGTTCACACGTAACCACCCTAGATGTACTCGCTTTCTAATGAAACAGTAATCGTCGAATTCGGACGACGCGACGTGGTAAAGAATTATGACTGATTTTGCATATTACAGTTTTTGATGATTTCGTCATCCATCATTAGGTCTTGACCAAGTTGGACCAATCGGAATATACACCATTTAAAATAAAAAAAAATAATCATCGAAATCGGACACCGTGGTAACTTTTTTTTAAACAAACATACATAAAAAAAAACATAAAAAAATCGTCGAATTGTCGAATCGTCACCACCTCCGTTTTTGGAAGTTGTTTAATACGGATAAATAAAATATTGCTAGACGGCATTGTGCTCAATGATATATAAAATGTCAATGATTGTGCTGTAATGTTTTGTTTTTTCTATGTTTGCAATGCTAAACATGTTTATGATCTACTTTAGACCTCTTTTAAAGAAGTTAAATACTTTGTCACTAAAAAGAGGCGAGATTATTTGGTAAAATCTTTTTGGAATAGGGACTTAGCAGACTAACTTAGCAGACTAACTTTTTAACTAAAACGATTGGGTTGTGGCCAACACTAAACTCTCCACACCATAGTAAGCGTTCATTTTTTCTTCTTGAAATGTTGACAATCTCTAAAAGCATTTTAAGTACATTTCTATTAGATTCTTAAACAAACATAAGATTCCCAGAGGACAAAAGTTTTCACAATACACCATACACATATGTATTTTCTACATGATACCTGAAATTTTAAGTAAAATTGCATTACTAGCAAGATGAGCATGTATGAGAGTGTGTATTAATGTTGATGGGGCGATGTATGTGTCAAGATAGAAGAATTCGGTGTTCGGTTCTCACTGCCTACCCCTTGACGAAGATAGAATAGACACATACAATATCAATATGAAGTTGATCACTCAATTTTCTCTTACAGAAGCAATTTTACTTCTGTTATATACATTTTTCATAGAAATATGAAATTTATTTCACATTAATTAAAAAATGTGCTTAAAAAATGTGAAATCAGAGCGGTTAGAGCGCTGGGCTAGTAATACAGTGGTCGAGAGTTCTAGGAACATGTACCTGTTTAACAAGGACATTTTCTTTTTTATATAAAAAAAACCTTCAATTCGATATGAGAATTATTATCAAAAGAAATAATTGAAAATCAACACCATGTAAGTATATATTATGCAATCAAAATTGACGTGGGTTTATAGGAGACGAGGAAAAGAGTTGTATTGAAATATCTCGAATCAATCTTAATATATTTTTACCGATACTTGGGTGGGTGGATTTATGTTTTTTTTCCTTAGGCACCAAGTCGCCATATAAATATATTGTGTGTCGCAGTGCGAAGGATTATTTAAAGCAAAAAGAAATTGGGATTTAACTCAGGAAAAATACTAATGTCATATAAATTTCCCTAATTGTATTTTTATATACAACATATTTTCATTTTCAATCGAACCTATTACAATATAATTAATATAATTAGAAGAAGATTTTAAATACCTAATAAACTATTTTTCTACGCAAGGTATATTTTAAGTATTTTGAGATTTTTCATTTAAGTACTAAACATTAAAGCTTGGGTTCGATTCCCAGTGGAGTAAAAATAAATAATTATTCTTGACATTAATATTTCGCATCACGGTGATCAAATTAGGCATAATATCAATTTTGATGATAAAATATCTACTTTTTACTCCTCACTAACCCAAGGGTATATAGTTGGGAGTTATGTTTTCGCAATTTTTAGGGCTATTTTTTATTGCAGATTATCAACTAGCTGATGTATTCTCAAAGTTTCATCACAATGTATCTGTGTGTGTGTTATGTGGTGTGTGCTATGTACGGCGTGTGTATTTTACTTTATCGATTATAGACTAAAGTACTCATTCGATTCATTTAAAAATTGGAAAATTTGTACATCTAATACTCACTTAGACCCCATTAGATTTAGAAGGATATCTGAATAGTGCTTCTCAAGTTTTTAAATATTAAATATTTCAAAGTGACCCCAAGCCCAGGAAACTTATAATTTGAAATTTTTATTTTCAAATTGGTTAAAAGGCACATCACTTTCATAAAAGGGCATTGAAGAATCACCAAGTTTTAATAATAAAATATTTAAATAAAAAATAATTTTACAAAGTCATTTCATGAAATTGCTGAATATTTTCCATTCAGATTTTGAATACTTTATAGAATGACTTGTTACCGAGGAGTTTAGCGTTGGCCACAACCCACTCGTTTTTAAGATGAATTCCAAGAAAAAGAAAAGCTTGCTTCATTTTATATGTGTACTAGTGGACCCGACAGACGTTGTCCTGTTCGAACTATTTGTGAACCAAAAATTATATTAACTGTGCCGACCGTCGTGGCACAGTTGGTAAGCCGTTCGGTTTCTGTGCGGGCGTCCTGGGTTCGATTCCCAGCAGAGGAGAAATTTATTTAAATTCATTTCTCACGCAAACATTGCTTCTCTGGGCTGGAAACACTGGTTAGTTGGAAGAAATTGCCATACGGCAATAAACTCGCCACTTGCGCAGGGTGCAAGGAAGTGTTCATCATTATTTATTTATTTATATGAAACATATTTTTGAATCATATGGATGTTATTATTCGCTGAGCAAACTTACATTTTCTTGTTCGATGAGCCGTTAAACACTTTAAGGTAAGATTAATTGTCATTTCGTATATAATAAAGGATAAGTATATGGTCTGGACACGTAAACGAACGAATTGAAATATGAATAATTACGAAACAGTGAACAGAAATTAAAATTCCATGCACATGTATATAATTGAAATATGAATAAAACTGAAACAGAGCGAAAAGAATTTTAAATGTCAAAAAAATCCAAACTATGTACGACTCAAATGACAGATTTCTTATTGTTGTCAGATGGAAAAACTAAACATTGCTAATTCGACATTAGCACCACCTGTAATAATTTATAGTCATAACAAATAATTGTTTTAATTTTTTTTTATTATATTAATTTTTAAAATTCCATTTTGTGAATCGAATCCACTCAGGGACTCACACAATTACATACAATTTCATAAAAATCGATTCAGCCGTTTAGGAGGAGTTCAGTGACATACACACGTACAGAATAATTATAAATACATATAGATTTATGTCATTGTGCAATTTGATGTACATGAAGAAGATAAATAATATGTAGTGAAGTAGGATGAAGGATGATACTAACTTTTTTATTAATAAACGTGAAAATATGTATCGTTTGATCATATTATGTATTATGAAAAATGTTTTGCTGGCGTATTTCAAGAACGGACAGCGAAATAGGTCGGTAATAATTTTTCTAGGTTCGCATTTATGATGGTAATGTCATGGATTTTCTTCATCAAGACATTCCCGATTCTCCACACCCATCTGTACAACACGCAATAAAAGAAAACAACATGTCGGGTCACACACACAAACAGTTTTTGTCTATTCTTCGCACGAAATAAATTTGGACAATGTCGATTCGGCAGCCATTACTGGAATACCTTTCGAGGGTGTGTTTGAACACGCTCCCATCAAATTTACATTGTGCCCACGGACTCGGCGTATGCCTCAGACTCTGCCTCGTGCTACGTTCGACCAATATTAACATAGAAAAAGTATTTTTTGTATTCAAACATCTTAACGTAGTATTTTTATTCATTCGTGTATGTGGGAAAATAGTTGGAATTTTATTATGTTATGGTGTCTTTAATCAAGGCTACAGTCTTATTATTTCCTTTCATGCTTAATAGGGAACATTCATTTGTTTTTCTTTTACTAAAAAATGATCTATAAATTTTTTTATAGCAATTTGAAAAACGTATTTTGAATTACGCGCTCAAACGGTTCATTTGGGTCGTGAAATGTGACGTCACGAATCATTAGTGGATGTATTTTTCAAATGCAAATTATTCTTTTTTATTCATATCCCTCACCCATGCATGTTCTCTATTATCGTATATTTATTATTATTATCGTATATTAAGTATTTCTATATATAGGTACCTACTCCAATTGTTTTTCTCTTTTATATCTTCTTTCTACTATAATATTTTTTATTTAAATTAAGATAACAGAAATAAAGAATTAATTTATTTATTTTTAGAATTCACCTCTAAAAAATAAAAAGTAGGTTGAATTTACTGACGACATCGTTTCATACGATTTGTAAGGCAGAGTATACACTACAGAATATATACGGGAACTCAATAGTTTGATACCTAATCTCCAAACACACTTACATACCATCATGCTGTTTTCATATTCTGGGTAGGAAAAAGGACTGACCTCCATGCTATCCCATCCTGACATACATACATACTTGTTTTATATAGAAAACAAAATATCTTAAAACACATACTTATTAATTAGTGTTAAGTGTTATTATATTGTTGGTACGTAGGTATTCTTCAATTATACGTACTATCGCCATCGAAATTTGGATCTCATGTGTTACATGTAACTACTATATTTAAAAATGTGTATTAAGCCTATGTGATTGTTCTTTCACCTTAAAAATAAATAAATTAAAATAAAATGCCTAATAATAAATTACTGTACAAATACTTTGCCCTATACCACTTACGAACTATTTATAAAAACTACTAGTTTCGAGAGAGCACTCTTTCCATTGACTAAGTATTCATCGTCATTTCAAGGAGTGTCTTCCCGAAACTTGCACCCGTATCAAATAAATGCTGTCAAATATTTAGTTGAATTACTTCCCGGGCAGCTTAAAGGTACCTACTACTTCAATTACACGCAACTTATCACAAGTCACATTATGGAGACATGATATTTTTGTCATCCTCATAGATCCAGACTGAAAACACAATTCAAAACAATGTCTCCATCGGAAATCAACCCAGAACCTTTCGCTGAGGAGTCAGATATCTTACCAACTGATCCACGAAGATATTTTTTTATTGATATCCACTATCCAGTTATGGATCATTGGACTCACCCTGTATATGCAAAATAAAATGTATTCTTTTGTCTTTAGAATGTTGTTTATTCTAAATAATATTTCGTATTCAAAATAAGAACTGAGGTAAATTGGAATAAGCCACATCAAATGTTTACTATGTTAACCAACGAGAAACGATAGAAAATATAAGGAAAAAATGACAATTTGCACGATTTCCGCTTCACAAAACACTCTGCCACAAGAGATATATACGAAATGCAAATTGAACAGATTCAATAATCTTCGCAAAATATATTTTATTTGAAGAATAACAACAACCGCCGCAGTATTTCTGAAAGCATTGTTCGAAATCGCGAAGGGCATATAACACAAAATAGAAATTTTAATGCCAACAAAAAAATCAAAACTTGTCAAAATCAAATTAGCTGGGAATATGAAAACTTATTATGGAATATATAACTGCTTCGTCTTCGTTGAAATTTAATTAACCATACACGATGACTAGGGATTATAGATTCAAGAGATCCCCCGCTAAAAACAGCAAAAAATCTACAAGACTCTAATTTTAACACCATTAGGTACCCCTATTCAGTAACTATTGCAACTAAAATAGGAATGTTCTAAAATTGTAAATTTTAGATTTACGGTCTTATTTCAGCGTTATTAAATGTAAATTTGGACTAAATGGAATAGGAACGTACCTATATTGGTCGGAACGTTCTTAAAAAGTTAGGTAGGTACTGAATTAGAAAATTATGAAATTTTCATCATTTTAATAATTATTCAAAATACGTCTAATTCAGTAACTTCTTAAGAACGTTCCGGCCAATATAGGTACGTTCCTATTCCATTTAGTCCAAGTTTATATTTTGTAACGCTGAAATAAGACCGTAAATCTAAAATCTACATTTTTAATATGTTCCTATTTAAGTTACAATAGTTACTGAATAGGGGATATAGAGACATGAGAAGTAAACCACGGTCTGCCCCGTATATCAACAAAACCGCCTGGATTCGAACAGCCACATAAATTTTGGACAGCATTAAACAGAATCACAAATATTGCTGGTTGGATCCTATGTAGATGCGACTGCGGGGAGGAGAGACTGACAATATAGCACATTGTGTCCAAGTGTGTCCTCAGGGCGTATCCAGGAGATTTCAGGGACTTTTTCTTGTTGAGTGACTCAGCGACAAAATACATCTAGAACATTGACCTTAAACTTTGACAAGCAAGCCTACTTGTGCTAATTTATGTTATCTGTGTCTGAACTTAGTGCTGAAATCACTTTTCACTCTTGTCATTTTTATTGAGTGTAGGAATTTACTTGTGCTAATTTCTGTTATCTGTGTCTGAACTTTGTGCTGAAATCACTTTTCACTCTTGTCATTTTTATTGAGTGTAGGAATTTACTTGTGCTTTTTTCTGTTATCTGTGTCTGAAGTTTGTGCTGTAATCACTTTTCACTCTTGTCATTTTTATTGAGTGTAGGAATTTACTTGTGCTAATTTCTGTTATCTGTGTCTGAACTTTGTGCTTTATAACTTGTGAAAATATGAAAATTACAGCTGAATAAAGATACTCAACTGTGTAAAATAACAGCCCCAGAACAGGCTTTTGCCTAATGGGGCATTATTAGTTAGTCTGTTTATGTTGTATTTGTTTTGTGTTATAATAATAAATAAATAGATAATCGTCCAATGAAACTAAAGGAAAAATTAAGAATTAGTGGGAATATTTACCACATATTTTAAAATGTTTCGTTTCCGTATGTTATTTGCCATTGTTCTTTTTTTGTATTATATATTTTTGGACAATGGCCAATTTTGCGACAATTAATTATGGCCCTAATAAAGATAATGTATTACAATAATATTCCTCAGTTTTCCCATTCGTTGCTCATTATGCCATAATGAATGTGAAGAAACCGGAAAATCGCTCCGACAGTCGGAAATTCCGTTCTTGTTTGATCCCCCCAATTTATGAAGACCGCAGTGACATCCCTAGTATCTATCAACAGCTGCTAGAATATTCCCCGCGAAAGGAATTGTATAATTTTAACATTGACTGAAAATAAATTCTAAGTATTCATTTGACAATTGAAAGGTTTTATTATGTGAAATGCTAACATTAAGGGCAATCGTATACTTATTCAATCTGCCGATAGTTTGGTCCGATTGGACTGCTGGCTAGTTTTATGTCAGATCGGCAAACACCGAGTCGTTGTAATATGCGCAACAACGATGTAATCTATAATTTATAAGTTTGTTGTATTGTTTATTATTGTGCGACAAAAATATTTCAAAAATACTCACCTCTGGACTGATGTCTGTAACATTGGCACTGGAGACGAATTCTCGAAGAAATCCATCCAATTCAGTTCCTTCAATATATCCGTTCCCTGAAAGAAAAAGATAAATTTTCTCTTATTACACGTCAAATTACGCTTTCACATTTTTACTATAATCGTTCGTTATGGACACTTTATATGAATAGTTTATTACGAACATAAAGGTCTGATATGACAGATACGCTAAAAAAGAATTTGATCTAAAAACAGGGAAATTGAGGTATGAAAGCTTTTATCGAAATAAAAGTTTGCGTGATCAATTCATACGTAAGCGAAATTACTTGGATTACATTAAATTGAGTAATTAATTTGGTTACATCATTTTAATAATATACATTTATACAGATAGTATACAGGTACATTTTTTTTTCTTAAATTTTTATTTGTTCATTGTTGTATATTATGATTCTATATTCAATTTCATTGTTATTTTCCAACTGTCGATTTGTTCAGGAGAACTTTGTTCTCTTAACATATCGACAATGTATCAAGCCAGAATACGCGAGAATTGTATGGAGAGGTCTACTTTTTTCACGGCTTTTCCAACTTTGAACTCAAAAAACACCAACTTAGAGGCTTCGCAGCATATATGTTCCATACACGGATTTACTCAGAATTCGGAGTAGAACATTTCGTGTGTCTGTGTGTGTGTGTGTGTGTCTGTGTGTGTGTGTGTATGTCTGTGTGTGTGTGTGTCCCCCCCCCCCTTATAACTTTTGATCCGCTCAATTTACAGAGCCTAAAATTTCAGAATATATAAACAGTTACAGGCCTACAAAACTTTTATACTCGGAATTTTGAATTTTTGTTTCAGTCAGGGGTTATCAACTTTTGAATTTTTATTTTATTTTTCCCTATATCTCAGAAACCATAAAAGTTAGAACGCTGAAAATTGGTACAAACATAGACAAATACAAAATCTCAAATTAGTTTTTTCAAAAAAATTCCAGGGTTTCTCAAACATTTTTCATTAAGAAAAGTATTTTTTTTATGATAAATTTATGAGTTTAACTGCCTATATTTCCATTTATTTTTAAAATATCGAAAAAAGCCGAAACACCCCAACTAGATAATTTAATTTTATATAAAAAATATTAACATTGTAGCAGTACATCTCAAATTTTTTTTAACAATTTTTATAAAAATTGAATTTAGTGACGACATCGCTTCATACAATTTGTATGGTAGTCACCTATACACAATATCAAAGAAGACTTAATAGTTTGATACTTCATCTCTAAACATACAATATACATATACCATCATGCTGTTTTCATATTCCGGGTAGGAAAAAAAGACTGACCTCCATACTATCCTATCTTGACTACCTAGGTACATGTGTTGTATAGAAAACTAAATATCATAAAATAATAAATAATTTGTATTTATGGGTATTGTACTATACATACTATCGCTGTCGACAGTTGGATCTCATGTGTTACATGCAACTAGTATTTAAATATCTGGTTATACGATTTTTATAGGATTTTTTGGGTAGACGGGGAAATAATGCATGCACTGCGACATGCGAATCACGAACCGGGTTACTGACGTTGTTTATTGTTGTGAGTCACTTGATACATTTGTGGGTATTCATTGTGTCGTGGCAAGTACATTTTTTCCTCATTATGTACCTACCTGTTTTTTTATTGTAATGGTTGGGGAAAATTTTACAAAAGACATTTTTTTTTCTAAGTTTATTTACATTAAATTAAAGTATAATGTAAATATAGATGGGTCGGTGGCAGAGCGGTTAGCGCGCTGGCCTAATAATCAGTGGTCGCGAGATCGAATCCTGCCTCGACCGATTTCGTTCACCTAAGCACAAGCATTATTTGCTTATTTTAGGGAACGCAGGAAGATGTTTGACAAGGACATATTCATTTTATATATAAAAAAAAAATAAAATAAAAAAAAAAAAATGTGTGCCATTTTGTTCAATGACTATCTGCCATCTTGTAAGTACTGACATGATCCCGTTGCTGGTAGAAATTTTGGGACTTCTGATAAAAAAAATGCGACAAGTAATTTTGGCAGTCCTCTTTTGATGTTAACCTGACACTGCTTAAAAAATCTGAAGAGACCGAAACAGGTGGAAATCTGAAGGTGCAAGGCCAGGGCTATACTATGGCGGATGCATTATTACCTCCCAGCCAAACTCTGTTAATTTTTGCTGAGTGGCTAAAGCTGTGTGTGGTCTAGCGTTATCGTGATGAAAGACCAAACCCTTTCTATTGATCAATTATGGCCGCTTTCTATTAAATTCTTGCTTTAATCTAATCAGTTGTTGGCAGTAGTGATCCAAATCGATGGTTCTGCCCGGCGGTAAAAGCTCATAATGATCAATTCCCTTCTAATCCCACCATACACACAGCACCACCTTATTGCGAGTTAACCCGGGTTTCGCCACTGTCTGTGAAGCCTGACCGAACTTTGACCACAATCTTTTTCGCACGTTCTTGTCGTACGTAATCCACTTTTCATCAACAGTTATCAATATCTTCAAAAACGATTCGGTTTCATAACGTCTCAATAAAGAATCGCAAATGAGTACATGGTTCATTAGATTTCTCTCAATGAGGTCATGTAGCACTCAAATATCGAGCTTTTTTTGTTTCCAGCATTTTTCAAATGGGTCAAAACTGTTTTGTAGACTATTCCCAGTTCTTCAGCTATGTCGTAACCTTGGATTATATATGATACAGATACCTTGTCAGCGCAATGAATGTATGCCAACTAAAACTACGCTGAAACAGACGAATTTCTAGTATACGTACACCTACCGATACGCACACCTACATTATACGTAGACCAACTGATCTACCGCCTCACACACTCATGTAAAAAAAACTTGGCATACATTTGAATTCAAAATTTGTACTACACGCGGCTTCTATACATTATAATTCTATGGTCGTAACTACTGATATGCCGATCTTGCTTCACTTTTTCAAAAATGGCGTCCATTTATCCGTAACAGGACGACCAGAGCGAGGTGTATCTTTGACATCAAAATTCCCGGACTGAAAACGCTTAAACGAACTTTGTACTACTCTTACTCTTTGTGCTGCATTAGGTCCATAAACGTCACAAATTTTTCCGCTGCTTGCGTTGCATTTTTTCCTTTTTTGAAATAAAATTTTAAAATGTATCGAATTTATTCATTAAATTAACTCATTTTGACAGAAATAAAAACAAATGAAAAATAGCTGGAAACAACATTTTACTAATTCGGTTCTTTTTTTGAAATGTAACCTTTTTAATGTCGTCAAAACCAGTCAAAGGGCGTCGCCAAGGGGGGGAGATTAAAAAAATGTAACAATTCATATTTTTCTCATCCTCCATAATATGGGGTAGGTATACGGAGAATAGCCTATGAATGGGTTAAATTGCCCCCCCCCCTGGGCCTTGGGCTGGCGACGCCCTTGTAAGTTTATACATACTATTTGCGAAAAGACTTTCTATCTGACCTATTATATCATGTTTTTATATTGTTTATTTCACTCTTGTTATAATTTATAATATTTTAGATACGTTTATTTTTATAGGCATTTTAAATATTAAATTTATTCGTATTAGGTGCAATTATCAATATTTTATTTGTTTACTTTTAATATTTTATGTTAAGGTAGATATAAAAATGTATTATTTTTATATATTGTATATCCACACACGGGCAATGTCTTTGTGGGAATTTTGGTGTCTAAGTAATTTTGCTTTATACATAGTCATCATCATCATCATCTGTGGCTCCACAACCCAGGTCGGGTCTTAGCCTCCTGCAGAGCCCGCCTCCATGACTGTCGATCCTGCGACGCATTGCGCCAGTTATGGACGCCGATGCTGTTCGCATCCTTCACCACTCCGTCCAGCCATCGAAGCTTCGGCCTTCCAACTTTTCTTCGTCCCCCCGGTGCACAATTCATGATCCGTCTTGGAACGTCCTCCTCGCTCATTCTTTGGACGTGTCCAGCCCATCTGAGTCTACCAATTCTTATTTCTTTCAGTATGGTAGGCTCCTTGTACAGATCATACAATTCGTAGTTGTGCCTGATACGCCACTCTCCATTGTCACAAGTCGGGCCGTAGATCCTCCTCAGCACCTTCCTCTCAAAAATTTCCAGGGCTCTTTCATCAGATTTAGCGATTGCCCAACATTCAGATCCATATGAGAGTACTGGCCGAATTAGAGTCTTATAGAGGAGGACTTTCGTTTTTCTGGTGAGGTGACGAGACTTCATGTGCCTCTGCAACCCATAGTAGCACCGATTTGCGGACACTATTCGGCGTTTAATTTCAGTTGAGACATTGTTGTCACTTGTCACCATAGTACCGAGGTACACAAACTCGCTAGCAGTTTCGAATGTGTAATCGTCGACTCGCAAATCTGGCGGTTTTCGACGTTCATGCACTGGCATATACTTTGTCTTTCCCTCGTTTACCATCAACCCCATATTCCTTGCTGATGCAGCCAGGGCTTTAAATGCAATTTTTGCTTTATACATAGTATATGTCATAAATTTGGTAACATTAAAATTAATGAATACAAAAAAACATATTTATCAAACGGCAGAATTTTATGAACTCAATGTACGATATAAATTCTTTGACAAGGTACAAAATTTTTGCAATCCATTTGCCATCTTCATTCAAATAAGGTTTAGTCAGACGACACAATTATAAGAAGTACCTACTCCAATGGTATGGTTTTATTTCCATCTTTGTAGAAGCACTCCGGCCTAAGTGTGTTCGGTTCGATTAGTTCTATATAATGGTTTTCTCGTCATTTCACCAACCAAATGATGTTCTACACGATCGAATTTTTTTCATGGAACACTAACCACCATATTTATTGCGAACTGGGGGAACATTTGAATATTGTAATGTTGAATAAAAAATCTTCGAACCTTTTATAGGTTTCTTACATACCAGGCCTATGATATTATATCTGAAAACATATTCAAGTCGAACAATATTTAAAACAAGTGGGTTATGGCCAACACTAAACTCTCCACACCATAGTAATTGTTCATTTTTTCTTCTTGAAAGATTGACAATCTCTAAATGCATTTTTATGAAGTACATTTCTGTTAATACAAAATTTCCACTTTCTTGGATACAAAAATACTGTCACAAAACTCATAGTATGTACTTTCTACATGATACCTGTTGAGAAATTTTAAGTTAAATTGCATTATTAGTAAGATGAGCACGTATGAGACAGTGTATCAATGTTGATGAGGCGATGTATATGTGTCAAGATAGAAGAAAGCGGTGTTCGGTTCTCACTGCCTCTCCCTTGAGGAAGATAGAAGTGGAGAGAAATTTTGACAATCCTTGAATACATTTTTGATGGGTGTATTTTGTGGTATCAAAATTTCAAACAGTATAAAATACCTCAATTTTCCAGACCGTGAGAGCATGTTGAAAATTTGGACAGATGAAATCAAAGAGAAGAAATTAATTTATATCTATAGACGTAAATGATGAAATCATAGAGAAGAAATTAAAATTTGTCTATGAAAAACTAATCAGCTCTAGGTCTATGCACTTTACATATATGATGTTAATATGAAGTCGATAGGATTTATAGTTTGGGCTGTAGAGAGGACACAAAAAGGATAATTCCGTACGTCGAACGCCGTACTCCGTACGCCATACATACAAACACATCACGACGAAACTCACAGTGTGCACTCTCTACATGATACCCGTCAAGAAATTGATGTAAAAAATACGCTTAAAAATTGTGAAATCATGACTTTCCACTATTCCATAGTGCGGAGAGTATAAACAAGTGGGTTGTGGACAACTCCTCAGTATCAAGTCACTGCACAATAGGCTGGGCCGACCATAATAATAATAATAATTTGTATAGCGCCGTTTAATGATTCAAGATCATTCCAAGGGCGCTGTTATTTAGATAAATATTATATTGCTCTACGAAACAAAACTGTTTTCAGTCCTTAAGAGAAAGTACTCTTACTATTTGCACTGCGGACATCTAGAGGCAATTTATTCCACTTTATAGGACCACTCTCACCAAAGCATCGATCATAGTAAGCCGCTTTATTGGCTCTGTCCAACTCCTTTAGGGAGTTGGTACTCTGTGATCCAGAAGACCTAAGTGTGAGATGCCTCCCAGAGAGATCTTTTCTCTGACACAGCTCTTGTATGTATTGTGGTGCTAGGTTATTTAAAGCATTAAACACCGTTAAGCAGATTTTGTAGTCAAATCGCTCTGGACACTTCAACCAATGCAATTCGTTAAGTAGTGGAGTTATGTGACATCGTTTTTCCGCTCCATAAATGAGCCTTGCCGCTGCATTAAACACCATCTGTAATCTATCGAGCTGATACTTTGGCAATCCATCATAGATGCCATTACAGTAATCTAGCCGAGACACAACGAAAGCATTTATAAGTGTTTTTGTCTCATTTTTGGGCAGGCTTCGACGAATGTTTTTCAGTTGTATTAGTTGGAAAAAGCATGAACTGACTGTTTTAGAGATTTGCAGGTCAAGAGACAACTTATTGTCTAAGTGTACACCCAAAAACTTGACACTTGCAGACGGCAAGAGTTTTTCTCCGTTGATGTTAATAGGAGTACTTTCAATGAGGTGCTGTCGCCGTGGTGAAGCTACCCACATAAACTCTGTTTTGTTGGGTTGGGTTGGGACCATGTATGGAGAATTTTATATTTTATCATATCTAAGCGAAAGCGATCTCATAATTTGCTCATAAATATTTAGATTGTAACTGCATTTTTAATTTTCAGATTTAATTGTACTTTTGGCCCTCTACTGATACTACTTGAATCTGCGACTTGTACGATGTTTTTAGAAAATATAAATTATTTTGGATGTTTGAAATTTCTTGATTTTTCCAAACTAAATAATATTTGTTTTATTGAGAGTCGAGAATTTTAATATTAACAACATACATCCGATCAAATTAACTATTACAGCGCGGGTGACAGCTCTCCCGAACACGTAATAATGCAATTAAAATGACATATTTATTATAACTACCTACTGCATTCTACGTATTGCAACGAACATAAATAATTATTTTTACATGATTTAACTTGAGGCAGAAAAATAAAAAAAATGACTATTTTGAAAACTTTAACTTCTGGTAGAGGGCCAAAAGTAGTATTAATTTTTTTTTTTTATTATTTTTTAGATTAAAAGTATCCAAATAAGTAACTTTTAAGACCCCTTTCATAATATGTGGATTCGAAAAAAATGTACGGCCCAGCCTACTGCACAATGTATTCAAATTTTGTATCGAAAATTTTCAATTCTCAAACCACACATTAGCTACCTCAATCGATTTCGTTCCCCTATATCACAAGCATTTATGCTTAATAAAGGGAATTAATGAGGATATATATGTGTACTCTTCACAAGGACATATTCAATAAAAAAATTATAACAGCATCTACTGTTTTTACAAAATTTACTTTGTGTATAAAAAAATAGAATTAATGAACACGAAGGTCTTTTTTGCGAGGAACGTTATTCAAAGTAAGATTGATATCGTTGTTTTGATAAAAATAATTATTTGTTATAACGTCTGAAAAAAAAAATTGCGACAAAATCTTTGGGGGAAAATATTTTTCACTATGTACAAATATAACTTAACACAGTGACATAAATATTATCACTGAATAAAAATGGAGACAGTTCACGGTCTTACAGGTCCGGATCCAACAAATGGTGTAGTTGCGCCAGGCGTAGGTAATGAATTCTGGGGCGCCAGATATAGAACACATGTAAAACAAAAAGTGGATATTAACAAAATAATCTAAGATAACAAAAACATATATAAAGTAATAAAAACAAAAGTAAACAATCAGTGACCGATCGAAGGTTCGGTTTCGGCAATTTTCGGCAATAAAATCTAGTTTTGGCTTGGAGGAATAAAGGATGGAGGCGCCTTCAGTACATTAAAAATGCAATCAAAATCCCTCATTTTGGAGTTTAGTCACAAGTTACAGTATTGACAACAAAATATGTTGTCCGAGCAAACTAGCGCAAACTTCATTCTTATTGTTTGCAACGCAAAATATTTCGTAAACATCTCGTTTTTAACCTAAAAATATTATTGCTTCCAAAAATCGTTTTTTCTCTTTTTTCTTAACTAATTATTGGAAACAAAATGTGGTGAAATGTAAAAATAAAGGACACGGTATATCTTTTCACTCGTAAGCGTAAGTATTGAAACTAACCTACTATATTTAACGTAATATTGCGTATCCAACTGGCCACGGTTAAATTATAATTGTATAGTTATTCTTTTGAATGATTCGTTCTTAATGATTTGATATTAAGAACGATATAATTATTTGTAATAGTGTCTTAAAATTTTACTTATTTTTAATTTCATTGGTTTTGAAAATTGTGGATACGACCGTAATCCGCCATTATATTGTAATATGTTTCGGGCACAATTTGAGAAAAAACAATTTGTATTTACTGTTAATGCTTTTTCAATAATTTTGTCTCATATTTGTAATGTTTTTATATTGTCACCAAATATTTTATTAATGATTTAAGATAATTGAGCATGTCAATCACATCACATATTTCCGCTGCGATATTGGCCGCCATATTTCATTCGACCGTAGAGTTGGGCATTGGACATGAATTTATTTTCAATATTTATTTTCTAATAATTTTTCAGCAAATTCAAAATTTTATTTGTTTATTTATTTGAATCCACATTAACATGCAAAAATAACAACAATACAATAGTGCAACATAGTACAATTAAATTATGAAAAATAGACAATTTAGAATATGTTGGCACTGACAAAATGAATACCTACAAGTTACTGGCGTTATTATTTTATATTTCTTGTGAAACGGGATTTCATATGATTAAAATAATCTTATACGCACTTTATTTATTAATTTTATTTTATCTGACATCTTTAAGTATTACACAATATTGTTAATGTTTTTATTTTATATTTATAATGTTTTTAATTTATTTATGTAAATGGACGTGAAAAACATGGGTATTTTTTACAGATTTCCAAAAAATCCAGCTCTTAGAGCTTTGTGGATTGCTGCTGTCAATCGTCCTCCAAATTGGCAACCATCTTTAAGCACAGTCATTTGTTCAAAGCATTTCAGAGATGATGAAATTGACCGAAGTGGTTATAAAAGAAAAATTAAGAATAATGTTGTCTCTTCAATTTTCTCTTAATTAGATACTGTTTGTCCTGAAGTAAGTTGATAGTTTTTTTTCTGACTTAGTAATTATCATATTATGTGTTTATTAAATATTACTTATTTGTTCTGTTTCGGACTTTTTTGTAAATTTTATATACCTACAAGTTTTTAAATATCCTTACCTATATACTTATTGAATCATTATTTTGATATACGTTATTAAATTTTATAAATACACTTGCGGACATTCTTAATTTACATTGAATTTTTTTTTTCAGATAACTTCACCCATCCTTCTTGAACCTTCGGTGCCTAGTTGTTCATCATCAAATCCAACATTGCCTGAAAATGATATTTCTATGCAGGACACTCCAAGAAAAATACGTTTAAAGAGAGAGCTGTTCGTTCACATATACTTGATAAAAATCGAAAAAAGAAAATCAAGGCATTACAAAATAAAGTATGGAGAAAATGTAAACAAGTCACTAATTTGAAAAATATAGAACCGATGCATTTTTTTTAATAAAGCTTGGTATCTAATAAAATATGCATTTTTTAATATATATCTCCTTTTCTGTAAATCATTTAAAGTTGCTAAGACCACCATAACATCTGATTTCCGCCAGGAGAAATGAATCAAAAATAATTAATCATAATATATAAATCATGAAGATATGATACTAATAATTTTTGTATTTAAAAAAACATTTAAATTATTGAACTATCAAGTTGTAAACACGACAAAATAACATCTAATTAATTTCAGAAAAAAATATCAATTATAATTTAGTATGTAATAATCATTGTCTTATCATACATACATTAATGTGTCAAACAATAAATGATGAATTTTTTTGCTCTACTGTAAAATTGCCGATTTTGACATAGTAAGGTTTCAAACGAATGCATGGACAGGCAGACTGACATGAATTTAGCCGTGCACAAACAAGTGCAAAACCAATCTTACGAGGTCTACTTTATTTATATGCAGATGAATGATCCTAATTATTTAATAATCAAAGTTAAATATATGAGACATTTTTGTAGAAAATGACATTTATTATAATATGCTTTATCATAATTGTAAATTGTTGTTCATTTATCATAATTGTAAATTGAAAAAGATTTATGCTTGTTCATTTATCATATTTGTAAATTGAAAAATATTCAATTTTAAAATAAAATTTGTCTGAATTGAGCCCATCTCTAACTTCAGGGTCATTTCAATATTGCCACTAAAAAAAAATTGCCATTAGATAAAAAAAATACTTATTTTATACTTATTGTTGTCAGTACTGTAACTTTTGACTAAACTCATAAATGAGGGAATTTGATTGCATTTTTACTGTAAAGATTATAAGGTATGGGTGGCTCCTTGAGTTTTGGCATCAGTTTCGGTTTCGGCAGAAAATCTGCCGAACCTTCGGCCGCACCGAAACTCTGCGTTCGTGAATTATCGCGCGTCATTCGGCTGACTTCGGGTAAGTTCATGACTCGAGAGTCACCCGCCATCATCAATCAGTTCATCAGTTGAGTTCGCCGGCCAGTCAACGCCGGTAGAGGGCAAAGGCGTCAATGGAGAGACCACGTCGAGAGAATGGGAGACACTCGACTACCCAAAATTGTCTCCATGGAAGTCCCGGAGGGTCGTAGAGCAAGGGGGAGGCCAGCAAAAAGATGGAGTGACAGCTGGACATCCAGATTACAAGAGGCAGTCTCCGACTGAAAAAACGTTAGTAAATAGTTAGTTAGTTTGTAAACGTTATTTCTATAAGTATAAAGGTACTAAGTGGTTTAATGAACTCCCTTTGAGTCTTAGACTCGAAAAAAATTATAGTTTATTTAAAAATAAAATTAAAAAATTGTACTGATTTATTTATTTATTTTTTGTTATTTCATTCTTGTTTTGTGTAGCTTCATATTTTTTAGTAGATGTACAATGTTTTGGTAAATGTAATAATATTAAATAGATACTCCCCTCTTTTAACACGAGATTTTATCTCAATTAAAGAGGGTTATTATGAATTATATGATGAAAATTGTATACCTTTTTAAATTATGACTTATGTGTGAACATTGTATTGTTTTTGTTAAATAAAAAAAAAAAAAATCAAAATTAAAATAAAATATGTTTACCAGGCGCCGAAAACTGTAGTTCCGGTCCTGATATCTTTCTTTGTGAATTTTCAAGACGTAAGAAAGAAATATACGTTGGAGGGCAGGTTGAAACAATGGATCATGGATTATACGTTCATTTGAAAAAGTCGGTCTCCCGTGAGGAAGAAAAAAAATATAACGAAACGGAGACGAAAATTTAACCATTTTTATCTAAGATAAATCCACAGCCAAGTTTCCACAAGAAAGTGGAAGTTTTATCAAAGGTAATGATACAATGAAGAAAGATAGTAAATGTATACTTGCTTACTTTTGTTTTCTTTATGAATGAAAAAATGACCGACAAAATAAAGTTTAGAGACAACAGATTATGTAGATGAATATAACATCACTAGCGCGCTCGGATCTCTTTGCCTAATGCCGTGATTGGAGCGATTTTTTAAGTTTATTTTCATATTTTTTGATGGCTCACAAACAACATATTAATACAGTAACTAAATACATTATAACATGGAGTATGAACAAGATACAAGTGTATAGTAAGTACTATCACTACTTCAAACTATACATTTATTTGGATCAGTATACATCAAATTACTGATCCAAATAAATGTTTTAATAAAGTTCTAAAAAAATATGATTAAAACTAAAAAAATAAAACATCAAATAAAAAATAAACACTAAATAAAATTTACCAAATCTTTGTCTCTCTCTCAAAACTAGCTTCTTTCAAAGACTGTATGGGAGGTGGCAGTTTATTATACAGCTTAATACTTTGTTCCACAAAGCTATTTGCGACCTTTGCCAGTCTGCACTTTGCAGGTCTGATGTTGTTTGCACCTCGCGTATTATACCGATGATTTAATGGGAGTGTTTTTCATATTACGTCGAGCATAGGTAAGGCATTCCTGAATATAGAATATAGACGTCAGCCAATGTAAGTATGCCCAATTTTTTAAAATATTCACGGCTCTTGGGCGCAGATTAAGAATAATCCTAACCGCTCGCTCGAATGAGGTAATAATAGATGTAATGAGGTAATTATAGCTACCTGGGGTCAATTATAGATGGCAAACGATATCATATTTTGCTATAAAAGTATATATAGGGGTAAATGCATAGGTATAATGAGGGTGTAAAATAATTTTTTGGCCCTGTTTTCAGTTTCCTAAATGACTTTTTTTGGAATTGTGGACATATTGGCGGAGAATGTTGCCAATACAATATACTACTACGAGAACTGATATGTCAAATGAAATGAGCTACAGATAAAGGATAGAAAAAGTCAAGATGTTTACAGCGTATCCCTACATATTTCCTGATGGCCTCCCGATATATGAAATGAGCTACAGATAAAGGATAGAAAAAGTCAAGATGTTTACAGCGTATCCCTACATATTTCCTGATGGCCTCCCGATATATGAAATGAGATACATATAAAGGATAGAAAAAGTCAAGATGTTTACAGCGTATCCCTACATATTTCCTGATGGCCTCCCGATATATGAAATGAGCTACAGATAAAGGATAGAAAAAGTCAAGATGTTTACAGCGTATCCTTACATATTTCCTGATGGCCTCCCGATATATGAAATGAGCTACAGATAAAGGATAGAAAAAGTCAAGATGTTTACAGCGTATCCCTACTTATTTCCTGATGGCCTCCCGATATATGAAATGAGCTACAGATAAAGGATAGAAAAAGTCAAGATGTTTACAGCGTATCCCTACATATTTCCTGATGGCCTCCCGATATATGAAATGAGCTACATATAAAGGATAGAAAAAGTCAAGATGTTTACAGCGTATCCCTACATATTTCCTGATGGCCTCCCGATATATGAAATGAGATACATATAAAGGATAGAAAAAGTCAAGATGTTTACAGCGTATCCCTACATATTTCCTGATGGCCTCCCGATATATGAAATGAGCTACAGATAAAGGATAGAAAAAGTCAAGATGTTTACAGCGTATCCCTACATATTTCCTGATGGCCTCCCGATATATGAAATGAGCTACATATAAAGGATAGAAAAAGTCAAGATGTTTACAGCGTATCCCTACATATTTCCTGATGGCCTCCCGATATATGAAATGAGCTACAGATAAAGGATAGAAAAAGTCAAGATGTTTACAGCGTATCCCTACTTATTTCCTGATGGCCTCCCGATATATGAAATGAGCTACAGATAAAGGATAGAAAAAGTCAAGATGTTTACAGCGTATCCCTACATATTTCCAGAAAGCCTCCCGATAAGCTCGTCGTAATGGTAAGCGAGTAGGGCAGAAGATCCAGAGGTTACTCACTGACCCGACGAAGAGTCGAGTCCGCTAAAGAATCTTGAATTACCGAAGGTCTCAATTTGACCATGACCGTCCTATATGGAGGCAGATCATTCTTCGAGTGATTGAGTGAAGCCGCCATCTTCAACCACGAGGTGAAGACAGAAGAAAGAGCGAGTGTTACAAGATATCCAAGTCTACATATTTTCCTTTGGTAGGTACATATTCTAAGTGGTAAATTTTTAACGCTGGTGTGTTTTTATATTATGAAATACGCATTGTTCGGCGAACTTGAAATCTTGAAATGTGGCAGTATTTGTTTTATCACGGAGATAACGACATTTTAAACAGCGGACTACGTTTCCCCACCCGCCAACACAATTCGAAACTTTTGGCATAAATTTCAAGGCTTCTATCTCAGATACCTATGATGTCATATTTTCATTATATTACAAGTCGTAACGAAAAACATGTTTTTTAACATCATCAAGAAAATGTTAATTTGAAAGCGCTTTCGACAATAATATAGAAATAGAAAGAAGATAGAAATTCAATTATGTTATAGACATTTTTTTCGTTTTATAATTTGATTTTCTATTCAATATATGTTTTATTATGTATGTTTGCAATGGGGAAAATACGCCCGTTAGTGATTAAATAAATAAATATCAGTTAATAAAGCTTTTAATATAGCCATATATTTTTTATCAATTTTTATTTTATACTATTTTCTAGTGTCCTCACTTCATTCTATGATCGTCCTGTCATACATCGTCCAGTTACAAGTTTGCTAAACGATCTCATCTCAACTGCATTTTTTTTCTTTCATGTAACTTCTTCAAAACTCACTTTTTCAAATGTTGGCACTACTATAATTGAACTGTGAATGATAGACAATTAATATTATTCATATTTGCCCAAATCAGCGATTAAACTTGTGATTGTTTGCTATATAATTTTAATATTTACTGCCTATAAAAAGAATTCATCTTTATCGAAAAAAATCCATTCTAAATTTAAAAAATAATTATATATCATATTTAAATTTTAATCATGATAATGGGAGTAAAAGTGCTACGATATAATCACTACCGAATTCTTATCTAAAGAACGTCGTCTTCCCACACTTGTTTTAACGCTTTTTCCATATTAATGTTATCTACGTTGAAAGTAAGGCCATTTAGGCTGGATTGTTTCAACAAAAGTATCTGTAATAGTATAGTTAAAATACTTTGATTTCAAAAAAATGTTCAATATTGCGTTGCTTAATGCCATTAAATTTCAATGACACAACCAAAAGTTTTGAACGATTTTATGAAATCAAAGTATTTTTACTATGTATACTATTTGTAATATTTGTTCGAGAAACGGGGTCTTAGTACATGAGATAGCAAAGTGTTCGAGAAATCTTATGTATGACTGGTATTTTGATATTTTCTTTCTTATTGAATACATGTTAGAAAATAGTAAGTCTGGAAGCGTATTTACCTTTCCGTGTTGATTAGGAGGCAAGTACTGCATCGAATTAGGCATTAGTTTGTTGCGCTAATGCAATTAAAAACTCGTGTTGAATTCAAGGCACGTGTCCTCAAAATGCACACGGTTTAGTGACGCAAACTGTTCCTGCTAATACGTGTTCAATTCGAGGCAATTAATTTTTGAATATGGAACATATATAGCCATGAAGTTTAATTTCGCTCTCATTTAGTCTGTCACTGTCACATTTGTACTTTGTTCACGGATTATATGGTAGTAATCAGTAATATGGAACTGTTAAATGACATTTCTTTTTAATTATACTAAAATTTTAAAACAATTTGTTTTAAATTCTACGTATATTTGTTATTCGTCGATAGCTATTTCGCCTTGCTAGGGCATCTTCAAGATTTTTTTTAAATTTATTTATTCAATAAAACAATATATACAACAATTATTTGAATTTGTACTGTTTTTTTTTTCTCTTTCCCAAAAAGCATAAAATGCTTGTGCTGAGAGAGTGAGTAGGTACATTTAGAACGATTCAATCACATAAAAACATAAAGACATACAAAATATATAAAATCAACAATATTATAACTATAGGTACACGAAAATAAACCATCAACATAAAAAGCATCAAAACAAAAAAAAGCATCAATACAAAAAAAAATCATCAAAACAAATAGCATCAAAACAAAAAAGCATCAAAATATACTTGGTGGTATTTTGGACAATTTTGAAATTGTAAATTACGAAGGAGACAAAGATTATTACCAACTTAAAATTCGATGCTCTGTACCTATCTTGTGAAGGTAATTACCATGGAAAGTGTGATTATTTCATTTAAAATTATAATTGTGTACCAATCTCATATAAAAAAATTGTCTTAACAAATTTTTATGATATAATGGAGATTTGTGTAGAATAATCTAAGTATTAAAACAAAAACAATCATAAGTACACAAAAAAAGCATCTAACTCAGCCTTGAAACACTCAATCAATACGCATGGTAAAAATTATAAACCTGTGAAAAAATTGTAAACTTATTTCGTCTCGTCTTCGCTTTGTTTTAAAATCCTATTTTTTCAGGAAGTATGCCCTTCCAGCTTTGATGTTTTTTTTTCAGCTATTCCTTATTTTGACTGATTTTTTTAATTAAAGAATAATTACATTGACAAACTTAAATTTTCCGACAGAAACCTGTTTTCTGTAGAATTTAAATCATAAATGATTTAACTATGTTTCATTTGTGGACCATGGGTCCAATTAAAATTTTGTTGGCAAAGTTTCTACCAACGTTTGTCAGTCCTTAAGGTCAAAAACAACTTCTTGACCTTAAGTTAGTTTCAAATTGTATCTCCGAAACCGTCAAAAGTTGAAATTCACCAATTTCTGGGTATCGTCAAAGTGTTCAAGTTTTGACGCAGAATGGAGATAAAAAGCTTAACTCGTCCAACTTTTGTGGAAGTAGGTAGATATCTTCTTATTTTTGCTTAAGTAATGATTGGAGAACGACGAGAATCTAAATAGCTCGGGAAAAGTTTCGTGAATGAAACAGAATGCTGTTGGAAACTGTACTATTTTTAATTTATTTAAAATATAATTTATATGTAACGTTGTGAATTATTAGGCAGAATTTATGCAAATTTTAATGGATTATTGCGACATTTTCATTTGTAATTATTTATCACATATTTATACTTCAGCTTAAAATGATGAAGGGTAGGTACATAGAGGGATGTCGAAGATTAGTGAGTGGACCGGTTTCAGAGATTTCGGCGAGTTGTTCCGGACTGCGATTGATAGGGATACATTCTCGATAGTGATCCCCAAAGTCGGAGGACCTTCATTGGCATGAAAAAAAGAAGAATAAGAACATAGCAGCGGAGAAAAAAAGATGTCAAGCCAAAGATAAGACAATAACTGATCTAGTACACTCGTCATACTAGAATAGTACTCGTAGATGCCTATAGTACATTAGTACAAGAAATAGGAATTAATACATTGCTCGAATACGAGCTAGAATGTAGGTAGGTACATATCGCACCTTTATTTTCATAGTGACACTTAACGAAAAAAAATCACAATCAGGAATTAAAGTTTCGGATTTTTTTTATTTAATTTGAAAAAAACCAAATCGTAATAATGCCAATTGGTGGTAAATATTTAAACTAGAGATCTGGTGTTTCTGTATTCAATAGATAGCGCTCACCTAAAATACATAGCTGGTAATAAAAATAAAAATTTAATATTTACAATTTTGTATTGTGTCACTATGAAAATAAAGGTGCGATATGTGATTATTTAAAATGATTATTGTATGTAAGAAACGGGTCTGTTTTTTGTTTATTTCATTTGGAACAATTTGAAGATAGTGTAAAAGGCCTATATCCAGCAGTAGAGGTATGGAAGATTAAAAGATTAGAGTTAAACACATTATTGCACGTTTGATTTCTGTGCGGGCGTACTGGGTTCGTTTTTTTATATTTAACCATTGCCGATCGATTGGCATGATTTGTTGGTTCTTGACCCTAGCTTGGATTCCGCTGGCCCCCACGATTGAGGTTGACCTCTTAGGGGCAGCGGTATGAAATATGACTGATAGTAGTATTTTTGTCGTCCGACGAGAGCAGCCGCTCGGGATGAACAGAGCTTTCGTCGGACAACCAGAGCTTAAAGCTCCAAAACCTTCCCAACGAAGGGGGGTAGGTGACAAAGAAAATCCTCTCAATTTAACCGTTACACAATTTATTAATGTATATTATATTTACATTATGTATGTTAGCTTTAGCAGACCTTTATTGTAAAGGGTGGTTAAATTTCAAGGGCCGAAGTTGATTTTGAATAAAACACAAATTATTTTGGAAATTATTGACATTTCTTTTTATTATGATAATATTGGTATGGCTCAATTATGTATGGAACAAAATATCGGCCAAATGGCCGCCGCGATGGTCCGATGGTCCAAATTTTCGATGACGCTGAGGCATAATTGAGGTTCTATGTCGTTAATGTGCCGAATTATCTCATCCTTTAGCTCTTGATTTGTTGCTGGCTTTTTGACATACACCTTTTCTTTCAAATAACCCCAAAGAAAGAAGTCCAACGGTGTCAAACCACATGATCTTGGCGGCCAATTGACAACGCCGCGACGTGAGATTATTCGGCCATCAAATTTTTCGCGCAAAAGAGCCATTGTTTCGTTAGCTATGTGGCAAGTGGTACCGTCCTGTTGAAACCACATATCGTCCATATACATATCTTCCAATTCGAGCCATAAAAAGTTCGTTATCATCTCACGATAGCGAACACCATTCACAGTAACTGCCTGACCGGTCTCATTTTGGAAAAAAATACGGCCCGATGATGCCGCCAGCCCACAAACCGCACCAAACAGTCACTCTTTGTGGATGCATTGGTTTTTCGACAGTCACTCTTGGATTATCATTCGCCCAAATGCGGCAATTTTGCTTATTGACGAATCCACTGAGGTGAAAATGTGCCTCATCACTGAAGATGATTTTCTTCAAACATTGATCATCCACTGTTGCCATTTCTTGCCACCATTCTGACCATTGACGACGCTTGAAATGGTCAAGAGGCTTTAGTTCTTGAGTCAATTGAACCTTGTAAGCGTGTAAATGCAAGTCTTTATGCATAATGTTCATCAATGACGTGCGTGAGAGGTGCAATTGTTGGGCACGACGACGAGTTGAGGTGGACGGCTCTTCAGCCACACTATCGCGAACAGCAGCAATATTTTCTGCAGTACGAGCTGTACGAGCATGCACTGGTGTTTTCACATCTCCTACAGAGCCTGTTTGCTCAAATTTTTGCACGATTTTTCCGATTGTACGCACATTTGGACGATTAAATTGACCGAAAAAATCATGAAGTGCACGATATCCATTTGGATTTGAACGCCCATTTTCATAATAGGCCTAAATAACTTAAACGCGTTGCTCGATTGTGTATCTTTCCATGGTTCAAATTGAGTTAGTCTGAAATTGAGAAATGTCAAATGAAATGCAGAAAAAAACTTGACGTTTAGGTGTGGTTCACATTGAACATCGGCCCTTGAAATTTAACCACCCTTTATTATACACATTTCTATTTGAAATGTGTACCTATACTATATAAAATTTAATATTTCCTCACTTGTACGTATAAGGGTATTTTTGGGTTGTAAGTACAAATATTTCCTGACGTTAATGTTCTGAGGGTATCCAATAAATCAGTACAATAATGGGTTTTTCTTTGCAAAATACACGCTCTTAAAACATTTCTTCTAAGAAGGTTCATATACATAAGTTGTACGAAAAATCTTGTTGTTCTTCCAAACCTCTATATCATATTTTTGCTTTTTATTGGATCTATTTTTTTGAGAAAATTTGAGTTTTTTTTTCTCTGTAAATACTATGTATTATGTGGTAATGAAGAGATATTTTTGAGCATTTTTATCATTAAATTATCAACGGGTATCATAAGTACCTACTACGAATTTATCTTGACGTGATGGATTTTTGCACTAAAATTATTTGTCGATAGAAGAATCACGATTTTTCAATTCATAAACATATATTTTTTAATAAGATTGGTGGTTCAGTGGTCACAGGTCCGATAAAAAAAGACAACAGCAATAGTTTTGAAAGTGTATTATATGGGTTTTCTTTCAAACAGTACCTAAATAAACAATGAAAATTCCTTGCATCAAATGACAATAATTTCGACAAAGTAATGAAGAAAGTATTTTTACACCTTTTGATTTAACTTGCCTGTTGCATAGATGCAAGGAAGTATTTTTAGACCCTTTTATTTAACTTGCCTGTTGTATAGATACAAGGAAGTATTTTTACACCCTTTTATTTAACTTGCCTGTAGTATAGATGCAAGGAAGTATTTTTAGACCCTTTTATTTAACTTGCCTGTTGCATAGATGCAATGAAGTATTTTTACACCCTTTTATTTAACTTGCCTGTTGTATAGATGCAAGGAAGTATTTTTAGACCCTTTTATTTAACTTGCCTGTTGCATAGATGCAATGAAGTATTTTTACACCCTTTTATTTATCTTGCCTGTTGTATAGATGCAATGAAGTATTTTTACACCCTTTTATTTAACTTGCCTGTTGTATAGATGCAAGGAAGTATTTTTAGACCCTTTTATTTAACTTGCCTGTTGCATAGATGCAATGAAGTATTTTTACACCCTTTTATTTAACTTGCCTGTTGTATAGATGCAAGGAAGTATTTTTAGACCCTTTTATTTAACTTGCCTGTTGCATAGATGCAATGAAGTATTTTTACACCCTTTTATTTATCTTGCCTGTTGTATAGATGCAATGAAGTATTTTTACACCCTTTTATTTATCTTGCCTGTTGTATAGATGCAAGGAAGTATTTTTACACCCTTTTATTTAACTTGCCTGTTGCATAGATGCAAGGAAGTATTTTTACCCCCTTTTATTTAATTTGCACGTGTACTGATGACAACGTATTTGATATTTTGATACAATTGACAATTTTGTATTTCATATAAACTTAGTGTAATTGTTGAACTATATACCTTATACATCGTTTCAATAAATTATATAAATATATTATTTATTCTACTCACAATGTCTCGATTGTCGTCTAAATGTAAAACACTTTTTTGATTCTACATGAATTTATTTTTAACATCTTAAGATGTCATAGAACTCCATATGATAATTATATCCATGATATGGGTAATCGTGAGGGTTTTGATTTCGCCGGTCGGACCAGACTTGCCCCCCAGAAGTTAATATAAAATCTAAAGATATATTGTGAGTAAAATGAAGATAGTTGATTTGTTTATCAAATGCGAAATTATTGTTTTGTGGCTCCTTCGTTAATTAATAACAATAAAATTACTTTGTATAAACCACTTTTATTAGAACCAAGTCTACATGTTTCAAGAATAATGAGGAAGAGAACATTGTTCTTGAAACATGTAGACTTGGTTCGAATAAAAGTGGTTTATACAAAGTTATTTTATTGTTATTAATAGTTGATTTGCGTTAGTTTTGACATGTAGAGAGAATGAACGATGAAAGTCTGTCAAAGAAAGTATTCAAGGCTAAAAAGAGTGGAATGGGCTGGCCAAGAAAGAGTCGGCATCATCATATAAATGAGATTTTGAAGATGTATTAATGTATAAATGAAAATGAGGCATCATATTAATGAGATTTGAAGAGGTATGAATGAAAATGAGGAAATTTAACTGATAATATTTTTGGTAATAGTTACAAATTTTTATATTAAAATTAACCAAACTATAGTGATTACAAAACATTTGGTTATTCCTGCTATTTTTTTTGTGCACATAGCCAAAACGTACAGTTATAGATAGATAAAACTTTACTATTGAAAACAAAGGTTTGGCTAAAACGCAGGTAGCCAGGTCAGTTGCCATTTTTTTCAGTGTTTTTGTCAAGATAGAAGAGTTCGGTTCTCTCTGCCTACAGAAACGGCGTTATGGATTGTATGTATGTATATTATGTTTACATATTTATGCCAGTTATGTACGCTATAAGATTGTAAGAGCAACATCAGTTTGTATACCTTTTGTCACATGATATATCTTTTTATTTAACACAAGGCCCGGTTGTTAGATATTTTGTTACATTATATTATCCAAACAATAAAAGCATCATGATACACGCGACCCGCGTGTTGCCACCCCTGTCACGGCAATATATCTTGGTTATCTTACGAGCCATAAATTAGGCACAAAATTGCGATCTTGAATACTAAATTCTACCTACACAGAACTTACATATTATAAACACCAACTTCATACATAACAGACATGGAAAACGGACGAATTGTACATACAACTTATTAATTATACCCATTGAACATTGGAGGAATGAATGAAGACGCCTCTAATGAAGACACTTTGTAGAAAGAAAAGTATAAAACGTGATTTTGTAATTTTACCCTTAGTGCAGCACCACAGTGCAGTTGGTTTTCAGTGAAGACTTGGACGTGCTTAACTTATCCCATATAAAATATATATTTTTTTATTTCGATGGCAGAGCGGTTAGCGCGATGGGCTAGTAATCCAGTGGTCACGAGTTCGAATCCTGCCTCGACCGATTTCGTTCACCTATAGCACAAGCATTTACATGCTTATTTTAGGGAACGTAGGAAGATGTATATGGACTTGTTTAACAAGGACATATTCATTAAAAAAAAACTAAAACATTTATTTTTTGCTATAGGTGAACGAAATCGGTCGTAGCAGGATTCTAACTCGCGATCACAGGATTACTAACCTAGCCCTCTAACCGCTCTGTCACCACCCGTCTAACCCATCCATACACCCATGTATTCATTATTATATTTAAATGTATGATTTATTTTTTTGTTAGTAAAATGAGTGGCTTGTGGCTAGTGCCTCACTACCAAGTTACTACACAAAGTATTCAAATTTTGTATGCATATTTTCAGCGTTCTCACGAAATGAGTTTGTTAGAAATGTTTTATTATGTAACTTAATAATTTTTCGATGCCATTTAATGAAAGTGATGTGCCTTTTTTGCAATTTGAAAATAAAAACATGAAATTTTAAGTTCCCTGAACTTGGGGTCACTTTGAAATATTTGACAGTTAAAAAAATTGAGAACTGATCAGATATAATTCGAATGAGTATTTTACATAGTCAATAATCGATTAAGTGGAATAATCACGCCGTACATAGCACATATTATGTACATAGTATATAGTACAAAGCATACTCATAGATACATTGTGATGAGACTTTCAGAATTCAATCTCAGCATGATACTAGTTTATAAATCTGTAATAAAAAATCTAAAAATTGCGATTCATAACTCCTCACCACATATATCCTCTTGAGGTAGTGAGGAGTAAAAAACAGGATCGTTTTTAGCAAATCGTCCTTTTAAGCTCACATTGTGTATTTTGTTTGTAGTTTTGACAATATTTACATAAGTCAAAAAATATTCTCGATAATAAAATTTCAAATAACTTGATTTAGTTTTCCATAGATGTCTCTATGGTAATTGTGTTACCTACCAGTAATAAAGGTTAACCGACCTTATTTTTGCACGCCTTCTATGAAATATTAACTCCATTTTGTTTCACATTCAGTTTAAATTGTCCGGAAATGTCTCGCTATGTAAATGCTATTAACTTTTCCCCCATTTCATATTTACTATACATAAATACAATATACTAATCATGAATTAAATTTATTTACTTTAATATTAACTAACCACAGTGAATTTAATTCACTTTACACTAGTAAAGTTAATAGGAAATAAATTATAGCATAGAGTATTGACTTTAAAATTAAATACAATATGCTAGCTATGGCTAATTGAACTCACACTCGTTGTAAAGGGTGGTTAAATTTCAAGGGCCGATGTTGATTTTGAATAAAACACAAATTACTTAGGAAATAATTTTTATTATAATATTGGTATAATAATATTGGTATGGCTCAATTATGTATGGAACAAAATATCGGCCGAATTGCCGCCGCGGCCGCGGCGGCTCATCTCCATCCGATGGTCCAAATTTTCGATAACAATGAGGCATAATTGAGGTTCTATGTCGTTAGTGTGCCGAATTATCTCATCCTTTAGATCTTGAGTTGTTACTGGCTTATCGACGTACACCTTTTCTTTCAAATAACCCCAAAGAAAGAAGTCCAACGGTGTCAAATCACATGATCTTGGCAGCCAATTGACATCGCCGCGACGTGAGATTATTCGGCCATCAAATTTTTCGCGCAAAAGAGCCATTGTTTCGTTAGCTGTGTGGCAAGTGACACCGTCCTATTGAAACCACATATCGCCCACATCCATATCTTCCAATTCGGGCCATAAAAAGTTCGTTATCATCTCACGATAGCGAACACCATTCACAGTAACTGCCTGACCGGTCTCATTTTGGAAAAAATACGGCCCGATGATGCCGCTAGCCCATAAACCGCACCAAACAAGTCACTCTTTGTGGATGCATTGGTTTTTCGACAGTCACTCTTGGATTATCATTCGCCCAAATGCGACTGTGGCATATTTATATGATTGGTACTCACCCAGGGCTGCTTCTGGTACTGCACTGTGTAGTGGTCACTAAACAACTGGTTCTGGATCACATCTCTAGCCCTAAGGACATCTAAGTTACCCCCACTTAGTGGGAGGAGCTAACTTTACTTAGTATACATACTTACCTTTATACAGTGCATATGCTACATCCCTTTCTTATTATATTTTATTTTTATTTAAAACTACTTCTTATTTCTTTATATCTTTATTCGTTATTTGGTTAAGTGTGATCATTCAAGTTCATTTTCACTAATTGAATCTTTATCCCTATCTTGTTGTTCTTCATCTTGTAATGATTTCCACTGCCCATGTATCTTCTTTAAGTGAATCACGTTTCTTCTATAATGCTGTCCTGTTTCGTCATTCCGGATGTCTATATCTCCCCCTTCTTTTCTTTCCACTGTATGGATTGTTGGTTCGAAATTTAAACTCAATTTATTATTCTTATTTGTATTCTTTATGTACACCTTATCTCCTGGTTTCAATTCGTTTTCTTTCGCCTTCCTCTTTTTATCCGCGTATGTTTTTCCTCTCTCTTTTTCCTCTCAAGCATAGGAATTTTATCTCGAAATTGTCTTTTGAAAAATAGTTCCGATGGTGTCTTCCCAGTCACCGAATGAGGTGTACTATTATACATTATGAGATATTCGAGTAAGCACTCTTTCCAATCCTTCTTTTCAACTTGACTAATCTTTAAGCGCTTTAAAATATCTTTATTTTGACGTTCCACTTCTCCATTCTGTTGTGGCCAGTAGGGTATTGTATTATACAATTTTATATTTCTTTCTTTGCAGAATGCTTTAATTTCTTCACTAGCAAATTGTCTTCCATTATCAGCTGTTATAGTGACAGGATATCCGAGCCTACTAAAAATTTCTTTGAGAAGGGAAATAATTTCTGTAGTGGTGATTCTACGACATATTTTGATTTCTTTATATCTACTAAAATAGTCCACCACTACAAATATATAGTCATTACTTGGCAATGGTCCCATTAAATCTATGGCAATATCTACCCATGACTCCTCTGGCAACTCTCTACGTTTTAATGGATTCGGAGGATTCGGTGCAGATACCAGAGTGCACCCCTGGCATGATTTGACAAAATTTTCAGCATCTTTATCGTATCTTGGCCACCACACTTTTGTTCTTAGACGTGATTTCATAGCTACAATACCAGGGTGGCCTTCATGGGCTGCACTCAAAACTTGATGCCGTAGCTTTTGTGGAATTACTATTTTTGTTCCTCTGAGCAAAATATCATCATAAAAGCATAATTCACTTTGAAATATTTTGTAGGCTTTAACCTCTTCCTTCCAGATATTATTATACAATCCTTCTTTAACTTTCAATATATCTCGATCTTGTTTGGAACAATCTGCAATTTCTTTCATAGGTACAGCTACTGGCCTGATATACTCAATAATTTGGTGAATATAGCTTTCACGTACCTCTGGTAAAATTTTTGGTACAATACAAAGTCTTGATAAAGAGTCCGCTATGTTATTTTTTCCAGGTCGATATACTACTTTATATTTATAAGATTGAAGACGTAATATCCATCTTTCTATTCGTGCACATGGTTTCGATTTTGGGCCAAATATTATTTCTAATGGTTTATGATCTGTTACAAGTTCAAACTCCTTGCCATAAAGAAAAATATGAAAGTGTTCTACAGCCCAAACCAATGCTAAAGCTTCTTTTTCCGTTTGACAGTATCGTCGTTCACAGTCGGTAAGAGTTTTATTTCCGTATGCAATTATTCTAGGTCCATTCTTGTCTATTTGAATTAATACTCCTCCTAGTCCCACTGGGCTTGCATCGGCAACTACAATAGTTCGATCTTTTACATCATAGTATCCTAAGGTAGGGATATTTGTGAGTGCCGATTTTAATGTTGCAAAGGCTATTTGTTGCTGTATATTCCATGATTTTTGTATTTCAGATTCTTTTTTTCGAAGTAATTCTTTAAGTGGTTCAGTTAAAGTGGCCAAATTCGGGATCCATTTGCCCACAAAGTTGACCAAGCCAAGGAAACTCTGTAGTTCTGCTATTGTTTTGGGTGGTCTAAATTCCTGAATTGTTGATATATATTTTGCAAGTGGTCTGACACCCTTTTCTGTTAATTCGTGTCCTAAAATTTGTACCTTTTTTACTTTAATAATACATTTATCATTCCTTAAAACTACTCTATTTTCTTCTAAAATTCTGATAACTTCTTTCAGCCTTGTATCATGTTCTTTTCCATCATTACCATACACTAAAATGTCATCTATAAAATTGATTACTCCCTCACAACCTAATAACATTCGTTCCAAAGTCTTTTGGAAAATTTCTGGTGCACATGTTATTCCAAACATCAGACGTTTATACCTATATAGGCCCTTGCTTGTAATAAATGTTGTGATGTGTCTTGAATTAGGATGTAATTCAATCTGGTGAAATGCATCTTTGATGTCGAGTTTACTGAAATATTTTGCATTACGCATCTTAGGCAATAATTTATCCATTGTTGAGAGTGGATGATTTTCACGCATAATGGCTGTATTGGCTCGTCTCATATCCACACAAATACGAACCTCTCCATCTTCTTTTAGAACGGGAACAATTGGCGATATCCATTTTGAAGGACCACGAGCTTCTTCAATGATATCTCTTTTCATCAGTTCTGCTATTTTGGCATCGACCATTTTTTCCAGGGGTATGGGAATTCTTCTATATGGTTGTGAAATTGGTTGAATTGACTTATTAATAGGAATTTCAACCAATACATTCCTAAATTTTGGAAATACCATAGAATCTATTTGATTTACTTCTAGCCCGATTTTGAGTATTCCTAATGACATAGCCGTTGCCTTTCCCAAAAGATTCCTTGTACCATCATCAGTGACGACATAAAATATACTTTTTGTGGATTTTTCTCCTATTTGGAATTTTGCCTCAAAAGATCCATCTAATTTTAATGGTATATTGCTACCATAAGCTAGGAATGTTTTGTTTGGATTCTTTATTTGATTGTATACCACAACTTGGCTATTTTTCATCATTTTCCACGTTTTGTCTGTGATTAAATTATGTTTACATCCTGAGTCCACTAACATTTGTACTTTTACCCCTCCAATTTTGCATTCAAACTCATTATCATCAGCATCTATGTGGAAAACATAGTGTATTTCATCCACTTTATTCGCATCAATATTTAAATCACGCCGAAATTTCTTCGGATTCTTTTTATATTTATCTTCATTTTTTCTTTTTGTCAAGTCAGTTTTACAACATTTTCTGAAGTGACCAATCAAGCCGCAATCATTACATTTTTTTTCTTTGGCAGGGCATTGCCAATCTTTTGTGTGATTTCTATATCCACATCTTCTGCATAGTATATTCTTGATTGGCCAAATTTTCTTTGTTCTTGTGTCTATTTTATTAACACTTTGACTTGTTGTACACATTTTGTCAAATTCATCCATCTTTCGGCTTACAGCTTCAAGTGCATTGGCTTCTGAAATTATGTTGTCTAATGACATAGCATCCCCAGTTTGGAGAATTTTCTTCCTCAATTCAATAGAAGAACACTTTTCTGTTATTTGGTCAATAATATGTTCATTTTTGTCATGAAATTGACATTTGTCTGCTTGTTGTCGTAAACGGACTAATAATTTCTCAAACTTTTCATTTGTTTCTTGTTTGAGTAATCTAAACAAATGGCGTTCATATACTTTGCTTTGTTTAGGTGCAAAATAAGCATCAAGTCTTGTAATAGCCAGATCAAAAATATTCACATGGTCAGGTGATTGGATATTTACTTCAGGTATATTATAAAATATTTCTTGTAGCTCCAGACCTCCAAAATGCAATAAGGTCGCTCTCTTTTTTTCACTGTTATCAATACTCATAGCTTCAAGGTATATAAAGAGTGCTCTCTTCCATCGTTCCCATCTCAACCCTACTGAGCTAGGGTAACCTTCACACTCAAATTTCTCCAATGTCAAAGACATTATGTGGATTTTTTTTTTCAACAACCTGGAAAAATAATTTAATTAAGGCATACTTACCACATGGGTGATATCATAGTCAAAGACTTTATCTCTTGGTCAATAAATGACCATCAGGATATCAGTCAAAGACAATCAAGATATCTATCACTAGTTCATGACCTTCATAATATCACGGTCATTTATTATCACGGTCATTTATTATCACGGTCATTTATTATCACAGGACATCATAGTGTCATTTTATTATCACAAGACATCATATTATGTCATTTTATTATCACAAGACATCATATGTCATTTTATTATCACAAGACATCATATGTCATTTTATTATCACAGGATATCATAATCAATAGACTCAAAATCTTAATCAAGGACTTTGAAGATATCATAATCTAAAGAAACTCAGGATATCATATTCAAAGACCATCAAGACATTACAGTCCATAGACCCTCCAGATATCATATCACATAACATTTTCCAAGGATATCAGTCTAAAGACCTTCAAGATATCATATCACAGTAACATTTTGTTACATTCATCAAGGTATATCCCACAAAGTGGAGTAATCAGCAACAGGTGTGCATTGCCTTATAAGCGGAAGCAACATTCCGACGAGAACTCTACGACGATGTCCGAGGGAATTTCTTTGGACCCATTGGACATGCGGACCTTGTAGCCACGAAGAGCAACTTTAGGGCTTTCAAGACTTTCTGTCTTAAATTCGGTGCACTATTATCTTCACTATCACTGAGCAGTGAGCCAGTTGTTTCAACATGATTAGCTCTCTTTGGCACATTAAGTGCAGTGTCTGCAAGGTTTTAGAGTTCTCCGGACTCTTCGTATGTTCTTTATGTGTTCTTTCAGAGTTTTGCAAGGGGCCGTTATTAGTCCCCATAAGCAGAACGGGTGGTGGTGGGGGAAGAACAGCTTTTAAGAAATATGAAAATCACTATTATTTTAACCTCATTTGTCATATTTTGGAATAACTTTCACAAAATAAATCATTTCATAATCATTTTACAATCATTTCATAATCATTGTGCAATAATATTATTTATTTAATTTGTTTAAAGAAAACTGTACTTTTTTATTCTTAAAGTAAACTTGTTTACTTTTTCTTAAAAGTACCTACATTTTCTTACATCTAGTAAAGTAAAATAAAAAAATTGATGCTATACTGTTTCACAAATGAAACATTCAGAGGATGCATTGGCAAACAAGTCATCCAATTTGTTTAATTTTTTATAAACATATACCAAATTAAAAAACTATTTGATAAATTGCACAATATTAATCAAATATTTTCAATAGGAAATAAAGTTCATCCTCGTCGCCATTGTGGCATATTTATATGATTGGTACTCACCCAGGGCTGCTTCTGGTACTGCACTGTGTAGTGGTCACTAAACAACTGGTTCTGGATCACATCTCTAGCCCTAAGGACATCTAAGTTACCCCCACTTAGTGGGAGGAGCTAACTTTACTTAGTATACATACTTACCTTTATACAGTGCATATGCTACAGCGACAATTCTACTTATTGACGAATCCACTGAGGTGAAAATGTGCCTCATCACTGAAGATGATTTTCTTCGAAAATTGCTCATCCACTGTTGCCATTTCTTGCCACCATTCTGACCATTGACGACGCTTGAAATGGTCAAGAGGCTTTAGTTCTTGAGTCAATTGAACCTTGTAAGCGTGTAAATGCAAGTCTTTATGCATAATGTTCATCAACGACGAGCGTGAGAGGTGTAATTGTTGGGCACGACGACGAGTTGAGGTGGACGGCTCTTCAGCCACACTATCGCGAACAGCAGCAATATTTTCTGCAGTACGAGCTGTACGAGCATGCACTGGTGTTATCACATCTCCTACAGACCCGGTTTGCTCAAATTTTTGCACGATTTTTCCGATTGTACGCACATTTGGACGATTAAATTGACCGAAAAAATCACGAAGTGCACGATATCCATTTTGATTTGAACGCCCATTTTCATATTAAGGCGTTGTCGATTGTGTATCTTTCTATGGTTCAAATTGAGTTAGTCTGAAATTGAGAAATGTCAAATGAAATGCAGAAAAAAAACTTGACGTTTAGGTGTGGTTCACATTGAACATCGCCCCTTGAAATTTAACCACCCGTTATTTTAAAAAAACTTGGTTTTTATTTTTAATTTAATTCTGGTTCATGTTACAAAAGTAAAACCTCAAATATTTACAAAGGAAAATAATTATAGAAATACCAAAATTGCCACATAGGCATCGCCTGCGTATGGATTTACAAACTAAAAAAATATACTCTTTTAACTAACATAAATATATAAACAACAGAAAATATTAAAAGTACGTAAAGGAAATACATAAAATTGCACCTAATATGAACAGATAAAAAACATAAAATGTGTTATATGCATCCCCCACTCTACAAAATAATGTTACCCACAGCGGCGACTCTATATGAAGTGCGTTGGATCAATTGCACTACCAATTTTTAAATGGTATATTCTAAAAATTAATATTGAAATATGTTTTTAATATATCATTACGCTTTAATTTATTACTGTTATTTTTCTAAACCAATTGATTACTATATAATATACCCTCGCAATCGACATCATATAATGAAATCTACCGCAATACAAATATTATCATTATGTAATGTATGGCGTGCAATATACATATCGCACCAAAATTGATTTCTTTTTAATACAGCGTATGTATGAAGAGAAAGAGATAGTCCCCTGGCAGATGAAATAGCGATACTTGTACTGAACTGACTGAACTCATAAGGCAGACTCGTGTAGGCTCGTGCGCTGAATTGAGCTTATCATATCTTAGATGTAATTAGTATGTATACCTCTATCTCGCTCTCTAATTCATTAGCCATTCGTATTGAAAGAGATGAATATCACGTATACATGACATACAGCCGATTCCGCGCCTAAAATACGAGTGTCACATATTGACACACAACTTTAGACCTAATTACTTCGTATATTAATACTTGATTGAGACGAAAATTGTATGAATAATACTCCCATACATTTGTCTTTACGACATCTGTTGATAAATCAGTAAAACAATATTGTAAAATAACAATATTACCTATAAAAGAGAACGTCACTAATTCAAATGTGTACATATCCTTGTTTGAACTTGATTTTTACCAATCGTCAATACCGGGCGCGGTTTTTATTTTGAATTAAAAAATGATTTGAAAACAAATACTGTGACTTTAATACATTTGTTTAAATATCCTATATTGTATTTATGGTTTAAATACCTATTACCTAGTTTAGGAAAAAAATGCACTACCAAAAATTATCAAAAATACCATAGACCAGTCGCCACTGGTGTCCCAGCCTACACTCCACCCATTATGTTTATGTCAATATATTGTAGGTACATTTAGTTAATATGGTTTGTATCCTCCTGAGGAAGGGAACTTTGTTCGCGTAATATGTAGAGGATTTTTTTATTCAATTTAATAAAAAATATAATTATAATGGTGTCTACAAAGTAGTGTTTCAATTCAATTAATTGTAAAATTATACCATAAAGTAAAAAACAATCGATGATGTGAAACAAAGTATTATTGTTAAATAATATACCAAAAAATACATAGAATCCAAAAAATGTCAAAATTTTCCTAATTACTAACTGTTGTTTGATCCAAAATTATTCATATCAACAAAGTATCACGCCATTTCCCTCACGGAGAAAGCAAAGATAATAGAACTCCACATTTTTTTTATCTTGACCCATATTCAACGCCTAGTCAACATTTATTTATTTTTATTATAATAATAATAAACACTTGCACCATGCGAAAGTAGCGAGTTTATTGCCATATGGCAATTTTTTCCAACTAACCAATGTTTCCAGCCCAGAGAAGCAATATTTGCACGAGAAATTAATATCTATAAATAAATTTCTCATCGGCTGGGAATCGAACCCAGGACGCCCGCACAGGAGCCAAACGGCTTTTTGTAACTTCTTCTACATATAATTTGTACACTGGCGGGTTTATTACCAAACGGCGATTTCTTTTAACTAACCATAGTCAATTTTAATATACAGTATAATATGTACCTACTATGACAAACATAAAAATAACATAAGAAAATTAAAAGAAAATATGAAAAAAGATTAAATATAATAAGAGTTCATTCTTCGCCTCATGCATGTTGCTTGAGTATTGTGTGTGTGCTCGCGTGCGTGTAGGTATGTGTGTGGGTGTGTGTGAGGGTGTGTACGTGTATGTATGGGGGTGTGTTTATGTATGTGTGCGTGTATAAGGGGGTGTTTATGTGTGTGTGTGGGTGTATGCGTGGGTTAATGATGTGTATGTGCGCGTGTATGTGTAATATGGAACAATTTTTAACGTCTGCATGGAGAGTACCTGTGTGTGTATATATGGAACTGTGAAATCTGTTATGCTGAAATCATTGAAAATAATAATGTTGTTTGACTTAAAAAAATCTAAGACTCATGCTCCCAATATAACACACAGATTATCCCTAGCATATTTGAGAGCAAAACACACAGCAGACAACAAAACGTTAGAATGTCGATGGTATGGATGTACATATGCTGTGTATCCTTACATTGTCTCTATTCTCAATGATTTATTTTTACTTTTATTATTGTTATCAAACCTCTCTTTTTGTATATATAAAAAAATGTCCGTCTGCTGTTCAGGCTTCTTCAAGGAATGGATGGTCGTGCCATCCTTTTCTTGAAGAATGTTGTTCCATTCCTGTCAGCTTTGTATATTTTCTTAGTCAGGCATATTAAATTGCTGTTCCCAATTCACTCATTAATAATAAAATATGTTACCCAGCGGGCCTATATCGATTTTGATCAGGGATAGGATTAACAATCAGACCTCCAATCTTCAACAGTTTTACAGTAAAAAAATCTAAATCCTGATTTTTAATTGTAATTTAATTAAACTTTGTTCCATTTTGAGGTATAATTAAAATGAACGGTACCAACGTAGGTACCTACTAGATTTAAATCCTTCGGCAATAAAATTTTTCTGCGTAATTATGTTGCTCAATTTAAATTCGCCAAAGTAAAATTAAAGAAGATAGGGAATATTTTAACAACGAAGATATCTGATTACAATTTTAAAAGAAAAAGGATTGCGGCAGAAACTAAATCGCCGTATAAATTATATTTATAATATATTTTTGAACCGAAAAATCTTTTTGATGTCCTATAATGAAAATGTAAAATATGAAATATGAGGAAGGTTTACTTATATTTCAAGTGGTGATTTTATAACACAGAGGCAGAAATCAAACTCTGAGTTTGATTTCAAATTGAGTTTGATTTCTGCCTATGAGGATGCCGGCTGTGTTCGGCGAAAGCGCTTAGGCTCATTAAAGTTTTACTCATTTGTGGATTAAAACTGTGTTTTTTATTTATTTTTATAAATATTTTATTACTATGTTAACGAAAAAACTTTGAAATTATTGGTGATTTTATAATTACAAGCTCAAGACACTATCAATTTACTTATATAAAGTATGAGTTTACCTGTTAAAACTTACGGAAATGAAACCAGCATTGGCTACTCATGAAGCTGATGAAGATCAGATTAAGAGTTTAGAAATCAATTTGGTTAAAATTAAGTTATTAATTATCTTAATTTAAACAAAAATAAATGACAATTTTATACTAAACTATGATACCATTTTTTTTTACGATTGAATATATGTAGATTTGGTTTAAGATTAGTTTATGATCTAGTACTGATTTATACATTTTCAAAGATTAAGACAATATAAGAATATATTAAGATAGTATCACGAGTAGCCCTGCTGGGCTGTTACAATATTCAAGTCATTTCACAATTCTATATACCTTCTCAATTTTGTACTGCAAACTTGTATGGAAAATTTTCAACATTTTCATGAAATGAGTATGTTAAATTTTTTTTGATTAAAATATTTTATTACCAAAACTTGATAATTCTTTAATGCCATTTAATGAAAGTGATGTGCTTTTTTAGCAATTTGAAAATAAAAAAAATGAAATTTTTAGTGTCCTGAGCTTGGGATCACTTTGAAATATTTGACAGTTAAAAAAAATAAGAAGCACTGATCATATATCCTTCAAAATCTAGTGAGGTTAAAACGAGTATTAGATATACAAATACGCCACATAAAATACGCCACATATTTAATACAAAGCACAAAGCACACACAAATAAATTGTGATGAAACTTTCAGAATAAAATCTCAGCATGACACTAGGACCCGAATGTACAGTCCTAGGTAACTAAATGCCAACTTCTAACCTCACTGGAGTATTTAATATTCTTAAGTTAGCAATTGCATTGCAGAGATGTCACTAACTAAATACTAAATACTACTCCAAACTTAAGGTCGATGGCGTAGCGTTTCACATTATTGCAAATGAAGAAAAGAGATAGATAGTTTTCTATGGGTTTTGACTGACGTTTAAAATGTTTTTTTGTCATAACAACACAAACACATGTAACCGAGATATCGCGATTTTTCTGTAATTACAGCGAATTTCTCCAATAGATCGCTGAATACTCTGTTTGGTATTTTATTTGACAAAATTACCAAAAATACCTATATTTGACGAAGTCGCTAAAAAGAAATTTCCAAATATATTTAAGGAAGCCACGTGATCTCCTAACTTAAGTGAGCGACTGTGCAATGAAAACATAGTAAGTATTTAGAATTTAGTATTTAGGTCGGACTCTGCATTCGGACCTGTATATGCATTTATCTGCAATAAAAAATATCCTTAAAAATTCATTACTTCCCACTATATCCCATTGAGGTAGAGGAGTAATAAAAAATGAAATTAGTATATTCGTGGTATGAGAATGTGATATCACTGATGAGTTTCAAAAAAAAAATTGTAAATGATTAGTCAGTGTGGTTCTGAATTCTTCTGGATTTGTATCAAGAGGTAGACGAAGAACGTGAAAAGAAACACATTACAAAATGTCTGATAAGGCAAAGTTCTGAACAGAGTATAGGAAAGCTGGTCCCACAATATATGGTATGAATGCCAAGGAAAAAGAAAAGTTCATAACACAACGAGAAATTGTCTCCAACGAAAACTGAACCTATGACCAAGAGTTTTGTGTTTATAAGCCAACTGAGGCTGTTGCTGACGGTTGTGTCTATAAATTTGATCCAGGGTCTGGAACAACTGTGATAAATGGTATATCCACTTTGGGAAATATCAGACATTTAGTAAACTATATACAGCAGAGGAGAATGTAAAGGTATTATGGACAGTGTGGTAATCAATACACAAACAGTTTTGACTATGAATAATCAATCATCTTCGTGTTACTAAAGCGAATACCCAATTAAGTGTTTATAAATTAGTTTAGATGTCTGTCAATATGTTTATTGTTAGTGTTTCAAACGATAATCTAAACGAAACTTTGATAAATTCGAAAAAAGAATATTCTACCTGGCACTGTCCCAACTTACTGCTTATATTGGCTATTGGGGTCGGCTCTTCTCGTCCTCAGGCTGTATACTTTGCGGTTCTGCATATCGTTTTCACGCAAGCCTTTTCTTTGTAAGATCTCGGAGAAATTGTTTATCTAGGTGTTCTTTGATCATCTTCAGGATGATGAACGAAAAAGATTTATTTTTTGCCTTATTTAATGGTTGAGGAAAAATGACAGTTAATATTTTATTCACAAGCGACACGCAAAGTATGAAAAAAAATGGACTCGTATTTTAGAATAATTTTTAAAATAATCATCACGTTATGTATGCTCGTGAAAGATATCTACTCCGTCAATACTATGCTCAATACTTCCTCGAAACCACGAGATAGACGAAGACTATCGGTAACATGGCGGACAGTTATGAAGAAGAAGCTGGCGTCGCAAGTTATCTCACAGGACACAGACCAGAGTTGCGACTGATGACTTGGAGGCCTGACCCCGGATGGACAAGGATAGAGGGGCAGGAGATGATGATGATGATGATAATTACTACTTCTATTTAATAGCTATTGCCCTTTCATCATCGTTGGCGCTATAGTCCGCTACGCACCCTGACCTCCTCCAGAAATCGTCTCCATCCTTCCCTATCGAGCGCTAGTCTTTTATCAGGTGTTTCTTATTAGTTAATTTATTTTTATTATATTTTCGTTACATTATCTAGGTACATGAAGCGATATCTTCGAACTTCTTTTAGGTTTATATGGAGAAGAAGTGCAGAAACTTAATATTTTTACCTGCACAATGTCTGATAAATAGATTAAATTCAATAAAAAAAAAATTACGTCAAACCATAGATTACTTTTCTAAGAACGTGAAAGAGACCTTTAAGGGGCCATATAAACCTAAATACCCCAATTTCAAATCGAATTCCTCAAATATGTGAAACAGTGTGTTTCTAGAAAAAATACCATAAGTGTTTTCAACATTTCTCTATTGAATGTTCGTCACACAATTTTTAAATTCAGTCTTAATTCCCTTAAAAAAATATTAAAAATATCCTTTTTTACAGCCCTTTTTTTTTTTAATAACTCCCTAAGTATGTGTTGTAGAGAAATAAATATTTTATGTGCTTCATCATCAAAAGTCTCAATCCTATGGATTGGTTTGCAGAAGAAGTCTACATCTCGCTTTCCACTTCTCTCTATCCTCTGCAGCCCTATTCAGCTCAACATAATTATGTGGCGCAGTTCATGTCCTCGCACACCTGGGCCAAATATTCCTGTCGGGGGCGCCCCCTGTGGTTTGTCCCCTCAACCATTCCCTCCATTAGGTCATGTAGGAGTCCCTCGTGGCGCAAGATGTGCCCAATCCAGCGAGCACGTCTCTCGGAGATGGTATTGAGTAGGTGTCTGCCTTCTTCAACTCTGTTGAGAACCTCGGCATTCGTGATGTGGTCCCTCCAGGAAATTCCCAGTATTCTTCTGTAACACCACATCTCGAAAGCCTCAAGTCTACTTCTGTCTCTTTCGGTAAGACACCATGTCTCACAGCCATACAACAGTATGCTCCACACATATGTTTTTGTGAGTCTCTTACGGAGCTTCAAGTCTAGGTTGTTTGACTCAAGGATCTTCGACTTCTTGTTGAAAGCCAGCCTTGCCTGATGTATTCGGCTGTCAACTTCTTTCCTTGTTCTCCCATCCCAAGAGATCCTACTTCCGAGGTACACGAACTGCTTAAAGAGTGCTTAAAGAGTGCAAAAAATCAAATTGAATGACCGATATTTTTTTTCATTTCAATTAAGGTTTGTTCTAAAAATGCAAAAAATCAACATATTTTGGGTTTCCGATAATTTAAATCACGTATAAACCTTTTTTAATGCACGTGATAGTTACCCTAACTAACATGTAACTTCATGGTGCATTAGGCGATTATAATAAATCATCTTTTCAGTCACTAGTTTAGCGTTATAATATATGTCCTCTTAATATACCCGCATAGAATAAGCTACTGGGGCCCATTATATTCATGTAAACTGAGGTAATCACACTGCAATAGTCTTACTTACGTATGACTTTTGCAGTATCTCTCCCCTATCGTTCGATTGTTTTTAACGTTTAAACTGTCAATGTGGTTCTTACGACGCAGTTGTTAAAATTCAAATTTCAGAACATGTTGAAGGACATATCTCAGTTCCTAATTTGAAACAATATAAATGATACGAACAATTACACTTTGCAATATGTGAAAAGAAAACTTTGTACCCCTTATTAAATGCACGATATTTTGTACACAGAAATAACAGTTTTCTTCAGTCAAGAAAATTTGTTTCATATATAACGAAAATAATATTCTCTCAAATTAAGATTTTTTGTTTTATCTCAAAACAATATTTTCTTAATTCAAACAAATTTATTTGAATTAAGAAAATACTGTTTTGAGATAAAACAAAAAAATCTTAATTTGAGAGAATATTTTTTTCGTTACATATGAAAAAATATTCTTGACTGAAGAAATTTTTTTTTCCGTGTATCATAGATCAGTTCTAATGACTTTTTGAACGAATAAAAAAATAAATACCTTCGGTTGAATCACTAGTTTTAATAAATTCTTCTGTTTTTCTAATCGAATCAGCTTTCTTGTGATACTATAACTCGTATTTTTAAAACGAGTCGAGAGAACGGACATTTTGTGTTATTAAGGTTACATAACACTTGATAGACTTTATTGGCTCGATGGTCGGAAAGAGTGGACTTCCGAATATAGAAGTTAAGGGCTAATTTCCTTGGGTTGGGGTCGAAACATAACAAATTTAATATTAAGTATCTACCAATTATGGGACGTTCTTAAATAATATATCGTGGTACATGGACTGCATTTTTTAATCAATAATGCTTTAATTGTTTATATTTACTTTATTTTTATGATTACAAAAAATCGAAAACTTGTCAAATGTTAATTAAATACACATGACATGATATTACTATTTTAATGTAAGTTAAAAACATAATATATATAATGTTTTTTTATAAGAATGTTGATATTTTTAGACATACTAAAATAAAATATAAAAATGCCATCTCTGAGACCCTTAAAGGGTTACGGCTGCTGATTCCAGCTTTGTTCTTTTTGACTGCGAGTGCCACAACCTTCCTTTCCCTCTTTTTGTCATTTATCTTCTGAATTATGAGTACCTACTAAATTTTAAATAGCAATTTGTTTTACACTGTGCAGCTTGAAAAGATAATGTTATATCCGCAAACAAAATTGGTCTATCATAATATATTGTTAAAATTGAATTTGTTGTAATATTTGTTTGTATGACTGTATGTTTGTTAGGTTTAAATAAAATAAAAAAAATACTGTTTTATTGCTTCTCGGACAACTAGCAGATACTAAGTACCTACATAAGCCAAACACTAATTCAACACGCACCCAATAACAAGTTGCCACATTCTGGAGATTTATGTTGTTTATTGTATCACAGATCCAGACTGAAAACACAACTTAAAACTGTGTCTCCACCGGGAATCAAATTAAAGAAGTTATTAAAGAACTCTATGAGATAATTATAGGTTATCATGAGGGTTTTGATTCCACCGTTTGACGGCATGCCTCCCTGGTGAAATTTTTTCTAATACCATAAAATCAGATATTCTCACTAATCTACCGAGTCTACTGGCTTACTTATCCAATGCAAAACCTCCTTGTCCCCGATTTATCTCAAATTATTAATTCCATTTATTAAATAATTCACGTAAACAAGAAAATTAGGGAAATGGAAAATGAAATTAATAATTTAGAATTTAATTACTTACAGATAGTATGAAGGTATATTATTCATAGGGGTTATGTCCTGTGTTATCTTTGTATAGCAGGTTAATCCAACTGTCGATTTATTCTCTTAACATATCGATAAAGTATCAAGCCAAGATATGCGAGATTTGTGTGCCAGGTCTATATTTTTAATGTTTTTTTAACTTTCAAAAAAAGTCAAAAAACACCAACTGAGAGAATTGGCAGCATATAATATGTTATATGCATAGATTAACTCATACATACATACATACCATCAACCTGTTCAGGGTACATATTAAGGGTAGGAAAAAAGGACTTACTTCCACATAACCCTATCTCGACAAACATAGAAAACAAGAAAATAAAACAAACAAAAAGAATTTTCAATACATAGTAAAATATTCAATAATTTCGATTTCGGTTAATAATTTGCTATGTATTCTTCATACTTATATATGTGTAAATACTTTAGCCATCGACAGTTGGATCTCATGTGTTACAAGCAACTAGTTAATAACTAATTTAACAGTAGATAAGTGTTATTAAGTGAAAATTGTAAAAACAAGAGGTGTATATCATCAAAACCTTCTTAGCTAAGTCTTCTTCTTACCTTATGCATTCTTACAAGCATTTATGCTTATTTTAGGGAACGTAGGAAGATGATTAAAAAAAATTAAAATGACATTTTTCTCGTGACTTTTAATAACAAACTAATTACATATAAAAACGAGTGGGTTATGGTCAACGCTAAACTCCTCACTAACAAGCCATTCTATAAATTTTCAAATATAAATTAAATATAAAGTTAAATATAAATTTTGTATGGAAAATATTCAGCATTTTCACGAAATGAGTTAGTTAAATTATTTTTTGTTCAAATATTTTATTATGAAAACTTGATAACTCTTTTATTATGAAAACTTGATGCCATTTTATGAAAGTGATGTGCCTTTTTACCAATTTGAAATTAAAAAATTCAAGTTTTAATTTTCCTGAGCTTGGGGTCACTTTGAAATATTTGACAGTTAAAAAAAATAAAAGCACTATTCAGATATCCTTATAAATCTAATGGGGTCTAAGCGAGTATTAGATATACATATTTGCAAAGTTAAAAAAGAATTGAATGAGTACTTTAGTCTATAATCGATAAAGTAAAATGAACACGCCGTACATAGCACACAGCACATAGCACATAGCACACAGCACATAGCACACACACACACACACACAGATACATTGTGATGAAACTTTCAGAATACAATCTCAGCATGATACTAGTTCATAATCTGCAATAAAAAAAATACCCTTAAAATTTTTAAATCATAACTCACCACTATATCACCTTGGGTTAGTGAGGAGTAAAAACAGTATGACAATTGATCTGGCCACCTGCGTTTTAGCTAAACCTTTGGTTTTTTATTACTTCTCAGGCAAGTAACAGGTACTATGTCAAAATATTATTTTAACACGCACTTGCGAACTTGCGATATTATTTGTATCACAGATCCACACTGAAAACAGAATTAAAAACTGTGTCTCCACCGGGAATCGAGCCCGGGACCTTTGTATAAGCAGGCAAATACCTAACCAACTGAGCCACGAAGGCCGACAAGTCAAGTGTTGTTACCAGTAATAAAGGTTTATCTTTATTGACATCTTTATTTACAGACGAAGTTGGGATATTATAGAAGAACCAGGAACTAAGGCACCTACATGGCTTACGACCTGTCATCGTCTGGTTTACGTGATGACTTTATACGCTTGAGCAACGTTCATCACTTATGTTTTTATTGAGTTCCCTTATCAATGTAATTTTTGAAATTTCTATATATTTGAATAATGTGTAAACAATTCACCTGAATAATACGAAACTATACTATTGCCATCTATGAGGTAACGAAGAAACCTTTTTCTTTGTAACGCAATCTATTGAGAAATTAGTTTATTTGTAAAAAATGAAAGCAACAGTCCTTATAAATGAGGAAGGATTATCTATTTATGTCTGTACTATTTGGCTGTGTACACAAAAAATTATGTTACACAAAACCAATTGTTTTGTAGTTACTATAGTTCGGTTAATTTTAACACGAAATTTTGTTAAAGCTGCAGCCAAAAATCTTGAATTTTTTACCGAGAAGGGGGGCGATTTGCACGTAAACCAACGAACCAAAAAGGCACAAATCTCGTTCAAGATGTTTGGTGAAATATACTACGTTTTTTTCAGTGCACTGGATTACTAATCCAGCGCGCTAACCGCTTTGCCACCACCCATGTAAATATTACACTGCGTATGTAATTTTTAAATAATGTATAGGTATAAACTTTAGGTACTATAATTTTCGTATATACTGGTATTTCCATTTTTATGCGAGGCGTGTCAAGAGACCACGACACGCAAGGTAACTAACTACACATGCTTTATTCTAAACTTACCTTTACAACTATAATATTGTAGTTTGTTGTTTATTTTATTAACGTAGACAAAACAGATTAAATCAATTCTATGAAGCTTAAATATATTATTGTTTATAAGTTTCCCCGTAAACCTAGCACGCACCGAAGGTTAAGATAATTTCGGTCGCACAGCGATGGGACAAGATGGTACAGATTTTTAGTCGCACAGTAATAAGACAAATTTCACAAATTTGTGGACCTACGCTAATCAATTAATTCACGCAAATTAACGCAAACAAGTACCTATTGAGCAACATTTTATTTATTAAATTCAAAAACAACATTTTTTTTATTAATAATTAATAACCGACTTAGAATAGTGCTTCTACTCTTTTCCATTCTCATTGTATTCTGGTGTCCCGTAAGAGCCGGGTAATCGAAAATACAACAGGAAACAATAACATCTTATAACGTTTAGCAATGAAATTCACCACCCATTCTGAATGTTGTCTTTTTAGTTCAGATTAGACTATGGAGATACACGCATGTGTATTGCTTCCGTTTTTTTAAGGAAATGCACAACAGCACACAAGTCGCTGGTTACCCCACATCGTGTGTTTGTGAGTGTGTGTGTATGTGTGTGTATATGTGTGTGTGAGGGTGTGTACGTGTGTGTATGTAATAAGTAATTACCATAGCTATGGTAAACATAAGTCGCAAGTATGGGACGAAGCTAACGAAGTTCCTAAGCCAAATAACGTGTATAGAGATCATACCAGAAAACATCTTGTACAGTTTGATGTTTTTGTTAATCGGGTTATTTATCTTTACGTAGGTAGGTACCTATATACTAATTTATAAAGTTTATTTTTTTCTTTATATAACATTTAGTTTCGATTGATAAATAAATTGTAGTATCCTTTTATTTTTGTTATATGTATCTTTATTGTTATTTATTATAGGTACATATATTTATTTATTGAAGTTAAATTTGGACAGAATGGAAGACTTGATAAAGATATTGAGAGAAGAGTTATGGCAGGTAATCGAATAAATTCATACCATCACGGCATATCCCACAATGTGGGGTAACCAGCGAAAGGTGTGCGGGTGTGCATTGCCTTATAAAAGGGAAAACAACACATATATGTATACCCACACACCAGTCTCGTTTCACCAAAAAAAGCACTACATTCAGAATGGGTGGTGAACTTCATTGCTGCTGGGAATCTCCTCTGCTGGGAATCGAACCCAGGACGCCCGCACAGAAACCGAACGGAATACTTACCTACTTACCTATTGGAATACTTACCTACTTCAACGTGTTCCAATCAAACATGGACGTAGCAAAAGACGCATAAAAGTAGAATAAATGCTGTAGAAATTAGATCACTAAGAAGAGTATGTAACAGAACGATATATCTAAAGTAATAAAGCAATCAAAATGTTAGTGTCTGTGTGTGTGTGTGTGTGTGTGTGTGTGTATGTGTGTGTGTGTGTGTGTGTGTTTGTCTCGCGCCTTCTGAAAAACCAAGAGCATCTAAAAATCTAATTTATGTGCGAACGTGTACCTGTATACCTGATGCAGTGTCACGCTAAAAATAATGCGATAAAAATGCTGAATTTTAAAAATATTTCAATAATTATTTTTTTCATACAAAATTTTCCAAGTCGTATCTGTCAAAAAAGTGTACATTTTGCACGCAAATATCTGTTAGTTCAAAAGTTAGAAGTACGTATTTACACGAAAAAAAATTACTTTCAATTATAACTTAGCGTTTAAGTGAAAAACATGGTGAATATTTTGTATAATTATAATGTTTAACTTATTTTTAAAGTAAGCGTTTTGTACATAAATGCCGCCATTTTAATATCTTTTCATACAATATTTCATTTTCCTACCGAATGAATATGTTCTTGAAAATAATAAACCTTTGAAATAAATATAATTATGAAATAATAAAATGAAACACAAGACATTACAGCAAGTTTTAAGACGTATATTGTAAAAGTCTGTTAATTATTAGTAAAGATATAGGCATAATAAAATTGCATAATTTGTATAATATAATATTTGATATTTCGGACAATTTTCATTTTTATGGCATCGAACAAACCAATGTAGGTACCTACATATTATTCAAAAAATGTCTACAAACCATTTGATATTTTTTACATGTTCTATGGTTACTATGGTAACGGACACATTCTAATATTCAAATAAAATTTGTTATAAATCGAATTCGAATTAATTTAGAACATCATTGTAGGTAGGTACCTACATACCTAATACTACTTAAAAACCAACAATATACTAATTTCGTATAGGAAAATTATTAAACTATCTTAGGTTAACTACAATACACATGTCATTCAATCTACAAACTATTTCCTATAGTGAAATTCTTCTTTTATTTAAGTAGACCTTTGGGTGATTTTTTATACAAACTTTTTCTTGGAGTTTAATTCTTCTTCCTCTTCTTTTGTGAAGTCATTTGGGACAGTTATAAATAAACTATTTCCTATAGTCTAATTTTTCTTTTTCTTAATTTATGTAGACCTTGGGTGAGTTTTTAAACAAACTATTTTCTATAGTCTAATTCATCTTCTTCCTCTTCTTTTATGTAGCCCTTTGGGTGAGTTTTTATACAAACTTATTCCTATTATCTAATTCTTTTTCTTCTTATTTTATGTAGACCTCTGGGCCAGTTTTGATACCAACTATTTCTTTTAACGTATTTCTTCTTTTTCTAATTATATGTAGACCTTTGTTGAATTTTGTATAAACTAACTTCCTATAGTCTAATTTTTCCTCTTTTATGTAGACCAAGGGAGAGTTTTCATGCAAACTTTTCCTTTAGTCTAATTCTTCTTCGTCTTCTTTTATGTCGACCTTTACGTTAGTTTTTATACAATCTATTTCCTGACGTATAATTATTCTTCTAATATGTAGACCTTTGGGTCAGTTTTTATATTAACTACTTTCTATAGTCTAATTCTTCTTTTTCTTATTTTTTGTAGATCTTTTGGTTAGTTTTTATACAACTAATTCCTTTAGTCTAATTCTTCGTTTTCTTATTTAATGTAGACGTTGGGTGAATTTTATATAAAATATTTCCTATATTTCAATTCATCTTCTTCTTCTTTTATGAAGACCATTTGGTCAGTTTTTTATATAATACATTTACTATTGTGTAATTCTTCTATTTCATCTTCTATGTAGACCATTGGGTCAGTTTTTATTACAAACTATTTGTTATAGTTTTATACTTATTCTTTTTTTTCATTTAGTCTTTTGGGTTAGTTTTAAGTCTTATAGTCTATTGTATAGAAATATTATAAACAACATGCACACTTGACGAAAATACATAAAACGAATGGGATGTGACCATCACTAGAATCTTCTCAATACTTTTTTTCAATCGAAATTTACACCATTTATTATATCATCATATATTGCTTAATTTTCAATAACTACATATTTGATTTTGATGACAATATAATAAAAAATCGGGGTTGTGGCCAATACTGGACTCTTCAAAACGTTTATATTCAAATTAAAAACTATTTAAGTATTCTTCTGTAATGTAGATCAGTTTTATTGTGCAAAAATATAATAATCTATAGGTATGCACACTTGACGAAAAATATAAAAACGAATGGGATGTGACCAACACTAGAATCTTTTCAGTACTTTTGTTTATTTAATTTTTAAGCCATTTCCCATCATCCAAAATTACTAAATATTTAAAACACATTTGCGTTCGATGACAATATATAAAAATAGGGGTTGTGGCCAAATCCAAACTCTTTACAACGTTGTCTCTTTATAATCAGTCATATTTAAAACCATTTACCATATTCCATGCGTGCAGAAATTGTATGTACCTACTTATATATAAAAACAAATGGGTTGTGGCCATCACTTGAACATTTTACATCGCTTAAACTCAATTAAATTTCAAATTACTTTTCATACTACAAATTAGCAAATATTTTTTGTGACAATATTATATAAACGATTGCTTATTCCTTCACTAATTTACATTCTTGGCCAACGGCGGGACATAAAAGCTAGTGATATAAAAATGAGGACATAAGGAGAGAATGCAAGATAACGGAGTACCTATATAATAAGTAAAATGAAAAACTAATATATTATCATATAACACCGCAGCACAATTTACGAGACGACACACAGGCATATTTCCATGACCCCAAAGATAAAGAGGATATTCAGATAATGACATTAATACTATTTAACTCTAAAAAATAATATGATAAAAAAATAAATTATGGACATACAGCCTCCACAGGCTGTAAAGTGGCTGGCCGAACGGGATCCAAGAGTGTAGAAAGAAAATACTCAATAACGCAGCCAAAGGTGCAGGAAAAGCCGTAGCCATACAAAAAGTAAAAATAAAGTAAGTAAAGGATATACAGTTGATAAAACATTTGAAACTTGAGAAAACAACAGACACATGGATAAAAACCTGGGCATAATATACTGCGGAAACATGATCAAGTAAAAATAGCTTAAATTTTTATTTTATAATATAATATTAAAAAAATATAACAAGTTCAAAATGTTTTTTCTTTGATATATAATGCAAGTAATTTTCTGCCTCCTCGGGATTGACTCAGCCTAGTGAAGTGGTTTATAAAAAAATTAGTACATATTATTTTGAATCGTATTTATTTTTTTTATATTTATTGTTCGTTTTATGTATTATGTACTTTGGTTTCCAATTATAAAAAAGTAATAATGTATATAAGTAGATAAGTAAGTAGTATGTTATTAATCTTCATGTCGTAGTGACAAATAAGTCGTCTGCGTCAAAACGATGGATGTACATTGGGGTTATAGATACCATAAAGTTGCGATTCATTAACCATAGTGGCGGAAGTCTCGTTGGAACGTTATATTGTGGAAATATATGACGAAAAGAAACTTCCACGAAGAAGTTGAAATGAAAACAACAAACAAACTCATAAAGCTTCTCGTGTTTTCTATTCTTCGCTCTCTAAAACGTATTATTACATTTCCTCTATATTTTCTATTTTCATCTGCTTTAATAGTGTCACCAGCACATTATATGGTACCTTACCGACCTATTTTATGATTAACAAGCAGATACTACACGACCATAAAAATTCACAAATGAAAACACAGGTAGAAAATTAAGAAAACGTACTCGTCAACAAGATAATAAAATTTTTACATATTTTCCGAACTCCACATCTAACCCAACTGCAAATATCTGCTCCGAAACAAATTTTAGGACTACTTTTATTAAATCTAAATTAAATAAATTATAGGTACCTATTCTTTCATAAAAAAACAAACGATTCAAAATGAATGTATGTCAAGATAGAAAAATGTGGTGTTCTGTTCTTTTGCCTATTTCATAAGTAAAATGGCGTGATGGTATGTACATACATACCATCACGCTATGTCCCTCACGGGATAGGCGGAGAGAACCGAACGCCACTTCTATCTTGACATACATTCATCGCCTCGTCAACATTCATACATCGTCTTATACATGTTCGTCTGTTGTTCACGCTTCTAACATTTCCGTCTTTTAAAATACCATTCACATGGACGTGCCATCCCTTCCTTGGGCGGCCCCGACCTCTCATTCCATTCCTGTCCGCAATGTATATTTTCTTCGTCAGGCGTTCCTCATTCATTCTCCCCATGTAGCCAAACCATCTCAATGTGTTAACTTTCATTCTATTAATAACATCTTTCTTTTTCCTACATTCTTTCCTTATGTCCTCATTTCTGACTCTGTCATACATCGTTCTATTAGATATTCTTCTTAGCGATCTCATTTCAACTGCATTTATTCTACTTTCGTGCGACTTCTGCCATGTCCAGGTTTCCGTTGCATACGTCAAGGTTAACACTAAGATAGCGTTATGAATGGCAACTTAAGCATCCTTAGATATGTTGCGGTCATTCATAACTGGTTTAAGTGCTCCATTCACTCTGTTTCCTGCCTAACTCTTTTTTTTTATCAATCCGTCCATTTAGTTGAAACATGCTTCCCAGATAGACATATTCGTCGACTTGCTCGAGCCATTCGTTCTCTACTTTTATTTGAAGGAGAAAAGAAGAGATGGTATGTATGCAGATATATTATCTTTCATACAATTCGCCTATACAATTTTACCCAAATCCAACTGTATTTGACATGATATTCCTGCACCAAATAGTCGATATTCCTGCACCTTATATGGGTCGGTGGCAGAGCGGTTAGCGCGCTGGGCTAGTAATCCAGTGGTCGCGAGGTCGAATCCTGCCTCGACCGATTTCGTTTACCTAAGCACAAGCATTTATTTGCTTATTTTAGGTAACGTAGGAAGATGTATATGTACTTGTTTAACAAGGACATATTCATTTAAAAAAAAAAAAAAAAAAAAAAATTGGTCATAGACACCGATGCACTTCTTGCGAAAATTTCCTAAAATATCCTAGAACAAAAATTACATTCGGACTTCCCATTTGTGGCATTATTTCATATGCAGAGCATTCAGAAATTATCATTCAATTTTCCATGAATGATAATTTCGACATCGATCTATTCAACTCATCTTATAGAAATATTAAATTATCCATTTTGGCCACGTTCCCTATCACTGAGTGATTTTATTCCAAATTCCATCTCCTACAGCACAACATATTTTTTTATTGAGGACGAAGCAATGTTTCTTTTCAATTTATTAACAAATTAAATACTAAGAAAGAAGATGATTTCTTACCGATCTAAGGAAGATTTTATTACAAATTATAAGAAACATGCTAGGGCCATAATATGTTGTAGTTAATAATTAAGCTTTATACGGTATACTTAATGAATACAGATGATAATATTACTAAAACATCTTGTTTAATTTTTGTTGCAACATGTTTGTCGAATTTCATTAGCTCAAAATTCATAAAATTATTCATGGTGAGAAAATTTGTTGTAAAATAACCTCGCTTCTGAAATATAGAAATTGTACTGTGAGATGTGATGGTAATTATGATAAATATACTGTCGGATATTATATTAATTGACAAAAGTTCCTTTGGAGAAAATGTTCATGTAACATTTGACATTCTGCGTGAATCCTTTATTGTCACATTTATTATTTGTTCTTTGAATTCAAAAGTCGTAGCTTCGCTCGCTCGACTTCATTTCTTTGAGTTTCGTATCAAATATCAATTAAATGTTGATAGATTCGTACAAACATATACATGCAGCTTCACGCCATATCCATAATGGGGTAGGCAGAAGACAGAGCACCATATGCCTCTATTTTTGCACTCATTCATGGATTTCTTTACATCCATGCATCGTCTTATACATTTTCGTCATTCCTTTCTGGGATGGCCCCTACTATTCACTCCACATTAGTTATTAGATCTCGAACTCGAAAAAAATATGCTTTATCATAGGTATTTAATAGACAATATTTTTTTAGAAATAAACATACATAGTTGAGAGTAAAAGTCAATGAATAACCTCATTATAAAATCATGACTCTCCACTATTCCATAGTGTGGAGAGTAAAAAGGTGACAAGCTGAAGTGCGATAATTATAGAGGTATCTCACTTTTAAAACATATTTACAGTCAACAAAGAATAGAGTCATATACGGAGAACATTCTAGGAGAATATCAGGCAGGTTTTAGAGAAAATAAATCAACGACCGATCAGTTATTCACGGTACGTCAAATTCTGGGAAGTTCGACATTTATATATACCAATTATTTGTCCATTTTAAACAAGCTTATGACAGCATTGATAGAAGGAAATTGTACGTGAGGCGTTTACAATCTCTCAAGGGTTAAAACAGGGGGACAGTCTGGCCTTCACTCTCTTCAATATAGTTCTGGAATATGTCCGTCAAACATCCGTCGACAAGAGCGCTAACATTTGAATCAAGATTCGCCAGATAGTTGGGTACGCAGATTATCTTAATACTATCGGAAGATCCCTGGCAGCTATCAAAGAAGTCTTCACCCCATTGGAAACTGCTCGTACTTTTTCTTACAGTTTTCTTAAATAACTCTCGCTATACGATCCTTAATCTGGACTGTATATACCTTTAATAAATTTATGTAATACACACCATTTGATATAACGATATCGTATGCGACGTATGCATGTGTGTTAAAAATATCGGTACAGGATTGGATTAAAAGGACTTACCAATATACCGTGCTGTAGCCCGTGAACTGATGCACATGAAACAGTTAAAAAATGATGTTTTTGTGATGATTAGAATGATCGATCACAGAATAGTTCACTAATTGAATGTCAATTATCATAAAGCGCATTATGGCCGAACTACGTATTTGTGTACGATTCTCGACGGCGATTACTGACGAATGGTGGCAGATGAAGCGGGTAGTAGTAAAATTGAGGCGAGGAGAGAAGGCCATTCGTATTGTTGCACTGACAAATAATCAAAACTAATATTGTACCGACATAGACAAAAACGAGTGGGTTGTGGCCAACGCTAAACTCCTCACTAACAAGTCATTTAATTTTGTATGGAAAATTTTCAGTATTTTCATGAAATGCGTGTGTTAAATTATTTTTTATTTAAATATTTTATTTTGAAAACTCTTCAATGCCATTTTATGAAAGTGATGTGCTTTTTCAACATTTTGAAAATATAAAATCTCATATTTCACTTTGAAATATTTGACAGTTAAAAAAAATGAGAAATAATTTAACAAAATCATCGAATGGAAATGCTGAATTTTTTTTCATACAAAATTTGAATACTTTATAAAAATGAAGTGAGAAGTTTTGCGTTGGCCACAACCCATTCGTTTTAATATAGTTTCTCGGGCAACTAATAGGTACTATGTCAAATAATTATTAAACATGCACCCAATAACAAGTTGTCACATTCTGGAGACTTGTGATATTAAACATCTCATAAACGCTGTCTCGATCAAAAGTTTAATTACCTACCGAATTATCTGAAAAAATAATCGTTTTTTTAAAAAGAAAATACATTTTCGTTTGATTCTGGAAATATCTCGTGTGAAAATAATACCGTTTCAGCGTTTTGGGATATTCAAACGTTGATAAATTGGTGAAGAGCGTCTTTGTAAAGGTGAAGAAATAGTTAATCCGAAGATATCTCTCCATCAGGATGGTTTCCTCTAATCAAGAGTTGTGTAATGGAAAAGTATGAGGGGATCAAAGAAGGAAATATTTTGGATAACCAACATGATAAGTTTTTTACATACCTACCATCAATATTGTCAGATACTGGAATGAAAAAAATCAAAACTTGTTCAACTACCTACGAAATTAACCACCCATTCCGAATTTTGCCTTCTGGGCTGAGTTCACCATGAACTTCGAGTGCACTTACTGACGCTCTAAGCCAGGTATGGCGAACCTTTTTGAGCCTGAGAGCCAAAAATTTTTTTTTCAATATAAAAATATGTCGCGTGCCTCACACCATGGGAATAAAAATGCATCAAATGTTTGTGTAACTTAAGATTTTTAATATAAACAAAGCATTAATTCATCGAAAAAAAAAATAAGTAGGTACTTATTAATGGCAAAAAATGTAGAACACTCAAAATTTCATAATCAGTGAGATTTTTGTTTTTATTGTTGGATACTATATGCCACGACTATTTAAATTTTTCGTGGCTATAGAAAGAAAATAAAAAGAGACATGTATGATAAATGACTTTTGACATTTAAAACGCCCGATGCTGCGTTCGGATTGAAACGCCGCTCGAAAGCGTTCAACTTCAAGTACATCCGACGCCCGAAAGACGTCGTTATCTGAACACAGTCCTGAATGTGCGTGGGCATGGGAGAAATTAATTTAAATAAATTTCTCCTTATGAGTAGTAATGATGCCAATGATGGTAAGTAGTGAAACTTAGTAATAATACATAATTATAAGTAGTAATAATAAGTCGTAATAATAATTATTAGTAACTTCTTATTAGTAGTAGGTAATAATTAGTTATTAGTTGAGTTAGGTTTGTATTACAAGAGTTATTTGAGAAAAAGTTAAGGTACCGTACTGCGAGAATACTGCTTACTGGACCTCAATTTTTCTTACATTATTGTTAAATAGCTCCCGTTATACGACCCTTAGAGTTAATTACAATAAATAAAACTTGTAGACAAAATTTTCTTTTTTTTAACTCACCATCCTTATCGTAGTGGCTCCAAACCTCCATGAACTGGTTGGCAGACAGTTTCTTCAGCTCCCGGGAGTCTGGATCACGATACTGCCGCATGAAGTTCGCTGCCCTCTCCAAATTCAACTTCTTCGAGGAAGCTGCGTCGGCCGCACTCATTGTCATGATGATTTCTTGTATATTTTATCAACGGATGATCCTGGAACAAAAATTGAAAAACTTTATTTCATAATTATAATGTTTCATACGGCATATTACACAATATGAGGTAACCACAACGACACGAACCTGCATATTTGATTTTAATTATGGATAAATATGAACACATATGTATTTTAAGTTCAATTAGTATCAGTTGAATATGGTTTGAAGCCGAAACTGTAAAATTTGTACTTATTCTAGGTTTTCACATTCAATACCCTTAATTAATAAGGAGCCTTCACAACAGAGAGTTTGAAAACTGGATGTTATTTTTATTTATTATATTTAATTGTTCTTGTTTTTTTATTCCTGTTGTTTTCATTGTTTTAGTGTGCAATATATTTGTTTATATTATGTACAAAAAGATAAATAAATAGGTACATAATATATTTTCGTCAATTCAAGGGAAGTACATTTTTTAATTGTTAATAACAAATTAATTTTAACCAATGTTTAACCATGAGGAGGACGAATGCCAATACTACATAGAAGACAAAGTATTTTAACTAGATGCATCATTCATTTTATAGGTAATTATTATGCATCTAGTAAGTAGGTATAGAGCTTCATTATTGCCTTTGAGTATACTGGTTGTGTCAAGCGAAAGCACTAAGGGTTCTATTATTACATTTAAATTCACCTTTGTGAATTCATAGTATAGTTCAAATACATTTTGTAATTAAAATAAATTTCAAAGTTTTTGTCTTAACAGAGTGGAATTCAATTTTAAAATTAATGAACAAAAATATACTTCTGCAGAAAAAATATTATTTTCCACAAAAATTCGATCAGTTTCGTTTAAGACCTTGATATTGGCGAGTCACCTCGGCTAAAACGTTCAGTCATTGTAATCGAATTTTTTGGGAAAAATACTTAAGTATATTTTTGTTCATTAATTGAAAAATAAATTCCTAGTTAATAATTCTAATTTTGCCTGTTCGTGAGCACATATTAACCAAAAAATATATTAAAAATAAAACATATACACTTCCTTGCACCCTTCTTCCAACTAACCAGATTCACTTGCATATTTTTAGAAGAAGACATCGTAGCCGGAATGGACAGTGATAGACTTGCGTATGTATAGCAGCAAATGAAATCCCTTCTGGTCGCCGTCTACCTGGAAGACCGAACAAGAGATGGAAGGATGGTTGGACGTCGTCATCTCGGGGGGCATTACAGAACAACGGGTCTACTAAACGAAGAAGGCGAAGAAGCATATTTTTTGTCATCATTCAAACTTCTCCAAATTATACGCAGCATTCAAACATGAAATACGACACATTTAAAAATCATCACCACAACACGCGATGACATAATACACCTACACATACACCACTCGTACTTTTGAATTATGGCTTCTTAATTTTTAATTTCAATATTTTAACTATTTTTATGTTTTTATATAATTATTGTTTATTTTTGCCCCTTAATGTTTTTTTATATTCAATTTCTTAACTACTTTATTCCTTTATTAATTCTTTACTTTTTTTATTATTTATGGCTTTTTATTTGTTATTGTGTTACTCTGCAAACTAAATTGTGAATACTGTAAGGTTGCAGATAAACGTCGACTTTACATATTGCTATTAGTTTTATACATTTATATTCTGTAACTGTTTGTATTCCTTAATAAATAAATAAATAAATAAACTTAACCGTATCTACTTATTTACGAAATATAGTTATGTGTCCACGAAATATGTAGAAAAGTACAAAATAATTCAATTTGATTGAACGTTGCTCATTACATATTATATTCGACGGATAAACCATTGATTTATAGAATAAAACTAAATGCTCGATTCAATATACTTCGAAGAAAACAACGCACAGCTATTTCTCAGAATGATCGTTAAGAACAAAAATAAGTTCATATAAATATTATTCGTTATAAATGACGATATAAAAATCAATCAAAACGTAGTTTTTACAATATCCTCAGTTACCTAATAATAATTCGAACTATTTATTGATTTAATAAATAAACATTTTTGTAGACATTACAAAGCTGTTATTATTATATTTATTTAAACCAAACAAACATACAGTCATACAAACAAACATACAGTCATACAAACAAACATACAGTCATACAAACAAACATACAGTCATACAAACAAACATACAGTCATACAAACAAACATACAGTCATACAAACAAACATACAGTCATACAAACAAACATACAGTCATACAAACAAACATACAGTCATACAAACAAACATACAGTCATACAAACAAACATACAGTCATACAAACAAACATACAGTCATACAAACAAATATAACTACAAATTTAATGTATACAATATTGGTATCATACTTGTTACTATATTTTTAAATATCTACATAGGCCTTCGTGGCTCAGTTGATCAGGTATCTGACTGCTGTAGAGACACAGTTTTTCACTGTGTTTTCAATCTGGATCTGTGAGACGATTAATATCGTGTCTCCAGAATGTGGCAACTAGTTATTGGGTGCGTTTTAGATAAATATTTGACATAGTACCTGTTAGTTACCCGAGAAACTACATAAAAACGAGTGGGTTGTGGCCAACGCTAAACTCTTCACTAACCTGTTAGTTGTCGAAAAGTAATGTAAAAAAATAAATAAAATAGGCGATGCTCTGTGTAAACTGAATGTAACTGAATACAATTGACTGGTCGTTGGGAAATGCAGATACAAATAAAAAGTTTAAAACTTAAATTTATATATAAATAGGTACCTACTTACTTATTGTAACTTTATACTTTTTTCTTATTTTTATATTTTATTAAGGTATAGTGACATTTTTAATATAAAATGTAGTCAACCATCGAAGCCCCTAGATTTTATCTGACATTAGATTTACCTAAACTTATATTTACTATGAATTTTTTTTAGTGTAAAACTCCGCTTCGTAACACAAGTGTTACTTTATACAAAGCGTAAAATCAAGAAATTATGTAAATTACTGTATTATTAACTGAACTGTTTTTGAAATTTTGAATGAATAAATAAATAAACTTAATTAACTCAAATAACTTGTAACTTAATCTGTTGGTTCTGTAAATCTATAAAATAAAATAAATCAATTTTGTTATAAGTAATACCACACAAACGAAAGAGAAAACACAAAAAAATTTGTTTAAACTGCCATACAATACCATCACGCCCTTTCCCTATTCGGGGTAGGCAGAGAGAACCTAACGCCAGACTCCACTCAGTTGACATACATCTTCTCATACACGCTCTTCTGTTATTCTTACATCTAACGTCTCCATCTTTTAAAATTCCATTTATGTGATCGTGCCAAATTTTGCCTTGGCCGACCTCTACTTTTCGTTCCTCTTTTATACCTTTTATAAGGCTATAAGGTATCAAACTGCATAAATATATATTTAAAAATCCAAAGTTAATAAAATTAAAATTAAAAATCATGTTATTTATTAATTCTACGAGCTGTTAAGGCCTTTAGAAGGCGAAACTAATTTTATTTTTATATTACTTATCGGGCAATTAACAGGTGCTATGTCATATATTAATTTAACACGCACCCAATAACAAGTTGCCACATTCTGGAGACTTACGATATTAATCATCTCACAGATCCAGACTGTAAACACAATTAAAAACTGTGTCTCCACCGGGAATCGCTTATCTAGAGGGCTCCGTGAGTAACGAAGGCCGACAATGTCAAAATAGAAACAAAAATTCCTAGAATAATTAATCTCATTTTTCTGTGTATGTATCTTATTTATCTATTATTTTATTGTATTATTTTCTGTCTGGTAAACGTGAAAGTTTTTCCGCTGTCTTCTGGGCATTACAAAATCAATGGTGAATTTATAGTTGTCCAGTGGGCCAGTATCGGTATTTTCTTGGTCAGGCAGACCGCAGTACAGAGACAAACATCCTTCCAACTATTTTATGGTAAGGATTCCATCACTTCACCGACCCGCATCAGAGACCCTACCTTCATTAGACCCTCGCTTCAGGTCTCAAAGTTACCCACCAAATTTACCAAACAACTGAATTAGTTAATTTCAAGTGAACATTAATAAACCCTAGAACGATAACCCCCAGGCGCCGATTTAATTATAAATCTTCTTCCTCTTCTTAATATTAAACCGAACATTTCCACCCATATACAATAACACTTTCCGAAATTGACTCGACCGAACATGGTAACGCTATTTTCAACTGCTTCGTGTCATCCAGGTAAATGATAAGGTTATTTTGAAATTTAGCTGTTGTCATATAATGAACATTATTATGTATGATATTAGTATGGTACTCTCATCACCATGCGCTCTCCAAATGGGGAATGTAAACGGCCCCTTCACAGAACGCTAAGTGAACGACAAGAATAAAAAATGCATAGCGTGAAAAGTAGCTCATGGAGCCCTCTTGATTGGCAATCTCGGAACCATAGTGCAAAAAGAACAATCGATGAATGCGAATGGAAGATTCACACTCGTGGACTGTCATTGACTTTAGATTTTTACTCCTCACTAACCCAAAGGGATATAGTGGGGAGTTATGATTTCGCAATTTTTAAGGGTATTTTTTACTGCAGATTATCAACTGGTATCATGTTGAGATTGTATTTTGAAAGTTTCATCACAGTGTATCTGTGTGTGTGCTATGTGCTGTGTGCTATGTACGGCGTCTTTAATTTACTTTATCAATTATAGACTAAAGTACTCGTTCGATTCTTTTCAATTTTTGTGAATATGTAGGTATATCTAATACTCGCTTTGACCCCATTAGATTTTGAAGGATATCTGAATAGTGCTTCTAAATTTTTTCAACTGTCAAATATTTCAAAGTGACCCCAATATCTGGAAACTTAAAATTTGAAATTTTTATTTTCCAATTGGTAAGGAAAGGCACATCACTTTCATAAAATGGCATTGAAGAGTTATCAAGTTTTCATAATAAAATATTTAAATAAAAAATAATTTAACAAACTCATTTCATGAAAATGCTGAATATTTTCTATACAAAATTTGAGTACTTTATAGAATCACACTCGTTTTAAATGAAAAGAGTCAGAGGTGTGACCGAGATCTCTGTAAAAAAAATACTTCTATGTAATCTACAAATAGTAAAAGGCACCATAACTATGAAACTTATTAAAGACTTGAAAATTGTTCTTCGAGATCACAAAATCATGACCAACGGGCCCTCGAAGAGGCCCACGGACAGCAACGAGGAGCTCCGATCTATAAGAGACACCTTTGAGTGTCGACAATCCCTCAGGATATGTTCCGGAGTAGGTCCGGGTATTGACATGATATTAGTATATTGTATTGAAGTGTTTCTAGGGCTAACTATAGAATAGGTACTTACATAGTCCAATGATAATTTAACACGCACCAAATAACAAAGTCGTCGTCTTCTGGAGACAGATTCAGACTGAAAACCCAATTAAAAAGTGTGTCTCTACCGGGAATAGAACCTGGCACCTTTGGCTCAGAAGACATATTTACAACTAACTAAACCGCGAAGGCCCATAATGGACGTAGAAAATAGCAAAAGAAATAAACAGAGGTTGTATATTTTAATGTAAATAAATTTCAAACGATATTTTTTCTTCTTCTTCTTATTGCTCATGCCATCCTGTGCTGGGCAGTGCGAAAAGGCTCCTCCATAGTTCTCATACCGGTCCATTACTGGATTTTTTCAAGCCAGGAAGGCTCTGCCTTTTTCCGACCCTTCTACGACACTCGATCTTCCCCTTCATGACAAGCTGAAGGATGGTATATTTTTACCTCTCAGAATAGGGCCGAAGTACAACACTTTACGGAGCTTAACATTTGTGTTGATGTTGGCTCTACGTAGTGAATCCTTGCATCTGGAAATATGCCCAGTCCAGCTTTACTTAAGACCAGCGACCTTTTCTGCTACATCGGCTATTTAGTTTCTACATTGAAATACTATTATTTTTACTCTATAGATCTCTGTTATTTGATCTTCTTCTTATTCTTCTGGTACCCTGTCAGGAACTCCCGGTATTTGCGAATCCCTCTCTGTCCTGTATTGTCCGGAATATCTCCTCCACAGTTCTGAAGCCATTCCATAATATTACACAGCCAGGATATATGTCTCCTTGCAGTCATTCAGCGACCATCTATCTTGCCCTTCAGTATTAATTGAATCAAATGGCATTTTCTTCCCTTATTAAGGGACCTAGATATGCGATCGTGCGGACTTTACTGTTGACATGATTTGTCTGGTTGTTCTGGCTCAACTTAGACTTTTGTGTTTGTAACTATGTTTGTCCAAGGGATTTTGAGCATTCTGCGATGCAAACATTTCTCAAAACCTCTAACTCATTTTTTTCTGTGGCCATAATATGGAAGTCATACCATTGTGTCAATGAGAGTTCACACTAGCAGGTGCTTAATTTGCTATGAACAAATGTATCCATGCTTCGTCTCTATTAAGATATACATAATTAATTATATTCACATGGAAATAACAACTTCTCACATAAATCATATAAATATGAATATAATACATTCAATAATAAACATGCATTAATAACTAATAGTAAATAGATTTTCTAGCTAGGGGATGGCATGGACTTTCTATTAAATATTTTAATTAATGGCCTGGTATGCAAAATTAGTTATAATTATTGAACCTGTTTGAATAGGATGGAATTCAAAACTGCGTTATTCAGAAGATATTTATTTATTTGCGATAATTAATCGCACATTCTGTTTATTTACTATGAACTATTTCATATTCTGGATACCATCACAATACACCCAAACAAATTAATATTGCCAGCATAATATTATAAAAACAGCAAACACTTCATTGGTGTATTGTGTTGAATGTTTGTATGAGCTCAGATATAATCAATATATTATTTATGTATTACACGTGTTCTTGCGTTTTATGCAAGTTCAAGTGAAAATGACTTGCAAGATTGTTGAACATCACTATTGAATATAGAATGAATGCCACAGCCATAAATACAAATGATGTAGGGACTAAATGAAGCTTGAAGAATGATAATGTTAAGAGATCCAAGGTAAAAAACAAAATGGATTGAAGAATGAGGGAAGAGGCAAGACTAACTATATTTTAAAAGAAGAAAAATTAAGAAGCTTAAATTGTATAATAGACGAAAAAAATGAAGCATATGGTACTCCGTGATATTTGTCTTTGTGATGATGTATGTATGCATGTCGTAATGTGAAATATTCTTTGTTTTATTATGTTATTGGTATACAGAAGAAATTTAATATACACACCCTGGTAGGTGTTCATAAATTCTTGATAAATATAATTCATATTTGTATCTTGTATAATTTTAGATGTGGGTTCACTATAATATCTACGATAACAATCTTCTTCTATAATAATTGTGTTGTAATAAAAGACATTCCTTACTAAATTATCTTTACCAATCTCTAATTAGTTGGATGTTTCCTTTGTTAAATTATAATAATAATATTATTATTTACTTGAACCCCAAGCATGTATGCTTATATAATTAACATTATTCGGTTAGGATATTTTTGAAAAGATTATTTTCTCTATCTTTCAAAATATATACCTATCTAGATAATAACTTATCTCTTAGATGGACCGGTTACACGTATCTGTATTTGTAAAAAATAACACGAATCAGTGCATTTTGTTGAAAATAAATTGTACGATGTTATACAACTCTTGTTGCTTTAAGTGATATTGATAAATATATTAGTATAAATGCGGACAGGTTTGGTACTGATAAAAAATACTGAATAGGTTTAAATTATGACGCTATCAACTTTCAAATAATTCAAAGGTAAATTCTTTAAGAGGCTATAGTAGGCTACCTATATAGTATATTTTGAAAATAATTTCCCTAATACCCTCAAAAGATATGTCTTTGAAATAAGGAACAGTTTGTATGTACATCTGAGTTTTTTTGAATTGTTTAATAATTTTCTTGTAAAATTAGTTTAAGTTAAACCTTTTATTTATTTTTTTATTGTAAGTAACTAAAAAAACTACACGGTCTATGAAGCAGATATTTACTTCAATCGAAAGAGAATATGAAAATCTACCGGCAGAGTTCTTTTATTAATATAATATTTTATTAGCTATTCTTGCTATTTATAAAAAAACCTCTATATTTTACCATTTTTGCACGATAAAGTGTTGTATATCACGTATCAGGTGATATACAATATTTTTTTTTGTTTCGTACATTAGAAGGTAATTTAGTGTGCATTTTTGCGTACATCCGTATAACCAGGGTATACAAGGGCCTTAAAGAATCCTTGGAGCAGTATTATTCAACAGCTTATGATGTACGCACTAAAAATATACGTAGAATCGAAAAATTCTATGGGCGTGATATGTTCTTTGCATTGAAGACCTGTAAGTTGATTGTTTGACATCGAATCTAATAGTCGTGGATAATTAAAGAAAAGAACAATTATGTAGACCCGAGATAACTAGGAACATCAATCGATCGTTGACCAAAGTTATATGAATGCCTTAATATTCACATTTTTTCAAATGTTATACCATAATTATTAATAATCCCTGATGACCACAATACTTCATTTTAAGTTTCATTGACACGCTGAATGCACCTCACTTGCCCTTTTAATTCATTCCAACCAAAGTTTTATTGTATTGTATTGCTTCTTGGGCAACTAAAGGTACTATGTCAAATATTAATTAAACACGCACCCAAGAAATGAACTAGTTGTCACATTATGGAGACTAACGATAGTTATCGTCTCACAGATCCTAGCTTAAAATTCTTTAGAAGGTAAAATAGTAAATTTAATACTTTTCTTGTAAAATTAGCTAATATAAAACCCTTTCAATGTTTATTGTAAATAACAAAAAAAAAAATAAACATAAGGCCTAGAAAGTAGATTTTTACTTCAAACGAAAGAGAATATGAAAATTTTTTTTCCTGTTATTAAAAAAAAGTTAAAGGTACCTTTAAATTTTACTTTTTTTACACGAAAAATTACTGTGTAGGTATCACATATTTGGTGACATTTTTATTTTATTTTATATTGATTATCGCACAACTATCAGGTACTTTGTAAAATATTAATTTAACACGCATTTAATAACAAGTTGCCACATTCTGGAGAAGACTTGTGATATTAACCGTCTCACAAATTCAGACAGAAAACACAATTGAAAACTGTCTCCACTGGGAATCGAACCTGGTATAGGTATATTATGATACATATACATATATTATGATTCGTACATATTATAATACCTGGTATATATTATCATACGTCTGTCGTCTCAGTATACAAATATTTTTAAAAAGATTAGAGAAATTACAAGTATAATATTTTGTATATATTTAAAAATACATATTTGTTAGATCTGCCATTTTTGATTTCCCTTTTTTCTTTCTTTATTGCTTCGGTATGTTTGTCTTGGTCGTATTTTTCCTATATGTGCTGTTTTTCACGTTGCTTAGGTCAACAGGAATAAATTCTTTGTATTATAAATAAATCCACTTCCGTAATCTACACAACAGAAATCATATTCGTGCTGATCTATAAATTCTTTGCTTAAGTAGGGTCTTAACCGGTGAAAAGATTTTCTAATTGGTTGGTTAAAAAATTACTTAGATATGCTGTCAAAACAACAGAATATCTATGTCATTTTTCAATATAGTTACTTTTTTGTTATTGTAGTATGTAAAAATATCATTCCATTCCACTCCATTCCATTCCATTCCACACAACTCCACTCCACTCCATTCCATTCCACTCCATTCCATTCCACTCCATTCCACTCCATTCCATTCCACTCCATTCCACTCCAGTCCATTCCATTCCATTCCACTCCATTCCATTCCATTACATTACATTACATTCCATTCCATTCCATTCCATTCCACTCCATTTCATATCATTTCATTTTCACATAAGTAATTGAAACAAATGTATATTACTGGTACGTATATGGCCGCATACCTTGAAAACGGTATATACATACCAAGTAAAACATCACTATAATTAAATCGATTGATCAACAAAATATTCACGTTAATCGTACAACACAACACTCTTGGCAAATATGCCTTATATCATACATAATTAAAAGCTTAGTGTGAAATTCAATGTTTAGCAAGTCCACGGGCTTAATTACCAGTTATAAGTGACGCAGGTGGTCTTAGCGTGGAGGGCATCAAAATTTAATAACGAGCCCTTGTGCCGCCCGAAGCAAAGTGAATGTTCCATCATCGTGGAACGAACATAGGTACACATCCTAAAACATTTCTTCGCACTCTGACGTGAACAAACTCATACTTAACGTGCGGTTTAAACTCTGCCAACGCAATTTGGATTTACAGGTTCCATAGAATTGGTTTAAGGGAGGACGGCATAAATTAGAGATTCGCAAGTAATGTAGGCAATTTTCTTTACAATACAACGTGAAACCGCTCTGTAGGATATATTATTGCCTGTTTCAAAATGGCGCCCAACGGGATTCAGTGGAAGCCTATTAAAATGCGTTCCATTTAATAGTGTAATTAGTGGTTACGTATGTATAATGGGATATTAAAAAAATATATATATAATTTCAAATACATAAAAAGAAACAAAACTAAAGTATTTGTTTTTTGTCGTGTAAAAATTAAAATAATCGTTTTAACTATCAATATTTTGGAGGCCCCTACAAATGCATATATTATAGAATTCAAACACACCAAATATTTGTATAGATAACGCGTCATTCTGGGTTTAATTGTTTTTACATACATTCAAATTTGCATCCAGTAATTGTAGGTAAGTATTATTTTATTAATGATGACGTATTCGAATTAGAATGCTGATTGTGTTTTATTTATTTTTGTGACAGTTAGAAATTGATTTCGAAAACTGGTGTAGATTCAAAATAGGTGTGCATTCCTTCAAAATTAATTAAAATTACGTACAAGATAAATAAAAATACATAATTTTAAATAATTTTCAACTTCATATCCAAGAATTTCAACACAGTCTAAATAAAATTATGCTATCATCATGGCTTTTGACAGGTTATCAGACTATCCTTTCACTCATATCCTTGCTCAGTTATGATTCAAATTATATGATGAATAATAATTTTCAATACACCAACACAAAATCACTGAATTATTCTGTTATTAACGAAATATGCGTCGTATAAAAAATGCGCGTCAAAATAACGTATTTGTATACAAAAATGTATGGAGCAGCCGAGAAAAGATGACGGATCGCGAAGTGCGGAATACTATGGCGTAATCATGGGGCATTTCAAATTTAAAGATTTTTAAAACAAAATTTTTTAGTGAAAATATTATTTTGAGTATGTCTAAAGGAACATGAAATAAATTGTCCATTCGAACTCATTTTCGTGGTACATAGATGTTTATAAGATTTACCAGCTCCGGCGTTTCAGCATTTCAGCGTGATGGAAGATTGGAAAAAGATATTGAAAGGAGAGTAATGGCAGGTAATAGAGTGAATGGTGCATTAAGACCGGTAATGGCTGACCCAATTATTTCGAGGCAAGCAAAGCTCGCGGTACACAATGGTATCGTCGCACCGACTCTAATGTATGCTAGTGAGACATGGACATGGCAGAAGACGCATGAAAGTAGAATTAACGCGGTTGAAATGAGGTCACTAAGACGAATGTGTGGTAAAACGATGTATGATAGAATAAGAAATGAGGATATTAGACGAGAATGTATGATTGAAAGAAATATCGTAAGTAAGATGAAAATAAATGCCCTTAGGTAGTTCGGCCACATAAAAAGAATGAGTGATGACCGTCTGACAAAAAAAGTGTACAAGGCTGATAAAAGACGAACGAAAAGTAGAGGTCGGCCAAGAAAAAGTTAAAAGGCACGATCACATAAATGGGATTTTTTGAAAGATGGTGATGTTAGAAGTAAGAATAATAGAAGAGCGTGTATGAGACGATGTATGGACGTGAATGAAGCGAGGAATGTGTGTCATGAGAGAGGAGTCTGGCGTTCGGTTCTCTCTGCCTACCCCAAATAGGGAAATGGCGTGATGGTATGGTAGCTCCGGTGAATCTATAGCGTCGTTTCGAATTCGTTATGGAAGAAATTTTATATAAATTATCGAAATCCAATAAACAAATCATAGCATGTGGAGATTTTAATATTGATTTATTGATGGAAAACTCATTAAGCAATAGGATAACTAATTTGTTTAACTCATTTAACCTAAAACCTTTGTTTATGGAGCCTACTAGAATAACGGAAACTACAGCTACATGTATAGGCAATATATTTACAGATGTAAGTATCATAAATAAGAGTGTAATTAGTAACATTACATCTGATCACCTTGGAGAAATGGTCAAGATTGAAACACATTGTAAAACAAGTAAAAAAAGAAGAATTACCTTTGTACCAGTGACTGTTGGTCGAGTGGAAAAAATAAAAACGGCCCTAATTTCTGAATTACCTATTTCTTATGGTGATAATAACCCAAACTATTTATATAATATGTTTTTTGCTAAATTTAATAATGTGTTTAATTCAATATTTACATCCAAAACGATTACAGTATCCGACAAAGCAACATTTAGTGAATGGGCAACAGCGGGAATACATAAAAGTAGATTAAAACTATACGAACTTTATAGTGAGAAACAATATAATTTTAGTGAAAAGTTTAATAATAAAGTTAAAAAGTATTCCAAAATCTTTAAAAAAGTCTGCTTGGAAGCTAAATCTCGTTACCTGAGAAATAAAATTGCAAAAAGTAATGATAAAATAAAAGCTACTTGGAATATAATAAATTGTGAGACTGGAACTGTTAAAAATGATAACAAAAACGAATTTAACTTAAAAATAGGAAATGTTAGCATTACTCAAAACGATGTCGTAGCCAAAGCTTTTGAAACGTTCTTTACTGACATTCCGGTTTCTACAACAAAGTCATTAAATTCATCGCATGTTATGGCAGAAACATTGTTGAAGAATAATGTACCAGCATGTAATGAACAATTTTATTTTAAACATGTCAGTAGTACTGATATTGTAAAATCCTTTAAACTTATAAAAGTAAAAAATACTTCGGATCTCTGGGACATCTCTGTAAACATTATCAAACCTATAATTGACATTATTGCGCCTGAACTAGCTTTGATATTTTATAAATGTGTTGAGTGTGGTGTGTTCCCAAACCTAATGAAATTGAGTAAAATAACTCCACTTTTCAAATCGGGTAGTAGTTCTGACCCAACAAACTTTAGACCAATATCAGTGCTACCGACCTTTAGTAAAATCTTTGAAAGGATTATTCTTGCACAGTTACAAAGTCATTTTCATAAAAATAATCTACTACATAATAAACAATTTGGTTTCACGAGAGGTCGCTCAACGACTGACGCCAGTGTTAACTTGGTGTCGCATATCTTCGGGGCCTGGGAGGAATCACATGATGCATTGGGAGTCTTTTGTGATTTGTCTAAGGCGTTTGACTGCGTACACCATGAAACACTTATTAAGAAATTAAGTCACTACGGCATCGGAGGTGTTGCACTAGATCTTCTCGCATCTTACTTGTGTGATCGAAAACAACAAGTTAACGTGAACGGAAATCTTTATCCGGGATCTTTAGTTACTATGGGTGTACCTCAAGGTTCAATTTTGGGTCCATTCTTATTTCTTCAAATATTTTTTCAATTACTTCAATAACAACAACTGAAAATAAAGTGTATTCAATACCAGAAAAGCTACAATCAGTTAATCATCATAAAGAAATAACCAAAACATCTACATATAATAAAATAAAAAATAGTTTAAAAAAAAGATACCAAGTTAGACGAGTTTGGATTAAAATGACAGAAAAACTAAAAAATACATACATAGATGAGGATGATAACTTACAATTTCAAGATCAATATCTAGAAGAAATGAATCAAGAACAACATGTTACTGCATCTAAAAAAGGTACAGATACCAGTACATTAGAAATACTAATAGAGAAATTAGTAGAGAATACAAAACAAAATAAAGAACAAGATTCAAAACAAATATCAGAAAAATTCATGATTGAAAAGTTTACAACAAAAAATTCAAATGCAATACAATGGGTAGATTTATTTGAAAAAGAATGTATTCGCTTAAAAATAACAAGAGATGAAAATAAAATAGAAATTTTAAGATTATTTATGGACAAAGCATGTATAGAATGGTACAGCTCAATGATTATGAAACTAACAATGAACTCAGAATGGTCAACTTGGAAAAATAAATTCTGTGAATCGTTTGCAAACAAGGGATGGAACCTAATCACTTATGCAATGTTATTTAAATACAAAGATGGTTTATTATTGGATTATGCCATAAGGAAAGAAAAACTTTTATTAGATATGAGAAGATCAATTGACACAGGTACTTTAGTAGATCTTATTGCAGCTGGATTACCAGAATTTGTACTTAATAAAATTGATAGAGAAAAATTAAAAGATACAGTGGATTTGTTTAATGAAGTAAGCAAGTATGAACACATGGTAAATAAAAAAAAAAGTCTGTGTAATAAAACAAATGACAATAAAAAATTTAATATTGAAAATGAAGGACGTAACCCATGTAAAATTTGTGAAAAATTAAATAAAGGTACTCGTTATCATCTGGAAACTACATGCTGGTTTAAAAATAAAGATGATAAGGTAAAGAAAAATTTAATTAAACATGTAAACAATTTAGTGATAGAAGCCGAATTAAATGAAGCTGATCAAAAAAACGAATAGTAACACCATTAATAAAAGTCAAATTACGATTAAATGATGAATTAGAAATATATGGAATTTACGATACAGGATCAAATGTTTCTCTGATAAATTCAAAATTATTGAAATTAAAAGGAAAAAGAAACAGTTTGAATAAAGCTGAATTAATTACGATTAATGGTGTTAAAAAAACAAGTGGTTTGACAACTTTAAAAATAAAAATATTTAAATTAGAAAAAAATGTAGATGTATATATTATTGATGAAGAAGACTTCAGATATGAATTTTTGATAGGATTAGATTTGATAAAAGAGTTCAAACTAATCCAAGATGAAGATTTAAAAATAACTCAGAAAGAGAGTCTAAATAATAAAAACAAAGTAGAAGAAATTTCTGCTGAAAATATAAATATAGTAGAAAAAATTTCTGCTGAAAATAAAGACAACGTAGAAGAAACTTCTACTTGTATCGAAAAAAAAAATAATGAATTAAAAAGTATAGAAAATAACATAAACTATACCAAAAAATACAAAATAAATAATAATGAGAATGTAAAAAAGGAAGATATTGAAATAAAAATAAACCATTTAAATCAATATCAAAAATCTGAAATAAAAAGATTGATTTGCAAACATATATCAGTTTTTGCCAAAACTAAATACGATGTTGGCACCGTTGATGGATATGAAGCGAGGATAGACTTAACAGAAGACAAATATTGTAGTAAGAGACCTTACAGATGCACTGTAGAAAATAAAAAAGAGATAGAAGAACAAATATCAAAATTACTAGATAGAAAGCTGATAGAAGAATCCTACAGCCCATTTGCTGCACCTGTAACTTTGGCATTTAAAAAAGAGGAAAATAAAAAATCCAGACTGTGTATAGACTTCAGAGACTTAAATAAAATAGTAATGCCTCAAGCTCAACCATTTCCATTAATTGAAGACCTAATGATAAAAACGAGAAATTGTAATTACTTTTCAACCTTGGATATAAACTCTGCATTTTGGTCAATTCCTCTTCGAATCGAAGATAGGAAAAAAACAGGATTCGTAACACAAGAAGGACATTTCCAATGGACCTGTCTACCTTTTGGATTAAAGACATCTCCTGCAATTTTTCAGAGGATATTAAGTAATATATTGAGGAAACATAAACTTAATGATTTTACCGTTAATTATATAGATGACATTTTGATATTTTCTAAAACTTTTTCCGAACATTTAAACCATTTAACACAGTTATTGAAAGCTATAGAAACAGAAGGTTTCAAGTTAAAATTTACAAAATGCACATTTGCATCAGATCTAGTAAAATATCTATCTTGGTCATATAATACAAAATAATTCTATTAGACCAGTTAAAGATAATTTAATTTCAATAAAAAAATTTCCAATTCCAAAAACTCAAAAAAATGTCAGACAATTTCTAGGGAAAATCAATTTTTACCATGAATTTATACAAAAGAGTGCAATAATACTAAATCCATTGCATAATTTACTCAGGAAAAATCAAAAGTTCATTTGGTCTGATAAATGCCAAAAAGCATTTGAAATGATGAAAAACCTATTATGTTCCCAACCAGTTCTGGAAATTTTCGATCAAGATTTACCAATCAATATTTATACAGACGCTTCTTTAGAAGGTGTTGGAGCTATTTTAAAACAGACACAGCCTGATGGAAAAGAAAAACCAGTGGCTTATTTTTCAAAAAAATTGAATGAGGCACAAAAGAAAAAAAAAGCAATATACTTCGAATGTTTGGCAATCAAAGAGGCAGTGAGATACTGGCAATATTGGTTGATAGGTAAATCGTTTACAGTTTATTCAGATCACAAGCCGCTAGAAAACATGAATCTAAAATCTAGAACCGATGAAGAACTGGGTGATTTAGCATATTATTTATCGCAATATGAATTTAAAATAAAATATGCTCCAGGAAAAAAAAATTTGGAAGCAGACTGTTTAAGCAGAAATCCAGTATTAAATCCGAATGAAAATACAGACGAACAGTTAAAAGTTGTGAACTTGATTAAACTGGAAGATATTCTAACAGATCAAAAAAATAATGAAAATATACAAAATAACAAAAGGAAATTTATTGAAAAACACAGTATATTCTTAAAAAAGGTCAGAAAAAAAGAAAAAATTATTTTATCAGAAGAATTTAGCATCAAACTGTTAAAAAACATACATGAAAACCTGTGCCATATTGGAATTAGTCAAATGCAAAAGATGATTAGTCCACTCTATGTAGCCAAAAATTTGACTACAAATATAAAAAAAATTAGTAGAAGCTGTGAAATTTGTATTAAAAATAAAACAAGAGGACACAACAAATTTGGCTTGATGTCTCATCTAGGCCCAGCCACAAAGCCTTTCGAAATAATCTCTATAGATACAATTGGAGGTTTCGGAGGATCTCGATCGTCAAAAAAATATCTACATCTATTAGTAGATCACTTTTCAAGATATGCATTCACTCTAACATCAAAAACTCAGAGTGCAAATGATTTTATAAAACTAGTCATGAATGTATCAGAAACGGAGGACATTGGCATGCTTCTCACTGACCAGTACTCGGGAATTAATTCAAAAGAATTCAAGAAATTCTTAAATGACAGGAAAATACCAATGGTTTTTACAGCAGTAAATGCACCATTCTCAAATAGACTAAACGAGAGGCTGAATCAAACATTGGTGAACAAAATCAGATGCAAATCAAACGAAAAAGGAAAAAAGAGAGCTTGGACAACAGTAGCTCAAGAATGTGTAAATAAATATAATTAAACTAATCACTCAGTCACGGGATTTTCACAAACTTATCTTTTGTATGGTACAGATGTTACAATTTTACCGAATGAATTAAAACAACTAAAATCAAATAGTGACTGGATCATAGATAGAAAAACAGCACTTGAAAATACAATAAGATCACATAACTACAACAAAACATTATACGACAAAAATCGCATACAATATGAATTTAAGGTTGGAGACATGGTATATGTGGAAAATGGTAATAAACTAAACAGGAAGAAATTAGATGAACTGAAAATTGGACCATATAAGATCGTTAAAAAAATTTCAAACTCAATATATAAAATAGAAACAGGTCACAAAAAACGGAATCCAATCTATTTCACATTACAAAACTTATTCCAGTTCCTACATTAGATGAAGAAGAAATATTAAAAACCGAGGAAGACGAATGAATTCAGTGAAAATTTTGTTTCAAATTTTCTTTTCCAGGGGGGGAGATGTAAAGAAAATACCTAATAAGTACTTTCTTAAAAAGGATTTATTGTAGGTGTTCTAAATTCGAACACCTATGAAAACATGTGAAATGAATTTTGATAAAAATATTGTATTTTAATTTGACAATTGAATAAGAAACTTTAAATGTCGTTTCCTGTAAATAATTATAAATAATTAAATATTCAGTGCAACAACAAAGAGTTTCATTTGTCAAGCAAGATAAAAATAATACTAAGTACCCTTATATATATATATATATATATATATATATATATATATATATATATATATATATATATATATATATATATATATATATATATATATATATATATATATATATATATATATATATATATATATATATATATATATATATATATATATATATATATATATATATATATATATATATAAATGATCTTCCTCAATTAATGAAGGATGACCAAGAGATTGTATTGTTTGCAGATGACACATCACTTTTATTTAAATTAAAAAGAAAAATGACTGATTTTGACGATGTGAACAACACATTATCTAAAACAGTTGACTGGTTTAATATTAACAACTTATTACTTAACCAAAAAAAGACCAAATGTATAAGATTTGTTTTACCAAATGTTAAGGAAGTTGGAGCTAATGTAGTGGTTAAGAATGAAAATCTGGAACTTGTCGATAACACTGTATTTTTAGGAATGACATTAGATAAAAAAATTCAATGGGGTCTCCATATAAGTAAATTGTCGAGGAGACTTAGTTCTGCGGCGTACGCGGTCAAAAAGATACGTCTTATCACGGACGTAGATACTGCAAGACTGGTATACTTCAGCTACTTCCATAGTGTTATGTCATATGGCATATTGCTATGGGGAAGTGCTGCAAATATAGATACTATATTTGTGTTGCAGAAGAGGGCTGTCCGCGCGGTTTACAATATGAGTCCTAGAGATTCTCTTAAAAGTAAATTTAAAGAAATCAATATAATGACTTTGCCTTGCCAATATATTTACGAAAATATTATGTATGCACATAAAAACTTAAAAGTGTATAAAAAAAATTATGATAATCATAATTATAATACCAGAAGTAGGAATAAACTCGTTGTTCCCACTACTAGGCTACATAAAGTTTATAAATCATTCATAGGTCAGACCGTACGTTTTTATAATAAATTACCAAGTGACGTGGTTGAGTTATCATTTTCAAAATTCAAGAATTATGTTAAACGAAAGCTTCTTAAGAAAGCTTATTATAATATCTCAGAATATTTGGAAGATAGTAAGCCATGGGAGTGAATTTACTCAAGCGTCATCAGGACGACTTTAATATATTTTGTGTTTGTATTATTTTATTATGAAATGTATGTATAGTTTTGCCCATTCACTGCCTTCTGATAATGTTGTTTACTTTTTATTATGTCTTTGACAAGATGCCAATCGAAACTCTTAACATTCCGATTGGCGTCGATTAATTCTTTACTCAATTGTGAAAAGTGAATTTACTCAAGCGTCATCAGGACGACTTTAATATATTTTGTGTTTGTATTATTTTATTATGAAATGTATGTATAGCCTTGTCCATTCACTGCCTTCTGATAATGTTGTTTACTTTTTATTATGTCTTTCACAAGATGCCAATCGAAACTCTATACATTCCGATTGGCGTCGATTAATTCTTTACTCAATTGTGAAAAGTAAATTTACTCAAGCGTCATCAGGACGACTTTAATATATTTTGTGTTAATAATATTTTATTTTTTATTTTTATTTTATTTATTTTGGATATCCAACAGTACAGTAGAGCATAATGATATTAAATACAATGAAAAAAAAAACAAGTAAATGTAGACTACAGTACATAATAATAGGACATCAAATCAAATAATTTTAAAAGCTTAACATACAATTTACGAAAAATGAGAAAAAAACAAAATTATAGGAACACACCTGAAACATACAGGGAATAGTACAGAGAGGATTGTATGTATTCTAGAATCATAACATGGGATTCTAACTCGCTTAAGGATCAACGAAGAAGGTGTTGCAACCATTATGGTGACACATAAATAATACATTCATGCATATACTAGAGAGTGGAATTTTGAGTTATGTTATCAGTGCAAAGTTGGCGCTTTATCGCAATTTTGAACGAGTGTAGAGATTGAGTATGAAAAAAGTCAATGTTATTGAGCAGGTTGTTAAAATTGGAGGTGGCCCGGTTAGTAAAGAAATTTTTCCTAAGATTAGTTTTAGAGTGTGAAATAGAAAAAGTAGGTTTTGATCTGACATTGCGGTTTGGAATGTGAAGTGAGATATTTTCTAATAAATTTGGACAATCAATGATGTTATGAAATAGTTTAAACAAAAAAAGTGAGTCTGCAGTTATTCGTCTAGATGATAGTGATGGTAAATTAAATTTTGATTCAGCTAAGTACACGTTATTTATATGATTATGCGGGCCCATTAGTTCCCGACAGCCAGATTTATAGATGAGGTGTTTGAGGAAGCGTTTTTGTACACTATCCAGTCTATTTATGTACTTAAGATACATCGGGTTCCAAATTTGCGATCCGTACTCCAGATGACTTCTTACCATAGATGTATATAGAATTTTGAGGCATTCAATATTTGAAAAAGGTTTACAGTTCCTGATGATGAAGCCCAACATTTTATTGGCTTTTTTACTTATATTATTCATGTGATCGTCAAATGACAGTTTACTATCCATAATAATTCCTAGGTCTTTCACCGATTCTTTTCTAGGTATAGGGGAATTATTAAGTTTATAGGAAAAGAAGATTTTATTCTTTTTTTTTGTAAACGTGATAATTTGACATTTTTGTGGATTTAAGTTAAGAGAATTTATTTTACAGTATGTTTGAAGATGCTCTAGATCCTGTTGAAATTTAAGGCAGTCTTGAACACTATTTATTTTTGTATAGAGCTTCATGTCATCTGCATATATTATTACTTTGACAAATTTGAAACAAGAGGTGATGTCGTTTACATATATATTAAAAAGGATAGGGGCCAGCAGTGTGCCCTGTGGAACGCCGCATGGAGTGGTAATCCAATTAGATGTATAGCCACCGGTCACAACTGCCTGAGATCTATTGCGGATATATGAAGTGAGCCATCTTAGAAGATCTCCATGGAAGCCAAATTTTTTTAATTTTTGAATTAAGATATGATGATTCAACAGATCAAACGCCTTGCTGTAATCCGTGTACACAGCATCGACTTGGATATTTTTATCAATTGCGTTTGTCACAAAGTTAGTGAATTCCAGCAAATTGCTGGTGGTGGATCGACCCGGAATAAAACCATGTTGATCAGTGGAGATATTGCGTTTAACAAAGGGAATTATTTGATCATAAACAATTTTTTCAAAGACTTTACTTATTATATTGGTTTTAGATATGGGTCGGTAATTTTTTACATCAGAACGGTTGCCAGATTTAAAAATTGGAGAAATAAAAGCAGTCTTCCATTTATTCGGCATAATTCCACTGTTGAATGATAGCTGGAATAGGTACTTCAAAGGGTATGCAAGTATTTCGGCACACTCTTTTAAAATAATTGCTGGTATTGAATCTGGTCCCGGACCTTTCTGAATATTGAGATTTTTTAAATATATAAAAATTTTGTTTATATCAAATGAGATTGAACACATTCCTTCCGATATATTTTCATGATATGTGTCTTGGAGTGAATTTAATTGCAATGCGGGGGGTGGGTGGTCGAAGATGGAGGAAAAGTATTTGAGGAACACATCACAAATTTTTTCACCATTATTTGCTTTAAGGTCATTGAAGAATACTTCTGTAGGAATGGTGTTAATATTTTCCTTTTTCGAGTTAATATAAGTCCAGAAGCTTTTTGGATTTTTAGTTATATTTGATTGCGTTTTTTCAATGTAGTTTTTAAAGCATTCTTTATTTATTCTTTGGTGTCTTTTCCTTAAAGTAGAAAATGAGTTATAGTCATCCGGTCTTTGGTGTTTTTTATATTTTTTGAAATATTTATGTTTTTCCTTGGTTATTCTAATTAACGCTGGTGAAAACCAGGGTGGGTAGGTGGATGAGCCGGGTTGTTTAGTGGGAATGTGGATATCTACTAATATTTGCATTATTTCATAAAATTTCTCAACTGCTAGCTCGATATCCAGGCCGAGGAATAGTTGATTCCAGTTTATCTGGGTTAAGTCATTTTTAAAGCTGGTATAGTTACATTTGTTAAATAGATATATTTTTTTTTTATTTTCAGATAGAGGGGGAGGGTAGGTGAGGAGAAATTCGATTATAACTGATTTATGAAAAACATCTTCAGGTATCAACGGATAATGGCATGATTTGACAGTGATATTTGAGTAATTTGAGAAAATTAAGTCAAGTGAACGGCCCATAGCATTTTTTATTCCATTAAATTGTTTCAAGTCATTGAAATCAGCTGTGTCAATAAGCAGGGAGCTTGCTGCTGAGGAAAAATTTGTAGGTATAAAGTATGCAGCATCAGAAGAGTTTTGCCAGAGTATATCCGGTAGGTTGAAATCTCCCGTAATAAGGAAGAGATCATTGGGGTGATTCGTCATATGTAATGTGCATTTTTCGAGAAAGTTTTCTAAGTTAGAATTGAAGGCAGAATTTTTTGGAAGATATAAGCAACATATGTATAGAAATTTGGATGTATTAGAATTTGGTTTAATGGAAATCTTCACCCAAAGACTTTCAGTTGATGATCCTACGTCGAACAGTTGGGGGTTAAGGTTTTTTCTGATAGAAATAAGCACACCCCCGCCCATTTTTCCGTAGCATCGGTCTCTACGAAATATTTCATATCTGTTGTCCATTAGCTCATTGTTAAATGTATTGTCATTTAACCAACTTTCATTCAATAAAATGATGTCGTATTCTTCAGATAATACATTCTGATAAAGTACATGAGTTTTCGTTCGAAGACCTCGTACATTTTGGAGATAAATGTTCAAAGTCATTTGAAATCTTCGAAAAATTTGTTATGAAATGTATGAATAGCTTTGCCCATTCACTGCCTTCTGATAATGTTGTTTACTTTTATTGTGTCTTTGACAAGATGCCAATCGAAACTCTTTACATTCCGATTGGCGTCGATTAATTGTTTATTTCATTTAATTTTATATGTCATGTTTTTTTTCCTTTTCTGCTGATGTATTTGTGACATTGTGATGTATTTTGATAATTTCTCGTGATATAATGTATTTTGATATATGCTGATAATATCTATTTTTTGATAATGCAATTGAAGAGAACAAGCGCTTATCTCAAGCCTATGTTTTATAATATAACAATAAACAATGTATGTAATCCAGTGATGGAGAGTTCAAACTCCGCCCTAGCAGCCTCTTGTACTATAAGCGACCAATTAGGTTCGCTTATAGTAAAAACATTTATGCTTAATTTAGGGAATCTATGTCCACAAGGATATATTCATCTTTTAAAAAAATAATGTGTACAGTGAGTTCAACAGAAAAATAATAATGAAAAAATCACAAGCATTACAGTGAATTTAACAATCGCTATACAAAATCTACCGATTTTGTATACCTAGCGATTGGGTACCTACCTACAATCAAACATGTCCAGGGGGGCAAGTCTGGTTCGACCGGCGAAATCAAAACCCTAGTGATTACCCATATCATGGATATAATTATCGTATGGAGTTCTGTGACATCTAGATATTGTAGAACTCCATATAATAATTATATCCATGATATGGGTAATCAAGAGGGTTTTGATTTCGCCGATTGAACCTGACTTGCCCCCCAGGCCTGCAAAGTTATTGTTGTAACTATTGCAACCCGCACAATGAATGAATTCTGTCCTGTAGTAGTAGGTAGTTTAGGGAATTCTTCCTAGTTAGTTGCTCGACAAACTCAATTTTATTCAACTAAGTATTTGATGGACGGTACCATATTAGGACGAAAAGTTACGTTTTAGGACTTGAAGGTGATGATGAATGACACTAATTTGACCTATGCTGACCACACTACCAGCCTGAGATCTATTTGTGGACAGTTGCTGGACATTGGTCTGGGAAAATAATGGTCGAATCTGGAGGCGAGTATATTTAACTATATGGTGCGTACCAAACTAGAGTATGGTAGTGTTGTTTGGGCACCGTACCAGAGGAAGTAGGTACCTACTCCGAAATGCTGGAACAGATTCGGAAAAGGTTTTAAAGGTACCTATAATTTGGAGTGTACCCAACATACATACATCACCCTGATTTCCCGTGCCTATAAAAGTCTCGAAAAAAGGTGAGATAATGTGTTACTTTCTATACTGCCCAATTTTAATTGAGCACGTAGGCTTCAACTCTACACCGAAATATTTGAGAGCTAGAGGACACCATTTGTTCCACGTTGAAATTGGAGATAAAAAGTCATAGACAGTAGGCTGGGTCGTACATGTAAGGAGAATTTTATTTTTCAACATATCTTAGCAAAAGGGGTCTCAAAAATTGCGAATTAATAGGTATTTAGATAGTAACTGCATTTTAAGTTTTCAGATTTAATAGTACTTTTGGCCCTTTACTAATTAATACTTGAAACAGAGGCTTAAGGGATGTTTTGTGGAAAATTTGAATTATTTTGAATGATTGAAATTTCCTGATTTTTCCTTACTATATAAAAAAAAAATTTCGCGGTTAGAGAATTTTATTATTAACGACATACATTCGATCAAATTCTATTACAGTGCCGCTGATTTACTGAATTTCATATCAACAAATGGCGCGGAAACGCTAGAACAACTAGTACTAATGCACTTAAAATGGCATATTTATTATAACTTACGCATTCTTCTTATTGCAACGACCACAAATAATTATTTTCCTATTTTTAAACTTGAGACAGAAAAATAAAAAAAAATACTATTTTGAAAAATTTGACTTCTGGTAGAGGGCCAAAACTAGTACTTACCTATAGATATTTTTTAGGTTATAAGTATCCAAATACGCAACTTTTAAGACCTCTTTCATAATTGAGTGGATTCGAAAAAAAAATTGAACGGCCAGCCTAATGGACAGGGTTCATCCTGGGCTGTTGAGCCACTGATAATGATGATATTATGTTATGATTCGTACGATTCCTCAACGAATAAACAAACAGACATCAATTTTCGCACGATTTTGTTGTAGACAGAAGCAACACGACGTCTTACGTAGGCGATCTGAACGCGAACTCGAAGCGGCGCGTCGCGGCGCGAAAATAACGCGACGTCCTACGTAGGCGATTCAAAGCGAATGCGAAGCGGCGCGGCGCGGCGCGAAAATAACAAACAGTCGGTAACTATGGTATATAGTGTCCTACGTTACCGACCGCGAGTAGGTTTTGATGCGGCGCGGCGCGATGCGAAGCAAACGCGATCAGTTGGTTTGATATTTTCGCGCGAATTGATAGCGGCGCCATTGTTTTTTGACATGTCAGAAACAGAAATTTTAATTTCTGTCCATGAACGTCCCATATTATGGGACAAGTTATTATCGAACCGCGAATTTTAGGATTTGGCAAAAATAAATGGGACTACAAGTAAACACATTTATTTATTATTGCTATTTTACAATATGATGTTGTTCAAAACACACAAAGTTTTCTCTCGCTTGCACGAATGTCAAATTTTGATATGTTTCCCGGAAAGATGTAAATTCAGTCTCATTTATTAATTCAAGATCACGTAATTCTTCATACAAATCGTGATATCCCCCATAAATATGCCTCTCTAAGTACACAATATTAGTTTCACTTCTCTGCCGTACATGAAATGAAAAAAAAATGAAATGAAATTATTTATTTCCATTTACACATATATATAAAAACAATAACAAAAAATAGCTATATTTTAAAAAAAATATATATACTTATCATAAACATAGTACTTATATATAATTTTTCGTATTTGGAAATTTACTGCCTCACTAGACAAGTCTGTTCTGAGGCAGTACTGTTTCAATTTGCCCAGTGGTTACATGTTTTTGAAATATAACAGACATAATCAAATTGCCGTTATGCAATAAGTCCGCCATTTGTACTAGCTATTAAGTAATGTACATGTACAATAAGTGTTTTAAATAAATAAATAAACATAAACAGGAAAGAAAAAGTATCAGAAAATTTACCGTGAACTCTCATTTTATTTTAGTCCATATAATTGTAGTGGAAACGTTTGATGGAACCAAGCTGCGGCAAAGATTTTCAGGTTATGAAGGCACAGAGCAGTGAACTATGTTAGGATATTTAACAAGACATGAGCAGATTGTATTCTACCATTTCTTCTCAGCCAATCAATTACCAGTTTTTTGAAGTTTGTTTCGTCGCTTGAGATATTGTGTTCAATGTCAGGTAATATTTTATTGTAGAGTCTAGGAGCAAGAAAAGGGTAATGTCGCTGGGCAAAAGTCGTCCTTATTAGTGGAGGTCTTATCTGCAGTCTATTTCGGGTACTGTTGGAGAAAACGTAGTCAGGTAAGAATTCCGTCATATGTTTATGAAGATAGGTCATTATAGTTTTCATGTATAACTGTCTAATATCTAAAAAACCACTGTCTGTGTAAATTTGGTCCGTGGAGTATCTTTTAGGTTTTTTGTACATAATTTTTATTATTGAACGTTGTATTCTTTCTAGTGGTTCTAAAATTGTTTTTGCCATTCCTCCCCAGCCTATAATTCCATATTCCAATGTTGTTTGTACAAGTGCAAAGTAGATTGTTCGTAGTATATTAGTTTCCAACATATCTCGTAGCATTCTAAAAACAAGTCATTTTTCTACATTTATTAGTTTGGTGTTCTATATGGTCTTGCCATCTAAATTTTCGTCAATGTATATTCCTAAGTATTTGTACTTGGGGACTCTTTTCAGTGGTAAACATTGGCAGTTTGTCAAAGTTCTGCAGTTATGTATTGTTAAGGTCTGGTCATATTGTGGTTGTGTCCTAGTGGTAATACTAAAGGTCATATACTCTGTCTTCGTAGTATTAATAGTAAGTAAGTTATAGTCCATCCAGTCTTTTACCCCACACAACTCACTACGTGCCTTCTCAAATGTAGTCTCCCATAGTTCGGAGCTATAGGTGAGCACTGTGTCATCAGCAAAGGCAATAACTTTGCCGGTTTGGATTTTTTTTTAATAAGTCGTTAATATAGACAAGGAATAAAGTGGGTCCCAGGACGCTGCCTTGTGGCACTCCAAATCATACTTCTTGAGTATTTTATATACGTACATCCATGACAGTAGCTGGCGGCAGAGGGAACGATTCGCGCATACGTAGGACAGAGCCGCCGCGTCGCACCGTATCGCATTGAATTCGCTTGTATCCGCACCGCATCGCTTCGCAATCGCGTTCGCTTTGAATCGCCTACGTAGGACATAGCGTTACAAACAGTCGGTAACTATAGAAGTGGCCTACGTTACCAAACGCGCGTAGGGTACTCGCGTGTAACCGCATCGGATCGCTTCGCAATCGCGTTCGCTTTGAATCGCCTACGTAAGACGTCGCGTTAGTAAGTCGAGTCGGTAAGAACAAAACAATTTACTGATACAAGAAATATGATTTATGTTGGTTGAAGTTCATAACTTGTTTGGATAAACATTAAATCTGATAGATGTTCACCATACATTAATTATTATTATCAACATGAAGCACAATGTAGGTATACGAATATTTATACATCATGTTTGTAAGGCCAGGCAGAAGTTGTTCTGCTACAGACAGCCTTCTATGTATGTATGTAGACCTCATTTTACTTTTTTTTCGCCCTCTAGATGCATAATGAAATGTCAATAGATTTGTTAACATCGCCAAGCCAACATTTGAAATATTACACAACTTAAAAATGAATTACGACCCTTTTTTCCTATAAAAAAATATTGTTGTAGCGTAGGGAAGATAAATTTTTTGGTTATATGGGAAGATAAAATTTTGGATGGGTGGGGGAAGGAATAAAGCGAGAAAAAGATATGTTTAAAAAACAGTTTCAATACCTTGGACTGGGATTTCCTAGTGAGAACATTATACCATCGCAATGTTAACTATGTCTGAGTGGCGGCCCAAACAGACACAGAAACATAAATATGTATTCATGTATGACACGATGTATGAATATAATGGAAGCCATGAATTCTTAAATATACAATTATGTAGAGGTATAATGCTAACGTTTAAGGATAATTACCTAATCATCAATCGAATGGTTTATTATGGAAATTTACGTAATTTCTGTGAAAACAGTTGAGCCACAGTAAATTTTGGCACAATGTACTATTTTGATAAAACATCGAGTTAAAAAAAATAAAAACCTCGTTGAAAAAACAAATCAAAACCATCTGTTTGCCATCATGAATCAAAATTTAACGGGCATCATAAATATTTGATTGCAATTGAAAAGGTTCTATTTGCAGATCATTTGTATACATTTTTAACAGAAGTAGATTAAGTACATCAGAAGCTTAGACCAATATACGAACATGTATGATACAACGCACGAATGTTGATGGGGCGATCCTATCCCATGAAGGATATGGTGAGTATATATTTAAGTTAATCTGTCATTTTAAAAAACGTTTAGTTCATTTAGTCTCTCAATGTTGATCACGACAATTCATTTTACAAATAATACTCATACGTAATAATATGCAATCCATCACACATTGAAAATATGGCAGATTTATTGAATGTTTTTAGCATTTTTAAATAAGATGAATAAATCAAAAGATGAGCATCGAGAAAATTAAAATAAGTTTTTTTATGGACAATGTTAATCCAACTGTCGATTCGTTCATGAGAATCGACATTATTAAGCCAAGATGCGTGTACGAAGAAACATTTTGTATGGTGTAGTGGACTTTTTGCATGCTAATAACACCAACTAGAGGCCTCGCAGCATATATGTTCCGGTACATGGATTTACTCAGAATTCAGAGTAGAACATTTTATGTGAGTTTTGTGTGTCTGTGTGACTGTCTGTCCCCCCCTTATAACTTTTGATCCGCTCAATTTACAGAGCCTAAAATTTCAAAATATATAAACACTTATAAGCCTACAAAACTTTTATACTCAGAATGGTGAATTTATGTTTAAGTCAGGGGTTATCAACTTTTGAATTTTTGGTTTATTTTTCCATATATCTCAGAAACCATAAAAGCTAAAACGCTGAAAATTGGTATAAACATAGAAAAATACAAAATCTCAAATACATTTTTTCTAAAAAAAACAGGGTTTCTCAAACATTTTTTATTAAGAAAAATATTTTTTTTATGATAAATTTATGAGTCAATTTATTGTACGTTTGGTACAGATAATATGTGATTTTTTTTTCATTATTACGTTATGTGGCGGACATACTTTATTTATTTTGTATAGCTTCACGAGCAACTAATAAGTACAATGTCAATTATTAATTCAATAACATGTTGCCACATTCTGGAGACTATCGAAATCTATCGTCTCACCTATCTAGTCTGAAAACTCAATTAAAAACTGTGTCTTTACCGGGAATCGAACCAGGGACCTTTGGTTAGAAGTTTCATATCTAGCCAACTCGTCACGAATTCACGAAAGCCTTATTTCCCGAAGGCAATTTCTGCTAATTACCCACACAAAAAAATATTATAAGTTATATTACACTTTAAAAAAGACAAATCTTCCTCTTTCATCATCATAATCTTTCTTCATCTTTCATCTCACGGCCTAAATTTCAGGTGTCTAATCCAAAGTACACTCTCAATTCCAATACACCACATATCCTCCTACACTTACTCGTTCACAATTCACGCAGCTCGGTTGTGGAACCAATTACCCAATAGTATAAGAGAACCTCCTAGCATAATGGTTTTCAAGAAGCTTTTGAAGTCACACTTCTTATCCACATACCAATAGTTCCACCATCCATCATCCCTTCACATCCCAATCTTTTTCCTATTTTTGGACTATATCATTAAAATTCTTATATTATGTTTTTATACTATTCCTTTTTTTAAAGAATGAATATGTCCTTGTAACAAGTACATACGTATACATCTTCAGACATTCTCTAAATTAATCATATACTTGTGCTTAGGTGAACGAAATCGGTCGTGGCAGGATTCGAACTCGCGACCACTGGAATACTAACACAGCGCGATAACCGCTCTGCCACCGCCCATCTTATTTTATCATTTTTTTAATCTTCATAGCAATGTTTTTATTTTTTAATTGTGATATTATTTTTCATAATTGCTACTGATGTATGTATATACTAGTGTGGTAGACTGGTAGAAATTGCCTACGAGCAATAAGTCCGCCACGTTATGTGATTTTTTCGCCTAATAAAATAATTTTATTATTATTATGAAGTATTAACAATTATAAGGGTGGGTTGCCTAATATTTAAAAAAAAAAAAAAGTATTAACAAAAATATTCAAGATTATTAACATTAAAATCACATTAGTAGGTACGGTATTTTCTCTTGCTAGAACCCGTTTAATGTGGTAAGTACGTAAAAATAGTGTTTACTTTCAACAAGCTGTTACTGGAACTGTGTATGTATGTACGACATTAGGACTAAACATATAGGTATTATATTGCTAACGATGGCGTTTATAAAAAAAAGGTAATTTTATTGATTTGATCAAGGCAAATATTATTGCTAATTTATTGCTTCATATCGGATATTGACTCACGGAATTATTTCATAACGTCATTGCCCGTTCTCGTTTGTCATGTGTCGGGCACGATAAAATGTCGTGTGATCTAGTGGCAATACATTTTAAATGGAGGTGTTCACAATTAAACGCGTGTTAGAAGTATGAACCATTTAAAATATATTACCACTAGATCACACGACATTTTATCGTGCCCGACACACGACAAGTGGGAACGGGCAGTAAAGAATATGCAGAGCTGAAAAATATTTGTTTTTCAAAATTAAAATCCATTTGTTAACAACATGTACTTTTTGTTATTAGTGTTGGGTTCTGCTTCAATTTTCATTCCGAACCATTCGGCAAATATTCAAATACGTCATACATAATGTTTGCCACTAAATCAAGATGTTTTGTTTTCGTCATGTATTTAGATTATTGGTCTGCGAAATGAGTGAATATTGTGAAATGAGTGAATTTATTTAGGTACTGTGTAGTTACATTTTTAATCTTCTTTAGGATATACTGATATATGTATGTATGTATATTTTATTTAGATGTAAAAAATAAATGGATTTTATTACATCTAGTTTAACCAATAAGCATATTAACAAGTTGAAAAAAATTAAAAGTTTTCACAGTATGAAATATATAAAAAACACCAAAAAACAAGAAAATATTCAAATTCACACAAAAATACACAGGAAGCACAAAATATATTAAAAGAACTTTTCCTTTATGTATTCAATACTTAGGCGACGAAAAGCGGCAAGACCAGATGCTTCCTTCACACATTCTGGTAAATCATCAAATGATAACATATACCTACCTAACATGTCATTGATAAGTAACGTACATTATCTAATATACAATATTTCTGACGAGTCATCAATAACACTTTAAATTATAAATATTGTGTGCTAATCTCTAAAACAATGTAAACTGTTAAACAACGAACAGTAAACATTCATTCCTACCATCACGGCATACAACTCAATGTGGAATAACCAGCAACAAATGTGTGGGTGTGCATTACCTAATAAAAGGAACCACGATGCATGCATGTATCTCATCATAGGACTTCATTTTAGGTACATAATATTATGTTACTATCGGAAACACTGCCACTCTCAGGTATTATTTACTATTGATGACGCTCTGTCAAACTCCGGTATTGCATTAGTGACACAAATAGTATGCAATTATCAGTAACGCTCTAACACTCTCCGGTATTGCACTAGTGATATTCAAAAATATGATTTACTATCGGTAACGCTCTGTCGAACTTCGGTATTGCACTAGTTACACTCAAAAATATTATTTACTATCGGTAATGCTCTGTCAGACTCCGGTATTGCATTAGTGACACAAATATTATGCTATTATCAGTAACGGTATCGTACTAGCGACACTCACAAATAATATTATTTACTATCGGCAACGCTCTGTCACTCTCTGGTATTGCCTTATTGACACTCACAAAAATAATATTACCTATGTACCTAGTAAGTAAATATTACTATCTGATTTTTTAGTGTGTGATGTTCAATTGGTTCGATTTCGATTACCCATACGAGCCGGGTAATCGAAATCGAAATTTGATAATAGCGATTTCCAAGCAATCGATTCTTTTTACATTTACATAACCAGGGTTATAGATTAGACAATTTGAAAGCATTAGTAAATTAAGAAATAGGTAGCGTAGGTAGGTACTAATCTTTCCTTTACTCGAAATGTTCAGTTGGTTTAAACGAAATTAAGCTGAGCTTAAATACATAATATATAAGCTTCAAACATTAGTGACAACAGCAGACCACGCCTCTGGGCACAGCCTGGATTGGATTCCAGTTTACACATTACTCTGTTCCAAGTTTGGTACTAGGGATGGGTCAAGTATGTCATTCACAAAGAGCTCTGTAATTATTTCTGCTGTTATATAACCTCTCTCTCAGTCGGCACGTTTATGATGCTCTAGAAGACCAATTATGGCCATTGAAAAGAAGAATATTCAAATTGTAGGTATACCTATATAAATATAGTATAGTTGTACGGTGATTTGCTCGTAAACAAACGAAGCAAAAATGCACAAATTTGCGCACTGCGCAACTGGAAGTTCGTTTAAGATGTTTGGCATCCTTTTAATTTTTAAAATTTTAAATTTTACCTAAGATATCATAGTGTTGTCAGATGGAAAAAATTAAGCCTTGTCAGATGTGACAACAAACAGATCACGCCAAAGTGGATAAGCTAAGTTAGTTTAGTCTAGTTCTAAGCTAAACTAACTTTCGATTACCCGGCTCTTACGGGACACCTGAAAACTATGTTAATAGAAAAAAGTGGAAGCACTATTCTAAACCGGTGCTTCACAGCAAAAATGGACTAGTGGTGAGCAAATACACCTTTGGTCTTGGCTTTACGTTTACAGGTGTGGTCATTGTCTAGCATTTCTTAATCATTCAAATTAACTGCTAGAGCAAGTTAAAGAACATGTGTACCGTTGCAATGATCCATTGCTATGAATTATAAGCGACTGATTTTATAGTGTACAATAAAATACCTATGTATATGAGTGATGACAGGTGAATTATAGTTTGTGTATTTGAACATAAACTGTAAGAGAATGCGATACAGAGGAACTGTTATACATAATATGTACCTACATATCTTTAAAATATCGTTTCTCGGCCTTCGAACCTAGATCAAAGACTGTTGAATACACTGTTATTAACATTTTAATACTGTTGACAAGAGGATCAAACCATACACATATATATTTACGATAGGGTTACCAAATAAAAAATGAATAAAAAATTGACATACATACATACATACCATCACGCCATATCCCTTACGGGGTAAGCAGAGAGAGCCGAGCGCTATATTTGTATTCTATTTTGCACACATTCCTAGCTTCCTTTACATCCATGCATCGTCTCATACATGCTCGTCGATTATTCAAGCTTCTTATATTTCCTTCTTTCAAAATATCATTCAAATGGTCATGCCATCCCTTTCTGGGGCGAACCCTGCTATTTACTCCATCTCTTACATCCATGTATATTTTTTTGTTCAGTTGTTCCTCATTCATTCTTTCAATATGTCCAAACCACCTCAAGGAATTCACTTTCATTTTACGTATAATACTCTTCTTCATCTTGCATTCCCTCCTTATGTCCTCATTTTTTATCATATATCGTTCTATTACATACTCTTCTTAGTGATCTCATTTCAACAGCATTTATTCTACTTTCATGCATCTTTCGCCACGTCCATGTTTCACTGGCATACACCAAAATTGACGATAATTCTTAATAAGTTTTTTATATTATCGAGTTGTATAATCTTCTTCTTCTTTTTTTAGTCCCATTCACTCCACTGCTAAAAAAATCAACTAATCAAAAATTATTTAACCATTTTAAAAATTAAAAAGTTTTTCAAAATCTCTCATTTTTCATCAATTTTCAGTTTTGTCCCCGGAGGGAATTTTTTGGTCCCGTGAAAAAATCATTACAATCATAATTAATAATGTCTGTTGAAACTTCAAGCATAATTTTTAATAATATCATTAACAATGGCAAGAAAATTACTAGGTAATTATGTTATATTGAAAAGATGCTACATATACAATATTCAAAACAAGTCAGCCTTCGCGGTTCATTTAGCTTGATAACTAACATCTATCAGCAAAAGTCCCTGAAGCGTATTTACCTTTCCGTGTTGATTAGGAGGCAAGTACTCCTCGAATTAGGCACTAGTTTGTTGCGCTAATGCACTTAAAAACTCGTGTTGAATTCAAGGTACGTGTCCTCCAAATGCACACGGTTTAGCAAAGCAAACGGTTCCTGCTAATACGTGTTCAATTCGAGGCAATTAATTATTGAATATGGAAGATATATAGCCATGAGATTCGTACGCTATTTCATTTCGCTCGCATTTTGTCAGTCACTGTCACTGACACATTTGTATTTTGTTCACAGATTATAATGGTTGTAATCAGTAATTTTTTTTATGTCTTTAAGTAATATAGAACATAAAATTGGTTGGTATTTTGAAAAATTTTAAAATTGTAAATTACGAAGGAGACAAGGATAATTACCAATGTAAAATTCTATGCTCTATATATTGTGAAGGTACGACGCAAAGTGTGATTATTTCATTAAAAAAATTATGAGTACCAATCCATTCAAAAAAATTGTGTTAACGAATTTTTATTTATTTATTTATTTATTTCATTTTACAAAGGACAGCACACAGTACATGCATACAATTATTAAAATTAAATAAATAAAAATACAAAAATAACATGTACCTCTTACGTACTATACCTAATATCAAAATAATTCAACAAAAAAGTGTGAATTAGTGTGGGTGCGCGCATAAGAGAAGAGTAATACATGTGTGTGTGTGAAAGAGATATCTAGAAAGAGTGTGAGTGTGTGGGTGTGTATGTGTGTGTGTGAGAGAGGGTGTGCATGTGTGTGTAGACGAACATAATGTCATGTTATAGAAAATTATGTATAGGGAAAAATTAATAATTGGGAATTTATAGTTTTTTTTGTGCGAACACACTAAATTGATTTTTGTCAGGTGGCAATATTTTTTATGATTAGCAAAGCTTATGTCAAATTCTTTCTTTTTGCATACACCTATCGAAGCGGTACGGCCAGTGTAGGAAAATGGCGGCCGACGTCGATTTGAATTTCTGAATTTGGGGTAAGTTTGTTTTATGTGTTCGTATGTCAAGATAGTTTGGCGAGAGATCATTTTTCAAACCAATAATCCTGTTTTCTTTTCTATAATCTAGATGCTGATATAAATGTCAGTCATCCCAAATTCAATCCTACCCTGATATTGCGCACCCATTCTGACGAAAATAATTTTTATTTAATTCTACAAATGGATTATTCGAATGTTATTCCATTTAGTTTTCCATTGGAAATATATTTTATTTGGATATTATTTTGCAATTACCATGCTTGCATATACACGACGATGAAATGTACGACATTTAATTCTGCCTAACCTAAAATTTTATAACTGACGACAAAGGAGTCACATATAGGAAATTGTCGGAGACAATTTCTTCATTTGGATTTTTACTTGGACACAAACAAATTTCTTCACTTGGATTTTATTGTAACATAGAGGGATCAAGATACAAATAGTCACGAGAATTTTAAAATCTAAATACATCTTCTACAACCGGATTCATTTGAAGATATTGGTCATCGAGGGGATCTCCTTATTCATGCTGCGAGTCGATATTGTTTTATAATGTTTACTCCATAGCTGTATGATGAGTTATACCTTTATGATTTTATTGTCTGAATATATGAATGTGAATCCATTATGTTTGAACCTAATATAGATTGAAATCATGATTTTGAGTATGATATGAAAGAGATTTTGTTTGGTTTGATTTTGATATAAATTCATGTTATATATAAGTTTCAATCTTTAACATTATTTTTATAACAAATATTTAAAAATTTCACTTTTATATTCAATTTTCATTTTCCTCTTATAGGAAATAGTTGGTACTATACAAACAAAGTTTGATATTTTAGAGTCATGTATTATAATTTATTTCTACAATAAAAATGTAAATATCTCAAAGTGCGTTATCTCTCTATCTTCCTAATGCAGTACATCATTATCTCTCATATTCAGTTGATATTTTTATTTAATTTAATATAATTGTTTGAATTCATTTTGTCTTCATATAAGTTCACGATTAAAAACATGACCCTGAGAGTAAAATTTTCATGAGTCTCATTGCCTCTATCGCTGACTGTTGGTGGAAGGAAGTGTTGAAGCATATCAAAATCTGTTCCATTATCACACACCTTCTCATTGGCGCCCAACGTGGGGCCCCTTTTCATTAAAGTCACATCGAGGAGCTTAATTTTTAAAAATTCTTTGGCGTGGACTATTAGGCGTTCATGGATCGTGAATTTATGTGAGGACTGGCGCCCAGATTTTAAATTTTATACCTTTATTTTGTTGTACTGTGTTTGGAGGGGAGAGATTAATAGGTAGAATCTATAGAAAGTTTACGTTAGGTAGGAACTCCTATATTCCATATAAATCCCACCTTTTAACCTTCCTTAAAACTGACAAGGACACTAATGCCCGATTTCCCCAAGGCTCCTTAACTTAAAAAATCACATTTATGAACCACTAAGCGCAAAATTGCATTTCACCAAACAATCTTAGCCTCGCTTAGCGACGTCGGCGCATAAAATTTTAAGTGGCGGTCTCTAGTGGATTAACCGTCATAAGCGTCACTTAACGCGTTTGACAGATAGATATTTGGGTTACGATTTCGTCGCAGAGTTGTTTTATTATTGAATTTATCTTTTTTTTTGTAAAATTTAAGTTATATTTTGTTTATTATCATCTTGGAAGATGGCTGGATTCGTGAAATCGTTGAATAGACATGCTCCATCCGTTTGTTTTGAAGTAATTGCCGTGTTTTTTGAAACTAATTCAATTAATTTAGTTTTTTCACTGGGGGTAAAATTTGTAGAACGATTCCTTGGTTTATCCATAATTATACTCTGCTAAATATTATACTCTGATAAATATGCGCGTCCCGTGTCGAACAATCTCAACAATCAACAAGTGCGAAGCGAATAAACAGCCATGACAGCGAGTATATCCTAGGATGTACACCGATTTTTTAAACCAAACCTTCAAAAGTTTGGTAAAAATAGATTGGTTAGGTTTGTCTGTAGTTATAATTGCGGCTGGCATGAGCCAGTTGCATTGTATATTAAAAAAAGTAACAAATATTAAAATAAAATAACTAAATTGGTGTGAATACTAAATAAACTGTCTGTACATGATGTGTCAAAAACAAAAACTGGTGTACAAACAAGGCTGCTCTGACAGCGAGCGCCGCTAGCGCCATCTGTTGGCGCCAGCGACAATTACCTATACTCATGAGATCAAAGTAGTACTTTTTTATAATTAATTTATATATAGAGTAAAAATCGTGAAATTCACACGTTAAAATATTTTAATCATATTTTTATAGTTTATTATGTATTTCTTATTTGCATATTTTTTAAAGTATCGTTATCTTGAGTCCATATTCATGTTCACCGGAAACATAACAAAAACTAATTCTGACCTTAGCTTAGTGTGGCTGTTATTTGTTGGTGAAATGCAAATTTATTAAGTAAGCCACTTAAGGATTTAAGTTTCGAATGGGTACTTAGCTGATGTTCGATTTTGAGGGACCTTGGAGAAAGCGGCCGTAAGATGATCAACATGACTTGGAGTATGACCAGGAAAGATCTGATGCTCAGTTATGTACAACATCAATACAATTTGGCTTTGAGCATATCTCACATCGTCAAAAGTTAAGTGATTGTTTTATGTTTTTTCTATCATTTTATAACTGATCGTTGAAAGAATCTGAATTTTATTATGTCTCTTTTTATTCCAGCATACAGAAGCATTTATTTGAAGATTTTTTTTTATATTTGACAAATTTTCAATGTCAAAAGAAATTTCATTACCTACATAATTTGAATTTTTTTTATATATGCAGAATGTTGTACAGAATGTATTGTTTCAGTAAAAAATTTTTTTTATTAATTACCTAGTGACAAGAATTATTGTTGAGTGTATTTTTTTTTGAGGGAAATTATAATTATTGTATTATTGTAATTGCATTCTGTGGGGAGACAGATCTTTTCTAACTTTGGAAGTGAACAGTCATATTTACAAATTCAATTTTGATTATTTTTTTTTTTGAAAGGAGAGTTCTTGTTTGAAAAGTTGATTATTAATTGGAAGAATAACTTAGTGATTTTTTTTAGAGAATATTTCAACATATTCATTTTAATTTTTTTTTTTCTTCTTAAATATAAACAAATTAGTTTTGGTGTTTTATCAAGATTTATTTTTTTTAACTTCATTATAGTGTGGAAAGGAATTGTTAAATAATTTTCAATTAGTATTCTTGGGGATTTATTTGTTAAAGGGGGAAGTGTGAAAATTTTTCATCGTTGTTTAACAGGTGTGATTAATTCTTTTTACAATTTTCAGATTTTGGATTTTGTTTTATTCGAGATTCACTTCTGGAAGCTTTTACATTAATACCATAATATTCAGATGATTTTAAAGGGAAAATCTCACATTTAATACAAATAAGTGGAGGTAAAAAGGTATTATTTATTATATTGAATTTTTCACTACTACAGTTTTTTTTTATATATGTTTTGAGTTTATTATGCATTTTTCCAGTTATTTCTTAGGAAGATTAATATTCCATATTGAGGTGTGATTTTGTTTATCATTAAATATAGTATTTTATTTTTAAAAAGAGGTCATTATTTGTTATTTTAAAGGGAATCAATAATTATTTGTTCAATGAATTTTATAGAAACGAATTAACGCCACCTGTGAATAAACGGTCATACTTTTATGTGATTCAGTTATCTATTCAATATTTTCTGTATTTCGAATATCACGAGCAATTGATTGTTTTATATTATAGAAATCTACTTACCGACATAAATACGATTTGTCATTCTGACATTGTATAATGCGTTAATATTAAACGATAAATATAGTTGAATATAGGATGAATATTGTCAAATTATTGTTATTCAGAATCGTTTTAAGGTCAGTCTGATATTATTTATGGTTTTTGAACGTTTAATACAACATACTATAAAGTTAATCGTAATTTTCATATACTTGTTTGACGCAGAAATCATCTTGTCAAATTCAAAATAAAGTTTTGGTTTCATCTTTGAGATATCTAAAGAATATTGAACAATAGTTGGGTAATCGTTGACTTTTTATATTTTTTTTTATTCTTTTCGAGTAGTCCATTTATGTAAATCATAAATTCTTATTCTGAAATCAGTTTTTTTTTATATGAACCGAAGTGTCAAAAGTTCAACATTTTTTATTTGTGAAGTGTTTTATACATTATCTATCAGTTTAATCTAGTTCGATTGTTTAATTTTAAAAACGATTAATTATGGAACCTATTCCAGATTCAATTTTTAACTCGAAAGTGGAATTTATAAATCAATTTAAAGTGCGTGTTTTGTCATCGTCAATCAAATTAAAAGATTTTAGTTTACATTCAAGATACTATAGGGAAACGATTTTTAATATTATTTTAAGGTTATTCATACAATTTGCTATTTGCATTATCGTTGGCAATAATAATAGGAATAATTTAGTGTATGATCACTCGTGTCATTTGACGGATTATACTGATTGTTTGAATTTATCAAGAACATTGAATTTTGGGGGGACGATCTTATCTAATAATACTTGTGATATTTTACCATTGTCAAATTCGGAACGCGTACATTCACATTCTATGCGTGATATGAGAATATCTGTTTTTGTTGAATTAAAATTTTAATCTGATAATAATATAGATTAACCGCGAATCTTTAGACATCATTAAAATTTTCAAATAAGATTTATTGTAGGATGATAAACGTTAATTTTATAAATCATTTTTTTTGTTATAATAATATCAGATATTTATTTTTCAGAATTTCACTTTGAATTGGAATGACTGTTTCCATTTACAATATTTCCTGTCTAAGTAATGTATTTAAGAACCATTAATAATGAGTTCATATTTTATTTATTTTATTATTTCCAATGAATAATTTAATTTAATAATCCATATTAGTGATGGAATTGACTGAGAAGTGCATAATAATTCAACGTTGCTAGAGTCGGATACATGATTTATTTTAGATTCAAATCATTTTAAACTTGATTCTTTACATTTTAATATCATCTAAATAATATTTTAGTGATGATAGTTTCACTATATTCAAGATTTGATTTAGTTGAAAGATAATAGTTTTTTTTTATATAGAGATTTTTTGGAAACTTTTATTATGATGAATGGTGATTGTCAGAGTGGGGGTGAAATATTTATTGTATATAGATTTGTTTTAAATATTTTATTATTTTATTTATTTGTATGTTTGTTTTGGTTTGATGTGTTATTATTGGCATCGGCATGGCATACAGGATTATTTTAGATACAAATCTTATTTTTTTTATAATGTAGACAGGGGATTTAAAGTTTACAAGTGAATATTTTACATTTTATAATGATTTTTTTTTATGGACATCACAATTTATAGTTGATTAATTGTTATTTGTGAATGCTGTTAGTTATCTGTCGTCAGAATTACTTTGTTTCTTAGATAATGATGTAAATTCGCACATTACATCGTTATTGTTAGTTATATGGTGTTGTGGTTGTGCGACCATAATATAATATAATCTTGTTACAGAACAATTTAAAGAATCTGGTAATGGAGATTGAATAGCAGAAACAAATTGTGAATATGTTTTAAATTTCTGTGGTATTGTATATTTTTTTTGTATAAATCAGTTTTTAAGAATTTGATTCTGATATATTAAATTTTAATATTGAATTTGAAATTTTATTGTGGAGTATTACAACATTGTACAGCGCTTGAATACAAAACAATTTAAAAATCTGGTAATGGAGATCAAATAGTAGAAACAAATTGTGAATTTGTTTTAAATTTCTGTGGTATTGTATATTTTTTTTTGTATAAATCAGTTTTATGAATTTGATTCTGATAGATTAAATTTTAATATTGAATTTGAGATTTTATTGTGATGGGTTACATCGTTTTGTGGGTAAAAGAAATACAAATTTCTTTAATCATTGAGTGATAGACATCAAATCACAGGAAACATGAGAAGGGTTTAAAATTAATTTTTAATAATGAATAATTTTAATATTAATTTGTAGTAATCTGTGTGAAAACATAAAATATATAGGTTCCAGAATTTATTTGTTTAAATAGTTTTAATTGAGAAGGGATCTTGTATGTGATGTCACTGCTAATTAATAATTTATTTATTTATTTTCTTTTATATACAAGATATGAAGGTGTGATTGTTTGGTCTTGAACTGAATTTCATTCTATGGAATCTCATAGATGTGATAATTGACATTTTGTCATAATTTATTAAATGTTTTAAAATTTATTTTGAAGATTTGGGGTTTTTAATTTTTTTATAATTGATGTTAGGAATAGTATTAAATAATGTTTAACCAGTTTTTGTGTTAAATGTTATATTTTTTTTTAGGAATTATATAATATTTATATTAAGACTTTCCATTCCACATGATAGCCCTGCATTTTTCCGGCTTATAATTGGATTTTGCATTTTGTATCTCGCCTGAGGGTATCCGATGAGCCAAGAAATCTTTGTATTTCGCTTGAGGACATCTGATTTCCCAAGAGATCATTTTTTTTTTTTTTTTTTTATATATATATCTCGCTTGAAAGTACTTTGTGACTTGAGAGATTATTCTTTATGCTAAAGCCTTTTCGGTCGTTTTAGCTAAGAAAATGAAAATGAGCGATATATGAGAGTATTTTTAGTCAAATTTTCTACTAATAATTAAAAATTTGTTAGGGGAAAAGTTTTAAATTTAAAAATTGTAGTCTTCTTGTGAGCCTTCAATTATTTTTGGGATTTAGGGTGTAAGTTTCACTTGTTATAAAGTGATACTTGTAAAAATTGATGTAATAAAAGATCATAAAGTAACTCTAAATGAGTCGTTTTAATTTTATTTTATAATTTAATTGGGTGTTATGTTATTTCATTAATTGGGATCATTTTTTTTGTTTTTGTTAGGAGTTTTCTTTTCTTACAAGCGGAACTCTGTTATGTCAAATTGTACTTAAATATTTTAAAGTTAAATTTTTTGAGATATTTGTATTTAGGAATTGGGGATACATATTAGAAGGTTATGTTCTGAAGGAATAATATTTTATATTTCAAACAGTATTCGTTTTACAGGTCAATATTTTTTAATCCGTTAACATGATTTTGTATGTTTCAGGTTATATTTTTTTGAATGGTAGATAAGTATATCGTTGTTTTACCATGTCTATTGTGTAACTGTTTCAGGATGATGATTTATGATGCAAATGATTTCCTTTTTTCTTTTCATATCCTTCGGTTTGATTTATGATCTCTGGGTTGGTTTCATAATTTGCAATTTTCAGTTTTTTTTTAAAAAAAAATTTCTATTAAATTTTTTTTATGTGGGGTTGCGGGTATGTCATGTTATAGAAAATTATGTATAGGGAAAAATTAATAATTGGGAATTTATAGTTTTTTTTGTGCGAACACACTAAATTGATTTTTGTCAGGTGGCAATATTTTTTATGATTAGCAAAGCTTATGTCAAATTCTTTCTTTTTGCATACACCTATCGAAGCGGTACGGCCAGTGTAGGAAAATGGCGGCCGACGTCGATTTGAATTTCTGAATTTGGGGTAAGTTTGTTTTATGTGTTCGTATGTCAAGATAGTTTGGCGAGAGATCATTTTTCAAACCAATAATCCTGTTTTCTTTTCTATAATCTAGATGCTGATATAAATGTCAGTCATCCCAAATTCAATCCTACCCTGATATTGCGCACCCATTCTGACGAAAATAATTTTTATTTAATTCTACAAATGGATTATTCGAATGTTATTCCATTTAGTTTTCCATTGGAAATATATTTTATTTGGATATTATTTTGCAATTACCATGCTTGCATATACACGACGATGAAATGTACGACATTTAATTCTGCCTAACCTAAAATTTTATAACTGACGACAAAGGAGTCACATATAGGAAATTGTCGGAGACAATTTCTTCATTTGGATTTTTACTTGGACACAAACAAATTTCTTCACTTGGATTTTATTGTAACATAGAGGGATCAAGATACAAATAGTCACGAGAATTTTAAAATCTAAATACATCTTCTACAACCGGATTCATTTGAAGATATTGGTCATCGAGGGGATCTCCTTATTCATGCTGCGAGTCGATATTGTTTTATAATGTTTACTCCATAGCTGTATGATGAGTTATACCTTTATGATTTTATTGTCTGAATATATGAATGTGAATCCATTATGTTTGAACCTAATATAGATTGAAATCATGATTTTGAGTATGATATGAAAGAGATTTTGTTTGGTTTGATTTTGATATAAATTCATGTTATATATAAGTTTCAATCTTTAACATTATTTTTATAACAAATATTTAAAAATTTCACTTTTATATTCAATTTTCATTTTCCTCTTATAGGAAATAGTTGGTACTATACAAACAAAGTTTGATATTTTAGAGTCATGTATTATAATTTATTTCTACAATAAAAATGTAAATATCTCAAAGTGCGTTATCTCTCTATCTTCCTAATGCAGTACATCATTATCTCTCATATTCAGTTGATATTTTTATTTAATTTAATATAATTGTTTGAATTCATTTTGTCTTCATATAAGTTCACGATTAAAAACATGACCCTGAGAGTAAAATTTTCATGAGTCTCATTGCCTCTATCGCTGACTGTTGGTGGAAGGAAGTGTTGAAGCATATCAAAATCTGTTCCATTATCACACACCTTCTCAATATATTGACAGATTCATGAGTTGAGAAGAAAAAGAAAACATATTGTTGAGGGTGGTTGGGAAAAATAAAATTAATCAGTACCTAATTGTTATAATGTCACGATGTTAGATATAAGTTTATTTTTGAATGTTATATGTGAATCGAAAAATATGTCTAAGTCGGCATTTTTTTCATAAGAGTTAAATAAGTTTATCATTCTGTTAATTGGAGCGTTTTTGGAAGCATTTGTTTTACAGATATTGGAGAAGAAAAGTGACGTATGTCTTGTCCGGCGAGTAGATGTATTAAATTTAATATTGGTAAGAATTTCATGGCATTCTATGTTTCCATTTAGTATACTGTGAAGGAACATATGATATAATGTAGATTAATTTACTAAAACAAATACAATCATACTACACAAAAAATGCCTCTAACACAGCCTTGTAACGCTCCATCAATACGCATGGTAAAATTTATAAACCTGTGTACGATTGAAAGACGCGTGCCTTGAATTGAACACGTATTAGAAAGAACAGTTTGCTTCGCTAAACCGTGTGCATTTGGAGGACACGTACCTTTAATTCAACACGAGTTTTTAAGCGCATCAGCGCAACAAACTAGTGCCTAATTCGAGGCAGTACTTGCCTCCTAAACAACACGGAAAGGTAAATACGCATCCCGGATATTCCCGGTGAAGACAAAGTAGGTATTTCATTGTAATTGAGGTCTGGATTTGTGAGACGATTAACAAGTGGCAACTAGTTACTGGGTGCGTATTTGATTGATACATATTTGTCTTTTTTTTAAAGAATGAATATGTCCCTCTAACAAGTTACATCTACATTCATTCCCTAAATTAAACATAAATGATTGTGCTATAGTTGAAAGAATACGGTCGTGGCAAGATTGGAACTCGCGACCACTTGATTAAGTGCCCTGTACACGGTCAAATTATTTGACAATTTTTGTTTGACAAAGGTGTTTGTCAATTTTTTTAAAAGTGTGCAAGCTTGTTTGATGTGTATGTCACACAATGTAAATGTTTGACGTGTTTGATGGAAATTTTGATTGACTGTGTGTTTGACAAACCTGTTTGATAGTTTGCAACTGTGTTTGTTAAATAAGATCTCAGTTATCGCCTTGAAACCATTTTATTTATACATCTTCCTGTACATAATATAAACAAATATAATTGTACACTGACAGGCTTATTGCCATTAGGATATTTCTTCCAACCAACCAGATTACAAAGTATGATAACATTGTGTATGTACAACAGCAAAAGAATAAGAGTAAAAGATAACAAAGAAAATATATATAACACTTAAATACTATTAAAACAAAAAAAATAATAATTCATACCAAGAAAAAAGGATAGGATAAAATTCAAATAAAAAAAATCTACCTTGGAAATTGCAAAAATCGGATTTTATTTAATACATTTAGAATCTTTTTTACTATCCTTTTAAACATATAATAAAAATCGACAGCGGATATAGGCACATCAGCCTTGGCTGCCTGCCTATAAATAAATAATAATAATAATATTTGCTCTGGAATCGGTAGAATCGGGAGTCAATGGTATTTTTATGACAATTTTTTTATATTCATTTTTTTATCTCAATAGAGATGAAGTGGAATACTATGGGAGAGCTGGAAAATCATGTCACCTAAGATTCACCAATTATGCCTTTTTACTGAGTTCCCTATCAATCCAATTAGTTCTAAGTATATATTTTATTCTATTGATATTGATATTGTTTTATTTATTTATTTTTATTTTTTTATTTTTTTTTTGATATTGTTCTTGAAAAAAAGCTGTATTTACCATTGTATAGATACTCTCTCAGAGCCTTATCATTTAATTATTTGCCCAATAGAATCTTGATCAATACATTTTTTGAATTCATGTCGTTCTTTTAAAAAATGCACAACTTACGCATAGTTCTGATAATTGTTTTTGAAAATAAAATTCGTAAAAAAATAGGTATAAAAAAACAACTATACCACCAATCCATAATTAAATGTGAATATTTTCTACGTAGAACGATATATGATGAAAAAAATGAGGACATAAGGAGAGTATGAAAGATGAAGAAGAGTATTTTAAGTAAAATTAAAGTTAATTCCTTGAGGTGGTTTGGACATATTTAAAGAATGAATGATGAACGACTGACCAAAAAAAATATACATGGGTGTAAGAGATGGAGTGAATAGCAGGAGCCACCCCAGAAAGGGATGGCATGACCATGTGAATGATATTTTGAAGGAAGGAAATATAAGAAACTTGAAAAATCGACGAGCATGTATGAGACGATGCATGGATGTAAAAGAAACTAGGAATGTGTGCAACAATAGAGGAGTATGGCGCTCGGTTCTCTCTGCTTACCCCGTAAGGGATATGGCGTGATGGTATGTATGTATGTCTACGTAGGATGTGTATCGTATTTTGCTTTATCCTTGACCAACAATATATAAAGTAGGTACTTTGAAATTGTATTTCGATGCAGCAGGCTTTTCAAAGCGGAAGTTTGACATTGACACTTGAAACTGTTGAATATTTGAACTCGGAACAATCATGTGCAGTCAATGTTGCCAAGAACACAGCGCGCGAAAATAGTTTATGTATGCCTGCAAATGGTTTACCTGGTTGTAAATGTTTTAGTAATATTTCGAAAATGCTCTTAAATGCGTTTACGACAGCCAACTATGAAACTATAAAAAATATCTTGCAATAAATAACACATAAATAGCGTACTGTACTGAGTCAATTATGAAATCAATAGTGGGAACTTGGGTTTAATCCGACGCGACGTTTACCCAGTTTTACGTATGACCGAATCTGGCCTAGCATCGGATTTTACTCAAATTCCAAACACCTAGTAAGTAAGGACTTATTGTTTGAATATTAATCAGATTAATACAGGTATTGTGTATGTCTTCTGCTGGTTTTCTTTTTGATATTCTTCATACACAACTGTACTCTTCCATATAAATGTACAAATACCTTCTCCAGAATAGATAAGAAGCAACTATCTTATACTTTAAAAATGTATGTTCTTTGATTCAAAAATAAAGTACTTTGGAAGGTATATATCATAACAATAATAGTTCTTCGTTTGTTTCCTATTATTAGGACAATAGTTTCATTTTGTGTTTTTATTAATTAAAAAATATGTTAAAACATTTCTAATGAATATCGAAACACATATAAGTACACCCAAAGACGCTGAATTAAATGCTGGGTCAATTGCTTAAATCAAAAGTTCTTAATTCTTCTTTGATATATGTAATATGTAAGCTAATATTGGACAAACTGACAAAAAACTACTGGGAGAATATAAATAAATATGAAGGTACTCTATTTGGATTGAACAATATTTGATAATTTTTTCAATGTTTGAAACTATAATTAACTAAAATTATGAAAAAAATATATTAAATTAGAAAATCTATTTAAAGGGGGGGACTGCTGCCAACGTACCTATTTTTTCAATTTGAATTTGCGTCATTACTACAAAACGAACCATTTTGAAAAAAATAACCTAGTTAGTTTGGATATTAATAAATAAAAATATACCTTAATTTTTTAATTATGTTCTGTATATTTTTGTAGGAAAATAATAAGCATACCCCAATTTTTGACATTTATCTTAAATTTCTAAAAAACTATAAGGTATAGAGCATTATATTTTTTTATAAATTAAAGAAGTTCAAAATATCTGGAAAAATACGATGTAACGTTGTATTAATGCATCAGGTTAAGTTAATAAACCAAAAAAACTTATATTTCGCAATGGCGGTGAATGGAAAATAAATGTTTTTTAGGTTTATTTTCTAAACCTGAAGCATTAATGCAACGTCACATCGTATTTTTCTAGATATTTTTGTCTTCATTAATTTAAAAAAAAATATGTTGAACTACGCCTTATATTTTATTAAAAATATACGATAAACGTTGAAAATCGGGGTATGCCATTATTTTTCTACAAGAATTTATACAGAACATTATCAAAAAGTAAAGATACATTTTTCTTTATGAATACCCAAACTATCTAAATTATTTTTGTCAATAACGATTTGATAAGAAATAATGATGGTATATCAAATTGAAAAATAGGTACGTTGGCAGCAGTCCCCCCATTAAATAGGATAATAGAACTTAATTTTTTTTTTTTTATAATTCTAGTTAATACTTGATAAGTTAATTTCTGATGATAAGTTAATTTGTGAAAGAATTAATTATATATAAATTAACCGCTTATTAGTGTTGATAATTTAAAGCTGGCAACCCTCATAAATAGGATATATTCGTTATTTAGTTTGGTTGTATGCAATGAGGACGTATTCACATTATTCGAGTATTATCAGGCGATCGATTGGAATTTTTAAACCGCCCTTGACATACATTGCATTATTAATACTTAAATTACACTCATGAAATAAACATCATTCAATATTAGGTGTAAACGGACTATTTATGGAAACTTAAATCAAAGATTACGGTCAATTCTGTCGTTACTCACGAATATTTCCAATAGTAATGTTTATTGAATTGATGATTTATGAATAACGTTGTGGGCCTTAGTGGCTGGGTTAGTATGATTAGTGACTACTGAGCCGTGAAGGGTTCGATTCCCGGTGGTAAAACAAATTATTTTTTTTATTTTTACTCAAAAGAGACTTAGGCCCAAATTATAGAATAATTCTCAAGACCGTTCTCCAAATGTGTCATATCAAGACCATCTTGAGATCATGCTCGAAAATCCGTATTAAAAGTAAAATACGTACGCCGTCTCATTCGAGAAAGCGTACTCGAAAAAAATGTGGATGCAGCTCTATAAATAAGTACTTTTTCTCGAGAATGGCAATAATTTCAGTGTTTTTATGTTGGTAGCAATGAGTTAGAATAGCTATTTATTGATATTTTGACAATTCGTTGTCTTGGTAATCTCCGAAAATGTAGAGAAATTTATGCGTCATAATATTATGATATATACTTGATTAAATAGTGAAAATGTCGAATATTTTATTCGGAAGAGGAAAATAAATACTTCTTCTTTTATCTTTCATAAAGCATATTACGGGAATGTGTGTACCTACAGTCAATAGTTCCAGGAAAAGCAGCCATTTCAAAATATGATACAACATGCATAGAATAACAACATGATATTTACTGGATGTACCAAAAATTTTATGAAATCTTACAAAATTTAATTCACATATTTAGTTTATGAATGATTGTATGTAAATTACCCCCGGAAGGTTCTAAATAAGATTCTCGATCCATTTTAGTATCGCTAACAATGTAAACGTCAAAATAGTAGATAATTAATGCCAAATTCGTCCGTATATATATGTGTCTCTTTTTCGTGTAAAACGCTGTCTCCTTCTCTCTCATTGAGACCGTTCTCAAGACAGCGGGATAGCTGTCTCGAAGCAATTTCAACTCTTCTATACATTTCGAGACCGGTCTTGAGATCAAGCTCAGTGACTTTTGTTTCTTTAATACCATTTTGGTTGAGAACGTGTTCTCAAGATCAGTCTCAAGCTGGAGAACGAATCTATAATTGGGGCCTTACAGTCATACAAACAAATATTATAACAAATTCAATGTCAAAAATATATCATAAACCGATTTTGTTTTTTATTATGTTATCAGTTTGAATTTGAAAGTAGATTTATATCATAATAAATTATTGATAAAATGAATAAAGTTCATACCTACATGCATACCATCAACGCATATTCCAATATGTGTAGTTATGGTTTAAAATTTTATTGAATGTAAGCGTTTGAAAGAGTGTTGGACATAACCTCTTGTTTTTTTATAAATCGTCATCGGAAGCAAGTGTGTATACAAAATTAAGTTGGTGTTTTTTGACTTCAAATTTGGGAAAAACCGTGAAAAATATAGACCCAGAATACAAATCTCGAGTATCTTGGCTTGATACTTTATTAATATGTTAAGATAATAAAATTCTCTTGAACAAATCTACAGTTGGACAAATATTTGGCCATGATAAAGTACGTTTTTTGACAATGAACAATAAAATTCGTAGGTATGAATAAATAGCAAAATTTTCACAGAAAATTCTTACTTTAAAATTAGGAAAAACATTAAAATTAAACGAAATAATCACCATTTTTCACTCAAACGCTTTGTTACACCTGAAAAAATATTTTTTCGTATAAAAACATTCTTCTGACATTTAAGAATATAAACAAATATTTGCTCACAAATATATATGACATTTCATTCGTTGCAAAAAATTATACCGATATTGTCGAAAAAATGAAAAATAACACAAAAAACATTAAAAAGTTGATTTTTTATTGGCCTAGTTGAAACACTGGTGAACACGTATTTATCGTTTATAAAACATTACGTGGTCTAAAAAAGTACCCACATACATACATACATACCTACATATAAATCTATTACACACAAAAATATTATGTTAGGGATATATTCTTTATTTAAAATCTGATATTAAAATAAATGAGCTCAAAGAAGGTAAGTAAGTATTAATTTATAATTAAATAAATGAATAAACTCAAAGTAGTTTTTTTTTTAAACTCGGTAAACAAACGGTAATATTCGTGTCGCTTCGTATGTAAATTTGTAAATCCTTGAGGTTATATTGTAATATTAGGAACCTTCGTCTTATGAAAATTAATCACGACCTCGCAAGGATTATTTCTTTAATATCACGACAAAAGATTAACAATTTCAAGTTGTTTGAAAACGGCTAGAAACAGCAACTCAAGACTTGCTTTAAGGCATACAAAGTTTCCGAGGTACAATCCAATTAAAAACAAAAGTTTCAAGAGTCCTTTGAACAATTTTTAACATACAAAGTTATTAAAAACACGGGCTCCCCCAAATTCTTACACACGTTATAGTTTAAGAGATAGCAACGTAAAAAAAACCAATTTATTTTCTTCCTTATTGAATATAGGTATGACAAAGGTATGAACATAAGTCTGACACCTGGGTGTGGTTGCGTTTACCAGTGTACATCCTCTTTCAATAGGTGAAAATGGCAGATTTTAGTATCAGTCCTGCCCTCATGATATAAGTGCCCTTATACCATCTATGACTTATTCTTATTTTTTACATGGTTAGTACATATTTCACAAACGGACAGGTTTTACAGATACAAATTATATTGAAATAATATTAAAATCTGAAATTTTCACCTTTAAAGAGGATGCGCACTGGTAAACGCAACCACTACCAGGTGCCAGACTTATCTTTTTCAAACCTTTATTCAATAAGAAAGAAAATATGAAAAAATTCAGCTTTGTTTATTTTTTACAAATATTTTTTTTTTGTCTTAAAATACAATACAATGAAAAATATACAATACGGCAAATAAAATAAAGAGCTCAATAAAATTCAATACTAAAAGTGAGCTTTTGTTGAAATATTAATTATTTCTAGCTGTGAGGCACCGGCTTAGAATAGTGCTTCCACTCTTTTCTATTATTGTTTTCGAGTGTCCCGTAAGACCCGGGTAATCGAAAATACAACAGGCAACAATAACATCTCACATAGTTCAGCAATGAGGTTCACCACCCATTCTGAATATAGTGCCTTTTTAGGTGAGACGAGACTGGTGTGTGGGTATACACAGATATGTTGTGCTCCCAAAAAATATATATTTCAGAAATCTTTACGTGTCATAGATGGTATAATGGCACAAAAAGGACTCACAGAGATAGAGATGATACTAAAATCTGCCATTTTCACCCATTGAAAAAGAATGCGCACTGGTAAACGCAACCACTCCCAGGTGTCAGACTTACTTACCTTTTTCATACCTTAATTCAATAAGGAAGAAAAAGAATTGTTTTTTTTATGTTCATATCTCTTAGACTATGTATTACGTGTGTACGAATTTGGGGGAGCCCGTGTTTTTAGTAAATTTGTATGTTAAAAATTGTTTAAGAGGACATGTAACGCTAAAATTACTGACGAAAAACATGATATATTAAAACCGCCCAATGCACTATGAAGTTACGCCTTAGTAAGGGTAAATATCGCGTGCGTTAAAAAAGGTTTATACGTGATTTTAACTATCGGAAATCCCAAATTTGTTGATTTTTTTATATTTTAAGAACAAACCTTAGTTGAAATTAAAATAAAATTATCGGTCATTCACTTTGATTTTATGTAGGTACTCTTTAAGCGTATAAAAGATTTATTTCTCTACAACACATGGTTATGGAGTAATTTAAAAAAAATGCTGTAAAAAAGGATATTTTCAATCATTTATTTATGGGAATTCAGGCTGAATTTTAAAATTGTGTGACGAACATTCACTAGAGAAATATTGAAAAGACTTATACTATTTTTTTCTAGAAACACACTGTTTAACATATTTGAGGAATTTGATTTGAAATTGAGGTGTTTAGGTTTTTATGGCCCCTTAAAGGACTTTTGAAACTTTTGTTTTTAATTGAATTGTAAAAAAAGATGACTTGATCATGTAAACGATATCCCGAAAAAGAGAAACATTAAAGCTTGAACAATAGACGGACATGTATGAGATGATGCATGAATACATGATGAGGCGATATCATGGTTGGTTACCTCTGCCTATCTCATTAGCGACATGGCGTCTTGTTATGAATGATTCGTAAATTGCTTGTGAATTTAAGTAAACTAAAGCTTTGTATCGTAGAGTAACACAAAAGTGAACAATCAGCGCCTTTGGATCATTAAACGGCGCTATATAAAATTCCTATTATTATTATTATCATAAATCAAAAATCAGACCAATTTATTTCGCCATAAACCGTTGCAGATTTTAACTACCTACTTATTTCATTTACCAATTAATTTTTGTTAGGTCATATTTTATTTTGAACAATGCATTTTATTTAAAATTTGCATTATTGCAAGTGAATTTTTGGTGCTCTCTATTGGAAAAAGCAGAAATTGTCGCAAAACATAGACAAAAACACAAATATTAATTTATTATTAGAATTTATTTTTATACATACCTTTTCACGAATATCTTTCAAAACACTCTTGGCACTTTTTTATAATTCAAAAATGTTGAATATTTGAACTGCGAAATGTCACAAGAGAAAATTAAATATCACTTATCTTCAAAAAGAAAATTAGCACCTATATCATTCTTTTACAAAACGATTTTCTTTTTCTTTTATCAATTTGATGAAACGCTTTAAATAAAAATGTGCTTATTGTAATCTTAACAATCTTTGAATGTACGTAAAAATATTTTTGTTATTATAAAACTGTTTGACGTTTTTTTTTACAAATATTTTTTTTCCTTTTTATAATCATAAAAAATCTCTTTTATTGATTAAAAATACAAATATATATGGTAGCATTAATATTCACTGCGAGAATAAAATTAAAATATTTTTTTTTTTTTGAAAAAATTATACATGTGAAAAAACGGGTAAAAAAATAATATGGATTGAAAAGATTCTTTCGTTCAATAAAATAAGTAAAAATAATAACACAAAAGTACTAAAAAACCTGATATTATTATAAGGATAAATGTTGCTCAATAAGTTGCAATTTTTTTGCTTTGTCACGGCACGATTTTTTTTTTCGTTTTTCTTAACGTTATCCAATACAATTTTTTTATACTATGACATTTTAGAAAATAAGTTTTATTTTATAAAATACTTTGTTTCGATGCCTATTTAATTAATTCGTTATTTGATATTCTAAATATATTTACAATCTTAAAAATAACTTTTAAAACATGTCTTTAAAAACAAATGAAATATAACTGCGTATTACAAATAAAAAATGCGAATATCTTAAAAATACCCGCAATTAAGTATGTTATATTTGTAACAAAGAAATGTATAGTATTATTCCCTGTGAAAACTGTTGCATTTAAATTATTTCTGAAGCAGGTCGATAGAGGTTTTCACGAAATAAAAAAATGTATACAAAAGCGTTGATCAAATTGAAAAGTATGTGCGCAAAAAGAATGATATATATGTCTGAAATTTTCTTCAACTGCGATTTTCGTGATAAAATAAAATTGTTATATCTGTGTCTGGTAATAAAATTACTTTGCCGCGATGTACACGAATATTACCAATGGAAAAGTTTGACTGCAAACCGAGCCCGTCGAAGTTCGAGCAACGAATGAATGGGCCAAGACACACATACCCCAGATTGTCCCGAAAATCCCCACCAACGGGAGACTCTGAGGCAGGGTTGCCAATATGGGATACTTACTTAAATGTCATTTTCTATTCAGAATAGGCCAATTTCACTTTTTACACCTCACTTACTCAAGGGGATATATTGGGTAGTTATGATTTCGCAATTTTTAAGGCTGTTTTTATTGCTTTTTATCAACAAGTATCATGCTAGGATTCTGATATTTGAAAAGATAGTCCTCAGAAAGATATTTGGTCCTGTCAACGAAAATGGAGTGTGAAGGAGACGATTCAATCACGAATTAGAGGCACTGTATGGCGAACCTAACATTGTACAGTTCATTAAAATAAGAAGACTGCAATGGTTGGGCCATGTCCATAGGATGAGTGATGATCGTACTCCCACGCAACATGGTTTAAAACACCACACCAGACGGAAGAAGAAGCAGAGGCAGACCAAAAATAAGATGCCTGGACGATGTGGAGGCTGACGAGCGCTGGGCCTTGCAGGGAGGAATGGCGACGGATTCTGAAGGAGGCCAAGGCCCACAACGGGCTGTAGGGCCAATGATGATGATGATCATGCTAGGATTGTATTCTGAAAGTTTCATCACAATGTATTTGTGTGTGCTGTGTGCTAAGTACGGCGTGTTTATTTTACTTTATCGATTATAGACTAAAGTACTCATTCGATTATTTTAAAAATTTTATACCTAATGCTCGCTTAGATCCCATTAGATTTTGAAGGAACTGTCAAATATTTCAAAGTGATCCCAAGTTCAGGAAACATTAAATTTTAAATTTTTATTTTCAAATTGGTAAGTAAGCACATCCCTTTCATAAAATGACATTGAAGAAATATCAAGTTTTTATACTTATTTGAAAATAAAAATATCAAATTAAAGTTTCCTATGCTTGGGTCACTTTGAAATGTTTGACAGTTAAAAAAATTGAGAAGCACAATCCAGATACCCTTCAAAATATAATGGTGTCTAATCGATTATTAGATATACAAATTTGTAAAATTTGAAAACAAACTAATGAGTATTTTAATCTGTAATCGATAAAATAGAATAAACACGCCGTACATAGATCATAGCACATAGTACACAGCACACACACACATATACATTACGATGAAACTTTCAGTATAGGTAACGCGACATCTTGGCGATTCAAAGCGAACGCGATTGCGAAGCGATCCGATGCGGTTACACGCGAGTACCCTACGCGTACCCTACACTTTCATAATTACCGACTCACGTTCAAATCGTCTACGAAGACATCGCGTTAAGTTTAGTTTGTCGGTCGACTATGTTTAGTTTGTCGATCGACAATTCTTGATAGAACTCCATTGTATGTTGATATGTTATAAAAATACTTGGTAATAGTTCTATTGTATTTATTAAATTATCGACGCGTTTCGTGCTAAGCACATCAGAATAATGCTCTACAAGACTGAGACTAGTGGTTATATACAAAATTTACATGACAGGATACAAAATTGTTGGTTTTTGAACAGTTGAAAAATAAGTTATATAATGCAAATGAATCTATACAAATCTACGTTTTTCAGTATGCAATCTCTGTATGATACTTGTTGATAATCTGCAATAAAAAATAGCCTTAAAAAATGCGAACTCATAACTCCCCACTATATCCCCTTGGGTTAGTGAGGAGTAAAAACGAAAACATTAGGATGTCCTCAATTTTTTTTTTTATTTACATGATATAAAGTCATATATGGAAGTATTGTATAGTGAGTGTATACATAAGTCATTCGTTTTGTTAATACATTTAAGTACCTACGTATTTGGGGCAAGTCAGAGGTTCAATACTTCAATTTAATGAAACTGATTCAACGCACATACTATTATATTTAATAATTATAGTATGAGTCAACCGAGAACATGCATAAAAGTATACTTTGGAATTAATTTATTTTATATTTTCTCTGTTTTGTCAATTGAGAGCTAATAACCATTGAAATATATTTTAATTTTATGTCAAGTAAGAACAAAGGAAAATACAGCTGTAGGGAAATATTATATTGCGGTAACCCTATGCACCTTTACTTCTTCGGGGTGTGGCCGACGTATCACATGATCTATAATGTTCTCTACGAAAACATACAATAGGGGTCATATTTCTATGTTTGTAGATTTTGCGTAGTGTATAAGGGAACTATTCATACTTTGAAATAAATCTGCTGTCCACCATATTGAAGATTTTTTTTTTATGAAATTGATTCATTGCTAGTAAGTTGTAATCTGTGAAATATTGTGAGTGGGTGGAAGAAATTGCCTACTGGTAATAAACCAGCCAGTGTGCATTATATTTTATTATACTATGTACAGTAAATAAATAAATAAAATAAAAATAAATAAATATGCTCAGTACATAGTTGATATAAATATAATATTATTTCGTGTCTTTAATGCTATTTGTTATAAAAAATAATCTGTTTTCTCGTTTCACGAAAATAATGCAATATATATTTTTAAATAATATATTCTATGGAGAGAATTGAATTATACCTGTCTCGCTCCATCGCTTTCAAAATCTTTGCTCGTACTCTCTTTTTTGAAATGGGTTTTTCTAACAAAGAAGGTAATCAAAAGGTACTTAAATAGTTAAACTTGGTTAAATTTGACAAAAAATATTTTTTTTTATGATAATTAAAAAAAAAATGTTCCAATCTATCCGACTGATGCGGCATAGTGGTAATTCGTTTGACTTATGTGTTGGCATCCTGGGTTCGATTCCCAATCACTAAGTTTAGTTTGTCGATCGACAATTCTTGAAAGAACTCCATTGTATGTATGTAGATATAGGTATCTAAAGTAATAAAGCAATCATAATGTTGTGTGTTTGTGTCACGCCTTCTGAAAAACCATGAGCATCTAAAAATCTAATTTATGTGCGAACATGTACCAGTATACCTGATGCAGTGTCACGCTAAAAAATGCGATAAAAATACTGAAATATTAAAAATATTTCAATAATTATTTTTTTCATACAAAATTTTCCAAGTCAAATCTGTCAAAAAAGTGTACATTTTGCACGCAAATATCTGTTAGTTTAAAAGTTAGAAGTACGTATTTACACTAATAAAATATATTTTCAAGTATAACTTAGCATTTAAGTGAAAAACATGGTGAATATTTTGTATAATTATAATGTTTAACTTATTTTTAAAGTAACCGTTTTGTACATATAACCCCGCCATTTTAATATCTTTTCATACAATATTTTATTTTCCTACCGAATGAATATGTTTTTTAAAACAATAAACCTGTGAAATAAATGTGATTATAAAATAATCAAATGAAACACAAGACATTATAGCAAGTTTTAAGACATATATTGTAAAAGTGTGTTAATTATTAGTAAAGATATTGGCATAATAAAATTGCATAATTTGTAAATAATATTTGATATTTCTGACAATTTTCGTTTTTGTAGCTTCGAACAAACCAATGTAGGTACCTACATATCCAAAAAAATTATCGAGCCCATTTGATATTTTTTATATGTTCGAATGGTTACTATGGTTACGGAAAGATTCTGATATTCTAATAAAATTTGTTATGAATCGAATTTATTTAGAACATTGTTGTAGGTAGGTACCAACCTAATACAATTTACTGATTCTCTATCAGAAATTTATCAATTTCAATACAATTCAATATACAAACTATTTCCTATAGTCAAATTCTTCTTCTTTTTTTAAGTAGACTTTTGGGTGATTTTTTATACAATCTATTTTCTATAGTCTAATTCATCTTCTTCTTTTATGTACACCTTTGGGTCAGTTTTTATACATACTATTTCCTATAGTCTAATTTGTTTTCTTCTTCTTTTATATATATACGTTTGGGTGAGTTTTCATACAAACTGTTTCCTATAGTTTTATTCTTCTTTTTTTATGTAGACCTTTAGGTCAGCTTTTACACAAACTATTTCCTATAATCTAATTATTCTTCTTCTTATTTTATTTTATGTAATTATTTAATACACACACACACAATAACACGTTGCCACATTCTGGAGACTTACATATTTATCGTCTCAAAGATCCAGACTGAAAACACAATTAAAAACTGTGTCTCCATCGGGAATCGAACCCAGGACCCTTGGATCAGCAGTCAGATACTTCTTCTTCTTATTATTCTTCTTCTTTTATGTAGACCTTTGTGTGATTTTTTATACAAACTATTTCCTATAGTCTTATTTTTCTTCATCATATTTTAAGTAGACCTTTGGGTGGGTTTTTATTAAAACTGTTTCTTATAGTCTAATTCTTCTTCTTTTTCTTTTCTGTAGACCTTTGGGACAGTTTTTATACAAAGTATTTCTTATAGTCTGATTCTTCTTCTTTTTATATTATATAGGCCTTTGGGTAAGTTTATATTCAAACTATTTCTTATTGTGTTATTCTTTTTCTTCTTATTTTATGTAGACCTTTGGGTGAGTTTTGAGACCAACACTCGACTCTTTTCAAAACTATTGTTTATTCAAATTTTAATCCTCTCCCCATCATCTAATATTATTAAATTTTCAATACACATTATTTGCTTTCGATGACAATATAAAATTTGGGAATGTGGTCATATTTAAAACCATTGCCCATACCTACTGCATGCGTGCAGAAATTGTATATAGTTACTTTATTCACACACTTGATGGCAATATATAAAAACGAATGGTTTGTGGCCATCTTTTGAACATTTTACAACGCTTACACTCAATCAAATTTAAACCACTTTTCATAGTCCGATTTTGCAAAAAAAAAATGTTTACACTATATACAAAGGAATGGGCTTACATTGAATTATTTACAATTCTAAATAACACTCAAAATTTAAATCACTTCCATCTTACTGAAACTTTGGGTTGCAATATTATAAAAACGATTGTTTATTCCTTCACAATTTTACATTCTTGGCCAACGGCGAGACATAAAAGCTAGTTACAAATATAAAAAAAAAACTTGGTATAAGTTCTAAACATGGTATTAGTTCTTAAAAAAATACTTGGTTTTATTTCTTGGTATTAGAACCAATACTTAGTATTTTTTTATATTTGATTTGTAATATATCTACATCTTCAGAGTGATCTCTGAAACGACTCTGTAAGTTTTATAGAAAAACCTTGTTCAACTTACTTATATACTTTTGTTCTGACTAAAAGATTCTAATAAAATTATATAGATGTCTCTAAACAGATATAAAATAGGATAGATGCCTTTCTTATATAAAATAGGATATAAATATTTTATAGTAACTTTCTATATAGTTGATAGATATATGTGTTTCTTATATGAAATAGGATATAAATATTTTATAGGAACTTACTATAAAGTTGATAGATATACCTACCTATGTCTTTCTTATATAAAATCGGATATAAATATTTTATAGAAACTTACTATTTAGACTTACATAATATACTTATACCAATAATGATTTTTTCTTGACGAACGTGATGTATGAGTGAAAATGAGGAGATAGATATATTTACTGTCGAGCTATAGGCGTGTGGCGATGAATTATTTTTGCCCACCCCACGAAGGAAATGGCTATATGGAATATATGTAAACTATGTGCATTAAATGAATCTAATAACTAATCAGTGGGTAAGTACCTACCTGGTATTGAAATGTCTCAAACATTTGTTTCTCGGGTTTCTGGGTCAATCAAACATTGTTTCAATTATGTATTCGCTTTAACATTGACTCTATTTAAATCAACTGTTCAAATATTTAAACCAAGATTAAGTAACAGAGTTTTACGATGTCTATCTGACTGCATATTAAACTGTGCATCAAACTTGAAAAGATTAACATGTTTTCATTTAGTACATATGTAACTACTTACAAATTTGGAGCTCTGTGTGTTTTAATTATTTATTTATTTTAAACACTCTGCACACAATGGTGCACAATGGCGACTTAGTGTAAATATCTTCAAATCAACCATATCCATTTTCTGAGGGGATTTGGATGAACGGGTGTATACCAATATGTGAAAACATAGTTTATATGTTTGAAACAATTATTATAGGCAATTACAAACCTTTGGCAAAAATTGATTGGAAATCTTTATCTTTTCCATCTATCGATAGTAATGTAAAATCGTTGGACAATCCCCATCTACACGTAGGTAAATTTCACGGTTTCTATCAGAATATGGGTACTAACTATGTTCATATATCATGGGTAATTACTTCGTTCTGATACCATGGGTACTTACTTCGTTCAGATACTATGGGTGCTTACTTCGTTCTGATACCATGGGTACTTACTTCGTTCAGATACTATGGGTGCTTACTTCGTTCAGATACCGAAGAATGAATAGGTGCCTATTTCATTCTTCGCACCATCTTTCACATTTCAAGCAGCGCCGATTTTGGAAGAACATTCCATTGCAATTTGGGATTTCATTGACACTTTATGCATTCAAAAGAAATTTGAAGAACTATTTCCTTGCAAATATCACTAAAGTGACCTTGGGCATACGTGATGTACACGAATATGCACACTTATTACATTCTAATGTATGAAACACGAACGAACATTGTATATCACCAAATGTGTTACATGCATTATTTACAGTTTTTTTTAATAGCAAGAATATTAATTAAAAGTAAAAGATCGGTCTATAGATTTACAAATATTCTTTCGATTGAAGTAAATATCTACTTCATAGGCATTAGAATTTTATGTGCAGTAAAATAGGATTTTATTACAACTAATTTTACAAGAAAAAAAAAATCGCATATTCAAATAAAAAAATTCTTGAATAGAATAATGGTGTAATAATAAACTGTTCTTTATTTCGAGACGTATCTTTTGAGCGTTCTGGGGAAAAGAATTACAAAATTAACTCTTTAGTCTCCTTAAGATTCTTTATTTTATTTCCATATCCAATCCTGTTTCCTCCTTTCCTAAGTAGGTATGTACTAACATTTTATATATTTAAATGCTGGCTACATTGCTAAGTAGGTACATACCATACACGCTAATTACTTCAACAAATGGTTGTCCAGTGGTCGCGAGTTCGAATCCTGCCATGGACGATTTCGATTACCTATGGCACAAGCATTTATGCTTAATTTAGGGAACGTATGAGGTTGTGTATGTACTTGTTACTACAAAAACATATTCATTCTTTTAAAAAAAATGTATAGAAGGTGAGGAAAGGAGGAGACGAGGTTTTGATAAGCTGGCAAGAAGAAAAACTTCATTAGAAACCTACTATGTTGACTGTCCACAATATATAGGTATGTGCCGTAACTGGGAAATAAAAACTTCATTAGAAACCTACTATGTTGACTGTCCACAATATATAGGTATGTGCCGTAACTGGGAAATAAAAACTTCATTAGAAACCTACTATGTTGACTGTCCACAATATATAGGTATGTGCCGTAACTGGGAAATAAAAACTTCATTAGAAACCTACTATGTTGACTGTCCACAATATATAGGTATGTGCCGTAACTGGGAAATAAAAACTTCATTAGAAACCTACTATGTTGACTGTCCACAATATATAGGTATGTGCCGTAACTGGGAAATAAAAACTTCATTAGAAACCTACTATGTTGACTGTCCACAATATATAGGTATGTGCCGTAACTGGGAAATAAAAACTTCATTAGAAACCTACTATGTTGACTGTCCACAATATATAGGTATGTGCCGTAACTGGGAAATAAAAACTTCATTAGAAACCTACTATGTTGACTGTCCACAATATATAGGTATGTGCCGTAACTGGGAAATAAAAACTTCATTAGAAACCTACTATGTTGACTGTCCACAATATATAGGTATGTGCCGTAACTGGGAAATAAAAACTTCATTAGAAACCTACTATGTTGACTGTCCACAATATATAGGTATGTGCCGTAACTGGGAAATAAAAACTTCATTAGAAACCTACTATGTTGACTGTCCACAATATATAGGTATGTGCCGTAACTGGGAAATAAAAACTTCATTAGAAACCTACTATGTTGACTGTCCACAATATATAGGTATGTGCCGTAACTGGGAAATAAAAACTTCATTAGAAACCTACTATGTTGACTGTCCACAATATATAGGTATGTGCCGTAACTGGGAAATAAAAACTTCATTAGAAACCTACTATGTTGACTGTCCACAATATATAGGTATGTGCCGTAACTGGGAAATAAAAACTTCATTAGAAACCTACTATGTTGACTGTCCACAATATATAGGTATGTGCCGTAACTGGGAAATAAAAACTTCATTAGAAACCTACTATGTTGACTGTCCACAATATATAGGTATGTGCCGTAACTGGGAAATAAAAACTTCATTAGAAACCTACTATGTTGACTGTCCACAATATATAGGTATGTGCCGTAACTGGGAAATAAAAACTTCATTAGAAACCTACTATGTTGACTGTCCACAATATATAGGTATGTGCCGTAACTGGGAAATAAAAAACATATTTAATAATGCACACGTTTATTAATAAATAAATCTTAATTAAACAAATTAACACATGGAATAAACAAATGGAATAAATTATATTTTTTTTTTATTTTTCGTTATTTTTTAATAAATTAACTACCTAAACAAAAGTCTATTTTCAACCTACCAAACTCTTGTGTATTTTTTTAGTTGTTTTATTGAACAGTCGTTATGAAACCAATCGTACCTACAAAATTGCTCCTTTGTGACTTCAACATAGTTAATAATCATGATGGATAAAATAATATTTAGACTGTGAATGTCATACGAAGTTAACATTTCGATCCAAGAGGTGGAAGATTGCACTGTTCCTTGCAGATTAAATTATTGTTTCCTGTACCGTTCTTGTAAACGTATTGTCTCATCCAGTTACCACTGAAATATGTAAAATATAACAATAGTCATTAATTCATTTCGTTCAAAGTCATGTATACCTACCTATTATATAATTTGGATTACGAACTGTTTAATCAACACTTGTACACATTACCCCCTAGGAACGTTCTAAAATTGTAGATTTTATTTTTACGGTATTATTTCAGCGTTATAAAATATAAAAATGGACTAAATGGAATAGGAACGTAGGTACCTATATTGGCCGCAACGTTCTTAAAAAGTTACTGAATCTGACGTATTATAAAATTATAGGTACGTTCCGGCCAATGATTCCGGCTTTTGGATTCCGGCCAATATAGGTACGTTCCTATTCCATTTAGTCCAAAATTATATTTTATAACGCTGAAATAAGACCAATATAAATTTGGACTAAGGATTCCGGCCAATATAGGTACGTTCCTATTCCATTTAGTCCAAAATTAGGTATATTTTATAACGCTGAAACAAGACCGTAAATCTAAAATCTACAATTTTAGAAGGTTCCTATTTTAAGTATTCTTAAGTTAGCAATTATGTTGCATAGACATCACTAACTAAATACTAAGCCAAACTTAAGGTCGATGGCGTAGAATTTCACATTATTGTGTATGATGAAAAGAGATAGATAGCTTTCTATGGGCTTATACATACTAACGTTTAAAAAGTTTTTTTTGTCATAACAACATAAACACATGAAACCTAGCTCAAACTGACAGCTCGATGTCACGATTTCTCTGAAATTCCAGCGAATTTTTTTTAATGTACTAATAAGACGAAATAGCTATCAGTTTAAAATAATTTAAATATATTGTATGCAGAATAAATAACATCTTTTTATTTCAACGAAAAATAATTATTCGTTAAGTTTGTTGCATCATTTCATTAGACTTGGAACAAAGTGATGGACAATTGATGTATCAAAAAGTTACATAAGGAAATGTATCCACACTATATACCATGTATCTTAATTCGGAATTCGTGCAGTGATTTGAAATATAACTGATCAAAACCACGGAATCGAGAAAAATTCCTATTTTTTTCCATTCTTTACCAAATGTAGACGTTGTAGGAATTCTGGTTTTTAAATCATTTTTTGCATGAAAGAACAACAAGATCGCTTTTCCTCTTGACACTATTCCGACCCCAATCTAGAATCTACGCTTAGGAATTTACTTAAATATGGAAAATAAGGCGTCAAGTTCTAAGCGTAATACTACTCACGTAAAAATAATGTACGCTTATAGTGAAGAACACAACATGGCAGCAGGTTGGTAGGTTCTTAGCATAAATTGAGATTGGGGTCGGAATTAAGTGTCAAAACTAAAACAGCTATAGAATTACTCTATGCACTCGAATCCCGATCCCAATTATGAATTTTCGTTTAGAACTTTCCTACATATCACATTATTCTCCGTTACAAAGGTAGGTTCTTAGTGAAAAAATCGAAATAAAAAGATCGGGGGCAAGTCTGGTTCAACCGGCGAAATTAAAACCCTCACGATTACCCATATCATGGATATAATTATTATATGGAGTTCTATAATATATTTAGATGTCATAGAACTCCACATAATAATTATATCCATGATATGGGTAATCACGAGGGTTTTCGTTTCGCCGGTTGGACCAGACTTGCCCCCCCAGATTTGCAGTACAGAGAAATGCCGCTGGTCCCACTGTAGTGTTTCATAATAAATTAATAATTTAATCTTGAAAATCCCAATAATTTGAAAAAAAAAACTATAATGTATCGTTACCTCGGTCCATAGTTACAAACGTAAATAAGGTATTTTGTTTTCTTCACGTCGGCTGCTACATATCTAGTCTGACCACAGCCAACGTAAATTGTGTTTCCCCAAACCAACTGAAAATAAGACATAAAATATTATGTTAATGTTGTAATCAGATGTGTACATAATAATATAATTTTTATCTGTTCTGTGTTTTGTAGGTACATTTATAGGCATCAAGAATTTATATAACAATTAAAAGATAAATAAAAAATCTTGCAAAAGATAACACGGGTCTATTTGTTTTTTTGAATTAATTAAAATTAGCATTTTGGTTCATCATGATCTAATCCAACTGTCGATTTGTTCAGGAGAACTTTGTTCTCTTAACATATCGACAATGTATCAAGCCAGAATACGCGAGAATTGTATGGAGAGGTCTACTTTTTTCACGGCTTTTCCAACTTTGAAGTCAAAAAACACCAACTTAGAGGCTTCGCAGCATATATGTTCCATACACGGATTTACTCAGAATTCGGAGTAGAACATTTCGTGTGTCTGTGTGTGTGTGTGTGTGTGTGTGTCTGTGTGTCTGTGTGTCTGTGTGTGTGTGTGTGTGTCCGTCCCCCCCTTATAACTTTTGATCCGCTCAATTTACAGAGCCTTAAATTTCAGAATATATAAACAGTTACAGGCCTACAAAACTTTTATACTCGGAATTTTGAATTTTTGTTTCAGTCAGGGGTTATCAACTTTTGAATTTTTATTTTATTTTTCCATATATCTCAGAAACCATAAACGCTAGAACGCTGAAAATTGGTACAAACATAGACAAATACAAAATCTCAAATTAGTTTTTTCAAAAAAATTCCAGGGTTTCTCAAACATTTTTTATTAAGAAAAATATTTTTTTTATGATAAATTTATGAGTTTAACTGCCTATATTTCCAAAACTTTTACAATTATCGAAAAAAGCCGAAACACCCCAACTAGATAATTTAATTTTCTATAAAAAATATTAACATTGTAGTAGAAGATTTCAATTTTTTTTTAACAATTTTTTTAAAAATTTAATTTAGTGACGACATCGCTTCATATATTTTGTATGGCAGTCGCCTATACACAATATGTAAGAAGACTTAATAGTTTGATACTTCATCTCCAAACATACATACATACCATCATGCTATTTGCATATTCTGGGTAGGAAAAAGGATCTTCCTCCATACTATCCTATCTTGACATACATACCTACATATGTTGTATAGAAAACAAAATATCTGAAAATATTCAATAATTTGTATCTATGGGTTTATAGTTTGGTACATATTCTTCAACTATACATACTATCGCTATCGACAGTTGGATCTCATGTGTTACATGCAACTAGTAATAATATCAGCTTTATTGTATGGATGAATTATAGGAATTTTTGTTTTTTTTTGGGACGGAAATCAAAACAAATTAATATTTTAAACTGTCACTAAGGATATTTTATATCATAATTGAGCAATTTATTGATTTAACAGTCTATATAGTATATTTTGAAAATAATTTCCCTAATACCCTCAAAAGATACGTCTTTGAAATAAGGAGCAATTTGTATATACATATTTATTGATTTGCACGAGTTTTTCGAATTTTGAATTTGTTTAATAATTTTCTAGTAAAATTAGTTTTAGTAAAACCCTCTTTTATATTTTATTGTACGTAACTAAAATACTACAATACAAATGAAGTAGATTTTTACTTCAATCGAAAGAGAATAATGAAAATCTACCGGTTGAGTTTTTTATTATTATAATATTTTAATAACTATTCTTACATACATACATACATACCATCACGCCATGTCCCTTACGGGGTAGGCAGAGAGAACCGAACGCCATATCTTTCTATCCTGGCACACATTCATCGCCTCGTCAACATTCATGCATCGTCTCATACATGTTCGTCTATTGTACATGCTTCTAACATTTCCGTCTTTCAGAATATCGTTCACATGGTCGTGCCATCCCTTTCTTGGGCGGCCCCGGCCTCTCAATCCATTCCTATCCGCATTGTATATTTTCTTCGTCAGGCGTTCCTCAATCATTCTACCAATGTGGCCAAACCATCTCAGTGTGTTCACTTTCATTCTATTAATGATATCTTTCTTCATCTTACATTCTTTCCTTATGTTCTCATTTCTTACCCTGTCATACATCGTTCTATTGCAGATTCTTCTTAGTGATCTCATTTCAACAGCAATTATTCTGCTTTCGTGCGACTTCTGCCATGTCCAGGTTTCACTTGCATACGTCAATGTTGGCACTAAGATAGCGTTATGAATGGCAACTTTGGCAGCCTTTGATATGTTGCGATCATAACTATCATAACTATTCTTGCTATTTAAAAAAAAACCTCTAAATTTTACCTTTTTTGCACGATAAAATGTTGTATATCATATATCAAGTGATATACAATATTTTTTCGTGTTTCATACATTTAGAAGGTCATTTAGTGTGCATTTTTGCGTACATCCGTATACCCAGGGTATACGATAGCCTTAACGATTACAGTTTTCGGGATTAAATTACATGATTAAATAAATATAATAAAATACAGCACCTTGTAAATATGGTATATGAAGGATACATAGAGAACGGACTGAGAATGAATTCCAGGAAATCAAAGTCAATGGTCTTTGAAAAGAATGAAAGCAGAACAGCGTGTTAAATAAGAGAAGAGAATGAATGGCTCCAGCAAGTCGACGAATATGTCTACCTGGGAAGCATGTTTCAACGGAATGGACGGCTTGATAAGGAGATCGAAAAAAGAGCAAAAGCAAGAAAACGAGTGAAAGGAGATCTTAGACCGGTTATAAATTATCGCAACATATCAAAGGAAGCCAAAGTTGCCATTCATAACGCTATCATAGTGCCAACCTTGACGTATGCAAGTGAAACCTGGACATGGCAGAAGTCCCACGAAAACAGAATAAATGAGATCGTTAAGAAGAATTTGTAAAAGAACGATGTATGATAGGGTATTAAATGAGAACATAAGGAAATAATGTAAGATGAAGAAATATGTCATTAATAGAATGAAAGTGAACGTGCCAGGATACAAAAATGTGGCATTCGGTTCATATAATTATTAAGTGTTGTAATTGCTAGGTCGACTGCCATCACTTTTCAACGAGCATTGTTAAAATGGTCCGAATACATTATGACAACTCTAGTATCAAAAAATGGAAAAATTATTCAATACCTATCCTAATTTACACTATGAAAACTTCAATACATATCAACTAGTTGCATGTAACACATGAGATCCAACTATCGATGGCGATAGTATGCATAATCAAAGAATACGTACCAAACTATAAACAACACAAATTAATAATTATTTGAAGATATTTTATTTTCTATATAAAACATGTAGGTATGTTTGTCAGGATAGGATAGTATGGAGGTCAGTCTGTTTTTCCTACACAGAATATGAAAACAGTATGATGGTATGTATGTATGTTTGGAGATTTAGGTAAGTATCAAACTATTAAGTCTTCTTACATATTGTGTATAGGCGACTACCATACAAATTGTATGAAGTGATGTCGTCACTAAATTCAATTTTTATAAAAATTGTTAAAAAAAATTTGAGATGTACTAATACAATGTTTGTATTTTTTATATAAAATTAAATTATCTACTTGGGGTGTTTCGGCTTTTTTCGATATTTAAAAAAAATGGAAATATAGGCAGTTAAACTCATAAATTTATCATAAAAAAATATTTTTCTTAGTAAAAAATGTTTGAGAAACCCTGGAATTAAAAAAAAAACAATTTGAGATTTTGTATTTGTCTATGTTAATACCAATTTTCAGCGTTCTAGCTTTTATGGTTTCTGAGATATATAGAAAAATAAACCAATATTTCAAAAGTTGATAACCCCTGACTTAAACAAAAAATCACAATTCTGAGTATAAAAGTTTTGTAGGCCTATAACTGTTTATATATTCTGAAAATTTGGGCTTTGTAAATTGAGCGGATCAAAAGTTATAAGGGACGGACGGACGGACACACAGACACACACACAGACACACACACACACACACACACACACACACACACACACACACACACACACACACACACACACACACACACACACACACACACACACACACACACACACACACACACACAGACACACAAAACTCACATAAAATGTTCTACTCCAAATTCTGAGTAAATCCATGTATGGGAACATATATGCTGCGAGGCCTCTAGTTGGATATATGCTGCGAGGCCTCTAGTTGGTGTTATTAGCATGCAAAAAGTCCACTACACCATACAAAATTTTCCTTCGTGCACGCATCTTGGCTTAATAATGTCGATTCATTAAGAGAATTGAATTCTCATGAACGAATCGACAGTTAGAAAATAGAATCATTATTCAAATACTAATTTATTTTTTACATTAAAGTTAATTAATGGGAGATTATTTACTTGCTCGGTACAAATAATAAATTTATACCTATTATTTTAAACCAATTTTTTTACGAAATAGCAGTCTATCGGCGATATTTATAAATAATTGTAGAATATGATATTTTCTTACACATAAAATTTAGTTTATATTTTTTTTCAATTATTTAATAAAATCAAAGTATATTATATTGTGCTGCTGCTATCGGAGGATGGCGTCCATCACACCAAACACATCTCGATTGTATGCCAATCTAATTAGTGATGCTGCATTCTGAATCTCGAACCACGCCCCATACTGCAACTAATTTCTATAATTCCCTCCAACAACAATAATATGTAGGTCATATTTATCACAACGGAATAAGGGAAATATGATATTGTTACCTGAGTATAATGTCCAGGTATTAAATTAGTGAGTGGTCCAAATGTGAATCTGGTATTTTCATCAAACCATATTTTAACAGCTTGTGCTATAGAGAATTTAGGTGCTGCGCTAAAAGCAATGTTTTCACCAACTGTTGCCCACCATCGACCTGAAATATGACAATTTAATGCAGATATTCAATTCTGATTTTTTCACGAAAATTTCTAGATACAAAAATACGAGTTCGAACGGAATAGGACCTACTCATAATTAATTTTAATGGTTCGTAGTTAATTGCTTACTTTTCAACTAAAGATAACTTTTATCGAGATAAAAAAAATGTTCACATACATACAACGAGATACATAAATGAACAACTTAAAATTATATCTCAAAAGAACAATGCTGTCCTATGTAAAGTGATGGAATGGCTCTCAGCGATGGAACTGTAACTTTAAACTGATGTTATTATAAGTTTAATTACAAAAATAGAAACAATAAAATAAAATTACTAGATATAAAAATAACATATATACCTATTGAAACATAAGGTAATAAGCGAAGGTTGGTTAGAAGAAATTGCCATTAGGCAATAAGCCCGTCAGTATACTAATTATATGTACAAGAAGATTAAAATAAATAAAATAAATAAATAAAGAAAATATATAAAATTTTGCAAAGCCGAAACCGATACGTGAGGCTTAAATCGATACGTGAATCTCATTATTGGCAATACCCAACAGCGTCAAATAACTATTCTACTAAGAATTCTTATGTTTATTATGTGGCGACTAATAAGAAGATTTGTTTATCTGAAAAATTATGCATTGCAATTAAAAAAAATGTATTCAAGAATAACGATCTGATCTGAAGAAGAAGACGATCTGATGAAAATAAGAGTAAATATTTTTATCCATCTTCCTCTTTTTGTAGATCTATATTTTTACAGGTCCTGGGACGAGGATATCCAGCTCTCCCTCCATCTCTTTGATGGTCTTCCCGGTGGTCAACGTTCCTCTGATATCTCGCGCATTACAATCATTGGCAACCTTTCTGGATTCATTCTGTTAACATGATCTCTCCAGTGTCGTCTTCTTTGCCTGCTCCACCTTACAATATACTCCACATTGCAGGTACTGCGGATCTCCTCATTGGGGATTCTGTCTCTGAGGGTTCTGCCCAAGATAGGTCTTAGTGTTTTCATCTCTGTTGTTCTGAGTAGCTATTTTGTACTCACCTATATATATATATATATATATATATATATATATATATATATATATATATATATATATATATATATATATATATATATATATATATATATATATATATATATATATATATATATATATATATATATATATATATATATATATATATATATATATATATATATATATATATATATATATATATATATATATATATATATATATATATATATATATATATATATATATATATATATATATATATATATATATATATATATATATATATATATATATATATATATATATATATATATATATATATATATATATATATATATATATATATATATATATATATATATATATATATATATATATATATATATATATATATATATATATCTGTGGTCTCTTTTTTTGTATCAATACAAGAGACGTATACACTGTATCAACGTATACACTGACGTATACACTGTATCACTGTATACACTGTATCAATACAAGAGACGACTCACGCAGACTTCCTTCGGCATGGAAAACAATAATAAACAATACGAAAGAATTAACGACACAAAAAACAGCACGAAATAATGCCGAGACGCATACATCACAGCCGAACGACATGAACGACATACCGAACGTAACGGAAACACTCACACTACAGCCGACCGATACAACCACCGTACAGACAAAAACCGATACGCGCACGCTACGATCGACTAATACAGTACTACAGCCGACCGATACAACCGCCGTACAGACAAACACCGATATGCGCACGCTACGGTCGACTAATACAGTACGTAACGTAACAAAAATAACGACACTCACCAACCCTCCTCGCCGCAGCCAGAGACTACAGACGAAGCACCTGATTTCCTGAGGATGGCCGTCAACGTACGGCTGAAACGTCGAAGACAAGGTTTCACCAGAAACCAAACGAACACGACGCGGAGTACCCGAGAAACGGATACATCATATATATATATATATATATATATATATATATATATATATATATATATATATATATATATATATATATATATATATATATATATATATATATATATATATATATATATATATATATATATATATATATATATATATATATATATATATATATATATATATATATATATATATATATATATATATATATATATATATATATATATATATATATATATATATATATATATATATATATATATATATATATATATATATATATATATATATATATATATATATATATATATATATATATATATATATATATATATATATATATATATTTTCAATTTACGAAAATACACACTTACAATTTATAGTTAATTTTCTTCACGTTGCGAAAGAAGCGACTTAATAAAATTAATTTTCTGACTGATTAATGGGAGAATTATTAAATTAGGTACTCACGGTCAATTCTGTAAGTTGGCGGGCTGTGCGCAATTGTCATATTGTTGGCCCAATTTTGCGCCATAATTTCTAATTTGTCGTCCCAAACCTGCGTCAAATATTGTTTTATTAGATATATTTAATTTATTTATAATATACATACATGGCATTGTAAAAATAATAATAAACACTTCAATGCACCCTGCGCAAGTGGCAAGTTTATTGCCGTATGGCAATTTCTTACAACTAACCAGTGCTTGTAGCCCAACAATTTATGTAAATAAATTTCTCCTCTGTTATGGATCAAACCCAGGATATCCGTACAGAAGCCAAACGGCTTACTTACTGTGCCACGACATAATTAAAAAAAATGGTTTGACAAAAAAATATCGATTTGAAATATAAGAAAGAGACTATGGAAGGTACACTTTAACAAAAGTCGCATGCATCAAGAATAGACACAATTAATAAAATAAATATATTTTGTGTAGGTACTAACATAAATTTTGTGCTGCCTTGATTTGATCTGAGACTCGACTGAATAAAGATATGACTGGCGGATCACATCTATTTATTTATTTATTTAGTATTGCTTCTCGGGCAACTAACAGGTACTATGTCAAATATTAATTTGACACGCACCCAATAACAAGTTGCCACATTCTGGAGACTTACGATATTAATCGTCTCACAGATCCAGACTGAAAACACAATTAAAAACTGTGTCTCCACCGGGAATCGAACCCGGGACCTTTGGATCAGCAGTCAGTTACCCAACCAACTGAGCCACGAAGGCCGACAAATCTATGCTCTGTCAGTTCAGTATACCCAAAAGATAGGTACTATTTCAGATTATTTGTGCAATTAACAAATAAAAATGACAAGATACCTACATACACAATATGTATATGCATATCATGATGACTCCAATTCCATTTTTAATCTGTGTACAATAGTTAAGTTTATATTGTTAAGATACGTTTAAAAAAATGCAAGTAGGTACAACCCATAATGTCTCCTGTGAAATATTACAATAATATGTACACTGCTAGCCCTAGAACAGGTATACCTAGTTGGGCAGCAGTAATCTATTTTTAATGAAGATTATATAAATGGTGTGATAAATAAATAAATAAATAAAATAAAAATATAATACACATACATTCAATTGATGATACATGGAAATATTTTTGTTTTGTGTCAGTTAATATTTTTGCTATCCAATATGCTAGGGTGAATCCCTGTGATAATATAGGGAGCAGTCGTATTTTCCGTGACAATTTATGGTATTTTTGTCTGGGTTTCAACCAATAATGTAATCAGACTCATCTCGCATTTACGCATAGTTTTTGAAATGTACGAGGATGTATAATTACTTGATACTACAAGGATATTTGTTCTAAAAAAAATCGTACTTAACTATTCAAAAACAAATTATACACACATTGATTTTTACCAAGATAATACCAAGGTAACTAATAATTTAAAGGTTTGATTGGTCAAATCGCACAACAACAATATCAATAAAACCGCAAGGAGTAACTTTAAGAAATTATATATGGATACCAGTCTCTGCATATTCAAAGCTGGTGGTTGTCCAGCAACAGAACCATTAGCCACTAAAGTCCTGTATAGATTATGAGCATCGAGGAAACTCTGTTTTTCAGCACAAGTCAGCCCACCACCTGCAATCAGAATATATACTTGAAAATGCCAAATAAATATGATATCTCTTTTTTGAAACATTTATTTTTTTACCATTCACAATAGGATAACCTTTTTGATACATTCCACCCTGTTAATATTTTACTGTTTCCCATTGTTAGGAGTAATTAATTTTTCATATTAAAATTAATCAAGAGAAATTTCAAAACAATAATTTATATATATATTTATTTATTAATTGAATTTAAGGGGAAACATTCAGCAATTTTCAATGAATGTTAAATATTTGCCAAAATAATTCCCTCATCAACATACATTACATTATACAGGATATAAAATTAATAAAACAATACCCCCTATACACTAACTATTGTAACTAAAATAGGAACGTTCTAAAATTGTAGATTTCAGATTTACGGTCTTATTTCAGCGTAATAAAATATCAACTTTAACTAAATGGAATAGTAACGTACCTATATTGGCCGGAACGTTCTTAAAAAGTTACTGAATCTGACGTATAAAAATTTCATAATTTTCATAATTACTCAAAATACGTCTAATTCAGGAAATTTTTAAGAACATCCGGCCAATATAGGCCCGTTCTTATTCCATTTAGTCCAAATTTATATTTTATGACGCTGAAATAAGACCGTAAATCTAAAAACTACAATTTTAGAACGTTCCTATTTTAGTTATAATAGTTACTGAATAGGGGGTATTATGTATATAGTTTGAAATTAAGATAACAGAAACTGAAATAAAAATATATGAAATACAAATAAATAATAAAGAAGACCATACGAGATAAGTTATTCAAAATTGAAAATGTACAAATGATAATGGGATATGTAGGAATTCGGGGGAGTGGGGAGGAATAAAGGAGCTAGGTATTGTATGCCTCATATCACTGCGTCATTGCCGATATACTCCTGCGATATTACGGATATGTGTTATTGAATAGGTATTATCATTAGGTATCATAAAACCTTGTCTGATTCTGCTTACAAATGCGTGAAAAGCACGAGTTGATTATATTACATTGATTTATATGTACTACGTACATATAATTCAATGTTATATTATTACATTGTGGTATATGAAATAATTTTGAGTTTGTGCTTGTTCGATCTGGCACATGAAATTTTATGTTAAGAGGGTGACTGCTGCCAACGTACCTATTTTTTCTATTAAAATTTGCATCATTATTACAAAACGAATCATTTTGAAAAAAATAACCTAGTTAGTTTGGATATTAATAAAGAAAAATATACCTTAACTTTTTAATTATGTTCTGGGTATATTCTTGTAGGAAAATAATAAGCATACCCCGATTTTTTACATTTATCTTAAATTTATAAAACTAGTTGCATGTAACACATGAGATCCAACTGTCGATAGCGATAGTATGTATAGTTGAAGAATATGTACCAAACTATAAACCCATAGATACAAATTATTGAATATTTTCAGATATTTTGTTTTCTATACAACATATGTAGGTATGTATGTCAAGATAGGATAGTATGGAGGAAGATCCTTTTTCCTACCCAGAATATGCAAATAGCATGATGGTATGTATGTATGTTTGGAGATGAAGTATCAAACTATTAAGTCTTCTTACATATTGTGTATAGGCGACTGCCATACAAAATGTATGAAGCGATGTCGTCACTAAATTCAATTTTTATAAAAATTGTTAAAAAAAAATTGAGATCTCAAATTAAATCTCAAACAAAATCTCAAATTAGTTTTTTCAAAAAAATTCCAGGGTTTCTCAAACATTTTTTATTAAGAAAAATATTTTTTTTATGATAAATTTATGAGTTTAACTGCCTATATTTCCAAAACTTTTACAATTATCGAAAAAAGCCGAAACACCCCAACTAGAAAATTTAATTTTCTATAAAAAATATTAAAATTGTATTTAGTGACGACATTGTTTCATACAATTTGTATGGAAGTAGCCTACCCACAATATCTAAGAAGACTTTAATTTGATACTAATCTCCAAACATACATACATACCGTCATGCTGTTTTCATATTCTGGGTAGGATCAAAGGACTGACCTCCATACTATCCTATCTTGACATACATACCTAGGTACATGTGTTGTATAGAAAACCAAATATCTTAAAATATTAAATAATTTGTATTTATGGGTTTATAGTTTGGTAGGTACTTATTCCTCAACTGTACATACTATCGGTGTTTCGGCTTTTTTCGATATTTTTTTAAAAAATGGAAATATAGGCAGTTAAACTCATAAATTTATCATAAATAAAATATTTTTCTTAATAAAAAATGTTTGAGAAACCCTGGAACTTTAAAAAAAAAACTTATTTGAGATTTTGTATTTGTCTATCTTTATACCAATTTTCAGCGTTCTAGCTTTTATGGTTTCTGAGATATATGGAAAAATATAGTAAAAATTCAAAAGTTGATAACCCCTAACTGAAACAAAAATTCACAATTCTGAGTATAAAAGTTTTATAGGCCTATAACTGTTTATATATTCTGATTAAAAATGTCGATTCATTAAGAGAATTGAATTCTCATGAACGAATCGACAGTTGGATAATGTCGATTCATTAAGAGAATTGAATTCTCATGAACGAATCGACAGTTGGATAATGTCGATTCATTAAGAGAATTGAATTCTCATGAACGAATCGACAGTTGGATAACAATACAAAAATACATTTTAAATAAGATAATATGTACAAAACATAATCTTATACAACATCGCCTCCCTCTTAAAGCTGACAAAGCTTGTGTAGGGGGAGGCCGTTTGTAGGTGTCATAAAGGCCAAAATATTGATTGTATAATTAATAGCTACATATTTATTTACTATTGCATTTTATTATATTTCACTTTATTTAAAGTACACAATAATGACTAGATAATTATACAGGTGATATACAATATATAAAACATAGTCACGCTTAGCATCGATTATATGTACTAATATACATTAATACCTTACTATAATTAAGCAAGAAAACAAACAATATCAAATGGATAACAAAAAAAACACATACATAAATTGGGCATATGATGGCGACTCATGGTTAATTCAAAGTTGTTATGTCTAAACATTTTTTTGTATTGGGAGAGCACTCCTCAATTAAAAATTACAATACACCTGTCGATAGGTATAAAGATTATTTTCCCGAAATTAGATGGTAGTGATTAAAAATATCGTAAAATGAAGTGTAAAATACTAAAAACAGCTTTGTTTCGCAAATCAAATCTCTATAAATCATCTCTAAACTCACCAATAAACAGAATCCTCACCACTTACAATAAGCGTCAAAGTACCCTACAACTATATATTTTTGATAACTCGCCTTACCACTTAACTTACTGTTCAATTTAAAATCAGCATAGTAAGACATATTTTACACATCATTTTACACACCTCATTACACATTTTCACCCACTACACATTCACATCCCAGTATGTTATTAATGATATGAATTGATTTGCCACAAGTAATTGACACTATAATAGGTAGGAATAGTTTAAGAATTATAAAATAATTAATATATAGGCTTAATATATTATATTAAGCCTACTCATTGTTATTTTTACCTAGTGTTGTTTTGTATGCAGTTTAATTATGTAAATAATAAAAAAATAAAAATAATTTTTTTACTGTAAAAATTATACTCACTGATGAAAGTTTGGGCCTTAATTATTGTCAGCAAGCCAAACGCAATTAAAATTACTGTAATTATTGAATTCATTTTCAAAAGTACGTTAATATAGAACTTCTTAGCTAAGAGTGATAGCAGAACTAGTCTTTGGTTGACTAGTTCACCTATTTATAGAAATAGGTACAATAGAATAAACAAAATATGGCATTCTTTCTATTTGTCTATTTTGATATGATAAATAAACCTTTGAGTAGGTTTCTGGGTTTTTATTGCGCAATTCAAATGACATCGTTTAATTCAGGTGTTTTCGTAAGTAGGTAAGTATGTACTAAAAACTATCTGGCTTCGTCCGTTGTATTCAAATGATTAATCTAAGAAATTGTACATATGTGGTTTTATTGCGTTGCCTAATGATAGTCTAAGAGATAGCAACGTCAAAAAACAATTCATTATTAATGGCTAGTTTTTTGATATTTCATTCCTTATTGAATATATGTATGAAAAACCTGGCACCTCGGAGTGGTTGCGTTTACCAATTTAATTGTGTTTTCAGTCTGGATCTGTGAGACGATTAATATCGTAAGTCTCCAGAATGTAGCAACTTGTTATTGGGTGCGTGTTAAATTAATATTTGACATAATGCCTGTTAGTTGCCCGAGAAGTAATATAAAATTAATAAATAAAATAAACTTTGTAGTACTCCGCCTGAAGAAAATAAAAAAGCAAAATATTTATGTGTATGAAATGACATAGTTGCCCGATTAATAATATATAAATAAATAAATATAGGTGAAAATTGCAGATTATAGTATCATTTGTCTCTTTGTAAGTGCTTTTTATGCACTCATACCATCCATCTGATTACAATGAAACTTGGTGAACCCTCATCTGGGAAGATTTCTGAAAAAAAATCTTAAATTTTTATATTTTTTTTACATATTTCAGTAACAATAAGTAGGTACATATTTCACAAACCAACGGATTTTATAGGTACACATAACATACAAGTAAAATTATATTGAAACAATGTTGAAATCTGCAGTTTTCTTCTATAAAGAGGATGTTCACTGGTAAACGCAACTACTCCCTTATTTTTTTTTCATACCTTTATTCAATAAGAAAGAAAATAAGTATCTAAAAATCAGCCATTAAAAAAATATTCTTCCAAAACGTTGCTATCTCTCGGAATGCCACAGTACCTACCTCAAAAACAAATTCACTTATACAACACTATCCATAATACAGAATTTTCAACTCGTCGTTCGAAGTAATCAGCAAGATTTTGGAATAGTCCAAGTACGGATATTGCGTCGTCTAACTTACTTTGTATTTTCAAGCAAAAACTAAATAAGGAATATTTATCTCTGAACACCTGATCCCGATTTCCTCTCCTTGTCCTTACCCGATCACTTTTTTTTTGCTTTGTAGTATTTTCATTTTTTTATGTTTTAATTGTTATCGTAGTGTAATATATACTTTCTTTGTTCTTTTTTGCTTTCATTCTTTTGTTGATGTACATTCACAATTTTGTCAATATTTCGTAATCTGTAATCTAGTTGGTTGGAAGAAATTGCCTGAAATGGCAATATACTGTTTATATAATGTACACTTCTTCGCCCTCGCCTTTGTCCCATTTACTTGGGGTCGGCTCTCCTTATTGTATTTCGCCAAACTCACCTGTCCTGTGCCAGATCAGGATTCAGCTCCCTCTCTCGCAGATGCTTCTTGGTGCTCGACAGACATATGGCTGGTGGTCTGCCTGGTCTTCTCGCTGGAGTCTCGATGTCCAAGGCTTTATTTATCATAATGTCAATCGGTCATCTCAAAATGTGGCCATACCATCTAAGCCTGTTCTCGACTATTTTTTCGTCTATTGGGGCCATTTTGAAACTACCGCGGACGTGGACATTCCTCACTTTGTCAAACTTTGTCAGACCCCCAGCCCAACTTAGCATCTTCATTTCCGGCATTTGCATCTCTTTTTGGTGTTTGTGCTTTAGTGCCCAGCATTCCGATCCATACGTCATTGCGGGTTTAACCACTGTCTTGTATACTTGTCCCTTGACTCTCACTGGCATTCTCTTGTCACACAGCACACCCGATAGGGACCTCCACCTCTTCCAGCCGCTTTTTGTGCGATGTGCGACATCTGTTTCGGGATCGCTCAATGGTTATATGATGTTTATATAATGTAAACAAATTAAAATAAATTTTATATTTTGGTACTAAACCACTCGTAAGGTTCCTCACAATCAACCTTACTTTTTAACAGTTCGCCAATGTTATTTTACACCGACGTGCATACGCCAAGTATAAATTTAGACATAGATTTGATATGTCTCTACAATGTAATAATTCTCATACAAAAACTTCGTAACATCCTCCTGTTGGGAAGCCACGTGAGCGAACTTAAGTGAGCATTGTGCAATGAAAACATGGTTAGAGTTTAGAATTTAGTATTTAGGTCGGACTCTGCATTCGGACCTTGCAAAGCCTGGTCTTGGTCTTGCAGCGATACATCAAGACTGCAAGAATTTTGCTCGTCACTAGCTGGAGAGTTGGAAGGATTTATCAAAAAGCAAAGAGTCATCCAGTGTACAATATATTTATATATTTTTGTACAATAAGGCAAATGACATCCTATTGTAGTTTTGTTTGAAATAATCACGTAAATTAGTTATTTTTTCATCTCCCCCACCCCCCTTCATATAAAATATAAATTCACCACCCCACCCTAAAATCCTTACCTCTTCGGTATTTTTAAACCTCCAGAACACCCAGTCAAGTAACGTCAGATAAAGGAGCAAGGAGTCGAAGACTCGGTAATCTGATGTTAAGTAATGACCGATGACCATTTTTTTTCATATTTAAGGAAATAGGTAATAATATAATATTACGGTGTTTTTATGTGCATAAAAGTACCTACCTACATATTCTAAAATTGAGATCGGGAGTCAAAGAATTGCGGACAGAGACAACTAGTTGTTATGTTTTCGTAGTGTCTACGTCTGCGTATACAATAAATAACAATATTCATTAACAAAATTAATTTTATAAAGTTGACCTTGACTCAATTTTAATCGTCTGTTTAAATAATGATACAAAGATATGAATGAATTGTTAATTCCTGTTTATCTTGTGTTATTTTGTCTAGAATTTTTTATGGCTACTTAAGTAGGTAGTTGACGTGTTTACTTTTCACAATACTTATTGTTACAAGTACTTAACCTTACTTTATTCGGCGCTTACGTGCAACAATATCGCAGGAGTATATCGTCAATGACGCAGTGATATGAAGCATAGAATACCTAACTATTTTATCCCTCCGCACTTCTCCCAATTCCTACATATCCCATTATCATTTGGATGTTTTCAATTTTGAATAACTTATCTCGTCTTGTCTTCTTTTTTTCTGTACCTATTTTATAAATTTACTGCATTATATAATGACGAAGGAACTATTTTGGCAAATATTTAACATTCATTAAAAAGTTTTATCTATAATTAAAAGTAAAGACTTTTTTATTCTACATTATTTTTTTATTCTGCGCAATAGGCCTATTTCGCCTTGTTAGGGCATTAACTAGCTTATTAAGCTAGTTAATGCCCTAACACGGCGAAATAGGCCTATTGCGCAGAATAAAAAAATTAATGTAGAATCAAAAAGTCTTTACTTTTAATTATAGATAAAACTTATAATGGAATTCTACCAAATAAAAACTTCGTCGATAATAAATAATTCATTAAAAACTTCGGGTCCCTATAAAGCAAACTGCGCGCACTGAGGAATTTGAGATTTGGCATAGGTAGTTGATGTGTATATTGAGAGGGAGTGCAGAAAACTAAATTTCGTACAAAATGACATGTGTAATAAAAATAGGTACTTAAATTAAACAAAAATATCTTTCAGCTCAGTCAAACCAAAGATTGTTTAATTATTAAGAACTAGCTTTTATGTCCCGCCGTTGGCCAAGAATGTAAAATTGTGAAAGAAAAAGCAATCGTTTTTATAATATTGTCACCCAATTATTTTGCAATATCAGACTATGAAAAGTGGTTTGAAATTTGATTGAGTTTAAGTATTGTAAAATGTTCAAGTGATGGCCACAACCCATTCTTTTTTATATATTGCTATAAAGTGTGAATGAAGTATAATATTTATACAATTTTTGCTCGCATGGACTATGCGTAATGGTTTTAAATATGACTGTTTATCAACGTTGTAAAGAGATTGGTTTGGCCACAACCCCCATTTTTAAATATTATCATCGAAAACAAATTGTAATGTGTACCTATTGAAAATTTAGTAATTTTGGATGTTGGGATGTGGTTAAAATTTGATTAAACAAACGTAGGTACTGAAAAGATCTAGTATTGGTCACATCCCATTCGTTTTTATATTTTTTCATCAAGTGTGCATTATATTTTTGCTCAATTTGACTGAAAGTCTTCATTAACGAAGAAGAAGAAGACTTGAACTATAGTAAATAGTTTTTAATTTGAATATAAATGTTGTGAAGAGTTCAGTAATGGCCACAACCCCCATTCTTTAAATATTAGGTGTTGAAAATTATTCAAAATAGGATGATATAAATGGTTTAAATTTAATTAAACAAAAGTATTAAAAAGATTCTAGTGCAGGTTATATCGTCACATCCCATATCCCATTCATTTCATATGTATTTTCATCAAGTATGCATATCGTTAATAATATTATATAGTATATAATAGTATGCACAATAGACTATTAGACTTAAAACTAACCCAAAAGACTAAATAAAAAAGAGAAAAATAAGTATAAGACTATAAGAAATAGTTTGTATAAAAAACTATTCCAATGGTCTACATAAAATAAGTAAAAATACATATACCTAATAGAAGAATTAGACTATTGGAAATAGATTGTATAAAAGCTCACCCAAAGGTCTACAAAAAAGAAGAAGAAGAATATTTAGACTATTGGAAATAGTTTGTATAAATACTGACCAAAAGGTCTACATAAAAGAAAATGAATAAGACTATTGGAAATAGTTTGTATTAAAACTCTCCCAAAAGTCTACGTACTTAAATGAAGAAGAATAATAATTAGACTAAAGGAAATAATTTTTATAAAAAAATGACCCAAATGTATACATAAAAGAAGAAGAAGATGAATTAGACAATAGGAAATAGTTTGTATAAAAACTGCCCTAAAGGTCTACATAAAATTAAGAAGAAAAAGAATTAGACTCCAGGACCCGCCGCTTCAGGCCCTTCAGTACCTCCCGTCCCTTTAATCCCTCATTACGTCCCTTCCCATCAGGCCCTTCAGTACCTTCCGTCCCTTCAGGCAGTTTTATACCTCCCGTCCCTTCAGGCCCTTTAGTGCCTCCCTTCCCTTCATTACATCCCGTCCCATCAGTCGGTTAAGAAAAGTTTAAATCCAGAAACCATCCTGGAAGAACCGCGAAGAGATGAAAGAACCTTCTTTTCCCAGGATGCTCTACTTAATAGGTAAAATGACTAAATACACGAAGAAGAAGAAAAAAGTTTAAACCCAGATACCTGCGAAGAGATGGAAGGACAGTTGGACCTTCTTCTCCCAGGATTCTCCAACTTCATAGGTAAAATTGACCAAAAATACACGATGAAGAAGAAGAAGAAGAAATAAGTTTAAATCCAGATACCTGCAAAGAGATGGAAGGAAAATTGGACATTCTTCTCCCAGGTTAGTCCACCTTCAAAGGTAAAATGACCAAATAGACGATGAAGAAGAAGAAGAAAAAAGTTTAAATCCAGAAACCTGCGAAGAGATGGAAGGAAAATTGGACCTTCATCTCCCAGGATAGTTCATCTTCATAGGTAAGATGACCAAGTACACGTTGAAGAAAAGAAGAAAAATTTTTATATGCAGAACCCGTCCTGGAAGACCTGTGAAGAGATGGAGGGACAGTCGGACCTTCTTTTCCCAGGATACTCCCCCTTCATAGGTAAAACGACCAAATACACGAAGAAGAAGAAGAATAAGAAAAAAGTTTAAATCCAAAAACCATCCTGGGCATACGCTCGACAATTCACCAAAGTTTCATTATAATCGGACAAACGGTTGATAAGTAAATAAATAAAATAATTTTCCTATAGGAAATCAGTATAGGTATATTATTGTTGATTTGTAAGTAAATAGTATTAGGTAGGTACCTACCTACAACAACCTTCTAAATAAATTCGATTCCTAACAAACTTTATTTGAATATCACATTCTTTCTGTAGCCATGGAAACGATTCGAACACGTAAGTAATATCGAATGGTTCGGATACATTTTTTGAATATGTAGGTACCTACATTGGTTTGTTCGATGCCATAAAAATGAAAATTGTCCGAAATATCAAATATTATATACAAATTATGCAATATTATTATGCCCATATCTTTACTAATAATTAACAGACTTTTACAATATACGTCTTAAAACTTGCTGTAATGTCTTGTGTTTCATTTTATTATTTCATAATTATATTTATTTCAAAGGTTTATTATTTTCAAGAACATATTCATTCGGTAGGAAAATGAAATATTGTATGAAAAGATATTAAAATGGCGGCATTTATGTACAAAACGCTTACTTTAAAAATAAGTTAAACATTATAATTATACAAAATATTCACCATGTTTTTTCACTTAAACGCTAAGTTATACTTGAAAGTAAATTTTTTTCGTGTAAATACGTACTTCTAACTTTTAAACTAACAGATATTTGCGTGCAAAATGTACACTTTTTTGACATAGAATTATAATATACTAGAATTCTCATTCCCATACAAACTCTCGCTGTATAAGAGAAGCCAGCTCTTGTCTATGTATGTGTAATACTGTCGGTAAGCGTTGTACGTATATTACCACTCGGTATGACTGTGTGTGTAAATAATGTTGCAAACAGTTAAAAAATTCCCTATATAAATGGTGTTAATAATTTTAATGTCATTATTTGAGTTAGTAATAAATATATATTTTTTACATACATACCATCACGCCATATCCCTTACAGAGTAAGCAGAGAGAACCGAGCGCCATACTCCTCTATTTTTGCACACATTCCTAGCTTCCTTTACATCCATGCATATTTAAAGAATGAATGATGAACGACTGACCACCCCAGAAAGGGTTGGCATGACCATGTGAATGATATTGTGAAAGAAAGAAATATAAAAAGCTTGAAAAGTCGAATCTTAAGACACATTCATCGCCTAGTAAACATTCATACATTGTCTTATACATGTTCGTCTGTTGTCCACATGGTCGTACCATCCTTATCTTGGACACCCATGACCTCTTCTATTCCTTACCTTACCTTTTAATTATTAAAATTTTTAATGTTATTATTTGCGTTACATTGTGATGGTTAATTTTTTAATTTTTAGTTACTGTATTTACCACGTACAAAGTCAAATTAAGTCAATAGTTCCGCTTTGACGTTGGATGTTTTTAGATGTTTTCCATACCTACTTGCCTCAATATTTCATTATTCTTGTGTCACAAGCCAACATCATACAAACTTGAGAGAACTTGTTTTATCGCTGGTTTTTGTAAATATATTAATAATTGGGATTTGAGAGAAAAATAAATATGCATAAATCTTTAATATGATCAAATATGAAATAAAACATTGGATTTACAATACAAAACCTCCAATCGGTAATTAATTGAGATATTAAAAAATAATAAATTATTTTATACTAACGAAAATAACTAGGATTAGAGGGAATTCGTAGGAATATAAAATATCGTGTAATGGATTCGATGGTCTATTTTATTTAATAGTCAAAACGAACAAATTATCTACGAGTACATAATACTGAACAAAGTAACAAGAACAAGGTGTAAATTTGTAGAAAGGTCATCTCTGCTTCCTGAGATGATGAAGTCCAACTGGCCTTCCATCTCTTATGTGGTCTTCCTAATAGACGGACGGCAGCAGAGCGGTTAACGCGCTGGGTTAGTAATCCAATGGTCGCGAGTTCTAATCCTGCTACGACCGATTTCGTTCACTTATATGATGTAGCACAAGTTCCTATTTATGCTTGGTTTAAGGAATGTATATGTATATACTTGTTACAAGAACATATTCGTTCTCTTGAAAAAAATAAAGAAAAAACAAAACGAATCGCTTATAAACTTAAACTGAGTTTACCTACTCTATGTAAAAAACAATAAAATTACTTAAAGAACTTGAAATTGTAATTATTATTACTCTATGAAAAAAAAACAATCGAATTACCTAAAGACCTTGAAATTGTAATTGTTTTTTTTTTATATATTTGGCGTTTGGATGATGCTAACAGTTTATGGTTTTTTGCTTTATAAATGTAAAAACATCTAAGTCTTATATATTTTTCAACTATCAACCGAGTTAAATTTATGTGGTGACCCGGGATTGACCACTGCGCTAATCAGCGCGCTAACCGCTTTGCTACCACCCAAATAAAATAAATAAATAAAAATAATAAAATAAATAAATAACTTTTAATAGTATTATTGTATCATCATAAGTTAATAAATTAATATTATAGCACACTCGTAAACACTACCATGAAAAAAAATGTAAATAATTTTTAAAACAGCCGTTTTCATAATACAGATTATTATGTACTTATCACAAAAATGGGGAAAAAATGTTTGAGAGGTAACAACTTTCGATGAAATGTCGTGTTCTTAATTTCGATTCATTTGAATATAACGTATTTGTCTTTTTTTACTATATTAATAGAAAAACACGATATTTACGAGTGAAATGAGATTTCCATAATGTTTCCATTATTTCTGGGATAGTTTTTACAACTCGACACTGCATAGTTGGGCATTTTGACCACGTTTTATTTAATAAATACGGAGAACGTTTCACGCGGGCGGTCAAATGATTACTGAATATCCTCACGGCAAATGTAACCCAAATTGGAAAACAAAAAGCGGCTTCGTTTACTTCAGGCAAATGATCATTCTAGTATATTATAATTCTATGTTTTTTGACAGATACGACTTGGAAAATTTTGTATGAAAAAAATAATTATTGAAATATTTTTAAAATTCAGAATTTTTATCGCATTATTTTTAGCGTGACACTGCATCAGGTATACAGGTACACGTTCGCACATAAATTAGATTTTTAGATGCTCTTGGTTTTTCAGAAGGCGTGAGACAAACACACACACACACACATACACACACACATACACACACACATACACTAACATTTTGATTGCTTTATTACTTTAGACTAGCTTTTATGTCCCGCCGTTGGCCAAGAATGTAAAATTGTGAAGGAAAAAGCAATCGTTTTTATAATATTGTCACCCAATTATTTTGCAAAATCGGACTATGAAAAGTGGTTTGAAATATGATTGAATTTGATTGTAAAATGTTCAAGTGATGGCCACAACCCATTATTTTTTATATATTGCTATAAAGTGTGAATGAAGTATAATATACAATTTCTTCACTATTCGAAATGGTTTTAAATATGACTGTTTATCAACATTGTAAAGAGATTGGTTTGGCCACAACCCCCATTTTTAAATATTATCATCGAAAACAAATTGTAATATGTACTTACCTATTGAATATTTAGTAATTTTGGATGTTGGGATGTGGTTAAAATTTGATTAAACAAATGTACTGAAAAGATCCAGTGTTGGTCACATCCCATTCGTTTTATATTTTTTCATCAAGTGTGCATTATATTTTTGCACAATTAGACTGATGAACTTAAAATTGACACAAAAGTCTACATTAACGAAGAAGAAGAAGACTTAAACTATGGTAAATAATTTGAATATAAACGTTGCGAAGAATTCAGTAATGGCCACAGCTCCCTTTCTTTAAATATTGTCAACGAAATCAAATATATTATGTAGGTGTTAAAAATTATTTAAAATAGGATGATATAAATGGTTTAAATTTGATTAAACAAAAGTATTGAAAAGATTCTAGTGCAGGTTACATCTTCACATCCCACATCCCATTCGTTTTTACATATGTATTTTCATCAAGTGTGCATATCGTTAATAATATTTCTGCACAATAGACTATTAGACTTAAAACGAACCCAAAAGTCTAAATAAAAAAGAGAAGAATAAGTATAAGACTATAAGAAATAGTTTGTTTAAAAAATCCCAATGGTCTACATAAAATAAGAAAAAATACATAAAATAGAAGAATTAGACTATTGGAAATAGATTGTATAAAAACTGAGCAAAAGGTCTTCATAAAAGAAGAAGAAGATTAATCTATAGGAAATAGTTTGTATTAAAACTGTCCTTAAAGGTCTACATAAAATTAAGAAGAAAAATAATTAGACTCCAGGAGCCGTCGCTTCAGACCCTTCAGTACCTCCCGTCCCATCAGGCCCTTCAGTACATCCCGTCCCTTCAATCCCTCATCACGTCCCTTCCAATCAGGCCCTTCAGTACCTCCCGTCCCTTCAGGCCCTTTAATACCTCCCGTCCCTTCAGGCCCTTTAGTGCCTCCCTTCCCTTCAATTACATCCCGTCCCTTCATTCGGGTAAGAAAAGTTTAAATCCAGAAACCATCCTGGAAGAACCGCGAAGAGATGTAAGCACCGTCTTCTTTTCCCAGGATACTCCATTTTTATAGGTAAAATGACCAAATACACGATGAAGAAGAAGAAGAAAAAAGTTTAAATCCAGAAACCGTCCTGGAAGACCTGCGAAGAGATGGAGGGACAGTCGGACCTTCTTTTCCCAGGATATTCCGCTTTCATTGGTAAAATGACCAAATACACGAAGAAGAAGAAGAATAAGAAAAAAGTTTAAATCCAGAAACCACCTCGGGCACACGCTCGACAATTCGCCAAAGTTTCATTGTAATCGGACATACGGTTTAGGAGCACATCGCTTGCATACATTCATACATTCATAAATAAATAAATAAAATAATTTTCCGATAGGAAATCAGTATATTGTTGATTTGTAAGTAAATAATAATAGGTAGGTACCTACCTACAACAATGTTCTAAATAAATTCGATTCATAACAAATTTTATTTGAATATCAGAATATTTCCGTTACCATAGTAACCATTCCAATACGTAAAAAATATCAAATGGTTTGAGACATTTTTTGAATATGTAGGTACCTACATACATTGGTTTGTTCAATGCCATAAAAATGAAAATTGTCAGAAAAATCAAATATTATTTACAAATTATGCAATTTTATTATGCCTATATCTTTACTAATAATAAACACATTTTTACAATATATGTCTTAAAACTTGCTGTAATGTCTTGTGTTTCATTTTATTATTTCATAATTACATTTAATTCAAAGGTTTATTATTTTCAAGAACATATTCATTCGGTAGGAAAATGAAATATTGTATGAAAAGATATTAAAATGGCGGCGTTCATGTACAAAACGCTTACATTAAAAATAAGTTAAACATTATAATTATACAAAATATTCACCATGTTTTTCACTCAAACGCTAAGTTATACTTGAAAATATATTTTTTTCGTGTAAATACGTACTTCTAACTTTTAAACTAACAGATATTTGCGTGCAAAATGTACACTTTTTTGACAGATACGACTTGGAAAATTTTGTATGAAAAAAATAATTATTGAAATATTTTTAAAATTCAGCATTTTTATCGCATTATTTTTAGCGTGACACTGCATCAGGTATACAGGTACACGTTCGCACATAAATTAGATTTTTAGATGCTCTTGGTTTTTCAGAAGGCGTGAGACAAACACACACATACACACACACATACACTAACATTTTGATTGCTTTATTACTTTAGATTATAAAATATGTGAAATCCATTTTATTGTTTATATCGAAACTATGTAACATGATATTTTAAATGAATATTTGTCTTCTTCAACAGATTCCTTTCATCAATGATTTTGCAGGATCTTCAGCATTTTTTGCCATACAATGGAAGGTTACATTGCGCTTTGCAACAGAGATTTTCACATCCAGGACCTGTCAGGTATGGAAATTGTCCTTTCCAATTTCCACTGAAAACAAATTTGTTTGTAAATAATCTTAAATTTAATTTATTGAATAATAAACTTTTGTTTACAGTATTTATGAATCATAATTAAAACTATGATAGTTTGTCTCAATAATTTCAATGAACTTTATAATTCAAAAGAAAATCGAAATAATATACAAATTATGATAAATGATTCTGTTTTGTTCTTTTGATATTTTTATTTGATTATCTTTTGTATCATACATAATGTCAATTTTTTTTTATTTTTTCATTGTCAGATAGATAAGTTTAAATTAATTTAATATAGAAACCAACTGATTACTTTAAATGGTTAGTGGGATCTTTTACCTTTGTGCATAGTTGCAGACATACATTATGTATGTTTTCTTATCTTTTCCAGTGAACCTCGATTGACCGCATCCAAGGTAAATAGTGTTTGCCCAAATTAACTGAAATCAGTCAAATCATTTTCGTTTTCAACAGTAGGTATAATCACTTTCTTCACTAATTGATTCAGACTGCACAGGACAGGTTCACATGGATGCAGATGGAGGAGTCCTTAATTCGTTTAAGTAATTTTCATTAAAAATTAAAATGAATTAGTGGAATAAATAAAAATTAAGCCATAAATATATATGTCGTAACCAAACTATCGAGGTAAACTAATATAAATATCTCGGCCAAAATATAATCATTTCGCGAGATTAGCCGACCATGGAGTTTTAACGAAGAATCTGTCTTGGATGGGCTGCATGCCTATGGTAATCTATAACGCAAATGTACCTATGTCCAATGACCAATGTGTGCTCCCATTCATGATCAGAAACACTTACACTAACGAAAGCGACCGTCAGAAAACTAAGAATGGCACAGTAAAAACACGATAGAGCCATACAGAAAACAGACTCTCAGATAGAGTGAGAAATTCAGAAATATTTAGTAGATTAGGGCTGCGTTCAGATAGAACACTCGACTACGAGTGTCGGACATACCTGAAGCTGCAGATTATGGAGTTTTTCACACCCATCTCACTGAACACTTTCGAGTGGCGTTTTAATCTGAACGCAGCATCGGGCGTTTTAAATGTCAAATGTCATTTATCATACATTTTTCTTTTTAGGTTGTATTTTCATCGAAAGACAACATAACGAACCGTGATTTTATTTTTTTTAAACTTTTAGTATGATGCGCGAATGGAAGATGATACTAATTTTTTTAACGTTTTTCTTCAAATCACGATAGGAAACTTTTTCGTTCTAAAAAGTATTTTATCCGACCCAACTGAAATGAAAATCCCGAGGCTATGGCGCGGTACCATGTGACGTTATCAGGAGGGAGATCGCGATACCACTTCCACGCCGGTGATGCTATAGGACCCATTGGTCCTGTTCAACCCCGGACGCAGCCGCAACGTCGGACAACACAAATATCCCATATCAAGCGAGTGCAACCACTACCCCTAAGAGTCCAACCACATTCAGCTGCACCTGTCTCGTCATCAACTCGGGTACCGCCGAGCGGGTCGTGCCGACCAATCATCACGGGGGTCCTCCACCCCTTAGTACTCATGTTGGCGAATTTCAGGTACACCACCGGACAGTAAACCGGACAGTATGTGACGTTATCAAAGTACGTTTAGTAGTCTTTCGGCAGCCAACCAACACATTCAGAGCATTCAAGACTTTTTGTCAAAAATACGGTGAACTAATATCTTCACTTTCAGTGCACAACGGACCTACTGCTCCCTTATAATCTGCTCTCTTTGGCACTCTAAGTGCAGTGTCTGCAAGGTTTAAGAGTTCTCCGGACTCTTCTTACGTTCTTATGTGTTCTTTCAGAGTTTTGCAAGGGGCCGTTTTTAGTCCCCATAAGCAGAACGGGTGGTGGTGGGGGAAGAACAGCCAACCAACACGGCAACTATCAAACGACACTACTTTGATGACGTCACATGGTACAGCGCCATGGACTGTATTATTTGTCGTATGGTCACTACTTTCAAGACGTCACATAGTTCAGCGCCATGGACTGTTATTTGTCGTATGGTCACTACTTTGATTACGTCACATAGTTCAGCGCCATGGACTGTTCTTCCCCCACCACCACCCGTTCTGCTTATGGGGACTAATAACGGCCCCTTGCAAAACTCTGAAAGAACACAAAGAACATATGAAGAGTCCGGAGAACTCTAAAACCTTGCAGACACTGCACTTAATGTGCCAAAGAGAGCTAATCATGTTGAAACAACTGGCTCACTGCTCAGTGATAGTGAAGATAATAGTGCACCGAATTTAAGACAGAAAGTCTTGAAAGCCCTAAAATTGCTCTTCGTGGCTACAAGGTCCGCATGTCCAATGGGTCCAAAGAAATTCCCTCGGACATCGTCGTAGAGTTCTCGTCGGAAAGTTGACACGGAGAAGTTAGTGCATTCCCATAGGATATGCTCAGAAGTCTGTTCAGGGTTATCACAAAGCTGACATGAGGACGAATCGGATAAGTGAAAACGAAAGAGATAGCTTTTGAAACTGCCGTGTCCAGTAAGGAATTGCGTGGTCCAATAATCGGGAACAATCCACGAGGATAAAATTCGAGTCCTCACATCGGGAAGAAATAAAAATGTCAGTCTGCCCACGGAAGAAGAGGACCAGCGACGTTGCCAAGCATCTAAAAGAGAACTCCGGGCCAAGTTCTCGATCTCTCCACGAACTGTGGGTAAATTAACAGGTGGGAGAGAAGCACCACCCAAAATTGAGCTTCGGCCTCTATACAGGTTGTGAATAGAAGCTCGTAGCTGTGTTTCCAGATCAAGGGGAGCCATACCTGTGAGAATAGAAAGTGTGTCAGTAGCGCAGGTTCTGTAAGCCTTTGCTAAAGCTATTAGTGCGTAGCGCTGTCCAGAAAGCAGCAGACGTCTAATGTATTGGGTTTCACAACGATGAGCCCAACAAGGAGCGGCATAACACATAATACTCAGAAAGGTAGCGTTGTAAAACAGTCTTGCTACTGGAAATTTAAGGCCCCAACTAGCTCGAGCAAGACGTGAAATCTTTTGAAAGGCTATTTTTGCACTATCGGATACAGCACGAACATGGTATTGGAAAGTAAGGCCTCTATCTAGTGTAACACCCAAAACTTTGACCCTATCCTTAAATATTACACGCGTATTGATAAATTTGATGGAGGGAGGACTTTTCATTATGCCTTTTAACACTAACCCATATGTCTTCTTAGGTGCGAAATTGAGTCTATGACTTATACCCCAATCTGCAACAGAAGAAAGTAACTGAGTAGCTGCGCGCTCAATAAGTGCTCGGGTGTTACCTTGAATAAGGATTGTAGCATCATCGGCATATGCCAAAATACTGCAGCCCGTAGGCGTTGAAAGTGATAGAAGGTCGTCGAACAAGATGTTCCATAACAGTGGACCCAGAACAGAACCCTGAGGGCACCCGATGCTAATTGGTCGCCAGTGCAAATCCTGTCCCCCGGGCATGGCCACATGTCTATTAGTAAAATAGCTCTTCACTATTTTATATATGTTGCTAGGAACCTTACGGTCTCGAAGTTTTTTTAAAATTAGAGGCCACCAGGCATTGTCGAATGCTCCCGCAATATCAAGAGATATAGATATAACATATTTACTATCAGAGCTACTAACGATATCAGATATAGCCAAGATAGCATCAACCGTTGATTTCCCAGCGCGAAAACCGAACTGACGATCGGACAGTGGGTGGGTACTGGAAAGATGATCTTCTAAGCGTCGACATATAAGCTTTTCTAACACCTTACCCAAAATAGGTAGTAAAGTAATCGGTCTATATGATTTTGGGTCAGAAGGATCCAGGTCACTACGCTTGGGAATAACAGTCATTAAACCTGTTTTCCAACAATCCGGAAAGTAGCCTTCTCGCAAGCAATTGTTGTACAATAAGATAATCTCGTGGCGAGCTATGTGCCAGCACCTTTGTACGAGAGCTGCGTCAATGCGGTCAATGCCAGGAGATTTGTTTTGCTGAAGATTCTTGATGATAAAATCAAGCTCATCGAAATTGGCGAAGGTCGATATGGGAGTTTGCGGGATATCGGATTGGTTATTGCGTATTTGTGAATGAAGAGGAGTATCAGATGAGATGTCATCAGAAGAAATAAGTATGTCAAGTAGCGTGATAGTCGTCGAATCAGAGTCTATTGTGATAATTCCAGTTCGTGGATCACGGATACACGAGACTGACGCATTTGGATATTTTTTCATTGATGCATATCTAAACACAGCACCCCAAGGATCTGTGGTTGAAACCTCAGATACCAAGCGGCGCCATGCTTCAGACTTGGCACGAGAAATCTCACGTTTGTAGATATTATTTGAGCGTCTATACTCACATTGAAGCATGGTTATTAAGTCATTTGAACTTCCTCGACGACGGGTCGCTCTCAACGCGCGGTGAGCTCGAGTCGAAGTTCGTTTAAAGATGTCTAAGCCAGGATGCCACCATTCATTAGGAGACATATGACTAGAAGAAGTTCTGCCGATCGCCTTCTCGGCACAATAAATTATACTCTGCGTAAAAGATGAGGCCATGTCCGCAGTAGTACAAGATCTACAAGATAAACGATCCAATGAGCATTCAAAGTAACGGTCAAAGTCTAACCAACGCCACCTGTCACACCTTGTCCGGAATCTTCTAAACAAAGGTTTCGCTAAAGGAATTGTGGGTACATTGGAAATAATCTGAAACGTGATAAGGTTATGGTCACTGCACGAGGCATCCTCGTCTACAGTCCAATTCCCTACTCTATGGTTAATCTGAGCGCCATGGACTGTTATTTGTCGTATGGTCACTACTTTGATGACGTCACATGGTTCAGCGCCATGGACTGTATTATTTGTCGTATGGTCACTACTTTGATGACGTCACATGGTACAGCGCCATGGACTGTATTATTTGTCGTATGGTCACTACTTTCAAGACGTCACATGGTTCAGCGCCATGGACTGTATTATTTGTCGTATGGTCACTACTTTGATGACGTCACATGGTATAGCGCCATGGACTGTATTATTTGTCGTATGGTCACTACCTTGATGACGTCACATGGTACAGCTCCATGGACTGTATTCTGTATTTCTCGTATGCCCTAGAAATAAACCCCAATTACGTCATGAAATGAATGATCAAACGATATTATAGAAGCTTATATATACTAACCTGAGTGTAGTGCCCAGATTTTATATCGGAGAACTTCCCATACTTGAATATTTTATGTTCGTCGAACCATATCTTTATTCCAGGCAATATTGGAAAGTTTCTAGCTGTAGTGTATGATATATTCTCTCCGATATGCATCCATCGACCTTAAGTTTAACATGATGCACAATTAACACTTTGAATGTAGGCATTATTAATCAAACGAAATTTTAATATTATTAGTATTAGTGTGCTACCAAACAAATATTAAATAACACTGGAAACTTAAGTAACAATCCACAGTGAAATCTAAGTGTAAACCTTGACGTATTCAAGCTAAACGTGGAAATAACCTTCTTCTTCTTCAATGGCACCACAGCCCAAATCGGGCTTCGGCCTCCTCCAACCCATAAAGGAGGAAATAACCAAAGTCGCAATAAAGGAAGAAAAAATAATGTAGTTGAAAAAATGAGATCGCTGAGAAGAATTTGTTATAGGATGATGTATGACAGGATATTAAACAAAGACACAAGGAAAGAATGTAACGTAATGAAAAATGTTATTAATTGAATGAAAGTAAACACGCTATAAGATGGTTTGGGCATATGGGAAGAATAAAAGAAGTAGAACACCTGACGAAAAAAATATTCAAAGCTGAAAGGAATGCGAATTACATGACATACTGAAAGATGGAAAGAATGCCTATGACTGAAATGAAGATGTTGCGCTGGGTAGATGGTGTGACACGCCTTGATAGAGTTCGCAACGAGTACGTCAGAGGATCTTTTAAGGTAGCCCCAATAGAGGAGAAATTGAAAGAGGGCAGACAGCGATGGTATGGCCATGTTATGCGAAGGGAGGATACCTATTCCGTCAAAACTGTGCTCGGTATCCCCTCAAAACCACGAGGAAGAGGCAGAAGAGTATTGAGAGGGAGCTGGCGGCACAAGGTATCCCACAGGAGACTACTCAGAGTCGCAGATCATGGCGACTGATGATTAGGAGGCCCGACCCCGGATGAACTGGGATAGAGGGGCAGGAAATGATAATGATGACTAAAAGAAGGAAATGTAGGAAGTTTCGATAATAGACGAGCATGTACGAGACGATGCATGAATGTTGATGAGGCGATGGATACGCGTCAAGGTGATTTTTTTATTTTTGAAAATAAAATGAAGTAGAGTTGTAGCCAAACATCTTGAACTTTTAACGAGAAGCGGGGCGATCTGCACGTAAACCAATGAAACAAAAAGACAAATTTGGGAAGCTCGTTCAAGATGATGTTTGGCGAAAATCATAACAAGGTATGCAGGGCAGCTTAAAAGTTCTAATTTGTCAGCTTCAAAAACTCGATTTTCTGCCTGGTCGTGGAGCAAGATGATGTTAATGTTAATTTTTACGACGTTCATTAAAAACTAACGGCAAGCAAATGATCGAGTATCAATCAGTATTCATGGTATGACTATTCATCAAAGCAGCTGATGTCTTTTATTTTCAAAAAAAAATATGTGGCTGAATGTTTCGAACGTTAACGGAATTAACTTAACGGATCAATGGTCAGGATACAATAGAGATAACCCAAGGAAAATATATTTATTTATTTATTGAATATATTTTATTTGTAGATTTATTAGCTTGTTTATTTATTTATTTCCTAGTTTGTTTAATTATTTACTTATTAATACATTAAAGAACGGTAAAATTAACGGAAAAAAATTGAAAATCATTTGCATATAAACAAAGTAGACCTCGATAATAAATACAATCACGGCATACCCCACCTTGTAGGGTAACCAGCGACATGTTTGCGGATGCGCACAACCTAATAAAATAAAGCATGACACATGCGTGTATCCCCACACAAATTTCTTTTTCTTAACGTACTTAATTATTTCCTGCTTACGTACTTCTGTCCTTCCTTCATTACTTGCGTCCTATCTTCCTTCGTACCGTAACACCGAATTTTGTCTTTTTTATGACAGTTTCGTAAAAAATCACAGCAAATATCCACCGAAAAGGCAGAATTAAAAAGTTAGTATTAACCTTAAAAAAACAACGTGGCTACGATGACGATTAATAATTATGAATCTTATTAAAATTTAATTAAATAAATTAAGTTGTTTATTACTCATAAAAATATAAATGTGATTTATTAAATAGAAAATATTGATTTAAGTGTTTTTTTTTTTTTTAATTATTGTACCATATTATAAATTATACTGAAAAAAGAACATATAAATCTTAATCATGTGTTAATTTCTCTTAATTTATATTTTTTGTGTAAAATACCATCGTCTTCTTAAATAATATCACCCTTTTACTGAAAATTAGCACAGATTTCATAAAAAATACAAAAAATAACGTGAATAATAAGCTTTTGTAGAAAAACATTTCTACAAAAATCACACCCCTTTTCCAAAAAATAACGCAAATAATTCACATGACCAGACTTGCCCTCCTGAGGGGCAATTCTGGTTCGACCGGCGAAATCAAAACCCTAGTAATTACCCATATCATGGATATAATTATCGTATGGAGTTCTATGACATCTAAAGTTATTATAGAACTCCATATATGATAATTATATCCATAATATGGGTAATCGTGAGGGTTTTGATTTCGCCGATTGAACCAGACTTGCCCCCCTGGATGGTTTTGATTCTGCCTGTTGACCAGACTTGCCTCCCAGACATGCCCCCGGTCTCTATTATACACTTCCCACATCTCTAAAAACCTTTATTTGATTATAATATTTAATTATAAATACATATGATATTGTTTGATTATTCGAAATAATATTTTGTAAATATTTCGTTTTTAATGTAAAGGAATATGAGACTTCTCTAGCGCAAACTTACTATCTTTTCGAGAAGGACTATGAGCAATTGTCATATTATTAGCCCATTTTTGTGCCATTATTTCCAATGCGTCGTCCCATACCTGAAAAATAAACACTGTTATCATTTCCAGGCCTTAAAATATAATGAATCCTTTTCTTATTTGATCACAGGTATGTAGATAATACATTCTAGGATATCAAAGGCCCTTATTTTATTCATTTGATACTAATGTACTCGGAAAGAAAACTTTTACCTCATTTAGTGCACTGAAACCCATGCCGACATCCGATGCAAGCATGTTCGTAAATGTTGTAAGCGCGGTATGAGCAACGCATCTGTACGTTTTATTTGGTACTAGTTTTTTATTTCCGGCGTTGCTCGAGAAAATTTATCAAGAAAATAGTTTCGTAATTTTTAACTATATAATTTTAATGATAAATTCAGAATGAGTAAAAAATATCCAATACAATAAATAAAAATTAACATAAATAAGTTGGTTTACTTTTTTTTATCAGTCCCCTCCGTCCCACGGCACGGCACGGCAGTATCAAAAGCTATCTCTTTCGTTTTCACTTATCCGATTCGTCCTCATGTCAGCTTTGTGATAACCCTGAACAGACTTCTAAACATATCCTATGGGAATGCACTAACTTCTCCGTGTCAACATTCCGACGAGAACTCTACGACGATGTCCGAGGGAATTTCTTTGGACCCATTGGACATGCGGACCTTGTAGCCACGAAGAGCAACTTTAGGGCTTTCAAGACTTTCTGTCTTAAATTCGGTGCACTATTATCTTCACTATCACTGAGCAGTGAGCCAGTTGTTTCAACATGATTAGCTCTCTTTGGCACATTAAGTGCAGTGTCTGCAAGGTTTTAGAGTTCTCCGGACTCTTCGTATGTTCTTTATGTGTTCTTTCAGAGTTTTGCAAGGGGCCGTTATTAGTCCCCATAAGCAGAACGGGTGGTGGTGGGGGAAGAACAGTCCCCTCCGTCCCTTCAGTCCCCCCATCCGTCCCTTCCAATCAGTCTTTCCTGTTCCTTCTGTCTCAAATAATGTAATGGAAAGTGGTTTGGAATTAGATTGAATTTAAGCATAGTATTTAAGTGTAGTATTTTTTCATAGAGTGCAGTATTTTTATGTAGGTACTTTCATTGGAAGCATGTGTGTATAAATAAATTAGAAATATAGGTCTATGGGAAATGGTTTAAAATGTAATTTAATATAGTAAAGTGTTGGAAAGAGTTAAGTGTAGCCATATCCCACTCGTTAAGTGTTGCCATATCCCACTCGTTTTTGTAAATCGTCATACAAAATTTCAGCAGGAATGGACTGGGAAAAAAATTTCAGCAAGACTGGTTAGGAAAGTTGGCCATAACCCTCATGTTCTTGTATACGCCTTCCACTGACAGACACATTGTTTGGAGGAAACCTCCTGACATAAACCTTTACAGTTAAATAAATTACTGTATCTTTAAAGGAACTATAAGGCTTTGCGTGTTAAAACAGAAATTTTCAACAATTGTCAACACTTTGAAGGCAAATGCCACCACTTCTCAGGGTTCATAATAGTATCAAATCGTTGTTTTCTGCTGTGGTATCATTTTACAGAAAAAAATTCAGCTTTATATTTTGACGTAAATTTGGCTGTTTCTGCATCTGGTTGTGCATTTGCACTTTCCGAGAATTCTTTGGTATGCCTCTGGATGCTACTCGAGGAAGATCTATGTAGAAGAATCAAGATCGCTAGGTTCGCTATGTGCGGTATAAATTATAAATAAAAATGCATTTTTGCAAATGATTTTCTCAAATAAGATAAGATTTTCGAAATCTTTAATGAAAAATATATTACCATTAATTGCATGTTGGATGCTTTTGGCTGACCTTTTAATGTTCCATTAGCCACCATTTTTCTAAAATCATTGTGTATATCTAGAAATTGTTTCTTTTCTGCACATGTTAAGCCACCGCCTAAAATGTTATAAAACACCATGAAAAATTCTGTTATTAAACATAGATAACATATACATATATAATATCTACCTGAATATATCCTAAATACCCTACATTATACGACCCATATAAAATTTGCACAGCCCCGACAGGAATGAGACCTGTTCTTTTTTTGTTTTTTTAAATGTATCAAGAATATGTCATTTTATACACATAAATATTTTGCTTTTTTATTTTCTTCAGGCGGAGTACTACAAAGTTTATTTTATTTATTGATTTTATATTACTTCTCGGGCAACTAACAGGCACTATGTCAAATATTAATTTAACACGCACCCAATAACAAAATGCCACATTCTGGAGACTTACGATATTAATCGTCTCACAGATCCAGACTGAAAACACAATTAAATACTGTGTCTCCACCGCGAATCGAACCCGGGACCTTTGGAGTTATAATTCATACACTTCTACTGGTATATCCATCCAGTTTGTGCTAATTTAAGTTGAGTCTAATGACAAAAATGTTATATTGTAATATTTTGAAATAATTATTGTTTTTCTTTAATTAAATAATAAATATAGGTTACAATATGTAAGTTACAATTATTTTAATAGGTACATTACTTTTGTCGAAATAACAAAAATAAACATCAATTATTTTACACAATTATTTATACATACTTATTAATGTTTGTGTTTGCACTATTGGTACCAATGCCACGTATGCATAAATAATAATTTTGTAAAACATTTTAACAAAAAATATATAAAAGAATTTTTCCGTTGTACATTCAACTATACTCTGTTACTCATAAACTAGAATAATGAGTTTTTAAAACTTATGTAAGAAAACCAATTATTGAAAAATGATACAAAACAAAGGTATAATTATTTTTTTATTGTCACGTATCACGAACAAAGATAAATAAATAATATATTATAATAAATTATTTAATGTATGATAAACAATTTATTTTGTCTTTATTCGTGATACGTGACAGTAAAAAAAATATTAGTATTCTCCCCTACAACGCCAATAGTGGCGAGTTGTGATATCACAATTTTAAAATTTTATGTTAATGGTGTTGGTTTATGAGTTTCGTATATGTGCATTAAATATTATGATTTTTTTTTCTTTGTTATCTCATATATGAATTGATATTTCATAAATAATTAATTGCCATGAGGCACCGGCTTAGAATAGTGCGTCTACTATTTTCTATTATCATCGTTTTCGGGACGTGTAATCGAAAATACAACAGGCAACAATAACATCTCACATATAGTTCAGCTGTGCACCACTCATTCTGAATCTTGCCTTTGTAGGTGAAGCGAGACTGGTGTGTGGGTACACACGCACGTGTAGTACATCCTTTCACAAGGCAATGCACCCCCTCACACCTGTCGCTGGTTTCCCCACATTTTATTTTGTATTGCTTCTCGCAATACAAAATAAAAGACACCCAATAACAAGTTGCCACATTCTGGAGACTTACAATATTTATCGTCTCGCGGATCCAGACTGAAAACACATTTAAAAACTGTATCTCCAGTATTGGGTATCGAATCCGTGACATTTCTCTCAGGAGTCAGATATCTTACCAACTGAGCCACGAAAGCCGACGATATCTCATAATATGCATATCATCGGGTTTTTCCCGTGATGTTATGAAATTCATTGATATAATGGTCGTTCATTCCATATTTTTTACGTTTTTCTGCTTTTCCGTTTGATTTTATTTTAAGTAGACACTTAATGTGAAATTTGAATGTGGCTGAAGTTTCGAACGTTCTAACGGAATGAACTAGCGGATCAATGGTCAGGATACAATAGTGATAACCCAAGGAAAAAATATTTATTTATTTATTGAATATATTTTATTTGTAGATTTAAATGCTTGTTTATTTATTTACTAGTTTGTTTAATGAATTATATAATGCATAAAATCTAATATCTAAATATCTTGATTAATGCATAAAATCTAATCGTTTAGAAAAATATGAAGTCTTTTTTACGATCATTTTAATTTATTCTAGTGAGTAATACGTTATCGTTAGAGATTTTTATGGATTGGAAATATAAGGAATATTTTATTTTTATGCATAACTTTTTTATATTCAGTAAAATGTTTTCTATATTATCAATTAAATTAAATTATAAGTCCAATTACCTAATTGTTTCTAAATTTGAATGAATTTGTATAAATTTAGAAAAATTCGTTTAAATTGTTTAAAACAATATGATTAGGTATAAATTATTGTTTTGTTTGTTGATTAAGAATAAAATTAATTTATGCCTATTATTCCCAAATGGGATGTTTGGAATTTCGTTCGACACAATTTATAATAGATACCTATAATATATTATACATATAACATTAAATGATTTTTTCTGGAATTTGACCTAGTCGATTTACGAATCCCTGTCTTTAAAAATAACAAAAAAACATTAGTCCAAAATTTTAAATAGGTATAAGTCATTTCTGCATTATGTATTTTGTCTTGTTTGTTGTTCATTAGTTTTTATCTTGTTTGTTTATTACCTATGTTTTATCCAGTGAGTGCCTTTAAGTATTACAATTAAGAATGTTCTTGTAGTATGTCAGTTAAAGGTGTATTTAAAAAATAGCATTGCTACTTTTACAAATAATTACGTCATCTTTTTACTATTTAAATATATTATTATTCTGCATTTCCATATCGTATGATTCTGTGTTGCCATTTATAAAACGGTTAGATGAATGGTTCGGGTAAGTACCACCGCGCCGGTTGTGAAAATTTCATTCCATTAGCATAGCGAGAAAATGCTTCAAATAAAAGGAGTTCGAAAATGGCGCCGGTTCGAATTGCGCAAGCGCGGCCGCTCTTAACAAATTACGTCATCTTTTTACTATTTAAATATATTATTATTCTGCATTTCCATATCGTATGATTCTGTGTTGCCATTTATAAAACGGTTAGATGAATGGTTCGGGTAAGTACCACCGCGCCGGTTGTGAAAATTTCATTCCATTAGCATAGCGAGAAAATGCTTCAAATAAAAGGAGTTCGAAAATGGCGCCGGTTCGAATTGCGCAAGCGCGGCCGCTCTTAACAAAGGAACAAAGCTTTTAGCAGCAACCTCGCCTGACAGCCATATTTGTAGTTTTTTCCTTTGCTGTGGAAACTTGCTGAAACTAAAATAATATAAGTGCATTTGGGTTCGTAGACATCTGTTGAAAGGAGCGATCGATAACCGGGCTTTCATTTTCTTTCCGGATTCTCTGTCTCGTGTTGAGATGCATTAAACAACGGACGTTTTTAATTAATTATGTGATAAAAATGTGCCAAATACATCGAAGATGAAGAAAATTCCTCCATACTGCTGTGTGAGTTGATATTTTACCAATATTCCGAGCGAATTTTTTATTCACAGATAGCATATTTATGTTTTATTGTTTACATCTTTGTAATATTGTGTCTCAATTTATTGCATTTTCTGTCTGAAGATGCTGATAAGTCAATGTACTTATAACTTGCATTTGATATTTAATGTCAATAAGGACAATTTTATATTATTCTTTCATAAAAATATTAAATGACAATGAAATATTTACTTATTTTTAAAAATCTTTTGATCAATATTATGGACATAATGAAGTAATTTTTTAACTATACATCTTTCTTATATCTAACTTTTTTTTTAATAGATTCACTGTTGACTACACAATGCGGACTTATTAATATATCGTTTGATTGTTAATACAGATAACATAAAAGCACCTTTAATATATTTAGCTAACATACTATATTATACTTGTAGTAACTTGATATTTTTTATAATAATTATTTACCGTAAAATCTATGAATTTGGTAGGTACCTACATTATCCAAATGTTAACAAAACAATATGTGAAGTATTAATTTATCATATAAATTAAAAGGTATTTATTATGAATATTTAAGTAATAAACACGTCATTTCTATTATTGGTTGGCAGAGAACCGAGCGCCACACGCACTGATATGTCTTTGAAATCATTCCACGCCTCAACATTCATGCATTATTTGATACATGTACGTACAAATTTAGTATCTACCTATCTAAGTTTCTTACGTTTTCTTTCTTCACTATTACATTCAGTAGTAATGCTAGCTTTCTAATTTCTCCAATTCTTTCACCCATCTACGTACATGATCGTAGTCAGTAATCAATCTTTTATTCTTTCCCTCGGTGGGTCATGACAAGAGTGTCATCACCGCTATCGCACGCCCCACCTACGTTGACCACAATTATTGTTTTAAAATAATATTTTTTAGGTGATGTGGATGTGTGGTATGTTGATGTACCTCGGTGGGTCATGACAAGAGTGTCATCACCGCTATCGCACGCCCCACCTACGTTGACCACAATTATTGTTTTAAAATAATATTTTTTAGGTGATGTGGATGTGTGGTATGTTGATGTACCTCGGTGGGTCATGACAAGAGTGTCATCACCGCTATCGCACGCCCCACCTACGTTGACCACAATTATTGTTTTAAAATAATATTTTTTAGGTGATGTGGATGTGTGGTATGTTGATGTACCTCGGTGGGTCATGACAAGAGTGTCATCACCGCTATCGCACGCCCCACCTACGTTGACCACAATTATTGTTTTAAAATAATATTTTTTAGGTGATGTGGATGTGTGGTATGTTGATGTACCTCGGTGGGTCATGACAAGAATGTCCTCACCGCCATCGCACGTCCCACCTACGTTGACCAAAATTATTTTAATTATAAAATAATATTTTTAGGTGATGTGGATGCGTGGTATGGAGATGTCCCTCGGTGGGTCATGACAAGAGTGTCCTCACCGCCATCGCACGTCCCACCTACGTTCACCACAATTATTATTAAATATTCTAAATATCTAACATGGGAATCATAACAAACGCATCATTTCATTATATTATAAAATGTAAGTAATACTTTATTTTTTATTCCTGAACAATAATTAGTTAGGTACCTATAATAACTGACTTGCCTATGTTTGTACCTAAGTAGTCCAACTTTCGATTCTTTCAAAAGAATTTATTTTTCTTAATGAATCGACAGTATTAACCTAAGTCCCATTTGAGCGAACTGTAGGCAGTAGTGGAGATTTTGCATAGTTTTTCCAAATTTGTAGTCAAAAAACATCATTTTAGAGGCTTTGCACCATATTATGAATTCTATAAATATATAGATGTAGGGGAAGGGTGCCCAAAATGACATAGGGGGGCAAAATGACAAATAGTCATATCTCAAAAACGAAGCAAAAGACAGGTTTGATCCTGTACAGGAATTAACATCCGCCAGTTTCATGATCACTCACCAACATTCAGTTAGTCTGTGGTAACAATCGGAGGAGCACGTGTGTAAATAACATTTTAACGCAAGTAAAATTTATTTTTGTTGGGACATTATACTTAATTATTTTTTATTTAAGTCTATTATTAAAATGTGATTGCTGTGTCTTGTTATGTAGCTTAATATCTATGAATTGTAATATAATTTTGTTAATTTTATAAAAGTGGAATGTGATATTTTTTATGTTATTAAAAAACTTGGGTAGCGGTTTAAAATGACATACGTATTTAAGTAGGTACTATCAATAATTTTCACTCTTCATTTGTATATGAAAACATTTAAAAAAAAAATACTTAGAAAAATACACCGTATGTCATTTTGTACACCCGGTGGGACAAAATGGTTTTTATCAGTATGTTTTGTATATATTTTATTTAATATAAAATTTCATATTTTTGACAATTTTAAACTGATATACGTTTACCTAGATAGTGTTACAAGTACCTAAGTAATAAAGTTTTTTTCTATAAATTACAAGCCGTTTTTTTAAGTATATTTATTTTTAAGAAAATCTATATCATTTTGGGCACCCTTCCACTACACAATTCGGAACATTTAGAGTGTCTGTGTGTGTGTCCGTCCTTTCCTAAGATCCGCTTGATACACAGAGCCCAAAATTTCCAAAAAATAGAAAATGTTATGACTACAAAACTTTTATACTTAGACTTTTGATTTGTTGTTTCATTTTTAGGTATTTCAAGAAAATGAATTTTTCAAAGTTCTCGCCCTAAATTCGGCGAATAACACTCAAAAAATATGAATGCTGATGAAACATAACACTGTGATAAATTTTATTTTATAATTAACTACTTACATACATACATACATACATAAGTACCATCACGCCATGTCCCTTACGGGGTAGGAATAAAGAACCGAACGCCACTTACTTCTATCTTGACATACATTCATCGCCTCGATAACATTCATACATCGTCTTATACATGTTCGTCTGTTGTTCACGCTTCTAACATTTCCGTCTTTCAAAATACCGTTCACATGGACCTGCCATCCTTTCCTTGGGCGGCCCCGACCTCTCATTCCATTCCTGTCGGCAATGTATATTTTTTTCGTCAGGCGTTCCTCATTCATTCTCCCCATGTGGCCAAACCATCTCAATGTGTTCACTTTCATTATATTTATAATATCTTTCTTTATCCTACATTCTTTCCTTATGTCCTCATCTCTGACCCTGTCATACATCGTTCTATTACAGATTCTTCTTAGCGATCTCATTTCAACTGCATTTATTCTACTTTCGTGCGACTTCTGCCATGTCCAGGTTTCACTTGCATACGTCAAGGTTGACACTAAGATAGCATTATGAATGACAACTTTAGCATCCTTTGATATGTTGCGGTCATTCATAACTGGTTTCAGTGCTCCATTCACTCTGTTTCCTGCCATAACTCTTCTTTCGATTAACATCTATTAATTAACTACTTTATAACGTTTATTTACCGTTGTTTTTATTTATTTTTTTCAGATCTATATTATATTTACTGACAAAAAGCACAAATTTATCTTAGACACGTAATACCTATTCTAAAGTAATACCTATGCTTTTGAAAATGGATAAATTTTAACAGACGGAGATTACGAAACTGTACAAATAAGTTAAAAAAAATTAATAAATCTCAGCAAAAGAAAATAATAAATATATACCGATATTTATTTTGCGACGTGCAGAAATGGGAAGTACGTCGTCGAAATTTAAAAAATACATACAAAATGGCGACGAATATGCTGCCATGCAAATATATCAAAGTTCGCCGGAGCTCAAGAAAACCTTCGACCCGAACCTTAGCTATGGAGAAAGCAGACATCACAACACGGCGATGCATTATGCAGCTAGACACGGTAAGCATAAAAAAGTAAAGATGGTGGCGGTATCTACATAATATGGTAGTTAATAATAATAGTACAGACCTGCCCCCCTAGACAACGTATTATTTAACTCAAGAAAAGAAACAAGAAAAGATAACTCAATTTATGGAAGTGACAGTTGCCAGTCACGTGACAACTGTCACTTTATACATTGAGTTATCTTTTCTTGTTTCTATTCTTGAACTAAATGACACGTTGTTTAGGGGAGCTGATTATCTATAAGAAGAAATGTAATTTTCTAACATTAACAATAATGGCGGGAATTCCCGTGAATCGATCTTGTTTATTTTTAAAATTATGTAAAAACAAGTCTCAAGTTAATTCGGTAAAATAGTATTAATATGAACCGATTTGGTTTCCGTGCGGGCGTTCTGGGTGCGATTCCCAACAGAGGAGAAAATAATTTAAATTCATTTCTAACGCCAATATTTCACCAAACTCTCTACTTGCGCAGGGCGCAAGGAAGTTTTTAGAAAGATATAAATTTACCATACCTACTGGTCACAGCAATGACGAAAGGAAAAGGCCGACCGCCGCGCCGTGGCACACTTGGTAAGCCGTTTGGTTTCTGTGCGGGCGTCCTGGGTTCGATCCCCAGCGGAGGAGAAATTTAATTTCATTTCTCCCGCTAATATTGCTTCACTGGGCTGGAAACACTGGTTAGTTGAAAGAAATTGTCATATGACAATAAACTCGCCATTTGCGCAGGGTGCAATGAAGTTTTTATTATTATTATTATTTCGGGCTCTTAATACCTTCTCAGGTTTATCACCTGGTGGGATTTGGGGTAGCACGAGCAATGCTGCCAAGTGCTATCCTTACTGAGTGTATAAAATGTGGTGTTTTGTGTGTTGGTGCCATGTGTAGTATTTATGTGTTAGTAAGGTCAGTAGTGTCGTCAATTTGGAGGAATTTCCTCACCAGTCTGCATGTGTTTAATATGGCTGCTTTTATTCCTGCGGTGGAAATTACTATTGGTAGGTACTATTATCACAGATTGCATGTCCCAGATTCGCTTGATTATTATTATTATTATTATTTTATTATGATTAAAATGGGAATTAAAGGACACAGAAGGAATATAGTTATAGTTAAAAAATTAAAAAAAAAATTATAAAAACCGCCTAATTTACTATGAAGTTACGTGTTAGTAAGGGTAATTATCGCGAACGTTAAAATGGATTTGTACCTGATTGAAATTATCGGGAATCCATAATTTGTTGATTTTTTTTGTATTTTAAGAACAAACTTGACTGAAAATGAGAATGTTTTATTGATCATTCTTTTTGATTTTATGCACTATTTAAGAACAAAAATATTTTCTCTACGAAGTATAGTTATGCAGTACCCAATTTAAAAAAAATGCTGTTTAAAAAATATTTTGCTGTATAAAATAGTAATTTATGTTGAATTTTAATATTGTGTGACGACCATTTTCTTCAGAAATTTTGAAAGTACTTGCGGTATTTTTTAGAAAAACATTATTAAGCATATTTGATTTCATAAAGTGTTTATATGCCTTCTTAAATTATTCTATAGTCGGACGCTATATAAATGGTTATTAAATATTTCAGCTTTATTCAATGTTCATGTCTCATTGCCCTTATATTATAATAAATTACTTGTTGTACATATTTAGGGATGAAACATCTCCTGAGAACATTTCTGATGGACCTCGGCGGAGATCCCAACAAGAGAAACGTGTTCGACGAGACAGTACTACATAGCGCCTGCAGTGGTGGTACATTCCCTCCCCAGCCTTCGCACATCTCAATCAGTTGTGTTCGTCTAACGGGTACTACAGCATTAACCTATCTAATATTATTGTTGTATTTAAACTTTAGATTATAGATCACCTACCAGTGCCAGTAAATACTCCTTGTCTCGTTCGCTCGCCTAGTCTTAGATGAAATATGTGTAGTAGATAATTATGTAACAGCACAAAAGTCCACAACACTATACATTAGAGTATTTCCTATTATCAATTCAAACTAATCCAACTGTCGATTTGTTCAGGAGAACTTTGTTCTCTTAACATATCGACAATGTATCAAGCCAGAATACGCGAGAATTGTATGGAGAGGTCTACTTTTTTCACGGCTTTTCCAACTTTGAAGTCAAAAAACACCAACTTAGAGGCTTCGCAGCATATATGTTCCATACACAGATTTACTCAGAATTCGGAGAAGAACATTTCGTGTGTCTGTGTGTGTGTGTGTGTGTGTGTGTGTGTCTGTGTGTGTGTGTGTGTGTGTGTGTGTGTGTGTGTGTGTGTCCGTCCCCCCCTTATAACTTTTGATCCGCTCAATTTACAGAGCCCAAAATTTCAGAATATATAACAAGTTACAGGCCTACAAAACTTTTATACTCAGAATTTTGAATTTTTGTTTCAGTCAGGGGTTATCAACTTTTTAATTTTTATTTTATTTTTCCATATATCTCTGAAACCATAAAAGCTAGAACGCTGAAAATTGGTACAAACATAGAAAAATAAAAAATCTCAAATTAATTTTTTCAAAAAAATTCCAGGGTTTCTCAAACATTTTTTATTAAGAAAAATATTTTTTTTATGATAAATTTATGAGTTTAACTGCCTATATTTCCAAAACTTATACAATTATCGCAAAAAGCCGAAACACCCCAACTGGATAATTTAATTTTCTATAAAAAAATATTAACACTGTAGTAGAAGATGTCAATTTTTTTTTAACAATTTTTTTAAAAATTGAATTTAGTGACGACATCGCTTCATACATTTTGTATGGCAGTCGCCTATACACAATATGTAAGAAGACTTAATAGTTTGATACTTCATCTCCAAACATACATACCATCATGATATTTTCATATTCTGGGTAGGAAAAAAGGAACTTCCTCTATACAATCCTATCTTGACATACATACCTACATATGTTGTATAGAAAACAAAATATCTGAAAATATTCAATAATTTGGTACATATTCTTCAACTATACATACTATCGCTATCGACAGTTGGATCTCATGTGTTACATGCAACTAGTACATATTATTTGTCGATTGACCATATCTTAGTCCGAATAACATTTACTCGAGATCAGTTGAAAGCGCAAAGTAATGTAACCTAGCGAGCTTTGCACACCCTCCCCAACGTTAAGTAGTGTGCTTTTCCGGAAGAGTAGATTGGATCCAAATCCTACCTAATAGCCGGTGTTCACTACGTAACCATGTTAAAAACTTCGATTTGATCCGCCCAAGATTGACGATGGCGAACAATCCTATCGGCAGTGACCGCAACGTGCGTTGTCCGAATTGACATCCGCTCAAGGTCATCGACGAGCAAGTATCTATTTGTATTTGGCAGGAAGGGAACAGGACAGTTAGATACATATTGAAAGGAGGGGGTTAAAGGAACAATATAGCCAATACACAGTATTCACGCAAAGATAAATACGAAACCAGCTTTGCTGTGAGGCACTCTTTTCTATAATCATAGTTTTCGAGTGTCCTATAAGAGCCGGGAAAATACAACAGGGAAAATGCAACAGGCTTAGTTTAGCAATGAGGTTCACTGCCCAATCTGACTGTAGGGGTCTTTTTAGGTGAAATGGGACTGTTGTGTGGGAATTATTATTGTTGTTTTCTATTGTTAGGTCCTCGCGGTTCCGCCCCAGCAGCCGTGGGTAGTGGCGTCAATACGGGAGGGACCGGCACCGGAGTCTTGGCCGCCTCGGCTCAGGAGCGTCGTGCGGCGTGTGTAGCTTTACTGCTGCAATGGCGTGGCACACCACTACCCAAGGGAGACGATAGAGAACGCGTACAATTGGACGCTGTCGACAGGGTATTCATTCTATATATTACTACTTAATTGCGTCTATGAAATATTCAAGGAAGTATAACAAATTCTACTTTTATTTATAAGTAGGTAGGTTAGATATATTTTTAAGGGACAAACACAGTCTAATAAAATATACAAAAAAACATACCAATTACGTTTGTCCATGAAGGATGATCATTAAATAATCAATATTAAAAAAAAATACTGGAAATATTGTTGTATTAAGTGGATATTTGTATTTATGTAAGTAAATTTATCGGTATTTAATAATTCATTTATATATTGTAATTAAGCTTCAATTTGAACAAATAAATATTATAATTCGTGTTTTGATGCAGTTTTTCGCCATTTAAAGATTATCTAGTCACCTGTAACTTGACAACTGATAGAACATTATATTATATGTAATTATTTATTTATTTATTAAACTTCATGTGCAATACTGTGTACAATGGCGGGTTTAATTGCCACAAGGCAATTTTTTTTATTTATTTAGCTGCTGCAGCTGCCATATTTATAGTATGTAATATTTTATTGGTTAGCGAAGGTTCCCAACCCCGTGCCCGCAGAACGATTCGTATGTGCCCGCCACTATTCGACAGAGACAGAATTTTTTCATAAACATTAATTAAAAATGTGAATTATTTTTAATTAATTGTTAGAGTTTTGAAGTTTTTTTCTTTGTATTTGTGTTTTTTGTTTACTTTGTTTACGTTTTGTACTTTAATACATTTCTCTGTGTGTAGGTATGCAATTTTAATACTAATTTTATTATTTTTAAACATTTTTGTTTATTATTTATTAATAAATTATGAATATAAAAAAAATTATTATGGGAAAATGAGAAGGTGTCTATCGATTAAAAATAGGCGGTGCCCGCTACCCTATCGATATTTTAGAATGCGCTCTAGAGTACAAAAAGGTTGGGAACCCCTGCGGTTAGGGTAACTCGATAAAAGTGAAAAAAAAATGCGATATATATTTTTTAATATACCCTTCGGAGAGAGAAAATTCAAGGAAGTATTCCTCTTGTATTCAAAATCTTCTTTATCCACTCTCCTTTTGCCGAAAGTGGCGTTTTTGCCTATTAATATTATGATTAAAAAATAGCCAATTATGTAAAAAGTTTCACTGCATTCGGTATTTTTTATCATTTATTTATTTTGTACAATTTAGGATGGAAATACAGCTTTGCACCTGGCCGCCACCGCGGGTTTGGCGGGAAGCGCGCGCCTGTTGCTGGCAGCGGGCGCGCGCTGTTTGGCTCTGGACGCGCGAGCCAGGACGCCAGCTAGACGTGCGCTGGACGCCGGACACGCGAGGCTTGCGGCTCTTTTGGAGAGGGCTATGCTTTTTGTGAGTACATCCATATCCATACATCCTTTTCGCGTGCCATGTCAGTTCCCCTAGATGTTGACTATCACTTTCGAGAAAGACTCTCACAATGTCCTTCTTCTTATGTATTTCAAACTTTCTCTTCCATTAATCCTATTTTGCTAACCTCTGATCTGCCATGCCCCAATTTCACTCGTATACTTAATTGTTGGAAGGACAATATATTGGTAGCTAATGTAATGACGTTACATAGTTTTACCTATACATTTTATTTACTACTGTATAAAGTTATATTGTACCTACTTCTGATATTATTATACTTGTAATAAAGGATTTTTATAAAAAAAAGTAATATATGAGTGTGTATTATTATTAAGGTTCAATCGGGTTTTGAATCCTGTATATTGGCACTCACAGAAGTTAATTTAAAAATACATGAATTGATCAAATTACATTCAGACACATTAAATTTGAAATGAAAGGTACCGTTCGTAATATAAGCAATATTATAGAGTACCTATAGAGAAATAAAATATTACTCACGATATTCAATATTTTTTTTTTTATTTTATTTAACAGTTTGTCAACAGCTATATAAAAAAATTACAGATAAACATTTTACATTTAAATGAAGCCAATTATAGACGAACATTATATAATTATATTATACACTGGTTAAGAGTAATAACCAAGTTTTTAATCAAGTGGCTTCAAATAAGTACAAAAAAAAATAATATATTTATACAGAAGAAAAATAGATAAAAGTTGTGTGCGTGTGTGTATAAGGGTGTGTGTATAATGTGTGTGCGTGTGTGAGTGTGTGTGTGTGTGTAATATGTAGGTACTATATTTTTGTTACAACTTTTCACACATAAAATTCTAATTCACTAAATAATAAACATAAGAAATTAACAAGAAAGAGTAGAGATTGGCACTGAAATGCGTCGCTTGCGTCATTTAAATACCCTCTAGCGCTAAATTCCATTAAAGATCGATGCTCGCTGATTGGTCACTAGGAGGAGTATGCATACATTTGACAGGGCGGCCGCCAGGCGCTGTGCCTAGCGCTATGCTATAAAAATATATCTTCATTCGCATATCTTACCAGAACCAAAAATGATAAATGTTAATCAATTTTAATGCACTTAAGGTGAGATATTCACGAAAACGGAGCTATATAAATTATCCAAATGATTATTATTTTGTGCGAGCAGAATGAAATGTTCAAAGTTGTTTATTGCACTAGTGCAATTTTTATTTATTTTATTAAAAAGTTTGTCAACAAGGGTGAATGAACCTTGTTGGGCTTGAAATAGTGGTGCTATATTATACAAAATAATATACACAAGTATGTAAAAGTTTGTCAACAAGGGTGAATGAACCTTGTTGGGCTTGAAATAGTGGTGCTATATTATACAAAATAATATACACAAGTATGTAAAAGTTTGTCAACAAGGGTGAATGAACCTTGTTGGGCTTGAAATAGTGGTGCTATATTATACAAAATAATATACACAAGTATGTAAAAGTTTGTCAACAAGGGTGAATGAACCTTGTTGGGCTTGAAATAGTGGTGCTATATTATACAAAATAATATACACAAGTATGTAAAAGTTTGTCAACAAGGGTGAATGAACCTTGTTGGGCTTGAAATAGTGGTGCTATATTATACAAAATAATATACACAAGTATGTAAAAGTTTGTCAACAAGGGTGAATGAACCTTGTTGGGCTTGAAATAGTGGTGCTATATTATACAAAATAATATACACAAGTATGTAAAAGTTTGTCAACAAGGGTGAATGAACCTTGTTGGGCTTGAAATAGTGGTGCTATATTATACAAAATAATATACACAAGTATGTAAAAGTTTGTCAACAAGGGTGAATGAACCTTGTTGGGCTTGAAATAGTGGTGCTATATTATACAAAATAATATACACAAGTATGTAAAAGTTTGTCAACAAGGGTGAATGAACCTTGTTGGGCTTGAAATAGTGGTGCTATATTATACAAAATAATATACACAAGTATGTAAAAGTTTGTCAACAAGGGTGAATGAACCTTGTTGGGCTTGAAATAGTGGTGCTATATTATACAAAATAATATACACAAGTATGTAAAAGTTTGTCAACAAGGGTGAATGAACCTTGTTGGGCTTGAAATAGTGGTGCTATATTATACAAAATAATATACACAAGTATGTAAAAGTTTGTCAACAAGGGTGAATGAACCTTGTTGGGCTTGAAATAGTGGTGCTATATTATACAAAATAATATACACAAGTATGTAAAAGTTTGTCAACAAGGGTGAATGAACCTTGTTGGGCTTGAAATAGTGGTGCTATATTATACAAAATAATATACACAAGTATGTAAAAGTTTGTCAACAAGGGTGAATGAACCTTGTTGGGCTTGAAATAGTGGTGCTATATTATACAAAATAATATACACAAGTATGTAAAAGTTTGTCAACAAGGGTGAATGAACCTTGTTGGGCTTGAAATAGTGGTGCTATATTATACAAAATAATATACACAAGTATGTAAAAGTTTGTCAACAAGGGTGAATGAACCTTGTTGGGCTTGAAATAGTGGTGCTATATTATACAAAATAATATACACAAGTATGTAAAAGTTTGTCAACAAGGGTGAATGAACCTTGTTGGGCTTGAAATAGTGGTGCTATATTATACAAAATAATATACACAAGTATGTAAAAGTTTGTCAACAAGGGTGAATGAACCTTGTTGGGCTTGAAATAGTGGTGCTATATTATACAAAATAATATACACAAGTATGTAAAAGTTTGTCAACAAGGGTGAATGAACCTTGTTGGGCTTGAAATAGTGGTGCTATATTATACAAAATAATATACACAAGTATGTAAAAGTTTGTCAACAAGGGTGAATGAACCTTGTTGGGCTTGAAATAGTGGTGCTATATTATACAAAATAATATACACAAGTATGTATGTAAAGGATATATCAGGGTATATATTAGTGCACCGTCCAGTCTGTGTCCTGCTCTTACTTTTACATATATTAGTATCTTTTTCCACCCTTCTTTCTGATCACAAATATTTTATTTTCCGTTCAAAAGAACAATTTGTCTTTGATACTGTCCAGTCAGAAGAATCAATCGAGTGGTGTGGCCAGCGGTGGGGCTGGTCTGGCGGAGAGCTGGGTGAGCAAGAGAGCGAGGAGTGCGCCCTCACAACCGGAGGGGGCGCGGTGGCCGACACTCACGAGGGCCTCCGCCCCCACGAGCTGCGCGAGGCCAAGGACCGCCTGCTGGTGGACACCAGCGACATGCTGAGGGTGCCGCTTTTCACCGCTGAAGCACTGCTCCGAGAGAATGGTAAGTGACTCCTTCGTACACTATTGTATCGTAGAAATTATTATCCACCTTAAGAGGGCAAATAACCTCAAACATCGCATTAAGAAATTATTTGAAATCAAATTACGCAATTATTATTTTAAATGCGTTTCGCAAAAAATATCATAAAGAAATTGCACATTTCTTATGGTCCTCACACGATTTTGAAATTTAGTATCAAATCCTTTTTTTATACTAAAAATATATTTCTATGTATTAGTTACATGTAACACGTGAGATCAAACTATCGATGGCGATAGTACTTATGTATAGTTGAAAAATACATACCTAACTAATTAACCCTGAAATCCAAATTATTGAATATATATTTGAGATATGTTGTTGTCTATACAAAACATATACCTACCTATACCAGGATAGGATAGTGTGGAGTTCAGTCCTTTTTTCCTATTCCGAATATGTAAACAGCACGATGGTATATAATATGGATATTTTAATTATCAAAATATTGAGAGTCCCCGTAAATATTGTGTGGTGTATACTCCATACAAATTGTATGAAACAATGTCGTCACTAAATTCAATTTAAAAAAAATGGATGTAGGCAGCAGGCAGTTAAACATATAAATTCGTCATAATTTTTTTTAAATGGTTTAAGAAACCATTTCGAAAGAAATTTGTTATATATATGTAAATTTTTTGAAATATATAGAAAAATGTAATTGAAATTCGAATGTTGATAACCCCTGACTTTTGTGGGCCTAATACTTTATTTTCTGATATATTAGGCTTCGTGAATCAAGCGGATCAAAAGTTATAATAAGGGGACTGATACAATATAATCTCGCAATCTTGGCTTGAAACTATGTCGATATGTTGAGAAAAATAAATTCTCTTGAACATATCAGCAGTTGGATTATGTATGTGTATAAAACAAATAAAATAAAATGTATTTTTTAATTACTCCATAGCTATGTACAGTACACAAAAAAAATCTTTTGTGCTTAAAGAGTGCATATTTGGGATTTGTTCATTTTTAGTGGTGTTCTGGAAATGAAAAAATAACAAATTTTATATTTTCAATAACTTGAATCAGATAGGTATATGTAAATTATGAGCTTTTGATAGTTATCCTTGTTAAAAAGGATTCTCTTTTTCCCATTTCTATCTATTGTCCTATCTCAAACTTCGTTGTTGTAAGCATCTATTAATTTATTTAGTCAATTAATACATTTTGTTCTTTTATTTTTTTTCTGTAAGACCGTAACTTGGCAATTGGTGTTACAATCTTGTTTTTTTATATTTGTTAAATAATTTAGCCTTCTTATGTATATTATGTATTATGTATTTCGAAGCTGTATGTAACCTATAATAAATAAATAAATAATATGGAACTTCACAGTGTATTTAGTGGTCTATAATTGGTCTATAATATGGAACTTCACAGTGTATTTAGTGGTCTATAATTGGTCTATAATATGGAACTTCACAGTGTATTTAGTGGTCTATAATTGGTCTATAATATGGAACTTCACAGTGTATTTGGTGGTCTATAATATAGTTTTATATTTTCAGTTTTGACGATTTAAATTTAGCGTAATGTGCCTTAAAAATTCTAAAAACTCACCCAAACTAAGTACCTACAAAACATTTCCTTATTTTTCTCACTCTGTCGAGTTAGCTTTTCCTCAAAAGATATAATATATTTATAAGTGGGTACCTATGTACTTATACTTTTAATACATTTCAGAGTGGTGCAAGGACGTTCTGGTGGAAAAGTGGATGAAGGATCCGGCAGCGTGCTGTCAGGCAGCTGGGGTGTCTTTGCCCGGAGGATCCCTGGACAGTGAACATCCTGAGGAAGGATTGGGAGCACCCGGGGAGCAGAAAACCATCGAGGTAATAAAATCATGTAATAACGATGACGATTCAAAAACACTCAAAATGCTGAATTAATTTATCATTGTCATTAGCTTGTCTTGAGTCCAATATATTCATAATACATACGTGAAGGTAATAAATGGCCTCTCAACATTGGTTATATTATGCACGTAATAATAATAAACACTTCCTTGCACCCTTCGAAAGTGGTGACTTCATATTATGACAATTTCTTCCAACTAACCAATGTTTCCAGCCCAGAGAGCAATATTATAATTTTCGAAATGATCAAATTGTCAATTTGTTCAAGAGAACATATATCGACAAAGTATCAAGTCAAGATAGGTACGTAATTTGTAGCAGGGTCTACATTTTTCCGACTTTGAAGTCAAAAAACACCAACTTAGAGGCTTCGCAGCATATACTTATGTTACAAATATCGATTTAATTAGAATTCATAATATTCAATCACTGTTTCCTGCTATGGTATCCATATATAGAAAAAAATCAGCCTTTATACTATGACGTAAGTCTGGCTGTCGCTGGATGAGTTTGTTTTTTGACACAAAGCAATCTTAATTTTTTTTATTATACAAAGGACAGCACACAGTAGGTACACTCGTACATATTAAAAGGAAATTAAAAGGAAAAATAATAAGCATGTTTATTTTTTCCAGTGTGGCATTTGTTGCGAAGAAGTATCCGTGATCGAAGCCGGCGGAGGTCCTTGCGGCCACTGGTACTGCGTGTCCTGCTGGTCGCGGTATCTGGGGGGGCGGGTCCGCGAGGGCGACGCCAGGCCAGCCTGTCCTGCAGCCAGATGCAGGCGACCAGCCCCACCATCGCTTCTGCAGAGGTGCCTCTCGCCAGACACGCAACGGAAGTATCTACTCTTCGACATCAAGGTACAACAATTCATTAGACAGGAATATTCTATTATTCACCCTTGTTGATTGTTTTTTTACACCGTGTGGCTACTCTTTATGTTATGCATTTTGTTTGTTCTGTGTTGCTACTTTTTCAATAATGTCCAACACTCCAATATACCTACCGCTAAAACTTACCAGATCCTCTATAGGATCCTCTTTCCATGGATCTCTGTAGACTCTAGCTTGATTTGAAGGGGGTTTTTGGATTAGGCCTGGCCAAGAGTAGGTATCTATAAGAAAAGAAAATTGAATCTACGGTATCAGGCTCAGAATGAATCTCTCGCTCACCGGGTATTGAACCCGCCGATCGAGAGAGTATTCGTATGTCCTGTATGGCCAAACATCTCCCTCTTACTTATGCGCTGCTGAGAGCATTCACATGCACAAGGTTAAAATTAATATAATTACGAAATCTATTAAAGTAGTATTGTGAGGAAAAGTAATACGCAAGGTCTTGGTACTTACATTTATTGAAGCACAAATAAAATAATAAATAAAAAAATTACTAGATAAAAATTATGAACTGATGAAAAATGTTACAATTAAATAAAGAGCTAAAAATCGTGTTTGCGGTATAATTTCGGTAACGTGACGAGCGGCGGCAGAGTGGTAGTCGGACCTCGCCCGTGCGCGGTTATATACCGCTCGCCGCGTCACCGACTTGCTGTAGGGAAGGTCGTGGCTCAAAACGCCAGACCGCCACAGATTTTTTACAGATAATATCTCGAACCCATATGTAAGTACTGGCAGAAAGAAAGGCATACATAGTAAGTCATGAATCATGTAAGGGAAAATATGTCATATTTCTAAAGCAATAACAAGGTTGTGATTGCTGTAAAAAAATCATATAATTTGTTTTTATTTAATTATTGAAGATTAGATGGGTCGATGGTAGAGCGATTAGCGCTATTGAGTTAGTAATTCAGTGGTCGCGAGTTCAAATCCTGCCTCGACCGATTTCGTTCACCTATAGAACGTAGGAAGATGTATATGTACTTGTTTAACAAGGACATATTCATTTTTCTATTTAAATTAAAAAATAAAAATAAATATCCAAGTTAGTATACATTATACATGAATTATGTGTTCAAAACGAAAATAAGTTTTAAAACCTAACTTATCCTTAGGTACCTGTCATAACCTAGCCTACCCAAACATAACCTATCCTAATCTAACATATCCTAACCTAACCTTACCTATCATAATCTATCATAACCTAACATATCCTAATCTATCATATCCTAACCTAACATAATAACCTATCCTAATCTATCATATCCTAACCTAACATAACCTATCCTAATCTAACCTAACCTATCATACATAACCTTACCTATCCTAATTTAACATATCCTAACCTAACCTAATCTATCATATCCTAACCTAACCAATCCTAACCTAACTTATGTTGGTAATTTACATATTATATGATATTGTTCCAGGCCTTTGTCGAAAGTTCTCGTGGCATGAAATGGTGTCCTATAGCTGGATGTGGAAGAGCCGTCAGACTTTTTGAACCTGAACTTTCGGTAAATATATATTCTCTCTACTCTCTCTGATGATATGTTTCTATAAATCATCAATAATTTTAAAACATATCAAATAAATCAATGTTATAATGTAGGTAGGTATCGAGATTGAGCAAATAAAAATATAATTTTCAGATGCCAACTATCGCAGCCAATAGCTCATCTGAAGATGGAGAGGAATCTTGTACCAATGGTTATCCACCAGTTTCAAGGGGAGTCGACTGCGGAGATTTTCATTTCTTTTGTTGGGATTGTCATGGTATGTTGTAATTTCCATTTAATAGTGGAATCATATATATAATGTGATATTTCTTAACACATATTTATTACATTAATACGTTTACGTACAAAAGTTTGAAAAATGGACTCCATAAAAATGCATTAAAAGGGTGACTGCTGCCAACGTACCTATTTGTTCAATTTTAATTTGCATCATTACTACAAAACAAATTATTTTGAAAAAAAATAACCCAGTTAGTTTGGATATTAATAAAAAAAATACACCTTAAAGGCCCATTTACACGATGCAATTTTCTTGCCTGTAGCATACAATAATATTGAAGCAATAAATGACTTGCATCATCTAAACAACATGTGACATTCTTGCTGTACAAGGCAATTATTGCATTCAAAACTGTTCTTGGTTTAAACAGCACATACAATAATTTCTTATGCAATTCTAGTATTCAAGTAATAAACATGCGTGCAGTGAGTGAGGGTGTGTTGATCGTTGCTGCTCTTCTGAGGCAAGAAATATTGAAAAACCATCGTAAAAAAGGTGTTGGATTTATCTTAAATTTCTAAAAAAACATAAGGTGTAGAGCATTATATTTTTTTATATATTAAAGAAGATCAAAATATCTGTAAAAATAAAATGTAACGTTGCATTAATGCATCAGGTTAAATTAATAAACCAAAAAAAAAATTATTTCGCAATGGCGCTGTATAGAAAATAAATGTTTTTTAACTACGCCTTAAAGTATATTAAAAATATAAAATAAAAGTTGAAAATCGGGGTATGCCATTATTTTCCTACAAGAATTTATACAGAACATTATCAAAATAAGATATATTTTTCTTTATTAATACCCAAACTATCTAAATTATTTTTTTCAAAACGATTTGATAAGAAATAATGATGGTAGATATATCAAATTGAAAAATAGGTACGTTGGCAGCAGTCCCCCCCTTAAAGAAGTTTTCAAATTAAAAAAAAAACTGTTTATATGAAGGAGAGATATTGTGTGAGTGATGAAATGAACTGTAATTTTGAAAAAAATAATAAAACTTTTGTTTGTGGAAATCAACAATTTTTTTTAGTTACAATAAATCCTACGCAAGTATTATACTATTTTTAATATTGGTTTTATTATATGATTAACTTAACTATTTCAGTAAAAAAATGTATTGTTTGTATTAATCAGGTGAGCCCCACGCCCCGTTGGGATGTCAGGCATGGTCCCGTTGGATGAGTCGTGCTGGTCCCTCTGGCACCACTACAGCCCCATTGGCAGCAGCAGCTGACGGTGCTGAGAGTGCCGCCTCCAGCCTCTGGCTCTTGGCTCACTGCAAGCCGTGTCCATCCTGTTCGTGTCCCATACAGAAGAATGACGGATGTAATCACATGAAATGTACTAAGGTAAACTCATGAAGTTCATTTATCGGTTATACAAAATTACAATTTCAATTAATAATAATAACATTAAATTTCAATTAATATAAATACATTGATGATATATGTACATTAGGAACCTATATAAATGAAATAAGCAAATTATAATTACATTTTTAGGTATAGTTAACAAATGATTGCACCGTATGTAAGTGGTGACTTTATTCGGGAATCACATTCATTCCAACTAACCAATTTTTCCAGCGGAGAAAAGTGTAAATATTTTTTTTTTCAAATTTCTTCTCTGCTGAGAAACAAACTCTGAACTGCAACATTAAAGCAAAACGACTTACCTATTATGCAACAATGGTAGAAATTAACTAGTTGCATGCTTTACATATGTATAGTTGAAGAATACCTATGTACGAAACTAAAGTCAAATTATTGGATATTTTGTTTTCTATACAAAACATGTATGTCAGGATAGGATAGTGTGGAGGTCAGACCAACTTGATGGTATGTATGTATATATGGAGATAAAATATCAAATTACTAAGAGTCCCCATAGATATTGTGTATTCTGCCATACAAATTGTATGAAACAATGTCGTCAGTAAATTCAATTTTTGTGCTACTAGAATGAATACCTATATTATGTATACAAAATTAAATGATCTAGTTAGGATATTTTGGCGTTTTCGATATTTAAGAAATATATAAACAGTTAAATACATATTTTTTTAAAATGTTTTTCTTAATAATTACTTACTTATAAAAAAAGTTTGAGAAACCCTGTTTTTTTTTTCGTAAAAACTAGTTAGAAATATTGTATTTGTCTATATTTAAACAAACTTTCAGCGATCTAACTTTAGAAAAAAAAAACTGTAGAAAAAAATCAAACATTGATAACCCCTGACTGGAACAAAAATTCAAAATTCAGTGTACTTATAAAAGTTTCGTAAACCTAAAATTATGTATATAATTCTGAAATTTTGGGCTTTGTGCATCAAGAAAGAAAGTTATAAGGAGGGGACGGACACACACACTATAATGTTCTACACCGAATTCTGAGTTCATCCATATCCATAATGTATGTATATGCTGCGAAGCCTTAAGTTGGTGTTTTTTGACATCAATGTTGGAAAAACCATGCAAAAAATCCACTACTGCAAAAATTCTCTCAAACGGGACAAAGGCCGATTTATTGAGAGAAATAAATTCTTTTGAACAAACCAATAGTTGTATAAGTTAGTTGGAAATAAAATTAGGCTGTAAATAATTTTCTTGTGTTTTATAGAAATTAATTAGGTGCTCATTTGTTTTTCAGTGCAAGTTTGACTTCTGCTGGGTTTGTCTCGAGAGCTGGAAGCGCCATGGATCGGCTACAGGGGGATATTTCCGTTGTACTCGGGAAGAGGCAGCCGCCAGAGCAGATCAATCTAGGGGAGTTGCCCTCGCTGAAGCCAGGGTAAAATATAACACACTTTGTTATGAAATATTCAATTTCAGTTTTAATAACAATGAAATGCTTACACCTATAGGTAAGTTTATATCACATGTTTCGTAAAAAGGAATAATCAAAAAAATATATATTTTCTGTTATGATAACATTATTAGAGAAGAAATATGTATGGGTACTTATACTTGCAATTTTCTTCTTTAGGTCACTAAGACAGGACTGGATCTGTCTATCAATGCATGGACACCAAGAATATATTCAAAAGTAATACGACTGTTAAAAAATATTAATAAGAAATAAAAGTGAAGAAAAATAAGAAGAAAATTACTTTAAGTAATTTTTTTTAAAAACAAAGTATCTGTAATTAAGGAATTTATTACTTATCAATTTCAGATTTTTTTCATTCATAGTTAGGTCTTGATATTTTTACTCTCCACTACTATGAAATAGTGGAGAGTGTCCTCTGTACAGATCAAACTAAAAGGCCGATGAACTTAATATTGATACCATACATGTGAAGTACATAAACTTAGAGCTGATTAGTTTTCCATAGACAACTGTTCATTTTTTCTCAATGTTTTTCTATGATTTCATCTTTAAAATTAAAAAAATGCTTTCACGACCTGGAAATTTGATATATTTTAATTTTGTAAACAATACCAATAATCTTCAAAAAATTGGATTCAAAGTTGGTCAACGTTAAAATAAAAACATAAAACCGTTTGAAAAATTATGTTCATAATAATAGATTTTTGTATGAAAAATATATATAACAAGAGAAATTTTTTATGTTTGGCAACGTTTAGTTATTTGATTTCATATTGATATTAGAGTGTAATATTAGCAGGGAAGCTCCATTGTATAGTGGAGAGTTTAGCGTTGGCCACAACCCACTCTTTTATTTACAATATTGGACAAATCATCGCTAATTTTTTGAATATGTCATAATTCAAAATATCTTGCCTTTTTACCATTCACATCATCATAACCTCAAATCGATATGTCATAATTATGAAAACGTAATTAAATATTAATATTTCTCAGGTTCAAAATGTTGAGGCACAAGAACAATGGCGTTTTGCTGTCATGTGCGCTCGGTTTCGACGTCACGAGCAGCGTTGGGCTTCAGAGCGCCCTCTCATACTGGCAACACCAGGAAAAGTTAAAGCATTGGATCCTGCAGGTTAATTTGATTGCCATTAATTTATATCCATTGTATTTATAAAATATTTTTTTACAATTTTTTTTATACTAGTTTGAAATTCATTTCAGATAGGATCAATCCATGATTTGAATTTTCTCAATATATATACATTTTTTGTCAAAAAAAGTTAAGTAGAATTATAAAACTCAAGTAAACGTATTTGTTCGTGTCACCAAAATCTACAATCCTTGGTGATGTCACCGTTCTCTTCTTATCAACGGCTTGTCTCAACCCTCGCAACCATCACAATATCCAATCTCGATGAATACTAATACATAACTTAATACCAATCATCGGTATCAGTTGATAGAATAAGACCGATAACTTACATCAAAATGGGTATTTTAAATCAAACAAATGATTTGGTCTACATATATATATATATATTTTTTTTTTTTTTCCTGAGTCCAACTATATTTAATGTAATTAAATATAGTTGGACTCAGGAAAAAATATATATGTAGACCAAATCATTTGTTTGATTTAAAATACCCATTATGGAATTCTACATATTCAACACCGTCAGCATTGACAAAATTAAAAAAACTTACATCAAAGTTCACAATACTACTTTCATGCCTTAAGTGTTTCAAGTTTTTCTAGAAATATATAAATGAAACTTATGTGAGACCAATCCTTTGGTAGGTATGGGTTTCAAATATGGAATCCTTACTTTATCAAGGATATTGCACTGCTTGAGAAAGTGGATAGACAAAAACCAAATTGCCAATTTGAATGGTTGGTCTGGAATCCTCAGAAAGGCTGCAAATTTTAAAACTTCCAGTTCTGCAGGAACACCCGAATCTTGGGGATATGAAATCTTATGTATTTTTAGTGTTTTCGATAACTTTCTTAAGATAAATAACAATCCACAACTGAGGGTATATTACTTAAGGTTGAATAAAACATCCTTTTCCCTGAATCCAAAGAAGCATTTCCTGTCTAATAAGGTGTGGTGGATGCCTGGAACAGTTTAACAGCTGATGAAGCTATGTGTGTTGGAACACTCAAACAATTTAAAAACAAATTGTATGCACATTACACATGAGCGTATGATACACATCCATCGGCAATACCTGCCTACCTGTTAAATAATAAAAATAATAATATTAATTTTTAAAATCAAATCAAGGAAAACATTAATAACTTTTACAGTGATTTATTTAAGATATCATTTCAATAATTTAAAAAATTCTAGGAATTGATTATTTTTCAATGAATTTAATGATAACAATTGAATGTTTTTTTAGGTTCTGGAGGAGGAGTTCTTGAATCAGCAGCACGTGAGCTGGCTTTGGGAAGAAGGGTTCTAGCTGGATCTTGTGCATATACATTTATGCTACCTCCTACAGCTCGACATAGAGCCGCCTTTCACTATGCCCAGGTACATTTAATCTTTGTTAGTAATAGATTGAAATCATATATTTTTATCCTATGTTGGATTCACGATGATGGTAATGATGAATCAAACCAAACATTGACCACATACCAATCATTTATATACCTGACATCAGAGCTTGATCCAACATACGTTCAAAGATGAACTTTCATCAGGGGGGCGAGTCTGGTCAACCTGCGAAATCGAAACAATCCATGTTTACCCATATCATGGATACAATAATGTTATGGAGTTAAATAATATTTTTAGATGTTATAGAACTCCATAAAGTAATTATATATTTTTTTTTATAATAATGAATATATCCTTGTTAAACAAGTACATATACATCTTCCTACGTTTCCTAAAACAAGCATAAATACTTGTGCTATAGGTGAACGAAATCAGTCGAGGCAGGATTCAAACTCGCGACCACTGGATTACTAGCCCAGCGCGCTAACCGCTCTGCCATCGACCCATGACATCGTCACGTGACAACTGTCACTTCCATACATTGAGTTATCTTTTCTTGAGCTAAATGACACGTTGTCTAGGGGGGTTGAATCCATTTTTATGGTTTTGATGGTTTTGATTCCACCGGTTGACCAGACTTGCCCCCCAGATGTGAGAAAATCTGAGTAATCTTAAATTTCATTGCTTCCGATAAATACATACAATACAACATTGGAGGAAAAATATTTTACAAAGCAATTTGTTAAAATGTATAGAAATAGGAGTATTTAAAGAAAATAATTATAAAATACACAATGGCATAAATTCAGTCATCTCTACATTGTTTTATATGTAGATAATAAAACAACAATAATTTATTTATCTGTAAGCAGATGTGTGATATTATATTATTATGAATGTGTTGAGATAGCAATTTCTCATCGTAAGAATCAATATGTCCTTGTGAAAAGTATGTATACAATCTCATACATTCCCTAAATTATGCATGGATGCTTGTGGTATAGGCAAACAAAATCACTTGAGGCAGGACGGGGTTCGAACTCTCCATTGACAGATAACTAATTTTCCTACCCGAAGCACAAGGTTTCCTTCTTTTCTGGGGAGAATTTCAAATTTTATTTGTGGAATTTTTTATACTTTTACTGTCGTGATATATCCTGTATCTTATATTTTTCCTGTATATTTTTTTATATTTTCGTAATAATAAATTTGATATTTTTAATTTTAAGCAGCAACTCACGTGACTAAAAATTGTAACATCGCAATAAAGCTCACAAAGTCAAAAAAAATACTGTAACTATTATTTAATTTATTTTTTTGAACTGGAATGGTTTCAGGAAGAACTGGAGCGCTGTATATCTCGTCTGTCGGGGCTGGTCGCCCGAGAGGTAGTGGAGGCCCCGTGGTGTGCCATCAGAAGAGCAGCTGCTCCAGCCAGACGTTGGCGACTGGCACTACTTCGTCTGACCAGACCTCCACCACCTCCCCCTCTGCTATCAGCGCAGGAACTCAGACTCATGGTATGATGATCTGTCATATTTGATAATGACAATATTGTCGGCCTTCGTGTAAATAAAATATATATATTGTTGCCTTAGTGGTGAATTGAGTCAGGCCACAGTTTAGGTCAAAACAGACTACCAATGTCATGTTGTTCAGAGAAGAGATCTACATTATGATAAAAAAACATTCTAATGGTGATTTTTCAATATTCATGAAAGAAGTCATTCATCCTAATTCTTATTAGTTATAAATGAAATCTTTCAAAAGCATTATCTCAAAACATATGTTGTTTGGCTTGACTCTGTTCACATATGGCCACAATATGCAAATGACAAAGACAATTATATTTGGTTATAATTCTTATTTAGATTTATCTTGCTTGTCAATGGACAACACTTTGTGAAACTTTATGATGACATATGCACATATTTGTATGTAAAAACATACAATATATAATTTTTTTTTGTATCCTCCATCAACAAGTATGTTTGATATATTTAAGGCAAGGTTACTAGCCCGTGGCAGATTGGATAATAGAGATCCTTGGAGATTCCCACTCGGTCCAAGAGGAGAACCACTCAGAGTGCCAGAACCTCTGGATCCAGATCACACCATTCTTCAGGTATCACCATATTTCATATTTACATACCTACATGACAGAAAAATGCTCAACAGGCACAAAATTTTCACAGAATGTGTCCTTATTTTTTTTATATTAGAACCACTAGCCCCAAAGCTGAAATAGAATAGACATTTTTAATAAGTTTGGAAATGTTATTTTAGTTATAAGCTTGAATAATTGATTTCAAGCAATTGAATGGTTTTGTAAAATGTAAGTTTAGATTTTATGACAGTAATTACATATTTTGTCTAAATTTAATTTGTATGTTTTTTCTAATTCAATAATAGGTACATAATATCACTGCAGTGTAGAAAATCTTTACATTTTCTTTTTTTGAAATTCAACATGAAGACTTTTTCAATAAGCCTGGATATTAATTTTGAATTATTTACTTATTTTTGTATTTAGTTAATATATTTATTTATTTAGTTGGAATGTACATATTCATATTTTTAACTAACATAAATATTTTCACATATTTTTTTCAGGAGCCTCAGTTAACAGTTTCGCCACATACATCAGGAGATAGATCTTCATCATCAGATGCAGATGGTATGTTGATAATATTATAATAATAGTATTAACTAGAGATGCCACGAATATTCGGCCATTATTCGGTATTCGGCCTATTCGGCCAACTTTTCAAATATTTGGTATTCGACCGAATACTGGATACTATTCGGCCGAATACCAAATTAATAATAAATCATGGAAAATAAAAACCATTTATTATTCATAAATGCGATATTTTAATCACAAATGTCTATATTAATACTTAAAATCTACCAATGGTAAGTTGTGATGAATAAAAACAATTTTTCAGCATTTGTTGACAGTAAATGGTTGCGCTTTTCTTCATAAATAATACCCGCTTCTGAAAAAAGTCTCTCAATATAGACACTACTGCCAGGAGACGATAGATAAATCTTAGCGAATTTCGTCAGGACTGGGTATGATTTTGCGTTTGCTGACCATCATTCGTATGGGTCTGCCATCCGATTAAGGCGAGCAGTTTTCAAACAAAAATCAATTTCATTTGGCACAGAACTTTTCTGCATCTTCATCGTTTTGCTTATCTGTAGCGACTTCTTCAAAACAGTCCCAAAAGCTGTTGTGTATTTCTTTTTTATTATTTTTTTCAGTTTAATTGGTGTTTCTTTTCTTACGAAGTGGTAAAGAATCATCATCATCATCAGTACTGTTTGCTTCATCACAACTCATTTTCAGAGCTTCTATAAGAATTTTCTGTCTTGCTCTTTCTGTTTGAACTAATCCCAAGAAACTAGTTTTAAAGCGTGGGTCAAGAAAAGTGGCAACCAGATATTTGTCATTTTCATCGAATTTGAACCGGCGAATATTCGCCGAATATTCGGCCATTCGGCCGAGGGGGAAGCCGAATATTCGTTATGCGGTTATTCGGCCAAATCATTATTCGTGGCAACTCTAGTATTAACTGTCAATTTGTTCAAGAAAAAATATTTCTCTAAACATATCAATATAGTTTCAAGCCAAGATTTAGATCTAGTTAGTCAGTAGACAAATATTATTTTGTATGAAAAATTTCCAGGTTTTCTCAAACTGTTTTTATTAAGAATTTTTTTATGTCAATTTATGTTTCCAAAAACGTCGAATCACCCCAACTAAATAATATAATTTTCTATGAAAAATATACACATTGAAGCAGTACATCACAAACTTTTTAATTTTTTTTTTGATGACATCATTTCATACAATTAGTATGGAAGAATACATATTATCTACGGGGACTCTAATAGTTTGATACTTAACTTCATATTCGGGGTAGGAAAAAAGGACTGTCCTCCACACTATCCTATCCTATTTTTATAGAAAACAAAATATCTTAAAATATTCATTAATTTGACTTACGTTTTGTACAGATTCTTCAAATCTACATACTATTACCTACCATTGACTGTTGGATATCATGTGTTACATGTAACTAGTACCTAGAATAGAAGTTCAAACTACAAATTATTGTATGGATTATAAACATACATGTGTATTTATTTTTATTTGTATCGTAGGTAGGTATAATTGAATATAACAAAGAAATATGTAAGTACCTACCTAATTTTGGATGAATGTACAAAATGTATTTCTTAAATAAATTTGTAATTTCAGTTTACCGCATCAATGTATCGGAGTACAATATGGACCTGATTATTGCCCTGGAGATGTCTCGATTGCAGATGCTGGAGGAACAAGCTCGAAGGGGTATTGATCAAGATACTGGTTCACAACCATCATCCAGAGGTATTTAGAGTTTAAATAAAAATATCTCAATTTATAAAACAAAAATCCACTATAGTAAAAATGTACCAAGTATATTGTGAGAATAAAATATCTTTAATTAAGTATATTAATATTTTTCATGTATTATAGGTACTTATATATTTTACATATAATATGTATTGGCAAGTAAGCAACAAAATAAATTATTGTTTAAATAAAAAATGTACTTTGAATATTTCAGATGTAACTCTAACTCGTAGACAAAGACCAGCACGTCTGAACATTTCCGTTTCAATTGGAGCTCCATCAGATAATGGTAAAATATATTTTCAATATTTATTGTGTTTTAATTTTAAAAAATATAATGTTTATATTAATTTAAAAGAATATACACATATTATATACAAGTAGTTAACACATGTTGTGATTTATATTTTTATCAATCTTATGCTGTCATTTACTATTCTACATAAATATTTTTAAATAACTTTTAATTTAATTTTAATGAAATACTTATGGGTTTAATTCTGAAAATGAATTATAATTTCAATGAACATTAAAAACAAAAATGTGTTCACCAGAACTGTTTTGTTCACTGAGTTTGTTCACCTATAGCACAAGCAATTTTTTTGTACATTATATAAATAAATATGTATTACACACTGGCTGTATTATTGCTATTAGGATTTTTCCAATCAACCAAATTTCAACATCATAATATATGAACAAGTAACCTGTATAACAGTAAAAATATCGATAGCGAAAAATAAGGTAAAGAAAAATACATTACAATAAGAAAAAAAAATCATAACAAAATAAAAAGGATTGGGAAAGGACAAGGAGAAGAAATTGGGATCAAGTGTTTATATATAAATATTCCTTCTTTAGTTGTTGGTTATTGAAAATACAATGTGAGTTAGACGAGGCAATATCCGGACATAGATTATTCCATAGCATACTGAATGTACTTCGAATGACGAGCTGAGAATTTTAAAACATTGCAGAGGACAAACTGAGCTTGTCGGATGATCAGCTGAAACTGGCTATCCAGCTGTCACTTCAGGAACCAGTGAGGCAAGGAGGGGAAGGTGGAGAGAGTGGTGGAGCTGGAGGGGCAGATTCAATCGGAGGTGCATCCATTGGGGGCGAGGGTTCCCCTCAGTCGGATGGCTCCAGGACAAGCAGACTCACAAGACAGGTATGCAATCATCTTTTAATACCGTATGCACTTATAAGTTACTAAGTAAATATGTCACTCCCTTCAATTCAATCGAGGCCAAGGTTCATATTGTGTTAGGAATGAACTGTTACAGAAAGAATCATCTAGATGAGTACTAATGGGAAAGGGAAGTTCCAGCCAGCAGCTTGTCGGGACTTATGCCTTTTCGTTGGCATTGAACTCTTAGAGGTAGTGGTTACAAATGCTAGATAGTATTGTGCTGTCCCAACTTGCAGCCATCATGGGGATGTACAGAAGTTGCACTTCTATAACGTTCCCATATAGGGTAGAATAGGAGACACTGCGGAAAAACCCTTTCAATGCCATATGCACTTAATCAAAGGTATGTTAAAAACATAAACAGTCCATACAGGGCCGGATAAACGTGTTTTTGCGCCCAGAGCAATATATTTCAAACCGCCCCCCCCCCCCCCCCCCCCTCCTTCCCAAATGTTTGGAATTTTAATATTATATTATGCAGTATAATTCAATATTATACAGTAAAAATCAAGATACCTACATAATATAAACCAAAGAACAAAAATAAATTATAATTCTACCTATTCCTATTCATGTATGTAACGTATCCTGAGAAGTAGGCATTTTAAACTAAAACCTTAAGTCTTACAATTTTTAAAGTATTGGGTCTCATCACATAAACCGTTTTAAAGTAAAATATAATTTTAAAAGTCCTTTTAACTATCACAAATATTATGTAAATAAACTAAACTTAATGACTAATGTTAACACTATTTAATTTTATCATAAAAACTATTTCTAATTAAATAAAAACTCAATATAACTATAAAATGCCAGTAAAAATTTAAAATCACACCAAACTTAAAATAAAAAAAACAAATCGCTATTCTAATTAACACAAAACACTAAATAAGTTCTTGGTATAATTAATACATAAATTAAAATTAATAAAACGAGGTATTTCGATGAATTTTACACAAAACAGCACACGAAAACTCCAGTTGATTTCGACGCACTTTGCCGACTAGTATTCCATCTAGTTGTATATATTAAAATCTATGGTCTATACTATATATAACAGGTAACTGTAACTGTAAGGCAGATGAACTGGCCAGGGCAGGTACCCTGTTACCTTTAGAAACAATAAATCATCGACCCGGGGTTCCCATGGCAACATGTAAACTCCGGGTCGATGAGAAAACGATAACTCGTGCCAATCAAAGATGGTCTGAAGAAAGCACGTGTGCCATTGCCAAACAAACATGGCCAAAATATGATCTCAAAAGAACAAGGGAGATGCTCTCGTTCAGAAGGGACTCACTAGCCAGAGTCACATCGGTATTAACAGGGCACTGGCTCATAGGAAAACATGCCAGAAGGCTTGGTTTAGAGGCATTTGATTATTGCAGAGCATGCCAAGACGAAGAGGAAGAAGAGACGGTAGTCCACTTCCTCTGTCAATGCCCTGCTCTCTCCAGAAATAGGAGGAAATTCTTGGGAAGTTTCTTCTACGATGACCTGATGGACATAGCGTATGCTGACATTAGCGACGTTCTGACATTTATTAACCACTCAGGCTGGTTCAATGTGGTTTAGTGAAGGGGAAGGACAACCCCACTGTGGTATCACAAAGGGCCAACCGGCCTAAGTGTGTTCTCCTTGGAGAGCTGCCACTCAAAAAAAAAAAAAAAATGGTCTATACTAGACTCGTAAAAAATATTGACACGTGTTAACACTTGACATCAGACAGAAGAGAGAGATAGAAACAATAATATATGAATAATTGAAAGAGTCAGGTGACGAGTCGGCGACCGAGGTCAAGAAAATAAGTAAGTATGTCGCTAAAGTCGAAAGGGAAAACTTCACTGAAATTGTCATAACATTTCTACAGAACATTGTTTCCCTTTTTTAGAAAACCTTGCTATTGGTTGTATACAGGTTCCGCATATTTAAAATGGCTTATGTAGTTTCATTAACAAGCAATAAGAGTTCTTAGTATAATTTATCATTAAAGTTACTATGGTGTGTAGCATCTGGAATGTTTTCAAACATGCCGTTACCATCTCATATGAAATTCATTATGAACCGCCCGGGCGATTTCAGATAGGGGGGCGCTGGCTTCATTATGTAGATAATTTTTACACTTAAGCAAGTAAATTATTACAATGATTATGTGTGCGTGTGTGTGAATCGAATGTCGAGCAGCATAAACGTGTCGTTAGTATTTGGTAGGTAGGTATATGTTTACGAATAACACGGTAATAGACGGACAAGATCACCGCAGAATTTTAACATACACACCATCACGCCGTGTCCCTTTCGGGGAAGGCAGAGAGAACCGAGTGCCATACCTGGGGAATTTTTGATTTATATAATTAACATTTTAGGATTTTAAGCGCCCTTTTTAGACAAGCGCCCTGACTTCTTGTTCCGGATTGTTCTATGATTTATCCGGCCCTGAGTCCATATTATCTTCCTCATCTACATTTATACAATCATTCATTTTAATTTTCTGGTTCAATTAAATATGTAAGAATAAATGCTTGTTTTGAGAAAACCATCTAATAAAATAATGTGTATTTTTCCAGGAAGAGAATTGGTCTCGTGCTGCCGATATAACCGTGGGTTATTTCCTTAAGGCCCTCGGTGGAGCGCCACTTGATCTTCCCAATCTTGCATTGGGGCTAGATCTTTTAACTCAGCGACAAGAGAAATCCAACAGAGAACATCTCACCAGACAGGTAATGGTATTTTATTTACATTAACGTAAAAATATTAATGTTATTTGCTTGAATTTACTGCACAATAAAGTACAAAGGGTAAGTCTTTATCTGCCAATGTGAGTGTTAAATATTAACTTGGAAAGAATTTATGAATGAACAAATATTTTCTTACCAGTGTAGGAGAGACCGATTTAGTTTTTTTTCATTATTCAGATAAAATTTAATGCACTCAATAATTTTCTTAAACTATTTCATGGAAATATTTTAATGTCTCTAATGCACATAGCAACTCATTTGCTTTCAGTTTCATCATTTAACAGCATGATAAAATGAAATACAGCAAATGATAATGAATACAGTTTGTTTTGCCATCAAAATAAGAAGTTCTGGTAGATTTAAATTAAGATGAATAATGCATGCACGGATAAAACTTCCTTGAATTTATTAAGATAAATATTTTGTAGATGGAAATATGCGAAGAGGATTCTGTATCAGGAAGCCGTCACAGAGACGAGAATGAGGGTGCCGGAAGCAGTTCTGGAACATCCAACTTCATGGATTATTGCCAAGAAGGTGGGATCTAATTGATATAATATGTTGGTTGGGTGCTATATATTCCATTGGAAGAGCACAAAATATTGTTTATAAAAATATCGTTATTGTTCAAAAATAAAAAATATGTAAATATTAAAAGGTATTGTTTATCTAATATATGAAAAAATAATTGATTCCAGGTGCCAATCTACGTCCGCCCCTGATAAGGTCAGGATGCGCAGTAGGAGGAGCGCGAGCACCTCTCTTGCGACAATTGGGAGGTCGTGTTCGCCGCTCTTGGAGCATGGGAGATATATCATTAGGAAGTTCTAGCACAGATGACACTAATGCAACGTAAGACTACGTTACGCATACATAGTTTTAAATTGACATGCAAATATAATTATGTTACATTACAGCATTCATATGAATTATCCTTACATGATTATGATAAAACTATTTTTTTGCATTGAATAAAATTAATTGTGTACATATATACCTAAATAATTTTTTTTTCAGATATGGCAAATTGCCAGATGAACTTCTTAACACAACTGATGATGGTAAATTGACATTAATATATTATTTTATTGTTATTTTTCTTGGAGGAGTAAATATGATTATTTTTAAATCATGCACATTCTTCTTTCCTCTGAATATAATTTGATCATGATCCCTATTGTCACAATTACATAAATACTATTTGTATATTGAATACTTACCAAATTCACTTAAATATTTTCAGCGTTAATTTTTAAAATAATTTAGAGGTATAATTGGCTCTCATATATGAAAAGTTTTTGATATTGTATGAAATAGGTTTTGATTTGTAATAAAATAAAAATAAAATGGAACAGGAGCCTATGTATTAAAAGGTAATTATGTTTACAGAACACGGACACCATCAAATTGGTTCAGATGTAATGCCAACAGGAGTATCAACTCTTCCACATCCACCAAAGACAACACTTAAACTGTCTAATGGAGATAACACACATTATACTATCACAAAGAGTATTCAAATAGATGCCTTCACACAGCAATGTGACTTTGACTATGATATTGTCAAAACAACTAAAACTACAGTCAACAAGCAGGAACAGTACAAAGTTAATACAGTCGGTGAATCTTCAAAAGCAATGAAAGATGATATGTCTCGAAAGAAAATGCACTGCTTCCCAAAGAACCTGCCATGGGGTGAATTCTGTTGTGAAAAGAAATGTGTTAAAACTGGCTTAAAAGATAATCCCTCCCCAACCAAATATAGTGAAAAGAAAGATAGACCTCAACAAAAATCAAACATTGTAATCAACGATGCAGAAGCACCAAAAACAGTTAGTGTCGATTGCAGAGGTAAAATTAAACCCGAAGTATTCGATTTCAATGATAAAACCATACACATACCAGATCTTAACTCTTCCCATCTAAAAGTCAACACATATTTAACTAAACTAGCTATCAATAGAAACATTTGTCTTTTAGGTGATGGAACAATGCAATGTTTAAATCAAAATGATATTATCAGTGAAAACTTCAGAAGACATTCCGATCATATACCAAGAACAGAAAGGGGAGCAAACAAAGTAAAATCATGTAGTTCTGAAAAACATATCAGTGACCGAAATAATCTGTCTTGTTCCGTGAAGACAAGTCCAGAAAAATCTCATCTCCGCGCAGAAGCAAAGTCTACAAACAAAAGCTGTCACGCAGACAGTCCAAAAAAAGCTTTAAAGAATGCAACCAAAACAGTTAAAAATATTCCAAAACTGAGCATTAAAATATGTGATGACTCACAGGAACAAGTACAAGTAGTTAAAAATTCAGAAGATGTAAATGTGAAAACCAAACGTGGACTAGAGACAGACAGCAGCAACGAATGTGAATCAGAAACTGGAATACCAAAATCACCCACTTTATACATATCTGGAGTTTCAATTTGTAGGGAGACTTCACCCAAATCCACATTATCTACTACAGTATTAGCCAATTCCGACTCTAATGTTTCAAGAGCCAATTCTTCGTCGCAATATTTCTCCAGAACTAGTTCATTCAGAATGCCAACTGAACAAAAATCTCCTAAAGTAAAACAAAAAATAGCTTGGAAAGATCAAACAGACATTGCCAAAGTGCTACCTACCAGTCCTGTGATTGTTCACGTAACATCCCCATCCTTATCTCCGTGTAGCGAAAGAAACACTATCGAAACTATGTCAAGCTCGACGTACACCCCAGGATCACCAGAACTATACACGCCATCTCTCCTCAGATCTAACACCCCCACTGGACCCAGAAACTGTCACATGACTCACTTGTCAGATGAAAATCTTAATATTCTGGATGTTACAGTGTTACCCCCTTCACACTTTAGCGATGATGTGTTTGTCGATGATGATCCAGGCCTAATGATAGATTGTTCCAATGAAAACATTGAATCTTCTTTACATTGCTCATTGAGAGGAACTGTGTACACCGGTTGTCATAGTGGAGGAATCATGATTAGCAACATGGCAACAATAGGATCTACAATTAAAGACTGTTCCAATTCATCTAGCAATTCCAAATGTAGTTCAGAATACATATCTTGTAAGGATCAAGAAGCACTGTATGAAAACATTTATCCAAAAAGCAATCAAATGGCATTTGAGATGTCGCTACCAAACTCTCCCACGGGGATTATTCCTGTGAATGGTTCAAATTTGCAAAAATCTTGGTCAGCCAGACCGCTCATTACTCTTCAAGATTTCACTGATGAAGCATTGGCTAGTACGAAACTGAAATCAAAAAGTGCCAATGAACCAGAGAGAGACAGAGAAATGTTTCATTTCCCAAAGTCTTCCACAGATGGCGCTCTCAGTTCTGTTTTGCACGTTCAAGAATCCAATCTCAGTTCGGATGACTTTCACGAAGCCTTGTTTCTACTGGAACGGTCCCCCAAAACGAGAGACTCCAAACGTCGAAAGAGAAGCAAGAAACGAGAAAAGGACAAGGAGAAATCGAGCGAGAAGGAGTCAAAGAAAGAAAGAGAGGTGGTTCAGGAGAGAAAGTGTGAAACTAAACAGAGTGAAGAAGTGTTTTGTGTAGAAAATTCTAAACAAGAATGTGGAAAGACAGAAAATGAGGATAGTGTATCGCCTAATCAGTGTTGTACTATAGAGAATGATTCTCCATCTGCGGAACAAGATGAAGTTAGTTCAGCATTGTAAAAAATTTTTGACGTTGTGAATAAGTACATGTCAAATAAATGTATACTTAATACCAAAACTTCGGCAGAGATAAAATCAAGAAAATATTCATTTTTAACAACAAAATATATTCTGACAATATTGAATTCAATTTCTTTGTTTTTTTTATAAACATGATTAATATTTTGGTTCTCACATATTAATCAGATTGTGATTATTTTATTAAAAAAAAGTATGTCACTTGAAAACACATTTTAACTAACAAGCGTACATTTTTATATTATGTTTCATTAAATGATTAACAACAGTAAAGTAATATTAGTCAGGCTAATATTTTATTAAGTACTCAAAATGTTCTATAACAGATTTTACCAAAAGGATATTTCAATCGATTGAACTGTAAAAGAATTACATAAATCAATTACTAATTAAAATTTTATTACACCTGGGGGGCAAGTCTGGTCAACTGTCGAAATCAAAACCATCCATGTTTACCCATATCATGGATAAAATTATCATAATGATGAAATTTTTACAATAGGTACCTAAATGGTTTATGTTTACAATATTAGATGTTTTTAATAAGTAAAAAATGTAAATGCCACAAATATGAAAAATTGTTGATATATGCCTGATTAATGTAACCATGTTGTCATTGTTTGTACCAACACATTATTCAAAATTATTCAACTGATTCATGTATTTAGGTATTTTGGTATAATAATAAATAAGATAGTTGTAATTGGCGATACTGAAAGAGAATGAAAAAAATAAATCATCATAATATTCTCATTAACTTGTTCAAGATTTTCCCATTTCTTAGTAAATCCATCAATGTGAAAGACTGAACATTGAAAATCGTAAAAAAAATATATCTATATTTAAAGACCAATAGTATAAAAACGAACACATAAAAAATAATATACAATTAAAAAAAAAACATGTAGCAAACGTTAAATTCGATAAAATGCTAAAATAATAAATATATTATGCATATACAATAGTTGTAAAGTAAGAGATTTCTTTTATCAATATTTTATTTGTTCATATATGTTTATTTGATGACAGGTTGTAACCCTTGTAGATGCTTAATTTTTCAGTTTCTTCTACGAAAAATTTATTCTTCCTTCATATTTATTGAGATGTATTGATTAATCATAATTTATTTACAAATTGAATTTCAAAAATTAAGTTTATTGAATACTCTTGGTAGGTATTTATATTTTGAAATAAGTAAAATTTTTAAAGAAACTATATTTTTGAAGATAAAGCTGCTAACTAGGAATTTCAAAACCAAAAAGAACCCATATTCGAAGAAATGTATTCTTTCTTTATCTGTGGATATTTAAAAAAAATTTGCTACATTAAAAAAAAAACATTTCAATTGGAGTTAATAAATGCCACATTATCATGATAATTTGACTATTCCAGTCCTTAGATAAATCACTTCTTCAACATGAATGCAGTCCTTTCTATTATTTCGGTTTCTCACATTCCCAATTTTCAAGATCTCATTCTGATATTCATACCAGCTTTTTTATGAATGACTCCTGCCGCCTCTATTTCTATTCTATTCAGCTTTATTTTTATTTTGTAATTGTAAGTTGTTCATTACTATTTTTTTTTCCATACAGTGAAACCATCTGAGTGGTGTTATTCTAAATCTGTTAACATGTGTCATTCTTATCCTTTATCCATGTTTCATTCCTTCTTCAATAACTTTTTATTTTTTTGTCCCACCTTCTGTCCCACCCAAGTTTTATTCAACAAGTTAGTAACATGCGTATTTAGGAAGCTTGTGTTGTAGTAAGAAGTAACAGTGAAAATTTCGATACACAATGCAATACCAAATTTTATTTTAAGAATTAGAGATTTACTAAAACAAAAACCTTAGTTTCTCTTTGTTTGTTTCATAAATTTGGGTTGTATTGATGGTTGTGTTCTGCTCTCTTAAATCACAAAATTTAGCATCGAAGTGCATTTTACTTATGAGGGCAACTTTGTTGAAAATAAAACTTTATAGTTTATCAAAGTGTGTATTTAAGCTTTTTATGTATTCTGTGGTTATTTAAAATAACGTGATTTTGCCGCAGCTGTGTTTTTTGAAAATCTTGTGTAAAAGTATTATATATTGTTGCAATTAAATTGCGAGCCAAAGAAACAAAAAATTATAATATAATATGTATTGTATAATAATAAAAAAATGCTTTTAAATGAATAATAAAAAAGATGTATAAAAAGTTAAACTTACCTAAAATTATGGCCAAATTCAAATTAAATATAATGAAATTAAATTTCAAATTTAATAACTGTTGATAAGATACCTAGATATTTAATAGTGTAACTATTTATGTATTATGTTTATTGTTATTTCTTAACCGTTGTAATTTGGCAGCCACTTTTTGTATATCACCCCCCAAAAAAAGTAGGCATTAATTTTATAATAATGAAACATACTAATGTTTATTCATACATTGTTGCAAAATAGTGACTGCCAAGATATAATGGTGGATCTATAATTACAATATGAATTACATTATGTACACGAATATTTTGATAGAAGGTTGGTTTCAACGTTTATTGACTGATTCTATATTAATTTAGTTTTCTTGCGATACTTCTAGAACTGCTGAAGTCGCAACACAGATTTAATTATTGGATTTGTTGTATATTCATTTCGTACATGTAATAACTACAATTTGAAATGTCCCTCACTTTGAATATGCAGAAACCTTTGAATACCAAATTTTATTAACAGTGTAAGACAATATTTGTGTTTGGCAGAAAACTCTTCGTGCTGCTACTTAGAAATAAAGCGAAAAGTAGGTATTTATTGAAATAAAGATTAACAACTTCATTTCAAATAATATTATTAGAATCTGGTATAACATTCAAGATGTTTACCACAGTGGCACAGTTGGTAAGCCGTTCGGTTTCTGTGCGGGTGTCCTGGGTTCGATTCCCAGCAGAGGAGAAATTTATTTGTATTCATTTCTCACGCAAATATTGCTTCTGTGTGCTGGAAACACTGGTTAGTTGGAAGAAATTTCCAAACGGCAATAAACTCGCTACTTGCGCAGGGTGCAAGGAAGTGTTCATTATTATTATTATTATACAAGTACACGATAAAGGATAATTTTATATTTTTTAACAGATTTTTAATTATCTCAATAGAGACGAAGTTGGAATATTTATTGTAGGAGAACCGGGAAATCAAGGCACCTACAGGACTTACGACCTGTCATCGGCTGGTTTACGTGATCACTTTATGCGCTTGCGCAACGTTCACCAATTATGCCTTTTTAATGAGATCCCTATCAATTCAATTTTGAAACTTCTATATATAGTAATACTGAAATTCTTTTGCGCATATGCAATAATAAAAATATATTCGATTACTTACACATTGGTACAAGTAGGTAAATAAGACAAAAATGACCTTATAAGTCTGGCGCAATTCAGGGGTGACTTCTATGCGAAAAATGCATTGTCACCTCACATATAAGAATTGTAGCTTTCATTATTTACAAAAAACCAATTCTCTCAATAGATGGCGTTACAACAAAATAAATAAAAAATAATAATATTACTGTTCATAATTTCACCCATAGATGCAGTTCTAGAAGGCAACATTTCTTGAGACTGTTTTTACTCACTTAGTTATGTACGCACTAGGGAATCCAATCCCACACCAAAACTTTGATTAAAAACAATTTGATTCGATTACAAACTATGTATCACAAATCAAAATGTTTTTTTTTCAAAAACGAAATACAACGTAATAACAAACAAATGAAATTAAAATAAAAGTAGCATTCATTGTACACAGCTGAAACACCATATTCTGCTTACAGTCCCACAAGTCATGCGGATCCGCAAGTGTAGTCCCCCATTCCTGATCTCTCTGCAAAATTTATGCAGGATTGGATTCCCTAGAACACACTTTCTTAAATTTTAATTTTATATATTTAATAAAACTAAAAAAAAAAAAAAAACATGGAACTGTCAATGTCGGTCAAAATGGATAATATTTAAAACTTTATATTTATTAGTAATAATCATATTTGTACAGAAAGACACTATATTGTAAAAAGAAACCTACACTACACATGTAGGAAAATCAATTGAATAATAATTAAAAACAAAGAAATGAAAATAAATCGATACTGAAAATATAATGAACAGATTACAAAAATTTGATTATTTTTACTATGTAATATTTTTCTTTCTGACATTAAAACAATATAAAATATTGACCCCTCTTATGCATACCTACTACAGTGGTATAATGGTAAGTCATTTGACTTAAGTACTAGCATCCTGAGTTCACTTGCACAGGATGCAAGAGGGGTACACAATAGTAAAATATATAATTATAAACTTGTATAGTCTACTCTTTTCGTGAATGAATAATTTTATTATTATTTTTAAATTGGCGTAGTTTAATTATGTTGAAATCAAATAAATATTATACTTGTATATCACAAAATATAACAAATATCTATATGTTTCTCAATTTTAACATAAACACAATGACAGTTCCGTAAGTTGAAATGCCCAAATTATGTGTAACAACCAGATTATCATGTGATTATCAATGTGTCAAATATAGATTTAAGAATAAAGAAATGTGATGATATAAAAAATAAATTAATACAAAAGATTCATTGTTTTAATTCTATTCCAGATCCTTTCAACTGACAATCTATTATTTTTTTAGAGAATATTAAATTCGAAATTCATTTGGTTTAGGGAATGTACACAATCTTAAGCTGACTCACCAAATGTAAACCCCTTTAAGAATTTATGTCACTCTCTCTTAAGCAAGAGTGAGTAATTGTTGTTAGTGTTGCTGCTGATCCCGATCTGAACTTCCTTCTATAAGGTAATACACACCCACTCACCTGCCGCTGGTTACCCCACATTGCAGGATTATGCCGTGATGGTATGAAAAAAAAGAAAATATTGACAGGCATAACCTTAGTTTTTTGAATGAGATTATGAATTTTTGATAATGCACAAGTATTTATGAAAAGGATGGAAAGAAAAAAATACAAATATTTAGATATTTTTTAATACTTATTGACACATAAGTTGGTAAAAGAATCTTAGACTAGTAATGATGATACAAAATAAAACTTATTTGTAAATGTAGGTATTGGAGATATTGCATGCAAACTGCAACTTCAATATTGAATAATAATACCTATACTAATGAAATTATAAGACACAATGGCTGCATGTATATATATACAACACTAAGTACTTGTTATGAAACTTGGATGTTATAAAAGTAATTATAATTATTACAATTAATTTATTCCGAAATTTACAGATATGAATATTGCATAGATTGAACATGTTTAAATTCTTTTCTGACTGTGGTTTTATTTAAGTTTCTGATTAAAAAAATAAGCAGAATAGCCAAAATATGCCAGTATTTGACATGTCTTAACTAAAGAGTGTATTTCATATTAATACCTTCATGGTATTTTCTTTGTGACTAAGATAGTATTTTTGACAGTGCAAAACCGTCGATGATTGTTCTTATTGTCAAATAAAAGTTTAACAGATTATGGAATTTTCAAGCAACATTTCATATCACATTTCAAATTAATTTTTATAAATTCTTGCTTATGATCCTAGTCTAAAATTAATAGTAATGGATATTACTTAGATATTTTAACTTACATTAAGTATTTTTTAATTAATATCATAAAATAATACAACTTTTTTAATAGTGAAAGTGTAATATTAAAAAGTGATAACACGATTATATACTATATATATGATTATATATGAATTATTGTCTTATAAAAATATTAATGATGTGAAATACATAATTATACATGAAGTGCTTTCAGATGTCATATTAAAATTGTCAAACAATGCTGTGTAAATTTCCAAACAGCGATCTTACACTTAAAACTTTATATAATTTAGATTTTTTATAATAAATGAAGTGCTTTCAGATGTCATATTAAAATTGTCAAACAATGCTGTGTAAATTTCCAAACAGCGATCTTACACTTAAAACTGTATATAATTTAGATTTTCCCAAAATAGTTTTACACATATTTTAAAAATGAATACATATTTTTTTATTATTTGATAAATTACTTAAGGTAATAAATACAATGAAGAATCCAAACATTGTTATTTATTCAAATTATCTCAAGGACTTTCTTGTCCATTTGATTGATTTACACAAAAAAACTGATTGTTTGGTTTCTTTCTGAGCAATAGGTTTTAAGGAAGACTGTAATTTACATAATGATGATTAAAAATTGAGTAAAATATCTCTAGCTATCAATGTCACTAAATATAATGACAATCAATGTCAACGGAGATAATTTAAAAAACTAATTCATTTAAAAATGATTACTATTTATTTAGTATTTTAGTTACATTAATATAATGTATTTTCAATATCCCCGAAAGTTATTTCATTCGATTCAAAAAGACAAAATTACTGGCACAAATAAATTTTCACAAGAACCAGAAATATTTTACACTCTTTTTAAACCCTATATAAAAATACTTTTAATTATTTTACTAAATTCAATGAGCTTCAAAATTTATTTATTAAATAATCAAAAGGTTTTACTGTATGTTTACAAGCATGTTGAGGGTATTTTATTCTAGGTAATAGACAAGTAAGACTTAATTCAGACATGGCAGAATCAGCACGGAACTTTTTTACATTAGCGCCTCCATATTTTTTCATTCGCGGATAGTCAACCGGAATGGTTGTTGCCACTCGTCCGCTGGAAAATAGATCCGCACGGTATCATCGCAGTACTATTACGTCTATAGAGAGCATTCAGTTAAACAGCGATGCCGCGAGTTTGGGATGTGACCATTGAACTATTAATTGATGAAGTGGAGAAAAGACCTGCGATATGGGATATTGGATCGGTATTCGAAATTACCTCCCTGATAATTTCAAGTAATTAGTCAAATGATTTTATCGACATTATTAAATAGTTGAAGAATTTGGGTTGAAACTTTCTTAAATTAGAATAAAAAAGTCACAAATAGCCTATGTGAGAGACGATCACTAATATTGGATGCACCCAATACTGTCTTTTACGTTTATATTTTAAAGATCAAATAGAAACATATTGTCTCTTCGAGTTCCATCTTTAAAATTGTGTATGCAGCCTAGCCCTTCTCTTGAACGTCCGCACACTTACCGTGTCTGTGTGAACACACTTATTTTTCTGCAGTTTAATATGTGTGGTTAGTAACCTGCCATGTCTGAACTTAACTTAAGGATATCCTAGTAAAAGCCACTGCATAACTACATGCACAAGCAAAACATAATGGATAAATAACAATAGATTGATATAAAATGTTAAGGTATAGGAGTAGAAATAATGTAATAGTGATAAATTTAAGGAATACAATCTTGAATAATAGTGATGTGAAAGATCATCCTGACATTAAAAATATCAATATAAATTAACTTGTTATACTGGAGTTAATAATAAATTTAAAAATATATTTAGGGCACTTAGTATTTTTTAGTTACCAGCCACCAAATTTTGTCCCCAAGTGCATTTAAACAATAATAATATGTGTTTCAATACACACAACCTCAAAAAACACAGAATATAATATTTTTTTACATTATATGAATACACAAAAATATTTTTATACAATCAATAGGTAACATTCTCAATAATGAGTCATACTTTTTGACTCATTATCAATTAAAGCAAAATCATTACAGTCTCATATTTTTTTTTATTGCAGTAATATATACCTATGTATATCGTTTTAATTTGATTATTTGTTTTATACAAGATCATCCCAAAATGAAAACTGATGGCTAATAGAAATATGTGAATATGCAGTTAAATTCTTAAATTCTGAAGATTCATCTTTAAAAAAATATAACAAAGACCAATTTAGACTTGTAATTTCTCAATCCAATATCATAATGTAAAACAGACAATATAGCATACCATATTTCATATTACTTATTGGGCAACTGACATGTATATCAAAATATGTTAATTTCACATACATCCAATAACAAGTTGCCACATTTTGGAAATTTATAATATGAATCGACTCATAAATCTAGACTGAAAACACAGAAAAACTGTGTTCTTGTTAAATTTTTAACATTATATTTTTAACATTATATTTCATAACAGATCTTGCCCCCAAGTCAAATTGAAAACGCTGTTCGTTTTCGCCAAGCGCTAATTTTTTTTGTATGGGATTTGACGTTTGTTGTTTGTTATTGTAGAAAAAATTTCTACAACAAACGTCAAATCCCATACAAAAAAAATTAGCGCTTGGCGAAAACGAACAGCGTTTTCAATTTGACTTGGGGGAATTATGTATCACCGAATTTTAAATTTGATTTCTTTCTGATTTACAATATGTTATTGTTATCTTTATTGATGTTTCTTAACTGATATAATGTATTGCTGAACTTAATGTGTTATACTTATATTATTATTGTATTTATAACTGTGTTGTGTACTGTTCAATTTTTAACATTATATTTCATAACAGATATTATGTATCGCCGAATTTTAAATTTGATTTCTTTCTGATTTACAATATGTTATTGTTATCTTTATTGATGTTTCTTAACTGATATAATGTATTGCTGAACTTAATGTGTTATACTTATATTATTATTGTATTTATAACTGTGTTGTGTACTGTTCAATTTTTAACATTATATTTCATAACAGATATTATGTATCGCCGAATTTTAAATTTGATTTCTTTCTGATTTACAATATGTTATTGTTATCTTTATTGATGTTTCTTAACTGATATAATGTATTGCTGAACTTAATGTGTTATACTTATATTATTATTGTATTTATAACTGTGTTGTGTACTGTTCAATTTTTAACATTATATTTCATAACAGATATTATGTATCGCCGAATTTTAAATTTGATTTCTTTCTGATTTACAATATGTTATTGTTATCTTTATTGATGTTTCTTAACTGATATAATGTATTGCTGAACTTAATGTGTTATACTTATATTATTATTGTATTTATAACTGTGTTGTGTACTGTTCAATTTTTAACATTATATTTCATAACAGATATTATGTATCGCCGAATTTTAAATTTGATTTCTTTCTGATTTACAATATGTTATTGTTATCTTTATTGATGTTTCTTAACTGATATAATGTATTGCTGAACTTAATGTGTTATACTTATATTATTATTGTATTTATAACTGTGTTGTGTACTGTTCAATTTTTAACATTATATTTCATAACAGATATTATGTATCGCCGAATTTTAAATTTGATTTCTTTCTGATTTACAATATGTTATTGTTATCTTTATTGATGTTTCTTAACTGATATAATGTATTGCTGAACTAAATGTGTTGTACTTATGTTATTGTTGTATTTATAACTGGTGTTATGTACTGTTAATAATATGGTGTTATGTACTGTAAATAGGCTTTCAAGCCGTAAATATAATTAAATAAATAAAAAAAAATAAATAAAATCAAAGCCAGATATGAAGGGTAGCAATTTATGGTTTACTTTGGTTATGAAAAATCCCTGTGAATTCAATTTTGGTATTTTAGGTAATAAATACTGTCTGAAAACCATACATCAATCTACAACGACATTTTTTTTTCAAGATGTATCAAAATGTCATCACTATTGACTAAATGGTCAAGATGACATTCTTCCTGTGAAGAAAGATGGCAATTGTCAGCCAAAGCAGAACGGCCAGCGAGTTCATAGCCAACAACTGCATGTGCGAAGGATTCTCCAGCTTCCACTCAAATGGAAACTTGTTCTTGAGCAGCACTGACCCAATGTAAAGGAGGAGAGCGTTGCGGCCCGCGTAGTAAAAGGGACGACCGCCCCAAAAACTGTGCATGTCAATTATAACGTACAGGAATGCCTGGAGAAGACAATAAAAAAATGTATTAATTAAAAAACAAGAGGTTAATAATATCTCACACAGTTCAGTAATGACGTTCATCACCTATTCTGAAAGTAGTGCCTTTTTAGGTGATACGCGACTGTTACACGCATGTGTCATGCTTCCTTTTATAAATTAATGCACACACTTACACCTCTCACTGGTTACCTCACATTGTTAAAAGAACACACTATTGTATATTTATCATTTACTCTGGTTAGTTCTAATAAATTGCCATCTGGCTTAAGCCCGCCAAGTGTACAAATTACAAAATGTTACAAATAAAACTTACAAACCTTCATAAATTATAGAAAATCTTTTTTTCCAAATAAAAATAAAAGCGTAAACTGAATAATATAGTATTAAACTTTTTAAATGAAGACAGAAATCCTTAACCTGTGTGACCTTATGAAATAAAATATCATAACGAAACGGACCCTTGTTCTCTTCATCAATATAATTTTACTTATTTAATTCTCTTTATTAAATACTAATCAATAAATATTGGGAATCAAATGTCTACGTTGATATTGATATTGAACAACTCCAATTTAATAGTTTTATAAAAACCAACCAAATCATTGATTTAGGTTAAACTAAGATTCTTTACCTTCACATGATCGTCCCATGAAGAAAATAAATCTAATATTTTTTTAATTGCATATACGCAAACATTGGATTTTTTTCCCTCGTATTTTAGTTTTAAACCACTCGTAAGGTTCCTCGCTATCAACCTTACTTTTTGACAATTTGCAAATGTTTGTTTACACCAACGCGCATGCGCTAAGTATTTAGATATGTCTGTGCAATGCAATTCTCATAGAAAAACGTCGTAGCATCCTCCACTTAGGAAGCCACGTGATCTTCTAACATAAGTGAGTGACAGTGCAATGAAATAAGTGAGTGACATGGTTAGTGTTTAGAATTTAGTATTTAGGTAGGACTCTGCATTTGGACCATAGATACCACAGCTATATATAAACACATCAACAGTTTCCAACCAACCCAAACTACACGGCAGACTAGATAGGTTAACATATAGATACATAAGACAAAGTCAACTTTTGGTTAAAGACATTTTTAATTCCTTGGAGTTTCAAAGCATTTAAAAGAATAAACGCTGTAGAAATGAGATCACTAAGAACAGTATGTAATAGAATGATATATGAGGACATAAGGAGAGAATGCAAGATAAAGAAGGATATTATAAGTAAAATGAATGCCTTGATGTGGTTTGGACAACATATTGAAAGAATGAACGACTAACCAAAAAAATATATGTACATGGGTATAAGAGATGGAGTGAATAGCAGGGGCCGCCCCAGAAAGGGATGGTATGATCATAATATGAATGATATTTTGAATGAAGGAAACATAAGAAGCTTGAACAATCGACGCACATGTATGAGACGATGCATGGCTGTAAAGTCGGGAATGTGTGTAAAAATAGAGGAGTATGGCACTCGGTTCTCTCTGCTAACCCCGTAAGGAATATGGTGTGATGGTATGTATGCATGCATAAACTGCTTTAGAACAGGTTCTTAACCTAGTGAAGCAGTTTACATTCGCATCTAGGTTTAAGAAATTTTTCTGTATCATTTGTATTATATTATATCTGGATGTACAAATGCTGTAATAAATTGTATTTTACCATAAAGCTATAATACTATATTTTACAATAAAAAAAAGGTCATTTGGAATGCCGTAAATCAATTATAGATCTTTATAATTTTGATTAAAAAATAATGTGATTTGCAGCGATAGGTTTTTAGACAAAAATGCAAAAACAAATTACCTGAATAAAGAATGCTATACTGGATGTAGCCAGGCAATAGGATAGAGACCACAGGTTCTTGTTGATTGGAATAGGACCATCATTCTTCATAAAGAAACACAAAGTTCCAGCCATAAGACCAGTCACCACACCCCATGATATCCATCTGACAACTCGTGCTCTGCAATAAATGGATAAAACCAAAATTACAGTGTGCATTTCACTCCCGAGCCAAACAAACATTCCAGGCTCCATTGGAGTTTACAGTTTTTAAATGATTTTTCAGCCTGGATTTATGAGACAAACAACATTTTTAGTCACCGAAATGTGGCAAATTGTTATTAGATACGTGATAAATTATTATTTGACATACAGTATTCATTAATTTTTTCTCATTTTATTATTATATTTATTCATTTATGTTTTTTTTTTTAACATGTCTACGTAGGGGACGCCAGCTATTAGGATTTGGGTCCATTTTACTCTTCCGAAGAAGCGCACTACGTAGCGTCGGGAGGGGTTTGCAATCTAGAAAAGAGTTTATTAATTCGGATTTTAAAAAGACCCGGGTTGTACGAAGGTGGAAACACAGGATTCGGAAGATCGTTCCACAGTCGGGCTGCTGTATTAATTAATATGTTGAGTGCTTAATTTAAGTAATGTCTGAGGATGTATATTTACTTGTTTCAAGAACATATTCATTATTTAAAGAAAACAAAAATTTTCTCAAAAATTGTATCTTTCTCAATAAATAAGATACAGTATCACCAATTAGTTTCCCGATTAACAGCATAAAAACAAGAAGAAAAGGAACAATTTAAAGATAAAATTAAATATATTTACTATAATATGGTAAATTAATCAATTTATAAAGTATAAACTTGATTGTAATGGAATGAGAAGTCGGAGACACCCAAGAAAGGGATGGCACGACCATGTGAAAGATATTCTGAAAGACGGAAATGTTAGAAGTGTGAGCAATAGACGAACATGTATGAGACGATGCATGAATGTGGAAGAGGCGAGGGATGCGTGCCAGTGTAGAAACATGTGGCATTCGGTTCTCTCTGCCTACCCCGCAAGGAACATGGCGTGATGGTATGTATATGTATGTGTGTAAATTTTATATTTTTATTGACAAACTTTTTAACATCTAATAGAGACGAAGTTGGGATATTGTAGAAGAACCAGGAACATGAGGCACCTACAGGGTTTACGACCTGTCATTTTTGAAAGTTCTATATATTTGAATAGTGTGTAACAATTCACCTGAAAATAAGGAACCATCTATGAAGTAACGGAAAAGCCTTTTTTTGTAATGCCATCTATTGAGAAATTAGTTTATTTGTAAACAATGAAAGCAACAGTCCTTATAAATGAGATGACGGTGTCTCGCACAGATGTAACCCCTGCCAGAAATATTATTTCATTTTTGGCTTGTTTACCTACTTGTACCAATGTGTATGTAAATCGAATATTTTTTTAATTGCATATACGCAAACATTAAAAAAACAAATCCAATGTTTGCGTACATGCAATTAAAAAAATATTCGATTTACAAATATAGATTTAATATTTAAAATATGTAATTTATGATATACGAAAGAAAAAGTAATTATAATTCAAACCTAGCGTGGGAGTATGCCAGCAGTCCTCTAGCAGCTTGGGCTCCAAGTTGTACGACTAAAGCACATGTCAGGGTCCCAAGCAATCCTTCAGGATCAAAAGCGCTTTTGCTTTGATATAATTCCCTGAAAGAACCACCTCTATGAAGATGGGAAGAACCAAACACCATTCTGAAATAAAAAAAAAAATTATATTATTTATACAGATAGCCTCAATAATCCAAACCCTAGCTAAGCAACTGCCATTTCTCAGTAACTAAATTTCATTTCGCAGTGTCACGCAGTCAGTAACTAAAGATTAAGGATTTTCTATGTCGCTAAATACCACGCATCAAAGCACTATATTGAAATTATTTCAAAATCTGATTAATAGCGTTTTTCATCATAAAAACATACTTTCAGTTGCAATTTTTTTTAGTTTTAGTTCGAAATACCTTATCAAAATGTCTTCACATTATTACGCTTCATATACAATGTATAAATTTTGGGTGTTCGGATTGTCGAGGCTTTACAAGGAAGTCAATTTTCAATAATTAGGAAGTCAGATGACTGGAAAATACTGATGGATACGAGAGCAGAGAGATACACCCTTTCAAAGGAGATCTGCGTCTCATCTCTTAAGGTCTGGCTTGACAATATACTCTCTTTCATTAAAAAGAGTTATTTATGTGGAGCTGAGACTGCTCGATGGAACACAAATATTTCAAAAGACCACCAATATAAGCTAAACAAGTACGAGGAACTGGTAGACAAAACAGTTCAAAATGGCTTTAGCTCAAATATATATGCTGTAGAGATTGGGGCGAGAGGCCTGCCCGCAAAGTCTAGCTAAAAGTTCTTTTAATTATTCTTTTTTTTCTTCAAAAGATGTTTTATTTTTTCATTCATAACTTTACCATACACTGCTCTTAGAAAAACAAAATAAAAAATACTGAGATTTAACTTTTTGATCGTCAGTTCTTGATGGAATTCCATTTAAATTAATATATTTATTACTTGAAAATGTATTTATATATTTACTACTTGAAAATGTGCTTAGCACGAAACCGGTCGTAGGTTGTAGTCCTCAAATAAATAGTGGAATTAATTTTAAACAAGTGTTTTTATTTTTATTTATTAAAAATATAAATTAATAAAAAATACAATATTTGAATATATTTCACTACTTTAAACTAACACTTTTCCCTCTCAACGAGCATCGTAAAATGGTGCAAAAATATGAAATCTTTTAATTCAAAAATAAAGATACATGTTAAGTTTCCCATTAAGGTCTTAAACCCATTCCATGCTAAGAACATGCCTTGGTGCGTCCATAAAAATGTTAACTTCAAGCTCAGAACATGCCTACGTACTAAACGCATATACACCATCGATATACCTATACAGAAGGTGGCACAGTACGAAACATTAAAACTAATACACAAGATAAAAATAGGAAAAATAGAAGACCCTGAGCAAAGACTTAAGCAGAGAATACAAATTCACAACTACAACACACGTACAAAAACTTATTTTGAAACTGAGAAAGCTACAAAAAAAATGGACACGAAAGAATAATGTACAAAGCATAGAATTATAATGTACAGAAGCTTCGTGTAGTACAAATTTTGAATTCAAATGTATGCCAAGTTTTTTTTACATGTGTGTGTGAGGCAGTAGATCGGTTGGTCTACATTTTATGTAGGTGTGCGTATCGGTAGGTATATTAGAAATTCATGTTTTCTCGTAGTTTTAGTTGGCATACATTCATTGCGTTGACTAGGTATCTGTATCATATATAATCTGGGGTACCAAGGTTTGTGTGACTACAATAAATTACCAGAACAACTAAAAACTATAAACGAAAAAGTATTCCAGCGGGAATTGAAAATAAAGGCTTTATTATGAACTGAAATGAAGTGTTGCTGTTTATTATGAATGACTATTATTTTGAAATGTTAAACTAAGAATTAGTGTCCGACCGAAACAGAAATTAGTTTTCTCTACAGGAATACTTGAAGTAAGTATGTGGAAAAATATTTTTTATTTCTTCTAATAAAAAAAACGAAATTTTATTAATAAATTAATAGATTAGTTTAGCCAAATAGAAAGCCAAATATTTTACACTAAAAAAAGCAGTTTTTCTACATTTTCACCAAGCAGGTTGCTCCGACGATCTTCGTATATTTGTCCAGCGGCACTAAAAAGCTGCTCGCTTGGAACACTTCACGAACGCAGAGTTTCGGTGCGGCCGAAGGTTCGGCAGGTTTTCTGCCGAAACCGAAACTGATGCCGAAACTAGAATTTATTGCCGGTCGGTCACTGCTAAGAATTATTGCCATGAGCCAATTGGCTTTTTTAAAGTTATTTTCTAGCTTTTTCTTCACTCAAAATATTTTCAAAATTTCCTAAAAAATATTTTTGTTAAATTTTTATAATTAAAACTTATTAAATCTAAGTCATTATTATTTATTATTAAATCTTTTCAGCACATTTTGATAGTGCTTAGGATATTCAAATAGAAGTGAATGAATCAAGACATTTTTGTACACCTTAAGAAATATTAGATTTTACCTGTCGATGTATCCGGCAGCCCCTCCAGTGCAGTTGAATGCCGTGGCATTGTTGTGAAGTCCCCCAGGTCCCATGTATCCTCGAGGGCATCCCTCGATCTCAATCCCCAACGTGAGAGCCACTTGGATCACCACAAGAGAGATGGTAAATAGCCACTGGCGCCAAGTTGATCGAAGATCTCGAAGAATAGCTGTACCTAATGATAATAAATTCATCGTTATCTTGCTGTTCCAAATCTTATCAATTGTTTTTTTTATTTATTGAATCTCAGTATCCCAGTACACAATACTTCCTTTTTCACCACATCTTTCTCCGTACAAACAGCTAGTCTTTTGAATCACATCCCATCGTAACTTCGAGTTTCAATAATTTCTTTTGAAAACACTTCCCGTTTTCAAAAGAAATCATTTTCTTACACATAACACTTAAATTTGTCTCCTTGTCCTATCCTTGTCCCCCCCCCCCCCTCTCCTGACCCCTCTGTTTCTTTATTTTTTTTTGTTTCATATGTAATTAAATTTTTTTTACATGTTGAATACATAAAATTGTTGGTAGGTATGTATCAAAAATACAATATTTTTCACCAAATGAATATGGTTGGTTGGAAGATATTGCCATCTGGCAATAAGCCCACCATTGAACACATGTAGAAAGGTTTAAAGTAAATAAATATACATAATAGAACGTTGTGTACATTAATACAACAAAATAAGTTTCAAACATTACAAAGATATAGGGCCGGTATTACAGTATCAGTTTAAGAGCAAAACTCGAGTTTTTACAAAAATATAGCGTATTACAGTGTCCGGTTAGGACTAATCTTTCGACAAATATTTAACTCAACGTTTCTGGCGGATTAAGTATTTAACGGTGAGTCAACTGTCATTTCTCGACTCGTTGCTAGGCAACAAGTGTAGTTTCAGTGTTCTATCACTAGAGGTGTTAGTTGTAACGACGGTGGCGCCACACAACAAAACAAACTGACAGCCATATTGAAACGAACATGGACATTTAAAAGCATTATTTTGGTGAAAAAAATTAAATTTACCATGTTGGATAATAAAACAATAGTATTTCAAGTCGTAGCGTCCCGTTTTGTAGTTCGTATTATTTGAGGTTATTTAAAATTTGACAAATAATAACCACGGAAAAAGTAAAATATGTCTATAATTGAAGATTTAGTAACTGACATGTCATATTGCACTGTAATATGGAAATGGATTCAATCTCCCCTTAACATTAATCTTGAGTTTAACAAACTCAATGAGTTGAGGGCCGTCTGTAATACCGGCGCTATGATATTTAAACTAGTTTGGTATAATACAATATTCAATGTAAGGGAACATTTAAATTTTTGAGAATGCTATTTTTTTTTTCATTTTACGCTGCTTTGTTTAAATATATTGTCTCATTGGATGTCCAACTAGGTAAACCTAGGATGTCCGATAAGTAATACCTACTGCTAGTATCAATAACTTCAAGTCATATTTGATCCTAATAAATTTTTATAATACTGAAAAATATAAACAAATCAAAATTATTTACTATCAGATTCATCTAAGCCAATTCTTTATTGTCTTTAGTATATCTATTTTCATCTTTTTCCAAGAGCCAGGTACATATTTTGCATCTTTGTTCAAGAAATGTATTCATTTCCATAGAGAATTCCTCACATGGGAGAATTGCACACGCTAAATTATCTACTACTTCATTAAACGTGTAATAGTTGGTACTTTTTTGAAGGAAAGATGTTTAGAATGGATATTATTTGATAAATAATATTCAGAAAATATTGCTGTTACGTTACCTGGTGTATAATTGATGGAAGCATTCATCGTAAAGCATTCTACAGAAGCAACCAAGAAGTAGGCGGCGCCTAATCTCTGTAAAACTCCGGGTATTCTTAGATCCTCGATAAGACGCCCCTTGGACTCGAGCATAACTCCCAAACATATCAAGATCACGGATCTGCGTAGCACCTAAAGACGAAAATTACATTTAAAAATAAAATATAATAATTTCTTTAAATTTTACTCCAATTTATTACGAGTACTAATATACTGTAATGTATAGAGATCACATAAAGCAACAGGTAAATTAAAAATATGAAATAGATAATTATTAAATGAAGCTCAGGAGACAAATTAAATATTGACAAATTGAAATACAAACTAACAAATGTAAATATTGCTTATCAATACTTACAATACTTACAATTGAAATACTAACTAACAAATGTAAATATTGCTTATCAATACTTACAATACTTACAATTGAAATACTAACTAACAAATGTAAATATTGCTTATCAATACTTACAATACTTACAATTGAAATACTAACTAACAAATGTAAATATTGCTTATCAATACTTACAATACTTACAATTGAAATACTAACTAACAAATGTAAATATTGCTTATCAATACTTACAATTTAAAAATTGTTATTGAATTTACTCTGCTATTACTTTATAATGACAGAAGTTGTTTTGTTTAGAATGGCATTTTTAAGTTATAGATTTTGACATATGTTTTTCTTTGAATATGTATATTATATATGTATGAAAAAAATAACTTGTAAGAAGGCAGTAGTCCTTGTCATTGCTGTTCTTAGTCTGGTGTGTAATGAGAGGCACATGGCTAATCCCATGAGCCAGGCAAAGCACGGAAACACGAGATCTGCCACTGTAAGGCCATTCCAGGTGGCGTGGCGCAGCTGCGAGTAGCCACCACCTCCGTAGTTCACTAGGATCATCAAGGCAATAGTGATTCCTCGGAATACATCAGCCGACAGCAGGCGAGTGCTAGCACGACGTGTCGGACTGGGATTCGCTCCCAGCAATTCGGCTCCAGAATCTCCTCTACAAGATAAATATATCAACATGAATAACCACATAGGTGCTGTGTCGGAAACGAAAAAAAGAGGAAACTAAATTCTTTTATACAGTCGAAAATATAAGCAATCCAGAGGTCATTCTGGAGTTTCATCAAGCATTTGTCACTTATTTTTAAAAATAATTAACAAATGCAATTGAGACTTGATCATACCAGAAAATGCACGAAAAAAGAGATCAGAAGCTTATTGGAAAAATCGACCGCCATGACACAGTTGGTAAGCAGTTTGGCTTCTGTGCAGGAATCCAGGGTTCGATCCCCGGCAGAGGAGAAATTTAATTAATTTCTCTCGCAAATATTGGAGACTGGTTAGAAATTGTGATATGGCAATAAACCCGCCACTTAAGCAGGGTGCAAGAAAGTGTTTATGATTTATTACATTATACGTACGATCTTTTCATATTTTAAGTTAATTGGTTATGTTTAAATAAATATCTACAGAAAATGTTTTCATATGAACAATATTATAATAATTTATCTACAATTTAAAACAATTATTTATGCATTATTTGACCTTGAAAGCAATTTTGATGAATGATCATTTAAAAATAACATTGATAGGTACATAATACTATTAATTCAATCAATACAAAACAACTTGATAAGAATGTTAAATAAGACTAATCAGCATTTAGACTATGTTAAAGTTAAAAATAATATCAGATACCTATATTTTTTAAGTACAAAAATTATATAATAATAATACTACAAAATATATAATAGACGCCAAACAAAAGTCGTTGACACAGCAGACCGCGTTGCAAAGTTGAAATGACAGTGGGCAGGACATGTTGCGAGACAGGGTACCGAGAGGTGGACACCCAGAATACTAAAATGGAGACCGTGGGGAAATAAACCGGCAGGGCGACCACAAAAAATATGGGTCGAAGATATTATTCCGGTTGGCTGAGGGAAGCACAAGAGAGAGAGAGATGGAGTTCATTGGAGGAGGACTTCATTTAGCAGTGGAGAGATGGCTGACAAAGAAGAAGAAGAATAAACACTTCCTTGCACCCTGCGCAAATGACGAGTTTATTGCCGTATGGCAATTTCTTCCAACTAACCAGTGTTTTCAGACCAGAGAAGCAATATATGCACGAGAAATGAGTTTAAATAAATTACTCCTTTGGAGTGAATCGAACCCAGGATGCCTGCACAGAAATCAACGGCTTACAAAACATTGATACGATATATGTAAATATAGTAAAATTTCCCCTATGAAAAATGCAAATTAATACTAAATATGACATATCTTTAATGACTATCTTCCTTTTTTAAGAATGTTCTGTATACCTACTTAAGCATTTCTTAATCATAGGCCATTGGTATATTACTCGTCATTTTGAAATGACATTGAAGTTATGTAGTAAATTGGTCACATGATTACTAACAATATTACAATATATCTATATATATAAAAATAGATGTTGGTATATTAGTTTATTTGTTTGTATGTGGCCATGAACTCCTATACCTACTGTCCATCAGATTGCGATGAAATTTTGGGGATTTGTTCAGCGCACACCGGATCAGGTTATTGCATTATAATTTATTTATGTAGGTATTTATTTGATATCCTACAATTTTTTTTGAAAAATTACCAATTTTGGTATTGCAATGAAAGTTTTGGGATAATTTGTTCAATGTGCACACAAGGTTTTTAAATTCATTGAAGAGACAGAAAAGAAGGAAATTTTTTTTTTTTTTTTTAAAAAAAAAAAGGAATATGTCCTTGTTAAACAAGTACTATACATCTTCCTACGTTCCCTAAACTAAGCATAAATGCTTGTAAAATATAATTAGAGATTCTAGATAACAGTCTTATAAAATAAAGTGGGCGGATCAACAATTTTTCTATGTATAGTGGGTAAATAATTATACACTGGCAGGACAACTTCTGCCAGGTTTTGCTAGTATAATATATATGAAGAAATATACAAAAATTACCACAAATAATATATATGAATAGATATATAAAAATTACAATTGAATAGATTTATTTTTGATAAAAATATCATAAAATAAGATTAAGGTATGCGATAAAATTACAGTAAAAATCTAAATTATGAAATAATTAAGAAAAGTAAGTGTATGAAATACTTAAAAAGTAGTTATACAATTATTATTATACCTACTTATAAAAGTAGGTATAATAATATCCTAAATGTAATGTAATAAACATACAAAAATAATAATATTCAGTAACTGTCTAGTTTTGATAAAATTTATATAAGTAAGTACCTACTTTGTAAATAAAAAATGTGATAATTTATTTAAATTTAGGGCAATATCCCAGAATAATCATTTTAAAAGATAAGTCAGTGCATATGGACTTGGTTAAAAATATTTATTACATTGCAAATTATTAGAAAATCATGTAAATAAGAATCGATAAAAGGGTATAAAATAGTGTGAGGAAAAATACAATTTCGTATTGCTTCGGGAAACTAACAGGTATATTTAGTTTCCATAGATATAATCTTCCAAAGGAGATCTGCATCTCGTCTCTTAGGCTTGACTTGACAATTTACTCTCTTTCATTGAAAAGAGTTTGTGGAACGGACTGTTCATGGGACACAAATATTCCGTAAGACCAATACAAACTAAACAAGTACAAGGAATTGGTAGATAAAACAGTTCAAAATGGCTTTAGCACGAATATATACTTATATGCCGTAGAGGTGGGGGCGAGAGGACTGCCCACAAAATCTTTATATTCCTACTTTAAAGACCTGGGTCTACCTAGAGGTAAAATAAAAGAACTTTTAGATAGGGTGGTAAAACAGCATTATCCGCATCCTATTGGATTTGGTTGCACAGGGGAGTGGAGTATCAGTCGGAGGTTGGTGGGTGAGTGGTGAGCGTGACTTGAGTCATAAAGGGGCCCCTTAATCCCGCATACATGGTTGCCTATTCTGGCTGGTACTATGGTCACCAGTGCTCGTGGGCCTGGATTCATGAATCCAGTGAAACCACGATGCCTTTCTCTTTTGTACCTATCTTATATTAATTTAACATGCATTCAATATCAAGTTGCCACATTCTGGAGATCTATGACATTTATCGTGTCACAGATTTAGACTGAAAACACAATTTAAAACTGTGCTTCCAATGGGAATCGAACCTAGGACCCTTCCCTCAGGAGTCAGATATCTAGCCAACTGAGCCATGAAGGCCAGTATTATAGGTATCAATAAATAAGATATTTAATTTTTTCTCAATTTCTATATTTTCAAAGTGATGTAGGTGCGAAAAATCACACATTTTACCATAAAGTTATTTTGAATTAATTATTTGCATAGTGGTGAAAGTAGGTAGATATATTTGCATGAAATGCATATATTTCATCTATTAAACTGCTCAAAAAGAAATGCCAATGATAGCATAACGTAATGCTTACCTTCTCAGCATTTGATTCCAAAATTCCGATTGTATAATCTTTTTTATAAGACCTTTAACTATATACCACAGTGTGGCAATAGAAAGCATAATAACAATAGCCACCAAAAACGGCAACAAAGGCTCATCGGGTTGTTCCGTAACTGTAATATTAGAGCAACCATTTTCCGTGACATTTAGGTCGTATCTTCCATATTCTTTAAATTCATAAATGCCTTTGCAAATAGCTTTGTCATTGTCGTCTGTGATTCTATATTTGATTGGCCAAGTGGTCTTAACCAGCAACGACTGAGAAGCGTTTTGTACATCAAATTCTTTAACATAGTTGCATCCTTCACACTCTACGTATTGTTTATAAAACGACACCTTATTATTGGATGACACAGTCAAACAAGCTTGGTCATAAAGCAACGTCTTTTCGTTGCATTGTCGAGAATAAAACATCACATTCTGAAAATTCACCATTTTGAATCGTACACTCACACTTAATTAAATTAAAATCACCACATCAGATTTTTTACAAATTGTATTCCAATACTACGCACTGTTCTGTGGCCAATGAACCAAGAAAAATATAAATAACAACTAGGTCTTGACAGGTAGACTTTTATTACTATCGTTAAGTTGCCGTATTGCCATTGTTGAACTTCAGTTGGCACGTTCACCAACATTAGAACAATAAATAGCTGTTCCAAAATCAACACGTGAAGAAAAATTGTAAGAAAGGGTAAGTTGTGGCAAGGCCCTCTGGATTCGCTCGATTTAGGCCGAAAGCTAGGAGAAAAAATGGTTGACATATAAGTTGTATGGAGTTGGACAGCTATCATTAGCGATTTGTTCTTCGCGCATATAAAATTTAAATGTATTTTATACACTTTAAATACGATAAAACTAGATTAAAAGATAAATCCACCAAAATTATTTAATAGGAAATAGTGTTTAAATTATCAATGTAATATATTCACAATTATGATAATTATAAGTGAAAAATTGAACGACAAATTCTAGTCACCGTAGGGTGATTATATTTATTTCATATTAAACAAAATAAAAGCATAATTAAGATATAAAAATATGTTTATATAATGTGCAAAATGACTCAATAAACTAAAATAACTATGAAAATGTTTTTGGCCATATATCTCGATGCATTTACGTTGATATCAAATAACTTTTCACAATAATATAGCAGTGGTTTAATATTATTAACAAATAAATAAAAAACGATGATATTTGTATTGAAGTACCTAACCTCTTATTTTCGTGTTTTCTATTTTGAATTCGAATACACTACAAGCAACCGAACAAAAATAATTAAATAAATAATTAATAACATTTAATTAAAAATAATTAAAAACATTTTTTACGACTACAACCTCCAAAAATGTGACAATTCGAAAGTCGAAAATAGATGCGCATCGCGTCAGTACAGATGTTTTTCACTGTGCCCCGGACAGCTCCAAACTGTGTCGAGAGACATAGGTTGGGCCCGCTTCACATCAACAGCCGTGGATGTAACTCACGACAATCCATAACTGTGAATATTATTTTCACCGACTATGTTGTCATTTTTTTGCACTATTGTACCGATACCATCAATATCAGTGGGAACCCACCAGCTAGAAGCCGTTGAATCATTCACATACCTGGGACCTTTTGTTACAGCGGACAATTACACCAGTGCGGAAATAAGGGCAAGACTTGCCGCGGCAAATAGGTGCTATTATGGACTGCTAAAGCACCTAAGGTCACGGATCATCTCTCGTAAAACAAAAACCCTCATTTACAAAACTCTTCTTAGACCGGTCATGACATATGCATCAAAATACTGGACATTGACCAAGAAGGACGAAAATGCATTGTTGGTGTTAGAAAAGAAAATACTTCGCAAAATATTTGGTCCTACCTGTGAAGGAGGATTTTAGAGGATCTTGTTTAACCATGAGCTAGAAATAATGTATGGCGAACCAAACGTTGTCCAATACATCAAAATACAACGTCTACGTTGGCTCGGACACGTTTGTAGAATAGAGGATAGCCGGGTCCCAAAGAAAGTATTGGACACCTGTCCTGAAGTAAGAAGAAACAGAGGGAGACCTTGGATGAGATGGTTGGACGACATCGAGGGCGATATAAGAGCGATCGAACAGACAAATTGGAGGGGACTTGCTGTCGACAGGGCGGGATTGAGGCAGTTTCTTGAGGAGGCCAAGGCCCACACCGGGCTGTAGTGCCATTGCTGATGATGATTGTACCGATACCACAAGTCAAGAAGAGCTTTTAGAGCTTCATTTCATGCCATGCATTCTTTTTTTTCTTACTAGGGTTCTCCGAAAGGGCCATATTCAGAGTTCAGAGTGGAGGTAGACGTGGCCGTTTACGTAACATCAGGAGTGCGGAAATGGGTCGTCACAGCACCATTTGATGAGAGAGCCGCCTTCCTAGTAGGGTGGAGCATTATAGTTTATTTTAGATTTTCAAAATGACAGACTGCGGGAAGTTGATTTTGCCATCTATTTCTAAAGTTATTATGGGGACACGTGAATAAAATTAGTGGAATTACTGCCCCAAGTACTTTGAAGAATACGTACAAAACTTATACACAAATTATAAAAATTGTAAGATATTTTGTTTTATATATAAAATATGTAGGTAGGTATATATGTCAGGATAGAATAGTATGGAGGTCAGTCTGTTTTTCCTACCTAGAGTATGAAAACAACATGACAGTTGGATCTCATGTGTTACATGCAACTAGTTATAAATCAGATAGTATCTGATTTAGCCTTCCCATCTATTTGGTCCGAAAAATCCTGAACAAGACTCGTCACTTATTTGATGTATTTTTTAGTTGTGTGTGACATGGTATCCTTTAAAAATTCGTCAAAATATCGGATTTCGGTAATTAAGTAATTGTTGTCTGCCAAAGCTTTTAAAACAATTTCGGTTAAATATTTTTTTGTAACCTGTGTTTCTTTATGGCAGGTATTCCAAATGTATTTGATCCACGTTATTTTGTCCATCAAAATTAATTTCAGGTAATTTAAGCTCTTACAGATGAATAAAAACAACAGGACCATCATGTAGGTACATATCTTTAACATTCTTCGAAGGGCTGTCTATCGTACACTAACATAGCTGATGCAGTTAATATATTTTTACAGAATCTAATGCCTATTTAATGCTATCAGTCAGAATTGTCGTGACTGTGTAATTTGATTGTGTCAAACAGATGTTTAGCTCCATACATGCAATGGAATCACAAAGGAGCATAATAATATGCCACTAATTCATTTAGTATTTTCGATGGGTTTTCAGTCGCAACGTACATAGAGTCAAAAATGCTGTTTGCTGTGTACGTCACCTTGAGTGACAAATTACATGATGTGATAGTGTTGAGTGATTTGACTAGGAGATACTCGTAATTATTCAAATGTCATTTCTATTGGACCACTAAAACTTTTAGGACCTGTGTTTTTAAAATAGTTATATTATTATTGCAACTCTGTTGTCAGTGAAAATGGTGTTTTTATTACAACCAATAGCTATTATTTTCATCAAACTAATTGAGTTATCAACAAAAATAAAAACAATCTTTTATTATTTAACCAATTTCTTGAAGAGTGGCAGAGACTACGGTAGCACCAGGCTTGTCAGAAACTGTGATATAATCCGAGGCTCTGGTAACTGCCACATAAGAATTTGCTGGTAGCCTGAATTTATATTGGGTAGATATTATACAATGGATGATGCCGACTGCAGTTGATTGTTGAGGTTTGTGAATGTTGGTTGCTGTAAGGTTTGCGTTTATTTACCCTCAATGTTTTTAGTAGTAATATATCTATTGACCCAAAAATATTTTTTTTCGCCTCTTTGATCAATTAAAAAATCACTTTATTGAATAGGTATTTTGTTTTATTTTTTGTTACACAAAAATGAAGCGAAATACGAACATTTGCCGGAAGCAATCTCTGATCTGTAATGTTTCATTTCTTGTACTCTTTCATTTAAACTGATCACTTCAATATATAGATAAATGAATTAAATTAATATCTTTTATATTAGTTAACATAATATGTGTGTCAGTATAAATAATAAATATGTAGATTTGATTTGGTCTCAACTGATTCTAATCTATCAGGGATTCAAACCCCGAGTTAACATTATCAGTTAAACAACATGTACACAGATAATATGTTACACTGATTAGTTGTAAGAAATTGGCAATTAACTTGCCACTTGCACAAGATGCAAGGAAGTGCTTTACAAATACATATTTTACCAATGTCTCGTTCTTTACAAACATAGCTTGATCTTATATTATACCCATATATTATACGGGCTCTCGTGCAGTGCTTGCATTCAAAAGTACCTTACTACCAATACCAACAAATCTTTATGGTTTTAGAGTTCATTTTGTTTTCTTTTCAATGTTCTACAAGCGGCACTTGTTCAGTTTACAGAAGAACGGGTGATTGCATGGGCGCCCGCAGGAGGGCCCCCCCTGGATTGATTGAAAATAGTCAAATAATGTTACGTTTGGCCCCCGCGCCCCATTGCTCGGGCCGATCATTCTTACCATGCTATCTGCATTAAAATATTACTAAAAATATTTCCCCCCCCCCTAGAAAATTTTCTGCGGGCGCCCATGGGTGATTGTGGAAAAGAACACTTAATAAATATATTTATTCAGTTATACTTTTGTACATAATACACTGGCGGGCTTTTTGCCATTCGAAAATTTCTTCCAAGGAACAAAATAACAAAGTGAGATAACAAAGGTAGGTATAACAGAAAAAAAATATTAGGAAAAAGAAACAGAGCGGAAATTGAAATCAGATTGCCTCCCTGGGAGGCAAGTCCGGTCAAACGGCGGAATGAAAACCCTCCATCAAAGAAAAACATTTTTTTATCATAAATTTATGCGTTTAACTGCCCATATTTCCAAAGTTTTTAAAAATATCGAAAAAAGCTGAAACACCCCAACAAGATAATTTAATTTTCTATGAATATAAAAAGTATGAGCATTGTAGTATTACATCTCAATTTTTTTTAACAATTTTTATAAAAATTAAACGTAGTGACGAAATCGTTTCACATAATTTGTAAGGCAGTAAACAAAACACAATAATCACACTCAGTAGTTTGATACCTACTTAAACTACAAACATACATCATACTGTTTTCATATTCTCGGTAGGAAAAACAGACTGACCTCTATACTATCCTATCCTCACATATATACCTACCTACATGTTATACATAGAAAACAAAATATTTATTAATAATTAATGAATAACTAGTTATAATTAATGAATTAATATTTCTTGTATATTTTTTAATTGAATTCAGATTTATTTCAAGTTGATTGAACCACACCACCCCATTGTACGTGTAGTAAGTAGTATGTGTTAATGGAGTGCGAAATTCACGCATTGAGTAAATTATTTTGTCATTTAGGTACTCTCTACACGCACATTATAGTTCATTATTTGAGAAACTCACTATAGCAAACTATAAGACAAACTATAGCAGGTATCTAATAAAATATAGACCCTGCATACAAATCTTGCGTATCTTGGCTTGATACTTAGTTGGAATACTTAACAGTTTGATATTTAATCTCCAAACATACGTATGTACATACCATCATGCTGTTTTCATATTCTAGGTAGAAAAAAGGACTGACATCCATACTATCACATCCTGACATACATCCCTATATGTTTTGTTTCCTATAATTTGTGTTTAAGTGTTTGTTTTCATAGTTTGGTATGTAGGTATTCTTTAATTATATATAGGTACATACTATCGCCATAAACAGTTGGATCTCATGTGTTACATGCAACTAGTGTATATATTTGAAGTACCTGTTCTTCTTCACAACCACCCGTTCTGCTTATGGGGACTAATGACGGCCCCTTGCGAAACTCTGAAAGAACACATGGAGAACATAATAAGAGTCCGGAGAACGCTAAAACCTGGCAGACACTGTACATTAAGTGCCAACGAGGGCTAATTATGAGGATACAACGTTTTATTAATATTTAAAGACGGCACTTTAAAATTCAGAGATAGTTATGCTTTGATATATACCTACTAATGTAAATATGATTAAAACTGTCTCCCTATCAATAAAAATAATGAACACTTCTTAGCGCACCTATGCAAGAGCAAGTTATGTAGTAAGAACAACTTTCCAGACCAGAGAAGCAATACTTGCGTGAAATTGATCTTTCCTGCCAGAAATTGACACCAGGACGCCAGTACAAAGGTCAAACGACTTACTACAAAGCTACGACGATTGATCTCTTATTACAAGAATTATTCGCGTCTGAAAATAACAATGTCTTCATAAAACAATGAATTTGTCCTAAAAAAAACAAATGCATTCGGTAAACTCCTTGCGCTAGTTATTAAACGAAATCGGTTGAAGCAGGATAATCCGGCGCATTTCTGCTTAGCAATTTTGTTTATTCTCTTTGTTCGATCGATCAAGTAGTTTTTACATGATTTAACAACCATCTATTTTTTTACTCCTCACTAACTCAAGGGGATATAGTGGGGAGATTTAGCAATTTTTAAGGGTATTTTTTTTTATTGCAGATTATCAACTAGTATCATGCTGAGATTGTATTCTGATAGTTTCATCACAATGTGTGTGTATGTGCTATGTGCTGCTTGATATGTACGGCGTGTTTGTTTTACAGTAGGTACACATTCGATTCTTTTTAAATTTTGTAAATATGCATACCTATTCCAACTGTCGATTTGTTCAGGAGAACTTTGTTCTCTTAACATATCGACAATGTATCAAGCCAGAATACGCGAGAATTGTATGGAGAGGTCTACTTTTTTCACGGCTTTTCCAACTTTGAAGTCAAAAAACATCAACTTAGAGGCTTCGCAGCATATATGTTCCATGCACGGATTTACTCAGAATTCGGAGTAGAACATTTCGTGTGTCTGTGTGTGTGTGTGTGTGTGTGTCTGTGTGTGTGTGTGTGTGTGTGTGTGTGTGTGTGTGTCTGTGTGTGTGTCTGTGTGTGTGTCTGTCTGTGTGTCCGTCCCCCCCTTATAACTTTTGATCCGCTCAATTTACAGAGCCCAAAATTTTAGAATATATAAACAGTTATAGGCCTACAAAACTTTTATACTCAGAATTTTTGAATTTTTGTTTCAGTCAGGGGTTATCAACTTTTGAATTTTTACTTTATTTTTCCATATATCTCAGAAACCATAAACGCTAGAACGCTGAGAATTGGTACAAATATAGACAAATACAAAATCTCAAATAAGTTTTTTCAAAAAAATTCCAGGGTTTCTCAAACATTTTTTATTAAGAAAAATATTTTTTTTATGATAAATTTATAAGTTTAACTGCCTATATTTCCGAATTTTTCAAAAATATCGAAAAAAGCCGAAACACCCCAACTAGATAATTTAATTTTCTATAAAAAATATGAATATTGTTTTAGCACATCTCAAACTTTTTTTAACAATTTTTATAAAAATTGAATTTAGGACGACATTGCTTCATACAATTTGTATGTCAGTCGCCTATACACAATATGTAAGAAGTTTTAATAGTTTGATAGGTACTTAATCTCCAAACATACATACAGAACCATCATGCTGTTTTCATATTCCGGGTAGGAAAAGAGGACTGACCTCCATACTGTCCTATCTTGACATACATACCAACATGTGTTAAAATTTTCAATAATTTGGATTTATGGGTTTATAGTTTGATTCTTATTGCCCATTCCTATTCTGTCTGGTGCTGGACGCGCTAACGGAGGATGCGCAAATGCAGTCACTATGGACTTTCATATACGCTGACGACATAGCAATCTGCACCGAAGACAAGGACTCTCTACAGCGAGCCCTTCTGGCGTGGAAACACCAGTTACAGAAAGGAGGCCTGGTGCTGAGTGTGAGCAAAACACAGTTTATGGCTTGCAATGTTCCCCAAACAGACACAGACCCGATTACAATTGATGGACAGCAAGTCACAAGATGTGATAAATACAAGTATCTTGGGAACATGATACATGAGTCAGGAAGCCTGGAAACTAACATTCAGCACCGTATTGCCGCAGCCTGGCTTAAATGGAGAGAAGTGACTGGAGTAATCTGTGACAAGCGAATGCCAGTGAAGATGAAAGGCCATGTATACAAGACAATGATCAGACCAGTGTTGACATATGGTAGTGAGACCTGGACCGTCACTCGAAGACAAGTTCAGTCAGTGCAAACAGCCGAGATGAAGATGCTTAGGTGGATGTGCAGCGTCACGAGAAGAGATAAAATACGAAATGAATATATAAGAGGTAGCCTGGGTGTACGCGATGTATCCGATAAGCTGATGGAGAATAGGCTGAGGTGGTTCGGGCATATCCTTAGAAAACCGCCAGAATATATAGGAAACACTGCACTGGACCATCGAGTGTCTGGCAAAAGATCCAGAGGGCATCCCAAAAAACGATGGAAAGACCTGGTAGCTGAGAACATGCAGGAATGTGATGTCTCTGAGGACGATGCTCAGGATAGGGCAAAGTGGAGGAGCGCAGTGAGGAGAGCTGACCCCACCACCATGTGGGATACAAGCTAAGGAAGAGAGAGAGAGAGAGTTTGATTCTTATTCTTCAACTCTACATGCTATCGCTATCGACAGTTGGATCTCATGTGTTACATGCAACTAGTGTATATCTAATACCCCATTAGATTTTGAATGATATTTATTTTATTTTTATTTATTTAATAAAATAACAATTATACATTAATAATAATAAGAATTACAAACAGTATCTTAAAATTAAATTATGTAAGATCTATTCATCCCTCAGTTGAGATCAAATCTTGAGTCAAATATTTTAAAGTGACCCCAATCTCAGGAAACTTAAAATTTGAAATTTTTATTTTCATATTGATAAAAAGACACATCACTTACATAAAATGGCATTGAAGAGTTTTCAAGTTTTCATAATAAAATATTTAAATAAAAAATAATTTAACAAACTCATTTCATGAAAATGCTGAATATTTTCGATACAAATTTTGAATACTTTATAGAATGACTTGTTAGGGAGGAGTTTAGCGTTGGCTACGACCCACTCGTTTTTGTTTATATCTACATTTAGACCCAGAGATATATTCTGGTAAAAAAAATGAATCATAGAATTATAACGAAAAAATATTCTTCAAGTATAATTACTGCAAATGAATTTCATTTTTAAGTAAAGAAAAAAAATCACATATCAAACTCAGCAACGGATGTATATAAGTACCTACCTCATTTCAAATTCAACAGAATATATCTGAAACGTACCCTCCTATGTACCTACTTACAGAATCTGAAAAACAAAGTTGTAAAAAGTCTGTACCTACGTTATCTCTGAATACAGTTAAATTACCATAACTTTGTATTTCTACATATGATTTCGGAGATATGTCGATTATTATCCTTTGAAAGGATAAAGTTTCTGTGTGTTTCTAACTTGTCATTTTGTCGTGAGTTTTAGTAACAAAATGTTGACAAGAAAACGCATTTTACCATAAATTGAATGTGGTCCCAGTTGGCGGTTAGGGGACAGACACCTCCCAAAAACCAAATAGTAATGTACATACATACAAGTATGATACAAAGCTGTTTACACTTAGATATATTTATTTTATTTTTCTTATAATTATGATAAATATGATCACATATATATTCCACAACGAATTTATTTGACTTCCGACGACCGTTTCGGCTTACAAGGCCATAATCAACTGGTGTTGAGTATACAGTTTTCATTAGTTTTATAAAGAAATATATTTCTATACAATATACCTATTTCTATTCAGAAATATATTTCTATACAGAAATATATAAAAGTCTAATAAATTCGTTGTGGAATAAAATATATATTTATGTGTTCATATTAATCATAATTATTATGGAATTCTACAGTTTGGAAGCCATGTCAATCGACAGATTGAAAACTGCTGTTGATTTCTCTTAAAAATAGTAACAAATTGACATTGTGGTGTCGTTTAACATCACATACGAAGCAGTGTATGAATATAAATATTTGTTTATAAACAGAATATCAACATTAAAATTAAAACATTTTCTTCGATTAAAAGACCATGTATTTTGATCTCTAATTCAAAAACTATGCCTCCTGAGATTACAAAGCCCAACTATCCTTGCATCTGTGATTCATATTAACCAACATAGTTAATTAGTCTCTTTTCTATGGTTCTGAAATAAAAATCGCGTCTGAGATTGAATTTATGACATGGCGGACATTAGGACTAGAGATGATCGTTTAAACGAAAGCTGATTAAAATATTCGTTTAAAAAAATAATCAATCAAACGTTATAAATTTTAAACCATATTCGTTGAACGTTGCGAGTGTTACAACGATTTCAATCATGAATCAGAACGTTCCGATGATGATTTCGTTAAAAGCTGTTTTTCATTAAAAGCTGTTTTTCGTTAAAAGCTTATTTTATAATCATAACAAAGATGTATTATTTTTAACGACAACGTTGCGAGATGATTGTGATTTATGATTAGCTGACCGGCGTGCAGCGTTGTCGGTCGCTAGACATCTGTTGACATCATTGTGACGAATGATCAGTTTCAAATCGTCTTGTTTCGTTCAACGTTATAAGTTATTATTATTACTGATTTTTGTAAACGTTTATTTTTTGTTTCTTTAGTATCGTTTAAAACGCCTATCGGGTTGGTTTATTGTGCATTGTCGGCTTTGTTAGATGATTCGAGCGTACAAAATTATTATCAACATAATTTTTAACTTATGTATGTATTGTATAACATTTCTACTGTATTTTCGTCAAAGGGTTTAGACTACATTTTAAATACTTTATAGAGGAAGCAAAAAAATAAAAGTACATTATATTTATTTCAAAAACATACCTTTTTTCATTGCATGTTAATGTGTTAATTTTTTTTAGATTTAGGTATATTGTACTTGTATATATACAGTACATATAAGCCTTTAAGCTTTTTAAGCCTTTAAAAATAACGTTATTTAAAATTAACGAAACGTCTATAACGTTTAAAAAAATAAGCTGTTTTTCCCACCTCTAATTAGGACCTGGTTGATCTATTTTGTGTGAGCCCATATATTTCAGGAGCCACTTTCTTTTCAGAATATTTTTTTTTTGTTACCAATAGTGAGTACAGTGCACCATGAAATCAAAGGTGGGCTGATTAAGTTACAATTACTTATGTTGCTATTCTTATCTTTTATATTTGTTTAAAAAAATATTATTGTACGTTGCCCATTTTTTCAAATAAATTAAAAAAAAAAATATATCATAATATGGTTGCAATAAAATAAATTAAAAATATGAAATCTTCAATTTCTAAATATAATAATATTCATAGGCAAGCCAAGACTTTCGGCTTCTATAAGCAATTCCGCTACTGCTCAGTAGGTATTGTCTTAATAATTTCCTCGCATAGGACATGCATGAATACTATCTATCGATTCCGTAGAATAAATAATATTTACCAACATGTACCTAAATATACTTAGTTGAAATGAAATCGATTAGAAAAAATGTAATAAGACGATGTTAGAAATGAGGAAACTATTCTCCCCAGGGCCGTATAAACGTGTTTTTGAGCCCGTAGCAATATATTTGAATCCGCCCCCCCCCCCATTTTTTTGGAATTGTAAATGTAGAACAATTTTAAATTATGCAAACATAGGGTTTACATACACACCATCATGCCGAGCCTCTATCCGGGTACGCAAAGGGAACCGAGCGCCATACCTGCGAAATTTTGATTTTTATGATTAACATTTTAGTATTTTAAGTGCCTTTATCAAGACAACCGCCCTGACTTCTTGTTCCTGATTGTTCTATGATTTATCCGGCCCTGATTCTCCCCTTCTCTTCACCACCCGTTATGCTTATGGGGACTTATTACAGCTTTCTGCCGAGCTCTTTGCGGAAAAAGGGCATAAGAAAATGATGGAGAACTGTAAAACCTCGCACTACACTTTATGTCAAAGAGAGCTGATCAAAAGGGATCAAAAGAATTAAAATAACAAATACATAGATTATTATTTTTAAATATCATATTGAAACCAAAAAGAATACAGTAAAAGTTGAATCAGTTTTTTGAGGCTCCCAGTAGACTGTATTTTTAACAAAAAAGTCTGAATTTGCTATTGATGTGACAAAAATTTTGAAAGCTCTGAAGGTGCTATTGATGTGACAAACGATTTGAAAGGTCTGAATTTGTTCAGGATGTGACAAAAAGTCTTCAAAGCTCTGAAGTTACTCTTCATGTGCCAAAATCTTGAAAGCTCTGAAGTTACTCTTGATGTGCCAAAGGCTTGAAATCTCTGGAGTTACTCTTGATGTGCCAAAGGCTCGAAAGCTCTAAAGTTGCTCTTGATTTGACAACAGGAATGAAAACTCTGAATTTGCTCTTGATGCGACAAAAACCTTAAAAACTCTGAAGCTGCTCTTGATTTGCCAAAGGCTTGAAAACTCTGAAGTTGCTCTTGATGTTACAAAAAGCTCGAAAGCTCTGAAGTTGATCTGGCTACATAATGTGGAAATAAAGAATGAAAATCATATAACGAAAATGGAATAACACCATATTGCGATGAAAAACAATATGTTTGACGAATGAATGAGGAACGCCAATAAAGAAGGAAATATTTTAGCAAATAAATGGGCTTTTACATAATTATGAAATTAATACATAATATATTTATGAACCACGAAGTAAAATACATAGTAAGTACAGTTAAAAATAACAAGAAAAAACGTAAACAAAGAATACGAAAAAAAAAATAAAAACAAAAATTATAACAAAAAATAAGGAAAAAAGAACCCAGAAAATAATTCGATCTATAAAATATACAAAGTTGACAAGAAAGGAACAATAGGTCCTCCATGAAAAGAAAATTAATAAATCGCAGTAGGTCAGAAATCAACTTTTAAATAAAATTCAAACATTTTTGTGTAATCCTGTAGGTATTGTAGTGTTGGCATCGCTGCGCATGTCCTGAATTTCCGCTACGTTTGGTGGAGGCGCAGGCGTTTAATTCAGTCGGTCGCCGCCCGTAGTGGGAAAGCGCGTGCGTCGGCCCGCTATTTTCTTCCTCTGACAACTTTCATAATATTCGAATTTCAAACGCTGAAAAGAATTATTTTTTAAATGATGTTTCCACCGCCATAGACGAGCGCGAGTCATAGACGATCGAGTTAGTGGCGCGAGCGGAAATATCGTGTGCTTCAAAAAACAAATATAAATTAGTTGTTATACTCAAACGTGAATGAACCCATGCGTGTATAATATACAGGTACGTTATAATATTATTTATATAATTATCGTATATATTCTTGGTATACATATTTTTTTGACATGTGACAGTTGTTTTATTGATCTTGTCATGAATAAATATCATCGATTAATTCACGATTTCGTCATTTTGTGATTATTTTCATAACATTTTCGCGACTCTAGTGTCAATGTTATTTTTTTCACTTGTAAACATTAACGTTTCATGATTTTCACCTATTACACTTGACAATAAAAAGTTTTTAACGAGCATTTTATCACTGTAATTTGTATAAATGCTATTATTAAGAAGTCGTTTTTATTTGTTTATGTGTTATTATATAATGATATAACTGTGGCATTAGTATATTTTTTTATTTCTTATGTCGGAAAACTTTTTCCGAAGCAGTCGTTAGCATAAAAGTTTTCCAATCGTTACTTAATTATAGGCATACAAAAAAGGATGATTGTATACATGGAATTTTTCTCGTTATATTTTTTTTTTAATAAGTAGGTACCTAGATGCATATTTTTTCAATTGTTATTAATTACTTGTGTATTTGTTTTTCGTGGTTTTTATCGTTCATTAGTTTGATAATTATTTTCAATATACCTACTTTGAATACAATATAAACGAGTTTTATCAAATATACAAAAGTTTTGGTTGTTTGTTACAAGAGTTCCTTCCTTCGATATAGCATCGTACTGGATCTTTGAGTTCTTGTAAAAAAAAACATTGTTTTGAGACTCATATTGATAGCATAGTTACTAAGGCAACAAAGAGCCAGGGTTTTGCTCTGAGAATTTGTTAATTTTTCACGAACTTTGGGACGTTCTTGCTCCTTTACAATAGATATGTTCGCCCATATTCAAAGTATTGCTCTCAGATTTGGAACCCACACTATAATAAATATTTTGATCGACTGGAGAGAGACCGAAAACGATTTTTCAAAATCTTCAATTTCATATCACATAACTTATATGTGTAGTTCATATGATGAAATTGAGAAGCATTTCCAAATAACAAAGATCATTCACAGGAGAGAAGTCGCGGATCAGATGTTTCTTTTTGAAATAATTCATTTAAAAGTTGACTGTCCAGATTTTTTAATAAAATTAAATTCCACCCGCGCCGTTGCGAAATGGCAGATTGAACAATTTGTTCTACGTTCCTCGAAGCAACACCAATTCAAATCAAAATGAATTTATCAAAAGGGCAGCCTCCCATATTCTGATGTAGGTATTCACTTCTAGTAATAACAACTGTGATGAATAGCGTTAATTTGTGTATTTGTAATATTTTTAATTTGTGTACCATTTTTTTTTTATTTTTATGTTATATTTTATCTTAATAGAAACAAATTTAATCCTTCTCCCATTCTTTTTTCTTTTTTTTCCTTCCCGCCACAGGAAAGCATACAATGAATGTTAACAATTTTTTATTTATTTTTTTATGTATCCATAGAATTATAAGGTAGTTGTATCGTTTAATAATAATCATCCATTTGTTGACAAACGTAAATTATGTCTTTTTGCTGTTTATTTTATAAGACTGTGTTTGTCAGGGGGGCAAGTTTGGTCCAATCGGCGAAATCAAAACCCTCACGACTACCCATATCATGGATATAATTATTATATGGAGTTCTATAATATCTTAAGATGTCATAGAACTCCATATGATAATTATATCCATGATATGGGTAATCACTAGGATTTTGATTTCGCTGGTCGAACCAGACTTGCCCCCCAGTTTTTAAAGGACGAATATAAAGACAGACCGCAACACACGCATAACACTAGATTTAAATTTAACGACGGATATGTAGTTCCAAAATATAATAATAAATACGGTAAGAGAACGTTGGAATATATCTAATGTTCCTAAATTGCTTAATATGATGCCGGCATCTATTAAGAAATTCAAAAGCAAAAATAATGTAAAAAGACTTGTCAAGGAATGGCTATTGAGGTGTGGATTTACCTATATATAATTAACGGATCTCAAACGATTTTACTTTTTTTTTCATTTAATTTATTGAATAATAAACAGATAAGTTTTGTAACATAGCAAGGAGTGTATGTTTGGGAGACCATCTTTGTGTGTCTCTTTTTACTGTAATGTTGTTTGAATCATTATTTTTTTTTTGTAATATTTATGTTTTATTATTTTTCAATAAAAAAAATAAATAAATAGCATGCACCATTTCAAACATGCTGCATATTGTTGTTACATTTTCTTCTTTTAAAATGCCAATTTAAATATTTTTTTGTTTAACTCGTTGTAAAAATACTTAAATTGTAAGCTGGCAATCATCAATATATTATGATAGATTCTATTTAATTATATGATCACGCCAACCTTTAATCGGCCGACCCTTACATTTATTCCACCCTTTTAGCTTTGTGTACTCTTTTTGTCAGCCTCATATACTCGTTTTGTCAGCCTTGTATACTCGTTTTGTCAGCCTTGTATACTCGTTTTGTCAGCCTTGTATACTCGTTTTGTCAGCCTTGTATACTCGTTTTGTCAGCCTTGTATACTCGTTTTGTCAGCCTTGTATACTCGTTTTGTCAGCCTTGTATACTCGTTTTGTCAGCCTTGTATACTCGTTTTGTGAGCCTTGTATACTCGTTTTGTCAGCCTTGTATACTCGTTTGGTCAGCCTCATATACTCGTTTTGTTAGCCTTGTATACTCGTTTTGTCAGCCTTGTATACTCGTTTTGTCAGCCTTGTATACTCGTTTTGTCAGCCTTGTATACTCGTTTTGTCAGCCTTGTATACTCGTTTTGCCAGCCTTGAATACTCGTTTTGTCAGCCTTGTATACTCGTTTTTTCAGCCTTGTATACTCGTTTTGTCAGCCTTGTATACTCGTTTTGTCAGCCTTGTATACTCGTTTTGTCAGCCTTGCATACTCGTTTTGTCAGCCTTGTATACTCGTTTTGTCTAATTTATTTATTTAATTTAGGGGAAACATACAGCAGTTTAAAAACCACAAATAAAACAATAACAAATATCAGTCATTTGCCAAAATAGTTCCCACAACATGCATAATATATAAAAAGTTAAGTTTAAGCTTAAAAAAATATACAGTGGAAGTGTTGTTTGCATCCTTCACTACTCCGTGCAGCCATCGAAGCATCGCCTTTCCAATTCTTCTTCGTCCCCCCGGTGCACCATTCATAATTCGTCTCTTCAGTCATTCTCAGAATGTGTACGGCCCATCTGAGTATTCCGATTTTTACTTCAACCTTGTATAGGTACTCGTTTTGTCAGCCTTGTATAGGTACTCATTTTGTCAGCCTTGTGAACTTGTATTATCAGCATTTTCAGCCTTGTATACACGTTTTGTCAGACTTTCATCATCCATTATTTCTGGTAGTCGAACCAGCGTACGACATTTATCTTAATTGGTATTTTGTATCAAATATATAACTTTAAACGATATATTATTAATAAATTAGTTTTTTGTTTCCCACAGTTAAAGATTGTAATTTATACAGGAAACCTGTAATTTATACAGAAATTAATTCAATTTCAACTTAATTGAGTTTCATGGGAATTACTTCAGCCGTCGTTGATCGATTTATCGTCAACCCACATACGCAAATGTTATACAATTATTACAACAACAAAAAACAATGAGATACTTGAATATGAAAAATAAAAATAAAAAACATACATATCTTTGCTATCTACATGTAATTTCAATTGAAATGACGAAAATACATTTTTTTAATACTTAAATATTGCGACGTAAAGGACGAGTCTCCGCAATTGTTAAATATAATAGTGACGCATAATTTACCATCAAATGTTGTAATTTAATTTTAAAACTAGTTGCATGTAACACATGAGATCCAACTGTCGATAGCGATAGTATGTCTAGTTGAAGAATAAGTACCAAACTATAAACCCATAAATCAAAATTATTGAATATTTTAAGATACTTTGATTTCCATACAACACATGTAGGTATGTATGTCAAGATAAGATAGTATGGAGGTTAGTCCTTTTTCCCTACCCAGAATATGAAAACAGCATGATGGTATGTATGTATGTTTGGAGATTAAGTATCAAATAATATAGTTTCTTAGATATTGTGTATAGGCCACTGCCAGACATACACACAGACACACAAAACTCACATAAAATATTCTACTCCGAATTCTGAGTAAATCCATGTACTGGAACATATATGCTGCGAAGCCTCTAAGTTGGTGTTTTTAGCATGCAAAAAGTCCACTACGCCGTATATTATAATTCTATGACTACGCCATACAAAATGTTCCTTCATATACGCGTCTTGGATTTAAACTGCCTCTTCCGTCAATAGAATTTCATTCTCTTGAACGAATCGACAGTTGGAATAAAACACTAAACCTCTTCAGTTTTATTAATAACGTAAATAAAGTATCTTCTGTTATTAAAATCAAAACACAAACACGACACATGCCTGTTAAAAACAAGTTTTTCAGCAGGATTTGTCATAATATCACCTTTTGTATGGCGAATAAACTTTAAGTATAAATCAACTTTAGACACTTGAAACAAAATATTTTCATACCTTCGTTCATATTATTAATAATGGACCAAGATAAAAAACTAATTATAAACATCAAAGAGATATTATTTGTTATTACATTGTTCAAAGCCTTAATGATTTTCATTTGTCTGTTAGGAATACATTTTCATTATTATTATTTAAATTGTTAAAAGATTTTGTTTTACGACGTGTAGGTATGCACCTACCTATTGAATTAGGGTTGTCAAAATATGAAAATTTAAACCACGCAATTAAATATATACTTACCTATTTTTTTAGTATTTCGACCAAATCTAATAAATTATAATTTGCAACTATAAAAAAAGTGTCGTGTGATAAAGTTTATTTCGTTCATTTTTTTTATTTCAAATGCAATTTCAATTTGCTTTGTAATAATATCTTGTCTCTAATATTTTTTTGTAGATTTATAATCATTGTACCTTGTACCATTTCACGTGATTTTTATTTTGTGTTCTATGTTTTAATTTTGCAATCATTGTTTCAATTTATTTATAAATATCGTTTTTCATTTACAGATTTTTTTTTCTTATTATGTGTGACAATGTCCAGTTATTATTGTTGTTGCATTGTTTTCACTTTATTCAAATGATTATTAACTGTAAAAGAAATAAATAAATAAAATTATTATTCTAATACCAATGGCTTACCTATAAATAATTTGCTAGTTTTTAAGATAAAGACGAAGATATAGAATGTAAATAATAGTACCTAAGTACCAATGGAATAGATAGGTATGTACAATCAGAATACAGAGATTTAACATCAAGATAAAATAAAGTGAAAAAGTGAAGCTAATACTCTCATGCAGATCAATAATGGAGGTATTAAATATGTAGAAACTAGTTGCATGTAACACATGAGATCCAACTGTCGATAGCGATAGTATGTATAGTTGAAGAATATGTACCAAACTATAAACCCATAAATAAAAATTATTGAATATTTTCAGATATTTTTTTTTCTATACAACATATATTATGTAGGTATGTATGTCAAGATAGGATAGTTTGGAGGAAGTTCCTTTTTTCCTACCCAGAATATGCAAATAGCATGATGGTATGTATGTATGTTTGGAGATGAAGTATCAAACTATTAAGTCTTCTTACATATTGTGTATAGGCGACTGCCATACAAAATGTATGAAGCGATGTCGTCACTAAATTCAATTTTTAAAAAAATTGTTAAAAAAAAATTGAGATCTTCTACAACAATGTTAATATTTTTTATAGAAAATTAAATTATCTAGTTGGGGTGTTTCGGCTTTTTTTGATAATTGTAAAAGTTTTGGAAATATAGGCAGTTAAACTCATAAATTTATCATAAAAAAAATATTTTTCTTAATAAAAAATGTTTGAGAAACCCTGGAATTTTTTTGAAAAAACTAATTTGAGATTTTGTATTTGTCTATGTTTGTACCAATTTTCAGCGTTCTAGCGTTTATGGTTTCTGAGATATATGGAAAAATAAAATAAAAATTCAAAAGTTGATAACCCCTGACTGAAACAAAAATTCAAAATTCCGAGTATAAAAGTTTTGTAGGCCTGTAACTGTTTATATATTCTGAAATTTTAGGCTCTGTAAATTGAGCGGATCAAAAGTTATAAGGGGGGGACGGACACACAGACACACACACAGACACACACACAGACACACACACAGACACACACACACACAGACACACGAAATGTTCTACTCCGAATTCTGAGTAAATCCGTGTATGGAACATATATGCTGCGAAGCCTCTAAGTTGGTGTTTTTTGACTTCAAAGTTGGAAAAGCCGTGAAAAAAGTAGACCTCTCCATACAATTCTCGCGTATTCTGGCTTGATACATTGTCGATATGTTAAGAGAACAAAGTTCTCCTGAACAAATCGACAGTTGGAATAAAGAACTAATCAAAAAACGAATAATATAGAAAAACCTGGATGGTACCAGGTGATCGTCGTTGGGGCGTTGAGGGTCGAAGATTTAGTGGTCGATCACCGATCCTATGGAGCGATTCCGCTACAGAATCTACTATCCCTGAAGCCTTTCGATCTGTCCAGGACCGTCCTACATGAAGGCGGACCATTCGGCGGGTGGTTAAGAGTAGCCGACATCCTTTTGTACGGAAAATTTGTTTCAATCGACAACCCTACTTCGCTGTCAGCAAAACAATTATTATAGTATTTCCTTTTTCTACAAAGCAACAAATTTTCTTTGATAATTATCACCTTTATCGCCCCGAGATGATTGGTTGGAGGTGTTTTATTGTAGAATTAACTCGAAATTAATTGCCTTCGGGAATCCATTGTGTATTAAGAAGGCATTGAACGTCTCGACTAGACATTCAACCAACTACGAAGAAACAATGTTGATAACTTCGTCAAACAGTTTAGCTTTGGTAGGTAATTGTACTTTATGATAGAAATGCGCAGCATACCCATCTATGGGTACACACACTTTGTATAATACTGAACATCTTGTTTAATTGGTTCTTTTTTTTTCTCAAATTTGATGAACGACCCTACCGAGAATACTTTGAAAATAATTCTGTAATTCACTTTTTTAACTCTTTGAGCAGTGTTTAGTTTGGCTAAGCAATAATTAAAATAGAAACAAAATACTTACATGATGGATAATTGACGACAACTTCAACTATCTACAGCTGAACACTTACATGACGGATAACTGACGACAACTAAAACTATCTACAGCTGAAAAATTACATGACGGATAACTGACGACAACTTAAACTATCTACAGCTGAAATAAAATAGAAACAAAAAACTTACATGACGGATAACTGACGACAACAAAAACTATCTACAGCTGAAGTAAAATAGAAACAAAAAACTTACATGACGGATAACTGACGACAACTAAATCTATATATGAAATAAAATAGAAACAATAAAATATGAAATAAAATAGATATATGAAATAAAATAGAAACAAAAACTTACATGACGGATAACACTGACGACAACTAAAACAGCTGAAATAAATTTGAACTTATTGCGTCATTTTTACAGAATTTAATTTAATATATTAATAATAAATACTATCTGAAAATAGGCTGATAAGGAAGTTTATTGTTTATTTGTACATTTTGTTGTTCTTCTTCTTCCGTCAGTCATCTTTCCACTGATGGATGTAGGCCCCTTCTAGGTACTTCTATTCGTCTTCTTTTTCTTCAGTCATCTCTCCACTGATGGATGTAGGGCGTAGGCCCCTTCTAAGTACTTCTATTCGTCTTTGTTTGGTTACATACATTTTGTTAGTGAATATTATTTTTTTAGTTTTTATAATAATTACTTAAACCAGGAAACATCCTTCCCGCAGATTGTACAGGAATACTAAAAAAATAAGTGGTGTATAAATGAGGTATTGTTTTATCATTTACAAACACAGGTGTCAACTAATTTTTGTTAGATTTATTGACAATGAATATTATAAATAAATCGGTGAAATTAAATGAATCGAAATGAACGGAATTAAATTTATTTATTGATAAAACGATACAATATACACAATTTTATAATACTTTTAAAGGTTAAATAAGGATTAATATATATTTATCTATGACCAAACTTAAAAAAAAAAAATTTCTCGTGTTTTGAAGTGAGTCACTTAATAAGAATAAAAAGAAAATAAAAATTCAAATAATAATTTCAATGCTTATTCCTTAACACAGTGGAAGTTCATAATTTTAAAGTAAATATTAAGTTCATTTGTAAAAATAAAAATAAAACACCCTTTTAATCCACAATGAGTAAAATTTAATGAGCCTGAGCGCTTTCGCTAGATACAGCTAGCATTTTCAGAGGCACAATTGTATTTTTAATTGGAATAATGCATTCAATTAAATCAATAACAATGATATACCGCTATTTTGGTTTCAAGTAATAAATAAGGAAATGTTATTTTCAAATTTTAGGCTCATTAAATTTTATTTTATTTTTATTTTTTATTTATTTTGGATATCCAACAGTACAGTAGAATATAATAACATAGTATGATATTAAAAACAAAGTAAAAAACAGTAAATGATAGACTACAGTACATAATAACAGGACATCATATCAAGTAATTTTTGAAGTTTTACATACAATTGTGGATTAAAACGTTGTTTTATTTTTATAAATAAATTTAATATTTACTTTATGAATATATTCTTTCAATGTTGTCAAGAATTTACTAAAATTTATTTCAGCTATTTTTTTTACTTGCACCGGTAAATCTTTATACCACTTGACACCATAGAATGAATAATGATTTTGGCCAAAATATGTATTTTTTGGGAATGAAATTGATAGAAATAGTAATTGTCCACACAAATGGCGTACAACATCATACAAAATAAAGGGTTCTTGCCCTCTGGCGCACAACATCAATCAAAATAAATGGTACTTGCCCTCTGGCGCACATCACACAAAAGCGACTGACCAAAAACCATATTTTACATAGTATATAGTTCACTGGTCAGAACACATCAGCAACGACGAGGTACTAAGTAGTGTTGGAGAGACAAGGCAACTTATGAAAAGATTTGCCCAACAGAGAACAACTTGGATAGGCCACAACATCCGGCACCCAGGCCTGCTTTTTACCATCGTCGAAGGAATGATTGATGGGGATAACTGTATCGCCCCAGAAATAACTACTTAGACCAGATAATCGCTGGCGTGCGCTGTAGCAGTTACAAAAAGATGAAGAGACTGGCGGACGATAGAGTTAAGTGGAAAGATCGAGTGTTTGGCGCAGACCAATCCTAGGATTGTGAACCAGAAGAAGAAGACGACATAGTATATGTAGGTATAGGCAAATACCTTGAGATGTTCCAGCGATGAGGGGGGAAGGGGTTTGCGCAATAATCAACAAAAATCCCAAATTTGCGCAGTCTCCGCGATTTTTCATGATATGTTTTCAATAACTATATCTACATATAGGTATCGTAATTTATCGTTTTGAGCAAAGGCCGCTGAACTTTATATAGCCCGCTGAATATATTATTTACTTGCATATAATAGGTAAATACAAATGTAGGAATTACGTAGATACCTTCCTCCCTTCCTATGTTTTGCATAAAGATTTCTCTAGGAAAGATTTTGCAATAGGTACACATATCTATATTGCACTCGAAGGAAACATTAAGGTTTGTTATAACCTCCCTACAAACATTATTTTTCCCTTTATAGAAGACTGACTTAAGCAATATAAAACTATATAAAGAAAAATGCTCAAATTGTTAAACGGAACCTTTCACCAAACGAAATGCTGAATGCATTTTATAAGAATTGTTATATTTCGACATATTAAATCTAAAAAAAAAAAAATTTAGTATATTTTTTAAATAATACATACAAAAATGTTCATTTTTTTACCAGCGCCTGCCTGACCAAGATTCCATCCCATGATGAAGAGGGCACTTTACTAAGAAATAATAATAATACTTATAAAACAATAACCCTAATATAGAGAGCTGTCGAAATAACTTTGCAACATAAAGATAAGAAATAACAACGAATAATGTGATTCGATCCCTTTAATGACAGGTGTCCGACAAGGAATCATTCTATGCCCATACCTGTTTAATCTAGTAATAGATGAATAGATCAAGGAAATTAAATCGCTCCAGCTTGGGTGAAATGGGATTAAAATTGATAAATGTGACGACGGCGTTATTATAATACCTACGAAAAATGCCGAACAGGCTGCATAGCGCCTGCAAATAATATATCCTGGCAATTTCAATTGGCAAGACCTTAAATGTATGTCATTCTCAAAAACACACATTGCATGCAACCTGACTATAAACAACAATCCAGTAGAACAGGTTAATTCTTTTAGATACCAAGGAATCGACCTAACAGAAGATGTTGACCTCTGTGAAAAAATTCAGAGCAATAAAGCAGTTGGAAAAATGGAGGGTATGGCCACAAAGAGCAAAATGAGAATTTACAATGCATACGTAAGACAAATGATAAAATATGGTGTGGAGGCACGAGCAGACACAGTCAACAGATACAAAAGTAAACAAATGCTAAGTTGTTCAGAAATCATTAGATGGAGTAAGCAACGGAGGAAGGATTGGTATGGTCAAAAGCCAAAGAATGGCCAAAGAATGCACAGCACCAGACTTCCTCATATCGAGCTTCACAATCAGCCTAACGGAACCCGCCCTCGCGGTAGTCCACCAAAAATATCTAGGGATAGCTATGATCCACTTCTCAGGAGGAGCAGATCTCTTAAGACAGACCCTAAGGTCTCTATAAAAGAAGAGGAAGACTATTTTCATGAAGCTTTTATAATTGCCACGAGAGTGCTTTACAATTGTTTTTTTTATTATTCCATCCAATATAGAAGTGTGTGTATGAATATAGTAAGCTAAGAAACCATACTACAAGATTAAAAATTGAACCATATGTAGATACGATGCTTGAAAGGGCCTACCTAATACATCGGCTAGTATAATATAATTAAGTTTTTTCTATTTTATCATGTTTTAGTTTTTTATAATTTTTAATTGTTCAACCAAAAATAATCACTATTATAAAATACAATTTCCGATTGGAAAATACTTGGCAATCAAAATTCAACGTCGAATAATCTGAATCTCGCTTAAATGAAAATCAAAACGGAAACAGTGAAATTTCAAATTGGTTATTTATTCTAAAATCGAGGACAGTCTGATTTTCATTTAATTGGCAAGTAGATTCGATACAATGGTTGGCTTCCGTTGCATCATTTCACTGTAATTAATATTTATATAAAATGTTTTTATCTTTATCCAATACCAACAGATAGATGAAGAAATATATCATTATATACCTATAAATAATTGCTCGACAAAATTACGAAAACTCCATTGATTAATGATATATATTAACAAATTTTAGAGAAACATTACATCTATGTACATATCATCACGCCGTTTTTCTATTTGGGCAGAGATAACCGAATGCCAGACTCATCTATATTGATATGTGTACATGTTTTGCCTCATGTACAACGTATATCCATACATGTTCTCTTATTATTCTTATTTTCATTTTTCATAATCTCATTTTCCTATATGATCAATGATGATGCCAACTCTTTCTCGGCCCGTCCCTACATCTCATCCCACTCTTTTCAACCTTTTATACTCTCTTTGTCAGGCGTTCATTGTTTATTCTCTCTACATATCCGAACCATTGCAAAGCATTTGTCTTCATTCTATTCACAATATTATATTATGTATGTATCTCTTTCAATGTTGCATTCTTGCAAGTTGCAACATATGTAAATATAAGAAATAACAACGAATAAATCGATTCGATCCCTTTAATGACAGGTGTCCGACAAGGAGATATTCTAAGCCCATTCCTGTTTAATCTAGTAGTAGATTAACTGTTCAAGGAAATTAAATCACTCCAGCTTGGGTGAAAGGGGATGAAAATTGATAATTTGACGACGACGCAGGCGTTAATTGTTCATTCTCTCTACATGTCCGAACCATCGCAAAGCATTTGTCTTCATTCTATTCACAATATGTATGTATCTCTTTCATTGTTGCATTCTTGTCTAAACTTAACATATCAAAATGCAATAAAGTAACATTTATAAATATCGTCAAATATCTTGAACCAGGCTTCCGGGTGCGCAGTGCGCAAATTTGTGTCCTTTTGCTTCGTTGGTATACGTTAAAAATCGCCCCCTTTTCGGCAAAATGGCACTAGATATTGGACGACAACTATACTCAGAATATAAACTAAAGGTGATACGCTTTTAATCTAATAACAATAACAGTTGTTGACTGTTATTGTTATCATTTCGCACCCGTGCGAAACGACACCATCAGGGAAAGAACAAAATTTGTTGATGTCGTCCACCGCATTCTTACCCTGAAGTGGAGATGGGCGGGCCACGTGGCTAGATACCCCGAAGTCAGATGACCGAGACCGAGAATGACAGTCAGAGGTGTTGGAAGACCGCCAATGAGATGGAGAGATGACATCAGCCGTCATGCTGGTGTCAATTGGTTGCTCAGAGCACAATATAGAGTGGCGTGGAAGGAGATGGAGGAGGCCTTCGTCCAGGAGTGGACGGGAATAGGCTGAGAAAAAGAAGAAGATTGATATCATACTGTTATAGATGGAATGCTTTTTTTGGCTCTCAATCATGTGTAATTGTAATATCTAAATTTAAAAGAGCTATCTTCCCTGAATAAATAAATACATTGTGTATGACTGAATAACTTCATTGAACTGTAAGAACTGTCAATGCGTGGTGAAGGCTCGCTGTCGAGTCGCTTGTTACCGAGCATCGTGACTGGCGGGCCTCCACGTTTGTGGTTGGACTCTTAAGAGAAGTGGTATGAAATATGCCTGATACTAGTTTCTTGTTTCGTCCGACGAGCAGCCGCTCCGGGAATGCAAAGGGCTACAAGCTCTGGAACGTTCCCAATGAAGTGGGCTTAGGTGACTGCGGAATTCTATCTATGTGTATACCTCTCTTAACTAATATAATAAAAATAAATAAATAACACATTGTTTTAAACCACGGTTGACTTTTAATACGACCGGTTTCAAAGTGATTGCTTCTAATACTCTGGAGAATAACAACTTTAAAAACAAACTGTCACCTGGTCTGGGGTAGAAGCAATCGCTTTGACCGGTATTATCAAATAACTCATTCATGTTTTGAAATAATGTACTGAGTTAAATATAAATAAAATATTTTGAATGTGTCACAAAATTAACCCAAAAAAAAAATAATTGATTTAAATCTCATATAAGAAACACGAAAAAGACTTTCCTTGGAAGTGAATCTTAGCATATAAAAATCTCGTATCACGATGTTCGTACACGCTAATCTGCTAAACAGCCCAATCGATTTCAATGAAATTATATAAATTTGTATGGCTGGTTCCGAATTGAAAGATAGGATAGTTTTAGATCCGATAGGTGGCGCTGTCATCGAGATCTACGGATTTCTTATACATAATTATTTATAACGACAAAATTAAAAAAGGGTCGAAATTCATTTTTACGTTGTGTAACAAATCTATAGAAATTGTATTACGCATCTACAGAACGAAAAAAAAATTGAATACATAAAATGAGGTTTATACAAAATGCGATCTGTGCGGGCCCACTAGTATTAATATAAAGAACATACATACATACATACATACCATCACGCCGTATCCCTACTTGGGGTAGGCAGAGAGGACCGAACGCCAGACACCTCTATCCTGACATACATGTTTTGCCTCATTTACATCCATACATCGCGTCATACATACTGACTTATTCTTACTTCGTACATTACCATCTTTCAAAATCTCATTTATATGATCATGCCAACTCTTTCTCGGGCGGACAAGACCTCTCATTCCACTCTTTTCAGCCTTGTATACTTTCTTTGTCAGGCGCTCATCGTTCATTCTCTCCACATGTCCGAACCATCGTAGTGTATTTACTTTTATTCTACTCACAATATCTCTTTCAATCTATAAATAGTACTTATATATAAATAGTGTAACTAACCGCATTAGAAAATTGATATATGTTTTCAAAATAATTAGAAATATTATGAGCACCAAACAACTAAAGAATGTATACTATGCCTTATGCCAAAGTAATTTAATTTATGGAATATCGAGTTGGGGAGGAGCTGCTACATATATCTATCTTACAACCGCTATTCATAGCTCAAAAATAGATTTAAGAATTGTATTAAAAAACCGTTCCAAGAACCATCATTTCCACTCTTTAGTACGTTAAAAGTGCTTGAAATCAGAAAGTTGTTTGTTCAAACAATTTTAAAAAATATTAAAAAAAATCTTTGACCTATAATATATCGCATGATAAACTTACAAGAGCCAACGTCAAGAAATTTCTATATGTACCAAAAAATAAAACGACGTTTGCAAAACGGTTTTTTGTTTTTTCAGCGCCGAGAATATACAATATTTTTCAAAAAGATACAAAGGTGGATGTTACTATGTCGGAGTATATATATATACTAGTTGCATGTAACACATGAGATCCAACTGTCAATAGCGATAGTACGTATAGTTGAAGAATAAGTACCGAACTATATACCCATAAATACAAATTATTTAATATTTTAAGATATTTGGTTTTCTATACAACACATGTACCTAGGTATGTATGTCAAGATAGGATAGTATGGAGGTCAGTCCTTTGATCCTACCCAGAATATGAAAACAGCATGATGGTATGTATGTATGTATGTTTGGAGATTAGTATCAAACAATTAAGTCTTCTTAGATATTGTGTGTAGGCTACTGCTATACAAATTGTATGAAGCAATGTCGTCACTAAATTTAATTTTTATAAAAATTGTAAAAAAAAATTGAGATGTGCTAATACAATGTAAATATTTTTTATAGAAAATTAAATTATCTAGTTGGGGTGTTTCGGCTTTTTTCGATATTTAAAAAAAAATTGGAAATATAGGCAGTTAAACTCATAAATTTATCATAAAAAAATATTTTTTTTAATAAAAAATGCTTGAAAACCTGAATTTTTTTTAAAAAACTTATTTGAGATTTTGTATTTGTCTATGTTTATGATACCCTCCTCCCAAGAGGCTTGGAGGTCGAGCTCACCTTTCTTTCAATGTCTGTTATGGAATTAGATATTCCACACATTACCTCGCTGGACGACATGCATAAAAAAGTAAACGATAATTGAAGCCGTGGTCTGACGATACACAAATGTCAAATGTCAGCGAACAAACATCAGACGGCACGGTCATGTCACAAGATAAAATGATAAAAATTTGAAATAAAATAAATAATTAAAATTGGTAATAAATTAGGACGTCACAAATCAAAAATAAATAGAGTCAATATTGGACGTCACACGTTAAAATGGATTCAATAAAATAAATAACTTAAAATCACACAGCCGAAATATTGTCACATAAAATAAAATTGTCACATATATATATATATATATATATATATAGTTTTCTGGGGCACACATAATTTTCTTGCCACGGCCATGAAAGTGCTGATGCACCGTCAATGCCGGAATGGACCGTCGTCGATGGACGAAGGGGCAAGGCTATCGGCGAAAGCAACCTCGGGTCCCAGACACCGGCAGATGCCGGTTGGATGACTGGCGGGAGCGAACAGCGGCAGCGCGAGTCTCAAGGAGATGCAGGCCGTTGCTCCAGGGTCCAGCGCGACCCAACAGCGTTTGGAGCACTTTCCAAACTCAGCACCCGCTTCGGTCCAGGAAAACGGCTCTCTCGCCGAGTGGTTGTGCGCCGATCCATCTCGGCACTCCAGGTGTCACGTCCATGGCTACTGATGTTGAGCGAGCCTAACCGACACCCTCTGGTGCCGTTTGCAGCTGCTCTGGCCACAGTGAGCGCGGTCCGTGTCGACACGACGCGTGTTCAATTTCGACTGTCACTGTCACTTCTAATGTCACATTTTGGAGGTTATGTTATTGTCAAAATCTATCTTTTTTTATTCACACACTGTTTTTTTTCACAAATGTTTGTTTGTGGTCAGCCGATTTGGCGCCGAATTTAAATAAAAATAACGCGAACAGGAGAGGTCGCGTCATTTATACCAATTTTCAGCGATTACATGAAAATTCTTCGAAACACAATTGTTCGAATGCGCAATTGTACGAATAACAATTTTTCGAAAATCAGTTATCAGAATGACAATTGTCCGAAAGCAAATTATTCGAACTAACATTTGTTGGAAAACCAATTGACCGAATTTAATATATTTTTGTGTCAATATGTTGCCTCCTTTGGCATATTTGTTGCCAGTAAAATATATTCGATGAAGACTATTATTACTTTTTGTATTATTGTTGGGTACGTATGTTTGCACATTTTTAATAACTGATGATTGACAGCGCGGTGCGTCACCATGTTGTTTATTCCATAGATTTTTATTATACATAATATACTATGTAGATGTAGTACTCCGTGCAAAAAGTGAGTCATGGAATATCGCGCGTTTGACTTTTTGGTTGGGAACATATTTCAGTTTTCCTTACATTTCAACACATCCTAAATAACTTTTCTCTAAATCTAAATAAACAAAGTGTTTTTTACGACAAATAAATCCGAAAACAATTCACATTAGTCGTTATTCTCTATGGAAAAACGATGTACTAAAACGTCGAAAATCCCCCGGAAAATGCCTCACTTCGATTCATACAAAATTTGCTAATTACGACATCTAGTAAATTATAATAAAAATCTATGGTATATTCCTCTCACAATACTACCAACATGACGTCATAAAAATTCGAACAATTGTAATTTCTGATAATTGTGTGTTCGGAAAATTGTTTTTCGAAAAAATGTGATTCGAATAATTGCTATTCGTAAAATTGATTTTCGTAAAATTGAGCATTCGAATAATTGTTTCTGAGTATAAAAGTTTTGTAAGCCTATAACTGTTTATATATTCTGAAAATTTGGGCTCTGTAAATTGAGCGGATCAAAAGTTATAAGGGGGGGGGGGGCACACAGACACACACACACACACACACACACACACACAAAACTCACATAAAATGTTCCACTCTGAATTCTGAGTAAATCCATGTACGGGAATATATATGCTGCGAGGCCTCTAGTTGGTGTTATTAGCATGCAAAAAGTCCACTACGCTTTACAAAATGTTCCTTCGTACACGCATCTTGGGTAAATAATGTCGATTCATTCAGAGAATTGAATTCTCATGAACGAATCGACAGTTGGAATAGATCACAATTGGGTCCTTAATAAAGACCGAAATCAAATTTCGGCTCTTTTAGTGTAAATGTAATTAAATATTATATCTAAGGTGTTCTATGTATACTACATACCATCACGCCATGTCCCTTACGGGGTAGGCAGAGAGAACCGAACGCCACTTACTTCTATCTTGACATACATTAATCGCCTCGACAACATTCATACATCATCTTATACATGTTCGTCTGTTGTTCACGCTTCTAACATTTCCGTCTTTCAAAATATCATTCACATGGTCGTGCCATCCCTTTCTTGGGCGGCCCCGGCCTCTCAATCCAATCCTATTCGCATTGTATATTTTCTTCGTCAGGCGTTCCTCATTCATTCTACCCATGTGGCCAAACCATCTCAGTGTGTTCACTTTCATTCTATTAATGATATCTTTCTTCATCTTACATTCTTTCCTTATGTTCTCATTTCTTACCCTGTCATACATCGTTCTATTGCAGATTCTTCTTAGCGATCTCATTTCAACAGCATTTATTCTGCTTTCGTGCGACTTCTGCCATGTCCAGGTTTCACTTGCATACGTCAACGTTGGCACTAAGATAGCGTTATGAATGGCAACTTTGGCAACCTTTGATATGTTGCGATCATTCATAACTGGTCTCAGTGCTCCATTCATTCTGTTTCCTGCCATAACTCTTCTTTCGATATCCTTATCAGGTCGTCCATTCCGTTGAAACATGCTTCCCAGATAAACATACTCGTCGACTTGCTCGAGCCATTCATTCTCTACTCTTATTTTACACGCTGTTCTGCTTTCACTCTTTTCAAAGACCATTACCTTTGATTTGCTGGCATTCATTCTTAGACCGTTCTCTATGCATCCTCCTTTTTTGTTATATTTGTTTTTTTACATTAACTTTGGTTTATATATTATTTTCTTATTTTTTGTGTATTATCAATTATATAAATTTCAAGGGCAAAATTATCTGGGCTAGAAAATATATAATATATTTTAAATAGTAATTTTATAAGTGACCCGTCTCATAACAGGTTTTCCTAGTGAGACGGGGAACGAAAAATATATTGTAATTCATGTATTCTTATTTAATAAACGTCGGGTTGCCGGCACTGAAACTGAATCTTGCATTCTAGTCTGATGTCCACATTCCCTATCCTATCATAGATCGTTCTACCACACATTCGTCTTAGGGACCTCATTTCCACAGCGTTAATTTTGCTTTCATGCGTCTTCTGCCATGTCCATGTCTCACTTGCATACATAATTTATTTATTAATTTTAATCTTCTTGTACATATAATTAGTACACTGGCAGGCTTATTGCCTAATGGCAATTTCTTCCAACCAACCAGAGTAAATGTTAAATATACAAAACAATGTGTACTTTGGCAATAAGTTAATCACATTACAAAAAAAATAAAGATTGCAGACGAAAAGGAATAAAAAAAAAGAAAAAAAAACAAAGAAGATAGCTTATAAGAACAAATCATAGCAATTAGTGATGGCACAAAAATCCATTATAAAAGTCATACTAAAAGTACCTCTAAGAACCCCTAGAGAAACTATTTACAAAATCCTTGGTGTAATGACAATTTATCAATTATTTGCAAGAGATTTACTGACGCACATTTTTCCCGAGGACTGGCTTATCCATAACCCAAGAAATACAAGGTCGACAGCAGAAAATTTTAAATTGATTCCCAGAAAGTTATCAACTTATGGACAAAAAAGTCATCTGTACTTAGCACCTCGACTTTTCAACATGCTGCCCACTGAAATAAGGAATATCAAAAAGTACAAAGTGTTCAAGTTTTATATAAAAAAATGGATCTTTCAAGAGGGTCCCGCAAACTGTAAAGCGAACGTTACCCTATCATAAGTGATGCCAACCTGTATACTTATTGGTGACAAGAAAATTATTCGAAAAACAATTATTCGAATGCTCAATTTTACGAAAATCAATTTTACGAATGGCAATTATTCGAATCACATTTTTTCGAAAAACAATTTTCCGAACACACAATTATCAGAATTTACAATTGTTCGAATTTTTATGACGTCATGTTGGTAGTATTGTGAGAGGAATAAACCATAGATTTTTATTATAATATACTAGATGTCGTAGTTAGCAAATTTTGTATGAATCGAAAACAAATGACTCACTTTTTGCACGGAGTACTACATCTACATATGTAGTATATTATGTTTAATAAAAATCTATGGAATAAACAACATGGCGACGCACCGCGCTGTCAGATATCCTAGGATGTACACCTATTTTTGAAACCTAAACCTACAAAACTTTGGTAAAAATAGGTTGGTTAGGTTTGTTTATAGTTATAATTGCGACTGGCGTGAGCCAGTTGCATTATATATTTAAAAAAAGTAACTATAATATTAAAATAAAATAACTAAATTGGTGTGAATACTAGATAAACATAAACTGGTGTACAAACTAGACTATCCCGCGCTGTCAAACATCAGTTATTAAAAATGTGCAAACATACGTACCCAAGTAATAATACTCTTCATCGAATATATTTTACTGGCAACAAATATGTCAAAGGAGGCAACATAATGACACAAAAATATATTAAATTCGGTTAATTGGTTTTCCAACAAATGTTAGTTCGAATAATTTGCTTTCGGACAATTGTCATTCTGATAACTGATTTTCGAAAAATTGTTATTCGTACAATTGCGCATTCGAACAATTGTGTTTCGAAGAATTTTCATGTAATCATACTTATTATTATTATTTTTTCTGTTGTATTATCATGTTCCCGCCACTTGTCGCCCATAGAATACACTAACTATACACTGTTGTCGCCTTTATCTATGGACATGCCAGTGACATAGTGACAATTGTTGTGTTTTTGTATTTGTGTATTATTGCCGATGATAACCTGCAATTTGAAATTTATTATGAATCTTATTAGTTATTTTGTATGTTATTTTAAAGATACATTTGTTTCTGTATTTTTGTATTATTGCTGATGATAACTTGCAACTTGAAATTTATTATGATGTTTATGAGTTATTTTGTGTTATTTTTAAGGTACATTTGTGATGTGACAATCTAATTAATAAATGTCATTTTGATACTCGCTCCGACACGGGTATGTTCCCAGTGAAGCGGGTGTCCGTCGCACATAAAGAATAAAAAACAAGTGTAAAGAATTTAAAATAAATAAATAAATAAATGATAGGAAGACTAAGGGATAAGGAAAGGAAGAGGAGAGGAAGATGTAATCAGGTGTTGTCAGATAAATATTTTTGCTTTAGCTTTTTTTTGAAGATGTTTAGTGAGATAGATGACGTAATATCAGGACTTAGGCTATTCAAATGAAGAGTTAAAAAAGTCAGAACTATGAATAGGGATAGACTGTAAAGCACGTTCAGCAAATCGAAGTGGACGCCCATGGCTTGAAAGATAAGTGAATTTATCTTTTAGATACTGAGGTAAATTGATATACAGAGTTGGGAGTTGCAAATTGTTAAGGGAGGCAGACGAGGACTACCAATAACAATCGCTTGAGATTTTGAAGGATTAATAAAAAGACCATGCTCTGATGAGCAGGAAGAGATAAAATTAATGTTGGTACAACTATTGCATTGTGCACAGCGAGCTTTGCTGGCCTAGAGATAATGGGGTCGGCCATAATTGTTCTTAATGCACCGTTCACCCTATTTGCTGTCGTTACCCTTCTTTCTATATCCTTTTCCAGTCTTCCATCACGCTGAAACATACTTCCTAGATACAAATATTCATACACTTGTTCTAGTAATTCATTATTCACTCGTATTTCGCATACTGTTCTTCTTTCGCTTTTTTCAATTACCATTACTTTAGAATATAAAGAAGATATGTTTATTTTACTAACAGTTTAGCATTGGCTACAACACGTTATACTACCTATGCGAAAAATATCAAATCTTAACTTACGTAGAATTTAATTTAACGTATTTTAGATTAACTACTACTGATTTTTGGGACAAATCTTAATAAAATACAAAATTTTGTAATTATTTTTTAGGGACGATTTTATTTAAGACGATTAAATAGCATATTCGGAACAATAACAGTATCCTGCCATTAATTGGAATGTCCGGAAATCAGATATCTAGAGTAGGTACAGTCCTCTAATAACCAATGAGGGTTTTAAATTATTGGAAAACTCTGTTTGGGAGTAACCTTATTCCAATAATTAAGAGGAATGTTCTTTTAGAATACCTATTGCAAAATTGAAAAACAAAATAAAAGAGCAATAAATCTTTGATTTTTAAATTTCTTTTAAAAATGTGGATATTAATGAATAAATCATAAATGTACCAAGCTATCTCTATATTGTACTGTATATGTTCGTAATCGTAAGGTATTTTCATAGGATATTTTTACTAGCCGACTACCCTATTATTGGGCGGCTATTAAGTCAAAATATTTCCAACTGTCGATGGCGATAGTATGCAGAATTGAAAAACACGGACCAAACTATAAACACTTAAACACAAATTAATAATCATTTTAAGATATTTTGTTTTCTATATAAAACTTGTAGGTATGTATGTCAGGATAGGAAAACACAATTAAAAACTGTGTCTCCACCGGTAATCGAACCCGGGATTGATATATGACTGTTCTTTTACCTTAAAATTAAATTTAAAATTACCTTAAACAACACTTACAAAATGATTTACCTTCATTTATCAATTTTTCTTTGTAGGTACCTACATATAGAACTTTTAAGTCTTATTATTTTTTTCAATGTAAGTAGGTACATAACTATTAAGAATTATTATTTTTTTCATAGTTATGTACTTTTTTATGTACATAACTATGTATTAAGACTTACTCCTTTTTCTATTTAGACTTATTCTTTTTCTATGTACTTACGTAACTTTGTATTTAGACTTATTACTTTTTCTATTAAGACTTATTCTTTTTCTATGTACCTACGTAACTATGTAATTAGACTTTTACTTTTTTATGTAGATAAGTATGTATTAAGACTGAAGTACTCCTTTTTCCATTTAGACTTATTCTTTTTCTATGTACGTAACTATGTATTTAGACTTATTACTTTTTCTATTTAAACTTATTCTTTTTCTTTGTACCTACGTAACTATGTATTTAGACTTATTACTTTTTTATCTAAATAACTATGTATTTAGACTAATAACTTTTTCTATATACATAACTATGTATTTATTTATTTATGTATTTATTTATTTATGTATTTATTTATTTATGTATTTATTTATTTATGTATTTATTTATTTATGTATTTATTTATTTATGTATTTATTTATTTATTTAATGTATTAATACTTTTTCTAAGTACCTACATAACTATGTATTAAGACTTATTACTTTTTCCATGCATAAAACTATATAATTAGACTTATTTATTTTCTATGTACATAACTATGTCTTTAGACTTGTTACATTTTCTTTGTACATAACTATTAATTTAAACTAATTACTTTTGACTAATGTAGATACATACTTTTTAGGCATAACTTTTTCTATGTTGTTTACATACATAATTTTCACTGGGTTTATTTTCCAACACTTATAAACATTAAAAGGAAGAATACGTGAACACAACATTATATTTTGAAAATATTCCAAGAATCTGTCAACATTTACTTAATGTAAAACATTTCAAGTGACAAGCTACCTAATAATACCTACTTATTTCTCACCTATTTTCCTTGCGTCATCTTCGGTGAACTTTGGAGAGGGTGTCACAGACGCGATTCTTGGATATAATAAAATTATTTCGCAACAAATAACAATTTTCGCGAACTTTGACAATTTGCAAACAATTTCCCGCGACGTAAGAGCCAAACAAAGGCTAAACAAGAGGGACGGGGGGACGGGGGGCACTTAAAATTTGTTTCAGAAAACGACGCAATATGGCGGAGACATCAACGAGGAAAACAATATATTAAAAAATGTTTAGTACCTACTCAACTACCGACCTAAATCGCCGGCCATTTTTAAAATTACGTGATGATTTGCAACAAAAATTGATGTATTTCCTTAAAATTCTCATTTTTCACGGGATATGATTGATAAAGAAAACTAAACAAGAGCTGTTGTTTTGTTTTCGCTACTCCCACCACCACCCGCTCCGCATATGGGGACTGTCAACGGCCCCTTCGCAGAACGCTAGAATGAACAACAAAAAAAACAATTGATGAGTAGGTCATGGAGCCATCTAGGTTAGCAATCTCGGCACTATGGTGCAAAAAGAACAATCAGCAAGTGCAAGTCAAGATTCACACCTGCGGACTGTCGGAGACTTCAGATCCATATATATAGGGTCTCAGAGAAGTGAGAAGTGAGAACAAGTTAGTGAGAATCTTCGGATAATAAGGCACCGTATCTATAGCAAAATCGTTTAAAGGCTTTATAATTGTTCTTCGAGATCACTAAGTCCGCATGTCCAATGGGACCTTGAAGAGGCCCACGGACAGCAACGAGGAGCTCCGATCTGTAAGAGGACACAATTGGGCGGGAACACTTCCAAAGGATGTGATCCGAAGTTTGGTCGTTTTGTTTATTCCAACTATTGATTTTTTTTTTTTTTAAATAAAAAAAATGAATATGTCCTTGTTAAACAAGTACATATACATCTTCCTACGTTCCCTAAACTAAGCATAAATGCTTGTCCTATAGGTGAACGAGATCGGTCGAGGCAGGATTCGAACTCGCGACCACTGGATTACTAACCCAGCGCGGTAACCGCTCTGCCATCCACCCATCCAAATGTTCCAGAGAACTTATTTCTCACAACTTCTCGACATACATATATAATATATATAGTTTGAAGCTAAGATCCACGAGATTTTTACGGCCAGATCTATTTTTTTTCAAATTTGGAGTAAAAAAAATTAACTTAGAAGCTTTACAGCATGTATGTTATATATGTGGATGAACTCAGAATGCGGAGTAGAATATTAACTGTGTCTGTGTGTGTATCTTCGTATGACTTTTGATTCGCTTAATGTACAAAACTCTAATTTTCCGAAAATATAGACAATTGAAGGCCTCCACTACTCAAAGTTATCATCTATACTTTTTTTTCAACTTTGAAGTCAAAAAACAATAACTTAGAAGCTTTGCTGCATGTATGTTATATATGTACATATATATGGATGAACTCAAAATTCGGAATAGAACATTTAATTTGTCTGTGTGTGCGTGTCCCCTTAGAGCTTTTGATTCGCTTGATTTATAAAGCTCAAAATTTCAGAAAATATAGACAATTTTAGGCCTTCACTTGGTACTCAGGGTTATTCGACACATCGATGTTACAGATTTATTTGTAAAAGTATATCGTTGTGGTATCCTTTTACAGAAAAATAATCTGCTTTTATTCTGTGACGTAAGCCTGATATGATATTTTTTCATCACGAACTTTCACTCTTTGAACGAAATAGTATAAAACTTAATAAGTGTTTTTTTTTGTAAACAATATTAGTTTGATACGAGCGAGTTTTAAACGACCGGTTTCGAAGTATCCGTTTCTTCGACAGGACGGTTGACAACTTACTCGTAGTCAAACCAAACTGATTTGTATCAAGTAAAATTGTTTTGAAATTATATAATGATGGTTGACTGTCAGGATCGAAAAAATGTATTATTTTGTACTCTTTTACTCTCCTACCGCTGCAGCGGGGACACGGCGTGATGATAAGGTATGAACAAATCCTGTGTTGATATGATTTATCGCGGTTAAATGGTTTGGCAATACAAAAGTCGGTTCGGTGTTGATGAAAACTGTGATATTAATGGCCGTTGCAGGAAATGGCTTTTCCGCGCCAAACAGGTCACCGAATTTATGTCGGCGTAAATCAATACCAACTTCTACACTCTAAGTTACTATAATATCCATTCTACATACCAATATAACCAATATTAACAACAACAAAAGTTCACCTATGTGTAGGTAGGTAGGTAGGTACCTACATAAAACTTGACCCAATAATTTGCCAAAACAATTTTCTGCACAAATCAATAGAACGAACCATCTAAATATATTCTTAAAATATTAAACAAAATGAATTTTTGATTAAGTGCAGTACCTACCTATATATATGTCCTTTTCCTTATGACTGAGGATAGCGGCTGTAGTCCGTCGCCACACGTATGGCCCGCCTCCATGCCAATCTGTTTTGGGCTGAACGCAGAGCACCAGTCACCGAAGACCCCATTGTGGACTTAACCAAATCGCTCCATGCTGCCCAACACAACAAGCTTCTCGAGGCAGTCTGGTTCCCTTCTGGCAATGTGTCCAAAGAATTGAAGGATACGTCTGTAACATATCGTCGATAGACGATCCTCGATCTTCAGCTCGTCTAGAATTGACACATTCGTTCTTCTGGCTGACCATGGGATGCGCAACATACGCCTCCAGCACCACATTTCAAAAGCATCGATCCTCTTTCGCTCTGACTCCCTAAGTGTCCATGTTTCCACACCATACAGGAACATCGAGAATATCAGAGCCCTGATGAGTCTAGCCTTCGTGTTTTTCGTGATGGTCCTGTCCTTCCATACTCTTGTGAGCTTTCCCAGTGCTCCCTTTGCCATGGCGATGCGTCTTTTCACTTCCGCTTCACAACCACCGGTGTCACACATGTTGGAACCCAGACATGTGAAGTCATGTACTATTTTAAGATGGTTTAGAGAGTTTATTGGGGGAAGTTTACATGCTCTATCAATCACCATCAGTTTGGTTTTGCATTGGTTTATGCTCAGACCGAGTGTACATGTGGATAAATCTAAAAAATATTTGCGTTTTGCGTTTCGTTTAAAAGTGCACCTCATGCTACTTTTGGTACCTACCTACTACTGTTATTCAGTCAGTAAACTGAATAATGTTGCCATATCTCCACATTAAGTTTACAATATCTCATATTTAAAACTTAATAAGAAATTTAAAAGTATACAGACTGGGTTTAATATGATTATACAAATAAACTAATTTCTCAATAGATGGCGTTACAAAAAAGGCTTCTCCGTTACTTAATAGATGGCAATAGTATAGCTCCTTATTTTTAGGTGAATTGTTACACATTATTCAAATATATAGAACTTTCAAAACTTACATCGATAAGGGAACTCAATAAGAAAGCATAATTGGTGAACGTTGTGCAAGCACATAAAGTGGTCACTTAAACCAGCTGATGACAGGTCGTAAGCCCTGTAGGTGCCTTGAGTTCCTAGTTCTTCTATAATATACCAACTTCGTCTCTATTGAGATGTAAAAAAAATTTCAAAAAAAAAAATCATTTGACTACCGAAAAGGAAAAAATCCAATTCTTGCATAGATTATGCAATTAAAAAATTATTCGATTTAAATTTTTTGCACTAATTAAGTAGGTACTTACATTGTTTACCAAGAAAGAAATGTGTGGCATTCGATTATGCCTGGCTATTCTGTTAAGGACATTACATGAAAGCATGCAGTAATACATAGGCAGGTATAAATAACTACGGTTTCGATGTAATGACATTCGATCTGTTCTTGTAATTTGAAAAAAAATTCTTAATCCAATGACAAGAACCAGTACGTCAAACGTCAATTTTGACAGTCGATAAAATACTTTTCTTCGACTTTTTGAATTTCGAACGCTTTTCAATTTAATTAAATTTGACGTGGAACGTTTACCCAACAACAAATGATCGCATTCACATAACATTTCGCTGTTAAACGATAATATAATATCAATATTTGGCCCATCAGTTCGAAAATTGAAATTGCCAATCAACCCGCCAATCAAAGCAATGGCGAATTCCGCGAATATTTAATATTATTAACAATTTGGCCGCCATAGCCAAACAAAAGGCCGATGAATTGGTAAAAATCGATACAAACGCAATTCAACAACCACAGTAATACAACAACATAATTTATTTTGAAAATAGAACGGCCTTGCACAGCCAGGTAGGTACCTACCTGCCTGTGTAGAGGAGAGTTAACCGAATTTTCCACACTAGCAATCTGCCAGGCCAATTATAATTTACTCTGTTGGACCATCGATCATAATAATTTTCATAGCCAAATCGCTTTTCATTGATGTTTATCATAATGACTGCACTCGAAGTACAGTGATGTCAATAATTCGAAATCGTTTGAAATATTTAAATTAATTATTGTCGCCATTTTTATTTCAATTAAGTAGTTATATGTATTCATATGAAGTATATAATTCTCAGATATTTCCAATCCAAAAATATTAGGTCCTTACATATGAAATTGGCGTTTTGTATGGGAGGAACATAAAGTCGATTTTTTTTTAATATAATATATTTATTTAATCAAAGTATGTACCATTGCTATCTATGCACTTTTGCCATCTCATAGGTAGTTCATCGATCCCTTTACTAAAGAAACCATTCGGACGGGAATCAATAAAATCTTTGAAGGCGGTTTGGACTGCCCCATCGGAGTTGAATTTTTTCCCTTGCAAGAAGTTATCCAAATTTCGATAAAAAGGGTAATCTGATGGGGCAAGGTCCGAAGAGTACGGTGGATGTCTTAGACATTCCAATTGTAGCTCCTCTTATTTGGTAGCCGTCTGTTGTGCAGTGTGTGGTCTAGCGTTATCACGAAGCAGCAGTGGCCTAGAGCGATTAACCAGCCTCGGTTGTTTAGCAGCTAGCTTTTCCATCATGGTTTGCTGACAATAGACATCTGCCGTAATCGTCTGGCCAGATTTAAGAAAGCTGTAGTGAACGACACCAGCACTAGTCCACCAAACTCTCACAAGTAACTTTTTTGGAGTCAATTTTCGTTTGGGGCATGGTTTGGCTGGTACGGCAGGGTTCAGCCATTGCGATGAGCGCTTCCGATTATCGTACACGATCCACTTTTTATCACAGTTAATGATTCGATTTTAAATCCCTTCATTATTGTGCCGGTTGAGTAATGCAACGCAGCAGCAACGCGCGTTTGTTGATTTGCTTCACTCAATTCGTGAGGTACCCACCTTTCAAGCTTTTTCACCTTCCCAATTTGCTACAAGTGGATTAAAACAGTTTTATCACTAGCACCGCAGTCTGCAGCTAACTCGGACGTGGTTTGCGATGGATCCGCTTCCACAATAGCCTTCAATTCTTCATTATCAACTTTGGTCTCCGGCCGTCCACGGGGCTTGTTCTGCAGGTTGAAATTTCCAGAACGAAAACGTTGGAACCAAAAACGCACTGTGTTTTCTTTTGCGGTACCGTCGCCATGCACATCATTAATCCTTCGAGCCGTTTCTGCAGCACTGGTGCCAAGCTGGAACTCGTAGGTACTCGTAAATAACGCGATATTTCAAGTTTTCCATTTTTTAAACCGAATGACGCAAAGAAAAAAACATTTGAGGAAAAAACGAATGAATTAAAATTTTCGAAACACAAATACATGAGTAAATAGCTGTATAAATTTGGATTTGGAATTCCTAACCAAAGAGAAGATATTTGAGATCAAAGTTGACAGTACGGCAAAACGCCAATTTCATATGTAAGGACCTAATACATCTAACTATACATCTGATTATCAAAAAATAGCTTAAAACTAAGTCCTTAGATTGCATTTTTGCAAATATTTTTCAATATAGGAAGGTATGCATATATATTTTTTTTTTTTACTTCTCGGGTAACTAACAGGTACTATGTCAAATATTATTTAAACATGCACCCAATAACAAGTTGCCACATTCTAATGACTCACGATATTAATCGTCTCACAGATCCAGACTGAAAACACAATTAAAAACTGTGTCTCCACCGGGAATCGAACCCGGGACCCTTGGATCAGCAGTCAGATACCTAACCAACTGAGCCACGAAGGCCTATGACTTATATTTCGTATTTTGCAAGTTATCAAAATTACAAATCGTAACTGCAACACATATAAAATCAGTCATCTGTTTTATAAACACCAGTTACTGAAACCTTTCATGGCATATTTTTTGCATCATTCACGTTCATTTTTGCCTCATTTATTTCTTACAATCCCTTTTTGCTTTGGTAGGTACTTTGTCAAATATCAATACAACACACACCCAATAAAAAGTTATAATCAGAACTGAAAACATTTTTGAAGAACTTTGTTTCTCTCCAACAACGGTCTTGATGGATAGGCCAAAACATTGGGAATCTGGGTCTGCTCGTTACTATCACTAAAGAAATGAAGGAAGGCAAAAACTAACGGAGTTGCCCTAGAGCATAGAACACACTAACTACCAGGTGATTAGTGATGTGCGCTGTAACAGCTACCATGAGATGAAGAGGCTGGCGAACAACATAGAAATATGGAAAAGTGAAGAGCTTGGAGCAAACCAATATTAGGATTATAACCCATAGTAAAAGTACGTGTATCTCTAGCGGGAATTAAAAGTGGGTCCCTTGACTCAGGAGTCTAATTAATGTAATAAATAATCTTAAGGTCCCTTTTACCAAAAACTCATAAAAATCAAAAGGCTACGACTATTTACACGACTCAACCATAGACGAAAACCAAAAATAACCACAGAAAACGCAGATAAATCAAGTTATAAAAATATTTACCTTTGTTTATACTTTGTTATAATTGTTGATCTCGATGAAAAAATGATTTATAAAATTAAGTAAATGTAATAAGATGCCAATAATATTTATTTTTATCAAGTTGGTTTCCATGATGCATTTTTATGACCATTAAAAAAATGACAAAGGTAAATATTTTTGTATTTTGATATATCTGCGCTTTCAATGGTTATAAATGACCTAAAATCATAGACAACGTCAGAAAATTTGTCGTGTAAATAGACACTTTTTGGCGGGAAAACGCTTTTCCCACCAATTCCGGTCGTAAAAATAGTGGCACCGAAATCAAAAACGCCATGACACGAATTCGATGCACCCAATTAAAGCAATCCAATTCCACGGAATATTATTATTTTGTTTATTGTAGGTAGGTAAATGATTTAACATTGGTTATTTTTATCTATGCACGTGATCATAACCTGTACAATTTGTTGAATTAACAATTATTGTTTGCTCGCTACATTTTTCTATGGTGGAAACATGCATATCGTGGTGTTGCCTTAAATACAGACATTGATTTACTTATTTGATAATTCCCGCCTATTTTCCCTGTTGAACAACGCTCAAATTGACGTTTTAGCATGTTTTGTGTAAAGTAAATGTGTTAATTGTATATTTAAATATAGCATGAAAGGTCATAATTGTATCGTCATACCGTTTTGTCGAGGTGGCAGAGAACAGAGCGCCTCACACTTTTGCAATAAATGTATGTTACCCAAAGATTTCCATCTAATCCAACTGTCGATTTGTTCAGGAGAACTTTGTTCTCTTAACATATCGACAATGTATCAAGCCAGAATACGCGAGAATTGTATGGAGAGGTCTACTTTTTTCACGGCTTTTCCAAATTTGAAGTAAAAAAACACCAACTTAGAGGCTTCGCAGCATATATGTTCCGTACACGGATTTACTCAGAATTCGGAGTAGAACATTTCGTGTGTCTGTGTGTGTGTGTCTGTGTGTCTGTGTGTGTGTATGTCTGTGTGTGTGTGTGTCCGTCCCCCCCTTATAACTTTTGATCCGCTCAATTTACAGAGCCTAAAATTTCAGAATATATAAACAGTTACAGGCCTACAAAACTTTTATACTCGGAATTTTGAATTTTTGTTTCAGTCAGGGGTTATCAACTTTTGAATTTTTATTTTATTTTTCCCTATATCTCAGAAACCATAAAAGCTAGAACGCTGAAAATTGGTATAAACATAGACAAATACAAAATCTCAAATTAGTTTTTTCAAAAAAATTCCAGGGTTTCTCAAACATTTTTTATTAAGAAAAGTATTTTTTTTATGATAAATTTATGAGTTTAACTGCCTATATTTCCATTTTTTTTTTAAATATCGAAAAAAGCCGAAACACCCCATAGATAATTTAATTTTATATAAAAAATATTAACATTGTAGCAGTACATCTCAAATTTTTTTTAACAATTTTTATAAAAATTGAATTTAGTGACGACATCGCTTCATACAATTTGTATGGTAGTCACCTATACACAATATCAATGAAGACTTAATAGTTTGATACTTCATCTCTAAACATACAATATACATATACCATCATGCTGTTTTCATATTCCGGGTAGGAAAAAAAGACTGACCTCCATACTATCCTATCTTGACTACCTAGGTACATGTGTTGTATAGAAAACTAAATATCATAAAATAATAAATAATTTGTATTTATGGGTTTGGTACTTATTCTTCAACTATACATACTATCGCTGTCGACAGTTGGATCCCATGTGTTACATCCAACTAGTATATTAGATAGAGCACTCCATGAAATGAGTGAGTTATGGTATATCGCTCGTTTGATTTCTTGGTTGGCATCATACTGCAGTTTTCCATACATTTTCCCGAAATCTCTTCGTTATTTTCAATAATATTCTGAATTGGTGTTTTCTCTTTAGTGTAACTTGGTATATTTGTAAAACTTGGAATATTTTTTGTTGTTTTCATTCATTTAATTTTTTTTTTATTTTGTAATCTACAAATTACATTGATTTATATAAATGTCAAGTATATTTTTGTAATCCACTTGAAAGTTTGTTTTATTTACGATATTTTTAGCGATTATAAAATATGTACGATGATTTTCAATAAACAAATGTTTATAGCTATATAAAAAGTGAAAATAATCGTTAAATTTCTGATTTCATTGTTGCACAACCACTCATAAAGACATTATAATCCAACTGTCGATTTGTTCTCTTAACATATCGACAAAGTATCAAGCCAAGATACGTGAGATTTGTATGCCAGGTCTATATTTTTCACGTTTTTTTTAACATTGCAGTCAAAGAACATCAACTTAGAGGCTTTGCAGCATATTATGTTCTGTATATGGATTTACTCGGAATTCGGAATAGAATATTTAGTGTGCCTGTCCCCCCCATATAACTTTTGATCCACTAAATCTTCAAACATACATACATACCATCATGCTGTTTTCATATAATGGGTAGGAAAAAGGCTGACCTCCATGCTATCCTAACCTGACTTACATACATACTTGTTTTATATAGATAACAAAATATCTTAAAATATCTACTTATTCTTCGAATATACGTACAATCGCCATTATTGGATACAAAATCACTGAAATACGATTGATTGTTGGTATTATTATATTATTAAAAGCAGATCCTAATATATTAAACACTTCCTAGATAACTACTGTTCCTTAAATCATAATCAACAAAGTATTCTGTTTTTCGATAAATAAATCCGAAAACAATTCACATAAGTCCTTATTCTCTATACAAAAACGATGTTTTCTGCCCAACTTGTCAAAAGTCCCGAGGAAAAAATCCTCACTTCGATTTATACAAAATTTGCATCATCTAGTTATATTAAATGAAAATTTATGGTGTCACCCCGTGCAATTGGCGAGTAGTTGAATCAGTGTTTTCAGCACAAAATTTGGTTGAAATAACATTTTAAATAAATTTATTCTCAGTTGGGATTTCAACCCAAGCCGCCAACACACATATCAAATGTCAAACGACCACGCTGCTTTATAATAACACAAACCCAGACTAAAAAACTAAAAATATGATAAATCATGATATCGTAATTTAATTTTACTATGGAGTTCTATCACGAAGTAACAGTTTCAAACAGTAAAAAAAAAATTGTCTACAATTGAGAAACTTCGATCTTTTTAAATAAATTAAAAAAACCGCATTTCAATTGACCCCGTCGCAGTATTTAGCCTACATTTACGTAAAAAAGTCAATTTTCTTTACCGGTTTTCTCTACAATGCCTTTTTTTCCGCGCCAAAACGCTGACACGGCACATTTCGCGCCAAAATGTCAGAAATTGATTAATTATCAGCGAAGGAGAGATCGGGTCTCCTGAGATTAAGCATCTTATTCCACTCAGCGGGAGGCCCTCTTATATTTTAATATTACGCGTCTTCCGAGTCCTTAAGGCCCGGCAAAGAAAACCGAGAGAAAAGTATCTACCTATAACTACATAAATATACCAACCAATGAGAAAGTTCAGATGATGTAAAGGCGACATTACATTGAAGCAGAAAATACGCAACGGAAAATCGTGACAAAATAGTTGAACAATTATGATATCTCATGAAATAAGTATTGGTTTTGATGAAATTGAATAAAAATGACCAATAGTCCAATGTACATATTTCGAGCTCAATAGAATCTAAAGAATATTCAGGGTTTTGGCAGTTACTTTGTGGTATTCCATAATTTAAATTAATTACTTATTTTTTTACTTTTCCGCGACTGGTTTCGTAAGAAAATGAACTCCCATCGACAGGCGAATTACAACTCATTCAATTAGTCTTACTTATTCTATCGACCATTATGTCCGATTCTATATCTTTTTAAACAAAAATAGGAACGTTCTAAAATTGAAGAATCAAGTTCTTTTAGATTTAATTTCGTATTCAGTAGCTGACGTTGTTCCTAAAACTAAAATCTACAAAATTAGTGTACGTTGATAATAATTTGAACTCATAAGACTTCGCATGCGTACCTACTGAGAATTGTTCGGCCAATTTCAATATTGATCTATTCTTTGGTCACACTCAGGAGAGTCCCGCCATCCACACTTGAAGGAGAAGTCGGCGCATCTGCCGTGTCCAGTCCGCACTCGGTTAAGTGCTGTCCAGAGTCTTCGGGATTTGTTGAAACCAGGTGGTTTGCTCGTAATGCAAGCAAACCACCTGGTTTCAACAAACCCTGAAGACTCTGGACAGCACTTAACCGAGTGCGGACTGGACACGGCAGATGCGCCGACTTCTCTTTCAAGTGTGGATGGCGGGACTCTCCTGAGTGTGACCAAAGAATAGATCAATGCGGTGCGGAGAGGCAGACTGTGAGCCATGTGGTGTCTGAGTGTGTTTTAAGAGCTTTTGGGGGGGACCCCTCGGAATTTATGGTCCTGAGTGAAGCAGCGGCCAATTATCTAGAAAACTTAGATTTTATTTTTTAACTTTTGACGGGCACTACAGTGCGACATATTGTTGTGATATACTAACTTTTGTGACCATAAGATAAATAAATATTCTTTGGTTTTTATTTTCAACATATTATAAATTTTTGTTTTTATTTTTGCTTTTTGAATCCATTATTATTATAATTGTTATTTTATTTTGAAACTCATCGATTTCATCATTTTTTTTTGTTAAAGACTTTTGTTGTAACTACCTACTGTATATATTTTCTTATTGTAAAAGGCTTCTAGCCGTATAGTTAAATAAATAAATACATAAATAACGCGACATGTGTAAATTATCCATTATTATTTATTTCGCTCACACCAGACGTTTTTAATTTAACGAAAATATCCCGTACTTCTGTGAAAATAATTAGTATGCTTCCAATTATATGTGAACTATAATTAGGATCGTTTGGACAGTCGATTCGACTAAAATTTGGTTATAGAATAGGGAATTTAACTAATTTATTTATTTATTCATAAACAAATATATTGAACACTGACATTGAATTTTTTCCAACCTACCAGATTACAAAGTATGACAAAATTGTGTATGTACAACAACAAAATAATAATAGCAAAAGAAAATAAAGAAAATATATATAACACTAAGATACTATTAAAACAAAAAAAATATTTAAAATACTTCATAGCAAAAAAAGGATAGGGAAATCAGGATCCGGTGTTTAGGGTTAAATAGTGATTTACTTGAAGTATGAATGTTCCTTAATAGGAACGTTCCTATTTCAGCATTATAGAATATCAACTTGGACTAAGTGGAATAGAAACGCACCAATTTTAGCCGGAACGTTCTTAAAAAGTTATAGAATCGGACGTATTGTTACTATTATTAACAAAGATACTGTCAAACCATCCGATTTTGATATTTATGTTTTTGGTTCGTCCACAAATCCGCCTCTATGGTGGCTGTGCCTTATTAAAAAAAAAGAAAAAAAAATGTCTTTGGTTATTGATAACACTGTCAATGATAAATATATATATATATATGTCTTTCTCAGAATTATTTCAATACATCATAATAAACCTATCCGTATCGCAGGATACGCAACAAAAGGAAATAAAGTGAAAATTCCGTCATAGTATTCGTATATCTACACCATTAAACTTCAGCGTTTTGGATTGTTTTGTTTACTCTGTGAAAAGTAAAAGGTTATTCAATAAACTTATTCAAATTACTGTGAAAATTATATTACAGACAGATCTTGAAATCATAGATATTGAGAAATCAAAAATAAAGTTATTTGATAACATTGGAGCCGTTCAATTAAAGTTGAGAGTTTGCCCTTTTTATATAATGGTATCGTAAATGATATTTCCTTGTATTTTAAGACGATAATTATTTTAATCTTTTGAGGCTTAATGTAATCCAGAAAAATAAAACATTACGCCATGATTACGATTTGGCGATATTAAAGATTGATCGTCATACATTTCCAGCTCTTTATATTTCTTCTTCTCCTTCGTCTTTTGTTTGGTCAATATGAACATTCTAGAAGTACATCTCAAACTTTTCTTGACAATTTTTATAAAAATTGAATTTAGTGACGACATTGTTTCATACAATTTGTAAGGCTGTATACACTGCACATTATCTACGGGGACTCAATAGATACTTAATTTCCAAACATGCATACATACCATCATCTTTTTTTCATATTCTGGGTAGTTAAAAAAGACTGACCTCCATACTATCATATCCTGATATATGTACATACATACCTACATGTTTTATATGAAAAAAAATATTTTAAAATGTTTATATATTTGTTTTTAAGTGTTTATAGTTTGGTACGTATTCTTCAATTATACATACAATTGCCATCGATAGTTGGATCTCATGTGTTGCATTCAACTAGTTTTTTCAAAATGTATTCTACAAAAATTATACTTAGATACCTACTGATAATTGTACTGTAAACATTTTATTTGACAATGAATTATTTACAGTAGGTATGATACAATGATTTAATATTTTGATTCTGTGTATACAAAAATGTTTTTTTATTGTATATTTTGAGATCTGACCCAAAATGTACATGATTAATATTACAGTATATTTGCTGACATTTTCATTACATCTGGCACATTTCTCAGAATGTCTCCTAGAAATATATGTAGGTAATTATTTATGTGTATGTTGATTGAATACAACACAATATTCATACATATCGATGTTGTTATAATATTTACTTATGTTACCACAGAATAACTGTAAAGCCTTTGAACCGACGTTATTAATTTCCTTGGACCAACAATAACTATTTCCATCAACCTTTCAATGACAAATTTTGACAGATATCGGTTAACTGCACGCCTGAATTGAGTGCCAATACATTTTAAGGCTCTTTTTACACGTTAGTAACTCTTGACACTTCTTTATTTTCATATAAATAAACAAAATATTTCACTTAACTAAACTATGTATACTAATCAAAAAGTACATCATTATTATCATCAGTGGCTCCACAGCTCAGGATGGGCCTTGGCCTCCTCAGGGAAACGTCTCCATTGCACCCCGTCCATGGCCTTTTCTCTCCAATTCCGCACACTGGCTATTGGAAGACCCCTTTTGACTCCATGCCCCCAAGTCAAATTGAAAACGCTGTTCGTTATCGCCAAGCGCTAATTTTTTTTTGTATGGGATTTGACGTTTGTTGTTTGTTATTGTAGAAAAAATTTCTACAACAAACGTCAAATCACATACAAAAAAAAAATAGCGCTTGGCGATAACGAACAGCGTTTTCAATTTGACTCAGGGCCCATCTATCCATCTTAGTTTAGGCCTTTCCACACCTCTTCTTCCCTCCGGACGTGTTTTAAGGATTCTTTTCGGTGTCTGATCTTCGTCCATACGATCTATGCATCCTAACCAGCGGAGCCTCCCTATTTTTATCGTTTGGACTATATTTTGGTCCTTGAATAGGCTCTGTAGTTCGTGGTTGTACCTGATTCTCCACGTGCTTTGCTCGCAGAGGAGACCGAATTTTTTTTCTACAAAATTTGTAAACAAAAAGTACAGCGAAAGAATTTTCCTAGCAGGAAGTGTGATCACAGCTTTGTGACTGCCCTGCACAGACTTCTGAGCATATCTTATGGGAATGCACTAACTTCTCCGTGTCAACTTTCCGCCGAGAATTCCATGTCCGAGGGAATGTCTTTAAAACCGTTGGAAATGCGGACCATATAGTCACAAAGAGCAACTTCAGGGCGTTCAATACATTCCGTCAAATGTGTGGTTCACTCTTATCTTTACTCTCAGTGAACGGTGTGCCAGCTGTTTCCTCACCATTAGCTCTCTTTGGCACTTGAAGTGCAATGTCTGCAAGGTTTTGGGGTTCTTCGGAATCTTCTTATGTTCTTTATGTGTTCTTTCAGAGTTTTGCGAGGGGTCGTAGTCCCCATAAGCAGAACAAGTAGTGGTGGGGGAAAAGCAGCAGCATGTGTTGTCGCTACATCCATTTGAAATAAAAGAGTTACGACTTGTAAATCGGCTTCCACACCTGAAAGAACAATGTCTTGTTTATAGTAGGTTTCTCCTTCTTCGTGAAAAGTGGCACATTTCACTTCTGATTTTTTGGCTCAAATGATGTTCCCGTCTGCGCATCTGCCATATCCTCAGATAGTTTTTAGTTTTATTTGTATGCAGATAAACATTTTATTAAACCGAGTTCAAAAATAGAGGAGGCTATAAATTCGACAATGTTTTTTGCCATATCCGATTTCCATGATTCTTTTTTCAATTAAATAAGAGGTATCTCATGGATGGTCTCATGTAATTTTGGTCATGATGATGATGTAAGCTATGAAAAAAGCAACAAATTCTTCCTTCTTACTTACTCTTTAATTTGCAAATGCATTTGCATGACATATGGGCGATAATTCTTAGTAATTGTGCTTGGCATTCTGTGCCCATGTCCGGTCCATCTCTGTCTTTGGAGCCTTAGATGGATAGAGAGACTGGGATCTAGATAAATATATTTAATTAATAAATAGATCCCTCCTGATTGGGCAGCTCTGCACTTACAGAACTAATTAATTATAATACACCACGACGAAGCCACACCCAGACAACACTTTTTTTACTATACCAATACACCCTGATACTTTTTCATAAAAACCAGTTTGAAATATTGTTTTTGTCTATATATTCACAAATTTTCAGCGTTCTAGATTTCATGGTTTTTGAGATTTATGGAAAAATAAAATAATTCAAAAGTTGAGTACCCCTGACTGAAACAAAAATTTGAAATTTTGAGTATAAAAGTTCTGTAGGCCTAAGACTTTCAATATTTATGAAATTTCGGGCTTTGTGCATCTAGCGGATCAAAAGTTATAAGGGACGGATGGACACACACACACACACACATACATCACACAGAAACACATATCTACTTCGAACTTCGAATTCATCTACATAAGTAGCATGTATGCTGTGAAGCCTCTGAATTAGTGTTTTTTGATTTCAATGTTAAAAAAACATGCAAAAAGTCCACTACTGCATATACTTCTCTATCACAGGAATTAAATTAACATTGTCGATTTATTAAGAAAATTAATTCTCTTGAACAAATTGACAGTTGGATTATCATTTTTTTGTTATAAATCTGCTACTTTATTGTTAAATATTTGTATTTTAGTTTGCTGTGCTGAAGTATGTTGGTACTTCTTTTTCCTTTCTTTGCGTAATCTATCGATTTAAAATGTAAGTTGTATATACGTGTGTTCACATCATTTATTGTTTTTTTATGAATTTCATTTAAATACTTGCAACTTTTACTTTTATTGTCGTTTATAAATATATAAATATTATAAAGCTCATTTTTTATACCGGATTATCCATAAATCCCGTCTCCAACCGCCCCATGATGACATACAACGGAATCTTTCAATTCTTATGAGTACAAAAATGATCTCTTGGGGTCTTGGGAGAAGAATATTTGGTGTTACTTGTAACCCTTATCTTACGTACTGTCGTGTATCGTAATTATTTAAATATTTTTCTCAAATACGATTTTTTATCGTCCACACTGTTATATATCAAACTCAAATCATGTTGTTCAACAAATTCCAATCTAACCAATCGATGTTACTTTATTTCATATACAGAATATTGAATTTGTCCATCGACTGCTATGCCCCGAAGGTAAATATTTGTATGATAAACAGACTCATAAATATACCTATGACACAAAACAACTTCCAACACGAACTACACATCATCAAACAAATCGCATTGAATAACGGCTACAATTACAACATAATAGACAGCATGCTCGACAAAAAACAAAAACAAAAAACAACTGACCAATACATATATCCATTCAACACCAACAACCTAAATACAGAACAAAAATGGAGAAAAATCCTATACACAGGACCTATTTCTATAAAAATAAAAAATACACTGCCAACTAGTATCAAAGCTGCATTTTACACCAACAACAACATCAGTAGATCATTATTAAATTCTAAAACTAAAAGAAATTACAAAGAAAAAAGTGGAGTTTATAGAATAACATGTGGTGACTGTAACGAACACTACATAGGACAGACATCACGTAACCTAAATATAAGAATTAACGAACACAGAAGATGCTTAAACAACAATAATTTCTCAGAATTTGCTAACCACATTATCCAAAATAATCACTCTTTCAATAACCACAAACTAAAACTATTACATGAAACACAGAATAAAGGATACCGACTTAACAACTACGAAACGCTCGAAATACATAAACACATAAATTCCGGTATAAAACTTATAAATAACCATACCTTTCATAACACTTCTCCAATACTTAATATATTTCCCATCAAAAACAAAAACACTTCACAATTCTCCCCTCCCCCCACTAACCCAACCAACCCTCAACCTCCACCCCCCTCGCTTCACAGACAGATTCACACAAATTCAACATGTTAGTCTTGACACGCCGGTCGATGGAAGGACAGCGCTTCCGAAACATGTCGCGAAGTGACTCAAAAAACAAGTGGTTTATAGCTAATTAATAATTCAAAAATGGTAAATATTTGTAGTTTATTGTTATGTAGGTTAGTACCTTAATAATATCCATCTATGTGTATACAAACCATGCTTTTAATAACAGATACATACGAATAACTAACTATAAAGGTCGAAAAGGGGTTGCTTAGAATTGAAGAACATCTTCTAGTAAATTGGTAAAACTATCCGACATGCCGACAAAATTGAGACCAAAACCATCATATCTTAATGATAATAGTAACCTAATAATTATACATACAAAAAATATATTGATCTGTGAGACGATTATCAGTCGATTAATAGACGATTAAGTCTCCATAATGTGGCAACTTGTTATTTTTTATTAAATTTATTTATCTTTTTAAAAAATATTTATTGCATTTTCGCAAACAACTTAAATTGCTCCCCACTGCGCCGAGATCAGCACACCCTCTGCCTCCTGTTTAATGTATTAAAAATCCGAATGCCCCCGCATATCTGAAAGAAAGATTTCAACCGTTGACCTCTCATGGACTCCCACTTCGGTCTAGAGAAGAAAGAACTTAATACACCCCCTTTCGTAATTTAAAAAAAAATATTATATAGTTTTATTTTAATTATTTAAGAAGAAAAAAATGTTTAAGAGAGAAAAGAATAATAATAATTGTAGGAGGGTATTAAGTTGTTTTACACAATACAGTTAGTAATTGTTGGTGAGAGTTGTGGAGGAATAAAACACATAATAGGTTATTTTAAATATGACCAGGGGTCATGTATATTGTAAAAAAAATTATGCAACTGGGTAAGTAACCTTAAAACTAAGTACAAAAAAAAAATGAAAGCAGTAAAAATATTGAGACGCCGGTGCTTTGTGTAGTGGGTGCGTGTTAAGGCGAGTGATTTTGTTTGGTGCTAAGATGAGGCGCTGGTCGAGCGACGTCGGCTTGGCAGATGGTGCAAGCGGCTTTGGCTCGCGTGGCAGGACGTTGAGGCGAGAGACGAGCGGCTTTGGCTCGTGTTGTGGTGAGGCGATGAGATACGAGCGGCTTTGGCTCGTCGTGGATGCAGCAGACTCGCAGGCAGGGGTTGCTGACATCGTGGAGGACGTCGGATTGGAGCAGGGGCTCCGTGAAGCTGGACTGGCCTCGTCAGAGCCTCGATCATTGGTCACTACGAGTAGGCTGTCCTAAGGACACCATTGTTTGTCCTTTATTGTCCTCGAGATAACAACCAATTACGATCTTGGTTGGGGCGTGTTAAGTATGAAATACCCTGGCGTAGACCAACCCAACATGTGTTTAGAAAGTCAGCCTCGACCGGGCAATATATCTTATCACTAGACGTTTTGGAGACTCGTAAAAAAATGTGAATTGGTTGTCTTCCGTTTCAAATATTAGGTATGTTCTTTTGTTGCATTTTAAGACAAAGAAGGATGCACATGTTGGCTATATCTTATTTATTTATTTATTTATTTATTTATTTATTTATTTATTCATTTAGGAATACAAACAGTTACAGAAAATATGCATATAACTAATAGTAACATAGAATTCAAAGTTTATCTGCAACCTTACAGTATTCACAATATAAACATATGAAAGTGAAAATTAGCAAAGTAATACAATACTAATAAAAGACAAAACAAGTAAAGAAGAAAGAAAAAAAAATCAATTTAAATTAACATAAACGAAATGAAATAGATAAGAAATTAATTATACAGAAATAAGTATTGAGGCGAGAAATAAATATTGAGGCGAGAAATAGAGAAACAAGAGTTATACATTAACATAATGATAAAAAAGAGAAAAAAAAAACAAAAATACATAAAATAAAATTAAAATTAAGGAGCCATAATTCAATAAAAGAGATGGTGTAGTATGTTATGACAGATGATTAATATCTCAATGGAGTATGTGTATTATTATGTCATCGCGTGTTGTGGTGATGATTTTTGAATGTGTTTTATTTCGTGTTTGAATGCTGTGTATGATTTGGAGAAGATGTGTGTGTCTGGAAAGGTTTTGTTGTATTCATTGCACATTCTGTTGGTTGGTTTCCTAAATCCTGCATTTGTGTTTGAAGTTGACGGGAGGAAGAGCAAGTTGTTTCTTAGGCATCTGAGTGGTGCATGTATGTTAATTGAGCTAACGAGTGCTGGACAGTCAAACGTGCTATTGATTATTTTGTGTAGTGTTGTCATGTCAAATAGGGTACGTCTCTCTTTTAGTGTGCATATATTGTAATTATTAAGTAGGTCAGTGTATGGTAGTCGGGGATTCTGTGTTCTGTATTGCATAGTCTTGAGGTATTTTTTCTGAATTGTTTCAATTTTTTCGGCGTATATGTTGTAATGTGGATTCCATATTTGAGAGCAGTATTCGAGTTGTGAGCGGATTAACGTATTATATAATATTAAATATGAGCTGGTTTTTTTGAATTCTTTAGTCAATCTCATCACAAAACCCATCATTTTATATGCTTTGTTGATTATGTTTTCCACATGGATGTCAAAATGAAGTTTGCTATCAAACACAACTCCTAGATTCCGAATATTGTTGACTTTGTCAAGTGGATGAGTGTCGATGTAGTAATTATGTTGGATAATATTTTTATTTTTTGTAAATGTGATAGTCTTGCATTTAGCTAAATTAAGATATAGTTTATTTCGCTGACAGTAATCGTTTAATCTATTTAGGTCGTCCTGGAGAGCTGTGCAATCGTGTACATGTTTAATTTAAGGAAAATTTTTAAATCGTCAGCAAATATTAAAAAATTACTATTTATGAAACATGAGTTGATATCGTTAATTAATATCGTGAAGAGTAGTGGGCCAAGGATTGAACCTTGAGGTACTCCAGATGTTATTTTTACTTTATTGGAGGAATGGCCGTTGAGAACAACTACCTGATGCCTATTTGTAATGTATGATTTTGTCCACCTGAGTAGGCTGCCTTTAATTCCATTATCTGATAATTTTTCCATTAATATACTATGGTCCACTTTGTCGAAGGCCTTCTTGAAGTCTGTATAAATTGAGTCAATTTGAATTTTGTCGTCGAGTGATTGGAAGAGATATTCTGAGTATACTAGCAAGTTAGTTGTCGTTGATTTGTTAGGCATGAAACCATGTTGCTCATCTACTATATTTCTTTAGAAAGAATGGTGCTTAATGGATTTGCAGTTGTTACATGACTATAGAAATGCAATAAATCAGGAGATCTATTCAGTTGGACATTTTAAAATATAAATGAAATGCATTCTATAGTTTTGAAAGAATTATTTCGACACAATGTGAGCAGTAAATTATTATCTTGCCCTAAGAAAAAAATAAAAACCCACTGCGAACATTTTATAAGTAGGTATTATTGCGTAAGAATTAATTCAAATTATTCGAACGCAACAAACTCTTGCCATCCCACCTCACGTTACAGATTGTTATTCATCTTCCTTCACTATTCATGCTGCCCGGCTGTGGAACAATTTAGCATTTGATATTAGAACTGCTACATCACTTCCAATTTTCAAATCTCGTCTTAAATGCTCACTCTTCCTCTCAATTCTATAACGAACATATATCCCAATTTCACTTTCCATCCCTTTCGATCGCTCTCCATCCTCTACCTTCCGATTCTGATTTTCCTCTACTTTCTGAATTTGTGTGATTTCTAATTTTTTGTTTTGCTGTCTTATACTGGTTGTGTTATTGTGTTATTATGTTATTATGCATATGCAAAACTATGTTATGTACTTTTGATCTCAGATGGTTGACTGTAAGAAATTGCCTACAGGTGATAAGTCCGCCATTTTTACTATTTATTTATTTATTTAAAAGGACAACATACAGCATATAATAAATTATAAAACATAAAGATAATTTGATTAAGAATAAAGCCAATTACAGGTTGTCGCTGAAGTTATTGTAGTACCTATATTAAGATACATTAGGAATGGTTACATATTATGGTGAGATATTGTGTGAATGGTGTGTGAAATTGCATATGTCAGTATCAGTATAATTAAGTGTTAAATTTGATTATGACGATGAAATTTTAAGTTTGATATATTTTTTAAATGTGGGGGCGCTAAGTAAGAATATGTCAATCTCTTGGAAATGCCTATTATATGTATTACATGCTACTATGTAATTTTATGTATGTACAAAGAAGTGTTAAATAAATAAATATAATACACACTGGCGGGCTTATTGCCAAAAGGAAATTTCTACCAACCAACCACATTACAAAGTATGACAAAATTGTATATGTACACAACAAAAAAATAAAAGTGAAAAAAAAACAAAGAAAATATACATTACACTAAGATAAATATTAAAAACAAATAAAATCATAGCAAAAAAGGATTGAAAAAAACAAGGAGAGGAAATCGGAATCAAGTGTTAAGGGATAAATATTCCTTCTTGAGTTTTTCTTGAAAATACAAAGTGACTTAAACGACGCAATATTCGGACTTAGACTATTCCATAGTCTAGCTGATTGTACTAGATAGTGTCATACGTTCAGTAGATCAGGGGGACAAGTCTGGTAAAGCGATGGAATTAAAACCCTCGCGATAACCCAAATCATGGATTTAATTATTATATTGAGTTCTATAATATCTTAAGATCTTATATAACTCCATGATATGGGTATACATGAGGTTTTTGATTCCACCGCTTGAACAGACTGTCGTTGACATTTCGCATATTTCATTTTAACAATACTCAAACCCATAATACGTTTGACAAACAAAACAAAATTAAATTGATTAGGTAGGTATATGTATGTGTAATTTTCTTCGAAAAGCTGTAGTGACACATTGCCGATGTCTCCACATGGTGTAGGTATAGAATTATTCGATTCAATTTGTGGTAGAATCGCAATAAATAAATTGATTACCCCTGTCTGGAGGCATTCAACTAGGAAATTACATTTTTGGGTGCGGATTCGTTACTTTGGTAAATTGAAAAATACGACACATTCTTAACCTAACCCCTCAATGAAATTAATACGTCCCTAGCGAGAATCAATTTGTATAACATATTTAGGTACATGTATTATCTACATAATGTTTATACCTAACTATGTTATTAAATTTGTTGTATATTAAGGCCACACAGGTACTCAATATATGTGATAAGTTTTATATAAAAAATGGATCTTTCTATAAGGTCCCGCTAGCTGTAAAACGAACGTTACCCTATCATAAGAAGTGATGCCAACATTGCCAACATGTATTTTTTTTTGTATTATCAAGTTCCCGCCACTTGTCGCTTTTATCTATAGACATGCCAATGACATAGTGACAAGTGTTTTGTTTTTGTTTTAGGTATTGCTGTTAATTTGCAACTTCTATTATTATTCTATGTTTGCAATTTGAAATTGATTAGGAATTACTTATTGTATGAGTTATTTTTAGGGTACAATAATTGTGATGTGATATTCTGATGATAAAATGTCAATTTGATACTCGCTCCTACGAGGGTATGTTCCCAATGAAGCGGGTGTCGGTCGCAAATAAATAAAAAAAAACAACTGTAAAGAATACAAAAATAAATAAATATTTTGCATTTCCTCATTTACTCAGCCAATACTGACAATCATCATCATCAGCCTGTATTTGCCCATTGCAGGACATAGGCCTCCCCTATCCTTCTCCACTCCTCCCGTTCCTGTGCGACTCCATCTACTGTGGTCCAACAAATCTTTTAATGTCGTCCATCCATCTGTTAGGTGGTCGCCCTTGTGGTCTCTTGTCGCCTCCTCTCGGTCTCCACTCCACCAGTCTTTTCATCCATATATTGTCGGTCATTCTTGATAGGTGTCCTGCCCATCTCCACTTCTGCATGGCTATTCTCTCAACCACATCGTACAGTTTGGTCTGACTGCGTATCCAGTCATTCCTCTTCCTGTCTTATAGTTTATTGGCCAACATAATTCTTTCCATTTTTCCTTGTGCTACACGCAGCTTGTTGGCAGACAATTTGGTTAAGGTCGTAGTTTACATGTCAAAGTGAATACTGGCAGAATGCACTGCTCAAACACCCTTGACTTCAGGGAAATCGGTATTGGGCTACGAAAGGTGTTATCGAGTTTCCCAAAGGCCGCCCATGCGAGACTTATCGACAATATCGTCTTGAAACTAAAGACAAGGACAATTATAGCATTGTCTATGGCTTTGCAATAAAATAATATTTGAAAATTCTCTCGATAAAAAATAATTGCGAATGTACCCCTGAAATTTGCAGGATTTCCTCATTATCCGTTTAATTTGCTAGATGCAAAACAATAATTTAGCTGAAATATTTTTAAAAAGATAAAAACACTAATGGTTTTTTGATTGTCATTGATTGTCAAGAATTACTCCGAAATATACGGTTCAATGTAACCGTTAGACGGACTAGGCACTCTGCATTGCTACATCTAAATAAATTTAACTCTTATACATAGAATAATAATAAAACTATAGAAAATTCATTCCCTTACAATACCTCGCTAAAAAGTGAAGCCGTTTTATTGGCCGGCTCGTGTCAATATATGTATGACTCTGCTGACTCTAGACTCGTTATGACTGCGTAAATAATTTTGCAAGCAGTTAACAAATGCCCTAATTGGAGAACGTATCACGCAGACGGCCAAATGATTACTGAATGCTCGTAGCAAAATGATGACCAAATTAGTCAATATAAAGCAGTCGCGTTTACTGCAGGCTAAAGAGTATTCTATACTATTATTATTCAATGCTCTTATATATATATATATATATATATTGCTATTGTTGTAATGCCCCATTGTACACTATGTACAGGCGTATAGCTACATATTCAAAATGACCTAGACATTAAATTTTCCACCTGACAAAATCAAAATTTAGAAAAAATATTCTTATGATCAGGTAGGGCTAGTTTTTCTCATTTTTTTAAATTTTCTAATTTCATTTTTTTTTCCTAGTGATACTTTTTCACGTTTTTGCATAATATACTCACTCTCGCGCACACACCGCACACAAACATATACATACTAGTATACACACACATACTATCCTCCTCCCTGTTTCTTGCTTACTATCCCTTTTTTTTCTTCAACTTTATTTCAATGAAAATAAGAATTTACATAATGATATTCAAATATGAGTCGAGGTAAGTGTTTGTTTATGTAAAATATAATAATGTTTCTTTATTATTTAGTACGCGTACTCACCTTTTGATAAATTTATGTCTTGATATAAAAGGTATAATTCATATTGTTGTTTACGTCGTTCCTGTTTCGCGCTAGTCAAGTCGTACATAATGTACGGCTAGACGAACTGCACCGCTTATACTTCAGTACGAGAAGTGGGGTACAACCCGTTAAAAATTCTCAGTGCCTGCGCGGCCTTAATAACAAATATACGCATTGTACAAATTAATTATCTTAAAATGGTGTGTCACGTTTTTTCGCAAAACAATTAAATTATTTCAGCCCAAGTCAACAAAGCCATTGTATGCCAAATTCACCACTGTATTTTTAATTGAATTGTTTGTTGTATAAGTTATGACAACAAAGCCTTTATACATTTTGCAATACGAAACAAAGTTTTTTAAAATCATCTTCACCGCACTATCTTATGATTAAAAATAATGGTGTGCTGCATAAATTATAATAATAATAATATTTTTTTATTGACTTTTTTTTATTCAATTGATTTAAACAACGTGGCGGACTTATTGCCCGCAGGCAATCTCTACCAGTCAACCACCATGGTAAATACAGTCAGTAACAGGGATATAAGAATACAAATAGAAAAATAGAAAAAAAATCAATAAATAAATCATAAATTAAAAATACAAAATAAATATAAAATACAAAAAATAATATATGTATAAATAAGAACAAAACTAAGAATAAAAAAAATACATCAGATAGATACACTATGTTTATTGGATGGAGGATAGGAGAGGAGAAAGGAAGAGGAATAAGGGGAAAAAGACGTGAATTTGTGTTTATGTGGATAGAAAGTGTGACTTCAGACGCTTTTTGAATGCTATCAAATTAGTGGCATCTCTGATACTCTCCGGCTGCTGGATAGATTCCACATCCGAGCTGCATGAACTGTGAACGAGTAAGTATAAGTAGAGGTGTGGTGTATTAGTATTGTATGTAAGTGTGCTATTATGTTGGGACCGTAAGTAAGTATAAGTAGAGGTGTGGTGTATTGGTATTGTATGTAAGTGTGCTATTATGTTGGGACCGTAAGTAAGTATAAGTAGAGGTGTGGTGTATTGGTATTGTATGTAAGTGTGCTATTATGTTGGGACCGTAAGTAAGTATAAGTAGAGGTGTGGTGTATTGGTATTGTATGTAAGTGTGCTATTATGTTGGGACCGTAAGTAAGTATAAGTAGAGGTGTGGTGTATTGGTATTGTATGTAAGTGTGCTATTATGTTGGGACCGTAAGTAAGTATAAGTAGAGGTGTGGTGTATTGGTATTGTATGTAAGTGTGCTATTATGTTGGGACCGTAAGTAAGTATAAGTAGAGGTGTGGTGTATTGGTATTGTATGTAAGTGTGCTATTATGTTGGGACCGTAAGTAAGTATAAGTAGAGGTGTGGTGTATTGGTATTGTATGTAAGTGTGCTATTATGTTGGGACCGTAAGTAAGTATAAGTAGAGGTGTGGTGTATTGGTATTGTATGTAAGTGTGCTATTATGTTGGGACCGTAAGTAAGTATTAGTAGAGGTGTGGTGTATTGGTATTGTATGTAAGTGTGCTATTATGTTGGGACCGTAAGTAAGTATAAGTAGAGGTGTGGTGTATTGGTATTGTATGTAAGTGTGCTATTATGTTGGGACCGTAAGTTAAGGCCATGTGAGGATAAGTGGGCGAATTTCTCTTTGAGGTACGTGGGTGTAAGAGGGTTATTAAGGATTTGGTAGAGTAGGAAAAGAACATGCGAATCTCTTTGGTGACGGATTTTTAGCCAGTTCAGTCGTTGCCTGCTCTCGGATACGTGGTCGAACTTCCTGAGTCCAAACACGTATCGAATGCAGACATTTTGAAACCGTTCGAGTTTGTTAATTTGTTCTTCAGTTGCATCCAGGTAGGCAACGTCAGCGTAGTCATGTAATGGTAGCATGAGTTGTTGAGTTAGAGTGATTTTAGTCTTAACTGGTAAATAGTTTTTAAGTCTGTTTAGTCCATGAAAAGTACGAAAGATCCGTTGGCTTACTCCCTTTATATGACCGGACCATGAAAGATTACAATTCATGATCAGACCAATGTTAATAAATTACAATAAATTACAATAGTTTTGTAGTGGGTATACACATTTTTAATAGGTACATACTTTGAAAATTTATTTTTAACTTAATGAGGGCATATAACACTAAATCTAGTGACTAACAACATGATATATTAAAACCACCTAATGCAGGTACTTCAAAGTTACGTGTTAGTAAGGGTAAATGTCACGTGCGTTGAAATGGTTTATTTTCTTCTTCTTCTTTTAAGCCCCTTTCACTCCACTGCTGGATATAGACCTCTTCCTGAGTTTTCCATTTCTTTCTATCCTGGGCGCTCTGCTTCCACCCATGTCCCACTGGTTCAACAATATCATCAGTAGGTACATCTCCTCTGTGGTCTCCCTACACTTCTTCTATTATGGTAGAGTCTCCAATTCAGAATTCTGGGAGTCCATCTATTATCCCTCTGTCTTGCCAAATGACCTGCCCATTGATATTTTAGCCTTCCCACTCTTTCTGCAATGTCTGTGACCTTTGACCGGCGTCTTATTTCTTTTTCGGTCTCTCAAGGATACGCCCAACATTTGTCTTTCCATTTATCGTTGAGTACATTTAAGTTTGTGGAGACTTCTGGCAGTAAGTGACATGGTTTCAAAACCGTATGTTGTCGCTGGTCAAACACAAGAATTTAGGCTTTTAGGTTATTCGGTATTTCTCAACTTTCCAAATTTCCAAAATATTTATCATATTATGGACTCATATTTTAAACTGCCATAAAGTACTTCACAATACATTCCAATCCACGATGCATAATTTTTCTTCTTTTATTATTGTAGTTCATTAAGCAGTATTCTACTCTATTAGGTACTTTATAAAACTTGGAAGAAATACTGAAAAAAATACTATAACGCAGATATTTATTGGATAAAGTGCAAGCTCTGATTGAATTGGTAAGTAAACTATCATTAATTTGCTCTCTTCTTGCCATTATCCTATTCCATATCTTCCATCACAATCTTAATTTCTTTCAATATTTCTTTCTCCGTAACATTCTCCTTCTCTAAATCAACGTTTTTAATTTCCTTTTCGTTTAATTTTTGAACTCTTGTAATTAACTATAAATCGATTTACATTTTTCATGTGAGGATATTTATAAGTCAGAAATAATTTTACGAAGCCTCGGTATATTATTCCATAACTGAATCTACTTTGAATAAGTAAAACGATAGAAATAAACGAATTGTGAATATTTTCGTTTCATTCCTTCATTTATTGTAATGAATAACTCGCATGTCAATCTCTTTTGGGTTCTCATAAATTTATTATGCGTGTACCTATATGGTTTATATTCTCTAATACATCGGTACATTTTGAATTAAATATTGTGGGTAGGTATGCTAAATTATATTGACATTGCTTTTTTGTTTTAAGTATGTATGTATCTCTAATAAAATTATAACGATATGTGCACGGTATTAAATATCGTACTATTTATTAAGTTAATTGAATTCCATTTACTGCGGTTGGGGTTTGAACACCCGGTATGTTATTTCGAACCATTTAGAATCAACTAGATCGAAAAAGCATTGACCGACACATAATTTCAATACCAGTAGCCTTACTCTTGAAACTCGAATCCGATCCCGATTTCAAATTTTCATTTAGAACTTACCTATCTGTCGCCTGCGTACATTCAAATGAACGACTATTACTATTAAAACATACCTACCTACCGCATTCATTCTCCATTACAAAGGTAGGTTCTTAGCGAGTCGGATCGTATTGGGATCGGATTGGCAGTGGAGAGTAAGGCCGCTGAGAATATGATTTTACACATTTAATTATCTTTATTAAATCAATTATTATAAATATCCAAAATTAATATACCAGGCTCTGTCATGCAGAATCAAAGGAAATAAAAAAGTACTTACAATATTCAACTACGATGCATTTTATTTGATGCATTTAACGATATTTAATACAAGTAATATAGAGAGAGAGAATTGTCAGCACTGGTTGGCGCGCGTCCGAACGGCTTCTTTCTCGACCCGTTTTCTAGAATCATCCATCCTAGCTAATTGACTGAGGCTGTCGCTAGTAGGAAAATCACATCTGTGATTGGTTGCACGTTTACCAAGCACTGTATCTCCACAAATCTTTCAATGCACACTCTAGGTATCCCTATTTATGATTTTTTTTTATTGTGTTACGAAATTATTGTATGAAATGTGTAGGTATATACATATATTAATAGACGAATTATTAATTTATAACCACTAATTAAGTCAATCCCCACTCACTTTACAGAAACTTTTAGCTCTTCAAGTACATACCTACACTCAACTTATGACATGTAACAATGCTACTATGCTACATCGTCTCAATTTATTAGGTACCTACAAATTTAGCAAAAACTAAAGACATTATACTTAATTCTTGATGGATATTCCGTCTGTGTCATTTAATTGCCTTCTTTTTTGTTTAGATCAGTCTGTTTATTATTGTGTTTTCGTATTATTTTGAAGTACTACCTATGTGTATGATTTTTATCGAATTTAATTCAGTATTCACTTTTCTTGGATTTTTAAGTTTTTTCATAAAAAAAATCAATATTCGGAGTAATGTTTAACAAATAATAATATATTTTACTTAAAAGCTTTTTAATAAATAATAATATTAAGTCAAACAAGGTAAATAATTTCTAAGAATGAGTGAATGAATCTAGTCATTTTATTTGTTACAAATAATATTGTGGGGTGGGTAGGAATCTTAAATCATCAATACGTCGGAAATTTGTAAGGAAAAATAATAAATATTTCTGAGAATAAGAAATAGAGACTTTTTCCTAGATGTATGTACAATGTGAATGTATCTACATGTTTTGTGTCTGTATTGAACATCGTGGAACAAATAATTAGGATAATGACTACGTAGAAAAATAATATTATGTCAAAAATGTTTATTTTGACATATTTTTATTTATTGGTTTTATTATTCTTCTTCTTCTTCCTGGCACTGTTCCAACTTACTGCTCATATTGACTATTGGCGTCGGCACTTTTCATCCTCGGGTTATTCTGCGGTTCTAGGTATCGTTTTCATGGAAACCGTTTCTTTGTAGGATCTTGAAGCGACTGCTTATCCAGGTATTCTTTGGTCTTCCTCTGTATGATAAACAAGTAATATTAATTATATTTATTACCTTATTTGCGGTACGATCTGGTATTGTTTTGTTACATATTATTTTATATTAATATAATTATGATACTCATGTTTTCCGATTTAATTGGAGAATGAACATTTTTAGAAAGAATGAATATTTTCTTGAAACAAGTACTTAAAGGTACATTCTCTAAACTAAGCATAAATACTTGTACCTACTGTTAATATACTAAGGCTAGGTTGTTTCAACAGAAGTATCGGTAATGGTATACTTAAAATACTTAAAATTATTCACTAGTTGCATGTAACACATGAGATCCAACTGTCGATAGCAATAGTATGTATAGTTGAAGAATAAGTACCAAACTATAAACCCATAAATACAAATTATATTAGAAACCCTGGAATTTTTTTAAAATAATCAATAAGAGATTTTTTATTTTTCTATGTTCATACCAATTTTCAGCATTCTATCTTTTATGGTTTCTGAGATATATGGAAAAATTAAGAAAAAATTCAAAAGTTGATAACCCATGACTGAAACAAAAATTTACGATTCTGAGTTTAAAAGTTTTGTAGGCCTATAACTATTTATATATCCTGAAATTTTGGGCTCTGTAAATTAAGCCGATCAAAAGTTATGAGGGGGGGGGGGGGACACACACAGACACCACAGACACACAAAACTCACATTAAATGTTCTTCTCTAAATTCTGAGTAAATCCATGTATGGTAACATATATGCTTCGAAGCCTCTAAGTTGGTGTTTTTAGCATGCAAAAAGTCCACTACGCCATACAAAATGTTCCTTCGTACAAGCATCTTTGATTTAAACTGCCTCTTCCTTCAATAGAATTTCATTCTCTTGAACGAATCGACAGTTGGAATACTTTAGGTTATTTCATTGAAATCTAATGCCGTTAAAAGACTCAATTTTAAACAATTTTATGAAATCAAAGTATTTTTACTATACTATTGCCGATACTTTTGTTGAAACAACCCTCCCTTAGTGTAGGTAGGTAAAATTAAGTTGATTCGTAAAAACTTTCCACGTTTTTAAAGAATGTTTTTTTCTTATTTTCAGGTAAAAAAATATGAATTTCAACATTTTTTGCTGAGAACGTCAAGGTTTGGTACCTTCGTTGATGGTAATTTATATATATTTTTTTATTAACATGATTTTTATGATTTAACAACTTAAAATTTATTTTTACACACTGTCTGGAATTCTGCAATTGATTTTCAACTGGCTTCCCTTCCAGTCAGAGCTTGGAAACTTTCACAATTTGTGTTTATCCGATGATTATTCGTATTCAAACCGTTTTTAATTTCATTTTTCTGATAATTTGTTAAAATTGCCTAATTTTGTATATCTGAATTACTTGAATTATTTTTTAACAGATTTTTAATTATCTCAATAGAGACGAAGTTGGAATATTTATTGTAGGAGAACCGGGAAATCAAGGCACCTACAGGGCTTACGACCTGTCATTTGACTCCCGACAGGGAAAAAAAAAAATCCAATGTTTGCGCATATGCAATAATAAAAATATTCGATTACTTGAATTATGACTGCTATAAATGTTGCATAATATCAGGCGTTATAAGATCGATTTCAGTTTTCTTTAACTTTAACTGTCTTATTGGAATTTTGCTATCTATTTTATTTTAATTTGAAAAAATGGTGTAATTTTTAATATTTTACTACTCGTTTTTCATAATTTTCTAGTATAATTTTCTCATGATTTTTTTTGTGTATGGCGTTCTTTAAAATATATTGATTATCTACAGCCCAAATTATAAATTAATAATTTCATATTGACATAATATGTGTTAAGTGCACTAACCTAAAGCTTATTAGTTTTTCATAGATTTCTAGTTATTTCATCTATAAAAAACATTCTACTTACTTACTTTCCATGTCCGGATTCATCAAATAAAGAACTTCCAGTAGTTGGCCACATGTACGGCCCTGTCATTTGCGGCAATTAGGTCCTCCCGCGCGCATGTCTCTCCGACTTTCGGACATATCATAAGGTGTTGGTGGTCCTGTATGTCCCCGCATTCGCAGGTATCGTCATCCTTGTAGCCCCATTTTTTGAGGTTACTATTGCAGCGTGACACCCCAGTTCTCAATCTATTTAGTGCTCTCCAAGTGGGGTATGGCAGGTTGTGTCCAGCGGCCATCTCTTCCTTCGGTTTGACATGCGCGCGGTCAGCGAAACTTTCTTGCCACAGCTCAATCCGGCGCGCCCCTGGCGGGCCAGGCAGCGCGGCTGTTGTTTCCACAAAGCCTCTTCTTGACTTCAGCCGGGATTGTCTGGCCTCACGGCCGTACATGGGATGTCTTTGGTCGAGAAGTTGCTTCATTCGCTCCGTCTCAGCTGCGACCTGTCTTCTGATTGTGGGAGGGGCGATACCCACGATTGGGTAGATCTCGCTGATTGGTGTCGGCTTAAGGCATCCGGTCACGGTGCGGACCGCATCGTTCACGGCCACGTCAACATTCCTCGCATGCACGGAGTTGTACCATACAGGAGATACCATACCATACCACCGGAGAATCAAAATCAAAAAACATTCAATATGCTTTCACGTCCTATAATTTTTTTTTGTTAAATGTGGTGTTCACTATTTTTTTATTATTATGCACATATTTAGCAGCGGAGACATCGAAATGGCTGTTAAATTATACTATTAGATCTTACAACTGTGATTATATATGTTAGTCTTCCAAAAAATTAAAATCAAAATGAAAAATATGTAACTCGTGAATTAGTTTCATATAGTTGTAAGATACAATTTTTGCTTAAAGTTTTTTCTTTGAAAATAATAGGTACCAAAATGAGTCACAATTCGGTCAAAAACTATAATAGTTTTTTTCATCCGATATTTAGTTTGGTCCAAATCGTAATTGAAAAATGATTGGTGGATGGGTGGTGCTGGGTTAGTAATCCAGTGGTCGCAAGTTCGAATCCTGCCACGACCGATTTCGTTCAAGTGCAGCGCAAGCATTTGCTTAATTTAGAGACTGTACGAGGATGTACATGTGCTTATTATAAGGACATATTCATTCTTTCGGGCAGGCTCAGAAATGAGCACATAAGGAAAGAATGGATGATGAAGAAAGATGTCATAAATATAATGAAAGTGAACACATTGAGATGGTTTGGCTACATGGGGAGAATGAATGAGGAACGCCTGACGAAGAATATATTCATTGCGGACAGGAATGGAATGATAAGTCGGGGCCGCCTAAGGAAGGGATGGCATCTCCATGTGAACGGTATTTTGAAAGACGGAAATGTAAGAAGATTGAACAACAGACGAACATGTATAAGACGATGTATGAATGTCGACGAGGCGATGAATGAGTGTCAAGATAGAAATAAGTGGCGTTCGGTTCTCCTTCTTTTTGTATTTATGTATTCATTATTTGAAAAAAAAATAGTTTGGTTGTATATTTTTATCGATTATTTATCAGAAGGATAATATTAAATGTGCGTGTTCAAAAAGATTTATAATTGAAACATCTACTTCCAAATATGATATTGCAAAATGACAATTGAATAAATATTTTATATTTCATTTATGGTGATGAAGAGTTTCAAATAAAAGATCTACTTACATGATCAACATTGTTGTATTTGCAATTAAGAGGACATATAACGCTAAACCTAGTGACTGAAAACATAATATCTTAAAACCGCCTAATGCATTATGGAGTTACGCATTAGTAAGGGTAACTATCGCGTGCGTTAAAAATGGTTTATATGTGATTCAAAATATCGGAAAACCACAAATTTGTTGATATTTTGCACTTTAAGGACAAACCTGACATGAATTGAAAAAAAAATATCGGTCATTCATTTCGGTTTTATGCACTTTTTAAGCATATAAAAGATTTATTTCTCTACTACACATAGTTATAGAGTAATTTGAAAAAAATGTTGTAAAAAAGGATATTTTAAATAATTGTTTTAGGAGAATTTATGCTGAATTTTAAAATTGTGTGACGAACATTCACTAAAGAAATGCTGAATATACTTATGTTATTTTTAGTTGAAACACACTGTGTAAAATATTTGAGATATTTGATTTGAAATTGGGGTGTTTAGGTTTATATGTCACCTTAATATAAATATAATAAACTCGGAACAAATAAACAAAGATACATAAACGTGATTCTATTCAGTTAAACAGTCAACGCATGAATAGTTGCGCCTCGACCTGTACGGACAGCGATGGCCTGTGGTTCTTCAATCTTCGGAACTTGTCTAACATTGTTGAGGATATACATGTTGCAGTTTATAACTTGGATCGCAGATACAATAATAATAATTTCAATACGGTCGAGATGTTTGAATCAATGGTTATATTATCATTAGTACTAAACCAAGCAAATGATATAGTAATAATTTATTTAAGTACCTAGAAGTTGAATAGAATCAAAGTTTGGATTCAAGAAGGTTAATGCCTACTTAAAAATTGAAGGTAACTTATTAAATCATTTTGAATAAATTTTGAACGATCTCTTGAACTAGAGTGGCAAATCGTTTTATTTGTATACTGGCGTACCAAGTTTGATTACTTACATACTTAGGATAGATTTATTAAAAGATTTTCCCACATTAGGTATATCGTTTTTTTGGTCTAAGAAAACTGATAAATTTATAAAAAATTGTCAACAACTCTAGTTTATTATTTATATCTACACCTACGTATGATGCAAAGAAATGTGCAAAATACAATATTTTAATATTTTAGGCTGAGAAGTGTGTAAAATAAAATATTATAAGCTAAGAAATGTGCAAAATACAATATTTTAAGCTGAGAATTGTGTAAAATAAAATATTTTAAGCAAATAAATGTGAAAAATACAATATTTTAAGCTGAGAAGTGTACAAAATACAATATTTTAGGCTAAGATGTGTACAAAATACAATATTTTAAGCTAAAATTGTACAAAATATAATATTTGAAGCAAATAAACAAAATCGCTAACAGTTAGTCATTCAAATGATAAAACAAAACAGCTTGAAATGAGATTTTTAAATAATAGCAGAAAAAAAATATATTAAATAAAATAGGTACAAAACGATTTTTTACTAGCACATTCCAAAAAGTTTTTTTTTGTAAATAACTTCTTTATAAAATTCTAAATAATATCCTCTTTAAGTGATATACCTACATATGAATTACGCATAAAAGAAAATTGATATCTGTTTGTATCATTTCACTTAAGGTATATTAGAATAAAGAGACAATTTGAATATCTGCCATGTTTCCAAACTTTCGTTGTACAAAGCATATACCGTAATAAATATGTATGAGCATTCCTCCAAATGTACAAATATTTTGAATTCGTAATTTTGACATACACGATATCAAAAATAAAGTAAATTTTACGAAAATGGTTATGCGACTGTTCTTATATCTTCATAAAATAAAATAATATATGTACCAAGAATTTTTCTTTTAAAAGAAAATATATTTCAGAAAACTGTGGTTCTATTTTAAAAATTAAAATTGATTCATACTTATATCTAAATTTTCATTGAAACGTTGTTTTTTCCAACTGTCGATTCGTTCATGACAATTCAATTCTCTGAATGAATCGACAGTATTAAGCCAAGATGCGTGTACGAAGGAACATTTTGTATGGCGTAGAGGACTTTTTGCATACTAAAAACACCTACTTAGAAGCTTTGCAGCATATATATTCCAATACATGGATTTACTCAGAATACGGAGTAGAACATTTTATGTGAGTTTTGTGTGTCTGTGTGTGTGTGTCTGCGTGTCCCCCCCCCCTTATAACTTTTGATCCGCTCAATTTACAGAGCTCAAATATTAAGAATATATAAATGGTGATAGGCCTACAAAAATTTTGTACTCAATATTTAGAATTTTTGTTCCAGTCAGGGGTTATCAACATTTTAATTTTTATAGCATTTGTCCACATATCTCAAAAACTATAAAAGCCAGAACGCTGAAATTTTGTACAAATATATTCAAATATAGTATCTCGAAATGGATTTTGAAAAACAGTTCCAGGGTTTCTCAAACTGTTTTTATTAAGAAGCAAAAAATTTGTATGACAATTTTTGTCTTTAACTACCTTTATTTCCATTTATTTTAAAAATATCGAATAATGCCGAAACACGTGAACTATAAAATTTAATTTTCTATAAAAAATGTCAGCATTATAGTAATATATCTCAAACTTTTTTTAACAAAGTTTGTACAAATTAATATTAGTGACGACATCGCTTCATACAATTTGTATGGAATACACAATATCCATGTTCAACTATACATACTATCGCTATCGATAGTTGGATCTCATGTGTTACATGCAACTAGTTATAACCAAACAAAAAGGTCATAATTATAACCAAACAATATAATGCTCAATTGATGTTTATGTACTTATTTCATGGACATAGGGCCGTCATTACAGTCTCTGATTAAGAGCTAAACTCAAGTTTTACAAAAATATAGCGTATTACAGTGTCCGTTTAGCCTAATCTTCCCTCAAATACGTCACTAAAACGACAAATATCTAACTCAACGTTTCTGGCGGATTAAGTAGGTACTTAACGGTGAGTCAACTGTCATTTCTCGACTCGTTACTAGGCAATTAGTGTAGTTTCAGTGTTCTATCACTAGAGGCGTTATAGTTGTATCGACGGTGACGCCACACAACAAAACAAACTGACAGCCATATTGAAAAGAACATGGGCATTTAAAAGCATTATTTTGCTGAAAAAAAAATAAATTTACCATGTTGGATAATAAAACAATAGTATTTCAAGTCGTAGCGTCCCGTTTTGTAGTTCGTATTATTTGAGGTTATTTAAAATTTGACATATAGAAACCACAGAAAAAGTTAAATATGTCTACAATTGAAGATTTAGTAACTGACATGTCATATTGCACTGTAATACGGAAATGGATTCAATCTCCCCTTAACATTAATCTTGAGTTTAACAAAGTCAATGAGTTGAGGACCGACTGTAATACCGGGCCATAGTCATTCTTTCGAAAAAATAAAACCATGAATGGCCAAAAACTATAAATTAAATGTGAACACTTTATTTGAAACTAGCATAATTCGAAACAGTCTAAAATAAACAGCAAAGTTTTACCTTGAATCTCATTTGAAGATGTTTACGAACACATTGGTGTTGATTTTGAATTATACGCGTCAAGGATGGCACATTTGAAAATCAAAACACCTATTCATATTTCATTACGTATTTCATTTAAATATGTGTGTGGAAGCTCAAATTTACCATGTCGTCATCAAAATTTATTTAGCTAGTAGCATGTAACACATGAGATCCAACTGCCGATGGCGATAGTATGTATGTATAATAGAAGAATACGTACCAAACTATTAACACATAAACACAGATTAATAAATATTTTAAGATATTTTGTTTTCAATATAAAACAAGTAAATACGTATGTATGTCTGGATAGGATAGTATGGAGGTCAGTCTGTTTTTCCTACCCATAATATGAAAACAGCATGATGGTATGTATGTATGTTTGGAGATTAAGTATCAGAATGTTAAGTCTTCTTAGATATAATGTATAACGTAAAATAAAAATATAAAAATAATGTATAGGCCACTACCATACAAATTTTATGAAGCGATGTCGTCACAAAATTCAATTTTTATAAAAATTGTTATAAAAAAATTGAGATGTACTACTACAATGTTCATATTTTTTATAGCAAATTAAATTATCTAGTTGAGATGTTTCGGTTTTTTTCGATATTTTTAAAAACTTTGGAAATATATGGTTAAACACATAAATATTCCATAAACAATGTATTTCTTAATAAAAAATGTTTGAGAAACTCTGGAATTGTTTCGAAAAGTCGAATTTGAGATTTTATATTTGTCGGTCGTTACTATTTCTTTCTATGTGGTCAAACCAACATAGGGCATTGATTTTCATCTGACTATATATCATTCAATAATATTTCAGTCCCAGAACTGGTTTAGCCTAGTGGGGCTTTACTTACTTCCTAAATATGTACAAATGTTTGTGTATTAACTGTAAATAAATAAAGAAAAATATAATACATTCTCGTCTAATATCCTTATTTCTTATTCCATCATACATCGTTTTACCACCAAATCGTATAAATATTTAAGAATCCCAATAATAAACAAAATTAATACATTTAAAAAATAAACGATATTTCACTTACTTTCTATATGTTAATACAAACAATGCCAAGAGTTTAAAATAGCTGAATTGAAAAAAATCACCAAGAGATAAACAAAAACGTAATTTCTTTAATAAAAAGGTCCACTTTCAAATCTTAAATTTCAACTGTTGCAAACAAAGGCTTTTCTATCTGATATATTATCTTCAGTGTCAATATTTTTTGCTCACTATATACTCAAACAGATATTCAGATTGGTGGTGATAGAGCGCTTTCGTGCTGGATTAGTAATCCAGTGGTTTCGAGTTCAAATCCTGCCACTACCGTTTTCGTTCACCTATAGCACAAGCACTTCACTTGACAACTTTCACAATCTCGTAACTATTTATGTATTTATTTAATATTGTTTTTTGGGCAACTAACAGGTACTATGTCAAATATTAATTTAACACGCACCCAATAACAAGTTGCCACATTCTGGAATAAACAAAACAATATCAGATATAGTGTGGCCTGTTTTGCACCCACACACCAACACCCAACACGTACACGCACACACCCTCACACACACATACATACACACACACATACCCTCGCACGCCCTCACACACATACATCCACACCCTGTTCATCTGTGCACTAGGCAGGGACATAGGTAAGTACCTTTTCAGTATCCTTTCTTCCCATTCTTAATAACCAATCCGTCAACAATCCTTTAAGTGCAGGATTACCAATCATCTGCTTCAGGTTAAAGTTTTTATCATGGACCGAGTTAAACAGCCTGGGTGCCAAAAATGAGAAGTGCCTATGTGCAAACTCTGTTTTGGTCCTGAGCACCTTGTAATGCTTTTCATTACGACATATTTTCAATACAATCAATGAACTACTTAGATGCATCATTGAAATAACTATCAATCCACATTAACAGGAAAATTAAAAAAAAAAAATGCGTAGAGAAAGTCATGACGGTTTTAGTGTCTCCTGTAAAATGATAATTTTTGAGATTCGAGATTGTGAAGGTTATTCAGCGATTTATACTTTATTTATGGAGTATAAGAGGAAGCATATGCATTTTTTTCAAGGACATATTCACTCTTTTGAAAATAATTAGGAGCATTGTGGTGAATGACATGAGCACGGCGCGTTGGGGGTACATCTGCCGTTCAGGGAAATATTGGAGAAAGCAACTCTTTCGCTCAAACTATTCCACCGCCACCAAAAACGACCGATCTGACTCGGTCCGGTAGGAAACCGGCTATATAACGTCTCCAACAGAGTAACATGCGAGTGCTGGCCCCCCGGTAAATCTAACAATACCTGTCTTTGTTTAATGTGTAATTTTTTGTATGTTTTTGATTGTTTATGTCGTATTGTAAGTAAATAAGTTAAAAAATATACCTATATAATATATTTGTGTGAAAGGGTGGAACTGTTATGTGTCCTATTGGTTCATCCATGTAGAATATTTCCACCCCGATGAACTTCTGAGAATTTTTCCTGTCTGCTGTCATCTTGTGTTTGCGTAATAACATAGAAAGCTGTTGTCTCGAGCGAAACTCTGACATTTCAATATAATATAACTACCTATTCCTAAATACGACACCCTCATCTTATTGACACCTTAATACGCGACATCTTTTGTTATTTTTTGTATATGAAAGGGTAGCTGTATTACAATTTAAAAGGAGTGGGTTGTAGTGTTTAAACTCTTCACTATAGGTATATATAGTAGGCAATTCTTGGTTCTCTAGGCTGGAAAAACTGGTTAGTTGGAAGAAAGTGCCAAATGGCAGTATGTGTATATCAATGGTGAGAGAAAATGTTAAGTAATATTATAAATAATCTTAACCCTCAACCCGATCTATTTACAAGCACAAAAACATATTCTCAATGCGACTACAAGCATCGGATAGTGAAATTATCGTATTCAATCCTTTCAGCAGTTCAGCAGTCTGTAAGTAGATCTCGACCGATAAATGTCTGACTACTATCGACTAGTCGATATTTTGACAGTTTTGGTAGTCACTAAGCTGATAACGCGTCGAATCGTTCTCGCCCACTTATTTGACGGCGAGATTGGGTCGACATCGAGTCGAGATCTAACGCCGCCATGTTGAATTAAATGTCATTTTTTACGTGAACAATGCCGAATTTCATATTTATTTCTAAAAAAAATAATTATATAAACGGATTAAACAACGCCGTTTAAGAGATTCTTCAAACCCTTTAAATATTCCGCGTAATTCATTTATTGCTAATTACCGCGTAACAAAAGTTTTATATGGTTATATATTTATTGTAAATGTGCGTCCGTAAATGTTTTCCGTAGGTATAGATTTGAAATAATTTTTGATTTTGAGATAGTATTCTTGTAAGCGATATTATCACATATGTATTTTAATACTTAACAAAGAAAAGTCGGTATAGTTTTTACTAAAAAAAAAACAACACGCTGCTGTCATCACACTTGATAAATTGATCGAAATATTATTAAAAACAACTTTTAAAATTACTCTCAAAACATTCAATAAACACAAAAGAAACTTAATTTAATCGTATTTTAACTTGCTTTCGTGCTTTAAATATTTATTTATTAAAAATAACAAAGAAAAATACACAATATAACAATATATCCAATTTTTAAAAAGATACATTATAATTTTGTTTTTTTATGACTCAACTTCAAAAAGAGTTTTCTTGTGCTTTGAAGTGAGTCACATTTCACAAACCTACAAACTATCTAATCTAATTATATACATACATCTTAATCTAGGCACTAACCTATTTACAATAACATACACATTTATATACAAACATACATAATATTATATATCAAGAGAGAAAAAAAAATACAAAATTGGTCTGTAGAATAAATAAAAATACACAAATTGAAAATAAACAATACACAATGAATACACAAGAAAAATGTTACTTCAAAAAGTCTTTCAGCAATACCAAGAAACCACTAAAATTATTTTGCGCCACTATTTTCATATCCACTGGTAAATCATTAAACCACTTCACCCCATAATATGAATAATGATTTTGGCCAAAAGATGTATTTTTCTTTGGGATCTTTATCATTCCACTTGTACGAGGACCAACTCTTAGATTGTCTATAGAGTGAATTTGCTTAGTGAAATATTCTTTACATATTTGTTTAATTGCATTTATTTTATATCACACATTTAATTTTTTAACTTTAAATTGAGAAAATAACTCTTCAGTGGGAAAATCGCTTGGCTTTACTAAAATAATTTAAATAATCTTTCTTTGTATGGTATATAATAGATTCAATATGACCATATGATATTCATTTGACAAATTTAAGTAAACAAATTTGACATTTATTCAAATCATGGGGAAAATATTGTGTATTGCCATAAATGATTATTTTAAAAATGTACCGCAAGCCAGCCCATTGGCGACAAATACTAATGAGTGCATTTACGAACTCGACAGTGCTTAGTGACTACGAATTGTCGTCACGGGCGTAAACATAGACGAGAAGAGCGGCGATTCGTTGTCGGATCTCGACTTTTTTACTGACTTGGCCTGCAGTTCATTTCCCAGTTTCCCCACCATAACCTATATTTCGTTCACTTGTTCAATGTTCTCTTCGTGGAAAAATATGAAAAATGTTTAAATAATTTAGTGAAGCATTAGAATTGACTTACATCTTTGTAAATTATGTTACTGTATTACATGTATGTATTTTGTAAAAAAACCTGTTATGTTTCCATATAAAATAAAATGAAAATAAAATAATGTATTTATTTATTTTGGTAACTGTGTATTTTCTTCTTGAAAGGGTGACATTATTTTATCGGACTTTAACGAAGCACCTGCATTATTTATATTTTATATCATCTATAAACAAAAATAAAATAACTGAATTCTCCAGAACGTTAAATAATTTTGATATGTAGTTTTGAATTGCTGTCTAAGAAAAAGTAATCAGGTCTTAATTAATGTAGGTACTCTAAAAATATGAAAGCAATATATATGAAATCTTTGATATACAGTATTTTCAATATCGTATATAAATAAATTAATACACGCGTATTTAACTATTTAAACTTTATTATAGAATACACTAATTTGATACATAAGGTAGAAGTACAAATAATAATATATATGAACCACAAAGTGAGAGCACTATAATCGATCAATCATCGATAAATCGGAGTGCGCCTTACACTCATCCTTCGTTTTCCTAAAGCTCACGAAGAATGCCGAACTCCTGAATCGTACATACTCGTTAAATATCTATAGGATATATTGATTGACAAAGTCTATTTAACTTATAATTAGAGCTGTAGGGCTCGACAAATAATAGAATGCGGATGACAGTTTTTTATAGCATCGTTGCAAATGTATGGTTGCAACGTCAGAGAATATGTGACACATAATACGCTGCACAATGTCGAACGTCAAATGATTTTATTGGTTGATTCAAATTGTATTTTCCTGGACAGAAATTGTCTTGTATATAGGTGATGTCACTCGCATTCTTTCGTTTGGCGAGCCCTACAGAGGACCCAAACTTCATCGTAGGTATGCCATACGCCATACAGACAAAAATATAACGAAACTCATATTATGCACCATCTACATATATGGTAGGAAGCTGTAAGTGCTTAATACAAAGAAAATAATGTACGAGGGCTGTATGAGTTTAGCAAATAAAACGGATTTTTTCTATTTTAATTTTTTATTTAGCAATAAAGTCTCATTTCAACTATATATTTTCACCATTTTTGAATTATTAATTAGCTATAAACCACTTGTTTTTTGTGTCGAGACACGCCGGTCGATGGAAGGAAAGCGCTTCCGAAACATGTCGCGAAGTGACTCAAAAAACAAGTGGTTTATAGCTAATTAATAATTCAAAAATGGTTTATATTAACTACCACAAAATATCCGCCGAATCATTAAATGATATATATTTTCAGTCCAGCGATATGCGATAACTTTTTCAAACCATCGAAAAAATATTTATAAGAACTCCGTAAAATAGACATCTGTTGCGGTGATGACTTCCCCATTCGAAGCGAATCGCTTTTCGCCAACCCATTTTTTCATATAAAAAAAACAAAAAGAAATCACTTGGAGCCAAATCTGGAAAATAGGGTCGATGAGTCAGCAATTCGTAACATTATTCGACCAGTTTTGCTGAGGCGGTTACGGAAAAATGAGCTGGTGCATTGTCGTAGTAAAAGAGAACTTTTTCTTCAAGAGATGGGGCCGTGTTTTCTTTAATTCAGCATTGAATCGATTCAGTAAAACATCATGGTACTGCCCCGTGATTGTCTTTCCCTTCTCCAAATAGTCGATGAAGATGATGCCTCGCGAATCCCAAAAAAACGGTGGTCATGACTTTTCCGGCCAATGGAACCATTGTCGCCTTCTCTGGAGTAGGTTCGCCGGGTGAAGTCCACCGTTTTGGATTTTTTTTTCATTTTTGGAGTGCAATGGTGGGAAAGATTTTTCATCAACAGGCATGAATCGCCGTAGAAATTCTATTGGATTGGACTTGAACATGTCCAAACAGTGAACTGAAGTTGTTATGCGGTTCGGTTTTTACTCATTGATAGCAAATGCGGCACCCATATCGTTGAAAGGATTTTCTCGTGTCCAAATTTTCGTGTGATATTTTTTATGAAGATTTATACATCACCAGCAATCTCTCTTACCTTCACCCGTCGATGTGTCAAAACGATATCACGGTTTTTACTCTCCACACTATGGAATAGGGGAGAGTCATGATTTCGCAAAATTTAAGCGTATTTTTTTTACATCAATTTCTCAATGGGTATCATGTAGAGAATGCACACTATGAGTTTCGTCGTGATGTGTTTGTGTGTATGGCGTATACGCTGTACGCCGTACGCCGTACGCCGTACGCCGTACGCCGTACGCCGTACGCCGTAGCATTTATCTTTTTTGTGTCCTCTCTACAGCCCAAACTATAAGTCTGATCGACTTCATATTAACATCATATGTGTAAAGTGCAAAGACCTAGAGCTGATTAGTTTTCCATAGACAACTTTTGATTTCTTCTCTATGAATTCATCATTTACGTTGTTTTTTTTTTGTGTCCTCTCTGCAGCCCAAACTATAAGTCCGATTGACTTCATATTGATATCACATGTGTTAAGTCCATAAACTTAGAGCTGATTAGTTTTCCATAGACAACGGTTCATTTTTTCCCAATGTTTCTTTATGATTTCATCTATTAAAACTGAAAAAATGCTCTCACGACCTGGAAATTAGAGATATTTTAATTTGGTTTCAACTATTTATACAACACCAAGAATCTTCATAAAATTGTATTCAAAGTTGGTCAATGTTAAAAGAAAAATATTCAACGGTTTCAAAAATTATATTTTATTTAATGGATATTTGTATGAAACTTATATGTAACAAGAGAATTTTTTTATATTTGGCAATGATCAGTTCATTGATTTCATATTGATAGAAGAATATTAATAGCTTGAACTTAGAACTGATTAGCTTTTCATAGATATCATATAATTTCTTCATATGATATCACGTGTAAACATTGTCAAAATGCTCTAACGCTCTTTGAAACAAAATTTATCTGCTTTTTTTAAAATATTTCATACAACATAAGCAGTCTTCACTATACTGCATTAATAGTTTGTCTATCTTAACATAAAAATATACTATCGGAAGAAAATTTATATTCCTGGTAGTAACATTTAGTATGAATAAAAATGTAATTAGATAAATTTCTATGTATGGAAACGTTTAGTAATTTGATTTCATGTTATAATGTAAAGAGCTTGAACATAGAACTGATTAGCTTTCCATAAATAACAAAAAAAATCTTCATATGATATCACCTGTCAAAATTTGGAAAATGCTCTCGCGTTCTTTAGAACAAAATTTATCTGCTTTTTTTAAAATATTTCATACAACATAAGCATTCTTCACTATACTGCATTAATAGTTTGTTTATCTTAACATAAAAATATACTATCGGAAGAAAATTTATATTCCTGATAGTAACATTTAGTATGAATAATAATGTAATTAGATAAATTTCTATGTATGGAAAAGTTCAGTAATTTGATTTCATGTTATAATGTAAAGAGCTTGAACATAGAACTGATTAGCTTTCCATAAATAACAAAAAAAATCTTCATATAATATCACGTGTCAAAATTTTGAAAATGCTCTCGCGTTCTTTAAAACAAAATTTATCTGCTTTTTTTAAAATATTTCATACAACATAAGCATTCTTCACTATACTGCATTAATATTTTGTTTATCTTAACATAAAAATATACTATCGGAAGAAAATTTATATTCCTGGTAGTAACATTTAGTATGAATAAAAATGTAATTAGATAAATTTCTTTGTATGGAAAAGTTCAGTAATTTGATTTCATGTTATAATGTAAAGAGCTTGAACATAGAACTGATTAGCTTTCCATAAATAACAAAAAAAATCTTCATATGATATCACCTGTCAAAATTTGGAAAATGCTCTCGCGTTCTTTAGAACAAAATTTATCTGCTTTTTTTAAAATATTTCATACAACATAAGCATTCTACACCATACTGCATTAAAAGTTTGTCTATCTTATCATAAAAATATACTATCGGAAGAAAATTTATATTCCTGATAGTAACATTTAGTATGAATAATAATGTAATTAGATAAATTTCTATATATGGAAAAGTTCAGTAATTTGATTTCATGTTATAATGTTAAGAGCTTGAACATAGAACTGATTAGTTTTCCATAAATAACAAAAAAAATCTTCATATAATATCACGTGTCAAAATTTTGAAAATGCTCTCGCGTTCTTTAAAACAAAATTTATCTGCTTTTTTTAAAATATTTCATACAACATAAGCATTCTTCACTATATTGCATTAATAGTTTGTTTATCATAACATAAAAATATACTATCGGAAGAAAATTTATATTCCTGATAGTAACATTTAGTATGAATAAAAATGTAATTAGATAAATTTCTATGTATGGAAACGTGTAGTAATTTGATTTCATGATATAATGTAAAGAGCTTGAACATAGAACTGATTAGCTTTCCATAAATAACAAAAAAATTCTTCATATGATATCACCTGTCAAAATTTGAAAAATGCTCTCGCGTTCTTTAAAACAAAATTTATCTGCTTTTTTTAAAATATTTCATACAACATAAGCATTCTTCACTATACTGTATTAATAGTTTGTCTATCTTAAAATAAAAATATACTATCGGAAGAAAATTTATATTCCTGATAGTAACATTTAGTATGAATAATAATGTAATTAGATAAATTTCTATGTATGGAAAAGTTCAGTAATTTGATTTCATGTTAAAATGTAAAGAGCTTGAACATAGAACTGATTAGCTTTCCATAAATAACAAAAAAAATCTTCATATAATATCACGTGTCAAAATTTTGAAAATGCTCTCGCGTTCTTTAAAACAAAATTTATCTGCTTTTTTTAAAATATTTCATACAACATAAGCATTCTTCACTATACTGCATTAATAGTTTGTTTATCTTAACATAAAAATATACTATCGGAAGAAAATTTATATTCCTGATAGTAACATTTAGTATGAATAAAAATGTAATTAGATAAATTTCTATGTATGGAAACGTGTAGTAATTTGATTTCATGATATAATGTAAAGAGCTTGAACATAGAACTGATTAGCTTTCCATAAATAACAAAAAAATTCTTCATATGATATCACCTGTCAAAATTTGAAAAATGCTCTCGCGTTCTTTAAAACAAAATTTATCTGCTTTTTTTAAAATATTTCATACAACATAAGCATTCTTCACTATACTGTATTAATAGTTTGTCTATCTTAAAATAAAAATATACTATCGGAAGAAAATTTATATTCCTGATAGTAACATTTAGTATGAATAATAATGTAATTAGATAAATTTCTATGTATGGAAAAGTTCAGTAATTTGATTTCATGTTAAAATGTAAAGAGCTTGAACATAGAACTGATTAGCTTTCCATAAATAACAAAAAAAATCTTCATATAATATCACGTGTCAAAATTTTGAAAATGCTCTCGCGTTCTTTAAAACAAAATTTATCTGCTTTTTTTAAAATATTTCATACAACATAAGCATTCTTCACTATACTGCATTAATAGTTTGTTTATCTTAACATAAAAATATACTATCGGAAGAAAATTTATATTCCTGATAGTAACATTTAGTATGAATAAAAATGTAATTAGATAAATTTCTATGTATGGAAACGTGTAGTAATTTGATTTCATGATATAATGTAAAGAGCTTGAACATAGAACTGATTTGCTTTCCATAAATAACAAAAAAATTCTTCATATGATATCACCTGTCAAAATTTGAAAAATGCTCTCGCGTTCTTTAAAACAAAATTTATCTGCTTTTTTTAAAATATTTCATACAACATAAGCATTCTTCACTATACTGTATTAATAGTTTGTCTATCTTAAAATAAAAATATACTATCGGAAGAAAATTTATATTCCTGATAGTAACATTTAGTATGAATAATAATGTAATTAGATAAATTTCTATGTATGGAAAAGTTCAGTAATTTGATTTCATGTTATAATGTAAAGAGCTTGAACATAGAACTGATTAGCTTTCCATAAATAACAAAAAAAATCTTCATATAATATCACGTGTCAAAATTTTGAAAATGCTCTCGCGTTCTTTAAAACAAAATTTATCTGCTTTTTTTAAAATATTTCATACAACATAAGCATTCTTCACTATACTGCATTAATATTTTGTTTATCTTAACATAAAAATATACTATCGGAAGAAAATTTATATTCCTGGTAGTAACATTTAGTATGAATAAAAATGTAATTAGATAAATTTCTATGTATGGAAAAGTTCAGTAATTTGATTTCATGTTATTATGTAAAGAGCTTGAACATAGAACTGATTAGCTTTCCATAAATAACAAAAAAAATCTTCATATAATATCACGTGTCAAAATTTTGAAAATGCTCTCGCGTTCTTTAAAACAAAATTTATCTGCTTTTTTTAAAATATTTCATACAACATAAGCATTCTTCACTATACTGCATTAATATTTTGTTTATCTTAACATAAAAATATACTATCGGAAGAAAATTTATATTCCTGGTAGTAACATTTAGTATGAATAAAAATGTAATTAGATAAATTTCTATGTATGGAAAAGTTCAGTAATTTGATTTCATGTTATAATGTAAAGAGCTTGAACATAGAACTGATTAGCTTTCCATAAATAACAAAAAAAATCTTCATATGATATCACCTGTCAAAATTTGGAAAATGCTCTCGCGTTCTTTAGAACAAAATTTATCTGCTTTTTTTAAAATATTTCATACAACATAAGCATTCTACACCATACTGCATTAAAAGTTTGTCTATCTTAACATAAAAATATACTATCGGAAGAAAATTTATATTCCTGGTAGTAACATTTAGTATGAATAAAAATGTAATTAGATAAATTTCTATGTATGGAAAAGTTCAGTAATTTGATTTCATGTTATAATGTAAAGAGCTTGAACATAGAACTGATTAGATTTCCATAAATAACAAAAAAAATCTTCATATGATATCACCTGTCAAAATTTGGAAAATGCTCTCGCGTTCTTTAGAACAAAATTTATCTGCTTTTTTTAAAATATTTCATACAACATAAGCATTCTACACCATACTGCATTAAAAGTTTGTCTATCTTATCATAAAAATATACTATCGGAAGAAAATTTATATTCCTGATAGTAACATTTAGTATGAATAATAATGTAATTAGATAAATTTCTATGTATGGAAAAGTTCAGTAATTTGATTTCATGTTAAAATGTAAAGAGCTTGAACATAGAACTGATTAGTTTTCCATAAATAACAAAAAAAATCTTCATATAATATCACGTGTCAAAATTTTGAAAATGCTCTCGCGTTCTTTAAAACAAAATTTATCTGCTTTTTTTAAAATATTTCATACAACATAAGCATTCTTCACTATACTGCATTAATATTTTGTTTATCTTAACATAAAAATATACTATCGGAAGAAAATTTATATTCCTGGTAGTAACATTTAGTATGAATAAAAATGTAATTAGATAAATTTCTATGTATGGAAAAGTTCAGTAATTTGATTTCATGTTATAATGTAAAGAGCTTGAACATAGAACTGATTAGCTTTCCATAAATAACAAAAAAAATCTTCATATGATATCACCTGTCAAAATTTGGAAAATGCTCTCGCGTTCTTTAGAACAAAATTTATCTGCTTTTTTTAAAATATTTCATACAACATAAGCATTCTACACCATACTGCATTAAAAGTTTGTCTATCTTATCATAAAAATATACTATCGGAAGAAAAATTATATACTAGAAAAAGCAGTTTATTATTATTACTCTCCACACTATGGAATAGGGGAGAGTCATGATTTCGCAAAATTTAAGCGTATTTTTTTTACATCAATTTCTCAATGGGTATCATGTAGAGAATGCACACTATGAGTTTCGTCGTGATGTGTTTGTGTGTATGGCGTATACGCTGTACGCCGTACGCCGTACGCCGTACGCCGTACGCCGTAGCATTTATCTTTTTTGTGTCCTCTCTACAGCCCAAACTATAAGTCTGATCGACTTCATATTAACATCATATGTGTAAAGTGCAAAGACCTAGAGCTGATTAGTTTTCCATAGACAACTTTTGATTTCTTCTCTATGAATTCATCATTTACGTTGTTTTTTTTTTGTGTCCTCTCTGCAGCCCAAACTATAAGTCCGATTGACTTCATATAGATATCACATGTGTTAAGTCCATAAACTTAGAGCTGATTAGTTTTCCATAGACAACGGTTCATTTTTTCCCAATGTTTCTTTATGATTTCATCTATTAAAACTGAAAAAATGCTCTCACGACCTGGAAATTAGAGATATTTTAATTTGGTTTCAACTATTTATACAACACCAAGAATCTTCATAAAATTGTATTCAAAGTTGGTCAATGTTAAAAGAAAAATATTCAACGGTTTCAAAAATTATATTTTATTTAATGGATATTTGTATGAAACTTATATGTAACAAGAGAATTTTTTTATATTTGGCAATGTTCAGTTCATTGATTTCATATTGATATAAGAATATTAATAGCTTGAACTGAGAACTGATTAGCTTTTCATAGATATCATAAAATTTCTTCATATGATATCACGTGTCAACATTGTCAAAATGCTCTAACGCTCTTTGAAACAAAATTTATCTGCTTTTTTTAAAATATTTCATACAACATAAGCAGTCTTCACTATACTGCATTAATAGTTTGTCTATCTTAACATAAAAATATACTATCGGAAGAAAATTTATATTCCTGTTAGTAACATTTAGTATGAATAAAAATGTAATTAGATAAATTTCTATTTATGGAAACGTTCAGTAATTTGATTTCATGTTATAATGTAAAGAGCTTGAACATAGAACTGATTAGCTTTCCATAAATAACAAAAAAAATCTTCATATGATATCACCTGTCAAAATTTGGAAAATGCTCTCGCGTTCTTTAGAACAAAATTTATCTGCTTTTTTTAAAATATTTCATACAACATAAGCATTCTTCACTATACTGCATTAATAGTTTGTTTATCTTAACATAAAAATATACTATCGGAAGAAAATTTATATTCCTGATAGTAACATTTAGTATGAATAAAAATGTAATTAGATAAATTTCTATGTATGGAAACGTTCAGTAATTTGATTTCATGTTATAATGTTAAGAACTTGAACATAGAACTGATTAGCTTTCCATAAATCAAAAAAAAATCTTCATATAATATCACGTGTCAAAATTTTGAAAATGCCTTCGCGTTCTTTAAAACAAAATTTATCTGCTTTTTTTAAAATATTTCATACAACATAAGCATTCTTCACTATACTGCATTAATAGTTTGTTTATCTTAACATAAAAATATACTATCGGAAGAAAATTTATATTCCTGATAGTAACATTTAGTATGAATAAAAATGTAATTAGATAAATTTCTATGTATGGAAAAGTTCAGTAATTTGATTTCATGTTATAATGTAAAGAGCTTGAACATAGAACTGATTAGCTTTCCATAAATAACAAAAAAAATCTTCATATGATATCACCTGTCAAAATTTGGAAAATGCTCTCGCATTCTTTAGAACAAAATTTATCTGCTTTTTTTTAAATATTTCATACAACATAAGCATTCTTCACTATACTGCATTAATAGTTTGTTTATCTTAACATAAAAATATACTATCGGAAGAAAATTTACATTCCTGATAGTAACATTTAGTATGAATAAAAATGTAATTAGATAAATTTCTATGTATGGAAAAGTTCAGTAATTTGATTTCATGTTATAATGTAAAGAGCTTGAACATAGAACTGATTAGCTTTCCATAAATAACAAAAAAAATCTTCATATGATATCACCTGTCAAAATTTGGAAAATGCTCTCGCGTTCTTTAGAACAAAATTTATCTGCTTTTTTTAAAATATTTCATACAACATAAGCATTCTTCACTATACTGCATTAATAGTTTGTTTATCTTAACATAAAAATATACTATCGGAAGAAAATTTACATTCCTGATAGTAACATTTAGTATGAATAAAAATGTAATTAGATAAATTTCTATGTATGGAAAAGTTCAGTAATTTGATTTCATGTTATAATGTAAAGAGCTTGAACATAGAACTGATTAGCTTTCCATAAATAACAAAAAAAATCTTCATATGATATCACCTGTCAAAATTTGGAAAATGCTCTCGCGTTCTTTAGAACAAAATTTATCTGCTTTTTTTAAAATATTTCATACAACATAAGCATTCTTCACTATACTGCATTAATATTTTGTTTATCTTAACATAAAAATATACTATCGGAAGAAAATTTATATTCCTGGTAGTAACATTTAGTATGAATAAAAATGTAATTAGATAAATTTCTATGTATGGAAAAGTTCAGTAATTTGATTTCATGTTATAATGTAAAGAGCTTGAACATAGAACTGATTAGCTTTCCATAAATAACAAAAAAAATCTTCATATGATATCACCTGTCAAAATTTGGAAAATGCTCTCGCGTTCTTTAGAACAAAATTTATCTGCTTTTTTTAAAATATTTCATACAACATAAGCATTCTACACCATACTGCATTAAAAGTTTGTCTATCTTAACATAAAAATATACTATCGGAAGAAAATTTATATTCCTGGTAGTAACATTTAGTATGAATAAAAATGTAATTAGATAAATTTCTATGTATGGAAAAGTTCAGTAATTTGATTTCATGTTATAATGTAAAGAGCTTGAACATAGAACTGATTAGATTTCCATAAATAACAAAAAAAATCTTCATATGATATCACCTGTCAAAATTTGGAAAATGCTCTCGCGTTCTTTAGAACAAAATTTATCTGCTTTTTTTAAAATATTTCATACAACATAAGCATTCTACACCATACTGCATTAAAAGTTTGTCTATCTTATCATAAAAATATACTATCGGAAGAAAATTTATATTCCTGATAGTAACATTTAGTATGAATAATAATGTAATTAGATAAATTTCTATGTATGGAAAAGTTCAGTAATTTGATTTCATGTTAAAATGTAAAGAGCTTGAACATAGAACTGATTAGTTTTCCATAAATAACAAAAAAAATCTTCATATAATATCACGTGTCAAAATTTTGAAAATGCTCTCGCGTTCTTTAAAACAAAATTTATCTGCTTTTTTTAAAATATTTCATACAACATAAGCATTCTTCACTATACTGCATTAATATTTTGTTTATCTTAACATAAAAATATACTATCGGAAGAAAATTTATATTCCTGGTAGTAACATTTAGTATGAATAAAAATGTAATTAGATAAATTTCTATGTATGGAAAAGTTCAGTAATTTGATTTCATGTTATAATGTAAAGAGCTTGAACATAGAACTGATTAGCTTTCCATAAATAACAAAAAAAATCTTCATATGATATCACCTGTCAAAATTTGGAAAATGCTCTCGCGTTCTTTAGAACAAAATTTATCTGCTTTTTTTAAAATATTTCATACAACATAAGCATTCTACACCATACTGCATTAAAAGTTTGTCTATCTTATCATAAAAATATACTATCGGAAGAAAAATTATATACTAGAAAAAGCAGTTTATTATTATTACTCTCCACACTATGGAATAGGGGAGAGTCATGATTTCGCAAAATTTAAGCGTATTTTTTTTACATCAATTTCTCAATGGGTATCATGTAGAGAATGCACACTATGAGTTTCGTCGTGATGTGTTTGTGTGTATGGCGTATACGCTGTACGCCGTACGCCGTACGCCGTACGCCGTAGCATTTATCTTTTTTGTGTCCTCTCTACAGCCCAAACTATAAGTCTGATCGACTTCATATTAACATCATATGTGTAAAGTGCAAAGACCTAGAGCTGATTAGTTTTCCATAGACAACTTTTGATTTCTTCTCTATGAATTCATCATTTACGTTGTTTTTTTTTTGTGTCCTCTCTGCAGCCCAAACTATAAGTCCGATTGACTTCATATTGATATCACATGTGTTAAGTCCATAAACTTAGAGCTGATTAGTTTTCCATAGACAACGGTTCATTTTTTCCCAATGTTTCTTTATGATTTCATCTATTAAAACTGAAAAAATGCTCTCACGACCTGGAAATTAGAGATATTTTAATTTGGTTTCAACTATTTATACAACACCAAGAATCTTCATAAAATTGTATTCAAAGTTGGTCAATGTTAAAAGAAAAATATTCAACGGTTTCAAAAATTATATTTTATTTAATGGATATTTGTATGAAACTTATATGTAACAAGAGAATTTTTTTATATTTGGCAATGTTCAGTTCATTGATTTCATATTGATATAAGAATATTAATAGCTTGAACTGAGAACTGATTAGCTTTTCATAGATATCATAAAATTTCTTCATATGATATCACGTGTCAACATTGTCAAAATGCTCTAACGCTCTTTGAAACAAAATTTATCTGCTTTTTTTAAAATATTTCATACAACATAAGCAGTCTTCACTATACTGCATTAATAGTTTGTCTATCTTAACATAAAAATATACTATCGGAAGAAAATTTATATTCCTGTTAGTAACATTTAGTATGAATAAAAATGTTATTAGATAAATTTCTATTTATGGAAACGTTCAGTAATTTGATTTCATGTTATAATGTAAAGAGCTTGAACATAGAACTGATTAGCTTTCCATAAATAACAAAAAAAATCTTCATATGATATCACCTGTCAAAATTTGGAAAATGCTCTCGCGTTCTTTAGAACAAAATTTATCTGCTTTTTTTAAAATATTTCATACAACATAAGCATTCTTCACTATACTGCATTAATAGTTTGTTTATCTTAACATAAAAATATACTATCGGAAGAAAATTTATATTCCTGATAGTAACATTTAGTATGAATAAAAATGTAATTAGATAAATTTCTATGTATGGAAACGTTCAGTAATTTGATTTCATGTTATAATGTTAAGAACTTGAACATAGAACTGATTAGCTTTCCATAAATCAAAAAAAAATCTTCATATAATATCACGTGTCAAAATTTTGAAAATGCCTTCGCGTTCTTTAAAACAAAATTTATCTGCTTTTTTTAAAATATTTCATACAACATAAGCATTCTTCACTATACTGCATTAATAGTTTGTTTATCTTAACATAAAAATATACTATCGGAAGAAAATTTATATTCCTGATAGTAACATTTAGTATGAATAAAAATGTAATTAGATAAATTTCTATGTATGGAAAAGTTCAGTAATTTGATTTCATGTTATAATGTAAAGAGCTTGAACATAGAACTGATTAGCTTTCCATAAATAACAAAAAAAATCTTCATATGATATCACCTGTCAAAATTTGGAAAATGCTCTCGCATTCTTTAGAACAAAATTTATCTGCTTTTTTTTAAATATTTCATACAACATAAGCATTCTTCACTATACTGCATTAATAGTTTGTTTATCTTAACATAAAAATATACTATCGGAAGAAAATTTACATTCCTGATAGTAACATTTAGTATGAATAAAAATGTAATTAGATAAATTTCTATGTATGGAAAAGTTCAGTAATTTGATTTCATGTTATAATGTAAAGAGCTTGAACATAGAACTGATTAGCTTTCCATAAATAACAAAAAAAATCTTCATATGATATCACCTGTCAAAATTTGGAAAATGCTCTCGCGTTCTTTAGAACAAAATTTATCTGCTTTTTTTAAAATATTTCATACAACATAAGCATTCTTCACTATACTGCATTAATAGTTTGTTTATCTTAACATAAAAATATACTATCGGAAGAAAATTTACATTCCTGATAGTAACATTTAGTATGAATAAAAATGTAATTAGATAAATTTCTATGTATGGAAAAGTTCAGTAATTTGATTTCATGTTATAATGTAAAGAGCTTGAACATAGAACTGATTAGCTTTCCATAAATAACAAAAAAAATCTTCATATGATATCACCTGTCAAAATTTGGAAAATGCTCTCGCGTTCTTTAGAACAAAATTTATCTGCTTTTTTTAAAATATTTCATACAACATAAGCATTCTTCACTATACTGCATTAATAGTTTGTTTATCTTAACATAAAAATATACTATCGGAAGAAAATTTACATTCCTGATAGTAACATTTAGTATGAATAAAAATGTAATTAGATAAATTTCTATGTATGGAAAAGTTCAGTAATTTGATTTCATGTTATAATGTAAAGAGCTTGAACATAGAACTGATTAGCTTTCCATAAATAACAAAAAAAATCTTCATATGATATCACCTGTCAAAATTTGGAAAATGCTCTCGCGTTCTTTAGAACAAAATTTATCTGCTTTTTTTAAAATATTTCATACAACATAAGCATTCTTCCCTATACTGCATTAATAGTTTGTCTATCTTAACATAAAAATATACTATCGGAAGAAAATTTATATTCCTGATAGTAACATTTAGTATGAATAAAAATGTAATTAGATAAATTTCTATGTATGGAAAAGTTCAGTAATTTGATATCATGTTATAATGTAAAGAGCTTGAACATAGAACTGATTAGCTTTCCATAAATAACAAAAAAAATCTTCATATGATATCACCTGTCAAAATTTGGAAAATGCTCTCGCGTTCTTTAGAACAAAATTTATCTGCTTTTTTTAAAATATTTCATACAACATAAGCATTCTTCCCTATACTGCATTAATAGTTTGTCTATCTTAACATAAAAATATACTATCGGAAGAAAATTTATATTCCTGATAGTAACATTTAGTATGAATAAAAATGTAATTAGATAAATTTCTATGTATGGAAAAGTTCAGTAATTTGATATCATGTTATAATCTAAAGAGCTTGAACATAGAACTGATTAGCTTTCCATAAATAACAAAAAAAATCTTCATATGATATCACCTGTCAAAATTTGGAAAATGCTCTCGCGTTCTTTAGAACAAAATTTATCTGCTTTTTTTAAAATATTTCATACAACATAAGCATTCTTCACTATACTGCATTAATAGTTTGTTTATCTTAACATAAAAATATACTATCGGAAGAAAATTTACATTCTTGATAGTAACATTTAGTATGAATAAAAATGTAATTAGATAAATTTCTATGTATGGAAAAGTTCAGTAATTTGATTTCATGTTATAATGTAAAAAGCTTGAACATAGAACTGATTAGCTTTCCATAAACAACAAAAAAAATCTTCATATGATATCACCTGTCAAAATTTGGAAAATGCTCTCGCGTTCTTTAGAACAAAATTTATCTGCTTTTTTTAAAATATTTCATACAACATAAGCATTCTTCACTATACTGCATTAATAGTTTGTTTATCTTAACATAAAAATATACTATCGGAAGAAAATTTACATTCCTGATAGTAACATTTAGTATGAATAAAAATGTAATTAGATAAATTTCTATGTATGGAAAAGTTCAGTAATTTGATTTCATGTTATAATGTAAAGAGCTTGAACATAGAACTGATTAGCTTTCCATAAATAACAAAAAAAATCTTCATATGATATCACCTGTCAAAATTTGGAAAATGCTCTCGCGTTCTTTAGAACAAAATTTATCTGCTTTTTTTAAAATATTTCATACAACATAAGCATTCTACACCATACTGCATTAAAAGTTTGTCTATCTTATCATAAAAATATACTATCGGAAGAAAAATTATATACTAGAAAAAGCAGTTTATTATTATTACTCTCCACACTATGGAATAGGGGAGAGTCATGATTTCGCAAAATTTAAGCGTATTTTTTTTACATCAATTTCTCAATGGGTATCATGTAGAGAATGCACACTATGAGTTTCGTCGTGATGTGTTTGTGTGTATGGCGTATACGCTGTACGCCGTACGCCGTACGCCGTACGCCGTAGCATTTATCTTTTTTGTGTCCTCTCTACAGCCCAAACTATAAGTCTGATCGACTTCATATTAACATCATATGTGTAAAGTGCAAAGACCTAGAGCTGATTAGTTTTCCATAGACAACTTTTGATTTCTTCTCTATGAATTCATCATTTACGTTGTTTTTTTTTTGTGTCCTCTCTGCAGCCCAAACTATAAGTCCGATTGACTTCATATTGATATCACATGTGTTAAGTCCATAAACTTAGAGCTGATTAGTTTTCCATAGACAACGGTTCATTTTTTCCCAATGTTTCTTTATGATTTCATCTATTAAAACTGAAAAAATGCTCTCACGACCTGGAAATTAGAGATATTTTAATTTGGTTTCAACTATTTATACAACACCAAGAATCTTCATAAAATTGTATTCAAAGTTGGTCAATGTTAAAAGAAAAATATTCAACGGTTTCAAAAATTATATTTTATTTAATGGATATTTGTATGAAACTTATATGTAACAAGAGAATTTTTTTATATTTGGCAATGTTCAGTTCATTGATTTCATATTGATATAAGAATATTAATAGCTTGAACTTAGAACTGATTAGCTTTTCATAGATATCATAAAATTTCTTCATATGATATCACGTGTCAACATTGTCAAAATGCTCTAACGCTCTTTGAAACAAAATTTATCTGCTTTTTTTAAAATATTTCATACAACATAAGCAGTCTTCACTATACTGCATTAATAGTTTGTCTATCTTAACATAAAAATATACTATCGGAAGAAAATTTATATTCCTGATAGTAACATTTAGTATGAATAAAAATGTAATTAGATAAATTTCTATGTATGGAAACGTTCAGTAATTTGATTTCATGTTATAATGTAAAGAGCTTGAACATAGAACTGATTAGCTTTCCATAAATAACAAAAAAATTCTTCATATGATATCACCTGTCAAAATTTGGAAAATACTCTTGCGTTCTTTAAAACAAAATTTATCTGCTTTTTTAAAAATATTTCATACAACATAAGCATTCTTCACTATACTGCATTAATAGTTTGTCTATCTTAACATAAAAATATACTATCGGAAGAAAATTTATATTCCTGATAGTAACATTTAGTATGAATAAAAATGTAATTAGATAAATTTCTATGTATGGACACGTTCAGTAATTTGATTTCATGTTATAATGTAAAGAGCTTGAACATAGAACTGATTAGCTTTCCATAAATAACAAAAAAATCTTCATATGATATCACGTGTCAAAATTTTGAAAATGCTCTCGCGTTCTTTAAATCAAAATTTATCTGCTTTTTTTAAAATATTTCATACAACATAAGCATTCTTCACTATACTGCATTAATAGTTTGTTTATCTTAACATAAAAATATACTATCGGAAGAAAATTTATATTCCTGGTAGTAACATTTAGTATGAATAAAAATGTAATTAGATAAATTTCTATGTATGGAAAAGTTCAGTAATTTGATTTCATGTTATAATGTAAAGAGCTTGAACATAGAACTGATTAGCTTTCCATAAATAACAAAAAAATTCTTCATATGATATCACCTGTCAAAATTTGGAAAATACTCTTGCGTTCTTTAAAACAAAATTTATGTGCTTTTTTAAAAATATTTCATACAACATAAGCATTCTTCACTATACTGCATTAATAGTTTGTCTATCTTAACATAAAAATATACTATCGGAAGAAAATTTATATTCCTGATAGTAACATTTAGTATGAATAAAAATGAAATTAGATAAATTTCTATGTATGGAAACGTTCAGTAATTTGATTTCATGTTATAATGTAAAGAGCTTGAACATAGAACTGATTAGCTTTCCATAAATAACAAAAAAATCTTCATATGATATCACGTGTCAAAATTTTGAAAATGCTCTCGCGTTCTTTAAATCAAAATTTATCTGCTTTTTTTAAAATATTTCATACAACATAAGCATTCTTCACTATACGGCATTAATAGTTTGTCTATCTTAACATGAAAATATACTATCGTTAGAAAATTTATATTCCTGGTAGTAAAATTTAGAATGAATAAAATATTTCATTGTCAATATTTGTGGTGTGGAGAGTTTAGTGTTGGCCACAACCCACTCGTTTTTTACTATATCCTTCGTAGTTAACTCAATCGGACGGCATGGGTGCTCTTCGTCAAAAACCGTTCGTCCACGCTTGAATTCGTTAAACCAATATCTGATGGTAATAATCGAAGGTCCTTTTTAACGGCATACAACTTCACTTTAATTTCTTCCTATGCTTAAACAGATATCGAAATACTGACCGATATTGCTTATTGAAAATCAAAAATAATTGTGATGACTTTCAACAACGAAACAACACGATAAATCTGTCTACAATTTTGACAATTCTTGTTTTTAAGATGGCGTTAAATGAAGGCATTATACATTTTGCGTCGGTGGCGCCACCTATCGCTAAACACGGGAACTAATCATACAGCCTAGGTAAAGGTAGGCGCGCATGGAAGCTAATTTCATCGGCCGATTAAATATCGGTGAGCTACAACATACGAATTACATGTAAAAGCGCGCATGAAAGCTAACAGAATCGGCCGATTTAAAAATCTGTGACGAGACACAAAAAAATCGGCCGATCGAGATCGCCCGATTTTTTTTTTCCAATCCTGTTGTATGAGAGGGCGCGCATGACGCATTCTCACGGATAATTTAATCGTCCAAGCGCAGAAGATCGAGAAGTGCGTTGTCAGTGTTGCCAAACGAAATGTCAGAAAACATGGATGAAATAAATATTGATTCCGAACAATTAATTATATATGTTGAAGCACGTCCTTGTTGTATGACAAAAAATTAAGCGAAATATTAATAACTGGTTGGAAACAGCTAAATCATAATAAAAGAACTGAATCGGGTAAGTTATTACTTAATTGATTAAAAGTTCCATAGGTAATTTAATAAATATTCCACTTAATGAATAAAAAAAACATATTTCTAATCATATGTATATTAAAACTTGTGAATATACATATTGTATTTTAAATATGTGAATGTTGACCGCCATGTTATTTCCAATCGTACTATTCTATTAGCTTCCATGCGCGTTAGAACCGAATTTTAGGTTCCATGCGCGCCTTACCTTAGATAGTATATATTTAAAAATTTGGAATTATTATTGCGGTGAGAAAAATGATTAGGTACGGTTAAATATATATCAAACATTACTAAACCAGTTTATTTCTTTACATCAACATACGGCGGCGGTGGTATCCTTAACTAATTTTATTTATTTTTTATAAATATGATAAAAACAGCAATCACTCAGGCCTTATAGCTGAATAAAATTAAGAAAATTATGATAGTCAATTTACTAACACTATAATCTTTGACAACATTGGGGAAATCTGACAAAAAATCGATATCATCATTATTAGATATCCATTTTGTAATCTCAACATCGCGTTTTGTCTTTTGGTTGTTTTTTTGGGGCGTTCTTGGGGTGAGATATTAACGAAATTGGCGCTTTATAAATCATCCAAATATATTACTAATATAAATTAAATTAATATTCATAATATCAATTACATTATTCATGACTAATTTTTTACATAATAAAGACGAAGTTAGAATATTATAGAATAACCGGGAAATCAAGGCACAAACAGGGCTAACAACCTGTCGTCGACTGGTTTACGTGATCACTATATGAGCTTGCGCAACGTTCACCAATTATGAATTCTTATTGAGTTCCCTATCAATCCAATTTTTTAAATATATTTGAATAATGTGAATCAATTCATTCGAAAATAATGCATTATTACTATTGCCATCTATGAAGTAACGAAGAAACATTTTTTTGTAACGCCATCTATTGAAAAATTGGTATTTTATAATATCTCAACTTCGTCTCTATTGAGATATTAAAAGTTTGTCAGTTAAAACATCATTTGAATCCCGATAGGGAACAAAATCCAATGTTTGCGTAAAATCATACAATTTCAGAATAAAATTAAACAAATTGGTAAGTATATATTATATTGGTACGAGCAAGTAAAACAAGCCAAAAAATGAACTTATATTATGGTGCGGTTCAGGGGTGATATCTGTGCGAAACCATTTTTAACTCATGTATAAGGACTGAGGCTTTCATTGTCTGCAAACGAATTTCTCAATAGATGGCGTTACAAAAAAGTTTCTTCGTCACTTCATAGATGGCGATGCTGTTTCAGTTTATTTTCAAACGAAAATATATAGAAGCAACATTAATGAGGTGACAATACAGGTCGTAAGCCCTGTAGATGCCGTGATTTTCCGGTTCTCCTATACACTGAAAAAAATGTGACCACCGAACTGGCTACCTGCGTTTTTAGCCAAAACTTTGTTATCAGTAATATAAGTTAATCTATTTATGACTACTGTTTGGCTGTTTACTGTTTTTACTGTTAAAATATTTAGTAGGTAGCACAATACGAAATGTTTTGTAGTCACTATAGTTCGGTTAATTTTAACATGGAATTTTTTCAGTGTAAAATTCCAGCTTCGTCTCTATTGAGATGTTTAAAAAATGTCGTAAAATATCATTGACTCCCGACAGGTCCCGAGGCTTACAACCTGTCATCGGCTGGTTTACGTGATCACTTTATGCGCTTGCGTAACGTTCACCAATTATTGCCTTGAGTTCCTGGTTCCTCTATAATATTCCAACTTCGCCTCTATTGATATGTTGAAAAATTATCAAAAATATCATCGACTCCCAGCAGGGAAAAATTCAATGATTGCGTTTAATATTTTATCTGTATTAGGTAATGAAATCTTTATTTCTAGAAACTTCATGAATCTAAATAAGCCTTTTCAAAATAACGATCGATCCACTTGACCTTACATCGTCTCTTTACCTCTATAAATCGTTTATGTTATAAAGGTTGTTTCATCACGATGAATTTAACAATATTACGTGATTTCCTCCAAAGATGGCGACTGTATAGTTTCTGTGTGTATGTATGTGTACGTATCTATCTATTTCTTTCTCTCCCTGAATAGATACGTGTCGTCGTATAAATCTCATCAATATTTAACGACGAGTGTATGTTATTTGTTCTCCTTCACGTATTCTTGAGATCCATTGTCTTCCAATGTCGACGTTACATCCCATAGAATCAGACCGTAATTGAAAAGATACCGGCTGAAAAAATTATCGGTACGTGGCCGACATGAAACTGTTGTATAGTCATTTATTTTATTTTTATAACAAGTCATTTGTACGTGATTTTTTATCAAAAACATGTATTATATATTTTTTTAAATTATCAATGTTGACGGTATTTAAGGTGTACATAAAACTCCATTATTTATTTATTCATTTAAGATTTAGTACACGGTTCATACACATTAATATAACATCAATCATAACAAATCAACTTTGCACACAAAAATCCCACAAGGCACAGCCTGTCTGTGGGTATGCCAATTAAAATAAAGACAAAATTACTTAGTTACTAATAGTAGATAATAATGTAAAAAGAAAATAACGCATAGTGTAAGACATTTTTTTTTAAATGAATATGTTTTTGTTAAACAAGTACATATACATTTTCCTACGTTCCCTAAAATGCTTGTGATATAGGTAAACGAAATCGGTCTAGGCAGGATTCGAACTCACGATCACTGGATTACTAGCCCAGCGCGCTAAACGCTCTGCCATCGACCCATCTAAATACAAAATACAAAAAATATAACGAAAACAATGAAAACAACAACACACTATGACGAATAAAAATAATAGAACTGATTTATATAACGCTACTCTGGGACAGGCATAGCCTAGAAGAGTAGCCTAATCCACAAATATGTTATGACTTAAACTTTAACTTTTAACGTAATTATAGTATAACCTATACATTTTATTAACTACTGTATAAAGTTATATTGTACTTATTCTGATATTTTTATACTTATAAAAATGGATTTTTAATAAATAAATAATAAAATAAAAAAACTTAGAGATATAAAACATACATACACTTGAATCAATAGGTATGTATATACTAAACAGAAGACTGACAGAGGTCCTACCAAATATTATACCCGCAGTCGACAGCAACAATATTTGGCAGGTACAAAGATATGACATGTATGTCGCTGTCAATCTACATATTTTATGTAAGTTTAAAAAATGTCAATTAAATAAAAAAAATACAAAAACATCATTGAAATTTTACACAAAAACAACAGTTTAGGAAGAAAAAGAAAAAATAACAACAAATTCCAGAAAACAAGTATAAGTATATTAATTTGAAAACCCAGTAAGTGATATATACAAGTTAGAATAAAGAACAGGAGATCAATATTAATAATTCAGAATAAATATTCAATAGACTTGTAACAAAGTATGTAGTGGTAAAAATACCTACAAAAAAATAAAATAAAAAAGCAGAACCAGAAGACAAGAATAGAAAATAATTGTAAATGAAGTAATCAACTCAGAGAATACAAGCAGTCAACAAGCACAATTTACTTGAAAAATAAATTGACAATACATAGGAACAAAATTACAATCAAAATTAATAAGAGAGAAGTTAGGGCATATAAAAATCAAAATCATACTCTTGCACATTACATTGGTCTGTGAGTAGCCAAGATTTTATATGTCTGACAAAAGGTTTATAATTCTTGATTGACTTCAAAGAGTTTGACAAGTTATTAAATGTTTTTGGGCACGGCGTGTCTTTGTGTCTTTCTCCTTTTATAATTAGGGACTTCTTATATATTATTCAATCGCTGACTGACTCTGTTCTGCGCCCTTATTTCAAATAGATTCTTATGAATAAATTTAAGACATTGTAGTATGTTTAGAGTTTACTCAAATCTATAAGCTTGCTTTCCTCAAAATCTGAGGTGTTGAAAATCTTAAAGGTATCTGGTAGATTTTTTCACTAACATTTTTTATTACAGTAGTTATTTTTCAATCAAAACAAATTGATTTTGATTCTACATATATTTTTTCGGCTGTTTTGCCTGACTCGGCCCTTATCTACTGACAAACAAAGAATGTTGTTTTTTCTTAGTATGTACCAGATATCATTTTTTGCTGTAGGTACATAATATATCGATTTATTTGTAATATTTTTCTACGCGTGAATATGTTCTTTGCTTTTTAATGACTTTGTATTCAATACGTGTAGGACGGTGTCTTAAATTTTTGTTTGGATAAAACAATTTATGCCGTTAATAAATTAAAATCATTTTAAAACTATTTCATTTACTTGATGGCTTCTCTGTTATGCCCTTGCTGTTTATATTAATTTGTGATCGGTATATTGAAGCTGTTGGATTTTCCCCGACAATTAAAAATTATAATTAAGTTTTTACTTTTTGCATATTGCTCGATAATCAAGCAGGTGTGACGATTAAACTCGCACGTCACCAGCGAGTACTATTATAGCATCGGACCTTCCCAGAGATTTATATAACTAGTTGCATGTAACACATGAGATCCAACTGTCGATAGCGATAGTATGTATAGTTGAAGAATAAAAATCAAACTATAAACCCATAAATCCAAATTATTGAAAATTTTAACACATGTTGGTATGTATGTCAAGATAGGACAGTATGGAGGTCAGTCCTCTTTTCCTTCCCGGAATATGAAAACAGCATGATGGTTCTGTGTGTATGTTTGGATATTAAAATCCTATCAAACTATTAAGTCTTCTTACATATTGTGTATAGGCGACTGCCATATAAATTGTATGAAGCGATGTCGTCACTAAATTCAATTTTTATAAAAATTGTTAAAAAAAATTTGGGATGTACAAATACAATGTTAATATTTTTTATAGAAAATTAAATTATCTAGTTGGGGTGTTTCGGCTTTTTTCGATATTTTTAAAAAGTTTGGAAATATAGGCAGTTAAACGCATAAATTTATCATAAAAAAAATACTTTCCTTAATAAAAAATGTTTGAGAAACCCTGGAATTTTTTTGAAAAAACTAATTTGAGATTTTGTATTTGTCTATGTTTGTACCAATTTTCAGCGTTCTAGCTTTTATGGTTTCTGAGATATATGGAAAAATAAAATTAAAATTCAAAAGTTGATAACCCCTGACTGAAACAAAAATTCAAAATTCCGAGTATAAAAGTTTTGTAGGCCTGTAACTGTTTATATATTGTGAAATTTAAGGCTCTGTAAATTGAGCGGATCAAAAGTTATAAGGGACACACACACACACACACACACACACACACACACACACACACACACACACACACACATAGACACACAGACACACACAGACACACGAAATGTTCTACTCCGAATTCTGAATAAATCCGTGTATGGAACATATATGCTGCGAAGCCTCTAAGTTGGTGTTTTTTGACTTCAAAGTTGGAAAAGCCGTGAAAAAAGTAGACCTCTGCATACAATTCTCGCGTATCCTGGCTTGAAACATTGTCGATATGTTAAGAGAACAAAGTTCTCCTGAACAAATCGACAGTTGGATTAAGTTGAAAGTCATTAATTTTGACATTATATTATAAGTTACGGATCCTGTCTTGACTGTTGACTTATTATTAAAATACCTAATCTCATAAATAGTTTGGCTTTTGTTAGTCCCACTTTGTAGTTAGATAATTTAGACATCGTTGTAATTTGTTAATTGATGTGAAAAGGTTATTAAAACAATTTCAAATTACCCATGGGAAATTTGACAAGTTAGTACTTATATTATTATATTATAATAAAAATTGTATCATTTACTATGGTTCCCTAAGACTCCGTTGCCACTTGTCGTGTTTTAGGTCCGACAAAATGTTGGATTGCGTAATGGGTGTCCATCCATCCCTCCCCCCGGATATCTCCTCGTCAGGCACTCCTCTACCAGGTGTGAGAGAGGAGCGCCTGACGAGATTTAGGCAACCCCGGAGGCCCAACAGTGGCTGACTGGATGGGAACCGGGGATTTAAATAATCGAGAAATGATGCAGACGATGGCGGAGAAAACATATGCCAATGCCACACAAAAAGTAAGTATAGCTGGGTCGATGGCAGAGCGGCTAGCACGCTGGGCTAGTAATCCAGTGGTCGCGATTTCGAATCCTGCCTCGACCAATTTCGTTCACCACAAGCATTCATGCCTAATTTAGGGAATGTAGGAAGATGTATATGAACAAGGACATATTCATTTGAAAAAAAAGAAGATATCGAATAATATTTTTTTTATTTTTTTATTTCCATAACAAAGTACAATAAATTCAATAAAATAAAACAAATAAATATTATAATGGAATTTATTACCTCACTAAGCGAAGCCTGTTTTGAGGTAATATTAACAATAAATTATGAAATACATTTTTGCTTCATGATTTCTTACATTAGAACATTTCTGAAATACATTTTTGCTTCATATTTTTTTACAGTATAAATAAAAAAAAAATATATGAAGAACAATAAATAACTAAACAAGTAGATCAAAAACAAGTGTATTTATGAGTGTGAGGATGTGTTTGCATGTGTAATAGGGCAATGTGGGAATATGTGTAATAAGGATGTATGATCGTGTATGTGTGAAGAGCTCCATTTAAAATGTATTGCCACTAGATCACCCGACATTTTGTCGGACCTAACACACGACAAGTGGGAACGGGCCGTAACTGTTTATTGGCAGTTACAACTTGAAGAATCATATAATATGTCGCTTAAAATTCTACACCAAAGCATTGAATGTCAACGCCATGTCCCTCACGGATTAGTGAAAAAGAGCACAACGCTACATTTTTTATATCTTGACATGCATCCATCGCCTCATCAACATTCATGCATCGTCTATGTTTTAAATTATCGTTTAATATTTAAAGGTATGTTTCTAGAGAGTCATTTTTAACAAAGCGGTGCTGTGGACTCTTTGTTTTTCATACAAAAGCTCAGTTAATTATTCTTACAAAAAGCTGTACTCAGGCAATGTGTTATCTTTGATTATTTCTTTTTCTTCCACCCTCCACATCGGCTTTGATGGAACCTCGAGAAAGGCAGAGGTTCCATCAAGTGCTTTAGATAGTTTATTTTTAAATAAAATTAGCCTATTATGTATAGATGAGGAAAGTAAAACAATCTAAACTATTTTATTCTTTCCTCACATCAGGTTTTATGTGATCTAAATTGTCGGGAGGTTGCATTATCTATCTTATTGAATAGAAAAAAATGAGTAAATTATTATCAATTCTATTCTATATTCTAAGGTAGTTATGTAATAATAGTAGATCTCAAAGAAAAAATGATTTTAAAAAGCTTTAAATGTAATAGGATGATAACATATTTTTTTTATTATTTTCTTCAAGTTGTTTTCCGTGTTGCATTTTTGTGAAAATAGCTATTGAAAGGAATGACATCTGTAAATATTTTTATAATCCGATTTATCTGCGCTTTCTATGGTTTGATAAGATATTTTGTATGTTTGTGTTTTATAGCTCTAACCTAAAAAAGAACGTTATTTTTCTTATTTAAAAAAAATGTCGGTGGATCATCTTGAATGTTAATCGTTTCCGGAGAGTTATTCTTTAATTATACTCCCCAGAGAAATCGCTTTTAATTAAAAGTTGTAAAGAATACAAGCCCAGCCCATTCACTTCTTGTAGTAGATTAGGAGACTCGCATGCACAAGGGCCTACCTTATTATTTCAATTATGCCAAGCAGAAAAATATTTAAATTAGCAAGATTGAAATTCTTGGAATAAGGTAACTATTTACATACTTATGGAGTTGTACATACCTGAAATTCCTGAAATTGCTCAACAATGTATTTTTTAATAAGGGTTCCTTTATATTATAATATTTATTTAATAATGTTGATCTATGCGCACTTCACTGAAATGTGTCGACGTCTACACTGGACTGTGTGTCGAAATTTTTGTAATATCGATTTGGTTCCAGTTAAGCGTGTTTCAGACTCGAATTTTACCAAAGAACAGTACCCGTGTCAAACCATCCTCTTGATGATTTTCTGCTTCTGTCAAAAATAACAGATGGGCGGTGGAAGAGCGGTTAGTGCGCTGTGTTTGTAATCCAGTGGTCGGGAGTTCGAAAAATGCATGTATATACGTACATATGAATTATTTTTCTATTTTATTTTATTTGGAAAACATACAGCACACATAATATAAACAAAAATGATACAAACAATTTCATGCTTAAGTAACATTTCACTTGTATGAAAGTTGTAATACCTAATGTTACGTATATATCGTATATCTACCTAAATATGCAAGACTGACGTGATATCCCGCCCCCCTCCTCTCCTACCCCAGTCCCACTTACTCATCGACACCGCTAAACGTGTGTGACAATTACGCTTCGATAAATAATCAATCAATTCATCAATATCACGGCCGTTATATACGGAATATCAATTTCTGAACGATACCATGCCTACTGTGTTTATGTGTAAATGTTTTTAAATTAAGTTAACTAACCTATGTGAAATAGTGGGATGACAACAAGCGGATTTGTGGACATTCAAACGGTGAGTTCCTATAATTTTTCCTAACTATCCTTAGTCGACTCAATTATCGAAATTCAATATATTTCCAATTGATCGACGAAACATTGGTCCTTCGAACAGCATACTTCCTTGAACCTGTACCTATATATCAGTCTTGCATATTCTTAAAAATAAATCCAAAATATTCATCAACTTTATTGAAAAAATCATATAACAATATCATAGTAGGTACATACCTACAACATTATATATTTCAAGCCAGTGAATGACTACACAGTGTAGAAATCTACAGTGTCGGTAAATTCACCAAACGGTCAACGTATTTAACAATCAGCTGATTGAAAACATTGACGCCATTTTGTTATTATCTATTTATCTATAATATAATATACATTACAACTATACGTCGTACGTTATATACTAACTTCAAAACGTATTATGTATATTATTTAATGTCAAAACAAACAGGTACATAATATTCATGTTACAATAAATTAATATTGGACAAATTATGAATTGAATAAGGTTATATTGTATCGTCGATACATACGTATTTACTGACGATATAATATTATCTTCTGTTATACATGTCATCTTATTATCGTAATAAAATTTATATTTACTATACATAAGTACATTATATTCGTACCTATCTCCTGTTATAGTACATAAATTTAAGAAGCGAACCGCTCGGTTCTTACCTACCTATTTCTTATTCTTTATTTATTTATTTTGTGCTTAATACCAGTACTAATTTATCTTTACATAATTATAAACATAAAAATACACGTCATATTTAAATTAAAATGTCATCTGAAATCAGATACCGATTGGCACAACTGTCAATAAAAAATCTATTATCCATTGCTAATAAGGCCCAAGAAGATTCTTCCTTCGTCAACTCTTTCAAGCTTCAATATGACGATATAGAAAAATTCCGGACAGACTTTGTTGAAGCGCACATATCTATCGAAGCTGCAAAGCGCGCTGGATTTAACGTCGTCCAGCACGAAGATAATTATAATATGTTTATGAATGAATTTTATACCATAAAGGGTATTTATACTCAATTAATTCCCAATGCTACGATATCAAATTCAACTTCATCTCGTGAACAGCATATTAGCCTACCTCGCTTTAGTGGCACTGCCACAAAGTGGATTAGTTTCATATCCATTTTTAAGAGTCTCGTACATAATAACAATTCGATTACTAACGTGCAAAAATTCCACTATTTATTGAGCTGTCTTGAGGACAGTGCTCTAGATACAATTAGACAATTACCTATAACCGATATAAATTATATCGTAGCATTAGATTTGTTACAAAACCGCTTTGAAAATAAGCGACTCATAGCTAACATTCATATTGACAATATCCTATCTCTACCAAATTCATCATCTAAAAGTAATATATCATTAAGACAATTTCTCAATACTGTTTGCGAAAACCTAGAAGCCTTAAGAGCACTTAATTTTCCTGTAACAGAATGGTCCTTTTTGTTATTAAATATTTTATCCAAAAAATTGCCTATATCTATCATGTCATCATTTGAAATGTCACATCATATCGCAATACCTACTTGCGAGAATCTATTAACTTTTCTAGCACATCATTGCAACGCCATCGAAATGAGCTCATCTTCTTTTCATGACTATGACCAACATCAATCTTACCGCCCATCTTATAATAATAAGAATATTCATAATAAACCGTTAAAAAATTCATTCACCACCAGGGTGTTAAATTCCTGTCTCTATTGTAAGAAAAATCATTTCTTACATGCTTGCTCTAATTATAATTTATTGCCATTAGACGATAGAATAACTTTTGCAATTAAAAATAATCTATGCTTCAACTGCTTAAGATCCTCACATATCTTAAAAAATTGTTATATAAAAACAAACTGTAAAATTTGTTCAAAACGTCACCATACTCTTTTACATCCCCATGCACCAAATGAGGAAATCTCTTCGTCTTCGGAAGATAACGCTGATCTCTCTACCTCACATCCCCAATTAAATCACTTCAATTCAATTATGTCTCATAATGCTACTGCTCGTCAGACTGTTTTATTAGCAACTGCTCTTGTCCATATTTGCGATGAAGATGGGAATCATCATGAAGTGCGGGTTTTAATAGATAATGGCTCTCAATGTTCATTTATAACAGAATCCTGTGTACAAAAATTACAGTTAAAACGTTCTCGTAACCAAATCTCTGTATCTGGCGTCGGTGAAAATCCACCCATTACATCAAACTCATTACATTAAAATCGCGATTATCTCCATTTCCCATTATAAAAGTAAATGCACTTATTTTAAAAAAAATCACCAACGACATACCTATATACACAATCTCACCCAATCTAAAAAATAAATTTTCTCATCTAAAATTAGCGGATGATACGTGCCTTAAACCAAATCAAATCGATATTCTATTAGGAGCAGATGTCTATCAAGACATCATGCTAGATGGAAAATTCAAAATATCTCACGATCTACCAGTTGCATATGCTTCTATATTCGGATGGGTACTTATTGGACGAGTTACCACATCAGAACCAAACAAAAGCATTATACAATCTCACGCCGTCACCTTAGATAATATTGTACCAAGGTTTTGGAAAACAGAAGACATTCCTCAACAAATCATACAACCAAACAGCATTTTGTGTAAAAGCATCTTTATGACAACACATACGCGCGACATATCATCTGGTCGATTTACTGTATGTCTTCCATTTAAAAAACCTCCTCCACCAACCTTTGTTATTCCTCAAGGGCCTCCACATAGACCTCCGCCAAATTTCCCATCTCAGGGTCCCCCTAATGTACGTCAACCACCGCCTTTCTCACAAAGATCAGAATTCTCTTCTAGTGAACCAAATTCTCACAGAAGCTCGTTCCCACTAGAACCACAAAGGCCTTTCCATCAGGGTCCTCCGACAAAGGTGTTTAACGAACCAGAATATCTTCAACAAAACTATCACACAATTACCACCGAACAACTAGATCAATCTCAACAAAACATTTTCATAGAACAACAACTTCCAAACAAACCACCTCAAAACTTCAGAGAAACTCCTAAAAAACCGATTCACGCTCCAATTCCTTTATCTCAAGAAGAATACAATCAAAGATGTTACGAACAAGTTCGCATTCTTCAACAGCAAGATAGAATTCGTCAAAGACCGTTACAAAATCAAATACCTCAGTCACAGCCAGTTCCTAAATTCCCTCATCAACAACCTATATCCCAATCTTTAAAACCAAACACAGTGCTGATTAATCACAGTCAACCTCAGATACATTCCCATCCACCGATAGATCACAATCAGATTAATGTTTCTAAACAATTTCAACAACCACAACACCTTAGGTTTCAACCACCCTTGCCACAACAACCACCTCAATTCCAACAGGAGCATCCAGGGTCTCAATTTATTCCACTAGGAGGAGAATTAATTGCTTCTATTCCTAAATATGAACAACATTTACTTATTCAGCCTGAACCCCAACCTCAGCAACAAGTGCGACAACCCCAATTTAGTCATCAGAACTTCGCGCAAGCGAGTCCATTAATACAAGAAAGACCTCAACAACCCCAAAAACAATTAACAACATGAAAAAAACAATTGTCGCAACACTTCCGGCAACGCTGTTATGTCCTTAACCCAATTTATCTTAGTTAATAAGTTATATTTCTACATACTTATATTATAATTCTTTTTGTTTTCTTTACGGAAAAATATTCTAATGATTATTTTTGTTCATTTTAGGAGACAGTCTCCAATCGTTTATTTTGTTTTATTTTATGGAGTATCTAGTCTCCAATCTTGCATTGTTTTAATTATTACCTATTACTTTATCTGAAATGTTGTTAATGTACTTATATTGTTATAAGAATTTTAATTTTTGTTCTTGTTATAATAAACCCATTGGTTTATTCGTGGGGGGTGTATGTTACGTATATATCGTATATCTACCTAAATATGCAAGACTGACGTGATATCCCGCCCCCCTCCTCTCCTACCCCAGTCCCACTTACTCATCGACACCGCTAAACGTGTGTGACAATTACGCTTCGATAAATAATCAATCAATTCATCAATATCACGGCCGTTATATACGGAATATCAATTTCTGAACGATACCATGCCTACTGTGTTTATGTGTAAATGTTTTTAAATTAAGTTAACTAACCTATGTGAAATAGTGGGATGACAACAAGCGGATTTGTGGACATTCAAACGGTGAGTTCCTATAATTTTTCCTAACTATCCTTAGTCGACTCAATTATCGAAATTCAATATATTTCCAATTGATCGACGAAACACCTAAACATATTTTTTATTTATTCTATTTATTCATTATATCTTTTTCTTTCATGATCATTTGGCGGGTACATTCGAAACACGAGGAGAAAAGGAACATCAAATAAAAGTAAAAGGAACAAGCAAACAATAAAATAAAACATATTTTAAAATTATTCTGGTAATAATTAAAAAGCACAAACTAGTATTAAAATTAAAAATTTAAGAAGGTGGCTGAAGTTTGGAACGTTCTTGGAACGATCGAAAAACGTTCGTACCCTGTTATAACGAACCATATTCGCTAAAAGCGGGACGGTCTAAAATACAAAATAATATTTTTTATTTTTATTATTCATACATACCATCAATATTACGTACCATCATACATACATACCATCATACATACCATCAACATCAAATTATTTTGGTTAGAGCTAAACTTATAGAGGCAAAAAGTAGAAATAACAAAATAAATAAAAAAATACTCAAGCTGGATGAAAGAAGTACCTAAGTATATAAAATAAACTCAAAATAATTATGTGCTGATATGAATATACGTGAAATTGATAAACACTTAATTATTTAAGAATAATTTTATATATTTTACTAGCATTTGGGTTATAAGAAGATCAATAACCACCTATTATAGGAAACCTTGACGGCATTTATTCTCTTTTTTCTTTTTTCCTTTTAGTTCAATATTATGTTTTAAATCATTGTTAACTTGAAATGTTGCTCTTACCTACATACCAACCTATGATCATATTTTATTTTTTTATTTTTTGCAAACTTGTATTATTTTATGTCAATCATAACGACAAAATGTAATAGGCCTTAATACTTGATGTTACTATTGTATTGTACTATGTCTTAACGCTGTTTTTTGTCCAACTTTAACATAAATAAATAAATAAATAAATAAATATAATCACAGAGTAAAAAATACGCAATATAGTGATATGGCTTCCTGTAAGTTCTCAGAGAGTTTTTTTTTCTGACAAAGAAATTCATTCGTTTATTCATACCATCATAAAGTAACATATAGATTGGTCGATCGATCGCAGAGCGGTTCGCACGCTGGGCTAGCAATCCAGTAATCGCGAGTTCGAATCCTGCCTCGACCGATTTCGTTCACCTAAAGCACAATCATTTATGCTTAATTTAGGGAAAAATACGACATTACGAGAAAACCAGACACATTATGTTATTAAATACGACATTACGAGAAAACCAGTGTATTACATTATAAAAGGAATCACGGTATCCTCATACACCACTCTCGTCTCACCTAAAAAGGCTCTTGTGACATGTTATTTTTCTTGTTGTATTTTCGATAACTTTTACGAAAAATAATATTCTTTTCACGATGTCTCAATGGCCTCCACAGCAAAATGAATAATAATCAACAATTTATTAGAAAGGTTTATATGAAATGAACAATTTATGTTTTTGTATGCGTAAGTTTTATTTGAAATACGTTTCATTTTTGAATATTTTATTTATTCCAACGCCATTTCGGTTTTGAGGCATCACCGTCTCTTCGTCACTCATGTTTATGTATGAATCCCGTCATATTGTCCAGAATTTCGCTGTTTGCTTACCCTCACGGGAGTGGATTCATTCATCTCATTATTATTTATTTAAATATTCATGAAACCCGCATAATTATTTCCGTCTACAGAAACTGAAAATCAATTTGTTTTCTAAACGAGAAGCAGAAACAAAACAGTATACAAACATTGTTAATTGTTTATTGTCAACATTTGTTTATTTGTTTGAGACAGTTTGAATAATGAAATAAAATAATAAAACTTTCACTTTTTGTATGTGTTCACAGTAATTACTTCCAAATAATGTACTTGAATAATTCGCAGAACTTGGTTTCGTATACACTAAATAATTTTGTCAAGAATGTGTATCACGAGAACAAAATATTATGTTTATTTGTTTGCGTAATATATGGGCTAATTTCAATAATATAAGGCTTTCCTTTAAGCAACTCAAATGACATGAAGCATCAATTGAATTCAGTAAAAAACACAAACGAAGAATAAAATATAACTTTATATAATAATATACGGATGAGTCACAGATCCTACTTATGTAAATGACACATCGAGGCTTAATAGCATCGATTAAAAAATAAATAATATCCAAATGGACGATTGACTAGGAAATGTCCAGTTTTGTGAAAGGTTCATCTCATAAATTCATCCAAATTTCAGTTACTCCTAAACCGCGGTTCCTCGACATGGACAATGGGCATGGCCTGACGAGACGTGTCAAATATTTGTCGCATCAGACAAGGACACTGTCTTATTAGCAGTCACCTCTACAAGATACATGAAAGGGATAGCCTATTGTCTGCTTGTGGAGAGGAAGCCGAGACCCTGGACCATATGTTTTTTGAATGCCCAATCCACACCGAACATGATTTGTACCTTCTTTACACTTATACACTTAATACTTCTTTTTCTTCTTCTCTATGTGTCCTGTCGGGTCCCTCCGACGTTGACGATAACTCGGGAGAAACTTTTCCTGTCCTCCACACGCCTCACTCCGGTCCACTCCCGAATATTACGGAGCCAGGATAGCTGCATCTAGCCGACCCCTCTACGCCCCTCAATATTCCCTTTTATGATCAACTGTAAGATCGAGTATTTTCCGCCTCTCGTTATGTGAGCAAAATATGAAATCTTACGGAGTTTGACTGTTGTGAACAGCTGTCTGTCAGCATTAGCTCTACGCAAGACTTCAACGTTGCTCACCATGTCGGTCGGTGAATTTACATTTCGAACGATTCCAGGCGGTTTATGGTACCAACCTTGAGGGTCCATGCCTCATCACCGTAGAGCAGGACCGACCATACAAACATAGAATGTCATGAAATTCTTACCAATATTAAATTTAATACATCTACTCGCCGGACAAGACATACGTCACTTTTCTTCTCCAATATCTGTAAAACAAATGCTTCCAAAAACGCTCCAATTAACAGAATGATAAACTTATTTAACGCTTATGAAAAAAATCCCGACTTAAGACATATTTTTTGATTCACATATTGCATTCAAAAACAAACTTATATCTAACATTGTGACATTATAACAACAAACAACTAAGTACTTATTAATTTTATTTTTCCCAACCACCCTCAGCAATATGTTTTTTTTCTTCTCAACTTATGAATCTGTCAATATATTATGTTCGTCTATCGTGTATACACACACATACATATTGTTGCTCTCTCTCATACGCGCACCCACACTAATTCACATTTTTATTGTCTTTTTTTGATAGACCTAATGTATAGTACGTAAGTAGGATGGATGCAGTGTGCCCAAGACAGGGAGTTGTGGAGGATCAAGGGGGAGGCCTATGTCCAAGAATGGATAAAAACAGGCTGAAGAAGAAAATGAAGATAGTACGTAAGAGGTACCTACATGTCTTATTTGTATTTTTGATTATTTCCTTTTAATAATTGTATGCGTATAGGTACTGTGTGCTGTCCTTTGTAAAATAAAATAAATTAAATAAATAAATAAACTTCAATACTTGAAACTTCAAGTATTTTTTGATTATGGCTAGTTGTCGTTTGAGGAACACAAAATAGTTGGAAAACAGGCGTTGGAGAAAAGGTTATCATTATTATCTGGTCTATTTATGTTACGTGTTAGAGCATGGGGCAATATTTTCTTCTAAAATGGATAATCACCTTGTATGTTTCTCTCGTTTGAAAAAAAACCCTGGAAGGTCCGTTTTCTTCAATTCAATTTCATTTTCTTGTGCGTATTTTTCATACTTAGCCGAAACTTTTTTGTCCTTTGTTTTCAAGAAAGTATTTTTCAGTTTTCTTTTTGAAGATAAAGCGGTGTAAATTGCCTTGTTAGTGTTTTTTCGAATTCCTCTTTCTAATCAGCCAATGGCGGCATAAAGGTTTTGTTTTTAGGGTTAATACTATTTAAAAACGAGTGGGTTGTAGTCAACACTAAACTTAACTCTCCACACCATAGTAAGTATTCGTTTTTTCTTCTTGAAAGATTGACAATCTATAAATGCATTTTTATGAAGTTCATTTCTATTAAATTCTTAAAAAAATATAAGATTCCCAGAGGACAAAAGTTTTCACAATACACCATACACACAAAACATTGTCACGAAACTCATAGTATACACTTTCTCTCATGATAAATGTTTAGAAATTTTAAGTAAAATTGCATTATTAGGAAGATGAGCATGTATGAGACAGTGTATCAATGTTGATAAGGTGATGTATGTGTCAAAATAGAAGAATACGGTGTTCGATCCTTACTGCCTACCCCTTGATGAAGATAGAAGTGGAGAGTAAAAAATACACTTGTCTATAGAGACATATACAATATCAATATTTATTTATTTATTTATTTATTTATTTATTTATTTGGGAAGCCAACAGCTCATTTACATTTTTTATAATACAAATTTTAACATAGACTTCAGAGCCAATAACAAGCTTTCCATCAATAGCAAGAAAATACTGTAAACAACTCATGTTACACGTACACACACACACACACACACACACACACACATGCACATATACAATTTGTTTGGGATGGATAGGAGGGTACGAGGGAGGAAAATTAGGAGCGTATCACCTTCAATATATCGCGACGAAACTTATCATATTTCACATTGAAGATGTCCACCCCGGCTGAGAACAACGTGTTATGAGAATCACATACGCGTGGAATTGTAGCATTCTTTCTGATATTTGTTCTACATACCGGAACATGTAAAAGTTCAGATCGGCGAACCATTCTACCTGGAACATGGATACCCACTAGGTTAACAAGCTCAGGTGAGTCGATGGCACCGTTCAGAATTTTATGCAGCAGCGATTGGTCGTGCAAGACTCTTCTAGATTCGAGAGTGTCAAGTCTGTGATATTTTAATGATTCCCTATAGTCAGTAAAATTTAAATGAAATTTATGATTTAGGTAGTTAATGAATTTATGTTGTACTCTTTCAATTCTAGTGATATGTGTTACATATAAAGGGGACCAAATTTGTGCACAAAATTCAAGGTGGGGGCGTATATAGGTGGTGTATAAAGTATAAAAAGTGTTAATATTTCTGAAAGGCCTGCTTATGCGGATAATAAATCCCAACATCTTATTTGCTTTGCTAATTATATTATTAATGTTTTCAATGTAATTTAACTTAGAATCAAGTATCACACCCAGGTCTCTTATATAATTGACTTCATTGATGCTCAAGTCATTGAAGGTATACGTGAAGTTTATCTTGTTTGTGTTGTGGGTAAATGTTATTTTATTGCATTTCAATATGTTCAGCTTTAATTTATTTAATGTACAGTAAGAGTATAATCTGTCAAGGTCTTCTTGAAGTTTGTAGCAGTCGGTTATGGAGTTAATTGCGTAGTATACCTTCATGTCATCAGCAAATGCGAGATACGACGAATGAATAAAACATTTGTGAATGTCGTACGTGTAGATGTTAAATAAGAGAGGACCTAGGTGAGATCCTTGGGGGACACCTGAAGGAGGAACAAAGAAGCTTGATTTAAATCCTTCGACCATCACTGACTGCATTCTATTCCGAACGTATGATATAAACCACCCGAACAAGTCTCCATGTATGCCTAGGTTATGTAATTTTGATAGCAGTATGTCATGGTTTACTCTGTCAAACGCCTTAGCATAATCAGTATAAATCACGTCCACTTGGCGTCTTTTATCCATGTTACTTGTGACGTACTCGGTAAGTGTAATAAGATTTGAAAGGACAGAGCGACGACGAAGGAAACCGTGTTGATGATTTTGGATATTTAGTTTAACCGTGTGATAAATTTGGTCATATACAATACGTTCGAGGACTTTACTAAACACCGGTAGAATGGATATTGGACGATAATTTTGAATATCACTTTTTGGGCCAGATTTGTGAATAGGTATGATAAGAGCTTCTTTGAATTTTTTGGGAAATATTCCTTCGGAAATGGATCTATTAAATAAAATATTAAGTGGGATAGAAAGCGTATCTGCACAACGTTTAATGAAAATTGGTGGTATATTATCGCTACCCGCTCCCTTCCTGACATCTAGTTCACGTAAATATTTTAAAACTACAGAATTTGTAATAGTGACACCACCTAATCCTTCAGAAAGAGAAACTGATAGGTCATTAGTGGAGGTTGGTAGAATAGAGGTACAGTTATCATATGTAGTCTGAAAATGTTCACTAAATAGCTGACTTATCTCATCACCGCCTGTACATGATATATTTTTTAAGTGCATAGTTTGAGGTATTCCTGAATTTTTTTTCAAATTTTTAGTAAACGTCCAAAGTTTTTTGCTATTGATTTGTATGTTACATTCCATAGAATAAACATATTGTTTGAAACATTCATCTTGAATTTTTTTTTGTCTAGTCCGCAGTAATGAAAATTCAGCATAATCTAAATAACTACCATGCTTTTTCCACTTTCTATGCATTTTATGTTTTTCTTTAACAATTCTTATAAGAGCGGGAGAATACCACGATGGATATTTGTTATTTTTTATTGCTATAGTGGGAACAAAATTTGAAATTGTATTATATAATATGGTGTAAAAGTAATCAGTAGCAGAGTCTAAATTATCAATTTCGTTTAACAATGACCAATCAAAGGTCGAAAGGTGGTTGCTTATATTAATGTAGTCCGCCTTGTGAAAGAGCTTAATTTTTTTAGGTGGTGTGATAATTGACGAGTAGGACTTGAGACTAACCTCAAACGAAATAGCAGGATGATATAAATCCTCCCTCACCAGCGGATGGTGAGCTCGAGACACATCGCACGCAACATTACATAAAATAAGGTCCAATATTCTATTGTTAGTGTTTAATATGTCATTATATTGATGTAATCCAGTATAAGAAATAGTGTCGATGAAATAAGAATTGTTAAGAGGTGTATTGACTGGTGTGAGATAGATGTCGTTCGACTGCTTAACCCACGTGATACCAGGCATGTTGAAATCACCCATCACCAATATGACATCATCAGGGTGTTGATCCCGAACACGAGATAACAAGTCAAGAAAGGAGCTGGTAGCAGTGTTATACTCACGTCCCTGGGGTAGATATACACAAGCAACATGAATGACGCGATTGGACGTGATATTGGATGAAGGAATGGTTACCCAAATGCACTCGGCGTCACAGACAAAGTCCTCCCTGGCATATGCTTGTAGATCTCTGCAAGATAATATCATGACTCCGCCACCACGGGGATGATGGGTATGTGTTTGAGAAGAAGAGGTGCTTGCCCTGTCACGTCTGAACACATTATAATTATTTGTAGGTGCAATTTCCGTATCTAGAATACAATCAATTAACCAAGTTTCAGTAATGCCAAACAGTTGATACTCATCGTTCAATAGAACATTATTATAAAATATATTTGTTTTTGTTCGAAGACCTCTACAATTTTGATAAAATAGAGAAATCATGGTCTTAAATTAATGTATATTAACCAGCGTGTTGTATTTCCGTATATATACAATATCACCACATACACACGCATACAGATAAACGCACATCTGCATTTAAATAATAAACATTCAACATTATAACAGTGCGAGTAAAGTAAATGATAATTATATACATACACGAGAAAGCATACATACATCACACACATATTCAATAATAAACAATTAATATTACAATAAGTACGCACAAAGTAGATATCAAATGTCCACGCGTATGTGAATTCAGAGTAAGAACATAATATAGTAGTACATATCTGTTTAATTTGTGACATACCAGTATGAAATAATAATAATATGAGTTTTTGTACACCATAATCCGAATATTCACTCGGTGTAATGCATAAAAAATAGTAAAATAGCGTAATCATCATTAAGTATTGGTGATTTATAAAGTTCAAATAGTATTTGGCAATTATATATGTACACATAATGGAATTAAGTTTAAATAAGTTAAATGAATAATAAGTTAAATTCTATAACTGTCAGTGACAGGAACAGCAATAAAAACACGGTAGAAATTAAATTATAACCAACCTGGGGTAAACAAATCAAATCAAATATTTGATCAAGTGTTGAAATATTGTAAAATATAAATTAGTCGGATACATTATGAAAGTGGTACGCGGAGTGTGAATATAATAGGAAAGGGTACTAGGAGTAGTGGGATAATAAAATATAATAAAACATTGATATGGTGGAACTGGTACAGGAATTAGACAACTTTTTGCAGATCTGATAATTTCATGATGGCGATGCGAGGTGATTTGTCGTTCCGTCTTACGAACACTTTTCCATTCCTTACCCATGTGTATAAAAACCCCACTGAGCTTGCTTGGTACTTAGCTTTTTTTAGCAGATCCCTAGTAAAAGAGGTAAGGTGTTCATTTAAATATATTGGTTTTGGTTCGTCAGTAGGATAGAAGTCAGCTGATGTTAGTTTTATATTTTTTTTTGCGGCTAGAAGGTCATCTCTTTTTTGGCGTTTTTTGAATTTAACAATGATTGGCTTAGGGAGTCCGGAAATAGCATCGTTGGGTCTAGTTCTTGTTGCGAATTCCAAATCATCATCTTCAATTGGCACACCCATGAGGTTGCCGACTTTTTTAATAATTTGGGTTATATTTTCATTGTTTTTAAATGGTATACCAAGTATTTGCATATTTTGTATCCTGTCCCATTGTTCACGAGCATTAGAGTGATTTTCCAGTTCAATATTTTTTTCTTCTAGATTTTTTATCCTATCCGAGAGTGTTTTTATTTCCTGGGCATGATTGTCGGTTGATTTAAGTTTAATTTCAAATTGAATATGAAGTTGATCACTCAATTTTCCCTTACAGAAGCTATTTTACTTTTGTTTATAGCTTCTGTAAGGGAAACATACATTTTTCATACAAATGTGAAATTTATTTCACATTGATATGGCAGACCATAGTTTGGGCTGCAGAGAGGACACAAAAAAGACAACGTAAATGATGAATTCATTTAGAAGAAATCAAAAGTTGTCTATGGAAAACTAATCAGCTCTAGGTCTATGCACTTTACACATATAATATTAATATGAGGTCCATCCGACTTATAGTTTGGGCGTTTTGGGCGGACTTATAGTGGAGAGGACACAAAAAGGTTAATAGTATGTACGGCGTACGCCGTACGCCATACATACAAAAAAATTACGATGAAACTCATAGTGTGCACTCTCTACATGATACCCGTTGAGAAATTGATGTAATAAAAATACGCTTAAAAATTGTGAAATCATGACTCTCCACTATTCCATAGTGTGGAGAGTAAAAAAATAAAAAGTAAAAAAGTACGTAGTCTGCAGTGGTTAGGACATGTCAGCCGGATAAATGATGATCGTATCTCCAAAAAGGTTCTTAATACCAATCCAGAGGGCAGAAGAAGTAGAGGCATACCCAAGATTAGATGGCTGGATGACACAGAAGACGACACAAGGGTGATCGGAATAGCAAACTGGAGGAGAGCGGTGGAGGACTTGGACGGCTGGAGAATGATTCTGAAGGAGGCCAGGGCCCACACAGGGCTGTAGCGCCAATGATGATGATGATGGAAAGTAAAAATAAGTTTTTCAGCATGATTAGAAATTTGAAATAATTGACGTAAACCACATAGGTACCAATTATCTATAGACATGATATAATATGCAAAATTTCTTTGTGCATGACTGTGTCACCAAAATTTGAATATTTTCGGAATAGTTTAGAGTGAAAATTGAAACAGTACTCAACACTAATATCAAAAAGTACATATTGTTATCAACGGGATTTGAATTTCGAAAAACATTTTTTTACCTCTATAGGTATTGTAGCAGCGCCTGGTCGGCTGTAACACGTATGACCTCGGGATTCTCGAATGCTCCCGAAGAATGACGAGGATCAACGAACCATAGCCCACCGTCGTTGATACGAGCTGATCGACATATTTTTATTCATGTGTTGGTCGTTCCACAAAGTAGAGTCGCGTTAAATCTTTATCTATAAGTTCCGACCCACGACATCACAAATTAATTAAGTTATTAGTTATATTGTAATTTCATTTGTTTCGAATAAACCAGTGTTGAACATGTAAGTAGCTCTTTGATGGAAACCTTTCATCACTATAAATTATGTATTATCAAGTATTAAACAATATCATACTTGGAGGTATATGTTTCAAATCAAAATAGAACCTTTTGAACACGCACCTTTGCAATGTAATCCATTTTTCTGATAAAATTAAATAAAATTAACATTATACCCCCAAAGTATAAATGTGTCAATATCCGATTTATTAAATGTGTTTGGGTTACCCCGTTCTACCGCCTTTTGTGTACCAATATCTTGGCCTAAATACGTAGCTTATGTCAGGTCTGTACATTCCTTACTCTTTGACGTTAACGTTTACTCATAAAACCAAATAATATATGTACATATTTACGTAAATATTTACATAAACAAGAAGTGTACAAAATCAGGTGTTGATATACGAATTCAAATAAACATATATAGGTATCTATATCTCATCACTTCGAATCCCTAATTGAGTCGGCAGAGAGAACAGAACGCCATATTCATCTATCTTAGCACGCATCAATCGCCTTATCAACACTCATGCATGGTCTCATACATATTCGTCTGTTTTTCAATCTTCTTACATTTCTCTCATTCAGAAAGGTTCTTAATTCATTCTCTCCGTGTGGCCAAACCATCTCAATTTATTCACTTTCAATAGTATAAACTATATTATTAGAAATATGTAAGATAATCTTTTGAACAACGTCAGATTGCCAAGCAGAAGTGGAAATGGGCAGGGCACGTAGCCCGAACCAGACTCCAGATGGACTAAAAAATTGCTAGAATGGCGTCCTAGAATGGGCAAAAGAAGTGTTGGATATTAAACGAGTTCCAGCTGGAAGCGGATGGATGCAGTCTCCCCATGATAGGGAGCTGTTGAGTATCAGGGGGAGGCCTATGTCCATTACCGGGCTAAGGTGGGCTGAAAAAGAAGATGTAATATAAAATCAAACATATTGATTTAAAAAGAATGTAATTACCTATTATGATCTGATTTATATTAAAAATTGTGATATTATTATTTATCAGTAAGCTATGTTACTAGTACCTACTATTTCTGCTGTGTCTTATATTACACATCCAAAATTGTTCGTTTTTGAAATTCAAAATGAATAATTATTACATTAAAATAGTTAGCAAAGTTTAATAGTCGAAATTGATTCCAATAATTTATAACCAAAAAAATGGCCGGAGAGCTGAAACAGAAGAACTTTTCCCCATACCAAATTTGTAAAAGACCAATTTGTGTTAGTTTTGGGCAAAATCAACTTTTATTTACTGTTATGTTTCCAAACTAGTTTCAAATGTTTGAAGTTTCAACAGCTAACATTCGTATCTGTGGTTGTGAAAAATAATATTCAATCTGAATTATTTATCTATGCCCTTCAAAATTCAAATATGAATTATTCATGACCTCTAATGGAACATACATAAGAGTCTAATATTTTAAGTAAAAATACGTTTCAAATTTGAAAAAAATACATATTTTGTGATTTCTTTACCATTCCACGTTTTTATCATATTTTTAGTATTCAGTGTTGGGGTGAAGATTTCCCGAAAAAAATATATCCCGTTCGTTTGAAAATTATATCTACACAGTTTATTTGCTGTAACAGTTCACCGATTGAAATTTTTCATCACAAAATTAATTGAGATACAATTGTTTAAATGATAGATATTTTGCAGGCCCCTTAAACGCACCATTTTGTATTGTTACATGTTTCTGTGATGTGTGACGTCATAGACTCTACACGTGGAACATCTGTATGGACTACGCGTCATTCTGTGTTATTGTTTTTACGCACATTAAAAATTGCAATCAGAAAAGCTTACATAAATATTAAATTTTAATTAAACTACCGATGACTTTTTATAAAAACTAGTTGCATGTAACACATAAGATCCAACTGTCGATAGCGATAGTATGTATAGTTGAAGAATAAGAACCAAACTATAAACCCATAAATACAAATTATTTAATATTTTAAGATATTTGGTTTTCTATACAACACATGTACCTAGGTATGTATGTCAAGATAGGATAGTATGGAGGTCAGTCCTTTGATCCTACCCAGAATGTGAAAACAGCATGATGGTATGTATGTATGTTTGGAGATTAGTATCAAATTATTAAGTCTTCTTAGATATTGTGAGTAGGCTTCTTCCATACAAATTGTATGAAACAATGTCGTCACTAAATTCAATTTTTATAAAAATTGTTGAAAAAAATTTACAATGTGCTAATACAATTTCAATATTTTTTATAGAAAATTAAATTTTCTAGTTGGGGTGTTTCGGCTTTTTTCGATATTTAAAAAAAATGGAAATATAGGCAGTTAAACTCATAAATATAGGTATCATAAAAAAAAATATTTTTATTATTAAAAAATGTTTGAGAAACCTTGGAATTTTTTAAAAAAAACTTGATAACCCCTGACTGAAACAAAAATTCACAATTCTGAGTATAAAAGTTTTGTAGGCTTGTAATTTTTATATATTTTAAAATTTTGGGCTCTGTAAATTAAGCTGATCAAAAGTTATAAGGGGGGACAGACAGACACACACACACACACACACACAGACACACACACACAAAACTCACATAAAACATTCTACTCCGAATTCTGAGATAATCCATGTATGGGAACATATATGCTGCAAGGCCTCTAGTTGGTGCTATTAGCATGCAAAAAGTCCACTATACCATACAAAATTTTCCTTCGTACACGCATCTTAGCTTAATAATGTCAATTCATTAAGAGAATTGAATTCTCATGAACGAATCGACAGTTGGATAATGATAATTGTACTAAAACCAAAAAAATAAAAAATATTAAATAAACATAGAACCACTGAGATGAAGACTCTACGACCCATCAAACACTTCTTGACAGAGTAAGGAACTCGGAGATAAGAAGAATCTGTGATGTCGAAGATGTTGTGCGATAGGGAAGAACACGAAGACGATTCTGGAGAGATCATGTGGGGAGAGCGGGTTCGGATCGAGTGGTGAGGATGGCAGCGGATCGGGAGATAACAAATGGCAGACCCCCTGGAAGATCACCCAAACGATGGAAGGATAGCTGGACGTCCACTTCACAAGAGCAGGCTCCGAGAATAACAGGACACAGTCCTAACTAAAGCAGAAGAAGAAGAAGAAGAAGAAATTACATAGGTACTTTGCAGCAAAAAAAAGCTATATAAAACGAGGCTTTTGACAGGCTCATTTTTGACAGGTTATAAGACTGTCATTTTACACATGTCCTTCCTCAGTCATTATTAAAATTATTTAAAGAATATTTTGTTTATAACGAAACGAATAGTTCTGTTTATAACGAAAGCAAACCAAAACAAACTCACTGAATAATTCTGTTTATAACGAAATTTGCGTCGTATCAAATAGTGAGCATCAAAGTACAGTTTTTGTATACTAAATTGTATGGAACAGTCAAAACAAGATTACCGCTCACGAACTGCGGACATCATATTATTTACTGAGACCAATCATGGGACGTTTAAAATGCAAATTCCATAGCTATCTTAACAATAGAAAACAATTTACTAAAATCAACAATCATATAAGTACTTACTTACTTACTTTCCGTGTCCGGAACACCATCATATTGGTTGGTGCTCCGGTGGTGGAAGGATTGGCCGGCATTCTGCCGTTTCCAGGGACGCCCGATTGCTTTTCCGAAGTTAACCGAAGCTCAATCTACGTGGAGGCTCCTTCCGTGTCCCCATCATATAAGTGAACCCCTCACAACAACTTCGGAATTCCACAAGGTGCAGTCCTAGGTCCCATACTGTTTCTTATCTACGTAAATCAAATATTTAATATAGATGTGAATGGAAAAATAGTATCATATGCCGACGACACTGTGAGCGTTGACTTTCTGTTGCGATATCTGACGCCTGTTTAATTCGACTTCACCCAGAAACAAATGAAAGTAATTGGTAATGACTATGCTCCTCCCTCGAACACGAGATCCGATCTCAACTGAGGGATGAATATTCCCTATGTTACCATAATTTAAGAATGTATAGAAATGTAATTTTTTATTATTTTTAATGTATATCAATTATTTTTAATAAATATAAAAAAAAAATATATAAAAAGAGCCCATGTTGGAGGTTTATGAGAGAAACAAAGTATGTGAATTTGTAAAAAAGATATTCTTTATTTATTTACATAATTGACAAATAATATTCTTCACTGCAATGCCCCATTAGGTAAAAACCTGTTCCGGGGCTAAAGCATTTTGAAATAATGATACTTTTTACAGTGAATGCCAACTAACAAAACATACACAAAAATAGCATTCCAATTATAAGTAGAATACAACAACAAAATTAGAAATAACATTAAAAATAAATACATAAAAAGTGCATTACAAATTTAAAAATAAAAAAAAAACAAGAATCAAAGAATGCCTGTTCAAAAGTAGAAACATAACATATTAAACAAAAATTAAACTTAAAGACAGTTTAGAACAATATGGGTAACGAATGCCTATTCAAAAGTAGAAACATACCTAACATATTAAACAAAAATTAAACTTAAAGACAGTTTAGAACAATATGGGTATGAAAAAAAATCCACAAAAGAAAACACGTTAGTCCGCCTACGCCACACAATCCCTGAGTTATTTACATCATTATAATGTGGCAAATATTCGTTATAAAGAATGCTCTCCGTCCTTTCCCGACCAATGTCGTTGAGCCAAATTTGCACATGCTTCTTAAAAAGTGTTTTCCTATTGATTGTCTTGACAAAGGGATCCAAGATGTTGAAAACTTTAGGTGTATAAAGTGTATATAATATGTATTGTGTGTATACTTTATGCGTGAATGGTGAACTTATTTGCATATTGTTAGATTCGGTAGAGGAAAAGAAGTAAAATATTTAAGTAGGTATGCGGAAGGCGAGTAGAGACACGATGTTGGACATAAATAAATAAAATTGAATAATCATTAAATTAAAAAATATATGCATATTTTAGATATTTGAAGAAATAAAATAGGTAGGTAAGCAGGTACTGAACTTTGGACAAAGCATCTCTGAAATAAAACTGATACTTTTCGAGACTTAACGACCATTCAGAGTTCAAATCAGTCGAATCGAAATTTCTGAAAATATCAAGAAGAAAATTTTCCAGTTTGTTTTAAAATTCTTAAATGCTTTTTTACCCTGTGGAGAGCAATAATTTTGCACACCTTAACAAGTCAGACATTCCTTTTAGACTCTTGGGTCATTTTAAATATAAATCGACTCGTTTTAAGATATGACGTGGTATAAAAACACTTAAGTTTTCGTTTAAGTTCAGCCATGAGGTTCACCACCCATTCTGAATGTAGTGCCTTTTTAGGTAAGGTGAGTCTAGTGTGTGGGCAAACACGAACGTTTCGTTCTTCCAATTATGAGGTTATGCACACCCCCACACCTGTCGCTGGTTACCCCACATTGTGGGATATGCTGCGATGATATGTAAGTATGTATGTTTTCATTTCACAATACATCCATTATGACAGTAAGTGAAACATGAAGTTTCATAATTACTCTTTCTCTTTGAAAGACGCAATAGAAATTCTAACTATTGAACTTGTATTGGTACACAATATATTTTGTAAATGTTATGTTAACATATATATTATAGAAACTTAAATCTATTTTGTTTGAAGAGCATCGAATTCTGATACATTTATGATTTAGTGCGATTGCCTGCCTTTATAGAAAGCTCTCCAAACTATTTAGTTTACATATTGAATCTCTTCATTTATAATTGTGTGAACGTATTGAGTTAATAATGTCTGTGCAATCTGTATTGAAATTATTCAAAATGTCTAGACTAGAGACACCTAAATCTGTCCATCAATCTATATTAAGTACCTACAAAGTAAACGTTGTATCGTTCAATTTATTTAAATACGCAATATTAAAAAAAACCTACAAGTTTCAAGAAAATAACGTCCCTTTAGAAGCGAAAAATAAATTATTTAATTTCTAAGCACAGTTTTCAATTTTTTATTTTGTTTTGTGACTGGAAACACCTCAGAAAAGTCCATAAAATGTAAACATAATCATTAATTTATTTAAGTGGTAGTTTTAAAAGTTTTACGAATATTTTATGAAATTTGCTATTGATAAACACTCCATTAATGAAACCATTTTCAACATGGCGGTTAACAAAAATTGTAAATAGGTTAAATTAAAACTGGTATATTATATTTATAATATTAATAGGCGATTCTGTTGAGATCTTCTTTTTTTATTCTTGTGCTGCTCCTAACGGAAGTTGGCGTCCATCACACCGAAGCCATCATGATATTGTCCATTGAAGCTTATTATTATATAACATCATCATCATCATCATAAGATCGACAGCCCTGGGTAGGTCTTGGCTGAATCCAGGAGTCTCCTCCATTCCCGTCTATCCGTTGCCTTCGTTCTCCAGTTTCTAATATTTATTGTGGAAGCATCGGCATGGACACTGTCCATCCATCGAGTCCTTGGTCTTCCCGGTCTTCTTCGACTTTGTGGCACAGCAAGTGTGAGGCGTTTTGTGTGGTTGTCTTCGTCCATTCGGATTATGTGACCAGCCCATATTAAGCACCCTATCTTGATGGAAATGATCCCACCGGGCTCTTTATAGGTCTCGTATAGCTCCCTGTTGTATCGACGACGCCAACCATTATTCTCTTTTATTGGCCCGTAGATCGTTCGAAGGATCCTTCTCTCAAAAGCGGCTATGGATCCTTCAGTTTGTTTAGTCATCACCCAGATTTCGGAAGCATACGTGAGGACCGACTTGATGAGTGTTTTATACAAAAGGATCTTTGTGTTTTAACCATTTTTGACCTTAGCTGCTTTTGTAGGGCGTAGAAGCATCTATTAGTAGCCATGATTCTTCTTCTAACTTCTTCTCGTTTCGTGTCGCTAGTCACTGTGCTGTGACTAGCGACACGAAACAACTGCCCAAACATAAGTACGAATTATTTTTACACAATCAACAACAAAAAAACACAAGTTTAACACGGAAAATAAAACAAAACAAATTGTGGATACGAAACTCTCCGCGGACAATGGCAATGATGTGAACAGCGAAGGTGTTACAAAATGTGTCTTCCCTTATGGGAAAAACAAACCTTTTCTGTGGTCATGATAAAGTAATTTCTCGTTTTCCGCTCAAACGACGGGAGTTTATTGTACCTAAAATGGTAATTCTATCCAAACATCCAAAAGTATTGGACACTTTGAAGCGAAATTTTAGGAATTGCTGGGTTCATAAAAAATAAACGTCTACACAGCTGGGAATTGATCCACGAGTCTAAAGTCTGGACCTTCAATGTAACCTTTTAAATAGACACTACATATTATATGAATGTATGAAATCCACTTCGCACCAAAAGTACGCATTAACGTTTTGGAGCGAAAAATATTTTATTCATGCCTCTTAGAATTTAAACATGTGCTACATCATGGTTGAATTATATTTTGGAAAGAAGAAAGAAATAAAAAAAATGTACCTATTTCATGTTAAAGCATTTATCAGTCGCGATCCGTGGAATATTTGAGGGTTGTTTGATTTACTTATTTATTTTCTTTGGGAAGCTACAGCTCATTTACAGTTTAATGATACAATATTATTTTTACAGTGTTAGAGCCAAAAAAAAGCATTCCATCAACATAATACAAAATCAAATAACAGTTTACAAGCCAAAAACATTCATACACATACTCATACACATACACGCACACACATACATACATATATACATACATACACATACATACATACATATATACATACATACACATACATACATACATACATACACACATATATTCTAGGGAACGGAGGAGAAAGGAGAGAAGAGAGACTAGGAGGACAGGATAGAGGGATATTGGTTGCGCATCACCTTCAGAACATCATGTCTAAATCTATAATATTTCGCGTTGAATAATATGACTCTTCTTCTTAATTATGAGTTTTCATTTCTGGATGTCGTGTTCATTTTGGAAAGCCATCTTGTCTCTCAGACAAAAGTCTTTTACAGACTCTTGTACACAAAAACATCAATATGAAACTAAAAGTACACATTCTTTACATGATACCTGTTGAGAAATTGATGTAAAAAATACGCATAAGGGTTTTATTAATGAAATATAGTATTAATAATAAAATACTTTTATTAAACAAAAAAAAATTCACTTAATGTGGCGAACTTATTGCCTGTAGGCAATTCATTTTTCACAATATTATTTTTTTTTATTGACACACATTTTTTCAACATCTCAATAGAGACGAAGTTGGGATATTGTAGAAGAACCAGGATTTTTTCTACAATATCCCAACTTCGTCTCTATTGAGATTGAAAAAATGTTTGTCAATAAATATATCATTTGACTCCCGAAAGGGAAAAAAATCCAATGTTTGCGTATATGCAATTAAAAAAAAAATAATATTCGATTCATTTTTTTGTTTCATATAAATGTATTTACTTTTTACTGGTCGATCGTTTTGGCTGACAAGGCCCTTGTCAACAGATGTGGAATTAAAATCAGTTTATCTATATTTTCAAATTTCTTTTGTCATGTATTTTCTTATGATTTTTTCAACTATGTAATCAATTACTGTATAATCATTAATTTAAATTGAAGAAAGCATTTTGGCTCAACTTTTATACAAGAAATGTAATGTAAAATAAATCAATTATATTTTTATTGACAAAATGTCCTATTCTGATTCGTTTCAGAGTACAAAAACGTCTATAACCAACGAGCGACCGTGGATAAAAGGATTTTATCCACGCAGTGTTTCGTAATGAGTCCCGTATAAATGCAGTTAACTTTTTGACATTTCTCATATGTACATATACTAAAATTCAGACGGATAAATTTAGACGAATCAGAATAGGACATAATAACATCTCAATAGAGACGAAGTTGGGATATTATAGAAGAACCAGGAACTCAGGCACCTACAAGGCTTACGACCTGTTATCGGCTGGTTTACGTGATCACTTTATGCGCTTGCGCAACGTTCATCAATTATGCCTTTAATGAGTTCCCTTATCAATATAATTTTTGAAAGTTCTATACGTTTGAATAAGAGTTCCTGGTTCTTCTATAATATCCCAACTTCGCCTCTATTGAGATGTTATTGTAAATAAAAATATCATTTGACTCCCGAAAGGGAAAAAAATCGAATGTTGCGTATATGCAATTAAAAAAAATATATTCGGTTTAAATAAATTATAGCTGAGAGAAAATAAATAAATAAACATTCTCAAGAGAAATGTCGATAAAACAAAGTCGTTTCCTTTTACTAGGATTAAGGAATCACTTTCAAGACCTTATTATAAATATAAAATCAGATAAAACCAAAAGAAGGCTACGTGTCTCATAAACCAGACGAGTTATTAGAAATGTTACTCGTAACTTACAGCGAATAGATACATTACTATTACCTACTAGTCGCATGTAACACACGAGATCCAAAAACTGTCGATGGCGATTTCATGTACCTACAGTTGAAGAATACGTACCAAACTATAAACACTTAAATCCAAATTATTAAATATTTTGTTTTCTGTACAAAAAAGTATGTCATGATATGTGTGGAAGTCAGCCATTTTTTCCTACCCCGAATATGTAAAAAGCTTGATGCTATCTATATATGTATGGAGAATAAATATCAAACTATTGACAGTTCCCGTAGATATTGTGTATACAAATTGTACTGAACATAATATCGAAATAAATTCTCTGGAACTGTTGGAAAAGAAATAATTGAAAAATTTAAGGTAATTATAGATAAAACTTCAGTTATAATTATAACGTTCTAACACCTGTTATATTTTCATACAAAATACAGTTTTAAATAAAGTAAGGGAACAGTATTGGACACTAACATGTAATTATTTTGGTTTTGATGTTACACGATATAAAAAAACATCAAACAGGAAAATATCACACCTGAGTCATACAACATACATACAGAATTTTTAAAAGTATAGTCAAAAATATCTTTTATTTATTTACCGTTGCATTTTTTTATATTATAAACAATATAATATATCTGGTGTTGCGGGGATTTGCTGGTTCATTGTAACATTGACCTATTTGGTATTGGAAAATTTGAATCTATAAGCGATTTTTATGCACTGCAATTCAATAAATATGATACCTCGTATATAAGCCAAAAGGAAACAATGCACTTACCTTTTAATTGGCTGGCAGATCCTTGGGCAGAGGACACTCTTTTCCTGCAGTGATAACGGGCGTTTTATTATTGATGTAGCGGGTAAAAACTGTTGAATCTGCGATGTTATTGTACAAAATAGCGATGAAGAAAGCTAAGATAATGCGGTGAAAAGTAGCGGTTTTATTTAATTAGCGGCGAAAAGCGACGGTCACACAGACACGAACAAAAAATATGGATCCGTACTTTTCGAATGACAAACGGGAAGTTTTTTAGTGTTGCCAAAAAGAGAATATAACGTTGCCAGCACACAGGCGTGAATATTTGCAATATGTTGTAAGTAGGCGGTTTATTTTATAAAGCGGTAGTTGAAGCGGTGATGAGTGCAGATGAAGACGATGAATCCCAGAAGAAGCCTCTTGATTGCCAATGGCCATTGGCTTAGTGCATTATTTCTTCTGGCGATACACAAAGACATCAAATTCATCGAATACAGTGCATTTTATTTTATTTTATGACAATTAAAGTAAATAAATGGCGCGAACAATATCCATGTGACAATTAATTATCAATAAAACTCAATATTTTGTTTAAATATATTAATGGTTAAAAGTATTTGATTAATTATTCAATATATGGTTGGTGGCAGAGCGGTTAGCGCGCTGGTTTAGTAATCAAGTGGTCGCGAGATTGATTTCGTTCACATAAAGCATTAATGGAATATTTGAGGATGTACATGAACTTGTTTATAGGACATATTCATTCTTTAAAAAAAATGAATTATTAGGTTTTCTTGAAAACCTACAAGCCATACACAAGATGTAAATCTCTATGATAGATATATTTTTTTGGAAAATACGCCATAAAAAGAAAAAAAAGTATGAGCGACGATACATAACGTTTTAATATTCAAACTGTCAATTTGTTCAAGAGAATTTATTTTTCTGTCTACATTTTCATGGTTTTCCAACTGAATTTAAAAAACACCAACTTAGAGGTTTTGCAGCATATATGGTATATGGATTTACTCGGAAATTGGAGTAGAACATTTAGTGTGTGCGTGCCCCTTATAACTTTTGATCCGCTTGATGCACATTGCCCAAAATTTCAAAGTTTTGGGCCTACAAAACTTTTATACTCAGATTTTCGAATTTTCGTTCCAGTCGAGGGTTATCAACATACGATTTTTTTATATTTTTACCTATCTTAAAAACCATAAACGCTAGAACTCTGAAATAGACAAATTACAAAACTCAAATATTTTAGTTCATTGACTCAGTTGTGCTTCTATAAGTTATGCTTTACTATCGTGATTTAAATATTAAACACAATATTTTTGAAAGAAAAAATATGTTCATATAGTATACCTACTACTACTAACCTATTGAGTAAAGTTAATATTATTTTTTGCTGATTATGTGCAGGTGTTTTATAAACGCGAAAAGCCCAACACTTATATTAATAGAATGTTATTTTTAACATCGATTAACCCACAAACAAAATCATTGTTCCATATAAGCTGATCAATACTATGACAATATTAGGATTTTACCATCACTTATGGTTTGTTTTTCCAATAACAAATTTAATAAAATATGAACAGACTCGAATAGATGATTTCGTATGACCCTAAGAAACACTTTTTTTTATTGAATAAAATTCCTTGTCAGATGTATCCTTGCAGTAGAAAGATATAAGTAGGAATATTGCATCGCAGTAGATGCAGTAGATGGGGAGTAAGAAAGGGGCCTCCACGAAGATTGCTAAAAAGACCGATAAGGAAAAACCAAAGATAACGACAATGAAAAAAAAAGGAAAAAGCAATCGGGCACTCCCTGGAAACGACAATTGTCGGCGAACCCTTTCACTACCGGACAGCCACTCTACCAGTCCACCCAAAAGGCCCTTTTCAGGGCCAATCATGACCATATCGATAAACATCGAGGGACTTAGCGACGACAAAGAGACCATACTATCGGACCTCTGCAAAAGAAATCGATGCGACATATTAATGATTCAAGAAACTCACAGAAGCAACACCGCCGCTAGACCAAAAATAAAGGGCATGAACTTAATTCTCGAAAGACCACACGAAAAATATGGCAGCGCAATCTTTATTAAACCGGGACTCACAATTCAATCAGTTGCATACACAGATGTGGAAAATATCGAAATTTTAACTGTAACTTTCGCAAACTGTACACTAACTTCCATATACAAACCACCGAACTCCAAATTCATATTCACAGAACCCACAAATTTCAAAAATCATCATGCAAGAATAATCATAGGGGACTTTAACTGCCACAGTACCGCTTGGGGATACAAACAAACTGATGAGAATGGCATAGAACTTGAAAAGTGGGCTGAGAGCGAACGGCTACAATTGGTCCACCATCCAAAACTTCCTGCATCCTTCAATAGTGCTCGTTGGAGGAAGGGTTACAACCCGGATAATATCTTCGTGAGCGAAAAGATAATATCACAATGCTCAAAACAAGTGGAAGACCCAATCCCTCGGACACAACACCGACCAATAACTTGCACAATTGTCCCAATGATAAGACCAACCATAACGCCGCTCAGAAGGCAATTTAACTTCAAAAAGGCCAATTGGAACAACTTTAGTGCAGAATTGGATAATCTAGTTCAAAATTTAGAGCCTAAACCTGAAATGTATGAAAGCTTTGTCGAACTGGTGCAAAGGGTGTCAAGGAAACATATACCAAGAGGATGTAGAACAGAATATCTACCTGGGCTTTCTGATGACACAAAATCCTTGCTTGAAAAGTACAAAGCACTGTTCAATGATAACCCATTCTCAGAAATGACTCTACAAACTGGTGAAGAACTGTTACAATCTATCTCCCAATCAAGAAGAGAGAAATGGAATAACCTCATTGAAAACCTGGATATGAAACAAAACAGTAGGAGAGCATGGAAGGTAATAAAGAACATTAGCAATGATCCAGCAGTGCAAACTCCTAACCCATACATAGTTACCCCAAATCAGATAGCCCATCAACTGTTGCTGAACGGGAAAACAAAACAAAAAACGAGTACCGAAAAAATCATACGTAATATAGAGTCAGAAAACAATTCACTTGAATCACCATTCTCCGACTCCGAACTTAAAGATGCAGTCGCCTGCCTAAAAACCAACAAAGCAGCTGGGCTCGATGATATAAGGGTAGAGCAAGTCAAGCATTTTGGCAATAAAACTCTTGTATGGATCCTGAACTTAATGAATAATTGTGTGACCAGTCTAAAAATACCAAAAATGTGGAGGAAAGCCCGAATCACAGCACTTCTCAAACCGGGCAAGGAGCCCAACGAACCAAAAAACTTTAGACCTGTATCTCTGCTGTGCCACTTCAGTAAAGTTTTTGAAAGACTGATCCTAAACAGAGTTGGTCACACTCTGGACCCACACCTGATAAACGAACAAGCAGGGTTTAGGCCTGGGAAATCATGTACGGGACAAATCCTTAACTTGACACAGCACATCGAGGACGGTTTCGAGGAAGGCAAAATTACAGGAGTAGCGTTCATAACTGCTGCCTATGATACAGTCAATCACAGGAAATTGTTACACAAAGTATACGGGATCTCGAGAGACTTCAAACTCACCTCAGTAATTGGAACTTTGTTGAGCAATAGACGGTTCTATGTCACGCTGCAGGGGAAGGACAGCCGCTGGAGGATGCAGAAGAATGGACTTCCTCAGGGTAGTGTCTTGGCGCCTCTACTGTTTAACATATATACAAATGATCAACCAAGACCAAACAGAACACGCCAATTCATATATGCCGATGACACCGCCGTGGCAGCACAGGGGAAATCATTTCATGAGGTAGAGGATAGACTTACGTCAACACTCACTGAATTGGGTGAATACTACGATGCAAACCACCTAAAACCCAACCCCAAAAAAACACAACTATGCGCCTTCCACTTGAAAAATAGAGAGGCGGGTCGAGGGTTGCGAGTCAACTGGAGAAATGAGGAACTCGAAAACTGCCACGCACCAAAGTATCTGGGAGTGACACTGGATCGATCTCTGACTTACAAGCAGCACTGCCTAAACACGAAACAGAAGGTCTCCGCCAGAAATAATATCTTGAGAAAGCTTGTCGGATCAACTTGGGGAGCATGCCCTGAGCTCTTGCGCACTTCTGCTCTGGGACTGTGCCTCTCTGCCGCCGAATATGCTTGCCCTGTATGGTTTGGATCAGCTCATGCCAACCAAGTGGATGTTGCAGTTAATGAAATGGCACGAATTATATCAGGATGTCTTAGACCCACAGCCAAAAACAAATTGTATCCCATAATAGGCATAGCACCCCCTAACATCAGAAGAAGAGTGGCAGCAGATGCGGAGAGGCATAAGCAGATACACGACCCAAGACACCCACTCTATGAACATAAAGCACCAAACCCTCGCCTCAAGTCAAGGAATAGCTTCCTAAAGTCCACAGCCGACCTGCAGACCTCCCAGAAGCAACGCCGAGAGGAGTTGTGGATGGACGACCCAATCTCTGCATGGATGGACACAAGCGAGAAGGCGAATATGGCGCACTGCCTGCCATTCCCAATATGGAAGACACTGAACAGGCTGAGGGTGGGTGTGAGTGGCTGCAAGAGCAACCTGCACAGGTGGGGCTTCTCGACGGAGGATGATACCTTCTGTGATTGTGGGGCAGTGCAGGATGACGACCATCTGCTGTCCTGCCCAGAATTGAACGAGGGTTGCCACATGGACGACCTGATTAAACTTACCGACAGGGCGATTTCCGCCGCCACACATTGGAGTGGCAAAATCTGAGTTCCGGACTCGATAAGTAAGTAAGTATCGCAGTAGATATTTTCATTTCGCTGGTGCGCAGGAGTTGTTTGATACGGACGGTATCAGCTCTGGATTCAATTACGTGTGTTAGGATAGGTCCTTGCAGTAGGAAAATTCAAGTAAGAACATAAATTTATTATGCTGGATAAAAATTGTCGTAAACCCTAAGAAATACTATTATTTTTTTATTGAATTTACTTCCTTGTGAGATGTCTCCTTGCAGTAGGAAGATATACAATTAGGAATATTGATATAATATGATGGACAATATTGTCGCATGTAGTGGGTATATTCTTGCGTTATGTCATATATTACATTAATCTATGCTCTATCTTTCTTAATCTACTTTAATTAGATTATGAAAAAATCTCCATAGTTGATTAAAATCCTATATCTCCGTTAGTATCATGTTGAACATAACCATGGTCATGAGAACTTTTTCAATAACTAAATCGCTCATGAACGATTTTTTTGTAAAAGAATGAATATGCCCTTGTAACAAGTATATATACATCCTCATACATTCCCTAATCTAAGCAGTAATGCTTGTGCTTTAGGTGAACGAAATCATCGTGGCAGGAATCGAACTCGCGACTGCTGGATTATTAAACCAGCGCACTAACCGTTTTACAACCAACCATCTTCAATAACTACATAAAAGTGTCCAATGTACCGATACTTTGAAAAGTTTTTAGATTGAAGTAGGTGCGTCATTCAAGTTGACTTAAGAAGGAATGAAAAAAAAAACTTTGATATTGTTGAAAATTTTCCTCCGATATTTTCATCATCATTTTTGAGTTTGTATAGTGTGAGTGGTATTTTTAAACAGAGCCGCACCGTTTTTTATATTTATCAGTTTCTTTTTATTTAATTTAAAGATTTCTTTTTTCTTTAGTCTGTTATGCTTCCTCCATTCCCTTCTACATAATATATATGTGCTTTGTCCTGTGCAGTCTACATCCAACACACGCTCACATACCGTATAGTGTCATCCCTCCATCTCAGCTATGGTCATCCTACACCAATCTTTATTGTAAAAAAAAAAATCTTTATTGTACGAGGTCTTTAGAGGTATGAATAAGGTCACTGTCCACTGATTGTCCAAGCTAATGGCCACGTGTCAGTTTAAGGCATGCCAGGGTAGAGGAAAATATTCCGATTCCCGTTCTGTCGATTATTTTATTTACTCCGACCGACACACCGGAAAGATATCTTTACAGATGCTGTATTTCAGGGAAACAAAATCGTACCTTTTTTACGTCCAAGAATAAATCTATTTTTAATAATAATATTGAATGCATAGAATTATAAGGTACAGAAGCCGCGTGAAGTACGAATTTCGAATTCAAATGTATGCCAAGTTTTTTTTTACATGTGTGTGTGTGAGGCGGTAGATCGGTTGGTCTACGTATTATGTAGGTGTGCATATCGGTAGGTGTACGTATACTAGAAATTCGTCTCTTTCAGCGTAGTTTTAGTTGGCATACATTCATGGCGCTGACTAGGTATCTGTGTCATATATAATCTTTGAATGATGTCTCTTCTGTGTGGTGTTTGCTTTTGTCATTGACATTTGGTAATTTGTCAAGATGTACGTTCAGAGCACCCGTTGAAAACTAGACTTTTTTTTATTTTCCAATACTTCAATGAGATATAAATAAAACACGGAAGCTCTTATAAGCGCAAAGTATTTGAATAAGATAAAAATACAACCTTAATAATGATGGCCAAAAATAGACACCGCATGGCGAGCCGACTCTGTGAATGTTTACCAAGAAGGGGATTCAATCCAATCAAAGTTTGGTGGAGCAAGTTGAGAAAGTCTACATATACGAGATGACAAAAGAGATTAAAGGGACAAGAATAAAAGGTCTCTGGAGAGAATAGGAAAATTTTTGTTACGCATTAAAATGCACTTTGTTGTGTCATTCTAATACATAATACTTAATAACCATAGACTATGTATAATCTTATATTTTGTAACACAAAAATGTTTTTAATAAATTCTCTCTTTTTCGTCGATGGATGCTTTTTGGTAGCACCCACAACTGAAAAAATGACATATTCAGATGAAACAAAAATGTTTTTAAAATATGTACCAGCCATGCAACAAGAATAAAATATAAAACTTACCAAAGAGAAGCAATAATTGTGCGTGAAAAATAGTTTTAAATAAATTGCTTTCCTGTCATGCTAGAAATTGAACCCAGGACACCAACACAGAAGTCTCGGTACTGTTTTAAATCTCAGACTAACCAAAAAGGGATCGACTAAGATAATATTTATTGTCCTGTAAAATTCTCGTTTAATGATGTTATTCACTTATAACCGTCGAATTGCGTCTCCGAACGACCATTCGATATTTTTAAATACAAAATTCTAGGAAAACTAATTTTCCGGTAAGTGCGACTCATCGAGAGAGAACCTACATATTTGATTTTATTACAAACTTTTTATACAAACTTCGTACAAAAAAACATAATTTTATTTCATCAGAAACTTATTATAATTACGTACCTACGTCCTACAATGAACATAATTTGATTTCACTTATTATACATACTTTCTACAATAAACATATTTGATTTCACCAGAAAAATATAATACGTACTTCCTACAATAAATATATTTGATTTCACCATAAAATTATTATACGTACCTACTTCCTACAATAAACATATTTCATTTCACCAGACAATTACTATACGTACTTCCTACAATAAACATAGGTATTTCATTTCACCAGAAAATTATTAGAAGTAGGTACGTAATTCCTACAATAAACATATTTGATTTCACCAGAAAATTATTATACGTACTTCCTATAATAATCATATAATATGATTTCACCAGAAATCATATGATGTCATCCAACTATAGGTACTAATAATAATTTAAGAAATACATTATCTATCGAAATTATGATCAAAAAGGTAAGACTTACTTAACGGAAATATCTGAGACAAGATCAAAAATAATACCAATAATCAAAACACAGAATATTTTGACTGCCTCAAGTGTGTATGTTTGAGTAAAATCTCAGAAAAGATTGTCGTACAAAAAGAGATAATTGGTTTCATATCCAATCCAATCGTACAGATAGCAATTTAGCAACTGTAAGAGAAGATAGGTTTAGTTTGAACCGCTTTAAAAATAATCTGGGATTGTAAAATAATCTGGGATTAGTTGCTCATAATATTCATGGATTATTTGCTAAATTTAAGTGGCAATGGGCAGGACATCAGCTCTGACAAGACATGGTGTCGACAAAATACTCCAATGTAGACCATAGGAGCGGTCTGATGACATTGTTTTTTGCTGTAAAAACGAAATTAAAACAAGAGGAAGCAGTTGGGAGAAGTCTATAATATATCCAGCACTAGAAAAGTAAAAGCTTAAAACAAGAAGACGAAGAAGATTAAATATAATATGTAAATAAATAAATAAATAAATTAATTAAAGCAACGCACGGTAAGCAAACAATTTTAGATATATTAGGTGATGATAAAATTTGAAGCATCACAAATTACTCAGCAGTTAGAGTTTTGGCAAGCGTAGGTGGTTTGTATGTTTTTTTGACGTCGATTTCATTTTAAATCCAAAGTGCGTGACTTTTGATCCACCAAAAAGCTTACTTCGACTCGGGAGTAATTTCGTAAAGCCTCCAGAGCTCGACTGATCCCTAATTGAAGATAGAGCCCTGTTTGAACTGGAAATTACTACGGGTATCTGCGAACGCTAATTAAATTTAAACTTCCTCTAGGCGACTAAACGCAAATTTGTACAGTCTCGATGTCATTTTTGGGGACCCCCATTTGCGCGAAAATCTCCATGACCGATCAAACTCGTGCTGTAATGTATTTACCGAAGGACATCCTAATAATCGAGGTGTAATTTATTTGACGAAAGTTATCCGAAAAATCGCGGCATATTAAAATTAAAGATTTGCACGCAAAAACATCGCATCACCATATCTCTTATGGAGCCGATAAAAAGAACTGCTCATCATTCGTTTGGGCTTTTTCAGGATTGTTTTCATACAAAAGATAACACGCCCTCAAGGAGCCCTCAAGTATACACCTAAAAGAAAGATAACATTTTTCGTCATATAAAGATAATCTATTTTTATTTATTTTATTTTTTATTATTTAACATAATAATTTTATAATACAAATCAATATATAAATTCACTAGTAATAATATTTTTACATATTTTTCCCTGCAGTACCTCATCAAAAAGATTACAATCTTGTGCTTTATAAAAAAAATAAAAAATATCAATACAAAGCAAAGTCAACATAAAAGTAAAAGTAATTAAATTAAATCATACATGAACAAAAAAAAATCAAATCAACATTAAAAAAGGTTGAAAATAAATGAAAAAGAAGAATATTCAAATGAGAAAACATATCAGAATACATATTCAAAAAAAAAAAAGAAAAACATGAAAATAATTGAAAAATGAGTAATATAGAATTATAGACGATTCAAATATATCAAAACACATATTCAAAAATAAAAAAAAATAAAATACTGGAAATTGAAACAAATCGAAACAAAATCGAAAACTACTATTTTAGAATGTTAAGTGCAATTTTAATTTATGTTTAAATTCTTTTATCTGCTTTAATTCATTTGGGAGGCAATTGAAAAATTTTATTCCCAAATAAAATGTAGTTGTTTTGTAATTGTCCTGTATTACATTTGGGTATTTTAAAATCATTTTGGAATCGCAGAGACTTATTTTTTTCAATTTTTTGTAAAACATTATCTTTGAAAATTTGCAAAATAGACACTTTTTTATAAATATTATCTACTTTGGGTACTTTGAACATGTCAAATAGTGTTGTAGTGGGGAAAGTGCGTGTTTTCTTAAGTATAACCTTTATGATTATTTTATTTACCCGTTACTTTTGACAACTGATAGAACATTTAAAAAAAATCAATTATTTAATTAGTAAGGTACCCAATCGGAAATCAATGCAATATATTCAATCAATCAATTATTTGAATATATTTTAAAGAATCAAAGTATTCCTCACTCGTTCTCTCGTTAACTATTCATAATATTCTGTCTCCGATCCTCTTTTGTTTTATAATATGACATTTGAAGGAATGTACGCACTCTCAAAGATCATAATACACATTTTCAGAAATATTTATCTCTGAAAACACTAATTGCAATATTTCAACCTGAATTTCAACATGAATAGATTGAAAGATTGGAGACTTAACTTCGACCAAATATTACTTTATCAAATTTACAACAACTCAATCGATTCCCCTGACATATTCAATACTGTATCACTCCATGTACTGAATAGACATCTTCTTTTTCATCAGCCTGTTTGCATCCAGAGTTGAACATAGGCCTCCCCCGTATTCTTCCACTCCTCCCTTTCTTGGGCACACCGCTTCCAATTGCTCCTTGCCACTGTTTGATGCATATTTCAAACACAGATATTTTTTATGACATATTACAACATTATCAAAAACGGATACAGATGTTCTTTATCTCTAATACACCATCTAACAATCCCCTTCTCATTCATTAACAATCCCTCCTCCTCATCCTGAAAAATAGTCCTTAATTGTACATATATGTGCTTATTTTTTACTCCCCACTACTATGGAATAGTGGGGAGTCATAATTTCACAATTTTTAAGAGTATTTTTTTACATCAAATGCTCAATGGGTATCATGTATAGAGTGCATACTATTGAGTTTCGTTGTGATGTTTTTGTGTGTATGCCGTACACAAATGTGAAAATTTGTGTTCTCTGTACAGATCAAACTAAAAAGGCCGATGAACTTTATATCGATACCATATGTGTGAAGTACATTAACTTAGAGCTGTTTAGTTTTCCCTAGACAACGGTTCATTTTTTCTCAATTTTTCTCTCTGATTTCATCTGTTAAAACTGAAAAAAAATGCTCTCACGACCTGGAAATTTAAGATATTTTAATTTTGTTTAAATTATTAATACAATACCAATACTCTTCAAAAACTGCATTCAAAGTTGGTCAACGTTAAAAGAAAAAACATACAACAGTTTGAAAAAATATGTAAAATAACTTTACTTTATTTATTATTACGTCATTACGGCATATTTTTCTAAATATAGGAAAAACATCGACGATACATGGATACATCGATGTATCGTTCTTATTGCCGATTTTTTTTTAACATCGATGTTTTCTAACATAGTATATATAAAAAAGTATAAATTTTCTTGATTTAAATATTAAAAAAATAGAAAATAAGCACCATTTTGAGATTTTTAGAAAAGCAACGTATACGGATACCACAATACATGCTACGAGCATGCATCCTTGGCACCACAAACTTGCAGCCTTTAACTCGATGGTATTTAGAGCAATTAATATTCCATTGAGTAGAGAATCATACATAAGCGAAATAAACACCATATATGACATTGCTAAGAATAACGGTTTCGATAAGCAATGTATTACAAAAATAATAAAGAAAATGTCTTATAAAAATACAATCGGCTCCATATACCCAATGATTAATGATAAAAAATACATTGCAAACGTTTCTATTCCTTACCTCGGCAAGATATCCGAAAAAAAATAATAAAAACATTAAAGAATGAGAATTTAAATATTGCTTTTAAAGTTAATAACGCACTGGGAAATAGCATTAAAAATTGCAAAACCAAGATAGACAAACTTCAAAGATCCGGAATATATAAAATTACCTGCGAAGAATGTAATGCTCAATACATAGGCCAAACAGGGAGAGCCTTCAACACACGTTTTGAAGAACATAAAAGAGCGTACAAGTATAAAAAAGAAGAAACATCACAATTTGCCAAACATCTCATCCACAATAACCATCATATTACAGACGACAATAAACCAACCCCGCTACAATTTTGCAACAAAGGACTAAAATTAAACATACTAGAACAATTAGAAATTAACAAGAATCTGAATAATAATATCATCAACGAACAGATTAACACATATAGTTCTCCCTTACTTAATATTTTCAAACCTAATAATGTATAATGTATAGTTAGATATAATCTCAGTGTATATTTTATCTTATATGTTTAATCTTATATGTTCAGTAAATGGGTATCTAGATTGCCAAAAGTGGGTATATCCCACAGATAAATATCCCCTACAGCTGCAACACGACCTAATTGTTTAGGACTAGATATAATATTTTAACTGTAACAACCACCCACCCCAAAGCAATTAATGCATAATATAAGATATTATTTCAACGTGTATTTTTCTCATATTTAGTAAGTAGATACCTAGGCAATAAATGTGGGTATATCCCAAAGATGACAATTCCCCACAGCTGCAATTAGGTAAAAATTCTCAGGTAAGAATAAGAGATTAGAAATGGATATAATTCTTAAACTGTAACAACCACCCACCTTTTTTGCTTTGTATAAATTCCATCTAATGTAATAGTATATAAGAAAAAACCACACCATGTACTTCACCAGTTGAAAAGGCCTTCACCAGGCGAAACGGTCGTTCTGGAGAGTAAAAATAAATGTAGAAAGAAAAACAAGTGTTTAATTTATTTTAAAAACATCAATGTTTTTAAGAACGATGTTGCATCATTAAAAACATGGATGTTTTTAAGAACGACGTTGCATGTTGCATCCCTACCTCTTCCCATGTCGACAGAACACTACTAACCCAAATGGAACGTAGTGTTCTTCCAAAAATAATATGATGTTAAGTATATTGATCCTAATATTTCTTATACTTCCGAAGTTACTTCCCGTAATATTGTACATTTTACTCCGCTCCGCAGTGATGTTTCGTTGAACAGTGCTGACATCTATACGTGAATAATACAACATATTATCCCGTTATCATTAACTCGCCTGCTTCTAGCGAACATATTTTTCAATTTGATATACCATCACTAGTTGCATGTAATACATGAGATCCAACTGTCGATAGCGATAGTATGTATAGTTGAAGAATAAGAATCAAACTATAAACACATAAATCCAAATTATTGAAAATTTTAACACATGTCATGTTGGTATGTATGTTAAGATAAACTTTATATAACAAGATAATTACTTTGTTATATAAAGTGTAACTTTATGAAAAAATTATATAACAAGATATTTTTTTACGTTTGGCAATATTTAGTTATTTGATTTCATATTGATATTAGAGTGTAATATTAGTAGGGAAGCTTCATTGTGTAGTGGAGAGTTTGCGCGTTGGCCACAATCCACTTGTTTTAACTATCTTATTATTTTTTTATCACGTATTATTATGACTTTTTCGACTATGGTACCTATTATTTTATATTCATTAATTTAAATGGAAGAAAGCATTTTTGGCTCAATAATCATACATATTATAATGTTACGAAAAATACATAACTTTAAGTTGTAGCTTTCTGAGATAAAATAAATAAAAGCCATCCGCATTTATTCCACTCAATGATACATGTCTCCATAATGTTGTATACATTGTTTTGCATGGATAAGTTTCGATGTGGAGGGTTTCTGGATTGACTTTCTTTGATAAAAAAATATTATCATTAAGTACTTAAAAAAATATTATTCGACAAAATGTCGGTTGCGACGTTCAACGAAAAGGGGTCGATCGAAATAAATAAAAACCTTATCAATTCCGTTTGTCCAACTGTCGATTTGTTCAGGAGAACTTTGTTCTCTTAACATATCGACAATGTATCAAGCCAGAATACGCGAGAATTGTATGGAGAGGTCTACTTTTTTCACGGCTTTTCCAACTTTGAAGTCAAAAAACACCAACTTAGAGGCTTCGCAGCATATATGTTCCATACACGGATTTACTCAGAATTCGGAGTAGAACATTTCGTGTGTCTGTGTGTGTGTGTGTCTGTGTGTGTGTCTGTGTGTGTGTGTGTCTGTGTGTCTGTGTGTGTGTCTGTGTGTCCGTCCCCCCCTTATAACTTTTGATCCGCTCAATTTACAGAGCCTAAAATTTCAGAATATATAAACAGTTACAGGCCTACAAAACTTTTATACTCGGAATTTTGAATTTTTGTTTCAGTCAGGGGTTATCAACTTTTGAATTTTTATTTTATTTTTCCATATATCTCAGAAACCATAAACGGTAGAACGCTGAAAATTGGTACAAACATAGACAAATACAAAATCTCAAATTAGTTTTTTCAAAAAAATTCCAGGGTTTCTCAAACATTTTTTATTAAGAAAAATATTTTTTTTATGATAAATTTATGAGTTTAACTGCCTATATTTCCAAAACTTTTACAATTATCGAAAAAAGCCGAAACACCCCAACTAGATAATTTAATTTTCTATAAAAAATATTAACATTGTAGTAGAAGATCTCAATTTTTTTTTAACAATTTTTTTAAAAATTGAATTTAGTGACGACATCGCTTCATACATTTTGTATGGCAGTCGCCTATACACAATATGTAAGAAGACTTAATAGTTTGATACTTCATCTCCAAACATACATATACATACCATCATGCTATTTGCATATTCTGGGTAGGAAAAAGGATCTTCCTCCATACTATCCTATCTTGACATACATACCTACACATGTTGTATAGAAAACAAAATATCTGAAAATATTCAATAATTTGTATCTATGGGTTTATAGTTTGGTACATATTCTTCAACTATACATACTATCGCTATCGACAGTTGGATCTCATGTGTTACATGCAACTAGTTGTAAAATAAACATGCCGATACCAAATTTCAATTCGCACGCTATCAAGTGAGTATTTCAAATATTCAGTTTGCTGAAAAAATTGCTCCGCTCTAATAGCAAATGAATTCGCTATCGTCGAATTTTGAGATTGCCTACATATATACATGTAATATTCATGAAATGAAACATGTGTGAAGCGTTTAATAAAATTGAAAATTTCACAAGTTGTTTATGTTTATCAATAATGATTTTTAAGATTTTTTTTTTATTTTCAAGGCATTGCATCCTATTGGATGTTTTGTGCCAAAAAATCGACAAATTAACAATTTAACATAAACAAATAAACTCAGACATTCTACTGAAATGAAAATATTAAATTTTTAACAAATACATAAGAATCAAATAAACACAAACAAATGAACTCAGACATGGAACTAAAATAAAGATATAAAATTTACAAATACATAAGAATGAAATATACAAATTGACACAAACAAATAAGCTTAGACATAGAACTAAAATAAAAATATATAAAATTACAAATACATAAGAATTAAATAAAAAAAGTAATACAGACAAACAAACTCAGACATGGCACTCAAATAAAAATATAAAATTAACAAATACATAAGAATTATAAAATTACAAAGTTGGTCTTAAGTGATTTTAAGAGGATCGCTTTAGTAGATTCCGAAGCTGAACTCAATAACGACTCTACATATACTTATTGGTAGTTGAGAAGCAATTTGTTGATATGTGTCGTAAGCGTCCCTAATAGGACACCCTAGGAACACATGGTTTAGTGTTTCCTCGTCCAGACCTCACTCGCAGTATGGGTTCTGGACGATTCCAATTTTATAGAGATGCGCATTGAGTCTGCAATGACCAAATCGCATCCTGCAGATCATAGATATCTCCGATCTGTTGAATTTTGATCTATGAAACCATGGTTTACGGGGTTATTTAACATCGCTTTACATCATCATCTGGAAGAACAAAATTTTTGATGATAGATCCATGGGTGCAGGCTGCTTTAGCCAGGCTATCCACAGTCTCATTGTGATGGATACCACAATGAGCCGGAATCCAAGCGACAATGGTTTCTGTATTTTTTAACGTTTGGTGATAAAGAAGTTTTCTAATACGCATAATATTCGGATTGTCACTTAGAGTTGAAGTAAATTTTAGGTCAGGTAGAAATAATTGTCGAAATGCATTGTTAAGTTCATCCGGTCTTTATGTTTGCAAAATAATATCCATGAATAGGCTTCTTATTGTATATTAAATAAATGATAAATTTGAGTATTCAAATCGGAAGTTTGCAATAATGTTATCGTCAGAGTAGATGGTGAGATATTATGTGGAATTTGAATTTGGAATGACTGACAATTTTTATCAGCATCTAGATTAGGAAAAAGAAAAACAGGATTATTGGTCTGAAATATGATCGCTCGCAAAACTATCTCGTCACACGAACACACAATAGAAACTTACCCCAAATTCTGTATGTTTAAGATATATCGGCAGACATTTTTCCTATCGTGCCGTGCTGCTTGGCTTCACAAGGAAGAAAAAAAAATTTGACTTAACAACTACTGACTATCAAAAAAAATTATTGCCACTCGACAAAATCAATAAAGTGTGTTCGCGTAAAAACTAAAAATCCCAAATAATTAATTTTTCCCTATAAATAATATTTTATAACATCGCAGGGGACATGAGAATTTGGACAAGTGAAAGAGAATCTGTGAAAATGACACATTTATGGATATTGTGTGTATTTATTAAACATAAAACTTCACTTAATGCCACGCATTCTGCTGTGAAAATCGCAGATTCTGGTGGAAGTTTTAACTGAGAAGAAATTTTTAGTGATGTAATGAAAACCGCCACTCCCAGTCCATCGTTTTCAGAAAGTTTAGAGCCATCAGTGAATATCGTAACATGGTTCGGCCACTTATCAGCTACTATGGTGAGAAAGTATCGGTTGATGCACTGTTAAAATTAGTATATTTGTCCAAACCGATGTTTTCAATAACGTTTGGCATAAATTGCAAAAGTTCAATTGGTGAGTCGTAAAAAGGTGTAGGAAAGGGAAACTGTTTTATGGTTAATGAAGTTTTGTATTTATTTATACTGTTACATAATAAAGGTAAGGGCTTGTTAGACCAGTATCGGTTAGTCTCACAGAGACAATTCAGCGTATCAAGACGTTTGAGGAGTGGGTGATTTAAATCATTTATTTTTTTAAGAATAAAAGTATCTGATAAATATTGTCGCCTAAGTGAAAGTGGCATATCCACACACTCGACCTGGAGAGAATTAATAGGAGTCGATTGCATAGCACCAACTATTAATCTAAGGCATTTCGATTGAATTCTCTCCAATTTTAAGTGTAAGCCTAAGAATTTTAGTTCATTCACTTGAGGTATTTGTATTCCGTCCACCTCCAATGAAATGGAAGGGATATTATGTTTTCTTGAGAAGAGTATGGATTTAGATTTAAAAGCAGAAATAGTGAAAGAATTTTTGTTCATCCACTCGTTAACACTTTCCAGGGCAGTTTGTATAAGGTTAATGGCCATATAAATACTCTTATTTGATGTATAGAGGGCTATATCATCTGCGTATTGAACTATTTTAACGCCATTGGGGAGGACCAGATCCAAATCAGAGCAATAAATGTTGAAAAGTACAGGGCTTAAAACAGAACCTTGAGGAAGAACCTTCCAGATCCTTCTCCGTAAACCTCCAAAACCATCATCTATAACTATTTGACATGCATGACGCACAAATTATGGTTGTCTAAAAACGACAGAACACAATTTCCAGATCGATCTGTTATTGAACATCCCCAGGACGATGAATGTGCATTAAAATCGCCGAGAAGTAGAAAACTAGTGGGCAGAAGTGGAACGATAGAGTTAAAGTAGGAAATATCGAAACCAGAATTTGGACGAATATATACTGACACGTAGCCAATGTCGTTAATTGAGATAGCGACGATTTCCAGGTAAGGATTATGGGGGAGAAGTATAATAGAAAACGGTATAGAGTCGTTAATGAGCAAAGCAGCACCACCTTCGCGACCTACAGAACGGTCTGCCCTAACACAGTTATATCCCGGAATATTGTAATTAAAATGTGGTTGTAGCCACGTCTCGCAAACCGCAGCCACATCTTTGTCGTTGTCCTTTAAAAGTTTTATTATTTCATGCCGATTAGAAACAGCACTTCGTGTGTTCCATTGCAGAAGATTAACGCCTGATATATTATTCATTGTAATTATTTTCAGATACTGAGTTCAATATATTTATTATAGAGGGAAATATTAGATTATTCAATGCATTATCAGATTTGGATAAAAGTATAGTTAAAATTTGGACGAGCAAGTTTATAAGAATGTGGGGTTCAGAGCTAGTTGGATTATTTTCAATAGGTAAATGAGTAGAAAATTTTGCAGAAATGTTTCCAGTCAAAGCACAACCATTGTGTGGATTAGATGGTTGACCGTTTTTATATGAGAGAAGTCTGTGAATCATTTTTTTATCTAAATTTTGTTTATAAACAGAAGGAGGTGGGGATGTTGGTGTTTTAGAGGTAGGTGGGGATGATGGAGTTTTAGTGGGATCATTAGAGGTTTTAATAGTATTGGAACTTGTCACACTGCTATATAATTTGTGTCGTTTTGGGGTTAATTTTGAGGCATAAGAGAAAGATACATTCTCGTCAGCCATATCTTTTTTAATTTCGTTTTGTCGGAGAAATTCGGGGCAAGAACTACTGGTGGCTAAATGTTCACCTTTACAGTTAATGCAGCTTGGAGTTGATTGTTTTAAGGGGCAGTCGTCCGCTGAATGGCTGGTGTCACATCTTGTACATCTGGTGGACGATGTACATCTTGCTTTTGTGTGACCATATCTTAAGCAATTATGGCACATATAACTAGGATATATGTAATGCTCCACTTTTAAAGAATTATAAAACAGATACACACGTTCTGGTAATTTTTGTCCTTCGAATGTTAGTAAAATTGTGGTTGAGGGCTTCCATTCAGATGAATCAGGGGTGGTGACTTTTCGATTCAGTCAGCGTAATTTTGTAACTTTGCCAAATAATATTTGGCACAGTAATATTTTTTAAAACATCCTCATCTTTTAAATACACAGGTACTCCACGAACTATTCCTGATTTAAAAAGTTTATAGTTGGGTATAAATGCCTTCAGGTGGTTTTCAGAAATTGTCTTGTTTAGTAAAAAGTTGTTGGCATTTTGAGGAGTGCTGAACGTTATGGCAATTTTATTTTTGCTGTCGGCTCGAACTCCTCCAGGGACTATGCCAGTGATGTTTCCCTTAGAACATATTTCTCCAAGGAGCATTGGATGAATTGGCTTACCATTCGTTTCACTCTCGACTACTACCAGGAATGGAGGAGGTGAAAGGAGAGAGTATTGATTGGTCATTAGGTCGTTGATTTTTTTCTCCAAGGGGTCAACCAGATTATTATCCGAAAGTTCAGTCATATTATTTTCGGAATCATTAGAAATCTGACCTGAATCATATCGTCCGCGTTTGCGGTTAGTACCGCCAGTATCTGGCGGTTCAGGCTCAGGCTCATTCATTCAGTTGCTGAATCAGTACACAACGGTTACAAATGAATATAGGTACTTGAAACTGAGAAAATGTCACCAAACTAAATCACTCACTATACTGATGAAATTTAACCAAAATAACTCATTGAATGAGTTCAATGTTAAATAATGTTAAAATCAACACTATTAATCACTTCAAAGTATTATTTTTATGATAATTTGATGTTTTTTTCATACGATGAAAATAAAACACATCTGTCACATTAAAACAATTACCTAGCAACCAAAAGAAATTTATTCTAACACATTGATTTGTAATTTAATATATCTTCACATTTATAGTTGCTCAGAGCCCAACAACCAGTAATATATATCGTTCACTGATAATTAAATTATTTCATTATTTGTATATTGTAAATAATTTATTTTAGGTATTTTTCCTTCATATTTTTCTTATTTTCAGCTTTTTATAGTATCTAGTGATTGGGTTTGATTTCATTTTATTTCTGAATTTATTATTGTTATGAATATGTTTTTTCACTTTGAAATTAAATAATGTTTCTGGCGCAGTTCAGGGGTGATATATGTGCGAGAACATTGTCACTTCACGACAAAACTACATTCAGAGTAAATCAACCTTGAAAGAAAAATGTAATAGATTTTTTGTATGAAAAATTATATACAAGAAGATATTATTTATGTTTGGAAATGTTGAGTTTTTCGATTCCAATATTTGCCGAATTGGCCGATGAACTTGAAATTTTGGTAATTTTTTACTCTCCACTACTATGAATGTAATAGTTTTAATCTACATCTACATTCTATCACGCCATCTTCTTCACGGGGTAGGTAGAGAGAACCAAACACCACATTCACGTACCTATCCTTCGCCCCATCAACATCAATGTACCGTCCCATACATGCTCGTCTATTGTTAAAGAAATTTTTTTTTTTTCAATTTCTTAACTGTTATCAAGTAGACAATGCATACAATGAGTTTTTGACAATGTTATTTTTATTTTATTTTATTAACAAAGTAATAAGTCAATTATAATGCTTCACTAAATTATATGTTTTTGTGTGTATGGTGTATTTTGAAAACTTAAGTCATCTAGGAAACTAATATTTATTTAAGAATCTAATAGAAAAATGTACTTCATAAAAATGCATTTTGGGAATTTAAACCATTCAAGAAGAAAACATTTACACTATGTAGTAGAGAGTTTAGTGTTGGCCACAACCCACTCGTTTTTAAATACTGTTACGAGTACTACTGTGTATATATTTTTTATTGTAGAATGCTTCTAGCCGGATAGTCAAATAAGTATAGAAGTGTTATTATTTATACATACCATCACGCCATGTCCCTCGCGGGGTAGGCAGAGAGAACAGAACGCCACACAATTCTATCTTGACATAAATTCACCGCCTCGTCAACATTCATGCTACGTCTCATGCATGTTCTTCTATTGTTCAGACTTCTAACATTTCCTTCTTTCAGAATATCGTTCACATGGTCGTGCCATCCTTTTCTTGGGCGCCCCCGACCTCAATTGTATTTTGTGTTATTATTTACTTTTATTATTTTATTTATGTACTTAGATACAAAGAGTAAAAAAAGCCTATTTTTGTCAAGAGGAAAAATATTTTGTGATGAATTCATTTTGGTTCAATATTTTTTGTTTATTTTTTTTTACAAAACAAATGAAAATGAAAACACAGTGGGTTTTAACACGTTGTTTACTTAACAATTAAATATTTTGAGAAATCAAGTGGAAAAAATATGTTATAAATTAAAATCCAATTTTCGCTTACCTATTTAGCTTATTAATTTTATTAGGCATAAGATTTATAATAGAACGATGTATGACCGGGTAAGAAATGAGGACATAAGGAAAGAATGTAAGATGAAGAAAGATGTCATTACTAGAATGAAAGTGAACACATTGAGATGGTTTAGTCACATGGGGAGAATGAATGAGGAGCGCCTGACGAAGAAAATATACAGAGCGGAAAGGAATGGAATGAGAGGTCGGGGACGCCCAAGAAAGGGATGGCACGAGCATGTGAACGAAATTTTGAAAGACGGAAATGTTAGAAGTGTGAGCAATAGACGAACATGTATGAGACGATGCATGAATGTGGACGAGGAGAGATGCGTGCCAGGATACACAGAGAAAACTGATATTCATAAATAACGTGAATTCAGCTTAAAGTATGGTGAATTCACCATAAGTACGGAGCATAGTGATATCATCAAAATTAAGATGATAATACGATTTATGATGATAACGGCATATAAGATATGATTATGTTTCCTACTATTTATTTATTTATTTAATATTGCTTCTCGGGCAACTAACAGGTACTATGTCAAATATTAATTTAACATGCACCCAATAACAAGTTGCCACATTCTGGAGACTTTATTACGATATTACGATATTTATGATTGCTTTCATCATATCTCCTATGACGTCTTATTATATTTCCTACTATTTTTCGGTGACGTTCTTTTATCTGCAGTGACATCCTATTATTATAGATGACTTCCTCATATCTCTTGTGATGTCTTATTATATTTCCTACTATTTTTCGGTGACGTTCTCTTATCTACAGTGACGTCCTATTATTATAGATGACTTCCTCATATCTCTTGTGATGTCTTATTATATTTCCTACTATTTTTCGGTGACGTTCTCTTATCTACAGTGATGTCCTATTATAATAGATGACTTCCTCATATCTCTTGTGATGTCTTATTATATTTCCTACTATTTTTCGGTGACGTTCTATTATCTACAGTGACGTCCTTTAATTGTTCCTACTATTTTTCGATGACATCCTCATATATCCAGTGACGTCCTATTATAAAAAAATATAAAAATAACAATATAACTTTATTTATTTCCACTTATTTATTTTTATTCCACAACTAGTTTCAAGAACTACCGTTCTCTTCTTCAGGTGGGTTTAAACTGAAAAAGAGAACGGTAGTTCTTGAAACTAGTTGTGGAATAAAAATAAGTAAGCGGAAGCAAACAAAGTTATATTGTTATTTTAATTGAATAAATAGATAATTTTGTATTTTTCCACAATATTTTTTATATTAACGACCGAACGTTTTCGCCAAGGTGACTTGGCATTTTCAAGGTCTAAACGAAACGTTTGTTTTTCGTTTCGTTTACGAAAGCTTCGTTTGAACCTTGAAAATGTCAATTCACCTTGGCGAAAACGTTCGGTCGTTAATTTAAAAAATATTGAGGAAAAATACAAAGTTATTTATTTTTTCATTTAAAATGGATTTCCACTCTGTAAACACAAAAACTCTAGAATCATGTTATTTCAATATTTTTTTAAAATGAATTTCCACAATGTCCACAAATTTCGATGACTTCCTCATATATCCAATGACGTCCTATTATAAAAAAATATTAAAACAACAATATAACCCTGTCCACCTCCATCCACCTATTCCCACTACACAACCAGTTTCAAGAACCACCGCTCTCTTCTTCAGGTGGGTTTAAACTGAAAAAGAGAACGGTAGTTCCCGAAACTAGTTGTGGAACAAAAACAAGTAAATGGAAACAAACAAAGCCACATTGCTATTTTAATTGAACAAATAAACAATCTTGCACTCTCCCGCAACATTCCTCACATCAACGACCGAACGCCCTCGCCAAGGCGACTTGGCGTCTTAAAGGTCCAAACGAAACTTTCGTTTTTCGTTTCGTTTACGAAAGTCTCGTTTGAACCCCGAAAACGCCAAGTCACCCCGGCGAAAACATTCGGTCGCTAATACAAAAAACACTGCACAAAAACACAAAGTCACTTATTCATTCATTTAAAATGGATTTCCACTTTGTAAACACAAAAACTCTAGAACGATGTTATTTTAATATTTTTTTAAAATGAATTTCCACAATGTAAACGCCTCCTAAAAAAAAACACAATCTCAACATTCTGGCCTGTGTCTGTCCGTCACTGAAGTTTTGTAGCGAGACTGCGAGACCGAGTCGACAACCACCCTGCACCATGCCGAACAAATGAATGACTGATTGAATGAACGATGAGCAAATGAGAATATTGTGTGGTGCGCTGTCATCATATTTTTGCAGGAAGCACATAAAATGATATGATTCCTCTTACATGAGATTCTGTAATCGTATTATAGTAGAATTCACTCAAAATAGTATGATTTAATATTAAAATTTGATGCTTACTCTGAAAATAAAACGATTCTGTAATTATTGTATTTAGTATGTTTCACATAAAATAATATGACTGTAGTATAAATTAATGTTCCATACCTTAAAAAGTTTCACATAATTTTATCACACTAAATTAGGGGACTTCATCGTATTTTCAGTGACACTTCTTCATAATAAACTGTGAAATCTTTATAAATACGGTGACTCGTCACTGTTATTTTATGATTATACTCTTATTTATGAAGATCACGTAAATTTAAAATGAATTTCCACAATGTCCACAAATTTCGATGACTTCCTCATATATCCAATGACGTCCTATTATAAAAAAATATTAAAACAACAATATAACCCTGTCCACCTCCACCCACCTATTCCCACTACACAACCAGTTTCAAGAACCACCGCTCTCTTCTTCAGGTGGGTTTAAACTGAAAAAGAGAACGGTATTCATTGTATGTATTTTCATATTTTCAGAAGCTTTTATTTTACGTAGCGTATAAAGGTCAAGAAGCATATGTGTGGGTGTGTGAGTAGATTTATAAATCTATCTCAAATCTTTGTCTATTTATTCAATTCAATGTATTTTTATGAAAAAAAAAAAATCGTTCCACCCTATACCCGTGGCGAGCTTAATATAAAAAGGCGATTTCTTGTGAACAACGTTATAATAATTTTCTTGTCTTCAAGAAGTCGAACCTTGTTTATGGCCTAAAGAGTAATACTTATTATTTTATTTTTTTATTTTATTTAGTTTTTTTTTTCAGGCAACTTACAGGTTCTTGTTATTGAATACACACCAACTAACAAGTTGCCACATTCTGGAGATTCATAGTTTATGATATTTATCGTCTCGCAAATCCAGACTGAAAACAAAATTTATTGTTTAAATACTTTCTTTCCACTAGGAATTGAACACGGAACCTTCGGCTCAGTAGTCAGATATCAAACTAACTTAACCACGAAGGCCAACTAATTATACTTAATACTCCAACGAAAAGCAGTTTTGATTTCAGTCAGATTTAAACAATATAGCATTTAAAATATACAGATTCCCGTGTATCGCTCTCCAGGAGAACCCAGGTGAAAGAAGACCACCAGGAAGACCTCCAAAGAGATTGGGAGACAGCTGGCAGTCCACATCGCAAGAGACAGAATAGCGGTAGAAACAGATCTTCGGATCTATGAAAAGGAAGAAGAAGAAGAAGACCATTTATATTTTTTCCAAAATAGGTATCACTAAATAAAAAAAAATAACTCAGTAATTAAATACAAAAATATGTTTGCTTAAGGAACCGCCATAAGGCATTTCTTTTCAAAGACAACCCCTTTTCGCATTAATTAGATTATTCTGGAAAGGAAATGAGCAATACATACATGTAAACAAAAGAGAGACGTATGTATGGAAGAAATGAATAGGTTGATACTTACCTTAAGTAATCTCATTCTGCTAAGTGTCTTTCAACATTCCCAATAGTACAATGTAGAAACTAGATAGTACAAAACAATGGGACGATTTAAGTGGACAAATACAAATCTATTTATTTTAACAAATAGGTATTTATTTTGAAAATTTATCAGCTCTAAGTAAATACACTTATCACATAATATGATCTGTCAAAACATTAATGTGCGATATCGGCAGAAGAAACATGTTGGATAAGATGAAAAAGTTTGAAGGGAGCGGACTTACTGTGACAGCCGTCTTCTTTTTTTTCTCTTTCGCGTAGTTCATCATTTAAAAGCTATCTTCATCGCTTCAACAATGGTTCACTAAACTTGTCTGCAATATTATGTACGTGCAAATATAGATGCGTGCTGTTTTGTAATATAAATGCACACGGTGCTAATTGAGTATGGTGACTGAAAATGGTGGTCTACTCGCGCGCGGATTAGGGCGAGATTATTGTTGTGACGTTCAAGGTATGGATGTACTCAGCGATATAGGTATGATAGGGGTTTTGGTATTTCAGGAAGATGAGGATAGGTACAAATGAGAAGTATCTGTCATCTGCGCCTATAATTACCTTTGGTGGAACTTAATGGATTCAAGTTCGTTACTTTCTCTATTTACTTGTATTTACTAACATATATTTATTAATACAATACTACACAAAAATATAGGTAATAACTTCAGGGAACATCACCCAAATAATAGACGACGTCTTCCTGCGTCATCTATTATTTGGGTCGAGTCCAAATTTCGGTCGGAATTTTCTTTCTGGTTTCGCAATTAGTGGGGTTTGTATAATATTATCTCTGGTGATTCTGCCTTAGTTTTCTGTAGGAGTTTACCTTCCCTTAGTTAATTTAACACATCTGTCTTCTACTTCGCCTCCGACTCCGGCTTTGACTCTGGCTCCTACTTCGACTCCGGCTCCTACTTCGACTCCGATAAATCAGATTTAAAACCTCCGACTCCGGTTCCGGTATACTCATCTCCGTAACATTCATAGTTTGGACTATATAAAACGTTAAAATTACATAATTTGTCATATTTCATACACACAATCACGTCATGATTACCTACACTCATAGATTTCACTCTCTACTTTGTGAAATCACAACTCTTCACCTGAACATAGAAGTGGAAAATAAAATCAAATGAAATATTCATACGATTTCATATTGTAGCACATATTGATTTCATATTATAACAGATTGATTCCCTACACTCATTTTTTTACTTGTCCGTTTCAATAAACAGCTATGAATTTTTCAGTAGTGAATAAAGCATATTTTTCTTAGGAGACTCCATTAATAAGCAAAAAATACCAAAGAACATACGATACAATTCGATCCTCCATATTTTTCTCAACCATGAAATACGACATATTATATAGGTACATACCTACATATTATTTCATCTTTCGTTATTCCGTTCTCCGATATGAATTCCCTTCATCTTTCATCAAATATGTCTTTCGTTCCTTTGATTACTCGAAAATTCCAGAACCCAATATGAAATTTATGAAGTTCATTTTGGTCAAATTGAAAATAAATTATTAAGAGGGTGACTGCTGCCAACGTACCTATTTTTTTCAATTTGAATTTGTATCATTACTACAAAACGAATCATTTTGAAAAAAAAATAACCAAGTTAGTTTGGAAATTAAAGAAAAATATAGCTTAACTTTTTAATTGTGTTCTGTATAAATTCTTGTAGGAAAATAATAAGCATACCCCGATTTTTGACATTTATCTTAAATTTCTAAAAAAACTATATGGTATAGAGCATTATATTTTTTATAAATTGAAGAAGATCAAAATATCTGGAAAATACGAAGTATCCTTGCATTAATGCATCAGGTTAAGTTAATAAACCATAGTAAAATTAAACCATAATAACTTTTATTTCGCAATGGCGCTGATTGGAAAATAAATGTTATTTAGGTTTATTTACTAAACCTGAAGCATTAATACAACGTCACATCATATTTTTCTAGATATTTTTGTCCTCTTTAATTTAAAAAACAAAATGTTGAACTACGTCTTATGTATATTTTATTAAAAATATAAGATAAACGTTGAAAATCGGGGTATGCCATTATTTTTCTACAAGAATTTAAAGAGAACATTATCAAAAAGTAAATATATATTTTTCTTTATTAATACCCAAGCAATCTAAATTATTTTTTTCAAAACGATTTGATAAGAAATAATGATGTTATATCAAATTGAAAAATAGATACGTTGGCAGCAGTCCCCCCCTTAAATCGCTCTTTGCATTGCAGACAATACTATTGAAATAAATTAATTTACTTGTCAATTAATTAATTGTCAAAAAGGTACCATCTTAGATATCTTCTACATATCCCTTAGATATCTTCTTCTTTGCCGTTAGACTATTTTCAGTCCTGATTCGAGAACGCTAAAAAAATATTAAGTAGGTATTGTATGAAAATGTTTTTTGTTGTTGTTGTATAAACTCAACAAATTGAGTTATGATTGCATCACAATATTTTTGTTTGTTTTTTGTCATTTTTTTTATGAACGGTCTATTTATTCATTTCATATAAATAATTTCAGACTCAATAGCTACTATTGACTTATTTATTTAAGTAAACTATTTTCGTTTTGCAGTTTATTGAATAAGAATAGAAATAATATTTACTATTTTATTTATTTGTAAAAATATTGATACAAACATTTTAAATCCTCACTAGCACAATGCGATATAGCGAGGAGTTATGTATTCTCATTTTTAACTAGTATCATGCTGAGATTGTATTCTGAAAGTTTCAATAAAATGTATGTAGGTATTATGAACAGCGTGTATGATTGAAAGACGCGTGCCTTGAATTGAAAACGTATTAACAGGAGCAGTTTACGTGGCTAAACTGTGTGCATTTGGAGGACGTTCCTTGAATTCAACACGAGTTTTAAGTGCATTAGCGCAACAAACTAGTGCCTAATTCGAGGCAGTAGGTACTTGTCTCCTAATCAACACGGAAAGGTAAATACGCGACCTGCCCTCCTAGACAACGTGTCATTAAGCTCAAGAAAAGAAACAAGAAAAGATAACTCAATGTCTGGAAGTGACAGTTGCCAGTCACGTGACAACTGTCACTTCCATACATTGAGTTATCTTTTCTTGTTTCTTTTCTTGAGCTAAATGACACGTTGTCGAGGAGGGCTGGTTGATCCATTTAGTGTGAGCATAATACCTCATATGAAGTTTATTAAAGTAGTGGTTGTGAGTGCATAATACTGTGATTGTGTGCCTATTTAATGAAGAACGAGAACTATCACATTGTAAACTACTAGTCCTAGAACAAGACTTCCTAGTTGGGCAGCAGTAATCTACTTATTGTTGTCATTGTAAATAAGGAGTGATTAAAAATAAACAATAAAAAAACTAAAGTAGGTACGCATTAAATTCTTTTCAAGTTTTGCAAATTTGTGTATCTGATACCTACTCGCTTAGCTCCAGGTTTATGGGTTAGATATCTAAAATCTGGGTCTTCGTTTCAATTCCCGGTTTCTGAATTCATTCTTTAATTAACGTCTTGTCAATTAACATTTACGCGAAAAACGAATTAAAAACAAAAAAAATTATTGTTTTGTTAATTAATGTTCTGTTACAAACATTAACATTGTATTTCTATTTTTAAAATATTCATAATGGACTTTAAGATTACCAAACTAATATTAATTAAAGTAATGGATATTATAATTAAATGAATATGATATCTTGAAAAATAATAATTTCATAAATTATCGTTTTTTAATTAATTTGAAAGAGGAATTACGAAGATAAATAAAAAAAAATATATCTCAATTATTTAAAACCGTACAAAAAAATGTATGAGAAAAAAAGTAAAAATATAGATAGATTCATATCTGAGAAATAATTTTAATTAAAAAAAATATTCAAACCAAATTTTCAATCTACAAAGACGAGTACCTATAAATAAAACAAGCCTAGAAGCCCTTTCGTCAAACAAAAGCTAACATTTTCAGGAAGTAACTGTAGGTAGGTACTGAAAATTATATTTAGGTGGAAAATGTATGGGGAGCAGGGAGAATATTGCTAGCAAAAACAATAATTGTATTGTATTGTATATATTTTATTTAGATGTAAAAAAATACAATTTCTTACATCTAGTATAAACGAAAATAATAACAAACAATACAAATAAACAAATCAACATCGGATGACTAAATGAACACACAAAAAAGACACGTATCTATCAATAACAATAAAACACAAAGTAAAAAAAAGGAAAACACACTACCACAATAGAAGACATCAAAGAACATGAAAAAAAATAATAATATAGTATCAAAACAAGCAAAACAGATATTATAGTCTTAGAACATAATATATAAACAATGTAAACACACGATTTTTAAAAAAACTTTTGTTTTATGTATTCAGCACCTAAGCGACGAAATGCGGCAAGACTAGACGCCTCATTTACACATTCAGGCAAATCATTATAAAGTTGTAAGCCTTTGTAGTACACACTATTTTGTGTACCTGCCAGGTTTGTCTGCGGCAGTCTAAAGTCCCGCCTACTTCTCGTCGGGTATGCGTGAACTTCAAAATTGTACATAATATTTTTTTGTAAATAAGGTGGTAAAAGTCTATTTTTAAATTAAATCAATCCATAATAAGTTAATTTTTTCTATAGGTACAATCGAGAACGTTTTGAACTAAAATTTAAAAATTTACTCCTACTGGGTTGCGAATAAACATTTTTTTTATATAAAAAAATGAATATGTCCTTGTTTAACTAGTACATATACATCTTCCTACGTTCCCTAAAATAAGCAAATAAATGCTCGTGCTTAGGTGAACGAAATCGGTCGAGGCAGGATTCGAACTCGCGACCACTGGATTACTAGCCCAGCGCGCTAACCGCTCTGCCACCGACCCATCTAAATCATTATAATATTATTTCAAGAATAATTATGAATATTTTTTAATTGTTAATCGTGTAAAATATTTATAGGTTTTATTTACTCTATTATTTTACTAATAAATAAATAAATATGTATGTATCATAATATAATTCATATAAATTCGTGAACTCTCTAGGTGCCGAATAAATTATACGCAGATATAAATTATATTTTACCAAAATATGATTAGTTTTTAATGTACCTAATTTGAGTTCGAATTCTTCTAGTTTTTTATAAAATTGTTTTAAAGCTCATTCCTACATTCTTAAAAAAATATATACAAGATACCAAATACTTAAAATACTTTTTTAATTAGAATACGTGACACCACGTAGTCCTTATGGGGTAGGTAGAGTAAGCCGAAAGATATATTGTTCTGACACTCATGCATCTCCTCATCTACATTCATACATCGTCTCATGTTCATCAACATACAAGTTCGTCTGTTGTCAAGCTTTATGCATTTCTCTTTATCCTTTTCTTGGACGAACCCAACCTCTGATCTCGTTCAACCTACATGTACTATGTCAAACACTAATTTAACACGCATCCAATAACATTTTGCCATATTCTGGAAACTTAATATTTATTGTCTCACAGATCCAGAATGAAAACACAATTATAAACTGTGTCTCCACCGGGAATCGAACATGGGACCTTTGGCTTAGGTGTCAGATATCTAACCAACCGAGCCACGAATGCTGACCATTTTAATCTAATAACAATTCGGTATTTAATTTAAAACTAGTTGCATGTAACACATGAGATCCAACTGTCGATAGCGATAGTATGTATAGTTGAAGAATATGTACCAAACTCTAAACCCATAGATACAAATTATTGAATATTTTCAGATATTTTGTTTTCTATACAACATATGTAGGTATGTATGTCAAGATAGGATAGTATGGAGGAAGATCCTTTTTCCTACCCAGAATATGCAAATAGCATGATGGTATGTATGTATGTTTGGAGATGAAGTATCAAACTATTAAGTCTTCTTACATATTGTGTCTAGGCGACTGCCATACAAAATGTATGAAGCGATGTCGTCACTAAATTCAATTTTTAAAAAAATTGTTAAAAAAAAATTGAGATCTTCTACTACAATCTTAATATTTTTTATAGAAAATTAAATTATCTAGTTGGGGTGTTTCGGCTTTTTTCGATAATTGTAAAGGTTTTGGAAATATAGGCAGTTAAACTCATAAATTTATCATAAAAAAAATATTTTTCTTAATAAAAAATGTTTGAGAAACCCTGGAATTTTTTTGAAAAAACTAATTTGAGATTTTATATTTGTCTATGTTTGTACCAATTTTTAGCGTTCTAGCGTTTATGGTTTCTGAGATATATGGAAAAATAAAATAAAAAATCAAAAGTTGATAACCCCTGACTGAAACAAAAATTCTAAATTCCGAGTATAAAAGTTTTGTAGGCCTGTAACTGTCTATATATTCTGAAATTTAAGGCTCTGTAAATTGAGCGGATCAAAAGTGATAAGGGGGGGACGGACACACACACACACACACACACAGACACACACACACACACACACACACACAGACACACGAAATGTTCTACTCCGAATTCTGAGTAAATCCGTGTATGGAACATATATGCTGCGAAGCCTCTAAGTTGGTGTTTTTTGACTTCAAAGTTGGAAAAGCCGTGAAAAAAGTAGACCTCTCCATACAATTCTCGCGTATTCTGGCTTGATACATTGTCGATATGTTAAGAGAACAAAGTTCTCCTGAACAAATCGACAGTTGGATACTAGTTGCATGTAACACATGAGATCCAACTGTCGATAGCGATAGTATGTATAGTTGAAGAATATGTACCAAACTATAAACCCAGAGATACAAATTATTGAATATTTTCAGATATTTTGTTTTCTATACAACATATGTAGGTATGTATGTCAAGATAGGATAGTATGGAGGAAGATCCTTTTTTCTACCCAGAATATGCAAATAACATGATGGTATGTATGTATGTTTGGAGATGAAGTATCAAACTATTAAGTCTCCTTACATATTGTGTATAGGCGACTGCCATACAAAATGTATGAAGCGATGTCGTCACTAAATTCAATTTTTAAAAAAATTGTTAAAAAAAAATTGAGGTCTTCTTCTACATCGCAATATTTTTTATAGAAAATTAAATTATCTAGTTGGGGTGTTTCGGCTTTTTTCGATAATTGTAAAAGTTTTGGAAATATAGGCAGTTAAACTCATAAATTTATCATAAAAAAAATATTTTTCTTAATAAAAAATATTTGAGAAACCCTGGAATTTTTTTGAAAAAACTAATTTGAGATTTTGTATTTGTCTATGTTTGTACCAATTTTCAGCGTTCTAGCGTTTATGGTTTCTGAGATATATGGAAAAATAAAATAAAAATTCAAAAGTTGATAACCCCTGACTGAAAAAAAAATTCAAAATTCCGAGTATAAAAGTTTTGTAGGCCTATAACTGTTTATATATTCTGAAATTTTAGGCTCTGTAAATTGAGCGGATCAAAAGTTATAAGGGACACACACACACACACACACACACACACAGACACACACACACACACACACAGACACAAAAATGTTCTACTCCGAATTCTGAGTAAATCCGTGGATGGAACATATATGCTGCGAAGCCACTAAGTTGGTGTTTTTTGACTTCAAAGTTGGAAAAGCCGTGAAAAAAGTAGACCTCTCCATACAATTCTCGCGTATTCTGGCTTGATACATTGTCGATATGTTAAGAGAACAAAGTTCTCCTGAACAAATCGACAGTTGGAATATTGTCACAAAAAATATTTGCTAATTCGTAGTATGAAAAGTAGTTTGAAATTTAATTGAGTTTAAGCGATGTAAAATGTTCAAGTGATGGCCACAACCCATTTGTTTTTATATATAAGTAGGTACATACAATTTCTGCACGCATGGACTATGGTAAATGGTTTCAAATATGACTGATTATAAAGAGACGACGTTATGAAGAGTTTGGATTTGGCCACAACTACTATTTTTATATATTGTCATCGAACGCAAATGTGTTTTAAATATTTAGTAATTTTGGATGATGGGAAATGGCTTAAAAATTAAACTAGTTGCATGTAACACATGAGATCCAACTGTCGATAGCGATAGTATGTATAGTTGAAGAATATGTACCAAACTATAAACCCATAGATACAAATTATTGAATATTTTCAGATATTTTGTTTTCTATACAACATATGTAGGTATGTATGTCAAGATAGGATAGTATGGAGGAAGATCCTTTTTCCTACCCAGAATATGCAAATAGCATGATGGTATGTATGTATGTTTGGAGATGAAGTATCAAACTATTAAGTCTTCTTACATATTGTGTATAGGCGACTGCCATACAAAATGTATGAAGCGATGTCGTCACTAAATTCAATTTTTAAAAAAATTGTTAAAAAAAAATTGAGATCTTCTACTACAATGGTAATATTTTTTATAGAAAATTAAATTATCTAGTTGGGGTGTTTCGGCTTTTTTCGATAATTGTAAAAGTTTTGGAAATATAGGCAGTTAAACTCATAAATTTATCATAAAAAAAATATTTTTCTTAATAAAAAATGTTTGAGAAACCCTGGAATTTTTTTGAAAAAACTAATTTGAGATTTTGTATTTGTCTATGTTTGTACCAATTTTCAGCGTTCTAACGTTTATGGTTTCTGAGATATATGGAAAAATAAAATAAAAATTCAAAAGTTGATAACCCCTGACTGAAACAAAAATTCAAAATTCCGAGTATAAAAGTTTTGTAGGCCTGTAACTGTTTATATATTCTGAAATTTAAGGCTCTGTAAATTGAGCGGATCAAAAGTTATAAGGGACGGACGGACACACAGACACACAGACACACACACACACACACAGACACACGAAATGTTCTACTCCGAATTCTGAGTAAATCCGTGTATGGAACATATATGCTGCGAAGCCTCTAAGTTGGTGTTTTTTGACTTCAAAGTTGGAAAAGCCGTGAAAAAAGTAGACCTCTCCATACAATTCTCGCGTATTCTGGCTTGATACATTGTCGATATGTTAAGAGAACAAAGTTCTCCTGAACAAATCGACAGTTGGATAAACAAAAGTACTGAAAAGATTCTAGTGTTGTTCACATCCCATTCGTTTTTATATTTTTCGTCAAGTGTGCATACCTATAGATTATTATATTTTTGCACAATAAAACTGATCTACATTACAGAAGAAGACTTTAATAGTTTTTAATTTGAATATAAACGTTGTGATGAGTCCAGTAATGGCCACAACCTCGATTTTTTATTATATTGTCATCAAAATCAAATATGTAGTTATTGAAAATTAAGCAATATATGATGATATAATAAATGGTGTAAATTTCGATTGAAAAAAAGTATTGAGAAGATTCTAGTGATGGTCACATCCCATTCGTTTTATGTATTTTCGTCAAGTGTGCATGTTGTTTATAATATTTCTATACAATAGACTATAAGACTTAAAACTAACCCAAAAGACTAAATGAAAAAAAAGAATAAATATAAGACTATAACAAATAGTTTGTAATAAAAACTGACCCAATGGTCTACATAAAAGATGCAATAGAAGAATTACACAATAGTAAATGTATAATATAAAAAAACTGACCAAATGGTCTTCATAAAAGAAGAAGAAGATGGTTGAAATATAGGAAATATTTTATATAAAATTCACCCAACGTCTACATTAAATAAGAAAACGAAGAATTAGACTAAAGGAAATAGTTTGTATAAAAACTAACCAAAAGATCTACAAAAAATAAGAAAAAGAAGAATTAGACTATAGAAAGTAGTTAATATAAAAACTGACCCAAAGGTCTACATATTAGAAGAATAATTATACGTCAGGAAATAGATTGTATAAAAACTAACGGAAAGGTCAACATAAAAGAAGACGAAGAAGAATTAGACTAAAGGAAACGTTTGCATGAAAACTCTCCCTTGGTCTACATAAAAGAGGAAAAATTAGACTATAGGAAGTTAGTTTATACAAAATTCAACAAAGGTCTACATAAAATTAGAAAAAGAAGAAATACGTTAAAAGAAATAGTTGGTATCAAAACTGGCCCAGAGGTCTACATAAAATAAGAAGAAAAAGAATTAGATAATAGGAATAAGTTTGTATAAAAACTCACCCAAGGTCTACATAAATTAAGAAAAAGAAAAATTAGACTATAGGAAATAGTTTATTTATGAACTGTCCCAAATGACTTCACAAAAGAAGAGGAAGAAGAATTAAACTCCAAGAAATAGTTTGTATAAAAAATCACCCAAAGGTCTACTTAAATAAAAGAAGAATTTCACTATAGGAAATAGTTTGTAGATTGAATGACATGTGTATTGTAGTTAACCTAAGATAGTTTAATAATTTTCCTATACGAAATTAGTATATTGTTGGTTTTTAAGTAGTATTAGGTATGTAGGTACCTACCTACAATGATGTTCTAAATTAATTCGAATTCGATTTATAACAAATTTTATTTGAATATCAGAATGTGTCCGTTACCATAGTAACCATAGAACATGTAAAAAATATCAAATGGTTTGTAGACATTTTTTGAATAATATGTAGGTACCTATATTGGTTTGTTCGATGCCATAAAAATGAAAATTGTCCGAAATATCAAATATTATATACAAATTATGCAATTTTATTATGCCTATATCTTTACTAATAATTAACAGACTTTTACAATATACGTCTTAAAACTTGCTGTAATGTCTTGTGTTTCATTTTATTATTTCATAATTATATTTATTTCAAAGGTTTATTATTTTCAAGAACATATTCATTCGGTAGGAAAATGAAATATTGTATGAAAAGATATTAAAATGGCGGCATTTATGTACAAAACGCTTACTTTAAAAATAAGTTAAACATTATAATTATACAAAATATTCACCATGTTTTTCACTTAAACGCTAAGTTATACTTGAAAGTAATTTTTTTTCGTGTAAATAGGTACTTCTAACTTTTAAACTAACAGATATTTGCGTGCAAAATGTACACTTTTTTGACAGATACGACTTGGAAAATTTTGTATGAAAAAAATAATTATTGAAATATTTTTAAAATTCAGCATTTTTATCGCATTATTTTTAGCGTGACACTGCATCAGGTATACAGGTACACGTTCGCACATAAATTAGATTTTTAGATGCTCTTGGTTTTTCAGAAGGCGTGAGACAAACACACACACACAAACACACACACACACACACACACATACACACACACACACACACACACAGACACTAACATTTTGATTGCTTTATTACTTTAGACTAGCCTTTATGTCCCGCCGTTAAAACTTGCTGTAATGTCTTGTGTTTCATTTAATTATTTCATAATCACATTTATTTCAAAGGTATATTATTTTAAAGAACATATTCATTCGGTAGGAAAATTAAATATCGTATGAAAAGATATTAAAATGGCGGGGTTATAATGTACATTTGTACAAAACGCTTACTTTAAAAATAAGTTAAACATTATAATTAGACAAAATATTCACCATGTTTTTCACTTAAAAGCTAAGTTATACTTGAAAATATATTTTTTTCGTGTAAATACGTACTTCTAACTTTTAAACTAACAGATATTTGCGTGCAAAATGTACACTTTTTTGACAGATATGACTTGGAAAATTTTGTATGAAAAAAATAATTATTTAAATATTTTTAAAATTCAGCATTTTTATCGCATTCTTTTTAGCGTGACACTGCATCAGGTATACTGGTACATGTTCGCACTTAAATTAGATTTTTAGATGCTCTTGGTTTTTCAGAAGGCGTGAGACAAACACACACACACACACACATACACACACACACACACACACACACACACACACACACACACACACACAGACACTAACATTTTGATTGCTTTATTACTTTAGACTAGCTTTTATGTCCCGCCGTTGGCCAAGAATGTAAATTAGTGAAGGAATAAGCAATCGTTTATATAATATTGTCACAAAAAATATTTGCTAATTCGTAGTATGAAAAGTAGTTTGAAATTGAATTGAGTTTAAGCGATTTAAAATGTTCAAGTGATGGTCACAACCCATTTGTTTTTATATATATAAGTACATAGATAGGTACATACAATTTCTGCACGCATGGACTATGGTAAATGGTTAAATATGACTGATTATAAGGAGACAACGTTGTAAAGAGTTTGGATTTGGCCACAACCCCTATTTTTATATATTGTCATCGAACGCAAATGTGTTTTAAATATTTAGTAATTTTGGATGATGGGAAATGGCTTAAAAATTAAATAAACAAAAGTACTTACTGAAAAGATTCTAGTGTTGGTCACATCCCATTCGTTTTTATATTTTTCGTCAAGTGTGCATACCTATAGATTATTATATTTTTGCGCAATAAAACTGATCTACATTACAGAAGAAGACTTAAATAGTTTTTAATTTGAATATAAACGTTGTGAAGAGTCCAGTAGTGGCCACAACCCCGATTTTTTATTATATTGTCATCAAAATCAAATATGTAGTTATTGAAAATTAAGCAAAATATGATGATATAATAAATGGTGTAAATTTCGATTGAAAAAAAGTATTGAGAAGATTCTAGTGATGGTCACATCCCATTCGTATTATGTATTTTCGTCAAGTGTGCATGTTGTTTATAATATTTCTATACAATAGACTATAAGACTTAATACTAACCCAAGAGACTAAATGAAAAAAAAAAATAAGTATAAGACTATAGCAAATAGTTTGTAATAAAAACTGACCCAATGGTCTACATAAAAGATGCAATAGAAGAATTACACAATAGTAAATGTATTATATAAAAAACTGACCAAATGGTCTTCATAAAAGAAGAAGAAGATGAATTGAAATATAGGAAATATTTTATATAAAATTCACCCAACGTCTACATTAAATAAGAAAACGAAGAATTAGACTAAAGGAAATAGTTTGTATAAAAACTAACCAAAAGATCTACAAAAAATAAGAAAAAGAAGAATTAGACTATAGAAAGTAGTTAATATAAAAACTGACCCAAAGGTCTACATATTAGAAGAATAATTATACGTCAGGAAATAGATTGTATAAAAACTAACGCAAAGGTCAACATAAAAGAAGACGAAGAAGAATTAGACTAAAGGAAAAGTTTGCATGAAAACTCTCTCTTGGTCTACATAAAAGAGGAAAAATTAGACTATAGGAAGTTAGTTTATACAAAATTCAACAAAGGTCTACATAAAATTAGAAAAAGAAGAAATACGTTAAAAGAAATAGTTGGTATCAAAACTGGCCCAGAGGTCTACATAAAATAAGAAGAAAAAGAATTAGATAATAGGAATAAGTTTGTATAAAAACTCACCCAAGGTCTACATAAATTAAGAAAAAGAAAAATTAGACTATAGGAAATAGTTTATTTATGAACTGTCCCAAATGACTTCACAAAAGAAGAGGAAGAAGAATTAAACTCCAAGAAATAGTTTGTATAAAAAATCACCCAAAGGTCTACTTAAATAAAAGAAGAATTTCACTATAGGAAATAGTTTGTAGATTGAATGACATGTGTATTGTAGTTAACCTAAGATAGTTTAATAATTTTCCTATACGAAATTAGTATATTGTTGGTTTTTAAGTAGTATTAGGTATGTAGGTACCTACCTACAATGATGTTCTAAATTAATTCGAATTCGATTTATAACAAATTTTATTTGAATATCAGAATGTGTCCGTTACCATAGTAACCATAGAACATGTAAAAAATATCAAATGGTTTGTAGACATTTTTTGAATAATATGTAGGTACCTACATTGGTTTGTTCGATGCCATAAAAATGAAAATTGTCCGAAATATCAAATATTATATACAAATTATGCAATTTTATTATGCCTATATCTTTACTAATAATTAACAGACTTTTACAATATACGTCTTAAAACTTGCTGTAATGTCTTGTGTTTCATTTTATTATTTCATAATTATATTTATTTCAAAGGTTTATTATTTTCAAGAACATATTCATTCGGTAGGAAAATGAAATATTGTATGAAAAGATATTAAAATGGCGGCATTTATGTACAAAACGCTTACTTTAAAAATAAGTTAAACATTATAATTATACAAAATATTCACCATGTTTTTCACTAAAACGCTAAGTTATACTTGAAAGTAATTTTTTTTCGTGTAAATAGGTACTTCTAACTTTTAAACTAACAGATATTTGCGTGCAAAATGTACACTTTTTTGACAGATACGACTTGGAAAATTTTGTATGAAAAAAATAATTATTGAAATATTTTTAAAATTCAGCATTTTTATCGCATTATTTTTAGCGTGACACTGCATCAGGTATACAGGTACACGTTCGCACATAAATTAGATTTTTAGATGCTCTTGGTTTTTCAGAAGGCGTGAGACAAACACACACACACAAACACACACACACACACACACACATACACACACACACACACACACACACACACAGACACTAACATTTTGATTGCTTTATTACTTTAGACTAGCCTTTATGTCCCGCCGTTGGCCAAGAATGTAAATTAGTGAAGGAATAAGCAATCGTTTATATACCTACATAATATTGTCACACATAATTTTTTTAACCGTAGTATGAAAAGTAGTTTGAAATTTATGTAATTGAGTTTAAGCGGTGTAAAATTTTAAAGTGATGGCCACAATCCATTTGCTTTTATATATAAGCACATACAATTTCTGCACGCATGGACTATGGGAAATGATTTTAAATATGACTTATTATAAAAAGACAACGTCGTAAAGAGTTTGGATTTGGCCACAATCCCTATTTTTATGTATTGTCATCGAACGCAAATAATGTGTTTTAAATATTTAGTAATTTTGGATGATGGGAAATGGTTTAAAAATTGATTAAACAAAAGTACTGAAAATATTCTAGTATTGGTCCCATCCCATTCGTTTTTATATTTTTCGTCAAGTGTGCATATAGTTTATTATATTTTTGCACAATAAAACTGATAGACTTAAAACTGACACATAAGTCTACATTACAGAAGAAGAAGACTTAAGCTATGTTAAATAGAATTTAATATGAATATAAACGTTGTGAAGATCCAGCAATGGCCACAACCCCGATTTTTTATATATTGTCATCAAAATGAAATGTCTAGATATTGAAAATTAAGCAAAATATTATGATATAATAAATGGTGTAAATTTGATTGAACAAAAGTAATGAGAAGATTCTAGTGTTGGTCACATCCCATTCGTTTTTATGTATTTTCATCAAGTATGCATGTTGTTTATAATATTTCGTTACAATAGACTATTAGACATAAAACTAATCCAAAAGACTAAATAAAAAAAGAAGTAGAAGTATAAAACTATAACAAATAGTTTGTAATAAAAACTGACCCAATGGTCTACATATAAGATGAAATAGAAGTATTACACATTAGGAAATGTATTATATAAAAAACTGACCAAAATGTCTTCATAAAAGAAGAAGAAGATGAATTGAATTATAGGAAATATTTTATATAAAATTCACCCAACATCTACATAAAATAAGAAAACGAAGAATTAGACTAAAGGATAGTTTGTTTAAAAATAGATTGTTTAAAAACTAACCAAAAGGTCTACATAAAGGAAGAAGAAGACGAATTAGACTATAGGAAATAGTTTGTATAAAAACTCACCCAAGGTCTACATAAATTAAGAAAAAGAAAAATTAGACTATAGGAAATAGTTTATTTATAAACTGTCCCAAATGACTTCACAAAAGAAGAGTAAGAAGATTTAAACCCCAAAAAATAGTTTGTAGAAAAAATCGTCCAAAGGTCTACATAGAAAAAAGAAGAATTTCACTATAGGAAATAGTTTGTAGGTATATTGAATGTGTATTGTAGTTAACCTAAAATAGTTTAATAATTTTCCTATACAAAATCAGTATATTCTTGGTTTTTAAGTAGTAACTATTAGGTATGTAGGTACCTACCTACAATGATGTTCTAAATTAATTCGAATTCGATTTATAACAAATTTTATTTGAATATCAGAATGTGTCCGTTACCATAGTAACCATGTTCCAACATGTGAAAAATATCAAATGTTATGGAGACATTTTTTGAATATGTATGTAGGTACCTACATTGGTTTGTTCGATGCCATAAAAATGAAAATTGTCAGTTAAATCAAATATTTTTAACAAATTATGCAATTTTATTACGCCTATATCTTTACTAATAATTAACAGACTTTTACAATATATGTCTTAAAACTTGCTGTAATGTCTTGTGTTTCATTTAATTATTTCATAATCACATTTATTTCAAAGGTATATTATTTTAAAGAACATATTCATTCGGTAGGAAAATTAAATATCGTATGAAAAGATATTAAAATGGCGGGGTTATAATGTACATTTGTACAAAACGCTTACTTTAAAAATAAGTTAAACATTATAATTAGACAAAATATTCACCATGTTTTTCACTTAAAAGCTAAGTTATACTTGAAAATATATTTTTTTCGTGTAAATACGTACTTCTAACTTTTAAACTAACAGATATTTGCGTGCAAAATGTACACTTTTTTGACAGATATGACTTGGAAAATTTTGTATGAAAAAAATAATTATTGAAATTTCTTTAAAATTCAGCATTTTAATCGCATTATTTTTAGCGTGACACTGCATCAGGTATACTGGTACATGTTCGCACATAAATTAGATTTTTAGATGCTCTTGGTTTTTCAAAAGGCGTGAGACAAACACACACACACACACACACTAACATATTGATTGCTTTATTACTTTAGATATAAATAAGAATCGAAGAATTTAATAAAAAAAACAAAGCAGACAACAAAAAATTCATTTAACAACATATAACAGCTTAATATTCAACAATCGGTATCGTGGTTCAGTTGGTTTGGTATCTGACTGCTGATTCAAAGGTCCCGGGATCGATTCCCGGTGGATTCACAATTTTTAATTGTGTTTTCAGTCCGGATCTGTGAGACGATTAATATCGTAAGTCTCCAGAATGTGGCAATTTGCTATTGGGTAGGCGTTCAATTAATATTTGACATAGTACCTGTTTTTTGCCCGAGAAGTACTAATATAAAATAAAAACAATCTATACATCTCGTTATCAAAAATTGTAAAATCAAATTGTAATATATTGTTTACATAATTAATAAATCATTTCATATGTAACCCGTCGTTCCTAAATATTTTTTTCTTTGATAAACAAATTAAATTAAATTCAACCAAGAGATAATAATACCTACATATATGAACAATTATTAACTGACAAAATTATTTATACAATTTCGAAACACCAGAGAAAATTGTATGATTTTAAGAGGGTAGATTTATCAAGATAATTTTACCTGGAATAAACTAAACAAACAGACATACACACACTGAACATGTGCGTAATAACAATTAAAATGAATTCGTTCTCATTATTTAAATACCGTGTCTACAAAATAACACGAGTATCAAAATTCTCTCAAAGGATACGAACAAGAAATTCTCTAATGATTAAGAGTCGTCCCTTGCGACCCTGCACTTAAACAGTATAATATATTAATTCATATTTTAGTACAGAAGGAATGCGATCCCTTTTCATAAACTTAATATACTTACGTTTTATGGTAGACTGTAGGTAATGTTGTCCTCGTTTGAGTGTTTGAGACTGAAAATAGGCCTTTTAAAGACCTATTCATTCTCCGGTGTCGTCGTTTCTGTTTTTGAGAACTGAAAACGACCTGTTGCAGAACTCTGCAATAAAATAAATTGTGATCTACAGAAAATTACGTCATTCAAAAATCATCTCATCAAACTGGCAGTATAAGCCACACTCAGTAACTAGAATCATCACAGTGTTTTTTACTCCTCACTAACCCAAAGAGATATAGTGGGGAGTTGTGATTTCGCAATTTTTAAGGGTATTTTTTTATTGCAAATTATCAACTAGCATCATGCAGAGATTGTATTCTGAAAGTTTCATCACAATGTATCTGTGTGTGTGCTATGTGCTATGTGCTGTGTGCTTTGTATGGCGTGATTATTTTACTTTATCGATTATAGACTAAAGTACTCGTTCAATTATTTTTAAATTTTGTAAATATGCATATCTAATACTCGCTTAGACCCCATTAGACTTTGAAGAATATCTGTATAGTGCTTCTCATTTTTTTTAACTGTCAAATATTTCAATGTGACCGCAAGCTCTGGAAACATAAAATTTGAAATTTTTATTTTCAAATTGGTAAAAAGGCATATTACATTCATAAAATGGCATTGAAGAGTTATCAAGTTTTCATAATACAATCTTTAAATAAAAAATAATTAAACAAACTCATTTAATGAAAATGCTGAATATTTTCTATACAAAATTTGAATACTTTATAGAATGAATAGGCGTGATGACAGTAAGAAAAAATCATTGAAATTATGATTTTATTAGATAAAATATGTTATAAAGATTTGAAAAAATATATTTATTTTCATTTTAAAAGAGCGAATAATATTAATATTATTAAAATAAAAATACAAAATATGTTTGTCCGCCATTTTATGTGAAACACCAATCAGAGCGCATGACGTCACCATATTGTCACTGTCAATTGTGTTTGTTACTGTCAACTGTTGTGTTGTTCGAAATGGCTATTTTTTTCATAACAAGCTATATGGAATATGCTGCTTATTTTTAACATGCTATTTTTATTTATTGATTTATTTGGTTTATTTGGGACAATAAACCAAATAATATCGCTATCCGCTCTATTGAATCGTTGACGCATCTGTTATAACACGCACCGAGTATTGTAACGTGGTGGAGAATATTTAACGTTTCAGAAATAAATAACTTGGTGGCTTTCATTGCTTGATTATAAAATAAAATGATGTAATTAAATTGTTTGTGGGAGTTGTACAGTGTTACATGAGGTTGAAATGGAAATACACAATGTATTATGATGAATCTAATATACATATGGGATAACTGTTATGATTCATATACATATTATGATTAATATATTAAAATATGTAATAGGTGTGATGACTGTAAGAAAAAAATCATTGAAATTATGATTTTAAAAAATAAAATAGGTTATAAAGATTTAAAAAATGTTTTTTTTATAATTTATAGGAGTGAATAATAATAATATTATAAATATAAAAATACAAAATGTGTTAGTCCGCCATTTTATGAGAAAAAACAATCAGAGCGCACGACGTCATAGTATGGTCGCGTCAATTCTTCTGATAGTCTTCAATACAATATACGCATTAATTGTCGGTCTGGACTATGTTTATTTTGGTGTTATCGATATATTAATATTTTAATTAGATACTTAAAACTAAAACAAATTAAATATAAATGGAACAAGTATTCATCAAAGCAAATAGTTTCAATTTACCTAGATACTCGCCAACCTATCGGGGGACACTATGGGCCGGTATTACAGTGTCAGTTTAAGAGCTAAACTCAAGTTTTACAAAAATATAGCGTATTACAGTGTCCGTTTAGACCTAATCTTCCCTCAAATACGTCACTAAAACGACAAATATTTAACTCAACGTTTCTGGCAGATTAAGTACTTAACTGTGAGTCAACTGTCATTTGCTAGGCAACTCGTGTAGTTTCAGTTTCTATCACTAGAGGCGTTAGGCAACGTGTGTAGTTTCAGTGTTGTATCGAAGATGGCGCCACACAACAAAACAAACTGACAGCCGTATTGAAACGAACACGGGCATTTAAAAGCATTATTTTGGTGAAAAAAATTAAATTTACCATGTTGGATAATAAAACAATGGTATTTAAAGTCGTAGCGTCCCGTTTTGTATTTCGTATTATTTGAGGTTATTTAAATTTGACAGATAATAACCACAGAAAAAGTGAAATATGTCTATAATTGAAGATTTAGTAACTGACATGTCATATTGCACTGTAATACGGAAATGGATTCAATCTCCCCTTAACATTAATCTTGAGTTTGGCAAACTCAATGAGTTGAGGGCCGACTGTAATATCGGGCCCATGTTAATTGTATTTTGTATGTAACTTAGTTTTTATTGAATAAATAAATAAATAATGAACGCTCGCAACGTATGGTAAACTAATTTAGTTTTAGTATTCTACAATTTTGTCACGCGATGGTGAGCTGACGAACGTTCGACATGTTATGATGCTGGTCACTGCCAAACTAAACTAGCAAGCTATATTTTTTTCATGCAATGAAGCGATTTGCGAAACGACGGCGATTACGCGAAGCATGCGTTTTAAAACATCGTTACAATTTTAGCAGCATACGAATTATTACATAGCGCTCGTTATTTGTATTGTGTTCATAACAAGCTATATTTATCTGCTATCGTTATTTTTAGCAATAGCAGCCATAGTAGTTATTTTTCTGCCTGTCTTAACTACTCTTAACTAGAATGGAACTTTTGATGGTCGGATATTTCTTTGCGTCGAACAAAGACTTTTGTTCATCAGAATTTCGAAACGTAAAAACTGAATAATAAGTACATATAAGTACTTTATTTATCTGTAATTTAAATACAACTTACATCTCGAAAATCGATAAAATATGCTCCTTCTTCTCTCTACATTATGTGTTCATAAGCTAAAAACATACGCGGGAAACTTATGATGGCCTATTTTGACGTTTGGACATTAATGAAGTTCTTTATATGCTTATTGCCTAAATAATGGTAAATATTATATTATTGAGAGCTAAAAGTGGGGGAACAAATACTGTACTTCATTGTAAACGCGTACTTAATAAAATTCACTTGTGTCTCGCCGTGCGAAATTTAATCACTGATTTCTCTTTTTTTTCGCGTGGGACGAAAACAAATACCTCAGTAGGTGTTTTTTTCGTCGTGTTTGTACATTTAGGGACCGCACAACACTTATGCACTTTTGAATTGATTATAAATACACAAATCGTCTTAGAACACATATATTACATATAGTAGTGATATGCAGTTTACGATACCATGACGTCACCGTCAGGGTCGGCATCCGCCATGATACTACAAGCTTTTTTTGGCGTAAATGTCAAATTTGATTTTAAAATGGCGATTTTTGCTACTAAACCTTTATTTTATGTAGAAATGTATATATATTTGAAAACAGTGAATGCGTAAAAACATCGTGAGATAGTTTTTCAAAATTAGTCATCATGCCTATTGTTATTGAGGAGCTCATACCCATTCGTTATTAATTGTTTTTAAAATTGTATTTTTTTTGTCTTTTATTAATTTTACTTGCTTTTATTTTTTATTTTACTTTATTTTTTTGTTATGATTTTAGTAATGCACATGTTTCTTTTTTCTTGTTAAACAAATTTTTGTAAATGCTCACATGAGCGTTGAACTATACTAAATAAATAAATAAATATTAACTACAAGCAATTTATAAAAAAAAAAGATAGAAACCGAAAAAGAATAAATATACCATGATTTAGATTATAGAAAGTTAGGATAAAATTGCTCAGAGTTATTAACAAAAAATCTTGAAAGTTCTACATAGGTTAGTTTTCGTGTTTTCAAGGCCATCGTATCAAACGTTGTTGTACACCTTTACAGAGCTGTGAAATCACTGAAATCAGACGAAAAACATGAGAAATATTAGCAAAACAACTCACAGGTATGATTTTAGGTTTCAAACTTAAGAACAAATTCAGCAGAAATTACGATAATTAACAGATTATCGGTTTCTGTTAATATTGCTTAAATACTATCTGGGCCGCGTGGTGAATTTATTAAGAGCTTATTCATAATCGAGTTACGTATATTAGAAAATGGCTCGTTAGCAGAAAAAAAACTGGAAAAGTTATTTATTTCAGCACAATGCCTGTGATAAAATGTTCTGAATCTTTTATAATTGCTCTTCGTGATCACAAAGTTCACGAAGAAGTTCTCTCAGAAGCATTGTTGGTTTTTTGGTGGAATTTTATCACGGAGACGTTAGTGGATTCCCAATGGATATGCCTAGAAGTTTCTCTCGGATAATTTCTAAACAGTCAGTTGAATAAGTTGAAGTTGCTCTTAAAACTGTTGTGTTCGGTACGAAATTGTGTGGTCCTGTAACTTTGGTAGACAAATCCATTGGGATAAACAAAAAAATACTTCAGCTTACTAACAGAGCATTATCTCCATCTTTTTTAAGGAATACACAAAGTGCACCAAAGCGGATTTATTGCCATACGTCAAATTCTTCTGAAGTCTCAAAAGTAAATTCGGTGCATTTATATAGTCCAACTATCGATTTGTTCAAGAGAATTTATTTCTCTTAAGGGGGCATATAAACCTAAGCACCCCAATTTCAAACCGAATTCCTCAAATATGTTAAACAAAGTTTTTGTAGAAAAAATACAACTAGTATTTTCAAATTTTCTCTAGTGAATGTTCGTCATACAATTTTACAAAACAACCTAAATTCCCCTAAATGAAATATTATAAATTATATTTTTTTAAGTGTTTTTTTTTAAATTTACTCCATAACTATTAGTCGGAATGAAGTAAATCTTTTATATGATCAAAAAATTTATTTTCCAAGTGAATATTAGGTACTTTATTTTTCCAAATATCTCAAAAACTATTTAAGCTAGAACGCTAAGAATTTGCAGAAATATAGACAAATACAAAATCACAAACTTATTTTCATAAATAAATTTCAGAATTTCTCAAACATTTTTTTTAAGAAAAAAATTTCATATGATTATTTTATGTGTTTAACTGCCTATATTTCCAAAAAGTTTGTAAAAATATCGAAAAAAGCGGAAACCCTAACTAGATTATTTAATTTTCTAATGAAAATTTGGAAATTTCGTTGGTAGGTATATATAAAAATTTTTGACAATTTTTATTGAAATATTTCATACAATTTGTAAGGCAGTATACTATACACTACACAATATCTACGGGGAATCAATAGTTTGATACTTAATCTCCAAACATACCATCATGCTGTTTTCATATTCCGGTTAGGAAAAAAGGACTGACCTTCATACTATCCTATCCTAACATACATACCTGCATGTTTTATATAGAAAACAAAATATCTCAAAATATTTATTTCTTTGTGTTTAAGTGTTTGTAGTTTGGTACGTATTATTCAACTATAAATACTATCGCCATCGACAGTTGGATCTCATGTGTTACATGCAACTAGTAGAAATATAATGAAAAAACAACAGAAAAATTACTGAAATTGAAAAATTAAATATATCAAAATAGTAGTTAAGTATTTATTTGTCTTCACAGATATTTAGTTAATCATTGTTACAAATTTCAGTCTAAGGAAACGTTTATAAATAAATCATCAACATCATTATCATCAATCTACGATATTTTTGTTTAATTTATTTATTTTGTTTCGTTGTTTTCATTTCTTCCTTCTATAACAATCACATTAACCGTGAAGTTCGCGATGGACAGTCTTTTTAGACATGTCTTTTTTATGAATAAGACATGTCTGAAAAGCGCTTTAGAGTTTTCAACGGGGTTCAGGTTTTCGTTTGGTTTTTCGATGCGGTGGCAAAAAATAGTAGGTGTTCTATTTTTGTTTGTTCTGTTTTTCGTGAAACAGAAATCTGTAAAATTGTTCGTTGCCGACGTGTCAACATGGAAGCGTTTTTGTTGTGTTGACTTGCAAAGTGCGACGTTCGCGGTGTCTTTTATTTTTTTGAAACGTGTCGAAACTGAAGGTTCGATATTGCGATACGCTTTAAACAACACAGGCACATGCAACAGACAACTTTGCATATCGTCAATGATTTTTTTTACCTTTATTGTTTATTTTACATATTTATTTATTTAATTTAAATACAAAACGAGTGGGTTATGGCAACCCTGAAATTTGCACTTTATGTTAGTTTACGCCTCTTTTCTTCTTATAAGGCGGATAATCTCTAAACTAAATTATTATTTAATACATTTTGAACACATAAATATATAATGATGTAGAAAGCAGGGTCAGTATTGTGTTTTAATCACCACCAAACTATGCCTGTGTCATGATTGTTATTTAATTTCCATACATATATTTAAAGCATAAAATATGTAGGTACATTCAAAACATTAATTTAATATTAACCTAATACCCTCACTAGTAAAATATTATATTCATGAATATAAATTAACTTTATCCCATTTTTTCCATAGGTAATTTAAATCTCAGTATGCCCTTCGTCGCACGCCAACTAACAAAAACTCATATTAGTAAGAAAAGTGTATCTTTATTCTTGTTCATTAGTTGCGAAGAATTCATCTTGAATTGCAATAATATGGGTTGCAAATAAAGAAGAAAATACATCGTGTAAAGCGATGTTTGGAGTTTTCGATGCAGTTTTTACTTTTTCAAACTGCTTCCAATAAATTTTCAAATTTTTATTTTTTTTTCATATAAATAATAGGTATGTTATTTACTAGATAGAATTTAGGAAACGAACAGTAAAGTTTCTATCAACAAAATTTTTCTGATCTCTTTTGCAGTTTTTTTATAATTTGAAATCAGCCATAACAGTCAACAATAGATACACAGATCTTCAACTATTGGATTATTTATGGTTGTAGAATGTATTTTGATTTAAAATTAACATCGTTCAATTTTCCGCTTACAGCTGAACAATAAAATTATTGTCGTCTAAAGTCGGTTGTGTGATATGAAGTTTTATTTTTCATAATAAATCATTGGTTTCTAATAAAAACGTAGAATTAATTCATTCGTACATTACCATAATTATTATGATAATTTTTACCACGTATGAGGAGAATAAACTTACTTATATTTTCTTTCTAATTTCTCATTTATGTCATAGAGTTTTTTATGTCAGAAAGGCTCCATTTATAATTTTTCTATGCAGACTTTTCTTGTAAATTAAATCTTTGAATTATGCAAGAGTCGTACCGAATGGTATAATAATTAATCAAAACAGAAAAAAACGCATTTAGATGAAAAGGTATAATGATTGTTAATAATGAATACAGTTCAATTCATTCGTTGAATTTGTGCCTTTTATTGTAAGTGAATTTAATGTCTGCTTTTTTTCAAATTTCAAGACGCATTTAAATTAAATAATGAATAGTTATCGGAACACAAAGCGATCATTAATATTTTAAGTACAAAAATTTACAGACCAGCATTCGATTTATTTTATAGTGTAGTTGTATATCAATCAGTCAATTTTAAATTATATTATAAATTTGAAGTGAAACGTTTTGAATATAACATGGTATAATTTAAACATTTTTTTTCATACAAAAAATACTTTTTATCTACGCTGCGATGATCAAATATGAGACCAACATTTATCTCCTTCGGAAGGGTCTAATCTTTTCATGTTTGTAATTTCATGGATAGTGAGTCAAAAAGTAAGTCACTTTGTAACCGATCGAATAAAATAACTCATTAAAGGATGTATAGGATATGATGAATAATTAAAGAGTAAGTACAGAAAACGTATTCAAATTCACTATGCAAATTATTCGCATTTTAAACCAAGGAAGATTAATGAATTCATTATTTATACAAACTCACTTTAAGTGTATTAAAAACATTCACATACATCATGCACGAGTAATGAGTTTATCACCAAATGTCGTATGCTTCATAAAATAGTTCTATGAATAAAATATAAAATGGTTCCAATTTTGTATTATGGTGATGCTATCTTCTTAGCTAGGAATTCTTCTTAGGTTGCAAATTGAACCAATGCGGCCGCGCCGGGGAAGAAAATATAATATGTATTTTTTGTAAATAGAAGAACGGAGACTGATATGGTTTATTTGTTTAAGATCGTAAATGGAGATGTTAATTCTGCGAATTTGCTCGAGCAGGTACCCTTCAACTGTCCGCAGCGCGTCACTCGCGTTAATCACTTGTTCAGGTTGCCCCACTGCACCACTAACTATGCTCGTAATTCGTTTATGCAGCGTAGTTGTTCGATGTATAACACGTTATTCGGTGGCCTGGACATATTTCTATTAAGTAAGGGAGAGTTTAGGAGAGGTGTGTGTGGTGTATTGGAATCATCCGATCCCTAATCACGTAATATAAGTATTGTATGGTGTTCGTTTAATGATTGCTTCACTTAATTTCATTTCTCTATATATATAAAGGACTAATATTTGGTAATATCTGGAGTCTTCACTGGTCTATATGCTGGTAACTCATTTTTTGTATATATTATATGAATTTGACTGTTTGCACTCTTTAAAATGAAATAAAATAAAAAAAAAATAAAAAAAATGTAGTTTTCCAATGCCACGTTAGTTTTATTGAATTATCCAACTGTCGATTTGTTCAAATAATAAATAATAAATAAATTTGGATAATTTATATAGCGCCGTTTTTGTGAATATCTCACCTCAAGGGCGCTGAAAAAATGATTATGTTGTATCATTTCGGCTCTGGTAAGATTTGCGAAAAAGGTGCGTTTTGAGTTTTTTCCTGAACGAAGATATATTTTCGGTTTGTCTGAGGGTGTGTGGGAGCTTATTCCATGCATTTGGTCCTGCCACAGCAAATGCACGATCACCGAAATTAGTTGTGTGCACCCTGTTTATTTCAACTAATTTCCCAACCATGGATGAAGAAGGATGAATTTTATTCTCTTAACATATCGTCAAAGTATCAAGCCAGTTTTGTATGCAGGGTCTATATTTTTCACAGTTTTTCCAACTTTGAAGTCAAAAAACACCAACAATAATATTGTCAATTTATGCAGAAAATACATATTAAACGATTAATTTGTACTTTTACTCATCAATTAATTTTTTATTTAAAATAAAAATTTCTTAAGGAAATATTATTTCACTGGCAATCCGTTGAACGACGAAAAAACATGGCGTACAGTAATCCAACTGTCGATTTGTTCAGGAGAACATTGTTCTCTTAACATATCGACAATGTATCAAGCCAGAATACGCGAGAATTGTATGGAGAGGTCTACTTTTTTCACGGCTTTTCCAACTTTGAAGTCTAAAAACACCAACTTAGAGGCTTCGCAGCATATATGTTCCATACACGGATTTACTCAGAATTCGGAGTAGAACATTTCGTGTGTCTGTGTGTCTGTGTGTGTGTCTGTGTGTCTGTGTGTGTGTCCGTCCCCCCCTTATAACTTTTGATCCGCTCAATTTACAGAGCCCAAAATTTCAGAATATATAAACAGTTATAGGCCTACAAAACTTTTATACTCAGAATTTTGAATTTTTGTTTCAGTCAGGGGTTATCAACTTTTGAATTTTTATTTTATTTTTCCATATATCTCAGAAACCATAAAAGCTAGAACGCTGAAAATTGGTACAAACATAGAAAAATAAAAAATCTCAAATTAATTTTTTCAAAAAAATTCCAGGGTTTCTCAAACATTTTTTATTAGGAAAAATATTTTTTTTATGATAAATTTATGAGTTTAACTGCCTATATTTCCAAAACTTATACAATTATCGAAAAAAGCTGAAACACCCCAACTAGATAATTTAATTTTCTATAAAAAATATCAACATTGTAGTAGAAGATCTCAATTTTTTTTAACAATTTTTTTAAAAATTGAATTTAGTGATGACATCGCTTCATACATTTTGTATGGCAGTCGCCTATACACAATATGTAAGAAGACTTAATAGTTTGATACTTCATCTCCAAACATACATACCATCATGCTATTTTCATATTCTGGGTAGGAAAAAAGGAACTTCCTCCATACTATCCTATCTTGACATACATACCTACATAATATATGTTGTATAGAAAACAAAATATCTGAAAATATTCAATAATTTGTATTTATAGGTTTATAGTTTGGTACATAATCTTCAACTATACATACTATCGCTATCGACAGTTGGATCTCATGTGTTACATGCAACTAGTATTTTCCAACTGTCGATTTGTTCAGGAGAACTTTGTTCTCTTAACATATCGACAATGTTTCAAGCCAGGATACGCGAGAATTGTATGCAGAGGTCTACTTTTTTCATGGCTTTTCCAACTTTGAAGTCAAAAAACACCAACTTAGAGGCTTCGCAGCATATATGTTCCATACACGGATTTACTCAGAATTCGGAGTAGAACATTTCGTGTGTCTGTGTGTGTGTGTCTGTGTGTGTGTGTCTGTGTGTGTTTGTGTCCGTCCCCCCCTTATAACTTTTGATCCGCTCAATTTACAGAGCCTAAAATTTCACAATATATAAACAGTTACAGGCCTACAAAACTTTTATACTCGGAATTTTGAATTTTTGTTTCAGTCAGGGGTTATCAACTTTTGAATTTTTATTTTATTTTTCCCTATATCTCAGAAACCATAAAAGCTAGAACGCTGAAAATTGGTACAAACATAGACAAATACAAAATCTCAAATTAATTTTTTCAAAAAAATTCCAGGCTTTCTCAAATATTTTTTATTAAGAAAAGTATTTTTTTTATGATAAATTTATGAGTTTAACTGCCTATTTTTCCAAAACTTTTACAATTATCGAAAAAAACCGAAACACCCCAACTAGATAATTCAATTTTCTATAAAAAATATTAGCATTGTAGTAGAAGATCTCAATTTTTTTTAACAATTTTTTTAAAAATTGAATTTAGTGACGACATCGCTTCATACATTTTGTATGGCAGTCGCCTATACACAATATGTAAGAAGACTTAATAGTTTGATACTTCATCTCCAAACATACATACATACCATCATGCTATTTTCATATTCTGGGTAGGAAAAAAGGACCTTCCTCCATACTATCCTATCTTGACATACATACCTACATATGTTATATAGAAAACAAAATATCTGACAATATTCAATAATTTGTATTTATGGGTTTATAGTTTGGTACATATTCTTCAACTATACATACTATCGCTATCGACAGTTGGATCTCATGTGTTACATGCAACTAGTTATATTATAGATTGAATTTAGTGACGACATTGCTTCATACAATTTGTAAGGCAGTAAACACTACACAATACACATTGTCTTACTCAATAGTTGTATATCAACTTAATCTACAAACATACATCATGCTGTTTTCATATTCTGGGTAGGAAAAACAGACTGACCTCCATACTATCCTATCCTGACATATATTTTATTTTACTTTTAATTTTTATTGGTCGATAGAGAGTTATACAGTCTACATAATTTATAAAACAGACAATGTATATTGCTTTATTAGTGGACCTGTGAAAACTCCATACATTTCCCCCTATTCAGTAACTATTGTAACTAAAATAGGAACGTTCTAAAATTGTAGATTTTAGATTTACGGTCTTATTTTATTGTTATAAAATATCAAATTGGATTAAATGGAATAGGAACGTACCTATATTGACCGAAACATTCTTAAAAAGTTACTGAATTAGACATATTTTGAATAATTATGAAAATTATGAAATTTTAATCATTTTCATAATTATTCAAAATACGTCTATTTCAGTAAATATTTAAGAACGTTCCGACCAAAATAGGTACGTTTGATATTTTATAACGCTGAAATAAGACCATAACTCTAAAATCTGCAATTTTAGAACGTTGCTATTTCAGTTACAATAGTAACTGAATAGGGGGTATTATTCAATAGGATAATTAATATTGATACAAAAAAACACAAATAATGTATAATTGATTTACTAGTACATTAAAAAAAACTAATATAAGACAACTGATAAATCAAAGTACTAGGAAATATATATACCTACATAATATTTATACAAAACAAAATACGTTTCTTTTTCTTTTCATATTCATAAATTATATCATGTTTATAAATATCCCTTATTTCCTCTCCATCCCTTTCCTTTTCCCTTCTCAGTCCTTCTTTATTGTATAGTATAAGGCAACAAGCAATTGGGGCACTACACTATTAATTAATTGAGTTACGAGTTACACACTATTAATTAATTGAGAATTGAGTTAACTCGTATGTAATTGAGTTATGCATGTATATGTCCTTGTTTAACAAGGACATATTCATTTAAAAAAAATATATTAAATTTGTTAATCGCTTGTTCTTGATGGTTTTCCATTAATATTTTTAATAAATATGAAAAATAAAAAAACGTTTATAACTTAATTCCACTCTTTATTTAGACTATAACCTACAACCGGTTTTGTGCTAAGAGAATTTTCATTTTTTCTTCTTGAAAAAGTGCTTAGCACGAAACCAGTTGTAGGATGTAATCTAAATAATAATTTATAAACGTTATTTATTTTTAATATTCACTAAAAATTTTAATAAATTTTTATGTATATTTTTATGTACAGTATATAAAATAGTTGTACCTGTTTATTGTCAAATAAATAAAAAAAATAGGTAGATACTCATTTTTGACCAATAAATTCAATCTTTTATTAAATAAAACCACGACCAAATCTATCACATCACTATCTACTTTATGTCACAATAAACGCTGTCTCCATTTTCCTTTGTGACATTTTGATTTGAATTTTTTTATAACAAAAAAATAATATTCACTGAACGTAATATAGTCGAAGGTGCGTGTATTTGAGTAGAATAATATATTTTTTTTTGTTTGACGCTAAGTCATCTATCAATCACGATTCTAACTACATAGAATAAAAATTTGCGTGTAGGTAATTTATTGATAAATGATACATAAAAATATAAACCAGAGATTTTTTTAAAGAATTTTTGCTTAGAATAAGTAAGTAGGTACTTGTTTATTATAGTATATAATTAAACTACCGCTGCGCTATCTGGTGGGAGTAAATAAGGCGTTGACTATTGTAATTTATGGCGTTCCTATATAGCGTTCATTTCACTCTACCTACCCCAATAGGGATTGGTTCTTCTTCTCTCAATAGATTGAGATATTTTGTACCAAAAAACACGTTATGAATATTGTCAAATGAGTCTATGGCAGAGCGGTTAGCGCACTGGGCTAGTAATCCAGTGGTCGCGAGTTCGAATCCTGCCTCGATCGATCTCGTTCACCTATAGCACAAGCATTTATACTTAATTTAGGGAATGTATAAAGATGTATATGTACTTGTTTATTTATTTATTTATTTATTTATTTATTCATTTAGGAATACAAACAGTTACAGAAAATATGCATATAACTAATGGTAACATAGAATTCAAAGTTTATCTGCAACCTTACAGTATTCACAATATAAACATATGAAAGTGAAAATTTACAAAGTAATACAATAATAATAAAAGACAAAACAAGTAAAGAAGAAAAAAAAAATCATTTTAAATTAACATAAACGAAATGAAATAGATAAGAAAATAATTATACAGAAATAAGTATTGAGGCGAGAAATAAATATTGAGGCGAGAAATAGAGAAACAAGAGTTATACATTAACATAATGATAAAAAAGAGAAAAAAAAAAAAAAAAAAAACAAAAATACATAAAATAAAATTAAAATTAAGGAGCCATAATTCATAAATTTAACAAGGACATGTCAATTTAAAAAAAATAATAATTATGTACACATTCTTGGATTCTGTACAAGCAGCATATTTATTGTCAAATTGTAATTTCTTCCTACTTCTTTAAATTATGTGAGGCACCAGCTTAGAATAGTGCTTTCATTGTTTTAAATCATTGTTTTCGAGTGTCCCGTAACAGCCGGGTAATCGAAAATACAACAGGCAACAATAATATCTCACATAGTTCAGCAATGAGGTTCACCACCCATTCTGAAAATTTAGTGCCTTTTTTGGTGAAACGAGACTGGTGTGTGGGTATACATAGATGTGTTGTTCTCCCTTTTATAAGGCAATGCACACCCGCACATCTTTCGCTGGCATACCCCACATTGTGGGATATGCCGTGATGGTATGAATGAATTCTTTAAATTATTCTTCCAGAAATGTGAAGAATAATTTAAAGAAGTTTCTCCCCTGCTGGAAATCATACCCAAACATAGAAGTCATACGACGAAAAATGAATGATAAACAGTTAAAGTAAAAAATAAAGTGTCGTTGAGTGCCCGGCGAACATCTTGAACAATGGCATAACAGCTCAGAACACAAGTTTTGAGGTTTTAGTTTGATTGCGTAAACCTTCCCTCACTAAGCAAAAAATTGTCAAAATGTTTGCCGGCACCGTTAGGTACCACAAAAGATTTTTTTAACTAATCTTACTTTTCTTTGTATGGTTATAGACTATGGTTATGGTTATAGCGGACTGGACACGGCAGATGTGCCGACTTCTCCTTCAAGTGTGGATGGCGGGACTCTCCTGAGTGTGACTACGGTGCGGAGAGGCAGACTGTGAGCCATGTGGTGTCTGAGTGTGCTTTAAGAGCCTTTGGGGGGGACCCCTCGGAATTTATGGTCCTGAGTGAAGCAGCGGCCAATTATTTAGAAAACTTAGATTTTATTTTTTAACTTTTGACGGGCACTACAGTGCGACATATTGTTGTGATATACTAACTTTGTGACCATAAGATAAATAAATAAATATAGATATACTAACTTGTTGAAAAAAAAAATTAAATATTTATTTATTTATTTAATATTGCCCTTCGGGCAACTAACAGGTACTGTTTCGAATATTAATTTAACACGCAACCTATAACAAGTTGTCACATTCTGGAGACTTACGATATTAATCGTCTCACAGATCCAGTCTGAAAACACAATTAAAAACTGTGTCTCCACCGGGAATTGAACCCGGGATCTTTGGATCAGATTTATTTTTATTTTTTATTTTTAATATATTTTATAATACAAATCAATATATAAATTCACTAGTAATAATATTCTTACATATTTTTCCCTGCAGTACCTCATCAAAATATTACAATCTTGTGCTTGATGAGGGAAGCACTTATAACAAAATAAAAAATATCAATACAAAGCAAAGTCAACATAAAAGTAAAAGTAATTAAATCAAATCATACATGAACAAAAAAAAAATCAAATAAACATCATAAAAAGGTTGAAAATAAATGAAAAAGAAGAATACTCAAATGAGAAAACAAATCAGAATACATATTCAAACCAAAAAAAAAGAAAAACATGAAAATAATTGAAAAATGAGTAATATAGAATTATAGACGATTCAAATATATCAAAACACATATTCAAAAATAAAAAAAGAAAATACTGGAAATTGAAACAAATCAAAACAACAAAATCGTAAACTACTATTTTAGAAAGTTAAGTGCAATTTTAATTTATGTTTAAATTTTTTAAATTCAGATACCTAACCAACTGAGCCACGAAGGCCGAAATATTGTATGGTTGCATATATATACGCATACATTGGGTTTTTTTTCTATTGGAAGTCAATGATATATTTTGAGAAATTAATGTTGGAATATTATAGGAGGAGGAGATGTAATAAAATTTGTCAAAAAATAAAAATATATTTTGTATTTTTTTTTTATATTTGGCTACTCAATGTCACACCATCTAGCGGCTATTATTTTTTTCACATTAAAACTAATAAAAAAATCTCCTTTGATGTCTCAATATCTCGGAGAGAGCGATATTGCCTCCGGTTGTGTTTTTCTTTTTCCAACGAAACAATATCCTCACATTTTCTTCTTCTCGGTCTTATAAATTGAATTTGAATACTAGGTATATTATTATATATATCAGATCAAAAGAATCTCGCGTTTCATTCGTAGGTATAACTGAACACGAAAATGTGACCCTTATAAAACTACTAACTTAATACAATATTTCGTCACATCGACTATTCTTTTGTGTTTTTCCAAAACTCTGTGAAATATAACCACTAGAAAAAATATGAACTTTTTAGCTTTAGAGGAGTGTAGTAGCGACGGGGAAAAATGAATGATCCGTATTATTTGACCGGATGATTAAATTGAATCGGTGACTCACGTTGCCACAACGATCCGTTCATGAACCAGACATCACTCACACACTTTCTATCTCATAAAAAATATATCGTTAGAATGCGATACACAGACCGACTCATCGATTCCGGATCATGTGTTCTCTTGCTATAATCCACGTAAAGTATATAGTTAGAATGCGATACACAGACCGACTCATGGCAATCTTCGATTCACAACTAATTCATTATGGTACGATATTTTTTTAAGATCTTGTCTTTTCAAATCGATTCATGAAATTTATGCGGATCATCAATTCGCTCTTCGATTCAATATGATTCAAATATGGCTATCCTTATCTATCGTACATAACATGTACGTAGTATGACAGAGAAAACAAAACCGATTCAAAATATGATATGCACATGTAGGCGTTAAAATGTTTGCATTTCAATGTACTTAATGGTCAAAATTGCTCAAATATTTTATGAACCATAATGAACTAGTCGTGAATCGAAGATTGCCATCTCTCTTTATCTCAAAAGAAGTATGAGATAACAGATCGCCTTCAAAATAGTAGTATATTCAATTATAGACGTTACGTATTTGTTTTTCAAAGTGTGTTACGGTCAAAATTGCTTTTCATATTTAAGAACCGCAATGAATTAGATTTTATGAACTGAGAGGTCGGGGCCGCCCAAGGAAGGGATGGCACGTCCATGTGAACGGCATTTTGAAAGACGGAAATGTTAGAAGAGTAAACAACAGACGATCATGTATAAGACGATGTATGAATGTGTGTCAAGATAGAAATAAATTGCGTTCGGTTCTCTCTGCCTACCCCGTGAGGGTCATGGCGTGATGTTATGTATGTATGTATCAGGGGCGTGCCTAGAACCTTCAGACTAGGCAAACCCTGAAAAAAAATTGGGAAATGTCGAAAATTTATTGTTTTTTTAGCATCGTTGTTCATTCGACTGGCCATGAAAATATTTTAAAATCACATGTTAAAATATATTTACATTTGCGGCCCTTTCAAGCACTTCTACATCTACATACGGTTCAATTTTTGATCTTGTAGCATGGTTTCAATAAAACAGACAAAAAAATATTAGGTCATGAATTTCTTAACATATTCATAGGCAAGCCAAGATTTTCGACTTATATAAGAAATTCCGCAGCTGAATGTATGCATTTCGATTTTGAACTTACTTTACTTTACTTTTTGTTTGGCATTGGCATACATATGCTTCTCTACGCCATCGGCTGCCTCATATTTCGGCTATTCAAAGCCCCGGTTCCCATCCAGTCAGCCAGTTTATGGCCTCCGGGGTCGCATCATGGATATCAGTTGGAAGTATCTCCTCGTCGGGCACTCCTTCACTAGGTGTTGGACAGTCTGGTTAATTGCTCCACAGTCACACTCCGGAGAATCTCTTGATTTTGAAAATTTATTTCTTTATTTTTCACAGTAGCTTTGTGATTTCATGTTATTTTATTTATGTCCACTCCAGGCATGTCTGCACATTACGGTTGCAGATTATCGTATTTTAAGACTGGCTTGCGTAATATTCCTTAAGAAATGTTGTGCTACCATGTTCCTTCCAGAACGACCTATTTATGACATATTTCAATATAATATTCACGACGTATTTATGACATATTTCAATATAATATTCACGACGTATTTATGACATATTTCAATATAATATTCACGACGTATTTATGACACATTTCAATATAACATTCACGACATATTTATGACATATTTCAATATAATATTCACGACGTATTTAAAAAAAATTACCTATTTATTTATCGTTTGATCATAATTCAGTACATAACGTCAGGTACACATCAAATTGTTTGCAAAGTAGATACTGCTTGTCAGGGTTAGGTTAGGTTAGGAGTTGGAGGTTAGCTTAGATTAGAGGTGTATTGTACTGGTCTTCAGAATATATTTATAATTAAGTAATATTACAACGTTACATTTCCTGTGCATCTGTCAAATGACAATTTTTCAAACTTTAACATGACACTAGTGATCATTATTCTATGGTGAATTTGCATACACCTATAAATTATGTTATATTCCTGTTATCCTGGTTAATCAGTACAGTGTGTTTATAAAAATCTAATTAATTTCGGAATCGAGTGTTATTGGTGCACGAAATAGGGCAAAACTTGGATATCCACTATTCCAAAATAGTGGGGAGGAGAAAAAGTTAATTTCAGAAGGATGTGATACATTTCTTTGACTATCATATGCATATGCTCGAAGACAGCTCCTCTGGTTGAAAACACATACGACCCTTTGTTTGAGTATACATTTGCTAGATTTTGAAAAAAAGTCGTACCTATAGAAATGATGAAAAGCAAATCCGCTTTATTAGATTTATACACAGAAGATGATTGCTAACCGACATGGCACATTCATATCCATCAAAGCATAGTGTCCTCCTTGCACGAATGACTGCCTTTTAATACACAAAGACACATATAAATAGAATATTATTATGGTGCTGACCCACTTCACTGTGCAGACAGACATGGGATGTCACAGACAGGACTCTGGTGTTTAATATGACGTACCTACCTACTTCAAAGGCAGGATTATTTTTTCCTTCATTTCATTTTAAACGTAATATTTTTTCTGCGTTATGTAATATAAATGGCAAACTGAATTCTTATATAAAAGTACTTTTTCTGTGATTGTATGCATAAAATAATTTATTTATTTATCTTTATGGACATAATATGAACAAATATATTAAATATTTGATTTTTTTTAACATTATTATAGGAGAACCAGGAACTCAAGGCGCGGCTGGTTTATGTGATCACTTTATGCGCTTGCGCAACGTTCACTAATTATGCCTGCTTGATGATTTGAAAATTCTTTATACATATTTTAATAATGAGAAACTGATCGTTTGAAATAAGCTGAAAAACTCCATCGCCATCTATGAAGTAACGAAGAAACCTTTTTGTAACGCCATCTATTGAGAAATTGTTTTTTTTTGTAAACAATGAAAGAAACAGTTCTTATACATGAGGTGGCAATGTTATCGCTCAGATATCACCCCTGAACTGCGCCAGAAATATTATTTCATTTTTGGCTTGTTTAACTACTTGTAGGTACCAATGTGTATGTAAATTGAGCAACACTGTAGGTGCACAGAAACCGAATGGCTTACCAACTGTGCCACGTTCTCCAATTATTGTCTTAAGTTCCTGTTTCTCCTATTATATTCCAACTTCGTCTCTATTGAGATGTTTTAAATCTGCCAAAAAAAATATAATTGACTCCCGACTAGGAAATAAATCCAATGTTTGCGTATATTATGTAACTCGATATAGTTTTGAAAAGAAACATATAGAGAGGTAGGTACTTAATTCACATAAGGCTACGCGTAGCTTAGAAGAGGTTGTATTCACTTGTTTATACATACATTTTATAAACAAACTATATCACCATGAAGGTATTTAAATGACTATTTAAGATATACTTTAATTAGCGGAACAATAATTTCTACACTATTGGTTTTTAAGTTGAACTCTATTGTTTCCGAGTGACTTCGTTGTGTTATGTGACACGAAGGAACAAAACACCAATAATTATATCTAATTGTTATTATGGTTAAGTGAGAGTTATTTGTACTACCGTGCCGCTACTGACCCGGGTCTACTTCACAAAGTAACTATGAAATGTCCTCATTCGGGCTAATGGAATTCCGATAATCGATATTGATAAATCTGTTATCTCGTCTTGTCTTGCCCATCTGCGTTTTTCGGTCCGACGCAGGTTTTCCTATGAAACTGTAACTGTGGCAACATAAGTATTATATACTTAAGTAAAAATCAAAAAAGATTTAGAATTCCGCTGTAACCATTCCTTTATTAGACGATTTCTCTCCTTGTTAATTTATTTTCAAATGAAAATATATTTAATTTATCTTGTACTTACTTTCCGTGTCCAGGATCATCAAACTATATTGTGTCCCTCCAGTGATTTTCAGCCATAATAGCATTCTCATTCGCTTGCCACAGATACTCCTCAGACCACCCTACTTCCATAAGCGGGCAGTTCAGAAGGTGTGACATGTTCTGCATCTCCCCAAATTCGCATGCCATTTTCTGGTCATCCTCTAGCATTCTCCATCTGTCCAGGTTTACCTTGCACCTTCCTACACCCGTCCTTAGTCTATTCAGGGATTTCCCTGTTATATATGGTAGTCGATGTACCGTTGGAAGTAGGTACCTATGTTGGTTCATGAAAGTTTACACTTCCTAACCCTTCCTTCCAGGAAAGTTAGTAAATATTATTTACCTTGTGCACTAATTGTTGTTTTGTATATTTTATAGAACGCAATAGCATTTCAAATTTTTTGGCATAATCAAAGTGATAAAAACTTCCGTTGTCTATGAATCGTCATACAAAAACAAAACTAAGTAAACGTCGGATTCAACTCAATTGAAAATAAAAGTAATAATAAGTATATACTATACCTATACTTGGTCGCTTAGCAACCGGGTTGTCAACAAGTTTGTGTTTATATTCGCTCTGAAAAAAATATTGTTTTTTTACTAAAGTATAAGTGTATTTTATATTTATTGTGCACTTATTTCATTATTGTGAGTTTTATTTTGTATCCGTTCATTATCCATGAATATGAATTTGGATATTCCACCTGATCCGGGACCAAGTCCAAGTGTTAAAAAATCTGACATGTCAACGCCACCTAAACAAAACAACAAGAGACCTAACACAAATAATTCTGACATTATCCATCCGTCTAAAGCTCCAAATTTAAATAGTTCTCCGGAAAAATTGTACAATACTCATAGTGAAATTTAAATCCAATACCTGGAAAATTCGCCTGGGCCTTACATTGTTTTCGTTCAAGATATTGACTCTAGCAAGAATATTCACCCAATGAAAATTGGTAATATCCTTATTAAACATAACATTAAAAATATTTCTCCGGGTGGAGTAAAATCAGAAGGGAGAAATAAATCTCAATTACTTTCAAAGATGCTAAGAGTGCGAATCAATTCACGACAGCCATTTTTTTAAAAATAAATAATTTAAAAGCATATATACCTAGATTTAAAGTGACAAAAATGGGTTTGATTCGTGGTATGTATTTCAACAGACTTTTCGATTGACGATATTATAGAAAATTGTGCAGTACCAAACCATATTGGGAAGATTTTAAAAGCAAGACGCCTCAATTTTAAAGATAAATCATCAGGAGAAACAATGTGGAAACCATCTCAATCCGTGGTCTTAACGTTTGAAGGACAAAATCTCCCAGAGTATGTTTACCTTTTTTATAACTCTCTGAAAGTTGAAACTTATGTATTTCCAACCATCCAATGTTATCGCTGTTGTCGCTTTGGTCACATGAAGATTCAGTGTCATTCTATAACTCGCTGCTTCAAATGTGGAGATAGTCACCTTGGTGAAGTTTGCCAAGTGGTGGACTTTTTAAAGTGTATAAACTGTTCAGGATCTCATTTAGCTACAAGCCCAATGTGCCCGGAATTCACTCGGCAAAAAAATATTAAACATTCAATGGCTACAAAAAATATATCATATCTGCAAGCATCTCAACTCTTCCCAACTTCTGTGAAAAGCTATTCTGAAGTGACTAATAACCAATTGAACAATAAACAAAGTTTTAAAAAAACAATATACACTAAAATGTCATCGGAAACTCAAAAACAGACAATTCCTCATATTAATATTAAAGAAATAAACAAGTGCATGTCGTATTCAAATGGTGAAGCTAGCCATCCTACAAATGGATGCGCTGTTTTAAGCCAGTCAACTACTTCTGCATCTAATGAAGTCCAAGAAAATATTTTCCAAGATGATGCCCATTCTGTTGTATATTTAATTACGCAAATTCTTATTAGTTTAATTTCCAACTCAAATTTTAATTTACCGTCCAACGTTGCCAATCTTATCCCGCTTTTAAATTCTTTTTTAAAAAATGGTTCAAAATCACAAAACCCATAATCCTTTAAACATTTTACAGTGGAACTGTAGAAGCGCATGTTAAGTGACTTTCTTTTATTTGATACTGTTCATAGTGTATGTCTTGTTTATATTTAAGTTTGAGTGTTCTGTGAATACAAATATGGCACAAATCATACAATATTGTGTGAATTGCCTAATAAAATAAAATATAAAAAAAATACCTATACTTTATTTTTGCGATTGCGTTTAATCCGACACTTACCTAGTTTTTTTATACTGTATACTCTGGTTGTATATACACTCTGATATTATTATTTCCTATTTTCATTTTCTTTATGATAAAAACCTACCGTTCAAGGGATCTATTATGGCAAGTTATAAGATTGATATCACAATTCCGAAACAAATTCACGTGACACATTTATATTTCACAATCCTAGCAATTACTTAAACAGTTGTACAATGTTTAATAATGTTTATAGTATAATATAAATAAATTAGATACCACATAATATCCAATGGAATTTCTAGAGAAGGTGATAAAGTTTATGAATGTTATGTGTTCACGCTATGAAATTCCAAGAAATTTGCACTATTGTTCTACCTTTCTTAATGATATAATATGCAAAGCTATAAACACAATGCAAGTAATATTTCATTTACGAATTACTGAGCAGTTTAAGACTAGACAATAGAAACTAACATCATTAAGTGGTTGAGTTTATATACAATAAATTTTCTCACTAGGTACGTATGAAAAGTTCTTTTCTAATAAAATTTCATTAGAACTATGGTTAATTGATTTTTTATACTCCATATTGAATGTAATAAGTAAGTACTTATAAAAATGATATACAAATAAACACTATGGTCGAACTTATTAGATTTCATTAAAAGCTTACTTAACGCGCAACTAGATAATTAGGTAAGTACGACTAAAATGGTAAAGATCGGTATAAATTAATCTGACTTATAAACATATACCAAGATGTGACTAACTAGTTCACCGAATTGTTTACGAACACTCTCATTTATTTTTTTAATATGGCTGCATTGGCTTCACAGATGTCAAAAAATAGATAAATGCATTTAATCAATGGATAACTAACATCGAAAAATGAAAACAAACACCGCGTTGTGTAGTGTTGAGTCAATTTAAACACGATTGCAACGAAGAATAGCAAGTAAAAACGTTATAAGGATTAAATTTTTCTGTCAATCTCAAATATGCGTCGCATCATATGTGAATGATCCGCCATTTTGAAATATTTGGTATGACGCGTTAGTCAAACGTAAAACAACTTCTGGACCCGCCCTAACTCGACGTCTACTAAATAAAGGTGTAAGTAAAGATATTCACGGTTTATAAGTACCTAAATTTTTTCGTAAATCACGCTCTAGTACCAAGTGCTATAGATTGTTTACGTTTATAAGTTAGACGGTAGGTATGTGTTTTGCAAAGAAAGTCTTTTGGCACAGATGACAGATACTTCCCATTTGTACCTATCCTCATCTTCCTGACATACAAAAACTCCTTCATAATTAATCCATACCTTGAACGTGGCAACAATAATCTCGCCTCTGTCCGCGCGCTAGTAGGCCACTTTCTTTAGTCACCATACTCATTTACAAAACTCTGCATAAATTCGGCGCTGTGCGCATAATATAGTATATCTTTTTAAATACATTCGCGGAATTCGCACGTAAATATTACAGATTACAGAAGTTATTACATAAGTATACAGTGACATGAAGGAAAGAAGAACTACGCGAAAAAGAGAAATAAGAAGACAGCTGGCACAGTAAGTCTACTCCCTTCAAAAACTTTTCCATCTTGTCTAATCTGTTTCTTCTGCCAATATAGCACACAATATAAAGTATATGTGCTAAATACAAATAAACTCTAAGTTAATTACAAATATACCATACCATACCATCACGCCATTTCCCTATTTGGGGTAGGCAGAGAACACCGAACGCCAGACTACTCTCTCTTGACATACATTCCTCGCTTCATTCACGTCCATACATCGTCTCATACACGCTCTTCTATTATTCTTACTTATAAAATCTCCATCTTTCAAAATCCTCTTTTATCAGCCTTGTATACTTTTTTCGTCAAACGGTCATCACTCATTCTTTTTATGTGGCCGAACCACCTTAGGGCATTTATTTTCATCTTACTTACGATATTTCTTTCAATCATACATTCTCGTCTAATATCCTCATTTCATATTCTATCATACATCGTTTTACCACACATTCGTCTTAGTGACCTCATTTCAACCGCGTTAATTCTACTTTCATGCGTCTTCTGCCATGTCCATGTCTCACTAGCATACATTAGAGTCGGTGCGACGATACCATTGTGTACCGCGAGCTTTATACTCTTATTTTTTTAATATCTTTAAAATCTATGTGTATAAAATATAATTATTAATCAGAATTATTAAAGTGGAGGAGGCCAGGATTACTGGAGGAGGCCAGGGTCCGTAGTCGAATGTAGCGCCAGTGAAGATGATGATTAAATATAATTAACCTAGCTTATTTATAGTAAACTTACTATTAATATCCTTTTATAAAAATGTAGCAATTAAAATATAATAAGAATTAGCAAGTCTTTGTTTAATATTGTTTCAAATAATGCTAAAAACTTAACATATCTGTGCCGTTTCTTCGTCTTTTTGAAAATTTTTCAAAACATTTATTTTTTATTGTAAATTTTGCCGCAGTAACGTTATACTACGTCGAATTGTTCTTTGATAATCCCGAAAGATTAGATCGTATGAAATTCGACCCGAGCGTGAATCTGTTCAGAGGGGAGTTAGGGGGGAGGTATTATATCCAAATGTTGCCAGCAAAAATCTAATGAACCTTGAAATCGATTCCATACTGTCACATAAACCGTGTGAGTTCACTTAGGTACATAGTTTATTCATCTCTCGGAGGAACTATATTTCTTCAATATGACTGAGTTGTTTTTAAGATGAATATTATATTTTTATAAAACAAAACGTAAATTTATTTCAGACGTACATTTATTTTGAATGCTTCTGTAAGATTTTCGCTTCATACCCCGAACTCGATTCAAACTATGCACCTAGAAAACAAATATGTTTGTTATTTCTTATTTTTTGACTCATAATTTTTGATGGAATTCCATTATCACTTATATAAAATCACTTATATAAATAATTTGTGATTTTTTACTTATATTTAAGTAATTTTATATAAGTAATATGATTATTCTTTTGGTTTCAAAAAAGTACATAAATTACTCTTCTTCTTTTTATCTTTCTTCTTTCTCTTATGCTAGGGCTTTGAGGCCCGTTGTTATTTGAGATATTCTCTTGCGAGGTTGACTCCCAACTATTTATCTTTTATTTAAAAATTTATTTATCTTTTCGATAGTCTGCCTGGTGGTCGTATTTCTTCGTTCTTCTTCCACCACCACCCGTTCTGCTTATGGGGACTAATAACGACCCCTTGCAAAATTCAGTCAGTCTTGAAGATGCCCTAACAAGGCGAAATAGCTATCGACCAATTAAAAAATATCCGTAGAATCTAAAACATACTGTTTTGACTGGCTCACTGTTCACTGATAGTGAAGATAAGAGTGCACCGAATTTAAGACAGAAAGTTTTGAAAGCCTTAAAGTTGCTCTTCGTGGCTACAAGGTCCGCGTGTCCAATGGGTCCAAAGAAATTCCCTCGGACATCGTCGTAGAGTTCTCGTCGGAAAGTTGACACGGAGAAGTTAGTGCATTCCCTTAGGATATGCTCAGAATTCTGTTCAGGGTTATCACAAAGCTGGCATGAGGACGAATCGGATGAGTGAAAACGAAAGAGATAACTTTTGAAACTGCCGTGTCCAGTAAGGAGTTGCGTGGTCCAATAATCGGGAACAATCCACCAAGAAGAAATTCGAGTCCTCACATCGGGAGTTCCATGTAGCGCTATGCGAGGGATCCTGTTCACATCTTCTTCTTCTTCTTCGTCAGCCATCTCTCCACTGCTGGATGTAGGCCTCCTCCAATGAACTCCATCTCTCTCGGTCCTGTGCTTTCCCCAGCCAACCTCTTCCCGCAACCGGAATGATATCGTCCACCCATCTTTTTTGTGGTCGCCCTACCGGTCTTTTATTTTCCCACGGTCTCCATTTTAGTATTCTGGGTGTCCACCTCTCGGTACCATGTCTTGCAACATGCCCTGTCCACTGCCATTTCAACTTTGCAACACGGTCTGCTATGTCAACGACTTTTGTTTGGCGTCTTATTTCTTCATTTCTTATTTTATCCCGGAGGCTCACTCCTAACATTTGCCGTTCCATAGCTCGTTGCGAACACTTTAGTTTGTATATTGTGTTGGCAGTTAGTGTCATTGTTTCCAATCCATATGTTAGCACTGGGAGGATACATGTTTCAAAGACCTTTCTTTTCAAATTCATCGGAATGTCTTTGTTTTTCAAGATGTGACCGAGTTTACCGAAGGCCGCCCAACCTAGTCCAATTCGTCTGGGTATCTCTGCTAATTGATTTTCTTTTCCCAGTTTTATTTTGTGCCCCAGGTATATGTAGTCTTCAACGGCTTCAACTGTGTTGTTATTAATTTTCAAATTTATGTTGGATGGGCTCAGGATTTTAGTTTTCGAAATGTTCATCTCTAGGCCTACCTCCAAGGAAGCATTATGGAGTTCTTTTATCATACCTTTCAATTCTTCTAGGTCGTCGGTGATAAGCACAGTGTCATCTGCGAATCGAAGGTGGTTCAGATATACACCGTCAATTTCTAATCCTTTATATTCCCAATTTAGTTTTTTGAATGTTCTGTTCACATGCGCGTTCCAAAATCTCAATACTATACTCAATAATATACGCAATACTAAACTCAATACTTTACTCAATACTATACTCAATACTTTTCTCAAAGTGTCTATTCCTAATATATAATTTTTATGATCTATGCAATTAACAAATAAAAATGACAAAATACCTACATACACTACATGTATATGATGACTCTAATTCACCTTTCTCTTCTTCTTCTGGGTAACAATCCTAGGATTGGTCTGCGCCAAACACTCGATCTTTCCACTTATCTCTATCGTCCGCCAGTCTCTTCATCTCTTTGTAACTGCTACAGCGCACGTCACCGATTATCACGTCACCTTTCTAATCTGAATAAAATAGTTTAGTTTTTAAAGTTTCGTTAGTATTTAAAATGTAAATACAACCTTTATGTCTCTTTCTATACTCAGCAATATTATACTAATATGTACACTGCTAGCCCTAGAACAGGTATACCTAGCTGGGCAACAGTCATATTTTTGAATGACGCATATGTAAATGGTGTAATTAAGAATAAGATAAAAAATATAATAAATAAAATATAAATCCCTAACGTTATGCAGTTCATGAAATGGTCGTGTTAATTATCCAATGACGTGTTTTGTTCAAAACCATTTATGTCTGTGTGATTACTGTATCTTATTCTTTAAACATTTTATGTGTTTTATTGAAAATGGAATTCTAGTGGTTTATGTTTGGCACAAAAAACAAATTTTGAGCAATACTAAAAATTAGGTATATATGGCTGATAAAAGAGGAACGAAAAGTTAGAGGTCGGTCAAGGAAAAGTTGACACGATCACATAAAAGGAATTTTGAAAGATGGAGACGTTAGAAGTAAGAAAAATAGAAGAGCGTGTATGAGACGATGCATGGGCGTGAATGAAGCAAAAAATATATGTCAAGAGAGAGGAGTCTGACGTTCAGTTCTATCTGGCTACCTTAAATAGGGAAATGACGTGATGGAAAGTATGGTGAGGTTTATTTTTGAATTTGTTCGATCAAATAATAATGCTATACTGTGGTCGTTACATTACACACATGTGACTGACGGGCCTCCACGTTTGTGGTTGGACTCATTGGTCCGAATGCAGAGTCCTACCTAAATACTAAATTCTAAATACTAACCATGACATGTTTTCATTGCACAGTCGCTCACTTAAGATAGGAGATTACGTAGCTTCCTAACTAGAGGATGCTACGAAGTTTTTGTATGATAATTGCATTGCAGAGACATATCTAAATGCTTAGCGCATGCGCATCGCCGTAAACTAACATTTACGAACTATCAAAAAGCAAGGTTGATAGCGAAGAACCTTACGAGTGATTTAATACTAAAATACGAGATTTTTTCTAGGGATGTTGATTTTATCGGCTTCGTTGAATATGTATTTGGTAATTTTATCTAATCAAATACCAAACAGAGTATTCAGCGATCCATACGAGATGCCGAAAATTCGCTGAAATTTCAGAAAAATCGTGCCATCGAGCTGTCAGTGTGATGTTGGTTTCATAATGTTTGTGTTTTTACGACAAAAAAAAACATTCTAAATAAACTGAAGTGAGCGACTGTGCAATGAAAACATGGTTAGTATTAAGAATTTAGTATTTAGGTCGGACTTTGCATTCGGACCTTAGTGGTAGTTGTATGAAATATGCTTGATGGTAGTTTCTTGTTTTGTCCGACGAGCAGCCGCTCCGGGGATGAAAGGAGCTACAAATTCGGAGCGTTACCTATGGAGTGGGATAGGAAACTGCGAAATTCCGTTTATTCCGTGGATGTTACATTATCTATTGGAATTGTTTAATACATTAGGATTTAATTTTATCTGTGAGTTATGTAGGGATACGTTTTCTACTCGGTTGGAAGCTAACAAACGGCGACGCGACGATTCGTACGATAAAATGTCGTTATTTTTTATCGAATATTAAATGGATGGGAAGTATGCGAGGTGGTGTGTATGTGTGCAGGTATAAACGTAGAGAGAGAGAAAGATAGAGAGTAATTTAAGATGGGAGAATTTCAGAAGTAAGGATAATTGAATGAAGCGCTCAGAGAAGGTAAATTGAATCAGTGATGCGACGTGCGATTTCATTTCGCCAGAAATATTTTCTCCTGAGGTGGGTATATATCCCTCCGTTCAAAAGACCAGCGCCGCAATTAGAAGGTGAAAACTTAAATGACTAATGACTGTAACGTTTCGCGAAAATGTCATCACGTAACCAGAAAAAAATGACGTTAGGCTAACGTTGATACAATCACAAACATTTTTTCAGACGGGATTCAATTTTATAGTGTTTTTAACTAATATAGTGTTTTTTGGACAACTTACAAATGGTTTTTGCAAAATTATAATTTTGTAGCCTGTGGTATTTGATACCACTGAGTACATAGGTATGTACTTGCCCAAAGACAATGAATATCGGGTCATGTCGTTAGTTGTCGTAAACCTTCGTTTATTCTTCGTTCAACCTTGAAAGTGTTCACACTATGTTAAAACAGGTATTATCTGTAGGTATACAATACGCGTGCGAAATATAATTTTTATTTTTTATTTATTTATTTATGATCATATAAACATATACATTATTTTAATATAAGATAGCCGCCTCACTAGAATAAATCTGTTCTGAAGCAGCCACCTGTACATTTGTGAAATTATTACATTACAGTAAAAAACAAACGAATAATGTGTTCACCAAGGAACATCAAATGGATCATCAACTAACTACCTGCTCGGAGCTCAAATCCTTGAGTGCATCACTCAGTGAATTTGTATTTCACCAACTAAAAACCAACATTCTTAATTGAGCTCTAGGCTCAACCCTCCTTAAATTTACGGTGTAAAGGAGTACGAACTCAAGTTAAATTATATAGAAATATTCAAAAATCAAGAACACATAATTTATCTTGCTTCCTTTATTAAAATAACAATCAAATATTATTACAGTGTGCACTTCACAATTTTTACAAGTTTTTGAAATTGTTTGAGAAAAGTATTACTTTGATCTCATCAGTAGGTATATTCACATTAGTGTCGTAAATGGCCGCGAGCGCTGTATACCTGAAACCATGTTTACAAACATATCGCATACCTGCTATTCTACCCTTGCTAATACCTGTGTTATTGTGCATACCGCCATTATTGTTTTCGTTGACATCAATCATGCTGTTTTAGATGAAATTCAATTTTATTTAACAAATACAAAAAGCAATGTTTTGACATCATGAATTTTTCACAAACCCAGTCTTTCGTGATAATAATATATCTGGATAATATAGAAATCAAATATAATATAAAATATAACAACAAGTGCTAAAATGTAATAATTTTAGTTACAAAATACGTTGATGAATGACTTGATCCACAATAGACCGTCACTTAAGAGTTGAGTCGCCGGCGACACTTAACGGTAGTAAGATTGTTTGGTGAAACGAAATTTTACGCTAAGTGCATCAAAAAATTGATTATAGCGCTTAGGAACCTTGGTGAAAGTGGGGGTAAGAAAGCTATAAAAATAAACATTAGGAATACTTACATAATTTTAAATTAAAAAATACAGTTTTAAAAGTGAAATAAATAAAAATAAACACAATATAAACAGACAACAAAAAATAATTAGTTAAGAAATTATTGTTGCAACGTTACTTTCATTTTGGGTTCTACCCACATCGAGTAGCCACTTGGTACCACGGGCTTTGAATTGAGTTAACCCTTTAAGGTCCGATGGCAGTTTATTATAAATTCGAGGTGCAGTAAATACAAAAAATCTTTGCCCAAATTTAGTATTCATTTTTGGCACCAAGTAGTTACCCGATATTTTACCTCTTGTGTTATTCAAGATGGAGTATTTTTGAGGAGGTTTGTTTTTTAGAAATATAATTAATATTGATCTGGTATAAAGCTGCCTCACATCCAATACTTTGAATTGCTTAAAAAGTTCTTCAGAACAATACCTAAAAGGCTTTTTGTTGATAACTCTTACCACAAATTTTTGTGATTTAATTAGTGGATCCAGTAATGTACGCGCAGTAAATTAAGTTGTTATAATTATTTTAAATAAATTAATTGCATTGTTTGTTTATTGATAAATACACCACATAGCCACTCAATAATATGTCCAATATTGAAGATGAATCACAAACACATTTAAAACCTGTGATCTTTGACACGTTCTTAATTTATTTAATTTTTTATTTATTAAGAGAAAAAACAATTACACAATCCACATAGGTACACAATTTTGTTTTATAAATAATAAAGTTGATTTGTATGTGCAATCACAATATTTCCCATAGAGAAGTTACAATGAAAACATTGACGTGCTAAGATATTAAGGTAAAGATAAAAGTAATATAATATAAATAATCAAAACTTATTGAAAAACATATTGTGAATTGAAGCTTGTCTCTCTTTAAAATTTCATTTGTACTTTTTTTTTGGTACGTTATGAATATGTTTCTTTGGACACATTATTTTTGTTTTTTTTTTAGAAACGTCAAACTTAAGGGACATAAGTATGACTAGTCGATGCGATACATTGATGTTACAAAAACGAATAAATAGAATTTTCGAAGTGGATTTGACTTGTTCCCAGTTTGGTCCTGTTTGATGATATCAGTTTCGTCTTGGGATCTAATGATTGTTGATTTGACAATGGAATTCGTCGTTAGAGATGTAATGTATAAATTACCAGTGGAATTTATCGCGGTAATACATTATAATAACGAATATCTTAACATTAATTCAGATGGATTTTATACAGCTTTGTTATTCTACCGTATCGGAACAATAATGTTTATCTTCTATAATATAATTAATTATGACTATCATAATATTATTATGACTGTTTCACTTGCGTTTATTGAGATTCGTATTGTCTGTTGCTCTATAAATTCTAAAGAAATGCCGCTCAAACAATATTTTTTATTCTTATCGTGAGCATCAACATAACACTTCTCCGAACCAATTTAAAGGTCTGTCCAATCACGGATATTATTCATCAACGACATCTCCTTTCGGTCGACACCTCGTAGACCTTCAATCTTTCTTTCCAAAATCGGTTTCAGTATCTCATATTTTGGTTCTCTTATTATTGTATGACCCATGCACGTCAGTTTTAGTTGTTTAATCGTTGTCAAAAGTTTCTTCTTCATCATTCAATATATTATTTATTTTATTGGTATAAATTTATATACAAACAAAGCGGGTCAAATGCCATAAGACATTATCTTCTAATCATCCCAAGCTATGTGAAACATTATGGAATTTCTGTACTCAAGAAAAGATTTACCAGTGTTTGGTTTGTAGTCACAGAACAAATCGAAAAAGTGTACTGTTAGCACAGAGCTGTAACTACACATGTCTCCACGAGTAACACCAGAATTATTACCTATTTTTACTTTTACATTATTGCACCATTTTCTCCTTGGACAAAAGTTATTTTCTTTCTAATAATGGCAGACGCGTCGTTTGGTATAATTTTCGTCGCAAAAAAAACAATGACGAATCATTTGTGTTTTTGAACATTCTATCTATATTTGGAGACTACAAATAAAAAATTACGGACTATTTCTGTTATTTTGCTAAAATAAATACCGAGGAAATCACACCCCAAAAATAACGTCGATAAAACTTATCGGTAATAATAATAATAGGTTATTTTGTTCCAAGAATCGTCATGCTCGCTCATCACCAAGTTACAACTAATAACATCACCCACATTACCTTCACACGTTACTTTGTGAAAATTTCCAGAAATAATATGTACGTTGAATCACGGTGCGGTATTATTACTTTAGATACAAAAATACCCTCATTTTGTATCGGCTCTGAAATTCAGCTGAAAAGTGTTGGCAGTAGAAAGAGGTAATAACTAGAAGTTGAATCACCCCATTTTATGAGTCAGCCAAGCCCATACTTAGTAATATTGCCTACACCTTTACCAATAAAACACAAGCATATTACCTAGTTGTATTAAGAGGTACATGCATGAAACGATTGACTTTATTTTCTGTGAAACTGGTATTTTAATAATATTAATTATGGTAATCAACACACGTATTAGAAAGAATAAATCCAGAAATATGAGTAGATGAAACTAAGAAAAATAATTAGGGTGTACAAGGTGATGCATTTAGGTACGTTAACGATGCACAACAATTTCCATGGTGTAATACAAAGTTCTCAAACGTAGAAATGTTAATGGCGAACGTTTTAATATATTTTATTTTTATTTTATTAACCTTTTATCCATTGAATAATAAAAGTATAGAATACTCTTTAGCCTGCAGTAAACGCGACTGCTTTATGTTGACTAATTTGGTCAACATTTTGCTACGAGCATTCAGTAATCATTTGGCCGTCTGCGTGATACGTTCTCCAAATAGGAAATTTTTTAACTGCTTGCAAAATTATTTACGCAGTCATAACGAGTAGTACTATACGAACAATGTCTACCAGCAGAGTCATACATATATTGACACGAGCCGGCCAATAAAACGGCTTCACTTTTTCAGCGAGGTATTGTATGGGAATGATTTAATGAGTTTTATTATCATTCTATGCTTTATCACACCATATGTATAATGACAACAATAAGTAGATTACTGCTGCCCAACTTGAAAATCCTGTTCTAGAGCTAGCAGTTTACAATTTTTATTGACAATTATATGCAATTATGAACCAGGTGTTTGTTCCCGTTCCACACTAAATATGTACACAATCTCAACATTCTACACTCACAATAATTACCTCAACAAACATATGGTCTCACACAAAACAGATCAACCAGGTCCCAATGTACGCCATAATAACTGTCATAAATCCAATATATTTTTAAAGAGATACCAAAATTATTATTCATATATATGTAGTATATGAATACAGCTTACGATTTACGCATCGGAATGTTTGTACTAATCATATGTCCGATTAACAAAATAATACAGAGATAATTATTTTCTACAATGTATGCATCGACTTTATAAATTGGGCTAACGAATGACCCAACGATATATCAGCGATTAGAGACCTCCGTGTTCACAGGTATTTATTGAACATCTTCGCCTTTAGTAAATATTTTGATACATTTGATTGTTTATTTATAAATGATGGTTTTACATATATATGTATAAATGGATCATGTTTCCATTCTAATTGATTGTATGAACTCAATCGAGCGCATACATTGTCTAATGTTTATAATACAGATCAATCGTGCTTAGTTGCGAAACCGTTCTAATCAACATTTGAGTACGTAGACAATTATTTAGACACACGAATAATATACATTTAATTTAACCGACATGGGACAAAGTTGAGGTGAAAGGTGTGTACTTATACTTTATTCGTTCAATAATATGAAAAAAGCAATTTATTTCAATAATTGTGTGTTACGATCATTTCTGTTGTAGAATTTTATTATCTTTTTATCCCAAATGTTTACGCTATTTTTATATACCTACTACGATCTTGGCAAGCCTGAGATAAAAAGATATTGTAATTGCGACCTAATATGAATGATATTTCAAAGTTTATATATCATTGTGTATGGTAACCGTTCATTGTATAAATATGTTAACTACATTGTATTTGGGGATATTAAATTAAAAAAAAAAAAACAATTCACATTTTTCGATTAAGATAATATAGTTAATCTACATAATATTATGTCTTAGTGGACTAGTGTACTACGTAATATTTTTATTGTTTATTTAACATACTTCGTTCGATTGGATTTAAGTTGTTTTTATGATACTTATTATAATAATGATATCGTTAAAAATCGTTAAAATAAATAATACGTGCATATACAACAACACATAAAGAGTATGAGTATATAAAGAAATAATAAAGAAATGAATATATAACAAATAAACTTATTGAAAGTGCTGTAACTAATAAACATCATAAAAAGCATCATCCTACGTCAGATATTGCGATCAATTTACATTGCAATATGCCAATCAATCGTTTCCTATGGATTGCTGGCCTAGAGAGCTACCTACAATAAATACTGCAATAGACTAGGTTGGCAAGGCACAAAAATCAATTATAAAAATCATACTGAATGTGCCATATATAGAAAAAGCTCTACAGTAATTTTCAAGACTCTGTAAGTTATGACACTGCGACAATTATAAGCAAGATTTGCACTTTTAAATCGTTTTAAACATAACTTACCCATTGTACACAATACACAACCTCCAAAGACAACAAGATCCTCTATCATCAACTCAATAAAAATCCCGAAGTTGCAAACTACTCATGGACAAAGACATTTTCAATACTATGCCATCAAACTATATAATTGCCTACCAACCTCACTACAACTGCTACCACAAAACACATCGTCACAAAACTACAAAAAACAAATAGCAAAACAACATGCATAAATAACACAGGTTCAGATTATATCAATAACATAATTACACTTTTTTTCAATATTATTCAAGGATTTATTTAACACATAACGTACTATTTATGTCACTCAACTGTTCAAATGAACACCTCGGTACAGGAATTCCTAGTGAAGTGTTCATTATACCCTCGTAATTACACACTTATCAATAAGACACATACGCACTTATATTTACACATATACTTATAATATAGTATGTAATTGAATTGTTACTTCTTCTTGTTTATAATTATAAATTTAATAAAACAGTACACGAAATGAACAAAATTGATTTTTAATACATAATATTATAGGATTACGCATGAATCGTTTTTTACATTCTTTTAAATTAACTAGCACATGAATCTCATAAAATTCTACTAAATAATTATTAGAGTGTACATATTGAAAATTGACAAACAACTTGTATTGCAAATTAATTAGATATTTATTTGATTATCTTTTTTTACATTTGTGTTGAGCATAATATATTGCGTATTGATTTTCCACAATTCACCGGAAACTTTGAGAAAATTACGACGCACATTCAATCTAATATTGCCTTCAGTTGTTGCTTGATTTATACAACTACGCGATACATAAATTATTTAGCCGATGTGTTTTACTTATTAATTAATATCAATTTGAAATTTCGTTAAGTAGATTGTACAATATATTAATTTTCTCACAAAAGCTATAAAATTCTGTATCAATATCAATAATTTGTTCCCGTAGTTTGTTAGATTGTTAACTGTTCGAATTATTGAATTTTAATAGCTGTTTGCTTTGAACTATAAAGCATAACGGAAAAAATATTTTTACTAATTCTAATTGAACTGTTATTTCACGAGGTACGATACCTTCGAATTTCGTTTAAAAAAACGGAACTCCTGTCTCCTCCACTAAAAATCAAGCTAACGACTTAAAAATATGAATCAAACAACTTTCCACTGTTTCAAAAATGGTCGCAATTGTTTATATGACCTTGAACCCAGTAGTCAAAACTACTGTCCATCGTTTTCTCAGATTTACCCAACTATTCCGTGTCATCATTTCAGCCCATTTCTATTTCTTATCCTAATTGAATCAGTCCCTTTCCGGCTAGAGTTTTCCACTCTATTACCTTAGTCAAGGCCACGGTGTGACCTACATAGCGCGAGATTTACATATTCATACCGAATCTGGTGCAATTTATCACATCTTTTGTGTTGCGAAATTCTATTTGAAGGGAACATGACATTTTGATGCTTTGTCCTCTATATTATTATTAATGTTTTATTACGGCCCCAAAAAACACGCATGACATAACGGATAACGTTTAGCCAAAAATATACCGAACATGTCATAAAAAAGACAAAGGCTAATAAGTAAAACCCTTTGTTAAGTCACATAACTTAGGGCTATTTTTTCAATACCCCAAAACCGGTATTGAAAAATAAATCTTGCCCTTTGAGATTGGACTGCGATAGAGAAGGGGTAGGAATAAAATATTTGTGAAGGGAAAATCCAAGTCTAAAGAAGATTCTTTCTTTTCTAAATTGTTTCTAAATAATACAAATCTACGTTGTTTCAATAGTAAGAAACCATATTAATGTACCATGTATATTAAAGCCAAACATTGTTTTTAAGCATTTAACAATATCATTCGTTTGTTAAGTGATAGAACATTTATTTGAAAAATGAAATTAGACAAACATAATATTTATTTATATGTTTCTCTTTTTGTAACAATATATAAAATATAAACTGAACACTGGTGGGCTTATTGCCATTAATCAATTTCTTCCAACCAACAAGATTACAAAAATTATGACAAAATTGTGAATGTACATCAACAAAAAAATAAAATAAAGATAAAAAAAGAAAATATATTTTATACGAAGATCACAATTACCAATCCTATTTACGTATAGTTCAGGTTAAATACAACTGATTAAAAATAAATTGAATGAATACAAACTCAAGAAATCTACAGTGGGTAAAAAGCTTATATTTGCCCCAAAACATCTTTTGAATTGTCTACTAACTTAATACATAAATAAACGCCGTGGACATATTTCAACATCTGAAATGGCAGCGAATTTACAACAAAAGTAGACGTCATTAAACTGCTACAAAAAACATAAAATGAATAATCTTCAAAACATCTTCTTTATTCTTTCATTGCGTCCAGTATTAAAAAATTGTGTAGGCATTTTGATCCGGGGCACTTAATGTGGCTTTTATTCCGAATCCTCAGCAACCTGCTAGTTAAAAACCCTTTGGTATTTTTTTTTATTTATGCCAAGATACGCCAGATCTCCAGATACGAGCGAAACCCCGAATAATGAAGCACTCTCAAGAATTTTTAATAGATAAAACCATAGACCAATATTCTATAGAAATATCACTAGCGAAATTTCTTGGTGCACACCGCGTGACTGTGCTTCCAAAAATTTGGTGGCAATCAGTATACGTATTTGAATATTTTTCGTATGGTTTTGAATGATAATTGAAACAGTACTCAAAACTTATATCAAAAAGTACATCTTGTTAGCAAAGAGATTTGAATTTCAAAAAAATAATACTATCACTGCTTTAATATACCTAAGTGTGTTTAATATCCGATTTATATTTAAACATTCAATGTGTATCACCTCACTTTGTGTGTCAATCCCCTGACTTAATGTGGCTATGTATATTTAGTATACTTAGTCAGCTATGTATATTTATTACTCTGTGGAAAATTATAGTTTCATCAATTTTAAATATCCGAGCTTGACATAATACATCAGAGCTTTTAAAAACCCTACGCAACATCACGGCATATCCCACAATGTGGGGTAACCAGCGAATGGTGTGCGGGTGTGCATTGCCTTATAAAAGGGAGCACAACACATATGTGTATACCCACACACCAGTCTCGTCTCACCTAAAAAGGCACTACATTCAGAATGTGTGGTGAACCTCATTGCTGAACTATGTCAGATGTTATTGTTGCCTGTTGTAGTTTCGATTACCCGGCCCGGTTAGGTCTGGCACATTCAAAAAAGTTTAACAAGTACTTACTTACATATGTATAGTTCATTTTATTTAAACTACGAATGAGCCAAAACAGGCTCATATGAAATTTTATAATTGTGTTATTTTTCGCGTACATATTTTTGACGCGGTTTGAAAAAATTCATTTAAATGCCAACAAATAATTATATCCAAAATATGCAAAAAAAAATATCTCTTTATAAATATTCTCAGTGTATTTTCAACAAATAATACACGTATATCACTTTAAAAATACTCTAAATAAACATAAAAAAGTTAATGCGAGTGTATAATCAAATACATTAGTTCGCTTCGTGCGTAATTAAAAAAACATATTAAACTTAATTGGTTTGAATTTCATCAGGATTTTTTTTGCTCTCGGATTCAGGAATCATTTTTTTATATTCACTCCCTCTCTCAAAACCGTTGAATCAAAGTTTTATGTTTGTCGCTGATTCCGGCGAAAATGTTTGAAATATGACAAAAGTTTATAAAAATTGATAACTCATCAAAGACAAAAATACTATAACATAAAACATTCTTTCACTTACCGAAATAGTTAATATAATTTCTTGACATCTAATTTGTATTATGGCGATATGATATATATAATTTTTTTATAATAGCTTTTTATGTGTTAAAAAATAAAACAAACTTTTTGTTCGACTCCAGTATCTATAAAATGATGTGATAAATAATTTATATTCACTATGAATAATCACATGGTTATTAAAGATTATACATTTTATAAATGCTAAGATTTTTGTGATGATTAGTAATTAATTAGAATAAAGCCATGTTTCTCTTTTCACATTTATCTACTAATTAAATCATGATTATCAGGAAATACGTAAAAAATCCAGTAATTTATTTTTAAAACGCACTTATAAATTAAATACATGGCAGTTAGTTAACTGATTCATACGATTTGGAATAATATTTTATTTCATTTATTTTTTATTTATTTATTTCGGAAAACAAATAAGATAAAATGATAAAAGAATAATACAAGAGTTATAATAAATATGGATGATACATTGCATCTCAATTAAATGTTTTCACATATAGTAATGTTTATTTAATCATATTTTTACAGAAAAAAAAGTAAAAATAATAAGGGTGAAAAAAAATATAATAAATTGTAACAGAAAAAAATAATAATAAATTAAAATTAAAGGGTGAAAGTGTAAGTATATTGAGTAAGCAAGACAAATTATGATGAAAGTAGGTAATAAATTTAGGTATAGGTACTATTTATTGAATAATTGTAAAATGTAATAATAAGAAACTTTCAGGATTTGCTCAGTCAACACTCGAGAAGAATTTTGATAAATTTATTTATTTTAACTCATACATAGAATAATAAAAGTATAGAATACTCTTTAGCCTGCAGTAAACGCGACTGCTTTATGTTGACTAATTTGTTATTTACGCAGTCATAACGAGTAGTACTATACGAACAATGTCTACCAGCAGAGTCATACATATGTATATTGACACGAGCCGGCCAATTAAACTGCTTCACTTTTTCAGCGAGGTATTGTATGGGAATGAGTATTCTATAGTTTTATTATAATTCTATGATCTCACAGTATTTATTCAATATATCACGTAGTTTTTTTTTGAAAAATTTTCTATTTGAAATTACAAAGTTACTTTGAGGATTGGTTCAGCGCAGACACGAAACGGTTTTTGAATATTTATTTATTAATTTATTTATTTGACATCTTACACAAGAAATTACGAAAAATGATCTATTTTGAATACATTTGATAATCTGGTGGCATGTTAAACTCGTTATTTTGGGAAATCTATATAATGCACGTGTCAAAGGGGATGGATGGGTCGGAGATGTCGGAGAGAATCAAAGGGGGAGTGACTGAAGGGGCGAAAGGAACCGAAGGGGCGGAAGGGACAGAAGGGACGGATGGGACTGAAAAAATGGAATTATAATTAGAGATTCTAGATAACAATCTCAAAAGATAAAATAAAACATACATATCATCCATTTACCGTGGTAAATACACAGGCAGGACAACGTCTACCGGGTTTCGCTAGTGAACATATTCATTGATTACATCCCAAAATATGCATTATCTTATAAAAGGAAGTTCTACACGTGCATGTATACACACATACCAGTTTCGTTTCACCTCAAAAATTACTACATTCAGAATTGGTGGTGAACCTCATTACTAAACTACGAATATATGAGATGTTATTTTGCCTATTGCATTTTTGATTAGGTACCCTGTTCTTGCGGTGCACCTAAAAATGATGATGATAGAAATAAGTGGAAGTACTATTTAAGTCTGGTGCCCCACGACAAAAATATAAACTACTAGTGGGCCAGGGCAGACGCTGTTCTGCCACAGACCGCCTTCTCCGTAGACCGCATTTTATGGTTTTCACTAATTTTTTTAAAACATTTGAGTGTGATATATTCTCTAGATACGTAATACAGATCTCAATATATTTGTTCACACTGCCATCTATTGAACGATTGCACAACTTAAAAATGAATTACTTACGACTCTTTTCTCAAAAAATCTTGGGGATGAAGGAGAGTCAAAATTTGTGAATATATGGGTGAGAAATAAAAAAATAATTTCGTAAGAAAATTTTTTTTCGAACGAAAATCTCGATAACAGCGACACCTATCGAGTCCAGTCCAAAACTGTCCTATCTTTCAATCCGGAACCAACCATATGTACAAATATTAAAAAAGAAAATTTCATTGAAATCAGTTGGGCGGTTTCGGAGATTAGCGTGTACGAACATCGTGACATGAGATTTTTAAATATTAAGGCCCTTCTGGATATACGAATGTACCTACACCAAAATGCACACTAAATTTCCTTCTAATGTATGAAAAACGAAAAATAGTGTATATCACCTAATATGTGATGTACAATATTTTATCGTGAAGGAAAGGTAAAATTTAGAGTTTTTTTTTAAATAGCAAGAATAGATAAATTTTTCCTTCTTCTTTTTATTTGTTTTATCTTTTTAGTTCAACTTTTGTTTTCCTACATATATGTGTATTTTAAACTTTCTCTTAAGAAACATCAATAAAGATAACAATAACATATTGTAAATCAGAAAGAAATAAAATTTAAAATTCGGCAATACATAATATCTGTTATGAAATATAATGTTAAAAATTGAACAGTACACAACACAGTTATAAATACAATAATAATATAAGTATAACACATTAAGTTAAGCAATACATTATATCAGTTAGGAAACATCAATAAAGACAAAATACAAAAACAAAATAAAACAAAATAAAAACCCAAACATAACGATTACTATGATAAGTCATGAATTAAGAGAAAGAAAATGTACTATTTTTGATTTGAAAGTAGAAAAATCGTCGGCAAAAACATCGGAGTGACTCCCCACAATGTTACCAAGTCTGTGTAGCCTTGGTATTGGGGAGTGGTAGACATAATTATTCAGAGAATGGCTCTCACGAAACATAACACACTGTCTAGTGGTTTTAGCCGGAACATTTAAGTTTATGAGTTTAAGGAGTTCGGGACAGTCTATAGCATGGTTCAATATTTTTTTTTTTTTTTTCGTTATCACACGACAGCTGCTGCCAATTATGGTGTGATGTGCGGTTCGATGACGGCTACCTCTGTTTAAGGTACGATTTAAAGCGCCTTATATTCCAATGGAAAATATCTACCTCGTCCGAGAGTGAGTTTATTTTTTCCATAATGCGCACCAGAGTGCTGCGGGCCACTACATCCGTTCTGGAATGGGGGACGTTCAGAAGATTATGACCTCTACCCCTTATGTAGTTGGGTGGCACAAAAAGCCCTAGCCTTTCTAGCAGTTCTGGACAATCAATAAGATTGTTGAAAATCTTGAAGCCGGTCAAAAGTAGTGCGTTATCACGCCTGCTTTCAAGACTCATATAAGAACAGGACGTCAGAAGTTCAGGGTGGTGCATGTATGTCGAATATACTCCGTGCATTCGCATATACAGGTACCTCATGAACTTCTTCTGAATTTGCTCCAACATATCGGAATATTTTCTTTGGTAGGGCGCCCAAACTGCGCTTCCGTACTCCAATTTGGTACGCACCATACAGTTGAAAATATTTTTCAATGTTTCATGGTTAGAAAAGTATCTTCCAAGGCGCATTGTAAAGCCCAGAAGTTGACCGCATTTGGTAGTTACTGATGTTATATGTTGAGCAAAAGTTAATTTCGCATCAAATATAACTCAAGGTCTTTCTTCTAACGTCAAGATTTAAAAGTTTAAATTCTAGCATTAAATCTGTGTAATTGATGTGTTCTATTGGAATCCCCTTTTTATAATTTACAAATCGCAAAAATTTTCTCTGGACCCTTTCAATATGATTTATGTGGACATTGTAGTAGGGGGACTAGATTACAGAATTATATTCCAATAATGGTCTGACTAGAGAAACAAATAGTAACCTGTATGATTCAGTTTTATTAAGATCAGCTGCCAGTCTCGTGATGAAGCCCAACACCCTCATAGCTTTACCGACGATCTCCTCTATATGTAAATTAAAGGTCAGATCCTCAGATAATGTGACTCCCAAATCCCTCAAGTTTGTAACGCTGTCAAGAGTAACATAATATTAAATAAGTCACTTGAACATAAAACAATACACAAATTAATTAAGTTTAGTTTGTCGATCGATATTGTTTAAAACAGAAAGTTTGGTTAACATTTGTATATTGTATGTAAATATATTACAAATATAAACAAATACTTGGTATTAGTTCTAATGAAATTTGTTTGATTATCGACGCTTATTCTGACGATATAAACACGACTCGTGCATTCAATCTAACACACCTGCTTCTTCTAACCTAATAGGCAACATTCAGAATAGGTGGTTAAGCTCATCGCTGAATTGTGTGAGATGGCATTTTGCCTATTTTATTTTTATAAAATCTGATATTAAATAAAATAAAAATAATGCGTTTCAAGTCAAATTTGTTTTTAAAAAAGTAGTGACGATAAATTACAGACTTATAAAATGTTTTATATTTATGTATGGGATTAAATAGCCATCGTGACACAGGGTTTCCAAGTTTGGTGGTGATTAAAACGCAATACAGACACTGCTTTCTACATCATCATATTATGTATGTATTCAAAATCTTTTAAATAATAATTATGTACAATTAGGTAAGTAGGTACAATAACATATGTGAAAAATTCAGTGTTGCCATAACCCATAAATAAATAAATATCATTTTATTAACATGTTAATGTTAAAAAAAATATTATGTTTAACCGAAAACAAATTTAATCGTTAAGCAGTTTTTTTCGCAGTTTCATTGATAAATTAGAATAACAAGACACAGAAAAATGGTATTTCTAAAAAATAATGAGAATCAAATATAAATGTTTCAAGACATAATACATAAATTCAAATAAAGTATCAAATTGTTATATAAATTCGGGACAAAGGTCAAATAATACACCACAAATCCAACACGATGGATTCGGTGTCAAAGAATCCCCCTGAATTATTGTTTCTGACTGAGGCTCAAGGATTACACGAAGATATTGTGTGGGTTAGGTCAGAAATGAGCTTTATTGGATTTTTTGTGTGTGAAAGCCTACCCTAAAAGCTATCCTCCTGAACAGGGTTTTTTGTATGCGTGATATAAAACACGCCATATATTTCCTCCTCCCCGCACCGCATTTTCCCTTTATCGAGGTAAAGACTATGAGAAGTTTGAAATTAAATTTATTACAAAAGCGTCGATATGCGCTCTCCTTTTTTAATTTCAAAATGACTCAACTGAAAGCCGCTTCCAATTAAGATAAATAATTTAAAACTATAAAGATATTGTTATAAATATAAAATTCTTACTGATGAAAATCGACTGCACACCCGTTGACCAGTGTTTTAGTTACACACCGTGTAAAGCCCGTGCAGCAATTATTTAAAAATCTTACCAATAAACGCTGTATAACGACTGGGTAGTTGCAACAGACTTACAACAGAAATTAATCCGAAAACGTTGTAATTTCACACTGCTATTCAAATTTTGACGTTTATCGTGGTTTATATTTTCATAATATGCATTTTTAAAATAGGTATATGGAAAATATGACGAATAATTTAATCGAGCGAATATCAATGTGATTACCATTTTAAAAATAAAAGGATCATTAAAAGGATCTATTTTTATGACAAATTTTCGCTCATAAAATGCACAACTATCGAGAATGAAATGATTTATAAAGAGTTTTCATCATATCATTCCAAGATATAAACATCCAGATCTAAATCAACTCATTATTTTTTTTGTGATAGATGACAGTTGTCTTAAAACACCGCTAAAATACCTTGGACAGGCGTGCGAGCATTGTGTAAAATTTGTATGAGAGATACACAGTCGTTAACCAATTGATCTGCTACACAGCGTTTATTAGTAACGTTATTTAATATTTATTATTATCAATTAATACATACATGAAGCGAATACTTCAGACCCCTTTTTATGCAAAGTGCAAGGATGTGTTTATTATATTTTTTTATTATGAATTACAAACACATAAATAATTATTATTATAACACATTATAGGGATATGGTTATTTAATTATTAGATTGATTATGATTTATTAGTTTTAAAGAATATTTATAAGAATGATAATTTGCGTGTTCAAAAGTTATTGTTAAAAACTCATATCTCTGTATTAGATATACTACAGACAATTGGGGGCAACTGATAATTCATACATATAATAAAAGATAGTACTCACTCTGTTAATTGTTTATTTAACTTAATGTTTTGTATAGTATTTGTTTGATTATTATTATATTCAATTCACATGTAGTTAGAAATGTAGAGGAAAGTCCGCGATACGTCAGGCCACGGCGACTGGAGAAATTCCGAATAAATTGCAAAGATGGAGACGGCTATTTATAATTTCAGCTTGCGTTGGCAGCAATGACATGTCAGTAGAGATGTGGGGACATCATAGGGATATTCCACCACAACATCATAGATTCAACTGAACTCTCATTCGTTATTTTCAAATGTAGATATACCTTCAAAGTTTTATTAACTCCTCTGGGAAAGCTTTCATCCTTCAACGTCTGCAAATACTTTCGCGGCTGTCAGAAAGATTTGTCTTGCTCCCATAGGAATATACAGATTTTTTTTATTCAAAGAATAAATACCTAAGCTTCAACCGGTTTCTGTTTTGTCTAATATTTTTCGATATACATAACATGTAAAACTTACGAGATGTGACCAACACTAAACTAAGCTACTTAAATACAATCCAATTAGTGTTCATTCATTTACACCATCACGGAATATACCACAATATGGTACAACGAGCGACTTGTGTGCGGGTGAGAATTTCCTTATAAAAAGCAGTACGACTCGAGCGTGTATCCCAAAACACCAGTCTCGTCTCACCTACAAAGGCACTTCATTCATGATTTACAACAAAAAGGCAGTACATTCAGAACCTCATTGCTGAACTTCGATCAGTTAGTGTACGTACACTTTGTGACGGCACAGCGCAGCGCCTAGCGGCCGCCCTGCCAAGTGGATCCGTACTACTTCTAGCGTCCAATCAGCGAGCATCGATCTTTCTGGAATTTGGCGCTAGGGGATAATTACAATTTATTGCCAGTTTTTACATTTTCTTGTTAACTTCGTATGTTTATTATTTAGTGAATTTGTATTGTATGTCTGAAAAGGTGTATCAAAAATATGACATTTTATACCGTGAGTAATCTTCAAATATTTATTAATTTGTGTTGTTTATAGTTTGGTACGTATTCTTTGATTATGCATACTATCGCCATCGACAGTTGGATCTCATGTGTTACATGCAACTAGTTCTATATAACACTCTAGATAAATTACATAAGTAATGAGAAGTAAGCAATTTGAAATTTATTTAGTCTTCACTATTATTGTTCCATATAGCACTCTAAATAAATTACATTGTTATGAGGAGTGAGCAATTTGAAATTCATTTAATCTTCACTAATATTGTACCATATAGCACTCTAAATAGGGTAAATTGCCATAGCATAAAAAATAACAATATTTTTATGAATGTTATAAAATATTGAAATTTAAACGAAAACCTACTTCAATAACTAATTTCGGAAGAAAAAATGTCTTCATAGATGATAGTATCATTATTAATACCGTGGAAATCAGTCAATGTTGAAATTTAAACCGTTTAAGAAGACGCAACATGAATAAAGAGGGTATAGCGACATGTATCTTGGGTGAAATCTGTTGATAGGAGAAAACAAATGAGGTTAGTAAGACAATGAACATGGCTAGGTACTTATAGTAAGAAGAGGGTGAGGGTAGGTAAGGTACAAGTGGTGAATGGCTAGAGATAAGGAACACCAGGTGCTCGGCGGATAGTACCTACAGTGCCATCACCCACCCTATTTATAATATATATGAGGGTGAATCACCATCTAACTGGGCCAAGGATTTTACTACAAAGTTGAGTAGGTAAGTTTACCAACACTACAGTTAACCAGATGATCGTCTATTTAAACTATTGAACCGTTTAGGAGTTTTTTTATATAAGAAAAATATGGGGTTCGTACTACAATCTTATGGGAACTCAAAATATGGGGTTCGTACTACAATCTTATGGGAACTCAAAATATGGGGTTCGTACTACAATCTTATGGGAACTCAAAATATGGGGTTCGTACTACAATCTTATGGGAACTCAAAATATGGGGTTCGTACTACAATCTTATGGGAACTCAAAATATGGGGTTCGTACTACAATCTTATGGGAACTCAAAATTTCCTTTATTATTCTTTAAAATACTCCCGTAGAAAACTGTGAGAACAGGGGTAATCGATAATACAAGAGGCAAAATAACATATCACATAGTTTAAAAATGAGGTTCGTCATGCATGATTAATGGCAGATTAAACTACTTGTTTTACGTTCCTCGAAGTAACACTAATTCTAATCAAAATGAGTTCATCAAAAGAGCTTGTAACTTCTATAATGTCAACCTCTCGGCCGGTACAACACATTCTGATATTATATTCACCGCTAGTAATAACGTATACAAAAATTCTCTCTATAAGTGCATAGCATAAACTCGTATGTTTAATTTTTTTTTGTTCATTATTTGTGTTCTTTTCTAATATTATCTTTTGTATACTTTTATTCACATTTTTTATTGTTGTTTGTAACAAAAATATAACAATTTAACTGTCACAATCCTTTTCCCATCCTTTTTTTTCTCTTCCCTTCCTTTCCCATCACAGGCAAACATTCAGTAAATCTTAGTTATATTTAAATTTATGATGCTTTAAATTTTTCATATTTAATATCTGTGGACATGTGTTATTGGTCTGTTTGTTATTATTTTACTGTGCATTATTCTATTTTAGTATTTTAAGACTGTATTTGTCCCTAAATAAATAAATCCATTCATCGTGAGAAGATACTGGGGTGTTGTGATACAGGCACGTGTCATGCTTCATTTTTTTCAGGTATTGCGCACCCGCACACCTGGTTACTCCTAATTATGGGTTATGCCGTGACACGAAAAATTGTAATTACGAAAAATTCAACATTGTTCATACTTGACCACTGCTTTTTATTTGATAATCATTAAAAGTACTGTCAACGACTGAAGCGAAGATGGTCACATAATGATTTTGACATATCATCATAATCATCATCATCATATGATTGATTGTCCTGAGTAGGTAGACTTTGGCGGAATCCAAAAGTCCCTTAAGCAACCCATTCACGATCGTGTCATTCGGCGTCGCTCCATATGGACCGGTTCCATTTGGAGCATTGTAAAATTTTCATCACACTCACGGGTGCGCCATCGAGCCATCAAAATTAGTATACACAAGCGGTTGGCGCTTTTGCATTATTAATTTCTATTTTTTTTTAATTTTCAAGTAAAAATGAGTTTTAATTCTGATGATGAGTTTTACGATGAGAACGTACGTGTAGTCCTTTTGACATTTCAAAGCGAACTGAGACAAAATTGCGCCGCGCCGTTTGTCGCGGCACTATGGAGTTTCGATAGTTTTGAAATCCATTTTGGTGTGTCAGGCCAATTGGGCTGCGCGGGTTTTGACATTCACAAGCGCATTTTGGAGTGATAGCAAGACAATTGGAAGGATGGCACGATCGTGAATGGGGGCCTTTACACGCTTGCTATTCTGTAGCCTTTGTTTTCCAATTTCTGATTTGCAAAATGCATATATCAGCGCTGACAGAGTCCGTCCATCATAATTTGAGCCTTTCTGGTTTTCTTTGTTTTTGTGTGTGGTATGGAGAGCGTGAAGCATTTTTCTACACAGATTATCTATTCATGTGACCACCCCATCTCAGGCGTCCCACCTTGATAGAACTGGTCATATCAAGGTCTCCGTAATATTATATAATACGTCGCATTGTTTTCTGAAAGTATGGAAGAGTTACAGTATCTTGTAAGTATGGTATATGAAGGATGTATAGAGAATGGACTTAGGATGAATGCCAGAAAATCAAAGACAATGGTCTTTGAAAAGAGTGAAAGCAGAACAGCGTGTAAAGTAAGAGTAGAGAACGAATGGCTTGAGCAAGTCGACGAATATGTATACTTGGGAAGCATATTTCAACGGAACGGACGACTCGAAAAAGAGATCGAAAGAAGAGTTATGGCAGGAAACAGAGTGAATGGAGCACTGAGACCAATTATGAATGATCGCAACATATCAAAGGATGCCAAAGTTGCCATTCATAACGCCATCGTAGTGCCAACCCTGGCGTATGCAAGTGAAACCTGGACATGGTAGAAGACGCATGAAAGTAGAATAAATGCAGTTGAAATGAGATCGTTAAGAAGGATTTGTAATAGAACGATGTATGACCGGGTAAGAAACGAGGATATAAGGAAAGAATGTAGGATTAAGAAAGATGTCATTACTAGAATGAAAGTGAACACATTGAGATGGTTTGGTCACATGGGGAGAATGAATGAGGAGCGCCTGACGAAGAAAATATACAGAGCGGAAAGGAATGGAATGAGAGGTCGGGGACGCCCAAGAAAGGGATGGCACGACCATGTGAACGAAATTTTGAAAGACGGAAATGTTAGAAGTGTGAGCAATAGACGAACATGTATGAGACGATGCATGAATGTGGACGAGGCGAGGGATGCGTGCCAGGATAGAAAAATGTGGCGTTCGGTTCTCTCTGCCTACCCCGCAAGGGACATGGCGTGATGGTATGTATGTATGTTTTCTGTATCAATGTATTGTATCGTCGACGCCAACCATCATCCATTCTGAGGATCTGCCTCTCAAATGCTGCAATGAATCCCTATAGATTCTTTGTAATAAGGAATGTTCCTATGAATAGCCTATGTAAGTATGTTATTAATTATACAAATTGATTTGCCACAAGTAATTGACACTAGGTAGGGATAGTTTAAGAATTATATATAAAGCCTACTCATTGTAATTTCTTACCTAGTGTTGCTTGTGTGCAGTTTAATTATGTAAATAAAAATAAAAAAAAATAAATATTGCAATGTTTAACTCACTTTGTATTTTAAAGAAAAAACAAAAGGATGAATATTTATCCTTAAACACCTGATTTCCTGTCTTTTCACTTTCCCAATCCTTTTTTTGCTATGCAGTGTTTTTTTTTCAATCTTTATCTTAGTGTAAGGTATATTTTCTTTGTTTTTTTTTCACTTTCAATCTTTTGTTGATTTACATAATATAATTTTGTCATACTTTATAAACTGGTTGGTTATAAGAATTGGTTAATGACAATGAATTGGCCCGTCAGTGTGCATAAAAAATAAATCAATAAACGAATAAATAAATAAACTCATAAATAAATAAATTATACCCATGTTTCAGAGGCATATTATGTCAGGTCTGCCTTTATCATAGTGACATTAAATAAAAAAAGATTGTACAGCTATACAATTTGCAGTATTCCAGGAGTATAAAAAACATTTGTATTAACAGATTATTAATATACATTGAATGAACTATTCAAAATGAGAACATAATCAGGCTCTCATCGGTTACCCTATTAAGTTGAAGCAGCATTATTTATTACGGTTATTCATCATTAACCTTATAAAATCTACACAAATCTACAGCAACCCGAAAGGTTATTGAGTTGGTTATTAATTTATTTGGCCGCTATCTTGACTTATGTTTTAATTTTCTATGAAGTAAAGGCCGTACTCGATTTAATAACCTCATTATTCATTGAACCTGACCGCCTTCGTCATGGGGGGCGATTATCTGACATATTACAAATATATTACAAGCGAAAATTTTATGAATATAAAAAAAAACCTGCATACGTACAAGAATTTCAATTGAAAGGTTTAAAATCATAAAAGAGAGATACGTCTTAAAAGTAAAAATAATAATCCTTGTTTATAATTTTATATTACACATATATTTCAATATAGCCGTGCACAAACATGTGCAAATCCAGAACAACAATCTTACGAGGTCTACTTTATTTATATGCAGATGCAGATACCTTCAGATTACATGCGGTATATAAAAAGTGTTTTTTTTTTTATTTATTTGATAAAATGGGCAACGTACAATAATACTGCAAAATATTGTTTTATACATAAGTTAATGAAATGTTATATTGATTAATAGCTGAAGAAACGTTTTATATATAATACTCCCATTTCAATATTATTAATAATTTCAAAAAGTGGTGTAAACAAAGTGATTAGTGTTTTTTAAAAGTGTCAACTAAACTTATTGCCAACTTTCAAAAACGGGTTTTTTTTGCGACTTAATTTTTTTTTAATGTATGTTCGGCGATAACTTTTAACAACGTTGTCCGATTTTAATGATTATTTTTCCCAATAGAACGAAGTTATCTTTTGTTTGGCACATTTCAATTTGGTTAACATCTGACCATGGCATCCGCGAGAAAATCTTTAAACTCTTCAATTTTCACTACTGATTTCTTTTTTAATAGAAAAGGAGTACTTGCGGCGTGATCACACATATAAGTTTCGTCAAGATCTGGGGGCAAGTCTAATCCAACCGGCGAAATCAAAATCCTCACGATCATGGATATAATTATTATATGGAGTTCTATAATATATTTAGATGTCATAGAACTCCATATGATAATTATATCCATGATATGGGTAATCACGACGGTTTTGATTTCGCCGGTTGGAACAGACTTGCCCTGATGATAAGACTCGACAAACATGTCTTACAGATTACTAACCGATTTCGATTTTTGTGTTGGAAAAGAGATATTTTATCTTCTTCTTTCTTGACCTCATTGATTGAGGGTGATAACTATGATCCACTTTTATGTAGGGCGGCCTTGGGCAGATATTTTGATTGCTAAGAAGAGTTATAGTGTTTTCTTTGTTAATGTGGTAGTTTTGAAGTTTATGTGTATCAAATAAAAAGCGTCAGATCTTTATTATCGTCAAAATTCACACATAAGAAAGGTAACACTCTATTGTGTGATATTTAAAAAAAAATACCTTCATAAACATCACTCTAAAGGAAAAAATAAAAGTATTTTTAAAAAACTGCATCCAAAAACATCTACAATTAAAACTCAAACAAACATACCTACGATCTGTCGAGTGTGTTCCAAAAAATGTTTGTTAGATGTAAAATTAACGTTTTTTTTAAATTAAATTTTGAGTTGTACAAAAATTAATTATAAAGGTTATACTTAACAAAATACGCACTTTCCCCACTACAACACTATTTGACATATTCAAAGTACCCAAAGTAGATAATATTTATAAAAAAGTGTCTATTTTACAAATTTTCAAAGATAATATTTTACAAAAATTTGAAAATAATAAGTCTCTGCGTTTCCAAAACGATTTTAAAATACCCAAATGTAATACAGGACAATACCAAAACAACTACATTTATTTGGATATAAAATTTTTCAATTGCCTCCCAAATGAATTAAAGCAGATAAAAAAATTAAAAAAATTAAACAAAATTTAAATTGCACTTAACATTCTAAAATAGTAGTTTTCGATTTTGTTGTTTTGATTTGTTTCGATTTCCAGTATTTTCGATTTCCTTTTTTTATTTTTGAATATGTGTTTTGGTATATTTGAATCGGCTATATTATTCATTTTTTCAATTATTTTCATGTTTTTCCTTTTTTTTGGTTTGAATACGTATTCTGATATGTTTTCTCATTTGTATATTCCTCTTTTTCATTTATTTTCAAACTTTTTTAATGTTTATTTAATTTGTTTTTGTTCATGTATGATTTGATTTTAATTACTTTTATGTTCACTTTGGTTTGTATTGATATTTTTTAATTTTTTATAAGTAATTCCCTCATCAAGCACAAGATTGTAATCTTTTTGATGAGGCACTGCAAGGAAAAATATGTAAACATGTTATTACTAGTGAATTTATATCTTGATTTGTATTATAAAACTATGTTAAATAAATAATAAAAAAATAAATAAAAAAAATTAGGTTTTTTTGTATATATTTAATTTAATTTTTAATAAACATTAAAAATAAAAAAACGTTTGTAACTTAATTTCACTGTTTATTAAGACTACAACCTACAACCGTTTTCCTAGTCGTAATAACTTAACCGGTTATTAAGACTACAACCTACAACCGGTTATATTTTTAGTGCATTTATATCGTTTATCGTTTATTTTGTTTAAAGAATGAATATGTCCTCGAAACAAATCCATAAACATTCTCATACATTATTTAAATTAAGCATAAATGCTTGTTCTATAGGTGAACGAAATCGATCGTGGCAGGATTTAAACTCGCGGCCACTAGATTACTAATCCAGCGCGCTAACCGCTCTTCCTCCACCCATCTGGATATGTTTTTGGAGTTAGTTTTTTTTAAATTACTTTTGTATTTTAAAATGAAAAAAAATCTACCTTTGTATCGATTTTATTGTTGCTAAAAAATATGATAGTTGAACATACCTATTTATTTTCAATGTCTACGTGTATTTTTTGCGATGTAAGAAATATATGAAATAAAATAACCCACTTTTAGGAAATATTTTACACCTTTTATTCATGAGATTGAGTAGCACACTTCAAAACAATAAAATACATTTCTCATGAGGCTATTGCTATGGTCTCTAAAATATACCTAATGTAATAAAAAAGTTATTAGTCAAAGCGCCCACCTATATCAATCAAGCTTCCTTTGAACTTTTTATAATGACATATAATATTTTAATTTTATGTCTCATTAAGTAATGTAGGGTCCTTTTATATAATTATTACAGCACAGGGAAAAATAATTTATTAAAAATGTCGTTAAAAAAGATTTTTCACGGCAGTCAAGGTAGATATTCACCCGCCATGCTCACAAGCAAAATTAAATAATGAAATGTTTCAACGTCAAATGGTAGATTATTTTGTCATTTTTATCACAGATGGTGGTTTGTTGTGGATTGAATACGTTTCTTTTCAACTGAAATATTTTGATTTTGTTATATAACGCTAAATCTAGTGACTCAAAACACGATATTTTAAAACCGCCTAATGCACTATGAAGTTACTTGTTATGAGGCTATAGTAGGCTATACATTATATTTTGAAAATAATTTCCCTAATACCCTCAAAAGATACATCTTTGAAATAAGGAACTGTTTGTATGTACATCTTTAATCTATTGCATGATTTTTTTGAATTTTGAATTTGTTTAATACTTTTCTTGTAAAATAAGTTTTAGTAAAACCCTTTTTTATTTTTTTATTGTAAGTAACTAAAAAACTACAAGGCCTATGAAGTATATTTTTACTTTATTCGATAGAGAATATGAAAATCTACCGGCTGAGTTTTTTATTATTATAATATTTCAATAACTCTTCTTGCTATTTAAAAAAAAACTGAAATTTTTTACCATTTTTGCACGATAAAATGTTGTATATCACATATCAGGTGATATGCAATATTTTCTCGTGTTTCATACATAAGAAGCTAATTTAGTGTGCATTTTTGCGTACATCCGTATATCCAGGGTATAGTAGGGCCTTAATAAGGATAACTATCGCGTACGTTAAATTAATTTTTAAGAACACACCAGCCCCCTAGATAACGTGTCATTTAGTTCAAGTAAAGAAACAAGAAAAATAACTCAATGTATGGAAGTGACAGTTGCCAGTCACGTGACATCTGTCACTTCCATAAATCGAGTTATTTTTTCTTTTTTCTTTTCTGAGCTAAATGACACGTTGTCTAGGGGGGCTGACTTTAAATAAAATAACTTTATTGGTCATTCACTTTAGTTTCATGAACCATTTAAGAACATAAAAGATTTATTTCTCTACGATACATATGTATTTATGGAATAATTAAAAAAAATACTGTAAAAAGGATATATTTAATATTTTTTAAGGGATTTTATGCTGAATTTTAAAATTGTGTGACGATCATTTACAAAAAAAATTCTGATAATACTTTTAGAAACACACAACTTAACATATTTGAGAAATTTGATTACAAATTCAACGACAAATTCATTTTTATATTTGAGTAATCCAGGCCATAATATAAAAAAAAAATAAAGATCATTATACCTACCTACAATTAACTATCGAATTTGAGTGCCTATATAAGTGTTTAAGATTAAGTTGCAAGACAATTGCTTCAGGTGTCAGATTTGAGGACGACGGCTGAGGATAAAGGGCGATGAAGGCTGCAGGATTTTTAATTATTTTGAATCGTATTTTTTTCTTCCATTTTTTTTTTGTATAACGTATCATAAACTTTGGTTTTCAATAATAAAAAAATATATATTTCATTCGAGTAGGTTTAATTTTTCAATAATAAAAAGGAAATTATGTTTTTCGATTATGTGTAATTTTTCAATCATATAAAGAAAATTATGATTTCCGAGTTTGTTTCATTTTTCAATAATAAAAAGAAAATTATGATATCCGACTATGTTTCATTTTTCAATAATAAAAAGAAAATTATGATATCCGACTATGTTTCATTTTTCAATAACAAAAAGGAAATCATGATATCCGAGTATGTTTCATTTTTCAATAATGAAAAGAAAATTATGATATCCGAGTATATTTAATTTTTCAATTATATAAAGAAAATTATGATGTCCGAGTATGTATATTTTTTTAATTATCAGAAGAAAATTATGATATTCGAGTATGTTTAATTTTTCAATTATAAAAATAAAATTATGATATCCGAGTATGTTTCAATTTTCAATAATAAAAAGTAAATTATAATATCCGAGTATCTATGTTTCATTTTTCAATAATAATATGAAAATTATGATATCCGAGTTTGTTTCATTTTTCAAGAATAAAAAGGAAATTATGATATCCGAGTGTGTTTAATTTTTCAATTATAAAAAGAAAATTATGATATTCGAGTATGTTTAGCCCAAAATCAAAAATCGATATATTATTAAAAATTGTATGAATTACGATTGGCTCAAAGATCGATAAGCTAATATTATTAAGTATTTTGGGCTCAAAAATTTGTTGCTTTTTTAAGCGAACTAACCTTCATAACAAAATCCTATAAATCTATTGCATTTTGAATAAATCATCGATATTTTAATGAAAAATTTCTTACTATGTCAATAGAGACGAATACAACACTTACGACTTGTATGTGATCACTTTATGTGCTTGCGCATCGTACACCAACTATGCCTTTTTATTGAGTTCCCTATCAGTCCAAGTTTTTGATAGTTCCATATATTTTTTTTCTTAGATAATGTTGTTCCTGAAAATAAGCTGTTTTTACTATTGCCATCTGTGAAATGACGATGAAACTTTATTGAAACGCACTCTATTGGAAAATTGGTTCGTAAACAATGAAGCCACAGTTCGTGTACATGAGGTAACAATGCTTTCGTATAGATGTCACCGCTGAACTGCGCCTGAAATATTATTTCATTTTTTGTTTACCTACTTCTACCGATGTGTACGTAAATCGAATATTTTTATAGTTACATATTATGTTTGCGTATATGTAACAATTAAAAGATTCGATTGAAATCATAGATACTTCGACGCGCAATGTTAGATTTTTTTCTCAATTAGCGTTTGCGAAATTTCAAAAACTACGTAACTTTTTGTTTATGTAAAATTCAACAATATATTTCTTGTGTAACAAATAATATATAACTCAAGCATTAACATACCTAAATGACTGTGAGGATTAATTTGGGTCGAGGGTAGAAAAGTTTAAAATTATTGAGAAAGGGGAAATTATGGAGCCGACTGTAATTAATGGTCCAAAAGAAACTTTTACCCTTTTAATTCGGATGCCGTTCTGGAAACAATTAGGTAAAAGACAACTTGCCTCAAACTTTACAATTTTATAAAGACTCAGATATCACAGACCAATAATCTCAATATTTATTTATTTGCATGTTTCTTCGTTCGTGGTTGTTTGTTTGTTCGTTCATTCGTTCGTTTTTTTAACTGTTAAATTCATAGTGACCCCAAGCTCAAAAAACTTAAAATTTGATAGGAATATTTTCTTTATTTTTATTTTATTGGGGGTAGGTATACACAGATGTACAGGTTACATTCATTAAAATATGTATATATGCTAAATGGTACAATCTATAGCTAGGCCTGCCATCCAATTATGTATATATACTGTTATAATATTTAACAAACAGAAGAGAAAAAAAAATTAAAGAAATAATTTTTTAAATTTGGTAAAAAGGCACATCACATTCATAAAATGGCATTGAAGATTTATCAATTTTTCAAAGTAAAATATTTAAATTAAATAATTAAATAAACTCATTTCGTGAAAAAGGTGTTAAATTTTAGTACAAAATTTTAAAACATTGTGGAGTGACGTAGTTAGGAAAATAGCGTTGTCCACAACCCACTCATTTATAAAAATATTAATAATAAATATTCTAAAAAAATAACATTCTGTTTTCTTTGTTTCAGAATTCCCACTATGATTATGGAGATATCGCTAACGAAATGAGTGAATAATCAATACAAATTTGATATAAACCTTGAGCCGTTTCAAATGTGAAGTGAAAAAATATAAAAATAAATCTATAAGAACAGTTATATTAAACAATTTGTAATATTGTATATTTTGGATCTTAGAGATACTTGTGTCCAAGATGGCTACTGTCTTCTTCTGCGAGTGTCGTCATTTGTCTGTGTGTGTTGTGAGATGGTTAAACTAATATTGCTATCAGTGGACACGAGTCGATTTGGCAGACATGATTGAACCGGACGTTTCGTGAAATGACGGTAAAATGGGACAATAGTTAGTAGACACTATGCATAAATACTATAGAATGTAGCGATAAATATATTTATCTATACCATAGCTCGTGTGCACATAACGCTTTTGCACCCAATAAACCTGACAAAAGTTTAATTTATCATTGCCAAGCAACTACATTACCTGTTGTCAGTAATCGCTTATTCATTATTGCATCAGATTTTCATTCACACCCAGCACGCAATTGGTCAATATTTCCACGTCGAAAGATCAAACCACTCGCTAGTCAAAAGGTAAACCTCGTCGACATTATCAAACAAAATTATATAAAACAGAAGGATTTGTTAGTCTTAAAAATAATAAATGCAAGACTGATAAAGGAAATCATTTAGAAAATCGATATTCTGAAAAAAATATAGATTGAAACGTTAGCGATTTCTTATTAGCAAAATCGAAACACCAATATTTTAACGTATTTCGGGGTTATTTCTTTACAACACATTGAAATGTAATATAGTTGTGTTATTTGGAAAAAATCGAAGAAATATATTGTAAGAATATTTTTGAAGTATAAATTATATCAAAAAGTTTTATGCATAGTCTAAAAGCGAATCAATTAAGGAAGGCTTTGCAATTAACGAATATAAACTAAAAAATAGTATCATTGTGACTATTTATAGAAAAATCGCTTGTCGGAATATATACCAAAAAAGTATTTTCCAACCAGTTATCCACAAAAAAACTTGAACTGATTTCACATATCATATAAAAAAGTGCTACAAAGTATTAAAAATTGGATGAGTGTTAGCAAATCAAAAGATTCAGCACTCACATATGTACAGTCTGTGAAGTCTATAGATATTGAAATATACAAAAATAAATATTAAAATTAACTTATTTAAAATAAACTCCGTTGAAGGGTATTAAGGCAATTAAAAATTAATAAAAAAAACATAATTAAAATATTTATTTGCAATTGAATAAATGCAAATTAAAGTTCCCGAAATATTGTATTGAATCCAACGAAAAATATTGATAATATATCACACTTGACCGAATCCAGTTTTTCTCAAATATTTGTGTGCCAAAATATTAAGGATAAGTTCACGTAAATTCAAAATCATTTTGCTTTAAGGCAGCTTTGAGATATTGGCCAAAAGTATACTTTCATGAAAAGAAATGTGAAAGTGGGAAAAATATTTAATTGATTTTAACAACGCGTAGATATTCGTTGAAATACTTGGTAAGCGAGTGAAAATGATATTCTAAGAGGATATGAAATTCTAATTCAGTCACTATAGACAATATATTAAGAAATCGAATACTGATTTGCAGTAAAATTTGCGAAGTGTTGAAGATTTCTAAAAGAATTTAAGAGTGGATCTTGATTGTGAAAAGTATTCGAAGACACCTCGTGATTTTTAAGTTGCTGCGTTATTTTTTCATCGTTGTTCAATATTGAGATATTTAAGACATCAGTCGACAGTAAAAATTCCAAAATCATCGACTTTTTAAGTTGACTGTAATCGTCTGAGGAATTGATACAGAAATTAGTAATACTCAAGGGAATTCTCTCCGAAAGTCGTCAGTTGCCAACTGGAATCATTTCAAAGTCGAAGATTGTCAAAGCGGAATACTTTGAGAGTCTGTAATCGTCTGAGGAATTGATTCCAAAATCACTAATACTCGAGGGGATCCCTACGTTAGTCGGCAGTAATCAGCCGGAATCATTCCAAAGAAAACGATTGTTAATGCAGAATACTTTGAGAATCTGCAATCGTCTGAGGAATTGATTCCAAAACTGGTAATACTCGAGGGGAATCCCTACGAAAGTCGTCAGTTGTCAATCGGAACCATTCCCAAGTCAAGGATAGTCAAAGGGGAACAGCTCAAGAGTCAGCACAGGGGCGTTTTGAGGTCGTGCCCAGTGGAGCTGTTGGTGAAGGCCTGCTGGGGTGGCCGGTGTGCCACGCCCCCCGTGAGCGGCGGAGAGCGGGCGCTGTGGGCGCTAGCTGCTGGTGGCTGCGGGCGGCCGACCACGGAGGGACTACGCAGCGCGCTGGCTAGGCTGCGCGTGCGCAGCGGCGCGCCCTCCCCGCCCCCCCTACCCTCGACCCCACCCTCACCCCGCACCGCCGCCCCCCCACCCGCCTCTTCAGCACACCCCTCCAACCCCAGCAATAGACCGGAATCACCAGCCCAAACTACCCCGACCAAGAACACAGCGCGCGTCAGCCAGGGGTCAGCTAAATCACCAAAGACGATACACGTAAGTCATCAAAAGTACTCTTTTGTCATATTACAAAATTATTCTGCCTACATTTACTAATGGTTTATCGGTACTTGATTCAAGTTCAATCTTTTCAAGCTACCACGCTTGAGGTTGGCCTCTTAGGGATAGTGGTATGAAATATGCTTGATGGTAGTCTATATGGGCCGCCTGAGCCAAGTTGAAAACGCTTAACGATATCGCCAAACGCTAGATATTTTTTTTTGTATGGGATTTGACGTTTATTGTAGATTTTTTTTTTCTACAATAACTAACAACAAACGTCAAATCCCATACAAAAAAATAGCGTTTGGCGATTAGCGTTAAGCGTTTTTCGATTTGACTCAGGGGCCTTGTTTTATCCAACGACCAGCCACTCCGGGGATAAAAAGGAATTAAATTACAATATAACATTTACAAAGTTGTGGGGTATGAGACACTGCGAAAATCTTCTCAATATACAATTTCAAATACTATACAACTTTTATGCCTGACTTACTTACTTACTTTACGTGTCCGGCTGGTTCAAACCCTGCCACACCAATATGCAGCGACTGCTATCGCCTTGTCGTTTGCCATAATTATGTCACCAGGGGTGCATCCTTCCCCCATAAGTGGACATATCAGAAGGTGACTCTCATCCTGGGTTACGCCGCAGTCACATAGAGTATCATCTTCAGAGAGGTTACCCCCACCTTGCGAGGTTCACTCTACATCGTGTGACACCGACCCTTAATCTGTTGAGGGTAGTCCATATACAGTAGGGAAGGTCTTCTCCTATTGGAATACCCTCACGTGGATGCATCCACAGCCCGCTCCAAGGTCCTGTTTCCACAGATCCTCTCTCGTTTTTTGTGAATTTTCAATCGGGGAGGTGCTTTTAATGAAGCTGTTCTGGATTTCAAACGTGAGGCTGTTGGTTGGTGGTGCCTGAAAATTTTAATTTTATAAGCGACAAATAAATAATATAGGTACCTACACAAATTAAAAATATTAACAATACACAAGTTTACACCACTGTACATATAGAGAGTTTTTGTAGCAGTTATTACTAGCAGTGAATACATCAGAATGTGGGATACTGCCTGAGAGATTGACATTATAGTTCTATATAGAGAGTTTTGTAGCAGTTATTAATAGCAGTGAATACATCAGAATGTGGGATACTGCCTGAGAGATTGACATTATAGTACTATATAGAGAGTTTTGTAGCAGTTATTAATAGCAGTGAATACATCAGAATGTGGGATACTGCCTGAGAGATTGACATTATATAAATGACATGCCTTTTTGATAAATTCATTTTGATTTGAATTGGTGACGCTTCAAGGAACGGATCTATCATTTCTCAACGGCGCGGCGCATGGAAATTGATTTGATAAAGTTTATAGTAATAATTATAAAAAATAATTTTAATTTATTTTCGGCTCTTAAGCCACAGCTCGTCCAAATAATTCCAATTTGAGCATCACATACAGCGTTTTTTTAATAAATAATTTATTAATTTATGAAATAAATGATTTTTTTACATAAGAGCGTGCAAAATTGCGCTCCAGGGGCCTGAGTTAAGTTGAAAACGCTTAACGATATCGCCAAACGCAAATTTTATTTTGTATGGAATTTGACGTTTGTTGTAGAATTTTTTTCTACAATAACAAACAACCAACGTCAAATCCCATACAAAAAAAATAGCGTTTGGCGATATCGCTAAGCGTTTTCGATTTGACTCAGGGGCCAGAGATTAAAACGGGATTACATTTCACTTATACATAATTATATAAATTATTTAATTTCACATTTATTTAAGAAGTATTTCTGTAAGAGGGAGATGGCGGTCGCCCGTATTGGTAATATAATAATTTATTTACTATTATTAATACGCTCATCAGAGTATTTACAGAAATTTAAACAATAATAATAGTATGGTCGTTACTATATAAAAATAGATTGTAAATAATATATAAAATGAAATAAAAAAAATGCAAAATAAAGTAAGAAGCAAAGACACTCACATATTTACTTACTCACATATATGTAGGTATGCATGTCGCCCTAGCACAAATTAATATTTTGTAGATATGTATATATTTTTACAATTTTTTTAGACGACGAATATTTTTGGTAGGTACATAATATTTTTAATAATATTTTTTAGTTTCACATTTTTTAATCATAGGTACATTTTGATATTTCGTCTAGTTCTTTTTAAAAAAGAATGAGTATGTCCTTGTGACAAGAACAAATATATCCTCATACATTCCCTAAACTAAGAACAAATGCTTGTACAATAGGTGAACGAAATCGGTCATGGCTGGATTTGAACTCGCGACCATTGGATTACTAACCCAGTGCGCTAACCATTCTGCCACCACCCATCTGTTACATTTTATATACGTATAACATTCTTTACAAATAGGTTTTTAACATTATGATTTTTTTTGTAACGGCGCTGCCGATTTACTAATGAAATTAATAACAATTAAGCACTACAAATAATAACACTCAATTATTATTATTACCATTATACACTTCCTCAAAAGAATTAGCAGATCAATGCGTAAATTGTAAATTATTTAAAAGAGCAAAATAAAATGCAACAAACGCATCATCAAGCTTTCAATTGGGAATAGTTCACCCATCCAGATACTTAACATATCAAAGGATTAGGCTCTGAGGAGGTCTCTATACTACCTAACAACCCTACTGATTCCCGAATATTAACGTTTAAAAAATCTTTAACGATTCTACATGTATTCATTATTACCTTTTTTGCATTTTTATTATAAAGTTTTTCGGTAAATCTATAATTTCTATATTACGGATTAACGATTTTGGAATAATGCCAGTGGCTGAAATAATGAATGGTAATATTATTATTTTACGAGAATGCCAAAGTCTTTTAATCTCGTTACCTAAAGCGGTGTATTTTCTATTTTTTTCTGAAAAGTTTTTATTATATTACTAGAATTTGAATAGCCACGTCGCAAATATATGTTATTTTTTTAATTTTATCATGTATTATTAAATTGGGTCTGTTATGTTGAAGTGACCGGTCAGTTAATATTGTTTTTTCGTAAAATCGGAGGGTTATTTAGTTATTATATTTATTGTGATTAATTAATTTTATATGATATTTATAAGAAGGATTATTGCGTGTTCAAAGGTATAATTAAAAACTCATCTCTCTATAATAGATACATTACAAACAATTTGGTGCAACTGATAATTCATGTAATAAAAAATTGTACCTACTCACTCTGATATGAATTTATTTCAATTGATGTATTGCATAAAATTTGTTTTACTAATTATTATATTCACACTTAATAAGAATGTAGAGGAAAGTCCGCGATACGTCAAGACCTGGCGACTGGAGAAATTCCGAATGATTATACATAGTAGAAGGGGATCATTTTTTATAAGTTCAGCTTGAGTTGGTAGCATGACAAGCCACTAGTGATGTGGGGACATCGTAGAGATGGTCCACCGCAATACCATCACGACATATCCTATATTGTGAAGAAACCAATGCAGACTTGTCAGTTTAAATAAGCATAGAAAGGTGTTCGATTTGATTTTTTTATTTTAAATAGTGAACTGCATTGTGGATTCTTCATATCTGTTGGAGAAATTGACTTTCGTTGCCCTTTACGCAGTACTAGATCGAATGAATTATTTGATATTCCTTTGTGTAAAACTAATTATGCGCAGAACTCTTTTGTCAGACGTATTTGTAAATTGTATAATTCTGTCGATAAGTCTTAAATCGATATTCTAAATAACGATTATGCAGCTTTTAAAAGAAAACTTTTTAATGTTGTGTGAACTTATAATATGTGGGTACGAATTAATTGTTTTAGACTGGATAACTGATTATTTATTTTATTATTTTTGTTTTTTATGTTTTATTTCAATCTTGTTTATTCTTCCTCTTGGTATAACTAATGTTTCTGTTTCTTCTTTAAGTATCTCATTGTTAACCATTTACGGAAACTTTACTGTTTTTTTTTGTACCATTACAATATTATATTTACAAAACAGTATGTTTCCTTCATAAATAAATAAAATAATTAATAACTGTTGACAGGTGTGTGGGTGTGCTTAAGATTAAGAAAGCACAAAACATGCGTGTATCCCCTCGTCACAAATATTACCAAGGCGTCATTCAGAATGGGTGAGCCTCATTGCTATGATATTATACACCAAATAAAAAACTCAATTTTGAATACCATCAAAAAAAAATCTGTATATTTGTTTTTTTTTGTAAGATTAATTTTAAAATACATATTTTTATAGATAGAAATAATATCTTTAAGTAACTGCTTTTTGATTTATTATTAAGAGTTATTAGAAAGAAAAATATAATTATGACAGTTGCATATACATAATATTCGTGGTGTTTCGACCTGAATATTTGGAGGCGTGCCTACTCCACCATGGACTTTAATTTCTCAACACAAGTGGCTTCACTTTTTAGTTACTTAAAAAAAAAAGGTTTTACAAAAACTAATTTCATAAGAAAAGTATCATACAAATTCAAATTTCAAAAATCTCATGCAATAGAATAAAGATGTAAATATTAACTGTTCTTTATTTCAAAGACGTATCTTTTGAGGGTACTGGGGAAATTATTTACAAAATATACTATATAGCCTTCTGTTATCTTTTAATATATATTATTTTTTCTTTTCATTAGATTTATTTATGTAAATAGAACTTTTTTTATACAATAACGATACTGGATTCAATTCTGAAAACACACAAAAAGTTTCATGAAATGTTTTATTTATTTTTTTTTTTTTTTACTATTCTGAAGATTGGACAAAATATAGGAAATAAATAAGTTTCAAATGACAAAATTACATCAATAGAATATATTTTAAACATAGATTATTATTATAATATAATATGTAGATGTCGTAGTTAGCAAATTTTGTATGAATCGAAGTGAGTCATTTTTCCGGGGGATTTTTGAAGTTTTGGTTCCAGACCACATCGTTTTTCTATAGAGAATAACGACAAATGCGAATTGTTTTCGGATTTATTTGTCTAAAAAAACATTTTAATTATAAAGGTTTAGAGAACAGTTATCTAGGATGTGTTGAAATGTAAGGAAAACTGAAATATGTTGCCAACCAAAACGTCAAACGCGCGATATTCCATGACTCACTTTTTGCACAGAGTACTACATCTAGTATATTATAATAAAAATCTATGAGTTTAAAGAGACATTTCTAGAGAACACGTTTTGTCTCCATTAACTCTAATGTTCATTCAATTTAAATTAAATACGTCTTCGAAATAGAACCCATTTAATGATTAAAGTTTGTATTGGGATCTATGCCATAAAATTGGCAAATGTTCAATTTTCATGTGCATTTCACATTACTGAGTTGGTACCTACCGTTTTAACTGGAAATTCAAATTTGTGTGCAGCACTGGAACCTGGCTAGCAGATTCAAAAATTATCAGAGCAATCCAAATGCAAAACGCGATTTATTTTTTTTTTTCGTAAATTAGCCTTTTCCGAACCATTACGTCGCTCCCAAGCGGGTAAATCCGAGAGCCGAAATAACAAAATACAGACCAGTGATTCTCAAAGCGAAAGACGTGGTGGCCAGCGTGGAAGAAGGGGGTGCAGAAAATGAAGTGTAAATAATGAGTTCACGGAAAATGAAGGACTTGACGGGTTCACTTAATTTCGATTGATGCTGCTGATGCATCCGCTTTGGGAGTTGAAAAATACGTTTTAATATCAAACCTTGAACTTCATCCGAATTTTATTCTGAGTGAAAAATGTGAAAAATGTGACCTAGAAATAATGTGAAGGATAGTATAATTCGTAATTAAATAAATAGATATTAACTAAATTAAGTTTGACGATCGACTATTCTTGATAGAATTCCGTAATAGGTAAGTACTAATAGTTGGGTGTGCCTTTTTTTGCTGTGGAATAATATTATTGTCACAATAATGATTTAAGGTACCCAACTGCTTATAGTAAATATTGTATTTTTGTGTGGTGGGTGTATGGATGTAGATGTAATGTATCAATATAATATTGTAAATCTCCAACCTCGAAACAGGCGTAGTCCTAAGTGAGGTTGGGATATCTAATATTTATAAATGATTTTATGAGTGTCAAGATGATATAAATAAATGAATAAATATTTTTTTTTTAACGGCGCTGGCCGATTTACTAATGATATTAATAACAATTAAGCACTACAAATAATAACACTCAATTATTATAATTACCATTATACACTTCCTCAAAAGAATTAGCAGATCAATGGGTCTATTGTAAATTATTTAAAAGAGCAAAATAAAATGCAACAAACGCATCATCAAGCTTTCAATTGGGAATAGTTCACCCATCCAGATACTTAACATAAAATTCAAAATAAAGTAAGAAGTAAAGACACTCATATATAGGTATCAAATAATGATATTAAAAAAACTTGGAAAATAATCAATGAAGTAAACGATAGAACCACAATACCTCAAAAAATTAACGAAATAAATTATAATGGTTTAACGTTGACAATAGACGAAAATCCACAAAAAATCGTAAACAGCTTCAACGAATACTTTGCAAAAATCGGTAAACAATATGCCACTGACCTCCTTGAAACTAATAATACTACAGAGGAAATTTTGGTCTTAAATGAAAAACAACAGAATTCAAATAAATTCCCACATAAAATGATTACATTTGACCTGACATCTGACGTGGAAATAATATCAACTATCAATTCCATAAAACAGTCCACATCTACAGGAATAGACGGCATAGACGGCATAGACTCAAAGCTACTAAAAAGTATAAAATTGCAAATAGCTAAACCTCTTAAACACGTTATAAACCTTAGTTTACAAAATGGCATATATCCAGATTTTCTAAAAAAATCAGTAATAAGTCCTATTCATAAGAAAGATTCAAGAGTCGAAATTTCTAACTATAGACCAATCTCACTTCTTTCCATATTCTCAAAAATACTAGAAAAAATAGTGAAATTAAGACTCAATAAATTCCTGGAAAAAAGTTCTATTCTTTCAAATAATCAATATGGCTTTAGACAAGGCCTGTCAACGAATGACGCAATTTCAGAATTAACAACAATAATCGCTGATAAAGTAGACAAAGGTCAAAAATGTCTTGCCATTTTCTTGGACCTTGCAAAGGCGTTTGATACAGTCTCACATCCTCTGCTTATATCTAAACTTCACAATATTGGTATCAATGCCACAGTACTAAACTGGTTCAAAACATATCTTAGCAACCGTAAGCAAATTGTCACTATTGGAAATTATCGTAGTGAAGAGCAATATATTTCCTATGGAGTCCCGCAGGGTAGTGTACTTGGACCAGTTTTGTTTCTCATATATATTGATAATTTGTGCCGTCTTCCTGTAGATGGAAAAATAATAAGTTTTGCTGATGACACTGTACTAATAGTAAGTGAAAAAACTTGGAAACAGAGCTACAAAATAGCTGGTATGGCAATTAACAAAATAAAAAACTGTCTGGATAACAGCCTTCTTACATTAAACAATAGTAAAACTAAATACCTTACATTTAGCGCCACACAAGCAGGGCAACCTTTACTAAATTCGATGTTTTCTATAAAAATACATTGTTGTGTACCTAGAGACTCTTGTGACTGTATCCCTTTGGAGAGAGTCACTGCTATAAATTATTTAGGTCTGACCATAGATAATAATCTAAGATGGCAAGATCACATAGAGACACTAACAAATAGAATTCTAAAACTTGGTTATATTTATAGAAACCTTCGAAAAATTCTAAAACAAAAAACATTAAAAACTGTCTATTTCGCATTGACTCATTCATTGATCTCATATGAAATTGTTGGTGGGGGTGGATGTGCCAAAACTATCTTGGAAAAACTTTGTCTAGCTCAAAGATGCATTGTGAAGATAATTATCCAAAAACCGTTTGATTACCCTACGGAAAACCTCTATAACGATTTTAAAGTATTTGACCCGAGTCAAATATATATCCAGCATATACTAACTTATTTTCATAAAAACATAATACATCACCAGAAAACACAACAATCCAGAACCACACGAACAAGCATTACTTTAAATTACATAATCCCTCATATGAAAACAACTTTCGGACAAAGAAATGCATCATTTATCGCTCCACGAATTTATAATACTTTACCTATGTCTCTCAAGGTAATAACTTCACATACATTATTTAAAACAAGAATAAAAAAATATATAGGGAATTACGGAAGGACAGAAATTGCCCAAATATTAAACATCCAACAATAATTCTGAGAAATAATATTAAATAATATAACTACACGCTACACAAGCTGGTTCGAGGATTGTCTTTACATTGCATCTTATTTTAAGACAAATAAACTCTAAAACATTTCTCTTTTTTTATTAGATTTATTTCAAAGAAGAAATCTTGATTTTGTTTTTTATTTGATTTGTGACTCAAGTCAAATAATATTGTTACTGAGTATATATGTACGTTGAGAAGACCACAGAGCAAATTTTAATGTCAAACTGCTACATAACATAAATGACAACAACGGGTGTGCATATTATGGTAGAAATAATATTAGAATAATAACATATCAAAATTTACTGTATCAGTTTATACTTTTGTGTTTGAGATATTGGTAACTATGTAATATTGTAATTTACTGTGTTGTGATGTCTGGTGTCCGCTCTATGTAACTATGTATAACCAAAATGTCAAATATTTAACTTGGTAAAATTGTAAACTGCTAGCCCTAGAACAGGGTTACCTAGTTGGACAGCAGTAATCTTCATAATAGTCTTTGTGATAAAGGTGTGAAAAATAAATAAATAATAAATAAAAATAAATAGGTATGCATGTCGCCCTATCACAAACTAATATTTTGTAGATATATATATATTTTTACTATTTTTTTAGACGACGAATATTTTTGGTAGGTACATAATATTTTCAATAATATTTTTTAGTTTCACATTTTTTAATCATAGGTACATTTTGATATTTCGTCTAGTTCTTTTTAAAAAGAATGAGTATGTCCTTGTGACAAGAACGAATATATCCTCATACATTCCCTAAACTAAGAACAAATGCTTGTACAATAGGTGAACGAAATCGGTCATGGCTGGATTTGAACTCGCGACCATTGGATTACTAACCCAGTGCGCTAACCATTCTGCCACCACCCATCTGTTACATTTTATATACGTATAACATTCTTTACAAATAGGTTTTTAACATTATATAATTTTTTTTAACGGCGCTGGCCGATTTACTAATGATATTAATAACAATTAAGCACTACAAATAATAACACTCAATTATTATTATTACCATTATACACTTCCTCAAAAGAATTAGCAGATCAATGCGTAAATTGTAAATTATTTAAAAGAGCAAAATAAAATGCAACAAACGCATCATCAAGCTTTCAATTGGGAATAGTTCACCCATCCAGATACTTAACATATCAAAGGATTAGGCTCTGAGGAGGTCTCTATACTACCTAACAACCCTACTGATTCCCGAATATTAACGTTTAAAAAATCTTTAACGATTCTACATGTATTCATAATTACCGTTTTTTGCATTTTTATTATTAAATTTTTCGATAAATCTATAATTTCTAAATTACGGATTAACGATTTTGGAATAATGCCAGTGGCTGAAATAATGAACGGTAATATTATTATTTTACGAGAATGCCAAAGTCTTTTAATCTCATTACCTAAAGCGGTGTATTTTCTAATTTTTTCATCAAAAGTTTTTATAATATTACTAGAATTTGGAATATATAGTAACTACAATTACTATAAAATAAAAATTGGCATATTCTATTCTTTTTTTTTATTTATTTATGAGAGCAAGAGTGGGTTGTGGCCTCACTACCATGTCACTTCACATAGTATTCAATTTTTTTTTGAAAATTTTACAGCATTTTCATTAAATGAGTTTGTTAAATTATTTTTATTTTTTTAATGAGTTTGTTAAATTATTTTATTATGAAAACTTGATAATTCTTCAATGCTATTTTATGAAGGTGATGTGTCTTTTTGGTATCAAATTTTAAGTTTCTTGAGCTCGGGGTCACTTTAAAATATTTGACAATTAAAAAAATTTGCAAGCATTATTCAAATAGATAAAGTAGATTAATACGCCGTACATAGCACATAGTACACAGCACACACACATACACACAGATACATTGTGATGAAGCTTTCAGAATACAAACTCAGCATGATACGAGTTGATAATCTGCATTACAAAAAAACCTTAAAATTTACGAACTCATAACTCCCAGCTGTATCCCCTTGGGGTAGTAAGGAGTAAAATTAATGCTCCATTAAATATATGTAACATAAAAAACGAGTACCCCTATTTCGACTCACCTTTGAATATCGCATTGTATTAATTATAAAGGGAAAAAACGGAGTAGGGAGCAAGGAAATTTGGGAAACCCGGGAGAATATTTTATATAATTGATTATTGATACGTTTCGTGCAAAGCACATCGTCAGAATAATAATCTATAAGTCTGAACTAGTGGATATATACAAATTTTACAGGTCAGATGTCTTATAGTGAACCACATTTTATTTGTTTTAATTAACATTTATTTTATTTTATCAACAGCCTTTAAATGCCGTTGAATTAATTATTTTTATTTTTCTCGATAATAATGATAAAAATTATGATTAATAATGCGCCGTTTAATGATTTGTTCAGTGATTGTTCCAAAGACGCTGGTAGCAGGGGCGAACCTAGAACCTTCGGACTAGGCAAACCCTGAACGAAAATTGGGAAATGTCAAATATTTTGTATGCATCCTTGTTCATTTTACATTTGTGGCCCTGTCAAACATTGTATCTAACACAATTCAATTTTTAATCTTGTAGTATGGTTTCAATGAAACAGTCAATTTGGTCTTGATTTCTTAACATTATATTAAAAGGCAAGTCAATATTTTCGGCTTCTATAAGCAATTCCGCTACTGGCATAGTTAAGTATTGTGTTACTCCATGATAAACAATGATATATTCCAACTGTCGATTCGTTCATGAGAATTCAATTCTCTTAATGAATCGACATTATCCAACCGTCGATTTGTTCAGGAGAACTTTGTTCTCTTAACATATCGACAATGTTTCAAGCCGGGATACGCGAGAATTGTATGCAGAGGTCTACTTTTTTCACGGCTTTTCCAACTTTGAAGTCAAAAAACACCAACTTAGAGGCTTCGCAGCATATATGTTCCATACACGGATTTACTCAGAATTCGGAGTAGAACATTTAGTGTGTCGGTGTGTGTGTGTGTGTGTCTGTGTGTGTGTCCGTCCCCCCCTTATAACTTTTGATCCGCTCAATTTACAAAGCCCAAAATTTCAGAATATATAAACAGTTATAGGCCTACAAAACTTTTATACTCAGAATTTTAAATTTTTGTTTCAGTCAGGGGTTATCAACTTTTGAAATTTTAATTTATTTTTCCATATATCTCAGAAACTATAAAAGCTAAAATGCTGAAAATTGGTATAAGCATAGAAAAATACAAAATCTCAAATCAATTTATTCAAAATAATTCCAGGGTTTCTCAAACAATTTTTATTAAGAAAAATATTTTTTTTATGATAAATTTATGAGTTAAACTGCCTATATTTTCATTTTTTTTTTAAATATCGAACAAAGCTGAAACACCCCAACTAGATAATTTAATTTTCTATAAAAAATATTCACATGGTATTAGCACATCTCAAACTTTTTTTAACAATTTTTATAAAAATTGAATGTAGTGACGACATTGCTTCATACAATTTGTAGGGCAGTCGCCTATACACAATATGTAAGAAGACTTAATAGTTTGATAGGTACTTAATCTCCAAACATACATACAGAACCATCATGCTTTTTTCATATTCCGGGTAGGAAAACAGGACCGACCTCCATACTGTCCTATCTTGACATACATACCAACATGTGTTAAAATTTTCAATAATTTGGATTTATGGGTTTATAGTTTGATTCTTATTCTTCAACTATACATAATATCGCTATCGACAGTTGGATCTCATGTGTTACATGCAACTAGTTAAGCCAAGATGCGTGTACGAAGGAAAATTTTGTATGGTGTAGTGGACTTTTTGCATGCTAATAACACGAACTAGAGGCCTCGCAGCATATATGTTCCTATACATGGATTTACTCAGAATTCGAAGTAGAACATTTTATGTGAGTTTTGTGTGTCTGTGTGTGTGTGTGTGTTATGTGTGTGTGTGTGTGTGTGTGTGTGTGTGTGTGTGTGTGTGTGTGTGTGTGTGTGTGTGTGTGTGTGTGTATGTGTGTGTGTGTGTGTGTGTGTGTGTGTGTGTGTGTGTGTGTGTGTGTGTGTGTGTGTGTGTGTGTGTGGTGTGTGTGTGTGTGTGTGTCCCCTTATAACTTTTGATCCGCTCAATTTACACAGCCCAAATTTTCAGAATATATAAAAAGTTATAGGCCTACAAAACTTTTATACTCAGAAGTGTAAATTTTTGTTTCAGTCAGGGGTTATCAACTTTTGAAATTTTGGTTTATTTTTCCATATATCTCAGAAACCATAAAAGCTAGAATGCTGAAATTTGTTATAAACATAGACAAATACAAAATCTCAAATTAGTTTTTTTAAAAAAAATCCAGGGTTTCTCAAATATTTTTTTTATGATAAATTTATGAGTTTAACTGCCTATATTTCCAGATTTTTTTAAAATATCAAAAAAAGCCGAAACACCCAAACTAGACAATTTAATTTTATATAAAAAATATTAACATTGTATTAGCACATCTCAATTTTTTTTAATATATTTTATAAAAATTGAATTTAGTGACGACATTGCTTCATACAATTTGTATGGCAATCGCCTACACACAATATCTAAGAAGACTTAATTGTTTGATACTAATCTCCAAACATACATACATACAATCATTCTGTTTTCATATTCTGGGTAGGATCAAAGGACTGACCTCCATTCTATCCCATCTTGACATACATACATATGTAGGTACATGTGTTGTATAGAAAATCAAATATCTTAAAATATTAAATAATTTGTATTTATGGGATTATAGTTTGGTACTTATTCTTCAACTATACATACTATCGTTATCGACAGTTGGATCTCATGTGTTACATGCAACTAGTAAAATAATAGAAACATTACGAGTCTTTAAATTCGGTAAACAAAAAGTGAGACGCATACCTCACTTAATTCTTACCGCACTAAGTAACACGCAAGATGTTGTAGTGTTCGGACGCATTGTCGTAGTCAAAATGCAATCTTGTATGATGAAAATATGTAAAAATTACACTAGAACTGTGAAGGAACGACTAGATAATATATCATTTCATGCTGCATATACTTAATATATTTATATGGATTTGTCGATATTTATTTTGAGTTAACAAATGAGAAGTCAAGTCATGTTCGCTTGCAGAGGTATTCTAGAGGTTTAAACTTAATATAAGTTCGTCTCTTTCTCAGTCATTATTTGGTGTGAGAGATAATTAAATTGTAATTGCGCTGGAGTAAAAGAGAAAATATGTCTGCATTGTGTGTCTATTATTGTTTTATCTTTTTCTCACTTGATACATTCTGTCGTGATGATCTTTCTTGGTGATATTGTAAGAATTCGTTAAAATGTACCAATTTTGTATAGCGTTTTGTTCTCATATAACGTGTCTATATATAAAATGTCATCGACGATACATAGCTGTTTTCAGTCTTGAGAAAAGTGCTTTGATTCAAGTAGGTACTGAGTGCATCGTTGGGTAATTCATTCCACTTCCTATGATTGATTAATATCTAATTAGTTGGAAGAAATAAGTTTTAGATATATATTTAAAAGTACTAAAATAAATAAATATTTGAAAACAAGGTTACCGAGGAAAAATTTTGTAAATCTGTATATTTGATTTAACCAATTAAATGTTTTCCTTTGCTTACCTGTAGGTACAATTAATAAATTCCAAAGTAATGGAAGAAAATGCCAATAATTGGTTTCTAGATGAGGACATTCATTTTATTATTAGGGCTTTCGATGTACAAAGGCTTTCGATAAATTTTGTTATAGCCAGTTGGCTGTCCACGCTCATTGTTTTCTCAGTGTTAGCTCAGAACCAATTAGCGACTGAGTACGTGCTAGATGGTTGGGTTGTATTGGATATTAATGAAAACAGGTACATAGTTGTTACCAACTTTGCAAGATGTGGTGGTTATTCTAACTGTATAATATCGAACAACTCGGTTACAAACTACATAGTTACTACCAACACTTGAATATTAATATCGTACCACACTCGCCGTTACCATTCACTCGACCGAATCCCTTGCCTCTTCTATTCAAACAATACTATGGAGTAACTTTATCTGAACAAATATTTGGGGAAAAACCAAATTGTTCATATTATTCAAATAATTCTTGAAATATATTTTTTCAACCTACTCCTTGCTTTCTTCATTATAATTGTGATCATTGTATCATTATCATCATTATCAGTGGCTCCACAGCCCAGGATGGGCCTTGGCCTCCTCAAGGAATCATCTCCATTGCACCCAATCTATGGCCTTTTCTCTTCAATTCCGCACACCGGCTATCTGAAGGTCCTTCTCGACTCCATCCATCCATCGTAGTTTCGACCGTCCCATACCTCTTCTTTCCTCCGAACGCGATGTGAGGATTCTTTTTGGTGTCTAGTCATCTTCCATACGATGCACGTGCCCTAACCAGCGGAGCCTCCCTATTTTTATCGTTTGGACGATATTTGGTTCTTTGAATAGGCTCTGTAGTTCGTGGTTGTACCTGATTCTCCGCGTGCCTTGATAGCAGAGGAGACCGAAAAATTTTCTTTGGAAAACCACTAACGCATCCATATCCTTTATATCAAGAACCCAACACTCAGAGCCGTATGTTAGTACAGGTCGTAAAAGAGTTTTGTAAACGAGGATTATAGTGTTTCTTGACAGTACACGTGATCTAAAAAAAGGAACACTTGTTATCCGTGTATCTTTATTTTATGCATAATTCTTGCGTACGTGTGTATGTCACTGAATTCCTAAACAGCTTGACCAATGTTGATGAGTTTTTTTGTATGTATTCGAGTGGTTCTATGGATTCACAATTCGAATCAAAAATTATAGCAATGGAAAAAATATATATAAAAAACATTTCAAAAATAATGTACGCCTTGTGTAAACAGTATAACATTTGAGATATACCTACTATAACATGTGAAAAAGGAGTTTCATTAATATCTTTATATTATAATATATAAGTTTGTATGTCACTGAACTCCTAAACAGCTTAACTGATTTTGATGAAATTCTTACTTTTATAATATTCTGGTAACCATGGATATAATGGGGTTATCGAAAATATAACAAGCAAAATACATCTTACATAGTTCACCACCCATTCTGAATGTTGCACAGCCGCACACCTGTCGCTGATTACCTCACATTGTATGATAATGCCACGATGGAGTGTGGTTAATTTTATGTTTGCTGAACCAGCTAATAGAAGGCAAGCCAACGTTCGGGCAGTGCAACGTCTGTCGGGTCCGCTGGTATATACATACCTAGTGTATATATAAGTTATATTTTTTTAACAAACCTACCTATACCATTGTATTGGATCATTGTATATCATGCATCATTGGGGTTTAAAATAAATAAACTGACCCGGTACCTTTGACTCTGCGTACTACATGTTCTAAAGTTAGTTCTCTGTATTTTGAACAATCTGAAAGTTACGTGATTCTCTTAAAGTTCTTTCTGAATGTATATAATGTTGTTCAGTGCCCTGCTTTAGCGAGCACTGTATCTTAACTGTTTTCAATAGGAGCTTTAATTGCATTACCTAAGTAGGTAATTAACATGAATTATTTAAAGGTGCAGCATGAATTTTTTACTAATCAATTATAAACGAAATGGAAGCATCTTTTGAAAATATTCAATGTAAGAACAATACCAAGGCGTCTTTTGAATGTATAACATACTATACCGATGCGTCATTTGAATGTATAACATACTATACCGATGCGTCATTTGAATGTATAACATACTATACCGATGCGTCATTTGAATGTATAACATACTATACCGATGCGTCATTTGAATAATATATTCGATGAATGATAATACGATACCGAGGTATAATTTTAACATATTCGATGTAAGATACGATACTGAGGCGTCATTGGAACATATTCGATGTAAGATGCGATACCGAGGCGTCATTGGAACATATTCGATGCATGATTTTTTTTTTTTTTTAAATTTTTTATTAGGAAACAAAACAGGAGTACAGATAGAAAAGTACATGATAAATATAAAAGAAGTATACAACAATCTGTACACCCAATAACAATGTTTCACATAATAATAGAATGGTAAGTAGTACAAACTATCCACATGAATACAAAATAAAGAAAACAAAAGAATATGCATATTTAAAAATAACAAACAATTTCAATAAAAAAAAAACAACGTTAGAATAAGCATATTTTGTTATAAAAAAAAACATATTTTGTTATAAAAAGTGGGAACAGGAAATATGGAAAGGGAGAGGACGGACAGGGAGAGCAAATCTCATATACCTACATATGTAGAAATAATGTTGAAAAATACGAAACCACTATTCACTGCCGCAAATTACACGCATTACCTCGTGGCGAAACTGATTAATAGATGAATCAAAGATATCAGAATGCATCGAAAATAATGCATTAAATCTACGACAGATGCGTGGGATCGTAGCATTCATCCGCAAATTGGTTCTACAGTGTGGAACATGTAAGATGTTTGACTGGCGAACTGACCTTCCCGGGACCCGAATATTCACAAAACTGACAAGCTCAGGCGAGTCCATAGCATCGTTCAAAATTTTATGAAGCATTAATTGGTCGAATAAGGTTCTTCTGGATTCTAGGGTATCATATTTGTGGTATTTAATTGAATCACGATAGCTATCAAAGTTAAGTCGTAATTTGTAATTTAAAAAGTTTAAAAATTTGCGTTGAATTCTCTCGATTCTAGCTATGTGGACGCCATAGAAGGGGGACCATATCTGTGTGCAGAATTCGAGTTGAGGACGTATATATGCTGAGTAGAGTGTATAAAAAGTTTTACTGTTTCTGAAAGGTTTATAAATGATACCGAGGTGTTATTTGAATAGGTACATATATTCGATTTATGATACCGAGGCGTCATTGGAACATATTCGATGTAAGATACGATACCGAGGCGTCATTGGAACATATTCGATAAAAGATACTATGGGAGTTTAAACGCATGTGGCGTGTCGAGCTGTGGAGATACAATTACTGGATTTTATTTAACACACTAAACCACATACGTATAGCTACTGTTGGTTCGCAAATTATCCCTATATTCCGGAATCGAACCGGGATATATAATTCATAATTTGTCTGCGTTTTTATCGTGCGTGCTCAACCAACAGCCCCATATATTCGATTACCGCGGATGGCGATAATCAAAATTTAATTAATGATTTCACTGTAGTGCAAGTTGGAACATATGAAGGGTTATTAGGTATGAAAGATTCAAAGATAAAAAGTCACTTACGTTTTTATTGATGAATATGAACAAGTATAAATATATTTAAATTAAAACTGATATTAAGATTTACTCGTTAAACTAGCACTTGAAAGGTACGTAATTACCAAGAGTACGATGCACCAGTCGGGTATTAGAACGGAATGGTTTTTTTAATCCAAAATGGCCGTATTTAGACGCCGGCAACTTTAGTGTTGTGCAACACCTATTGATTAGGGTTGTGCGATGGCCATAGCCACAATACGATACCGAGGCGTCATTGGAACATATTCGATACCGAGATGTTATTTGAATAGTTACATAATATTCGATGTATGTTATCGAGGTGTTATTTGAACATATTCTATGTATGATACCGAGGCGTCATTGGAACATATTCGATGTAAGATATGATACCGAGGCGTCATTGGAACATATGTATTCGATGTAAGATACGATACCAAGGCGTCTTTGGAACATATTCGATGCATGATACCGAGGTGTTATTTGAATAGGTACATATCAACGATATATGATACCGAGGTGTCATTTGAACATATTCGATGTATGATTTGAACATTTTCGTACTTATATTAAGTACGAAATATAGGTAGAAAGAATTGATTCGAAGAATTTGTATAAACTTTAATACTATCCATCTTTTATTGTGAAATGATTGTGTTGTGTTTATATGATTATATACATTTTAATGTATTACCTCCTAAGTGAAAACCTGTTTCTTTGCTTATTATTATCTTACATTTATAACTATTTTATGTAAAAATTAAAAAAAAACCTGTTGGTTTTCTATTAAATAAATAAATAATCTACGAACTTAAAACACTAAATAATTGGAATAAATTGCTACTGGTTCGAAAACTAACTCGAACTCGCTAACTCGAAACTCAAACAGGGTGCGATAAAGCGTTAATTAATTTAATTATAATGATGCTTTATACTTCCCTTCAATAAACTTTACATTACATTGTATAGAGTGATGTTGTCAAAAATAGGCATCAATATTTCAGTTTTATTTTCAACGAAACTCTTCCCAGTGGTGTTTTACTGAAACACCAGATGATTTTGACACCCAAAACTCCAAAATATTATCGACGTCAGTTTGGATTCAACCCAAGTATTAATTAATACCCTTACACTGCCCGCACCAGTCTCGAATTTGTTACAAACTTCATATTTACTTATTTTCCGTTGTTGGGGATTGATGAGGCAGCCCCTCTGGCTTGCCTATACCTATAATATATCCCCACCAACGGCGGACCCACCAGTTTAGACATGGGTAACTCGACAAAATTCCTTGCGCCAACTTAGTATCTCAGATACAGTTCACTTTGTCGACTTACTGTGTTAACTCAAAATTGCGCTATGACGCAACTAAATGTTATGCGCCCGAACTGCGTTAGCTTGCTGACTTCACTCAGCGAGTAAGGACACAATCACACAACACAATTCCAAGCAACTCATTGACTCTGATAGCTCACTGCGCCGCGCCGCGCCGGTTCATTGAGTTACTGATAAAAGCAAAATATTTTATTTTATTTTATTATTACATAGAACCAACAGTTTATAATATAATAATCTTAATAAAGATGTTTTAAAGTACAAATTATGTAATAAACCTTTTTAAGGCTCATTTCAGTACGTATACAATTTGTTTGGTAAAATATTAAGCAATTGCTGAAAGGAGAAAAAATAATTAAAATATGTAGGTATTGTATTGTGTATAAGTAAGGTATATTTAGGTATACATTATATTTCCTGTACTCACTTATAACTGTTACTACTTTTAAGATTCTACTTTTCATTTCTTTTTTAATTAAAAAAAAACTCAACATTAAGTCAGTTAAAAAGTGGGTAACTCAAAACATTAACACATTTCAAATTCCCCCGGTCCTGAACTAACTGCGCTGTTAACTGCGCCAACCCATTTTATAAAAGTGAGTCAATACATCGGCGTAGTGAATTGAATCGACTCAATTGAGCGGCGTAGCGCAGTGTTACACATCTCTACACCAGTTCTCGTTTAACGTTCTCTCAGGCTAGTCGCACTAATAAACATCATGTAACCGAACCACCAACAGTTTTCATTATAACCCACTATAGGTATCCGTCCCATACATTTACAACGTGTGCGAAACACCATTATTTTCTAAGCCTCATTATTCGGCCACCCGGATTCAACTAGCGTTTGCTACCACTGTGTCTTGGTGCTTGCATGTTGCTCCTATCATGGGACATGACTGTAGGTGCACGTTGTCCTGTTCCGTTGACACATTCGCAGGTGTCTTCCTCTCTGTAAACCTACTTCTTGAGGTCACTGTAACAGCCCGTTCTGAGCCTATTGAACGCTCTTCATGTTGGATGGGCCAGGTTATTTCCCATTGACACGTCCTCCGTGGGTGGTAACTGCATGGGACGAACAATGTATATATGCATGAAGTATTTTGTAGTTTCAGAAAAATCTACGTATTTTTTTATTTTCTACTATGTATGTAGTATGTTATAATGGAGAATTGTGATTCCACAACTTTCAAGAATTTTTTTATAGGTATAAATGTATCAATGGGTGCCATGTAGAGAAATCATACTATGAATTTCGTCATGATATGTTTTCATGTTTGTTTGTTTGTATGACGCATAGCGAGTCATTATTTGTTTTTCTCCTGTAGGTAAATTCAAACAATTTTATACTCTAAATAATAATACATATTGTAAATAATATTGTGTTAAATTTTTTAACGTAAATAAGTAGGGCTACTCATAATACGGTCTCAATAAGTTCTTAGTTTATTTTTTTTAGTATTTTTTTATTGATTTTATGGAACCAACAGCTTACAATATGAATTTACAATAGGTATAATTATATTAACAGGTTATAAACCTTTTAAAGGTTCTTTTAAATAGTTTAAACTAATTAGGTACTTATCTTGTCTTAATCTTAAAAATGTATCTAATCGTAATCTCAATCTAAATTCAACCAAAAAATGCAAATGGGCTTAGTAAGAATACATCCATTTTTTTTTTAATTATGAATTTGTCCTCAAACATTCCCTAAATTAGGTATTAATGCTTGACTATAAGTGAGCGAAATCAGTCTAGGCGCTAGTGTAGGATTTGAACTCGTCATCTCACTGGAACTAGTGCGATACCCTCTGTGCCACCGACAAAAATTGTAAAAAATGTACAATAAATCATGTTGTTACTAGATTTTAGTTCTCTCTAGTTCAATTAAAAGCAATATAAAATAATTATATTCACGAAGAAACCATTTAATTTAAATTTCCTCTCCTTTTACTCTAATGATTATTTTTATATGTAATTGCTTAAGTTTTTTTATTGTTTTGCCGAGAAATTTGTTTGTATTTCATATGATTTGTTCTATAGGTATGGATGCTATTGGGATTGTTATTTAATTAAGAAATATAGGTAATATATCAGAAAGTTGCGATTTTAATGTGCGTGTTCAAATTACTTCCCAATAACATATTGCAATTTGATAATCAGTTAATTAGTAGAAATAAAAATAGGTTACAATATTATGCTTGCTAAATTTACAGATGTTCGCGATGTTTGGGTCGGTATAAATTTTATAACTATGTATTTCTAAAAAGTTAACGATGTTATTGTCTGATCGGCTGATGGGCGAATGGGACAGATTATAATATGGTGGCGAATGGCGAACCGCGCTGCATATTCGGTTCAGGAACTGATGTCCTTCGACCATCTTCGTTAATACGAATGAGATGCGAGACTATCCGACGTTTCCATTATTTGCGGTGCATAACATCGCCACAGTTCGCTTAATCGTTTCATAATAATATTAATAAGTTTTCTAGGAAGGCTTTTATAGCGCTGTTTTTGTGATAATCTCAACTTAAGGGCGCTTTGCATATATTACTGGTTTTGGTAATACTCGCGGAAGAAGGGAGTTTTCAGATGTTTCCTGAATAGAGCTAAGTTATCGATCCGCTTCAGGTCAGGTGGTAGTTTATTCCACGTGGCTGGTCCAGCCACAGCAAATGCACCATCACCAAAGGATGTGGTGTAAAATATATTTATTTCGGTTAACTTGCTAATCATATGTGGTGGCTGACCAAAGTGTAGGTATGTTGTCGCTCGTTTGCAGTGAAAGGGGTGCAAAAGTCTGTGAAATACGTGGGAGCCATACCATGGATCGCTCTGAAAGTCAGCAAACGTAGACTATACTCTCTCTGGCACTTTCAGCCAGTGAAGATTTCGAAGATGATAAGGTATGTGAGAGAATTTCACGGCAACGGTGATTATTGGTTGGAATAAATTGATTTCACAAGAAGTCCCGACCATGGTATACATACATCTCGATTGGGAGTGACAAATTAGAATCGGGACGCAATGGAAAAATAAATGGATACAAGAAGTTCACGAACACTACGGATAGAAACTGGTCCCATGACGTCGTAAGTCTGCCCTCTGTCATCAGATGACAAAGGTCAAGTCTGCCCCTAAACTCAAGTTTTGTTGAAGTATTTTGTTGTCCTATACATTCAATAAATCTCCTTTATTAAACGTGGCATAGCAAACTCGGGCCGATTCGTAAATGTACCAAAAGCATTTATTTTAATTTACTTTTAATGTTGGTTTTTAGTAAACTCGAATAAACAATATAGAACTAAGTTGAAAATCGCCTAATGAGTTTTATAATAAGACTTTAAGCGTTTTCTTCTTCGTCTTCATCATTGATTAGGTTATAATGTCCTAAATTTGAAGGTAGACTATCCTGTAAGAGGGAGGTCATAGGCCCAGAATCATAAACATGAGATGAGTCAGGTCTCAATAGTGCCTCAGGAGAGCATAGCTCAAGGCTTTCTTAGCTGAGTAGGTTTTTCGGTAAACATAGTCCAAAATCTGACGTGTCTGAGCTGAGATAACGACTCAAACTCAATTGAGTTTGATAGTTCTCAAACTGTAGGAATTTCTTAAGTTTTCAGCAATTCTTTTGAAATCTATGGTTACTTTTTAAAATTTGTCTTTGAAATCCCTATCTACTCTCTTCATTCTATGAATTAAAACTGTCATTCACCATATAATCTGTGCTGTCATTTGAGTTCAAAACATCTGCTTGCTTCTTTCGCGTTTTGTTTATTTTTATAATAATAATTAATAATGAATGCTAAAAGGAATACTGCATATGATTAACATTTTTTAATGGAATTATTGGGGAAGAAAATTACTATTGTAGAAATAAGAAAATATATCAGCCCTTAATTAGCAAAAACCGGATGCTTGGGAGTGGATCGCCGAGCAATTTCTGTACTATAGAATCTCAGGGCTATCAATATTTGAATTTCAGGCGTTATAGGCATCTAGGCATGCCTCTGTTGTTGATTTTTTGCAATCCATCGTGAATAAGCGGCAATATGGCAGTGAGGACAGTTTCTCTATAAAATCTGTAGCGCTTTTTAAATTCACAGTTTTCATAAAATTCGAAAGGGTTTATCATATTTGGAATATAACATTTGCGGCGTCTCATTCGCCTCGCGGCAAATGATTCATCGGGAAAATTAATCACATCTGTATTCCCAATATTGTCAATATCTTGCAAAAACTCAAATATATCCGACATTTTAATGAAGATAATTTTATATTCACCACAAAAATAATATCTCGAAATTCACCAGTTTTTATTTCGAATAAAAAATAAAATAGAACTAGGTTTGTAAACGATATGCTCAGCGTCTTAAGTCACCGATTTTGGTGACTCAAACTCACAGGAGATGAGTAACGATTTTTTATGACTTCTGTGAGAAACAAAGTTCTATGATTACAAATCTGTAACTCAAACTCATCTAAGTACCTATTTTGCGACTATGATTCTGGGCCTAACTGTCCTTCCATTTCTTCGGTGGAATTAAGGGTAACATTTAATTGTTTTGGTTTTCTATCATTACAATTTCTAAGAATCTATTGTCATCTATAGAAATTCTCCACTCTCCGTATTCTCTATAAACGGCCTCCATTTATCGGCCTTCATGGCTCAGTTGGTTAGGTATCTGAATGCTGATCCAAATGTCCCAGGTTCGATTCCCGGTGGAGACACAGTTTTTAATTGTGTTTAAGTCTCCAGAATGTGGCAACTTGTTATTGAGTGCGTGTTAAATTAATATTTGACATAGTACCTGTTAGTTGCCCGAGAAGCAATATTAAATAAATAAACGCATTCTGCTTCGTTCCCATCTTATATTATTCTCAACACTACATATTGATCTGATCGTCTCATTTTGATTCAGTCCCTGAGTGTTCTGCCTGTTCTTAAATTCAGTCACTCTGTGATATATTTTTCAATTAATACAAATGTATTACTAACACTTATTTTAACAATAACATCAATATTTTTAAATAATTATAATATCTCAATTATATTGCACGCGCAAAATAAATACAATAACTCAGACAAAGACGGTGTTCACGGTACGAGCCATTTTTACGGAATGCCGCTGTGACGGCGTTTGTACATATGACCTCGGTCAATCCTTTGTTTCCCGAAGACATCCAACTGTCTCCGAGTATATTTAACTATGTAGGTATAGCTAGGCAAAACTATATACCACACACTCTAAGACGGCTTTTTGTCCTGTTGGAGTTGGCTCTCACTTCTGTCTCATATGTCATAGTTAAAAATCTGTTCCATTTCATTTATTGTTAGCCTTCGTGGATTAGTCAGGTTGTCATCTGACTCTTGAACCATAGTTCTCGTCCTAAGTACTCGGTTTTTCAGCGAGCATTTTGTATCTGTAATACAATACTACATTTGAGTCTTTCAATGTTATTGTGCGCGAATAAGATTGATTGTGCCATATTAGGTGTTCTCCCATCATCAACAATCAGCTCGGTCCGACATCCGGCACTCTATTACCATTCACTCTAAAATCACTGAGATAGATTTCATGAATATCTCCCAATTGAAATAATCGAAGACTAGTTTCGCCCAGCCTGTACAACTTTACCACGGAGTCGACTTCCGAGAAGATTTAATTGATTGTTAATCGCTGGTAGCGAATTCTCGTTTTCGTCTTTGTCTGTGCAAAATGATTTCACCCGAGTTAGTTGGAAACTGGAACGCAAATGAACCTGTCTGAAACAAACATTAAATTTGTTTATTGTTTTACCAACAAACTACGCCACTGTACATTGGAATGGGACTTTATTGCTAAAATTATTAATTAAACTAGGTATAAATTTCAGATATTGCGCGATCATATATTATATTATATATATTTAATGGAATACTTACAAAGATCAGTAATGGCTGACCCAACTATCTCAAGGCCAGTAATCCTCTTTCTGCTCACATTTCATGGTATTTTTTTAAATTCAATTCGTTAATCTTCGAGCTTTTATTAATTTTATTAATTAACGAATCTGATACAAAACGAATCTGCATTTTTGAACGCGTTTAACAACTTACATAATATGTACTTTTTCCATTCTTGGACATAGGCCTCCCCCTTGATCCTCCACAACTCCCTGTCTTGGGCACACTGCATCCATCTCCCTCCGGCACATTTCTTGATGTCATCAGACCACCTTGCCTGGGGTCTGCCGACACCTCTTCGGCTTGTTCTCGGTCGCCATTCTACGATCTTTTTGGTCCATCGTGAATCCTGGCATCTGGCAATATGCCCGGCCTAGCTCCACTTACCCTCCTGAGACCTTCGGTATAGTATACTATACTTTGTAAAATTACATCTATCTGAGAAACCGCATAATTTATTTTTGGTTTGTTGATTTTATTTCATGCACAATAGATTAATTTCAAATATTTTCATTTGGTGTTGTTGCATTTTTTGCTGTTTTGACATTTTGTCACGTGTCAAAGTAAAAAGTGACCATAGAATGTCACCGCTCCAGGTTACCAATAAATTTTCAAAGTAATTGGAACATATTTACCTATTGATTTTATATATTTGTGTGACTAATGTATGTAGTTACTGCAATGAATAACAATTTTTATGATCACTCAATAATTAATGTGTTTTATTTTGATTTTATTTGTGTGGTATAGTATACTATACTTCGGGTTTGTATTCATCTTTTTGGATGATATTGAGTTAGAGCAGTTTTTCTATAATCTAGATAATTCGGACTTGGATCTGCCTAATAATGATATGGAGGATGATTTTTCGATAGAAAACACTAGTGATAATGACCAAACTTCAATAATTGCTGCACCTGACAATGATGATTCTGAGGAAAAATTGGAAGACTGTGGTCCGGTTTGTCCATGATGATATCCTGTTTAAAATATCCAATTATAAGAATATTTGGCCGCAGAATTATGCAATCCCTGTGAACACAAATACCATGACCAAAGATATGTTCTTTCTGATAAGTACTTCATTAAAAGTTGTAGTAGATAATGATATATCTCTGCAAGACAGGGCAATCGATTGTCTTTGGAAAACCATACCATTTTTAGATAGGGTTCGGACAGGGTGTTTTAATACAAAATAGGGAAAAACTTATTTCCATATATGAAATAATGGTTCCATTCGCAGTTAATTGTAATATAAAATACCTAGTATGTTAGAGGAAGACCGAATCCTGTCGGACTAATTTTTTTTACAATGAAAAATCCAAATGGTCTAGTGAGTGACTTTTACCATATTAAGGGCCTACTACATTTACAACAGACATGAAAATATATGGATAGGGATAAGAGGCTTGTAAAATAGTTGCATCCTGGACACATAATAGGTATATCACGATATATATTTTACGTCCTCTAAATTGGCAGGCTCGTTATTAGCTCGAGGGTTTGATTCAGTTGGAAGACTTAACTCTAGCAGGATTTCTAAAAATGCCAGACTGTCGTCAGACAAAGAGCTACGGACGAAGGGTCGAGGATCCATGAGTTCTCTGGTACGATAGGACTAACAAGCTACCATGACAAAATGGATGGATAATAAAATCGTCTTGTTGTTATTTAACCAATTTTCCGAAAAACCCCAGTTGATAAATGAATACTTTGGTCTAAGGGGCCCTGCACATGCCAGAAGTCGATAAATTGAAAATATTTAAAAAGTGTACAGCACCAGGGTGCAAGAAATTGTGCAGGACCAGATTCACCACATGTGACATTTGTTTATGTTTAAATGCAGAACGAAATTGCTATGCAGAATTTCACACCTTAAACCCGAAATAAATATATGATATTTTTTAGGTTTTAGGTATTTTAATGCCAAATTACAATTGTTTTTTAAAAGTAAAGTATTGTTAATTATTGTTATAATTATATTTTTCAACCAGCCTACATTTCATGTAAATATTTTTTTAAATATTTCATGTAAATATTTAAAAATGGTCTTAGAATTTCATACCATAATTTCTTGTTATTTCATATGTATTTGTATTAACTTAATCCCGAAGTATAGTATATTATACCACATTTTCCAAAAAAAACATAAATATTTCGAAAAAACACCAGAACAAACATTTGTTTTATCTCCAATTACTACATTATTTTCGAAAAATTAGCACTCAATAACAAAAATAATGCTTCAGGACTCAGGAGGTTACATAAGACCAGCGACCCTTTCCGTTACAGTAATGTCCATTCATTGTTCAAGCTTCTAACATTACCCATATATTTTTTTTTTATTTTTTTGTGTATAATTTATGTTTGTGTATTTTTCAAGCTGCACACTTATATTTTATTTCCCTCCCTGTATGTGATAAAAATTGTCATGCCTTTTCATTTTGTTGCTTCCAGGGCAACGTGTATATGTACTATGTCAAGTATTATGTAAAATAGTACGCACCCAAGAACAAGTTGTCACATTCTGCAGACTTGCGTTTTTCGTCCAGAAATTGTGTCTTCAGTCTCCAGCGAGAGTCGGACTCGTTGACATTGGTCCCAGAGTTCAGATGTCCAACTTGAAGACCGATTTTCTGGGAAACCACAGCATCTCGCACCATCAATATCTCCTTTGTATACTAGGTATTTTTTAATCAAACAAAAATGATAATGGTTTTAAGAGTATATTTTCCTTATACTATGCCCTTTTCCCCTGGTATATGTACATAGAGTAGTGTCTTTTTCTTATATACGAGAAATCGGTTTTTTACAACTGTACAAATTACTTTATGTACATTACAAAAATATCCTTAACAGTAGCGAATGTTGGGAAATTAATTCTTTGCAGGTGTTTTTAAGATATACAGAATCTTAAGGTATAAACTGACCGTTAAATAATACATATTAGTACAGAAAGGATGAGGCTTATTTAGAGGTACCTACCTATATTTTTATTTGGATACTTTTGTTTAGTGTACCAATGGGGAGATTTTCAAAAATCCCGCAATAAAGAAAGAGAATGCAAGTATATTTTCTTCTTCAGACGTTCTTCATTCATTCTTTTTATGTATCCAAACCAAAGACCTTATATACTAAAGTATATTATAGGGTCTTTGATCCAAACCGTCTCTATGTGTTATCATCCATTTAAAGTCTTTATATATTCACAAAATATATATTTTATGGCCACACTTCGTTCACTCCGACCAATGGATTGAAGTGTCAATTAAGTTCAAAGTAACAACTCGATTAACATTATATTTTTCATCAATATCCCTCGAATGCTGTGATATTAAATTGTAACAAAATTGATCGTAATTTTTTTGATTCAAAGCCCATATTTCTATAAAAGTCTCTTATTGGGATACTCGACTTTTACACCTAATAATAAAGAGGCTGTAAAATGGAAATATTATGATGGTCATTTTATTGAAATCGTTAAATATAATACACACCTTTAGAGTTGGCTTTCATAATTAATAATATTATGAAACTCTCCCATCAGAAAAGCTTTCACATTATGAGAATATGTTGGTATATTCAATATTCGTAGCTCCATTGCGTGCAATCGCTTTGTTTTTGTTTGGGGTAGGCAGATAAAACTGAACTCCAGACTTTACTCTCTTGACATACATTTCTCCCATCCATTATATTACTGTTCTAAAAAGTACAGATATGCCAATTTCATATTTTTGAATTATATAATAATATTTTCAAATAATTCTCTTTATTTCTTAATTATGTTGAACTTTTATTTTACTATTTACTCTAGGGGGGCAAGTCTGGTCTAATCGGCGAAATCCAAACCCTCGTCATTGCCCATATCATGGATATAATTATCATATGGAGTTCCATGACATCTAAACATAATGTGACAGACCACTTTCGAGAAATTTCTGTCGCGCGCGCGCCTGGTGACAACAAGAATATTTGGTGTCACCTGGGCCGAGTTTATCGCCCTCGGTTTTTTCTAGAAACAAACTGTTTAACATATTTGAAGAATTTGATTTGAAGTTGGGGTGTTTAGGTTTATATGCCCTCTTTAACATTTGTCATCAAAATTTCATTGTTATATTTTTAAAATTCAACGAGAATATTTTTTTTAAACAATTATTTCACCTGGTAGAGACCTATTTAAATATATTTATTTAATAAACATTCTTTCTAAAGCACGGTCATAAATGCAGTGCAATTGTACCTACTAACATTATATTGATTTTTATGTGACCCCATCAGTGACGATGTGGCTATATTCTTATTCTTTTATGCTCATGCAGTTAGATATATTTTTTTCTTATGTTATTATATGTACATATATACATGTTAACTATGAACACGTGTACGTGTTTTATATGAATTACTAATATATAAGCTGTGAGGCATCGGCTTAGAATAGTGCTTCCACTCTTTTCTATTATTGTTTTCGAGTGTCCCGTAAGAGCCGGGTAATCGAAAATACAACAGGCAACAATTATAACATCTCACATAGTTCAGCAATGAGGTTCACCACCCATTCTGAATATAGTGCCTTTTGAGGTGAGACGAGACTGGTGTGTGGGTGTACACAGATGTGTTGTGCTCCCTTTTATAAGGCAATGCACACCCGCACACCTTTCGCTGGTTACCCCACATTGTGGGATATGCCGTGATGGTATGACTGAATGAAGGAATAATATATAATAGTCTGTAATTGGCTCAATTCTCTAATAGTCTGTAATTGTTTATATAAAAAAATGTACATAGCTGTTGACTACTCATAAAAATAAAATAAAAATAAAGTTATCCATAAAAAAAATCAATTGTCACTTCGTTCAAAAAGTGTATTTAAAAATATTTCTCTGTAAATCGAATATTCTTTTTTAATTGCATAATATACGCAAACATTGGATTTTTTTCCCTTTCGAGAGTCAAATAATATTTTTATTGACAAACATTTTTTTAACATCTCAATAGAGACGAAGTTGGGATATTGTAAAAGAACCAGGAACTTGAGGCACCTACAGGGCTTACGACCTGTCATCGGCTGGTTTACGAGATCACTTTATGCGCTTGCGCAACGTTCACCAATTATGCCATTTTATTGAATTCCCTTATCGATGTAATTTTTTTGAAAGTTCTATATATTTTAATAGTGTGTAACATTTTACCTGAAAATAATGCATTATTACTATTGCCATATATGGAGTAACGGAGAATCCTTTTTGTAACGCCATATATTAAGAAATTGAGAAATTAATAATATTTCTCTGTATTTACGATTTTATTCTACATTTTATACAAAAAATATTCAATAGGTATATGAAATAGCCATCATGACACAGGCCTTGCCTAGTTTGACGGTGATTAAAACAATACCAACACTGCTAACTACACTCATCACTATATTATGTACAGGCCTTGCCTAGTTTGACGGTGATTAAAACAATACCAACACTGGTAACTACACTCATCACTATATTATGTACAGGCCTTGCCTAGTTTGACGGTGATTAAAACAATACCAACACTGCTAACTACACTCATCACTATATTATGTACAGGCCTTGCCTAGTTTGACGGTGATTAAAACAATACCAACACTGCTAACTACACTCATCACTATATTATGTACAGGCCTTGCCTAGTTTGACGGTGATTAAAACAATACCAACACTGCTAACTACACTCATCACTATATTATGTACAGGCCTTGCCTAGTTTGACGGTGATTAAAACAATACCAACACTGCTAACTACACTCATCACTATATTATGTACAGGCCTTGCCTAGTTTGACGGTGATTAAAACAATACCAACACTGCTAACTACACTCATCACTATATTATGTACAGGCCTTGCCTAGTTTGACGGTGATTAAAACAATACCAACACTGCTAACTACACTCATCACTATATTTTGTATTTTTTGTAAAACAAAATAAAAGTGTAACCAATGTAAGAGAAAGCATGAACAAAATAAATAAGTATTAACTATATTTTTCGTTGTATGATATAGGTATGTTATTTATGCACACAGTGCAAATGACATGTTGCATGTTAGAGTTATGTTGAAATAAAATAGTAATGTATTGTGTATTTTCAGAGCGATGGTAACCCATGTGGTGGTGCACGAGCCACAGCCTCTCCCCCCGCAGTACCAGCCTCCCCCAACACACCCTCTTCCAGATATTCACCAACAAAAGGTAAACAAAATATTACGTAGGTAGGTTCTTTAAACGGTTGGTTTGTTGGACATCTGAGACAATTGAAAAGTGTCCGCGGGAGCTTACCAAAAAACGAAGCTATAACGCTAATAAATGATTTACTGCAACGTTATGAATTTATATGTATCAACTTGATAGATTACAAATAGTTTTCAAAGCAGCGACGAGGTTGATATATGGAGCCGACAAATAATAACGAACGACTTACTTACTCACAATACCAAAAACAAATAACTTTTACGGTGATAGAACTAAGGCAAAAATAATACCGAAACTATTAAATAAACTACATATACTGGGTATTCTGATGAAAGACGAGAAAAAGATAAAAAAATCATTTAAAACAATTTTACCTTTAGCATACCTAATTTACATTGCTTTCGATATTTTAATTTTTGTTCTAATTTACCTTGTTTTTCATTGCTGTGTTTTTGATTAAATATATTTTTTTTATGTAACTTCTCGGGCAACTAACAGGTACTATGTCAAATATTAATTTAATACGCATCCAATAACAAGTTGCCACATTCTGGAGACTTAAGATATTAATCGTCTCACAGATCCAGACTGAAAACACAATTAAAAACTGTGTCTCCACCGGGAATCGAACCCGGGACCCTTGGATCAACAGTCAGATACCCAACCAACTGAGCCACGAAGGCCGACATTTTGACACACATTTGACACACATTTTGAATTGTTTCAATGGATTTAATTCGTATTTTTTTTTCTTTTCGACTTACATAATTTTAATTGTTCTGGTTTTGCTTTATTTTCACTGCAAAATGGTTTAATTTTGAAGTTTTGTATACGTGTAGATTTATATTGATGGCTGAATAACTATTTATTTGGCGTGTACTAGAGGAGCTTGCACTGATAAACTCTTTATACATTTTAGTGTAAAAAAATTATACCTAACGAAATTTTATAAACAAATAAATAATTAAAAAAAAACAAAAGATGTCACATAACACCTCTAAACGAACTGCACTGGTTGAAATGTCCAGAGCGAATGGACTATAAGTTATGCCCGATGGTGTTTAAGGCTCTTAACGAATTGGCTCCACACTAGATTCAATAACTGTGCCAAAGAATGTTCCATCAGGAAGACAGCTAACATTGAAATCATCTGGATCACAGAGTACCAACTCTTAAAAAAATGGACAGAGTCAATAAGGCAGCTTGAACGGGCCTATTACATGGAATAAATTGCCCCTTGACATATGTAGAGCTCAGAGCATTGACACCTTCGGTAGACTTCTTAAGACTGCCTTGTTTCGTAGAACCAACAAATAAGCTAAAACGCCCTTGTAGTGATCTTGTATCACTAAACGGCGCTTTACAAATTATATTTATGAATATTATTTAAAAAAATAATGAAACCACAGCTTTTTTATGTACCTACCTACCTACATTATATAGTTCATTTGCTGAATGACTATGCTTAAGATTGTCCTATTTTCCATTACATGCAGAAGAAAAATTTGTTTCGAGTTGTTTCGAATACAAATTTTGCTCATCTGGAAACCATCGAAATAATATATTATTTCGTTAACTATAATTTTTGTTTTTTTTTTGTTCATAACAAAATTTTTATTGAACACTTCGTGTGTACATACACACTTGTAATTATCTGTATTTTATTCAAATTTGACATACTTCTTTTGAGTGCCCACATTTATTTGAATGTTTTACACCTTTTAGCGAAAATCATATGCTAATGCAACACAAAAATATTTAATTTATACATTATTCAATGCTTTTTTATTATTTGCACCATTGAAGTTTTTATTTTAAGTGTTTCGAATAATAACACATTATTAACCAAATTATATTCCGTACACCTTTGACCTAAAAATATTGTAGTGTATTATGCTCGTAAAACTAAAATGATTTATTTTATGAAATAGGTACCTAATAACTCTTTAACGACTGTTGCTAGATTTTTATCAATTTATAGATTCATAATGTTTGAGTAAGTAAACTAGTGTTAATTTGATATCAACCATAATCATTTGAAAATAGTTTGATAAGAAAATAAGCAGTGGATATTGAATAACCTCCAATTTTGAGACTTAGAGATTACAAGAAAAGAAACGATCAAATCAACTTTTACACAAAGCAATTATACGCGAATAATCTCAAAATTCCTTGGAAAATTCTAATTAAAATATATTTATTGAAGTATCTTCCTTGATAGTTAATACAATTATTATGAAAAGAGACAAATAATCATTATTTACTACAATTATTATGAAAGGAAACAAATAAAAGTAAACTAATACAATTATTACGAAAGGAAACAAATATACATTAGTTACTACAATGTTTATTTGTTTCCTTTCGTAAAAATAAAAAATAAACTACAGTAATTCATAAACAGACACACCAATAAAATTGAAAAAATACACTAACGCAATCACTTTATTAATATAAAATAATTGTTTGACAGGCGCAAAAGCTGCTGCAGGTGCTGCCCTCCGCCGCCTTCACTTCAGGGCTGGAAGGCAACGTGCCAGCTTACCAGGACCCAGAGAGCCTGTGCCAAAGGTAAATCATATTGTTACTCACATTTAATTGGTACAATTTCGTTGAATTCCGTTTGCTGCTTAAATATAAATATACCTACGCCTGGTACCACTATTTTAAAATGCCCATTAAGTATCATTCAAATTACACTTTTTAAATTCAATAATTTCTTGCATAATACCTTGTTTTTTATCACAATATTTAATAATGATACCTTTGAAGTAACACTTGTCAAAATTAATTTGGCTTTAAGGTATTTTTATATCGCAAGTCTAGAATATACTCCTTTAAATAGCATATTATAAAGGAATTTTTATACCCTTGTATAATGCGAAGGGAATGATTAGTTTCTAGGTACATTTTAATTTATTTTGGGATATCCTAAAATATTATGAATTTTTATACCCTAGTAAAATGCGAAGGGAATGATTAGTTTCTAGGTATATTTTAATTTATTTTGGGATATCCTAAAATATTATGACCGATAAAATGAATGTATGTATTATTTTATACACACGTTACATTCATATGTTGAATAAAGAATAAAACTTAGCTATTTAAAAATATTGTCCTTCTGCCGCCATGTTCGATAGTAAAATTGACATAAAATATAGCAATGTTGTCGTTTAATATTGCTCAATTGACATGGAGTCTCAATACTCTCCAAAGGTACAGAACATCCTGTATCTGATATTGACGTATATCGTATACTCTACAGGATGATATGTAGTAAAAAAATGTAAGATAAACATGGCGATTAGATCTTGCAAATATTCGAATATCGAATAGCAGTAGTAAAAGTTATAATGCATTAAATGTTTCTAACCTGAAACTTGTCCTCAAATCCCGATGTGGTAAATACTTTTTCATTATGAACAAGAACTGACTTTTAACAAATTCATTCAAAAATCTCAAAGTACTTTTTTAATAAAAAATAGTACAATTTTATTTTTCCGCCAAACTGCAAAGCAGTTGTTACATGTACATAGGTATGTATTGTACATTAGGATGTAACATATTTCGAATATTTGCCGAAATATTCAAACAATGGATAGTACAATAATTTGAATAATTCGAATACATATTGTTTGGATAATTTGAATACAAAATAGTCATAAAATTCGAATACAGAGTATTCGAATAATTCGAATAAAGACTATTCGAATAATTCGAATACATAATATTCGAATAATTCGAATACAGAATATTCGAATAATTCGAATACATAATTTTCGAATAATTCGAATAATCCTAATATATTATATCATATTCCAATTCCGAATATAATAATAAATTGAATACCAGATATTCCAATAATCCGAATTGGATGCTCTAGCGATTCTACAATACCTTGCGAATATTCCCGCATATAAATAAGTTGTGTCTGAAAACTTAAAACTATTAAAACACGTCACGAACCAAACAAAACACGCATTTCTGAATTTCTGAATAGTTAATATGCTTTTCACGTCCTTAATATTTCTGTAATAATTTCTCGTGATGCACATCTCATACACGAAGGACAAACTGACACCGGAGATATTATAATTAGGTATATGTCTGCTGTAATTTTAATAGACATACCTAATAGACACATATACATACATACTGATATCTAAGACAGAGTTAATTTTTGGCCAAAGACATTTTCAATTCCTTGGAGTCCAAGCATAGTTTTTAAATGTACTAATTACATTAGTACATTTAAAAACTTTTTTAAATGTACTGCTTTTTTAAAAGTTTTTAAATGTATTAATTACATTAGTTCATTTAATAACGGAATTAAAAATGGATACGAATTAACTTAAAACATACAATGACAGACACACGCGCACAAAAATCATACACATTATATTATATAAAATCATAAACTCCTTCAGAACAGGTTCTTAACATAGGTTCTTAACATTTTACGTTCGCATATAGGCTTATAAAAATCTGTATCTTTAATTGTAATATATTGTATCTGGATGTATTAATGTTATATAAAACTGTATTTTACAATAAAAAAATATTCTTGTTAACTGATATTTTTTTGACTAAAAAACCAGAATTTCATTTAAAAAATAATGGTAATAATTTCCATATTTCGGCATATAAAGAAAATCTCTTATAAAGTCGTAAAAATATTTTATTTTATTTATTTAAGATTTGGTACACGATTAATACACAATACTCATAAACATAATATCGAACGAAATTCAGGTTTTCAAATCAATATGTTTTCGTTTTCCTCGTTGTGTAACGAAAAGTATAGAGAAAAATCTTAATTTATTTCGTTAATATCTGTATTAAATACGTATGTAGATATTATTGACGTGATTTGGTTGATTCAATGCAAGTTCACATTGTTAATTAAATACATTTGAAAGAAATAATATTATATTCCTCTCCCAGTAAAAGTGTTCAAAGAGCGCTTTACTTTTTCAAAGGTAAAAATTTTGACGACAAAAGATGTCATATATCACCTCTCTTTGATGATTGCACTGGTACAAGAGTTTAGAATTAGTGGACAATAAAGTATGCTTGATAGTCTTCAAAACTCAGCAAAGCTTGGCTCCACACTACAACATTCCAGAACAATGTCAATAGAATTTGTCATTGCCAATGAAATAAATAAATTTTTCAGTTTACGATTCGAATGAATATAATTTTGATTTTCTTTTGACAAGAACTGAAAGATAGTTATGTCAACTGTGCATTGAGAAATTTGTTAAAAAAAATATTAATTATTTTATTCAAACTGAGGACCATCGCAACTCTCTATAGCTTAATTTGGCGTTACTAAATTACCATATAAAAAGAAGTGTCTTTATTAAATTAACTTAAATACTAAAATTGTTTACCTTTGAAATATTTTGAATAATCTAGAACGATCTTCCACGTGAATAAAACATGAAGACCTTTTGGTTGTCCTTTGAGAATACGGTTGATTTAATCATGCGACCTCAAATTATATCCTTACTTCGGTCAGATGACTTTAATTAATAGACCAAAGTTTTGTAAATCCACTTTAAATATCATCGTATGGCAAAACAAAACTAAACTTGTGTAATAGAAATCTTACGTGAGTTACTTAAGCAAGCTGTCATCTAAGAATCGGATAAACCTTAATCCATCTTTTGATAAAAACGCTAATATAAAAATATCAATATCGATATTATTATACCGGTCACCTAGCTTATTATAAAAAAGACATTTCTCGGAAATTTCCGAATCAGTGAACATGATTTTATTATCCTTTTTCGAAGTTTTCAATGTTTTTAAAACGTGTGACATGCGATTTTAATATCTAGGTTCGAACACATCTCATGAGTTTTGATGACATTTTAAAGAATACAAATCGTATATTGCAAATAAATATATTACTTCTTGGGTAACTGACAAATTCCTGCCATCCAAGATTTATAACATAGGTACATTTGAATTAAAACGGATTTTTTTATTGTATAGTCATTATTTTATGTTTGTGTACACATTTGAACATCTAATATAAACACCTTCACATTTGTTTATGGTAGTTATACATAGGTATAAAAATGCAATTTCAAGTAACGCGAATGAAAATTTATCTGACGGGTATCAATAAATACTTCGCTAGGTTAAAAAAAATAGGTCTGAAGTTGTTTGTGAATATAAAGAGCAAATCTTTTGTGACCATCAGTGTCATTGTAGTCGAATTCGTATCGTTGTTTTTTATGCCTTTAAAGGATTGAAACATCTCAAAAACAACTATAAGAATTGAGCTGTTAGTATTTTTGGATGCATCTCAACATAGAAATATAATAATGTTGGAAACGTCATGAAGTCAATGACCTACGATTAGGTAACTTGAGTGTACTCTTGCGCTTAAGAGTCCTTCGGATTCTTTTTATGTTCTATTGTTTTTACATTCCTCCAAAGGGGCCATTTTAATTGCCAATGAGCAGAACGGATTGTTGTTAATTTAGTTTATTTTAGTTTGAGCAAAAATGGCGAGGCTACATTAAAGTTTAACTCGTTTTTTGCCAACGGAGTATAAAGTTTGGTATCAATAATGCTATTTAAACAATTTGCACTCAGTATAAACGGTCTGTTGAGTCGTTAACGTTGGAAAGTCAACCCTTTTAACGTGAATAGCAGTGACTGAACCTCGTGGGACATTAGTTGTTAATCACTTTGGGGAGAAAGAGGAATATGGCGGGAGTAACAGCTTCCTATAGATACCTCAGATCAGCGAATCACAAAATGTTTGTCTAAGTCTTCTAAATCATTGGTTTGATTATTTGAACACTCAAAGAGAGCTACATTATTTATTTAACTAATTATTCTTAAAAAAAATACTCTGTGATCCAGATGGTCTCAGTGTAAGGTGTCTTTATTGTGGCGTATTATATTATTAACATATTCAGTATTTGCGACCGTGTATAATTTTGAGTAGATAACTTGAGAAGAACTTGTCAAGCTTGATACTGTCACGCTTCATACGTATTAAAATAGCAATTAAAGTAAGTCTGGCAGTCATTTGTTCTTACTCTTTAGCAAAACATGAAAATAATTGATTCAGTACCTACTCAGGCCGGTGTATCCAAAGTGCCTCTTTGGAAATTTTACAACTTAAGAAGTACTGGTTATATTTCCTCCACATACTCATTTTGAATTAAACTTATTTTCTAAATTAAAAAACATTCGAGTAAGTATTAAGTCAGGACGACCTACTTTATTGACTCCGCCGAATTGCCGATTGAATCTCGAGCTAAGAGACTAGTGGACTGTATGATGTATGTAAATAATTGCAATTTTGTACGACGCGTTATTCACGGCGATAAGGCAAATAACGGGATAAAAAATAAATTGATCGACATAAGAAAATTACTTACCAGAACGAAAGAAATCCTCGTCTTGATCGCTCACCCAGTCCGACGAAAGATGCGTAGTCGATGAAGGAGCACAGCACTACACATGTGACGTTTTTTCTTATAACGTCTTTTCACGGCGATATTGAGGCAAACGACATGAGTTCGAGGTCAGCGGTAAGCAAGTACTGGTTTGTTGATGATAGGAAAAAAACAGCAGTTACAATTTTCGCCAAACTCCTTGAAAGAGCTTCCGGTTGCGCAGAGCGCAAATTTGTGTATTTTTGCTTCATTGGTTTACGTGCAAATTGCACACCTTCTAAAAGTTCAAGATGTTTGGCTACAACTTTACATGGGGGAGAGGGGGAAGGTACAAGACTGGTGATTTGTATTAACGCCAAAAAGTAAATACAGAACCGATCAACTACTAATAATTTGTATTTTTCAATTTGTCTGCTTGTTCTAGACACACCAATCTATGCAGTTCAATATTGAGTGGTGTAACTTCTTACGTTAAAGCCATACACACCATCACACCATGTCCTTCACGGGGTAGACAGAGAGCCGAACGCCACTTTTTGTATAAGACGATATTGCTTTTATTCTACTTCGGAAATTGTGTTATACTTTGGGAATCACTGTTTTATATAACCTTTCAATTCCCTTATTCCAGCATATATTCTCGTCCTCCCCATATTCAATCGACCCCTGGACCAACGTTTCTCCTAACTACACTAATCGACTGTCTATCTCTGATAATATTCAACTTTAGAAATATCAAATGGGTGGGCGGTACTTCATTTTAAGATTTTGACCTTTTCAAGCGTAAGGTATTGTCAAAACCGAAATACAATATTGTTGAAAACCATCACTATAAGATCGAGTTGTTTCAAAAGAAAGATCTTAAAATTTGAAATCACCTTTGTAAACAATAAAATAATAATTTCTTTGAAAAAATATCCATCTACTCAAATTGATGAAAAAAAAAATTTAATGAGTTTTATAAATTTGAACATCACATCATTACTAAATTTATTATTTTGAAAAAAAATATTTGGGCAATTTTCAAGAAAATACTGGGATAAAAAACATTTGAAAATTATCCGAGTATTATTTTTATTTCATGGTGAGTAGGTACAGTATATTTTTCGAAAGAAAATATTTTTTTTTCTTATTTGGGAGATCAAACGTTTTATTTTTATTTTTAAATTACTATAGGTACTTAATAATTTTCAAAATAATCATTATGCTTTAGTAATCAATAAAAAAATCAACTTTAAAATGAGATTTGATTAGATAAATTTTGAAAATCTTTTAAATTGAATACCGTAAGTTATAATAAAAACTTCATTGCATCTTGTACAAGTGGCTAATTTAATCCAAACACCATGTTTTTCAGAGCTTACCAGAGTGTAGGTAATAACAATAAGTTTCCCTTTAGCTGGGTACTGAACCCATGGCGCTCGCATAGAAGTAAAACGATTTATTATTACACCATGCATGGTGGCCGTTGACAGTCTCGATAGTCTTAAAATAAATTAAAATCGATCTCTCACTCAAAGAAATCATGTTTATCTACCCTTAATATAATATAATATATTTAAATTCTATATTATCTAATTACAGTATTTACTAATACGCGAAGCGAAATCTTCATACCCCTTTCAAAGAAAATTGCGCTCATCTAGGAGTGTGATATTTGGCATAGTAAAAGTTCATATGGAGAAAAATTTATACATAACAATATGTTACAAATACATTAAATTAAACAAAAAAATATTTCACATCAAACCATAGATTATTATATTATATACAATCACAATGCCAATGTCAAACGCAGTTGTTTTATATATCAATTAGAGATAAATTCAAATACATATCGTGTTAAAGAAAAACAATCACACTTTGCAATATACCTAAATAGTACTTAAACAATTAGGGTCGTATAACGAGAGTTACACTGAAAAAAAATTGTGACCACCGAACTGGCAACCTGTGTTTTTAGCCAAACCTTTGTTATCAGTAATAAAAGTTAATCTATTTATGACTGTTCTGTTAGGTTAAGCGCAGAAAATATTTTGTAGCACAAAACGAAATGTTTTGCAGTCAAAACAGTTCGGTTAATTTTAACATTTTTTTCAGTGTATTTAAGAAAAATGTAAGAAAAAGGTAAGGTCCCGTAATGTGAGAATATGTACTACGTGCAAAACCTCAACTTTTTCCTATATGATTGTCAATGAAATATGAAATAAAATAAAAATATAAATATAATCAAATAACTCCCGTATTTTTTTTTATTTAACTCTCGTAATACGACCATTACATTTTGCAATATTTGAAAAGAAAACATTGTACCCCTTGTTGAATACACATATGATATTTTTTTACTCCTCACTGCCCCAAGGAGATATACATAATAGTGGGGAGATATGAATTCGCAATTTTTAAGGTTATTTTATTTATTTATTTTTTTATTTATTACTATACAGAAAAATACATATAATATAACAATATAATACATTCATAACATAATCTTATACAACTTCGCCTCCCTCTAATATAATGAGATTGTATTCTGAAAGTTTCATCACAAGATATCTGTGTATGCTGTGTATAAATACCAACAAATATCTTGAACAAGGTTTCCTGGTGCGCATAGCGCAAATTTGTGTCTTTTTGCTTTGTTGGTAAACGAGCAAATGGCACCCTTCTCGACGTAATATTTGGCAATGTGTTATATACGGCTTTTTTATTCTACTTTATCGATTATAGATAAGTACTCATTCGATTCTTTTAAAATTTGTTTATGTAAAGCGGGGTTTATACGGGTCGATTTTCGTCGTGCGGCTAGTCGCTTCACAAATCGACTCACCAAGTCGCATCGCTAGCCCATTTACACAGGTGACTAAAAACGCACGCGGCTCGGTCATTTCCTTCGAAAATATTGAGAAGAAAAAGCGGACGATGTCCTGCAACTGATCGTTTTACACGGTCGATTTTAGTCACCAGCCGCATGCGGCCGGTCGCCGTGCGGCCAAAGTCGGATGCCTGCCAACTTTGGGGCTTGCGGCTTTAGTCACTTGCGACCAAGTTGAATTGCCATTTAGACGGTCGATTTTCGCCGTGCGGCGGAAATCGTGCTGCTTTAGTCACCCGTGTAAACCCCGCTTAATACTCGCTTGGACTGTTAGATTTTGATCAGTGCTACTCATTTTTTCAACTGTCATATATTTCAAAGTAACCCCAAGCTATGCTCAAGAAAATTAAAATATGATATTTTTGTTTTAAAATTGATAAAAATGCACATCACTTCCATACAATGCCATTGAAAATTCATCAAGTTTTAATAACTAGTTGCATGTAACACATGAGATCCAACTGTCGATAGCGATAGTATGTATAGTTGAAGAATATGTACCAAACTATAAACCCATAGATACAAATTATTGAATATTTTCAGATATTTTGTTTTCTATACAACATATGTAGGTATGTATGTCAAGATAGGATAGTATGGAGGAAGATCCTTTTTCCTACCCAGAATATGCAAATAGCATGATGGTATGTATGTATGTTTGGAGATGAAGTATCAAACTATTAAGTCTTCTTACATATTGTGTATAGGCAACTGCCATACAAAATGTATGAAGCGATGTCGTCACTAAATTCAATTTTTAAAAAAATTGGTAAAAAAAAATTGAAATCTTCTACTACAATGTTAATATTTTTTATAGAAAATTAAATTATCTAGTTGGGGTGTTTCGGCTTTTTTCGATAATTGTAAAAGTTTTGGAAATATAGGCAGTTAAACTCATAAATTTATCATAAAAAAAATATTTTTCTTAATAAAAAATGTTTGAGAAACCCTGGAATTTTTTTGAAAAAACTGATTTGAGATTTTGTATTTGTCTATGTTTGTACCAATTTTCAGCGTTCTAGCGTTTGTGGTTTCTGAGATATATGGAAAAATTAAATAAAAATTCAAAAGTTGATAACCCCTGACTGAAACAAAAATTCAAAATTCCGAGTATAAAAGTTTTGTAAGCCTGTAACTGTTTATATATTCTGAAATTTAAGGCTCTGTAAATTGAGCGGATCAAAAGTTATAAGGGGGGGGACGGACACACACACACACACAGACACACAGACACACAGACACACACACACACACACACACACACACACACAGACTCACGAAATGTTCTACTCCGAATTCTGAGTAAATCCGTGTATGGAACATATATGCTGCGAAGCCTCTAAGTTGGTGTTTTTTGACTTCAAAGTTGGAAAAGCCGTGAAAAAAGTAGACCTCTCCATACAATTCTCGCGTATTCTGGCTTGATACATTGTCGATATGTTAAGAGAACAAAGTTCTCCTGAACAAATCGACAGTTGGATAAAATATTTAGATCAAAAAATATTTAACAAACTCATTTCATAAAGTCAGAAAATTTTCCATACAAAATTTGAATACTCTGTGAAGTGACTTGGCAGTGAGGAGTACAGGTTGGCCACAACCCACTTGTTTTATCATATATCAAGTCCAATGACATTTCAAACTTTAAAATTTAACGAATTTTAAAGTTGCAGCATTATAAACATCTTTGTTCGGTAGATATAAACTCCAATATGTTCATCTTATAAATTTACTTAAGTTCAGAAACTCTTTCCGATTGTTCTTTCGAAGAAGACCTAATGGTTTTAACGTCCATTTCAAATAATATTTCAATGAGTTTATTCCACTTGGCTGACGCCATATTTAAATGAACGTTGTAAATCTAACCGGAAATGAATATTATAATACTTGTTGCATGTAGCACATGAGATCCAACTGTCGATAGCGATAGTATGTATAGTTGAAAGATAAGTACCAAACTATAAACCCATAAATACAAATTATTTAATATTTTAAGATATTTGGTTTTCTATACAACACATGTACCTAGGTATGTATGTCAAGATAGGATAGTATGGAGGTCAGTCCTTTGATCCTACCCAGAATATGAAAACAGCATGATGGTATGTATGTATGTTTGGAGATTAGTATCAAACTATTAAGTCTCCTTAGATATTGTGTGTAGGCGATTGCCATACAAATTGTATGAAGCAATGTCGTCACTACATTCAATTTTAATAAACATTGTTAAAAAAAAATTGAGATGTGCTAATACAATGGTAATATTTTTTATATAAAATTAGATTATCTAGTTGGGGTGTTTCGGCTTTTTTCGATATTTTCAAAAAAAATCGAAATATAGGCAGTTAAACTCATAAATTTATCATAAAGATAAATTTATCATAAAGATAAATTTATCATAACAGATTTCAAGAGTTTGACATCTTCCACCTCAGCTCCACAACATTCAAATACTCTATACAAAAGAAGATCAATAACCACTTATTATAGGAAACCTTGACGGCATTAATTCTCTTTTTTCTTTTTTCCTTTTAGTTCAATATTATGTTTTAAATCATTGTTAACTTGAAATGTTGCTCTTACCTACATACCAACCTATGATCATATTTTATTTGATTTTTTGCAAACTTGTAATATTTTATATCAATCATAACGACAAAATGTAATAGGCCTTAATACTTGATGTAACTATTGTATTGTACTATATCTTAACGCTGTTTTTTGTCCAACTTTAACATAAATAAATAAATAAAAAAAATATTTTTCTTAATAAAAAATGTTTGATAAAACCCTGGAATTTTTTTGAAAAAACTCATTTGAGATTTTGTATTTGTGTATGTTTAGACAAATTTTCAGTGTTCTAGCTTTTATGGTTTCTGAGATATATGGAAAAGTAAACCAGAATTTCAAAAGTTGATAACCTCAAAAAAATTCACAATTCTGAGTTTAAAAGTTTTGTAGGCCTAAATCATAACTTCCCACGATATACCCTTTAGTTAGAGAGGAGTAAAAATAACCTTCAAAATTACGAAATCATAACTCCCCATATCCCTTTGGGGTAATGAGGAGTAAAAATGGTTGACCGCTATAAACCAGTGTCATTTAATTACAGTGTAACTTAAAACCGTTTGTTGATATGTTATAAAAATATAAAAATACTTGGTTATAGTTCTATTGTATTTATTGGATTATTGACGCGTTTCGTGCAAAGTACATCGTCAGAATAATCTTTGCACGAAACACGTCAATAATCCAATAAATACAATAGAACTATAACCAAGTATTTTTATATTTTTATATTTTTATAACATATCAAGGTATAATGGAGTTCTATCAAGAATTGTCGATCGACAAACTAAACTTAGTAAAACCGTTTGTTTTATTATTACATTTTTTTATACTTTTCGACTGACTTTTAATTTGTAAAGTACGTTCCTTATTTTTTTAATCAATGTCAATACCATTTGAGACAATTTACCATACATGTTGTAGTGTGCCTTATAACATCTATGTATACCTATTGTGAGTCTAGAGACCTATCTAAATCCCTGTCAATAACGACAAAGTTCTAACGAACTGCAAAATTACATTATGTCATCATATCAATGCCACTTCCGTCATTATCAAAGTGCTTTTGATCATCAACAATAGCGCTTTAAACTCTTTATAAAGTTTATAGCGCTATTGTTAAATTTGATATTTAGAAAATAAATACTATCCACAAATTGAAATATATGGTCAGGGACATTGTTTCCAAACCATTTCATCACAGGCAAGGTGCATGCTTCGTAGGTTTTCCTTTTTAAATTATTGCGGATATCCTTGTTTCTCATTATATGACTGAGATCATTGAAATATTACTTATCAATTTTCAATTGTTTTATTATTATTTAAGCGATTTTTATAAATAATTAAACAAAATGATGTTTTCATCTTCGAGCTAATTAGAAGATGCGTACGGTGACACTGTGACACAGCGGTGAAAAGTGTATGGGAAAAGAATCGACCACATGGAAAAGTAGAATTAAGGAGATTTTTTCGATAGGTTTCGATTCCATAAACATGTCCTGTACATCAAGGATCAATTCAATAACAGAAATCACTTATTATATGGTAGTAGACAGGAAGATTTAGCTATGCTATCAAAGAGTATATAATACCTACGGATATATGCTATTAGCGATTTATCTATCCATTGATCTTGATAGCAACTTTCGGGTATTTTGGTGACATTTCTGCCTTTTGCTAAAGTACGCGATACTATTATTTATGAAAAGCAATGACTTAAAGGCGACTTTAAATTTTTAAATAACCTTTACCTAAAGGGTTCTTTTGCTGCTTTTTATAAAACTGGCTGTTAGTTTAAAGAGATGGTTCACATAAAACCAATTTTTACTCGTAGATATGTTTTTTTAACTTCCCCAATAAAAAAACGGTCAACTGATCTTATAAATCATTCATTACAAAAGACAAGGTATTGTTACATAATGTATAAGCATTTAATATGTATGTACGTCAAGAGGAATGTGTATGTATGAAGGTAGATTCCATAAAACATTCGCTGACATCAAAGGTCCGCCTACCTTCATGTGTCTATAGATGGCAGATCGATTTATTGACTCGACCATGACATTGCGGTCTCCTCAAGTGTAACACCCGGAAGGTTTTACGTTTAACACTTCCTGAATTAGATTTGTATGGCACTATATTATAGTACCCTACCTTTGAACGAAGGGGGAGCCATTAGTTGTCACACATGCAGGGCCGGGTCTAATGTTTTTGGTACTATTCCGTTTTCTTAACTCACATATTGTTTTGCTCCTCATCCTCACTAACCCATGGGGATGTAGCGGGGAGTTATGAATTAGCAGTTTTTAAAATTATTTTATATTTGCATATTATCAACTAGTATCATGCTGTGATTGTATTCTGAAAGTTTCATTACAATGTATTTGGGTGTGTGTGCTATGTGTTATGTACGACGTGTTTATTACACATTATCGATTATAGTCAAAAGTACTAATTCAGTTTTATTCATATTTTGTAAATTTGTAAATCTAATACCTAATGTCTTAGACCTCGTTAGATTTTGAAGGATATCTGAATAATCCTCAGTTAACTGTCAAATATTTCAAAGTGACCCCAAGCTCAGGAACTTGAAATTTGATATTATTATTATCAAATCAGTAAAAAGATACATCACTTTCATAAAAAGAATTGTCGAGTTATCATAATACAATATTTAAATCAAAAATAATGTGGCAAAATTCATTACATGAAATTGCTGAAAATTTTACATACAAAATTTGAATACTTTATGGAGTGACTTAGTAGTGAGGAATTTAGCGTTGGCCACAACCCACTCGTTTTTATTAGGTTAGTTTAGATTATGTTTGGTAAGATCAGGTTAACCGTTTCAGTGCTAATCTCGAGACGTTATCGTGATGAATCATACGCTACACCAGTGCGGATCTCGATAGGTAATCGTGATGGACAATGCTCCACTTTAACTTGCTGTAGAAATCTTATTTATCGACATATCCAAAAAATAATAATTACATCGTGTAACCGAATCATTTATCTAAGTAAATACGTTTTTAAAAAAATTTAAAAAAAATTCGGTAGATGGCAGTAGAGTGTTTACTTTTTATCTATTTCATCTCGATACGTAATCGAGACCCGCACTGTGATACCGCTTTGTATGGATATTAATGTTGCTTATAACCCATATCCGAGTTCGTAGAGATTGTGCGCCGGTTTAGAAAAATAATTATGTTCGGTTTTTATTTAGTTTATAAAAGCAAAGTATTTTGTTGTAAATTCATATGTTTTTATTTGTGTCTTAAACGTTGATTCATATTTCAAAATAACTTTTTTTAAAGTTCATGAGTTTTTTAGAGTAACTTCGATTTTTTGTGTTACCGACTTTGAAAATTTTACTAGGTGATAGACAAAATACATTTAACATTTTTTGCTATTATGAATGAATTTTGCTTTTATAAATGTTCCGAAAAAGTAAGTTCTCAGAGCCTGTTGAGTTATTTCAGTATTATATATAACAACCAATGATTTTATGACTATTTTCTACTATATAAGTTGATAAAGTCGCGGTGCAGCGGCGCATAGGTCATAGCGCTTACAGATAAACTTCATACAAACGTATAAGGTACTAAGCAATTGTTGAAAACTGTGTTTGTTTTCGAAGTAATACTTAAAAATTCATAAATTTTAAGCTGATTTTTATTCACTATATACATTCCTATATCTTTTTTTACCTATGTGATATTTTTTTGCTAATAAGTCATGGTTTTGTGAGCTGGAATGTTGAAAAAATCAGTTAAATAGTATGCAGCGAACAAAATAAACAAAAAAATGTACTCAACATTTAAAACAGCTAAAAACGAATATTCTCGTCGAAGATTTCAAGTATCTCAGGTGAGTAGTTATTGAGATATGACGATTTTAATTTTGTCCGAAAATTGCGCCGCACTGAGGTGTTACATTGTTTCGCATACGCTTAGCACGGAAAAGGTTAAGAAAGGATATGTTAGGTTATGTTAACTTTGTAGGGTTTGGTTAGGTCTTTTGTTTTTCACGTGTGTTCGACAAAAAATGGAGTCCAACCTAACCTTACCTAAAATTTATGTATTCTGACGTTCATGAAATGGAAGGCTAAGTACATACCTCCCCAGTTTTTAGTGCCTGACATACTAAATTGAAACGGCGCATCTTTTGAATGTTTGCTGTAATTAAATTCAAATTCTACTATAATCTACCCTGATAGGAGAGAATCTCCAGACCGTGCGCATAGGAACCCCTTTTTGTTTGCCCTAGTATCCCTTCTACATTATCATTTTGAAGCCTTAACTGAGAAAATGAATGACTTCATAACTGAAATTATAACTATTTTAGTAAGATATATGTAGAAAAAATCATTTTGTTTTTTTATCATGGTCACTTCACGAAAGTTAAACACTTTGCCACAACGGTGTTATTTAACGGTATATATTTAAGTGGGCAATTATGCGCAGAATAAATCTCAATAGTTAGTCGCTCTTATGGGAAAAAGAGTATATATTGATTTTTCTAGGATTAATTATTACTAGTGATCGAACGAAGATCATAATTCTAGGATTAATTATTACTAGTGATCGCGCAAAGGTCATAGTTCTAGGATTAATTATTACTGGAGGTCACGTGAAGGTTATAATTCTAGGATTAATTATTACTAGCGGTCGCGCGAAGGTCATAATTCTAGGATTAATTATTACTAGTGGTCGCGCAGAGGTCATAATTCGACCGTTATTTATAAAAATTTAAAGTACCTATGTACTAAAAGTCATTGAACCTGAACTTTGTTTTTTTTCACATATTGCAAAGTGTAATTCTTCAAGTACCATTTGTGTTGTTTCACAGTTGATTATGTATGTTTCTTTACGTGTTCTGTATTTGAATTTAAAACAACTGCTTTTGACATTATGACACTGGCAGTATGAAAAATCTATAGTTTGACGTTTTTTTATTTAATTTAATGAATTTGTAACACAACATATTATGTATAAATTTTCGCTTTCACACTCCTCAGTGCGCACAGTTTGCCGAAATTTTCCCTTCACGTATTAATACATGAATATAAATACATACATACCATCACGCCATATCGCCATACATTCCTGGCTCATTTGCACATCGTCTCATGAATGCTCGTATTAATATATAGATTATTTTTCTTCTTTCGTGTTATAACTTCGAATCTCTCATTCCTTACATTTGTAGCCCAATATTTTTATTCGCCTGGCGTCACTGCAACACTTGTGCCTATGTTGGATCAGGCCCTGCATACACGCGCCATAATATACCACGACACACGACACCATTCTTCGATGGCGTGAGAAATAATGGCCCAGTGAAACTGGTATCTATCGGGTATAGAACATAAATGATTACACCTAAATATTTATTACATTTTTATTCTTTAGGTTGTGTGACTTGTTCATTAAAATCTTCACTTTCATTCTATGAATGACGTATTTCTTCATCTTACATTCTTTCCTTATGTCCTCATTTCTTATCCCGTCATACATCGTTCTTATACAAATTCTTCTAAACGATTCTTGGTACCTATGTGTAATAGATGTATATGAGTGTATGTGTGTGTGAGTGTGTGTGTGTGTGTGTGTGTGTGTGTGTGTGTGTGTGAGAATGTGTGTGTGAGGGTGTGTGTGTGTGTGTGTGTGTGTGTGTGTGCGTGTGTGTGTACGTGTGTGTGTATGTATGTTACAGTAAATATGTATTATGTACTCTGTACCAAAATTTGTTACATAAAATAATCTCATTTCAACTGATTTATTCTGTCTTCGTGCGACTTAAGCCATGTGGTTTTACTTGCATACATGCAACATTATAAACAATTCAATTGTTATAGAAAAGCGCAATATTAATACAAAAAATACGGTTATACAATTTAACAAATACCTACTACCAATGAAAAAATGCAAAAGAAAATTATTGGTCACAAGAAGAAAGAAAGAGACACGATAATACCCCGTATTCAGTAACTATTGGAACTAAATTAGATTTTAGATTCACGGTCTTATTTCAGCGTTATAAAACATAAACTTGGACTAAATGGAATAGGAACATACCTATTTTGGACGGAACGTTCTTAAAAAGTTACTGAATCAGACGTATTATGAATATTATTCAAATTTATCCAAATATTTATTCAAATTACGTCTAATTCAGTAAATTTTTAAGAACGTTCCGGCCAATATAGAAAATATTAAAAAATTACTGAATCAGACGTATTATGAATATTATTCAAATTTATTTCATATTTATTCAAATTACGTCTACTTCAGTAAATTTTTAAGAACGTTCCGGCCAATATAGGTACGTTCCTATTCCATTTAATCAAAGTTGATATTTTATAACGCTGAAATAAGACTGTAAATCTAAAATCTACAATTTTAGTATGTTCCTATTTAAGTTACAATAGTTATTGAATACGGGGTACTGTGAACGGTTTATTCACCGAACTAAATACGATTATAATATTACAGAAGCTCACGAAATATTCATAATTGACGATGTTTATATTACACACACACGTTTCATCAAAGCCACATTTATTATTGAAAAAAACTTTGTAATTGGTTTATGTATGTATATGGATGAGTAATCTAAGCATACAGCCAGATAGCTTAAGCACAAATACTCAGAGTACGACGACGAAAATTTAATGAACGCATATTCCCTAACAACTATACAACATAATCAACATTAAAATTTAAATCGTTTATAATAATTAAGTTGATGTTACGTTACTGGCAAACTAATTATCTTATTATAATATTATCCAATATTATGGCTTTGAAATTTTAATTGCCATGCTCTCCAAGTTTATATTGAAGTTAAATTATATAATATGCTATCTACTTACTATTACAACACAAGTTTCTGGTAAGAAAACCTCTTTTTTACTCCTCATTACCCAAAGAAGATTATATAGTGGGGAGTAATGAAATCGCAATATTTAAGGCAATTTTTAATTCAAGTAATCAACTAGTATCATGCTGAGATTGTATCCTGAAAGTTTCATCACAATGTATCTGTATATTTCATAATATGTGATATTATGTGCGATGTACGGCGTGTTTATTCTACTTCATCGATTATCGACTTGCAAAATTACTCATTCGATTATTTTCAAATTTTGCAAATTTGTATATGTAATAATTGCATTCACAGAGAGGTTATTAATGACAATATGCATTCACAGAGAGGTTAATTTATAAAAATATCATTCAAAAATTTCCAATAAAAGGTCAGAGAGCATTATTTTCTCCACTGCCCAATTGTTGTCTTTCGATGAAAATATAACCAAAAAAGATTCATGTAAGATAAATGACATTTGACATTTAAAATGCCCGATGTTGCGTTCAGATTGAAACGCCGCTCGAAAAAGTTCAGTGAGATTGGTGTGAAAAACGCCATATGTAATTTGCAACTTATGGCGTTGTATCTGAACACAGTCTGTGTCTTGATTTAAAAAGGGGTATAATTGATATAATCGCTGCCGTCGTTTCTGTTTAACGCTAGTCAAGTCGTACAAAATGTGTGGCAAGACGTTACCACTTCATTACGAAAAGTGGTACAACTCGCTAAAAATTCTCAGAGCCTGTGCGGTCATAATAAATGGTAGAAAGGCGGGCCGCGTTGAACTAGCGATACACAGTAGAATATGATGGCAAAGCTAATCATACTATGATAGATAACCATGCATATATCTACTTGTTACTTGGCATACCAGCATTGATTTATTGTTGAAACACTGCATTATTCATCCTTGAATAGTTAATATGTTCGAGGCAAGATAGACACAGTCAGAACATTTATAACTTCAATCCTCATTATCTCGTCATACAGGTGTCAATATTGACAAGACAGCTATATACAATTTGTCATTAATGATTTGTATATACTATGTCCAATTCTGATTCGTTTCAAAGTACGAAGACGTCTAAAATATCGGGTAACCGTGGATAAAAGGATTTTATCCGCGCGGTGTGACGTAATGAGTCCCGTATAAATGCAGTCAACTTTTTGACATTTCTCATATACTAAAATTCCGTATAAAATTTTTAGTCGAATCTGAATTAGGCCTAGTGTGTATTAATCGATTTACGAGCTAACTTCACGCGATAGCTATTTTTTTAAATAAAAGTATGACTCGATGTTTTTATACAATTAAAACCAAAAAAAAATGAAGTAACCTATTTCAATATTTTCTTAACACATTAAAATTTTCTGCTTCACTATTTCTACTAACGGAATCTGTCTATTTTCAAAAGATTTTTGCACTTGGCGCCAATGTTTTTGAACGTATGTATATAAAAAGATCTAAAGGTGTTTTTTTTCTGTGACTTATACAAAAGTACAAATACCAACATAACGATCGACAATTTCATTCTATGTCATGTACATAGTTGTTGATAATAAATTGTTGACATTTCTCGTTGAATTTATCATTATTGTACATTTCTCTAAATATTTGATATTCGAATATTTTTTTAATTGCATATACATACGCAAACAATGAGTTTTTTCCCTGTCGGGAGTCAAATTATATTATTTTTATGATATTTTTATTGAGAAACTAATATGCAATTAAAAAAATATTCGATTTACATACACATAGATTAACAAGCCAAAAATGAAATAATATTTCTGGCGTAGTTCAGGGGTGACATCTGTGCGAGACACCGTCACCTCATTTATATTAGTTTATTTGTTGCTTTCATTGTTTACAAATAAACTAATTTAACGATAGATGGCGTTACAAAAAGGTTTTCTTCGTTTCTTGATAGATGTCAATAGTACCTGTGATTTATTATTTTCAGGTGAATTGTTACACATTATTCAAATAAGTTGTTGAACGTTGAGCAAGCGCATAAAGTGATCACGTAAACCAGCCGATGACAGATCGTAAGCCCTGTAGGAGCTATAATATCCCAACTGGGATTATAGCACCTAGGTATTATAGCATATATCTGGTTCTTCTATAATATCCCAACTTCGTCTTTATTTTTTTTTTTTTTTTTATAAGTTTATTTGGCAGAACTATTATTTATAGGTATAGTTTCCTGCCATTTACAAGTATATTATTGTAGTATATACAGTTGATGAGCCACGTCGTGCGGTGGCACACACACACAAGCAGATTTGTAACAATAACACAAAATTATTAGGATATCAGTGGCGGAGAGTGAAAATATAATTTAAGCAAAGAATTAAATAAATGATATCTAAACCGAACAATGTTACCAATTATAAAATAAAATAAGATTTGTTAAAGTAAAAATCCCTTATTGGACAAACGAAAGAACACACAAAAAAAATATATATTTATATACATATATATATATAGGTATTTTTTTCAACTAAAATTAAGAACGAAAAAAAGAAAAGAAAAAAAATATACCAATTTCGGTATTCGTTCTCGATCTGCAAATGAATAGAGAAACTATTACCTAAAAAAAAAAAAAAAAATGAATATTAGGAAGATGAAACGAGATAGAGAGACACATCCCTCTACCTGCGCCTATCTAGATTTTTATATTATTTTTGATAATGAATTTTGAAATCACGTTGTATATACTGGGATTAAATTCCGAGAGTATTGCATTCATGGATGTTGGAAATGGTACCTTGAGTTTTGTTAAGTCTGGAATAAAACCCGGATATTTTCCCCTATCCTTACATGAAAAGAATATGTGGTTGACAGATTCCTCTTCCTCTCCACAGTCGCATATATCCGTTGTTATCACCCCAATTTTAAACAGAAACTGTTTGGTGCACACATGCCCAAATTTAATCCGACATATGACTGATGTACTCTGTCTGGACAGAGTTATTTTATTAAACCACGGAATACGGTTTATTGTGGGTTGTATAGCTCTATATCTCGAGGGCGACGCATTCCATCTTGTCTGCCAGTTTTCTAGTAAATGTTCTCTACAGGTGAAAAATACATCCGAGAAAGGCACCTTTTGATGGGAAGGTGAACTAGGTAATTCTGATGCTTCTTTGGCTAGGCAGTCTGCAGTTTCATTTCCCCTTATACCAGCATGACCTGGGATCCATCCCAGGACAGCATTACAACCCCGCTCATGAAGGCTGTGCAAGAGTTGCTTTATTTGTAAAACGGTACAATCCAAAGGGTAGTTGAAAGATGAATTATTTATTTTTTGTATCGCGCTGAGAGAGTCACTCAATATAATTGTGCTTTCAAAATTGTTCTGAGAGATGATATTTAAAGCTTCCAGGATCGCAACGCATTCGGCAGAAAATATTGAGAGTTCCTTCGGTAGAGCAATACGTTTTTTGTGTCCATCATATTCATTGAATACTGCTGCTCCCGTAGAGTTTGCAGTTTTGTCCTTGGATCCATCAGTAAAAACGCGAATGTATTCCTTCCACTCTTTATTCATTATTTTATCAAAATTTATGGATGCATTGGATACATGTTTGGAAGAAAAGAATTTAACAACCTGGGGACGATAAGTGAGTGAAGGGTAGGCAACCGTGTAGATAGGAAGTGTTTCATATCTTTTGATTTCTTTGACGTATGAGTTCAAAAATCCGTAGCTGGATACTAAATTTGGTGTTGGTTTTTTTCCCCAAAATCTACGATTCTTTTTGACTATATCGTAGAGGTCGCGTATTTTGTTGATTATGGGATTATCACTCAAAATGCAGCTCCTTGTGAAAAATTTATTCGCTAAGTATTGCCTTCTAAGGTCCAACGGCGGTTCTACTGCTTCAACCTGTAATGCTTCAACTGGCGAAGATTTCATAGCTCCTAGAACAATTCGGAGGGCCTCATATTGGACTCTATCCAATTTTTTGCTATTGCATTTAGATAAGGGTGACATTAGAAAACAGCAATAGTCTAGTTGTGATCGTATGAGAGAGTTATACATTAGCTTTAGGATCCTAGGGTGAGATCCCCACCAGACTCTTGAAACTGCTCTCATCGCATTGAGTCCTGCTTGGCATCTGTTGGAAATGTAGAAGGTGGCAGCATTCCACGTCAGTTTAGTGTGCAGAATAATACCCAAAAATTTTAACTCTTGTGTCTGAGGTAGTGGACTATCGTTAATAAATATATTGCATGGCTTGGGTTTTCTTGCTTTAGAAAATATTATTTTTTTACATTTGGAAGGGTTAAATGTGAGTCCTAAACAATTAAGTTTGTTGGAGAGTATCCTTAAGTTAGAGTTCATTGTATCTTCTGTTTTATTAATGTCATTACCTACACAGTATATAAAAAATCATCGGCATAATTAAGCAGTTTGAAATCCGCGGATAGGTCCTCAAATACGTCGTGGATGTATATATTGAAAAATATAGGGCTTATGACAGACCCCTGCGGTAGTCCCCTATAGACGAGTCTATTGTGAGAAGTACCACCGGGGCCTTCCACCAGGATCTTCCTTTCGCTTAGTATACAATGTAAAAAGGACACAATTTTGTTTGGTATGCCGAATTTTCTGAGTTTGTCGCCCAATACCGGAAGCAAAACGTTATCATAAGCACCAGAAATATCCAAGCTAACCCCCACGACATGTTTAGAATCAGAGAAGGCCATCAGAATTTCAGTAACGAGATGAGCGACGCTTTCCATCGTAGATTTCCCTTTTCTAAACCCGAACATTAGAGGAGAAAAACTCTGACTTTTCTCTGCAAACCAATCTAGTCGTCTTTTTATCATGTGTTCTAGCACTTTGAGCAGGACGCTTGACAGAGCGATCGGCCTGAAAGAAATATCTTCTGGGCTATTGCTTTGGTTTTTAGGTATAGGAATGATCACCTGACTTTTCCATGTATTTGGCACTATGCAGTTGTCAAAGCAAATGTTCATTACCTTTAGAAGGTAGGAAATTGTTGAGCTACCACTCTTGTATAGAAGACTGTATGGAATTTCATCGAGTCCAGGAGCCGAGTCCCTAACAGATCTCAGGACAGAGCTGAGCTCCTCCAAAGAGAACTGCGAGACCAAGAAAGAGTGGTCATCCATTTTTTTTGCAGGGGTAGAGATATTCAGGTCTATTGTATACCTTTGTACATTTGAGCTATCTAGAGACCAAATCTCCTTTAAGTTCGGGACATAAGGGGGAGCCAACTTGTTGATGAAGGCGGAGAAATGGAGTTCAGAGATATGGTTTGTTTTTCTGCTTTTATAAGTGCCCCTAAATTTACGTATGTTAGACCATACAGTACTGATTGGTGTTTGGGGGGATAAAGAAGTGCAAAAAGCTATCCATCCAGCCTTCTTTTTAGCTCTGAACAATTTCTTGGCCTGAGCCTGGGTATTTTTAAAAGCGATAAAGTTTTCAAAATTCGAGTTATACTTATATCTTTTAAGTACCTCTCTACGATTCTGTAACATTTTCTCACAGTCGTCATCCCACCATGGGACAAACGGGTGTTGGGTCTTTTTGAAAGGAGTTTTATTCTGAAAGTTGGGAATTTTATGGAGCATATTATTCAGAGAATCAGAGCATTCATTTATGTTATCATTTGTTGGATGAGGCAGAGAACCACAAGATCCATCACAAAATTCTTTAAAATCTCCCCAATTGGCATTCCTTAACACTTTCCTATCAATATTCTTTTTGCTACCAGTAGCAGGATTTGTTCTAGTAAATCTCTTTACAACCTTGATCTCAGGGGAGCTCCATTCCAATAGAATTGGAAAATGGTCGCTACCACCTACTTCCTCCAACGTATTCCAACAAAACACAGAAGCCACATCGCAACTGGTAATTGATAAGTCAGGGATGCTAGCCTGCTGGTTAGGAACCGGAATTCTTGTAGGGGAGCCATCATTCAATACACAAAGATCAAAGTCGTTCAGATATTCCACGATTCTCCTGCCCGGTACATCTGTATTATGGCAACCCCACAAGGGGTGATGCGCGTTAAGGTCTCCTAAGAGTACCAATGGTTTTGGAGAGTTCTCTAAAACCTTTTTTAAATATGTGGAAGATTCTTGTGAAATACTAGGGGAAATATAAATAGAGAGAAATGTAGTGTTAAAGATCCTAGCGCCAACAATTTCAAATGGACATAGTGGTGGCTTAACAGAAATAGGGGAAAAGGGAAGGCTGTCCTTAATTAGCAATGCTGCCCCTCCATATCCTGCAGGCCGATCATCCCTCAAGCACGTGAACCCCTCTACGCCAAATGTTCTTTCTGGCTTAAGCCAGGTTTCCGAGAGAGCCATTATCGATGTATGATAGTCTAAAGCAATTTTCAAAATATCCTGTTTGTTGCATATAGCGCTCCTGCAGTTATATTGTAGGATATTGATAGAATTATTTCCCGCCATTAAAAATTAAAAAAATGTATTAGTATAAAAAATAAAAAAAAAAAAATATATATGAATTTATAAGCAAGAGCGATGTTAAAGAAACAAAATGTTATTATTCAGAGTCCTCGGTAAACGTTTCTTTTCTTTGAGATGATAAACTGTCAGTTGTATTTACAAGTTGCCTGTCGGCTCGAATATTTTCAAGTTGGGACATTATAAATTTATCTGAAGTCGGGGAAGATATAAAATTACCGGCCGTTAGATGGTTTTCGAGATTGGTTATCGCGGTGATAGCTTCTTCAATTAGGTTGTTTGCTTTAAAAATGCAGCCGTCCTCCGGTTGGGGATAGTTGCCATCCGGGGCTACTAATATTTATTTTAGCTCATCAACAATTTTAGAGAGGTACTTTTTTTTACTGTTTTCTTTAGTTATTGATGATAGTTGAGTAACCCTCATTTTTTGACTGATTTTCCCTGCAAAACTCTCCGAGCCTCTAGGTGGTGATCTCGGTATGGACCGAGTAGGGGACCGCGGAGGTGGACCATCCTGTATTGGTCTTTGATTGAGATTATGCGCAGCTACTGCCGAATAGGCCGGTTTACTTCTTGGGAATCTTAAGCTTGCTTCGTAGTATGATATGGAATTTTCCGCCATTACTTTTTTTATATTTTTCTGTCTCGCTATTTCTGGGCAAAGAACGCTGACTGCAGGGTGCCGACCTCCACAATTCACACACGATACATGATCGTCCCCAATCGTACACTTGTCTCCTGTATGGTTACTACCGCATCTGTAACAAACTTCTTTACCTCTGCACTGCAGTTTAGTATGACCAAATTTGCAGCATTGGTAACACTGCACTGTCGGTAGGACGTATGTCTCTACAGGTATTCTATTGAAAAATAAATATACATGGGAAGGTAATTCCTGTCCTTCAACAGACATCACGATTGATCTCGCTGGTTTCCAAACAGTTTTATCGTTTTCAAAAGTTTTAAATGTTAGTCTGCGCAGTTTTATAATTTTTCCAAAGCCCCTGGGTGTGGAGATGTGTTGGAGCAAATCCTCCTCAGACATGTCTTCCGGAATATTTCTCAATACCCCCATTCGTGATGACAGATACTTTGGGATGAATGCAATATACCCATGATTACTCAGGTTTTCATCGTCCAAAAATCTATTTGCGGCTTCGATGGTATTAAACTCTACGGCGACCTTTTGTCTTCCCACGGATTTTATTCTCGAAATATTTTCAAAATTTTTCCTGTATATAAACGACCCAAAGGAGACTGAATCCATACTAGCAAAACCATTATCCGTCTGTTTTTGTACGTGAACTACGAATGGACATGAAAAAGTAGAATTATACCTAATTTTGTACTCTCCGCCACTGGAGTCTTTTATAGTAACACCGTTGTTGCTTTTTTTTGTTTGCCGGAGCTGTAATATCATCGTCCCTTCCTCGCTTACCGACAAGCGAGGTGGGGAGGTGCGACACCTCCCCACCCGCAGTCTCCATTTTTAATCTAGTTCTTGATATATTTTAAAAAAATCAGACAATAAACGAAAATGAAAAAAAGAAAACATAAATGAACGAACGTTCATATAAACGAAATAACAAATAAAGTATTTATAAATTATTTTAAGGAAAATAATGGAACGAACTCACCAAAACACTGTCAATATACACAACAACACGTTTAACACAAACCAAAACACGTGCGCTCCGCACGGCACTCAATCGTCGACTCATCTTCGTCTTTATTGAGATGCTAAAAAGTTTGTCAGTAAAATATCATTTGACTCCCGACAGGGAACAAAATCCAATGTTTGCGTATATGCAATTAAAAAAATATTCGATTTAAATATTTTTATTCATTTGAGCTTTCTATTTTTCTATGGTTGAGGCATATACTTTAGATTACCTACTCAATTAATAAATTTTGAAGAAAAAAAACATTAAAAAATATTATTGGTGCATACGACCGAAAAAAATCTAAATTTATACGCTCAGCTTGAAATGCATAGCTTTGATTACTTTGTATGAAATACAAAAATGTTAAATTTTATCAAAATATCAAATGAATCAAGCTGGAAAAGTTATAACATGTATTGTCATCGGGAATACACAAATTCTGAATGTTTTGGCGCTTTAACTGGTCGAGAAGCTAAAGAATCGGGTGAAAGATTATCTTACCGTTTTCTTATATAACATGCGTAATACGACCCTTAGACCTTCATAAAAGAAGCAAGGTTTTCAAGATATTGACACTTATAAAATTCGATTTTTGATACCCAGACTGAGTGTTCCGGATGCCACAGCTGTAAATTTAATTTAGTATTTTGTAAATTTGTTTTTTGCTATACGTAACCAAAAAACTATGCTTTCGAATATAGGCAACAAGTTGGGAAAATTTGCAAAGTAACTATGTATCATCTAAGTAAGTAAGATTTTCTCTACACCATACCTAATGCTGTGGCAAGGACAAAAATGAAATGACAAGGACAAAAATGAAAAATGAAGTTTTTCCTGTGATTGTGATTAAAATTTTATAATTTGGCAAATAGTTCACATATATTATTTTCTTTAATAATTTGCAAATTGCTGAATGTTTCCCCTAAAATGAAATATATAAATAAAAAAAATACGATAGTCATATTAAGGTTGAAATTTCGTAACCCAATAGCCAATGAGCCTTCCTCAATTTGATGTTAATATAAGAGACACGCTGTATTTTCGTGTTACTGTATCACATGTAATTAGTGACGGATATTATCGTGTCAGGAACCACCCGCCCAACGAACCAACCCCATTCATCCCCTGGTGGAAGTAGTTCGGTCCCTTAAACCCGTTCCCCTCTATCCCCTGACGGAGGGGTTCATTTCAGTCCCTTAAACCCCTTCATCCCCTGATAGAGGAGTTCAGGTCGTCACATTAAAGGCTTGCTCAGACGGCATACGTAAATTAATAATTAATTACTCGGGTTGACAGGGTTAAATCTGAAGAGGTTTCTTGAGACTATCTTAGCAGATGTTTCTGAGCGCGAAATAATTAAAATAATGAATGAAATTTTTGGATATTATTAAATCACTAGATGATGGGAGCTTTGAAACATTTTCTATGTAGGCTTTCCTGACTTAGTTGGTTAGATGACTGAGTGACTCACGGTGGAGACAAACTTATTAATTGTGTTTTGAGTCTGAATCTATGCAACGGTAAATATCGTAAGTCTCCATAATGTGACAACTTGTTATAAGGTGCGTATTAAATTAATATTTGACGTTATACCTACTTATATATTATTATTGCCCGGGAAGTAATATAATGTTAAAATTAAATCTATTCTTTGATATCAGGGGATCATAAATCCGCATAGGTAAAGTTTTTTTTAGGCAAGAAACAATCTGCATAATTAGTTGAATTGCTACTAAACCCTAACAGAAAAAATATATAAGCACGCACGCAGGAAGATAATTAAATCTATATTCAAATAACTTCAATTATTATTATCAAAATAAATTCTTATATTTCCGATAAAAACATTAAGATAAAAGACAACATATTAAATTCAACAATTGTATAATGTATTAGTGAACCCTCTGCAAACTTCGTATTGCCTGTAGAATTGAAAATGGTCCATTATTACCACCCGTCGCTTCAGACCCTTTAGTACCTCCCGTCCCTTCAGGCCCTTCAGTACCTCCCGTCTCTTCATGCCCTTCAGTACCTCCCGTCCCTTCAGACCCTTCAGTACCTCCCGTTCCTTCAGGCCCTTCAATACCTCTTGTCCCGTCAGGTCCTTCTGTACCTTCCGTCCCTTCAGTACCACCAGTCCCTTTAAACCCTATGTACGTCCCTTCCCTTCAGTACTACCCGTCCCTTCAAGCCCTCACTACGTCCCTACCTTCAGGCCCTTAAGGACCTCCCTTCCCTTCAATACTACCCGTCCCTTCAAGCCCTCAGTACGTCCCTCCCTTCAGGCCCTTCAGTACCTCCCATCCCTTCAGGCCCTTAAGTACCTCCCTTCCCTTCAGTACTACCCGTCCCTTCAAGCCTTCAGTACGTCCCTCCCTTCAGGCCCTTAGGTACCTCCCTTCCCTTCATTAACTCCCGTCCCTTCAGTAGGTTAAGAAAAAGTTTAAATCCAGAAACCATCCTGGAAGACCTGCGAAGAGGTGAAAGGAGAGTTGGACCTTCTTTTCGCAGGATACTCCACCATAAGTAAAATTACAAAATACACGAAGAAGAAGAAGTAAAAAGATTAAATCCAGAAACTGTCCTGGAAGACCTGCAAAGAAATGGAAAGACACTTGGAGCTTTTTCTCCCAGAGTTATAGGTCATTTTACCTTCATAGGTAAAATGGCCTAATACCCGATGAAGAAGAAGAAGAAGAAAAATGTTTTAATCCAGAAACCATCCCGGGCATACGTTCGACAATTCACTAAAGTTTCATTCCAATCGGAAAAACGGTTCCCAGGATAGTCCTACTTCATAAGTAAAATGACCTAATACCCGATGAAGAAGAAGAAGAATAATGTTTTAATCCAGAAACCATACCGGGCATATGCTCGACAATTCACCAAAGTTTCATTGCAATCGGATAAACGGTTCCCAGGATAGTCCACCTTCATAAGTAAAATGACCTTATACCCGATGAAGAAGATGAAGAAGAATAATGTTTTAATCTAGAAACCATCCTGGACATAGTATACGCTCGACAATTCACCAAAGTTTCATTGCAATCGGATGACGGTGTTTTTAGTAAAAATTATTATCAATTAAAAAAAATATATCAGAACGCACTGTCTCACTTCTTCACTTTTATTTGTCAAAAACAATAATAACCGTTTCAGCTAGAAAAGGCTAAAACGGTTGTTTTTCTTTAATTATTTCGGTGTGTTAAATTTAGTTCCGTATTGCTAAGTTTTAAATTTTTCTGAATTTAAACCCAAACAAGATTATACAAAAATGAAAATAGACGCTCAACTAGGTATACCTATTATAGAGCAGTATACAATTAATTACATTTCAGAGGAGGAGAAAAAGCAATAGATTGGATTGGCATCTAAAAAATGATAACATGCAATATGGGTACATGAACAAGGAGTTTTCGTGTTATTAAAACATGTAGTTACTGTATACTTTTTGTTACGACAGAGTAAACAAATGGTTTTATTGATCTAGCAAAGAATTAAGGACACGAATCGCAAATCAAATCAAGTCTGCACACAATTCATATTGATCATGAAAGAAAACAGTTGATATATTTTGTATTAAACGTTTTAGAAACGACCTCTCTAGAAATTTAAGAGAAAACTTCTCCTCTCTTTAGATTTTACTTACAACTTCATCATTCATTTCCATAGTATATCAAAATTATACAATATAATTAAAATTAAATAATACAATGGAATTTATTACCTCACTAAGCCTAGTTCATGGAGAGAGAGGTGGAAAGACGCAGAACCAATAAAAAATAAAAATATCATTCAAGATCCCACTTTGAAGGTCTGGGTCCAGTAAAGTCTGGGTCCAAAACAGAATCCGCACAGGACAGGGGCGCTGCAATCACCTCATGTGGAAATGGAGCAAAAGAGATTCTCCAGAGTGTGACTGTGGAGCAATCAACCAGACTGTCCAACACCTAGTGAAGGAGTGCCTGACGAGGAGATATCCGGGGGAATGGATGGATATCCATGATGCGACCCCGGAGGCCATAAACTGACTGACTGGATGGGAACCGGGGCTTTGAATAGCCGAAATATGACGCAGCCGATGGCGTAGAGAAGCATATGTATGCCAACGATAATAAAAAGTAAAGTAAGTAGTACCTCACTCAGCGAAACTTGTTCTGAAGTTATACTAACTATAATTATGCAATAAATTTTTGACGCATAGATTCTCGATAAACTATTATAAAAATATATAAAAAGACTGAAACGACTTCTATTATAAAATAACTTCTATTATAAAAAGTATAAAAATATTAAAAAAGTACAAAATACCAAACTCATAAAATAAAAAAAAATCAAGTGTATTTATGAGGGTGTGTTTGCATGTGTAAGAGGACGATTTTAAATCGTTTTATTTAATTTTAGTATCCAAAAACAATATAATATATATACTATGGTTATCAAAGTATGTTTATAACTAGGTATGTGAAATAGTAGAAATCCCAATTGAAAACCCAATCAAAAAAGATATAATACATGTCAAAAATAATAAAAGCATTTACTTGTTACAGATTATGAAAATATTGATATCGATGTTTACCGTGTTGTTAAGTTTGAATACAAATGATATAAGTGCCTACATTTTTGAAGATAAATTTAAAAATTGCTTTTATTGGAACTAATTCCAAATTAGCAAAAGTTTTTGCAATATCATCAAAAGGTCTTGAAGTTTAAAATGAGGAATGCGAAAAACAAAAATCAAACAAAAAAATATAATAAAATTCTCCCTGCAATATGAACGACAGCGTAAGCAAAATTACAAGTATCATAATGCTTTGTACTTACTGAAGAGAAATCGATTACTTGCGGCACAATGTTTCCAAAAATAACTCAAACATCACTCGAGGTTTAAGTATTTCGAGTGGTAAGAAAAGAGAAAGTTAATAAAGCCACTTATGTAGATATGATGACAAAAGCAATTGTTTTGGAGGTTTTGAACTACAATTGAAAAGTTCATAGGTAGGTATATTATTATGATCTCATTTAAAAATCAAAGATCTTTTATGAAATAGCTTATCTGTACATCTTATATTAAAATATTTTTGAAATGTGTAGAATGAATTAAATTCTTCTTCTACAGCCCCCTTCGTCCAGTAATGAACACTTACCTCCCCCTGAAACCTCCACAGCTCCATATCCTGGGCAGACCGCATCCATCCGCCTCCAGCCACTCGTCTTATACCATCAGATCACCTTGTTTGAGGCCTTCCAACACTTCTTTATTTGCCCGTTCTATGTCGCCATTCTAGCACTTTCCCAGTCCACCTGAAATAAAAATATTTTTGATTTGTCAGTTTTATGTGTCTAACTTCAGGATGTTTCTGAACAAAAAAAAAATGATGGCAGGTCTAGTTCCTTGTTCTTCTATAACATTCCATCTTCTTCTCTATTGAGATATTTATTAGATTTTTTGTTTGTTGTTACGAAAAATACCGTTACATTACCTAAACTAAGCAGAAGACAAGCCCCCCAGCAGCTAATTTTCCGCATGATCCCATTGCTTAGAATATAAATATATTTTTTTACCTGTTCTTTTGAATCCTTTTGAAAGTGAGATTGGTCAATTTTTCATCAAAATTTTCTTTATCTGTTTATTTGATGATGTATTGAAATACGTGCCAAATTTCGTTCGTTCATTTACCACACACAGGACGCGTTTTTTGAATGGTGTGAGGCAATAAAATATAAAAAAAAGAACATTTTTTCAGAAATCTGTTGCACCGTTGGGGATCGAATGTTTTCCCAGCTCTTGAAATACTACATTGAAATTTTGTACATATTTGAAAAATATCTGCTTAGTTTCTCTGGACGTGAACAGTCTACGTGTTCAAAGTACATATGTAGTACGTGGTTCAAGTACGTAGTAGTAATACAGAATGTGTACATTTTATGAACGTGCCAGGCTTATTAATAAACAAGTGTATCTCGCATTCTCTCCATTGGTTAAAAATACTTGCATAATGGAATAAAACTTTTCATTTTATAAATTTTGCTTTTTTTTGTTTCACAGGAAAGTATCTCCCACTGAATCCAGTTAAATAGATTTGAAAACCCACACTGCACTGTGCATTTGAGTTATCTAATCTGACGTTTAATAATGTATAAATAGATCTGTAGGTACAATACATCAGTTGCTGTGGGCGCAAAAATACTTTATCAAACGGTGCAAGGTATCATTTCATAAAATGAGAAAGATTATGATGTGATGTAGCATATGTTATAAATAAAGTGATCTGCTTTTGTTTGAAATAAATAGTATTAACATTTATGAAATATTTAAAGGAATTAATAACCATAACAGGTTTGAACTGGTTTAAACAACAAAACGATTCCTTCGTTGGCTTAGCAACAAAAATTGTATTGGGTTTTGTTACTAAAGAGGGGGACTGCTGCCATACTGCTGCCAACGTACCTATTTTCCAATTTGATATACCATCATTATTTCTTATCAAATCGTTTTGAAAAAATAATTTAGATAGTTTTGTTATTAATAAAGAAAAATACATATATCTTTATTTTTTTATAATGTTCTGTATAAATTCTTGTACAAAAATAATGGCATACCCTGATTTTCAACGTTTATCTTATATTTTTAATTAAATATAAGGCGTAGTTCAACATATTTTTTTTAATTAAAAAAGACAATGTTCGGTAAATGTGGCAACACTCCAACCCTATTCCTCTCCTAAAATATTGCTACCTACATATGACAGTCAGCTGTACGATACAAGCTAGTATACATCGTCTTCTACAACTCGTCGTGTACGTCACACACAGTGGAAGTAAAACTAGTTGCATGTAACACATGAGATCCAACTGTCGATAGCGATAGTATGTATAGTTGAAGAATATGTACCAAACTATAAACCCATAGATACAAATTATTGAATATTTTCAGATATTTTGTTTTCTATACAACATATGTAGGTATGTATGTCAAGATAGGATAGTATGGAGGAAGATCCTTTTTCCTACCCAGAATATGCAAATAACATGATGGTATGTATGTATGTTTGGAGATGAAGTATCAAACTATTAAGTCTTCTTACATATTGTGTATAGGCGACTGCCATACAAAATGTATGAAGCGATGTCGTCACTAAATTCAATTTTAAAAAAATTGTTAAAAAAAATATGGGATCTTCTGCTACAATTTTAATATTTTTTATAGAAAATTAAATTATCTAGTTGGGGTGTTTCGGCTTTTTTCGATAATTGTAAAAGTTTTGGAAATATAGGCAGTTAAACTCATAAATTTATCATAAAAAAAATATTTTTCTTAATAAAAAATGTTTGAGAAACCCTGGAATTTTTTTGAAAAAACTAATTTGAGATTTTGTATTTGTCTATGTTTGTACCAATTTTCAGCGTTCTAGCGTTTATGGTTTCTGAGATATATGGAAAAATAAAATAAAAATTCAAAAGTTGATAACCCCTGACTGAAACAAAAATTCAAAATTCCGAGTAAAAAAGTTTTGTAGGCCTGTAACTGTTTATATATTCTGAAATTTTAGGCTCTGTAAATTGAGCGGATCAAAAGTTATAAGGGGGGGACGGACACACACACAGACACACAGACACACAGACACACAGACACACCCTTGTTCGCGGATGTCCCATTGTGAAGACCTTTACAAAATTACCGATTGTGCGGTCCTACCTTTCCCGTTGATTTAGCAATATTTGAGCTGTGGAACCCGCGAGTGTTTTCTCCCTCCAACGCAGCAATCTATCAGGAATTTTTATACACTCGAGTGGTACGGAGATATCGTCATTCGAAGAACGTGACAAAAATGCGGATTCCGCGGACGTTTGGTAACATAGCGTCTGCATAATATCATAAACAAACTTATTAACACACTGTCCTTACATTACAATAAATTCGTACGAAATCACACACACTGTCCGCATTTTCATGTAAATTCGTACGCAATTACACAGCGTCCGTATAATATGATAAACAAACTTATTAACACACCGTCCCCTCATTACAAGAAATACGTACGAATTCACACACTGTTCGCATGTTCATGCAAATTCGTACTCAATTACACACCGTCCGCATAATATGATAAACAAACTTATTAACACACCGTCCCCACATTACCTTTTTCATGCAAATTCACATACAGTCCCTGATCTAATTATTAGCCCACCCTGGTATATTTGGTACATTATGACTTTTTCCTCTTGTTATTAATACATATCTTAATTTATGCAAAAACAAAATATTGAATATTGTTTTGGATATATTTTATGGTTCATTTTAATTGTTGGCAAAACTAATTTATTAATAGGTTGGCAACATTTACACATGAAACTATGTAGGTACGTATGTCAGGATAGTATAATGTGGAGTTCAGTCCTATTTTTCCTACCCCGAATGGGTAAACCAATTGATGGCATAATATTATGAAGATTAATTAGATAATCAAACTAAAGTCGATCAATGAGTCCTCGTGTCGTTTTCCATACAATTTGTATTGAATGTGGTCGTGACTAAATTCTTTTTTTGCAAAAAAATGAAGTAAATACATTTCAATTGAAAACTTAGACACATATAATTATCTCTTACTTATATATAAAAAACCGACATCTACATGAACGTAATCAATCAAATCTTTCAAATTGCTCTCAGGCTATAGATTATTTTTATGTGTTTAGTAATTTAATAGTAAAGTTCATCATAAAAATATATTTAGGGATTGATTGTCAATCTTTCAAGAAGACAAATATGCTCTTACTATTTACATATAGTTGAGAGTTGATGGTTGGCCACAACCCTCTCGTTTATTATTAAAACCTGGGTTACATATAATAATTCGACGTGATTTTATGTTCAGTGAAAATTCTGACAAAAGTTGACCGATTTCGATGATTTTTGTTTCCATTGGAAAGGAGATATCTTCTGATTAGTCGCTTTATAAATTTCTTGAGGTGTGAAAAAGGTAACCACTATCTAACGCACGATTTTTCAACTTCGGCTGTACGGTACGCGATCGGCTAATATACACATTTGTGTAATATTTAGGTAGGTACCTACCTATGACAGAATAAGAAATGAGATGTATGATTGAAAGAGATATCGTGAGTAAATGCCCTTAGGTGGTTTGGCCACGTAGAAAGAATGAATGATGATCGACTGACGAAAAAAGTATATAAGGGTGATAAAAGAGGAACGAAAGGTAGAGGTCGGCCAAGGAAAAGTTAGCACGATCACATTAATTGAATTTTGAAAGATGGAGGTGTCAGAAGTAAGAATAATAGCAGAGCGTGTATGACACGATGCATGAACGTGAATGAAGCGAGAAATGTATGTCAATATAGAGGAATCTAGTGTTCGGTCCTCTCTGCCTACCCCAAATAGGTAAACGGCGTGATGGTATGGTACCTATGACAATCGCGTGAATTACAATATGACTATAGATATATATTATAATTGTTGCTTGTTATGAAACGATCTTATATGTTTTGTGTATGTTAAATATTAATACATGAGATCCAACTGCCGATGTCTTGAGTATGTGTAAATGTAGGTATATGAATAGTTAAGCGGTGTTGAGGTGAGACATTCACGAAGACGTTGCTATATAAATCATTCAAAATTATTATAATCAAACTAAAGTCGATCAATGAGTCCTCGTGTCGTTTTCCATACAATTTGTATTGAATGTGGTCGTGACTAAATTCTTTTTTTGCAAAAAAATGAAGTAAATACATTTCAATTGAAAACTTAGACACATATAATAATCTCCTACTTATATATAGAAAACCGACATCTACATGAACGTAATCAATCAAATCTTTCAAATTGCTCTCAGGCTATAGATAATTTTTATGTGTTTAGTAATTTAATAGTAATGTTCATCATAAAAATATATTTAGGGATTGATTGTCAATCTTTCAAGAAGACAAATATGCTCTTACTATTTACATATAGTTGAGAGTTGATGGTTGGCCACAACCCTCTCGTTTATTATTTAAACCTGGGTTACATATAATAATTCGACGTGATTTTATGTTCAGTGAAAATTATGACAAAAGTTGACCGATTTCGATGATTTTTGTTTCCATTGGAAAGGTGGTATCTTCTGATTAGTCGCTTTATAAATTTCTTGAGGTGTGATAAAGGTAACCACTATCTAACGCACGATTTTTCAACTTCGGCTGTACGGTACGCGATCGGCTAATATACACATTTGTGTAATATTTAGGTACCTACCTATGACAGAATAAGAAATGAGATGTATGATTGAAAGAGATATCGTGAGTAAATGCCCTTAGATGGTTTAGCCACGTAGAAAGAATGAATGATGATCGACTGACGAAAAAAGTATATAAGGGTGATAAAAGAGGAACGAAAGGTAGAGGTCGGCCAAGGAAAAGTTAGCACGATCACATTAATTGAATTTTGAAAGATGGAGGTGTCAGAAGTAAGAATAATAGCAGAGCGTGTATGACACGATGCATGAACGTGAATGAAGCGAGAAATGTATGTCAAGATAGAGGAATCTAGTGTTCGGTCCTCTCTGCCTACCCCAAATAGGTAAACAGCGTGATGGTATGGTACCTATGACAATCGCGTGAATTACAATATGACTATAGATATATATTATAATTGTTGCTTGTTATGAAACGATCTTATATGTTTTGTGTATGTTAAATATTAATACATGAGATCCAACTGCCGATGTCTTGAGTATGTGTAAATGTAGGTATATGAATAGTTAAGCGGTGTTGAGGTGAGACATTCACGAAGACGTTGCTATATAAATCATTCAAAATTATTATTATTATTACTTTTATGTTTTATACTAAATACCTACTTGGAATTGACTAATTTACAGAAGGTACCTACAGTATTGCAGCTACAAATGTAATGAAATATCAATTTTATATGTAGGTATATTTAAAAATAAATAAATATATAAGTAGATAAAAACAATATTTGAAAAATAAGTATTTACCAAATAATTAAACCTGAATCGAAATTATAAAATATAATATGTTTTGTATTATATAATATATCTAGGTACATATAACTATCATAAACTATGTAGTTACGTATGTCAGGATAGTATAATGTGGAGTTCAGTCCTTTTTTTTCCTACCCCGATTGGGTAAACCACTTGATGGCATAATATTATGAAGATTAATTAGATAATCAAACTAAAGTCGATCAATGAGTCCTCGTGTCGTTTTCCATACAATTTGTATTGAATGTGGTCGTGACTAAATTCTTTTTTTGCAAAAAAATGAAGTAAATACATTTCAATTGAAAACTTAGACACATATAATAATCTCCTACTTATATATAAAAAACCGACATCTACATGAACGTAATCAATCAAAACTTTCAAATTGCTCTCAGGCTATAGATTATTTTTATGTGTTTAGTAATTTAATAGTAATGTTCATCATAAAAATATATTGAGGGATTGATTGTCAATCTTTCAAGAAGACAAATATGCTCTTACTATTTACATATAGTTGAGAGTTGATGGTTGGCCACAACCCTCTCGTTTATTATTAAAACCTGGGTTACATATAATAATTCGACGTGATTTTATGTTCAGTGAAAATTCTGACAAAAGTTGACCGATTTCGATGATTTTTGTTTCCATTGGAAAGGTGATATCTTCTGATTAGTCGCTTTATAAATTTCTTGTGGTGTGATAAAGGTAACCACTATCTAACGCACGATTTTTCAACTTCGGCTGTACGTTACGCGATCGGCTAATATACACATTTGTGTAATATTTAGGTACCTACCTATGACAGAATAAGAAATGAGATGTATGATTGAAAGAGATATCGTGAGTAAATGCCCTTAGATGGTTTGGCCACGTAGAAAGAATGAATGATGATCGACTGACGAAAAAAGTATATAAGGGTGATAAAAGAGGAACGAAAGGTAGAGGTCGGCCAAGGAAAAGTTAGCACGATCACATTAATTGAATTTTGAAAGATGGAGGTGTCAGAAGTAAGAATAATAGCAGAGCGTGTATGACACGATGCATGAACGTGAATGAAGCGAGAAATGTATGTCAATATAGAGGAATCTAGTGTTCGGTCCTCTCTGCCTACCCCAAATAGGTAAACGGCGTGATGGTATGGTACCTATGACAATCGCGTGAATTACAATATGACTATAGATATATATTATAATTGTTGCTTGTTATGAAACGATCTTATATGTTTTGAGTATGTTAAATATTAATACATGAGATCCAACTGCCGATGTCTTGAGTATGTGTAAATGTAGGTATATGAATAGTTAAGCGGTGTTGAGGTGAGACATTCACGAAGACGTTGCTATATAAATCATTCAAAATTATTATAATCAAACTAAAGTCGATCAATAAGTCCTCGTGTCGTTTTCCATACAATTTGTATTGAATGTGGTCGTGACTAAATTCTTTTTTTGCAAAAAAATGAAGTAAATACATTTCAATTGAAAACTTAGACACATATAATAATCTCCTACTTATATATAAAAAACCGACATCTACATGAACGTAATCAATCAAATCTTTCAAATTGCTCTCAGGCTATAGATTATTTTTATGTGTTTAGTAATTTAATAGTAATGTTCATCATAAAAATATATTTAGGGATTGATTGTCAATCTTTCAAGAAGACAAATATGCTCTTACTATTTACATATAGTTGAGAGTTGATGGTTGGCCACAACCCTCTCGTTTATTATTAAAACCTGGGTTACATATAATAATTCGACGTGATTTTATGTTCAGTGAAAATTATGACAAAAGTTGACCGATTTCGATGATTTTTGTTTCCATTGGAAAGGTGATATCTTCTGATAAGTCGCTTTATAAATTTCTTGAGGTGTGATAAAGGTAACCACTATCTAACGCACGATTTTTCAACTTCGGCTGTACGGTACGCGATCGGCTAATATACACATTTGTGTAATATTTAGGTAGGTACCTACCTATGACAGAATAAGAAATGAGATGTATGATTGAAAGAGATATCGTGAGTAAATGCCCTTAGGTGGTTTAGCCACGTAGAAAGAATGAATGATGATCGACTGACGAAAAAAGTATATAAGGGTGATAAAAAAGGAACGAAAGGTAGAGGTCGGCCAAGGAAAAGTTGGCACGATCACATTAATGGAATTTTGAAAGATGGAGGTGTCAGAAGTAAGAATAATAGCAGAGCGTGTATGACACGATGCATGAACGTGAATGAAGCGAGAAATGTATGTCAATATAGAGGAATCTAGTGTTCGGTCCTCTCTGCCTACCCCAAATAGGTAAACGGCGTGATGGTATGGTACCTATGACAATCGCGTGAATTACAATATGACTATAGATATATATTATAATTGTTGCTTGTTATGAAACGATCTTATATGTTTTGTGTATGTTAAATATTAATACATGAGATCCAACTGCCGATGTCTTGAGTATGTGTAAATGTAGGTATATGAATAGTTAAGCGGTGTTGAGGTGAGACATTCACGAAGACGTTGCTATATAAATCATTCAAAATTATTATAATCAAACTAAAGTCGATCAATAAGTCCTCGTGTCGTTTTCCATACAATTTGTATTGAATGTGGTCGTGACTAAATTCTTTTTTTGCAAAAAAATGAAGTAAATACATTTCAATTGAAAACTTAGACACATATAATAATCTCCTACTTATATATAAAAAACCGACATCTACATGAACGTAATCAATCAAATCTTTCAAATTGCTCTCAGGCTATAGATTATTTTTATGTGTTTAGTAATTTAATAGTAATGTTCATCATAAAAATATATTTAGGGATTGATTGTCAATCTTTCAAGAAGACAAATATGCTCTTACTATTTACATATAGTTGAGAGTTGATGGTTGGCCACAACCCTCTCGTTTATTATTAAAACCTGGGTTACATATAATAATTCGACGTGATTTTATGTTCAGTGAAAATTCTGACAAAAGTTGACCGATTTCGATGATTTTTGTTTCCATTGGAAAGGTGATATCTTCTGATTAGTCGCTTTATAAATTTCTTGAGGTGTGATAAAGGTAACCACTATCTAACGCACGATTTTTCAACTTCGGCTGTACGTTACGCGATCGGCTAATATACACATTTGTGTAATATTTAGGTACCTACCTATGACAGAATAAGAAATGAGATGTATGATTGAAAGAGATATCGTGAGTAAATGCCCTTAGATGGTTTAGCCACGTAGAAAGAATGAATGATGATCGACTGACGAAAAAAGTATATAAGGGTGATAAAAGAGGAACGAAAGGTAGAGGTCGGCCAAGGAAAAGTTAGCACGATCACATTAATTGAATTTTGAAAGATGGAGGTGTCAGAAGTAAGAATAATAGCAGAGCGTGTATGACACGATGCATGAACGTGAATAAAGCGAGAAATGTATGTCAAGATAGAGGAATCTAGTGTTCGGTCCTCTCTGCCTACCCCAAATAGGTAAACAGCGTGATGGTATGGTACCTATGACAATCGCGTGAATTACAATATGACTATAGATATATATTATAATTGTTGCTTGTTATGAAACGATCTTATATGTTTTGTGTATGTTAAATATTAATACATGAGATCCAACTGCCGATGTCTTGAGTATGTGTAAATGTAGGTATATGAATAGTTAAGCGGTGTTGAGGTGAGACATTCACGAAGATGTTGCTATATAAATCATTCAAAATTATTATAATCAAACTAAAGTCGATCAATGAGTCCTCGTGTCGTTTTCCATACAATTTGTATTGAATGTGGTCGTGACTAAATTCTTTTTTTGCAAAAAAATGAAGTAAATACATTTCAATTGAAAACTTAGACACATATAATAATCTCTTACTTATATATAAAAAACCGACATCTACATGAACGTAATCAATCAAAACTTTCAAATTGCTCTCAGGCTATAGATTATTTTTATGTGTTTAGTAATTTAATAGTAATGTTCATCATAAAAATATATTTAGGGATTGATTGTCAATCTTTCAAGAAGACAAATATGCTCTTACTATTTACATATAGTTGAGAGTTGATGGTTGGCCACAACCCTCTCGTTTATTATTAAAACCTGGGTTACATATAATAATTCGACGTGATTTTATGTTCAGTGAAAATTCTGACAAAAGTTGACCGATTTCGATGATTTTTGTTTCCATTGGAAAGGTGATATCTTCTGATTAGTCGCTTTATAAATTTCTTGAGGTGTGATAAAGGTAACCACTATCTAACGCACGATTTTTCAACTTCGGCTGTACGTTACGCGATCGGCTAATATACACATTTGTGTAATATTTAGGTACCTACCTATGACAGAATAAGAAATGAGATGTATGATTGAAAGAGATATCGTGAGTAAATGCCCTTAGATGGTTTAGCCACGTAGAAAGAATGAATGATGATCGACTGACGAAAAAAGTATATAAGGGTGATAAAAGAGGAACGAAAGGTAGAGGTCGGCCAAGGAAAAGTTAGCACGATCACATTAATTGAATTTTGAAAGATGGAGGTGTCAGAAGTAAGAATAATAGCAGAGCGTGTATGACACGATGCATGAACGTGAATGAAGCGAGAAATGTATGTCAAGATAGAGGAATCTAGTGTTCGGTCCTCTCTGCCTACCCCAAATAGGTAAACAGCGTGATGGTATGGTACCTATGACAATCGCGTGAATTACAATATGACTATAGATATATATTATAATTGTTGCTTGTTATGAAACGATCTTATATGTTTTGTGTATGTTAAATATTAATACATGAGATCCAACTGCCGATGTCTTGAGTATGTGTAAATGTAGGTATATGAATAGTTAAGCGGTGTTGAGGTGAGACATTCACGAAGACGTTGCTATATAAATCATTCAAAATTATTATTATTATTACTTTTATGTTTTATACTAAATACCTACTTGGAATTGACTAATTTACAGAAGGTACCTACAGTATTGCAGCTACAAATGTAATGAAATATCAATTTTATATGTAGGTATATTTAAAAATAAATAAATATATAAGTAGATAAAAACAATATTTGAAAAATAAGTATTTACCAAATAATTAAACCTGAATCGAAATTATAAAATATAATATGTTTTGTATTATATAATATATCTAGGTACATATAACTATCATAAACTATGTAGTTACGTATGTCAGGATAGTATAATGTGGAGTTCAGTCCTTTTTTTTCCTACCCCGATTGGGTAAACCACTTGATGGCATAATATTATGAAGATTAATTAGATAATCAAACTAAAGTCGATCAATGAGTCCTCGTGTCGTTTTCCATACAATTTGTATTGAATGTGGTCGTGACTAAATTCTTTTTTTGCAAAAAAATGAAGTAAATACATTTCAATTGACAACTTAGACACATATAATAATCTCCTACTTATATATAAAAAACCGACATCTACATGAACGTAATCAATCAAAACTTTCAAATTGCTTTCAGGCTATAGATTATTTTTATGTGTTTAGTAATTTAATAGTAATGTTCATCATAAAAATATATTTAGGGATTGATTGTCAATCTTTCAAGAAGACAAATATGCTCTTACTATTTACATATAGTTGAGAGTTGATGGTTGGCCACAACCCTCTCGTTTATTATTAAAACCTGGGTTACATATAATAATTCGACGTGATTTTATGTTCAGTGAAAATTATGACAAAAGTTGACCGATTTCGATGATTTTTGTTTCCATTGGAAAGGTGATATCTTCTGATAAGTCGCTTTATAAATTTCTTGAGGTGTGATAAAGGTAACCACTATCTAACGCACGATTTTTCAACTTCGGCTGTACGGTACGCGATCGGCTAATATACACATTTGTGTAATATTTAGGTAGGTACCTACCTATGACAGAATAAGAAATGAGATGTATGATTGAAAGAGATATCGTGAGTAAATGCCCTTAGGTGGTTTAGCCACGTAGAAAGAATGAATGATGATCGACTGACGAAAAAAGTATATAAGGGTGATAAAAGAGGAACGAAAGGTAGAGGTCGGCCAAGGAAAAGTTGGCACGATCACATTAATGGAATTTTGAAAGATGGAGGTGTCAGAAGTAAGAATAATAGCAGAGCGTGTATGACACGATGCATGAACGTGAATGAAGCGAGAAATGTATGTCAAGATAGAGGAATCTAGTGTTCGGTCCTCTCTGCCTACCCCAAATAGGTAAACAGCGTGATGGTATGGTACCTATGACAATCGCGTGAATTACAATATGACTATAGATATATATTATAATTGTTGCTTGTTATGAAACGATCTTATATGTTTTGTGTATGTTAAAAATTAATACATGAGATCCAACTGCCGATGTCTTGAGTATGTGTACATGTAGGTATATGAATAGTTAAGCGGTGTTGAGGTGAGACATTCACGAAGACGTTGCTATATAAATCATTCAAAATTATTATTATTATTACTTTTATGTTTTATACTAAATACCTACTTGGAATTGACTAATTTACAGTAGGTACCTACAGTATTGCAGCTACAAATGTAATGAAATATCAATTTTATATGTAGGTATATTTAAAAATAAATAAATATAAAAGTAGATAAAAATAATATTTGAAAAATAAGTACCTACTTACCAAATAATTAAACCTGAATCGAAATTATAAAATATAATATATGTTTTGTATTATATAATATATCTAGGTAGGTACATATAACTATCATAAACTATGTAGGTACGTATGTCAGGATAGTATAATGTGGAGTTCAGTCCTTTTTTTTCCTACCCCGAATGGGTAAACCACTTGATGGCATAATAATATTATGAAGATTAATTAGATAATCAAACTAAAGTCGATCAATGAGTCCTCGTGTCGTTTTCCATACAATTTGTATTGAATGTGGTCGTGACTAAATTCTTTTTTTGCAAAAAAATTAAGTAAATACATTTCAATTGAAAACTTAGACACATATAATTATCTCTTACTTATATATAAAAAACCGACATCTACATGAACGTAATCAATCAAAACTTTCAAATTGCTCTCAGGCTATAGATTATTTTTATGTGTTTAGTAATTTAATAGTAATGTTCATCATAAAAATATATTTAGGGATTGATTGTCAATCTTTCAAGAAGACAAATATGCACTTACTATTTAAATATAGTTGAGAGTTGATGGTTGGCCACAACCCTCTCGTTTATTATTAAAACCTGGGTTACATATAATAATTCAACGTGATTTTATGTTCAGTGAAAATTCTGACAAAAGTTGACCGATTTCGATGATTTTTGTTTCCATTGGAAAGGTGATATCTTCTGATTAGTCGCTTTATAAATTTCTTGAGGTGTGATAAAGGTAACCACTATCTAACGCACGATTTTTCAACTTCGGCTGTACGTTACGCGATCGGCTAATATACACATTTGTGTAATATTTAGGTACCTACCTATGACAGAATAAGAAATGAGATGTATGATTGAAAGAGATATCGTGAGTAAATGCCCTTAGATGGTTTAGCCACGTAGAAAGAATGAATGATGATCGACTGACGAAAAAAGTATATAAGGGTGATAAAAGAGGAACGAAAGGTAGAGGTCGGCCAAGGAAAAGTTAGCACGATCACATTAATTGAATTTTGAAAGATGGAGGTGTCAGAAGTAAGAATAATAGCAGAGCGTGTATGACACGATGCATGAACGTGAATAAAGCGAGAAATGTATGTCAAGATAGAGGAATCTAGTGTTCGGTCCTCTCTGCCTACCCCAAATAGGTAAACAGCGTGATGGTATGGTACCTATGACAATCGCGTGAATTACAATATGACTATAGATATATATTATAATTGTTGCTTGTTATGAAACGATCTTATATGTTTTGTGTATGTTAAATATTAATACATGAGATCCAACTGCCGATGTCTTGAGTATGTGTAAATGTAGGTATATGAATAGTTAAGCGGTGTTGAGGTGAGACATTCACGAAGACGTTGCTATATAAATCATTCAAAATTATTATTATTATTACTTTTATGTTTTATACTAAATACCTACTTGGAATTGACTAATTTACAGAAGGTACCTACAGTATTGCAGCTACAAATGTAATGAAATATCAATTTTATATGTAGGTATATTTAAAAATAAATAAATATATAAGTAGATAAAAACAATTTTTGAAAAATAAGTATTTACCAAATAATTAAACCTGAATCGAAATTATAAAATATAATATGTTTTGTATTATATAATATATCTAGGTACATATAACTATCATAAACTATGTAGGTACGTATGTCAGGATAGTATAATGTGGAGTTCAGTCCTTTTTTTTCCTACCCCGATTGGGTAAACCACTTGATGGCATAATATTATGAAGATTAATTAGATAATCAAACTAAAGTCGATCAATGAGTCCTCGTGTCGTTTTCCATACAATTTGTATTGAATGTGGTCGTGACTAAATTCTTTTTTTGCAAAAAAATGAAGTAAATACATTTCAATTGACAACTTAGACACATATAATAATCTCCTACTTATATATAAAAAACCGACATCTACATGAACGTAATCAATCAAAACTTTCAAATTGCTTTCAGGCTATAGATTATTTTTATGTGTTTAGTAATTTAATAGTAATGTTCATCATAAAAATATATTTAGGGATTGATTGTCAATCTTTCAAGAAGACAAATATGCTCTTACTATTTACATATAGTTGAGAGTTGATGGTTGGCCACAACCCTCTCGTTTATTATTAAAACCTGGGTTACATATAATAATTCGACGTGATTTTATGTTCAGTGAAAATTATGACAAAAGTTGACCGATTTCGATGATTTTTGTTTCCATTGGAAAGGTGATATCTTCTGATAAGTCGCTTTATAAATTTCTTGAGGTGTGATAAAGGTAACCACTATCTAACGCACGATTTTTCAACTTCGGCTGTACGGTACGCGATCGGCTAATATACACATTTGTGTAATATTTAGGTAGGTACCTACCTATGACAGAATAAGAAATGAGATGTATGATTGAAAGAGATATCGTGAGTAAATGCCCTTAGGTGGTTTAGCCACGTAGAAAGAATGAATGATGATCGACTGACGAAAAAAGTATATAAGGGTGATAAAAGAGGAACGAAAGGTAGAGGTCGGCCAAGGAAAAGTTGGCACGATCACATTAATGGAATTTTGAAAGATGGAGGTGTCAGAAGTAAGAATAATAGCAGAGCGTGTATGACACGATGCATGAACGTGAATGAAGCGAGAAATGTATGTCAAGATAGAGGAATCTAGTGTTCGGTCCTCTCTGCCTACCCCAAATAGGTAAACAGCGTGATGGTATGGTACCTATGACAATCGCGTGAATTACAATATGACTATAGATATATATTATAATTGTTGCTTGTTATGAAACGATCTTATATGTTTTGTGTATGTTAAAAATTAATACATGAGATCCAACTGCCGATGTCTTGAGTATGTGTACATGTAGGTATATGAATAGTTAAGCGGTGTTGAGGTGAGACATTCACGAAGACGTTGCTATATAAATCATTCAAAATTATTATTATTATTACTTTTATGTTTTATACTAAATACCTACTTGGAATTGACTAATTTACAGTAGGTACCTACAGTATTGCAGCTACAAATGTAATGAAATATCAATTTTATATGTAGGTATATTTAAAAATAAATAAATATAAAAGTAGATAAAAATAATATTTGAAAAATAAGTACCTACTTACCAAATAATTAAACCTGAATCGAAATTATAAAATATAATATATGTTTTGTATTATATAATATATCTAGGTAGGTACATATAACTATCATAAACTATGTAGGTACGTATGTCAGGATAGTATAATGTGGAGTTCAGTCCTTTTTTTTCCTACCCCGAATGGGTAAACCACTTGATGGCATAATAATATTATGAAGATTAATTAGATAATCAAACTAAAGTCGATCAATGAGTCCTCGTGTCGTTTTCCATACAATTTGTATTGAATGTGGTCGTGACTAAATTCTTTTTTTGCAAAAAAATTAAGTAAATACATTTCAATTGAAAACTTAGACACATATAATTATCTCTTACTTATATATAAAAAACCGACATCTACATGAACGTAATCAATCAAAACTTTCAAATTGCTCTCAGGCTATAGATTATTTTTATGTGTTTAGTAATTTAATAGTAATGTTCATCATAAAAATATATTTAGGGATTGATTGTCAATCTTTCAAGAAGACAAATATGCACTTACTATTTAAATATAGTTGAGAGTTGATGGTTGGCCACAACCCTCTCGTTTATTATTAAAACCTGGGTTACATATAATAATTCAACGTGATTTTATGTTCAGTGAAAATTCTGACAAAAGTTGACCGATTTCGATGATTTTTGTTTCCATTGGAAAGGTGATATCTTCTGATTAGTCGCTTTATAAATTTCTTGAGGTGTGATAAAGGTAACCACTATCTAACGCACGATTTTTCAACTTCGGCTGTACGTTACGCGATCGGCTAATATACACATTTGTGTAATATTTAGGTACCTACCTATGACAGAATAAGAAATGAGATGTATGATTGAAAGAGATATCGTGAGTAAATGCCCTTAGATGGTTTAGCCACGTAGAAAGAATGAATGATGATCGACTGACGAAAAAAGTATATAAGGGTGATAAAAGAGGAACGAAAGGTAGAGGTCGGCCAAGGAAAAGTTAGCACGATCACATTAATTGAATTTTGAAAGATGGAGGTGTCAGAAGTAAGAATAATAGCAGAGCGTGTATGACACGATGCATGAACGTGAATAAAGCGAGAAATGTATGTCAAGATAGAGGAATCTAGTGTTCGGTCCTCTCTGCCTACCCCAAATAGGTAAACAGCGTGATGGTATGGTACCTATGACAATCGCGTGAATTACAATATGACTATAGATATATATTATAATTGTTGCTTGTTATGAAACGATCTTATATGTTTTGTGTATGTTAAATATTAATACATGAGATCCAACTGCCGATGTCTTGAGTATGTGTAAATGTAGGTATATGAATAGTTAAGCGGTGTTGAGGTGAGACATTCACGAAGACGTTGCTATATAAATCATTCAAAATTATTATTATTATTACTTTTATGTTTTATACTAAATACCTACTTGGAATTGACTAATTTACAGAAGGTACCTACAGTATTGCAGCTACAAATGTAATGAAATATCAATTTTATATGTAGGTATATTTAAAAATAAATAAATATATAAGTAGATAAAAACAATATTTGAAAAATAAGTATTTACCAAATAATTAAACCTGAATCGAAATTATAAAATATAATATGTTTTGTATTATATAATATATCTAGGTACATATAACTATCATAAACTATGTAGGTACGTATGTCAGGATAGTATAATGTGGAGTTCAGTCCTTTTTTTTCCTACCCCGATTGGGTAAACCACTTGATGGCATAATATTATGAAGATTAATTAGATAATCAAACTAAAGTCGATCAATGAGTCCTCGTGTCGTTTTCCATACAATTTGTATTGAATGTGGTCGTGACTAAATTCTTTTTTTGCAAAAAAATGAAGTAAATACATTTCAATTGACAACTTAGACACATATAATAATCTCCTACTTATATATAAAAAACCGACATCTACATGAACGTAATCAATCAAAACTTTCAAATTGCTTTCAGGCTATAGATTATTTTTATGTGTTTAGTAATTTAATAGTAATGTTCATCATAAAAATATATTTAGGGATTGATTGTCAATCTTTCAAGAAGACAAATATGCTCTTACTATTTACATATAGTTGAGAGTTGATGGTTGGCCACAACCCTCTCGTTTATTATTAAAACCTGGGTTACATATAATAATTCGACGTGATTTTATGTTCAGTGAAAATTATGACAAAAGTTGACCGATTTCGATGATTTTTGTTTCCATTGGAAAGGTGATATCTTCTGATAAGTCGCTTTATAAATTTCTTGAGGTGTGATAAAGGTAACCACTATCTAACGCACGATTTTTCAACTTCGGCTGTACGGTACGCGATCGGCTAATATACACATTTGTGTAATATTTAGGTAGGTACCTACCTATGACAGAATAAGAAATGAGATGTATGATTGAAAGAGATATCGTGAGTAAATGCCCTTAGGTGGTTTAGCCACGTAGAAAGAATGAATGATGATCGACTGACGAAAAAAGTATATAAGGGTGATAAAAGAGGAACGAAAGGTAGAGGTCGGCCAAGGAAAAGTTGGCACGATCACATTAATGGAATTTTGAAAGATGGAGGTGTCAGAAGTAAGAATAATAGCAGAGCGTGTATGACACGATGCATGAACGTGAATGAAGCGAGAAATGTATGTCAAGATAGAGGAATCTAGTGTTCGGTCCTCTCTGCCTACCCCAAATAGGTAAACAGCGTGATGGTATGGTACCTATGACAATCGCGTGAATTACAATATGACTATAGATATATATTATAATTGTTGCTTGTTATGAAACGATCTTATATGTTTTGTGTATGTTAAAAATTAATACATGAGATCCAACTGCCGATGTCTTGAGTATGTGTACATGTAGGTATATGAATAGTTAAGCGGTGTTGAGGTGAGACATTCACGAAGACGTTGCTATATAAATCATTCAAAATTATTATTATTATTACTTTTATGTTTTATACTAAATACCTACTTGGAATTGACTAATTTACAGTAGGTACCTACAGTATTGCAGCTACAAATGTAATGAAATATCAATTTTATATGTAGGTATATTTAAAAATAAATAAATATAAAAGTAGATAAAAATAATATTTGAAAAATAAGTACCTACTTACCAAATAATTAAACCTGAATCGAAATTATAAAATATAATATATGTTTTGTATTATATAATATATCTAGGTAGGTACATATAACTATCATAAACTATGTAGGTACGTATGTCAGGATAGTATAATGTGGAGTTCAGTCCTTTTTTTTCCTACCCCGAATGGGTAAACCACTTGATGGCATAATAATATTATGAAGATTAATTAGATAATCAAACTAAAGTCGATCAATGAGTCCTCGTGTCGTTTTCCATACAATTTGTATTGAATGTGGTCGTGACTAAATTCTTTTTTTGCAAAAAAATTAAGTAAATACATTTCAATTGAAAACTTAGACACATATAATTATCTCTTACTTATATATAAAAAACCGACATCTACATGAACGTAATCAATCAAAACTTTCAAATTGCTCTCAGGCTATAGATTATTTTTATGTGTTTAGTAATTTAATAGTAATGTTCATCATAAAAATATATTTAGGGATTGATTGTCAATCTTTCAAGAAGACAAATATGCACTTACTATTTAAATATAGTTGAGAGTTGATGGTTGGCCACAACCCTCTCGTTTATTATTAAAACCTGGGTTACATATAATAATTCAACGTGATTTTATGTTCAGTGAAAATTCTGACAAAAGTTGACCGATTTCGATGATTTTTGTTTCCATTGGAAAGGTGATATCTTCTGATTAGTCGCTTTATAAATTTCTTGAGGTGTGATAAAGGTAACCACTATCTAACGCACGATTTTTCAACTTCGGCTGTACGTTACGCGATCGGCTAATATACACATTTGTGTAATATTTAGGTACCTACCTATGACAGAATAAGAAATGAGATGTATGATTGAAAGAGATATCGTGAGTAAATGCCCTTAGATGGTTTAGCCACGTAGAAAGAATGAATGATGATCGACTGACGAAAAAAGTATATAAGGGTGATAAAAGAGGAACGAAAGGTAGAGGTCGGCCAAGGAAAAGTTAGCACGATCACATTAATTGAATTTTGAAAGATGGAGGTGTCAGAAGTAAGAATAATAGCAGAGCGTGTATGACACGATGCATGAACGTGAATAAAGCGAGAAATGTATGTCAAGATAGAGGAATCTAGTGTTCGGTCCTCTCTGCCTACCCCAAATAGGTAAACAGCGTGATGGTATGGTACCTATGACAATCGCGTGAATTACAATATGACTATAGATATATATTATAATTGTTGCTTGTTATGAAACGATCTTATATGTTTTGTGTATGTTAAATATTAATACATGAGATCCAACTGCCGATGTCTTGAGTATGTGTAAATGTAGGTATATGAATAGTTAAGCGGTGTTGAGGTGAGACATTCACGAAGACGTTGCTATATAAATCATTCAAAATTATTATTATTATTACTTTTATGTTTTATACTAAATACCTACTTGGAATTGACTAATTTACAGAAGGTACCTACAGTATTGCAGCTACAAATGTAATGAAATATCAATTTTATATGTAGGTATATTTAAAAATAAATAAATATATAAGTAGATAAAAACAATATTTGAAAAATAAGTATTTACCAAATAATTAAACCTGAATCGAAATTATAAAATATAATATGTTTTGTATTATATAATATATCTAGGTACATATAACTATCATAAACTATGTAGGTACGTATGTCAGGATAGTATAATGTGGAGTTCAGTCCTTTTTTTTCCTACCCCGATTGGGTAAACCACTTGATGGCATAATATTATGAAGATTAATTAGATAATCAAACTAAAGTCGATCAATGAGTCCTCGTGTCGTTTTCCATACAATTTGTATTGAATGTGGTCGTGACTAAATTCTTTTTTTGCAAAAAAATGAAGTAAATACATTTCAATTGACAACTTAGACACATATAATAATCTCCTACTTATATATAAAAAACCGACATCTACATGAACGTAATCAATCAAAACTTTCAAATTGCTTTCAGGCTATAGATTATTTTTATGTGTTTAGTAATTTAATAGTAATGTTCATCATAAAAATATATTTAGGGATTGATTGTCAATCTTTCAAGAAGACAAATATGCTCTTACTATTTACATATAGTTGAGAGTTGATGGTTGGCCACAACCCTCTCGTTTATTATTAAAACCTGGGTTACATATAATAATTCGACGTGATTTTATGTTCAGTGAAAATTATGACAAAAGTTGACCGATTTCGATGATTTTTGTTTCCATTGGAAAGGTGATATCTTCTGATAAGTCGCTTTATAAATTTCTTGAGGTGTGATAAAGGTAACCACTATCTAACGCACGATTTTTCAACTTCGGCTGTACGGTACGCGATCGGCTAATATACACATTTGTGTAATATTTAGGTAGGTACCTACCTATGACAGAATAAGAAATGAGATGTATGATTGAAAGAGATATCGTGAGTAAATGCCCTTAGGTGGTTTAGCCACGTAGAAAGAATGAATGATGATCGACTGACGAAAAAAGTATATAAGGGTGATAAAAGAGGAACGAAAGGTAGAGGTCGGCCAAGGAAAAGTTGGCACGATCACATTAATGGAATTTTGAAAGATGGAGGTGTCAGAAGTAAGAATAATAGCAGAGCGTGTATGACACGATGCATGAACGTGAATGAAGCGAGAAATGTATGTCAAGATAGAGGAATCTAGTGTTCGGTCCTCTCTGCCTACCCCAAATAGGTAAACAGCGTGATGGTATGGTACCTATGACAATCGCGTGAATTACAATATGACTATAGATATATATTATAATTGTTGCTTGTTATGAAACGATCTTATATGTTTTGTGTATGTTAAAAATTAATACATGAGATCCAACTGCCGATGTCTTGAGTATGTGTACATGTAGGTATATGAATAGTTAAGCGGTGTTGAGGTGAGACATTCACGAAGACGTTGCTATATAAATCATTCAAAATTATTATTATTATTACTTTTATGTTTTATACTAAATACCTACTTGGAATTGACTAATTTACAGTAGGTACCTACAGTATTGCAGCTACAAATGTAATGAAATATCAATTTTATATGTAGGTATATTTAAAAATAAATAAATATAAAAGTAGATAAAAATAATATTTGAAAAATAAGTACCTACTTACCAAATAATTAAACCTGAATCGAAATTATAAAATATAATATATGTTTTGTATTATATAATATATCTAGGTAGGTACATATAACTATCATAAACTATGTAGGTACGTATGTCAGGATAGTAAAATGTGGAGTTCAGTCCTTTTTTTTCCTACCCCGAATGGGTAAACCACTTGATGGCATAATAATATTATGAAGATTAATTAGATAATCAAACTAAAGTCGATCAATGAGTCCTCGTGTCGTTTTCCATACAATTTGTATTGAATGTGGTCGTGACTAAATTCTTTTTTTTGCAAAAAAATTAAGTAAATACATTTCAATTGAAAACTTAGACACATATAATTATCTCTTACTTATATATAAAAAACCGACATCTACATGAACGTAATCAATCAAAACTTTCAAATTGCTCTCAGGCTATAGATTATTTTTATGTGTTTAGTAATTTAATAGTAATGTTCATCATAAAAATATATTTAGGGATTGATTGTCAATCTTTCAAGAAGACAAATATGCACTTACTATTTAAATATAGTTGAGAGTTGATGGTTGGCCACAACCCTCTCGTTTATTATTAAAACCTGGGTTACATATAATAATTCGACGTGATTTTATGTTCAGTGAAAATTCTGACAAAAGTTGACCGATTTCGATGATTTTTGTTTCCATTGGAAAGGTGATATCTTCTGATTAGTCGCTTTATAAATTTCTTGAGGTGTGATAAAGGTAACCACTATCTAACGCACGATTTTTCAACTTCGGCTGTACGTTACGCGATCGGCTAATATACACATTTGTGTAATATTTAGGTACCTACCTATGACAGAATAAGAAATGAGATGTATGATTGAAAGAGATATCGTGAGTAAATGCCCTTAGATGGTTTAGCCACGTAGAAAGAATGAATGATGATCGACTGACGAAAAAAGTATATAAGGGTGATAAAAGAGGAACGAAAGGTAGAGGTCGGCCAAGGAAAAGTTAGCACGATCACATTAATTGAATTTTGAAAGATGGAGGTGTCAGAAGTAAGAATAATAGCAGAGCGTGTATGACACGATGCATGAACGTGAATAAAGCGAGAAATGTATGTCAAGATAGAGAAATCTAGTGTTCGGTCCTCTCTGCCTACCCCAAATAGGTAAACAGCGTGATGGTATGGTACCTATGACAATCGCGTGAATTACAATATGACTATAGATATATATTATAATTGTTGCTTGTTATGAAACGATCTTATATGTTTTGTGTATGTTAAATATTAATACATGAGATCCAACTGCCGATGTCTTGAGTATGTGTAAATGTAGGTATATGAATAGTTAAGCGGTGTTGAGGTGAGACATTCACGAAGACGTTGCTATATAAATCATTCAAAATTATTATTATTATTACTTTTATGTTTTATACTTAATACCTACTTGGAATTGACTAATTTACAGTAGGTACCTACAGTATTGCAGCTACAAATGTAATGAAATATCAATTTTATATGTAGGTATATTTAAAAATAAATAAATATATAAGTAGATAAAAATAATATTTGAAAAATAAGTACCTACTTACCAAATAATTAAACCCGAATCGAAATTATAAAATATAATATATGTTTTGTATTATATAATATATCTAGGTAGGTACATATAACTATCATAAACTATGTAGGTACGTATGTCAGGATAGTATAATGTGGAGTTCAGTCCTTTTTTTTCCTACCCCGAATGGGTAAACCACTTGATGGCATAATATTATGAAGATTAATTAGATAATCAAACTAAAGTCGATCAATGAGTCCTCGTGTCGTTTTCCATACAATTTGTATTGAATGTGGTCGTGACTAAATTCTTTTTTTGCAAAAAAATGAAGTAAATACATTTCAATTGACAACTTAGACACATATAATAATCTCCTACTTATATATAAAAAACCGACATCTACATGAACGTAATCAATCAAAACTTTCAAATTGCTTTCAGGCTATAGATTATTTTTATGTGTTTAGTAATTTAATAGTAATGTTCATCATAAAAATATATTTAGGGATTGTCAATCTTTCAAGAAGACAAATATGCTCTTACTATTTACATATAGTTGAGAGTTGATGGTTGGCCACAACCCTCTCGTTTATTATTAAAACCTGGGTTACATATAATAATTCGACGTGATTTTATGTTCAGTGAAAATTATGACAAAAGTTGACCGATTTCGATGATTTTTGTTTCCATTGGAAAGGTGATATCTTCTGATTAGTCGCTTTATAAATTTCTTGAGGTGTGATAAAGGTAACCACTATCTAACGCACGATTTTTCAACTTCGGCTGTACGGTACGCGATCGGCTAATATACACATTTGTGTAATATTTAGGTAGGTACCTACCTATGACAGAATAAGAAATGAGATGTATGATTGAAAGAGATATCGTGACTAAATGCCCTTAGGTGGTTTGGCCACGTAGAAAGAATGAATGATGATCGACTGACGAAAAAAGTATATAAGGGTGATAAAAGAGGAACGAAAGGTAGAGGTCGGCCAAGGAAAAGTTGGCACGATCACATTAATGGAATTTTGAAAGATGGAGGTGTCAGAAGTAAGAATAATAGCAGAGCGTGTATGACACGATGCATGAACGTGAATGAAGCGAGAAATGTATGTCAAGATAGAGGAATCTAGTGTTCGGTCCTCTCTGCCTACCCCAAATAGGTAAACGGCGTAAAGGTATGGTACCTATGACAATCGCGTGAATTACAATATGACTATAGATATATATTATAACTGTTGCTTGTTGTGAAATGATCTTATATGTTTTGTGTAGGTTAAATGTAAATACATGAGATCCAACTGCCGATGTCTTGAGTATGTGTAAATGTAGGTATATGAATACCTACTTGGATTTGACTAATTTACAGTACCAAATTAAATTGGTCATAATTAAAGAATTTTTTAGCGTAATTTTACATCAATTTCTCAACAGGTAGGTATCACGTAGAGAGTGCACACAACTAGTTTCGAATATTGCAATAATTTATCTTTTTAATAAGTATTTCATCATAAAAACAGGTTTTATTTGAAATACTATGAAAATGTAGTTCTGAAGCATTTTTGTATATATATATATACTCTTCGGACTGGTCGCGCCACTTGGCGTTTACACACAAGAAGTATTTTTTTATACGGAAAGAATACACGCGGTCCAGAGATAAGTATGCTGTTATTGTAATATGCGGACTTGACGTAAGGTCCGCATTTTCGCATATATTCATACTCTTCGGACTGGTGGCGCCACGTGGTGTTTACACGCATGAACTAAAAGTTTAGCATGTGTTAACTTTTTATGACAAAAATACCGAATTTGGGGACCCCAATACCAAAATCTCAAGATTTCTCCAATAGACTATTTAGAATGCGAGGATTCTAACATTTACATTTACATTTGACGCGTTGCTTAATTATTATGCGGACGTCCTCACTTTGAGGTCTGTCCGCACAATCGTGGTTTTTGTCACGGCAAGGTCCGCACTTTATTGCAGCCGCGAACACACACACACACACACACACACACACACACACACACACACACACACACACACACACACACAGACACACGAAATGTTCTACTCCGAATTCTGAGTAAATCCGTGTACGGAACATATATGCTGCGAAGCCTCTAAGTTGGTGTTTCTTGACTTCAAAGTTGGAAAAGCCGTGAAAAAAGTAGACCTCTCCATACAATTCTCGCGTATTCTGGCTTGATACATTGTCGATATGTTAAGAGAACAAAGTTCTCCTGAACAAATCGAACAGTTGGAATATTGCTACCTACATATGACAGTCAGCTGTACGATACAAGCTAGTATACATCGCCTTCTACAACTCGTCGTGTACGTCACACACAGTGGAAGTAAAAATATTGCTACCTACATATGACAGTCAGCTGTACGCTACAAGCTAGTATACATCGTCTTCTACAACTCGTCGTGTACGTCACACACAGTGGAAGTAAAAATATTGCTACCTACATATGACAGTCAGCTGTACGATACAAGCTAGTATACATCGTCTTCTACAACTCGTCGTGTACGTCACACACAGTGGAAGTAAAAATATTGCTACCTACATATGACAGTCAGATGTACGATACAAGCTAGTATACATCGTCTTCTACAACTCGTCGTGTACGTCACACACAGTGGAAGTAAAAATATTGCTACCTACATATGACAGTCAGCTGTACGCTACAAGCTAGTATACATCGTCTTCTACAACTCGTCGTGTACGTCACACACAGTGGAAGTAAAAATATTGCTACCTACATATGACAGTCAGCTGTACGATACAAGCTAGTATACATCGTCTTCTACAACTCGTCGTGTACGTCACACACAGTGGAAGTAAAAATATTGCTACCTACATATGACAGTCAGCTGTACGCTACAAGCTAGTATACATCGTCTTCTACAACTCGTCGTGTACGTCACACACAGTGGAAGTAAAAATATTGCTACCTACATATGACAGTCAGCTGTACGATACAAGCTAGTATACATACATCGTCTTCTACAACTCGTCGTGTACGTCACACACAGTGGAAGTAAAAATATTGCTACCTACATATGACAGTCAGATGTACGATACAAGCTAGTATACATCGTCTTCTACAACTCGTCGTGTACGTCACACACAGTGACGTACACGAAGTAAAAATATTGCTACCTACATATGACAGTCAGCTGTACGATACAAGCTAGTATACATCGTCTTCTACAACTCGTCGTGTACGTCACACACAGTGGAAGTAAAAATATTGCTACCTACATATGACAGTCAGCTGTACGCTACAAGCTAGTATACATCGTCTTCTACAACTCGTCGTGTACGTCACACACAGTGGAAGTAAAAAATTAGTTTCGATACATACGATCGAAATATACATGTTTTGTGTCATTTTGTGTCAACTAAAAAATACGCGCTGTGCGCCTCCTCAAATACCCAGCCCCCAAGTCAAATTGAAAACGCTGTTCGTTATCGCCAAGCGCTAATTTTTTTTTTGTATGGGATTTGACGTTTGTTGTTTGTTATTGTAGAAAAAATTTCTACAACAAACGTCAAATCACATACAAAAAAAAAATAGCGCTTGGCGATAACGAACAGCGTTTTCAATTTGACTCAGGGCCCCAATCCGTGATTGGAAGTGGTGTCTTACATCAATAGTGAGTGTTGTGATAATAGAGAACAGTGAGTGCCTTCCGTGAAGAACTCCAGAAGAAGAAATAAATTCGCCACCAAGTAGGTGCAATATTCCCTTCTCTCTGTATACAACAGACAAATATATCAAGAAAAATATGATGTGACGTTGCATTAATGCTTCAGGTTTAGTAATGAAACCTAAAAAAAACGTTTATTTTCCATTCAGCGCCATTGCGAAATAAAAGTTTTTTTGGTTTATTAACTGAACCTGATGCATTAATGCAACGTTATATCGTATTTTTCTAGATATTTTGATCATCTTTAATTTATAAAAAAATATAATGCTCTATACCTTATAGTTTTTTAAAAATTTAAGATAAATGTCAAAAATCGGGGTATGCATATTATCTTCCTACAGGAATATATACAGAACATAATTAAAAATTTAAGATATATTTTTCTTTATTAATATCCAAACTACCTAGGTTATTTTTTTTCAAAATGATTCGTTTTGTAGTAATGATGCGAATTCAAATTGAAAAAATAGATACGTTGGCAGCAGTCACCCTTTTAATTGTTAAATATATCAAATTGGATCATTGAATTCTATTATACCTACCTACAATGTTCGACAATTTTTTACAGACCTTATAGAAAAGTTACAAAGGACATGCCATTTAATACAATTCATTACTTATTAACCGACTTCCAAAATCGGAGAGGTTTTTTATGTATGTTCAGCGATATCTTTTACTGCGTTGTCCGATTTCGATGATTCTTCTTTTATTAGAAAGCGAATATCTTCTGATTGGTCACCATTCAATGTGGTCAAGATCTGATCATGGGATCCAAGATCAAGCTCATCAATTTTTATTTAATTAATAATGATTTCTTTTTCAATATACAAGGAATTTTTGATAGGTGATCACACATCATAATATAAGTTTCATCGCGGTCTGATGATTGGAATCGTGGAAAAATAACAAACTCTTCAACTTATAAAGACGTCTGCAATCTGTATAACACGTATTATTCTACAGGCGAATTGTATGAAATATATTATTACTACATACCTACCATCACGCCATGTCCCTCATGGGGTAAGCAAAGACAACCAAACGCCACATTTTTTCTATCTTCACACACATTCATTTTTTGTCTTCACTGATTCATTCACATTATATCTCCTAATATTATTTTTCTGTTCCTTGTCCTACTTTACGTGATAGGTAGGGTCAGCCGCTCTTGCCTTTCGTCGCCAGAACGATATGTCCTGTATTGTCGGGGCTGGTATTCGGGCTTTACACGTATCTTCTTCTTCCGGTGCCATGTCAGGAACCCCCGACGTCGGCTATCACTCTGGCAAATCCCTCTCTGTCCTGTGCTGCCCGGAATATCTGTTCCACGGTCCTGAAGCCGGTCCATTCCATAATGTTGCGCAGCCAGGACATCTGTCTCCTTCCAGTCCCTCGACGACCTTCTATCTTGCCCTTTAGTATTAGTTGTAGCAAGTGCATGATACTTCTCCCCCCCTCATTTTGTGACCCAGATATGTGATCTTGCGGACCTTTATTTTTTATTTTTTATTTTATTTATTTTGGATATCCAACAGTACAGTAGAGCATAATGGTATTAAATACAATGAAAAAAAAAACAAGTAAATGTAGACTACAGTACATAATAATAGGACATCATATCAAATAATTTTAAAAGCTTTACATACAATTTACGAAAAATGAGAAAAAAACAAAATTATAGGAACACACCTGAAACATACAGGGAATAGTACAGAGAGGATTGTATGTATTCTAGAATCATAACATGGGATTCTAACTCACTTAAGGATCAACGAAGAAGGTGTTGCAACCATTATGGTGACACATAAATAATACATTCATGCATATACTAGAGAGTGGAATTTTGAGTTATGCTATCAGTGCAAAGTTGGCGCTTTATCGCAATTTTGAACGAGTGTAGAGATTGAGTATGAAAAAAGTCAATGTTATTGAGCAGGTTGTTAAAATTGGAGGTGGCCCGATTAGTAAAGAAATTTTTCCTAAGATTAGTTTTAGACCTTTATTGTGGACAAGAGTTTCCTGGTTGTTCTGGCTCGACTTAAGACTTCTGAGCTCGTAACCAGATCTGTCCAAGGGATTTTGAGCATTCTGCGATGCAACCACATCTCAAAAGCTTCCAGCTTGTTCATGGTGTTAACCTTCAATGTCCAAGTCTCACAGCCATATAGCAACACAGACCACACATAACATCTCATCATCCGCTGTCTCAGGTCCATATTGAGCTTTTCGTTGCAGAAGAAAGATCTCATTTTATTAAAGGCAGCTCTTGCTACCTCAATTCTGCACTTGATCTCCATATCCGGGTCAAGGGACTCCGAAAGAATACTGCCAAGGTACTTAAATTTATCCACCTTATCTATAACCTTGCCCATTAATTGCAAGGAAGAACCAGGATATTCACATCGACCGAATATCATCCACATTGTTTTGACTACATTTATAGATAAGTATATGAATAATATGAATAACCATTTTACACGTATGCTTATTCATATTAACCCGCCACGCGGATTGTGGAAGTCATTTTCCTTTCCTGTTTCTGGTAGTGCTTGAGCAGTTTGCACTTCGTGATCTTCTTATCTTCTCATTACATGTCCATATATTCTCATTACATGTGTATTGTTTTGTAAGTTTTCTTTCTTATTCTATATAACAGCTTACAATGACTTAGTAATTAATATTATGTAACTAGTCTACCACCTCGGAACAGACCTGGCCTAGTGAGGTGGTCTAAACCAACCCAATAAATTTGTTATGTTACTTACATAAAATAATGTAATATTTGGTATATGTAATAAAAAAATGTATTATTATTATACTATCTGAGTCGGTTCTCTTCAAGCGACGTGGACAATATCATCAGCCCATCTTTTCTGAGACCGGTCTATTCCCCCTTTCATATTCCATGGTCTCCATTTTAGAATTCTGGGTCCACATCTGTACATTCCCTGTCTGGTAACATGACCCTCCCTTTGTCATTTAATTTATGACGATATAATATAGTACTTAAATATTAATTTATCTCACAAAGAAACCTACTTTAGTCCCAGTGTTCGAGATAGATTTCTAGAGGAGAATAAAATATTTTAAAATATTCATTTCATTCCCGGAAACACGAGGAAAAGATAACTTTTGGATTTAAACTCTTAAAGATACAATTTTTTTACGATATAATATACGACATAAAATGAAAGGACCCGAATATAATCGTAAAAACATTCGAAAAACTGCGTAAATAAAAATATGAACAAAAATACTACGTACCTAAATAAAAATACGAAATCCAATTTTCACACTCACAGTTTGATCAGTCATAAGACACTCAATAAATATAAATCCTGAGATTAGACGCGTGAAATAAAATACAGAGGTTTACCATATTATTAGACTCACTTTGATATGTACATTATATCATTGAGAAACAGACGTGGGAGTGGCAAATGCAGCAAAATTAGTACATTAGTAGTCGCATTGATTTTCGCTTTTTATGGTATTTTGAAACAATCGTTCAACAGTTTAAAATTGGCCAAATAAACGTAGCATAATTTTGTTTTAAAACATGTAAAATAATATAAAACTGTGTCTTTAAATGTATTAAACAATCATATCATAATGTATTTATAAAGCAGTCTTAAAAACAAAAGTATTATGTGATTATTTTTCGTAAAACTTATTTTGACAATATCTACTTGTTTCCAAATGCCATAAAAATCGAAATTATAGAAAATCAATGCTGATATTAACTTATTCGCGAGCACGTGACAATTCTGTATAAGGATACCACAACAGGTAACAGCGATTGGTTACTATGAACCTCGTATAGGGCAGGCTTTGGCCGATAACAGGCTTCAAAGTTTGAATAACTGCTATTTTAAAAAGTCAGTTATAGTTCCTATAATAATAAATAATCACAGCCCGAATCACAGCACTTCTCAAACCGGGCAAGGAGCCCAATGAACCAAAAAACTTTAGACCTGTATCTCTGCTGTGCCACCTCAGTAAAGTTTTTGAAAGGCTGATCTTAAACAGAGTTGGTCATACTACTCTGGACCCACACCTGATAAACGAACAAGCAGGGTTTAGGCCTGGGAAATCATGTACGGGACAAATCCTTAACTTGACACAGCACATCCAGGACGGTTTCGAGGAAGGCAAAATTACAGGAGTAGCATTCATTGACCTAACTGCTGCCTATGATACAGTCAACCACAGGAAATTGCTACACAAAGTATACGGGATCTCGAGAGACTTCAAACTCACCTCAGTAATTGGAACTTTGTTGAGCAATAGACGGTTCTATGTCACGCTGCAGGGGAAGGACAGCCGCTGGAGGACGCAGAAGAATGGACTTCCTCAGGATAGTGTCTTGGCGCCTCCGGCACCGGCATTATACTTATAAACAATAACACTTTCCTCAATACATCACCACTCTTGACAGCTTTCCCCATAAAAAACAAGAATACTATACAGAATCAAATCCGACCCTGTACCACCCCCGCCCCTCTCGACACCAATCCGTCCACCACCAACCCCCTCTACTCACCTCCCCACACATCTGACACATCCAAAAACTAAACATCAACACTCAGTCTCAACTAGCCGGTCGATGGCAGGACAGCACTGCCGAAACATGTCGCATAGTGACTCAAAATATAGTGGTTTAGGGCAAAATTCACATGCCAAAACGATCTGTACTTATTTTGCTGCATTTGTCACTCCCACGAATGTTTCTCAATGATTTTTACTAATTTCATTTCACTTTATATAAATTTTTATTTTATTTTGTAAACATAGTTAATAACAATATATATGAATAATATAAAACTCTATTAGAGGACCAATTAAGTTTACAGACATAATCAACTGTGTGTAAATTGTAATATCAAATACTCAAAGATTTGTATTAATATTTCAGTGAGTCTAATAATATGGCAAGCCTCTGTAGATAAAATACACTCAAGTTTCCCCAGTGCAAAAATGGAAATATAAATTTTATCAAAGCACCGTAATCTTATCGGACTCGGATATTCTCAAATGGAAACTTGACAGAGAAATAATCATCTTTCATCCTGAACCTTCTCAGATCGGCTGGTATACAAAAGACGACGTGAAGATTGGAGAGTACCTCTCGTCTGGGTATATTACTACCTCCAACAATGCGGTGTTTGCACGTAGGTGTTGTAATGGCAAAACTTGAAGCTTTTCCCGCTAACCATGAATGTACGAATGGTACATTCTCCTTAGCTAATTTGTATTCCATACACGCAGAGTAATACCCACTGCTTTTATCCATAACTGACTTCATACGGAACAAGTCAATACCCTCGATCGTAATATATAGGTATGTACACATCATTTAATAAAAAAATATTATATGAACATTTGTTTAGACAAATTTGTTTATATTGAAGAAAATGCATTGCATTAAATTCACCAAACGTTATTAACTAATACCGGTTAGTCTGTTTATTAAATTTACAGTGAAACTATAAGGCCATCGACAAACTAGATGAATTACATAAAACAATGTTGCTTAAATATTTGGGTATACATAAAAATGAAAGAAATCAACTCTTTTGATTCCTATCCATGTTTTCAAATGATAACTTGATATTATTTAATAAGTGAAAACGACCATTTCAAAATAAACAAACAATGATCTTTTGAGATATATGTACCTACCTAGTAGAGCAAGAACCAGCTATTTCTAGACTAAAGTGATATTATAAAGGATGAAAGGGTGATAGAACGATATTCCTTCTGCGTACGTTAATTACCTCCTCCATCTCCTCATTGCTATAATGATTCTATCTATTGTTGTTATTTATTACATTTTATGAAAAATGAATGATCAAGAATTGTTTGCTATTGTATCCATTATTCAAATGTTTTTATCATATTTAATATATTTTTTATTTCATCATCTTCCAATGGAACATTCAATATATCTATGAGTCATGGAATAAAAAGCAGACATTTTTTGTGACATTGGAAGAAAAGATTTCGAATGGATGACATTGTCTGTATATGTATCTTTCTATGGATTGATAAAATACCATTAAAAGGGAAGGTATAATTTAAAGTGTTAAATTTGAAAACCGCGTTTAAAGAGGGAGCCGTTTTAGAATGCAAGTTGTTGACCTTACCACAGTGGTGAAGTATTTATTTGATAAAGCTTTTGTGTTGGGTAGCTTTTATTGTGGTGTCAAAAGCTCGCTTCCCGTCATGTTATATCTAGTACAAGTACCTACCGATACAATTAACCTTAAGGATATACCTATATGCAACGTTTTACTTCTTAACTTTGCTTATCTTATTTTATTTCTACAATCTTAATAACTAACATGGAATATTCTTACTATTAAAATGTGTAGATATTGTTTTTGCATGTTTGCTTTTTAACTTTAGAAAATATAATAACAAATTATTTTTGTTGATATTTCAATCCACCAGAAATGAGGTATGATGAAAACATATTATATTTTTACTGACAAACTTTTTAACATCTCAATAGAGACGAAGTTGGGATATTATAGAAGAACCAGAAACTCAAGGCACGTACAGGGCTTACGTTCACCTCATTTATAAGTACTGTTTTATATTGTAACTGTTTTATATTATGACATTTATAATCATTGTTTACAAATAAACTAATTTCTCAATAGATGGCGTTACAAAAAAAAGTTTCTTTGTTACTTCATAGATGGCAATTGTATAGTTCCTTATTTTCAAGTGAATTGTTACACACTATTCAAATATATAGAACTTTCGAAAATTATATTGATAAGGGAACTCAATAAGAAGGCATAATTGGTGAACGTTGCGCAAGCGCATAAAGTGATCACGTAAACCAGCCGATGACTGGTCGTAAGCCCTGTAGGTGCCTCGAGTTTCTGGTTCTTCTGCAAAATCCCAACTTCGTCTCTATTGAGATGTTATAAAAAAAAGTTTGTCAATAAAAAAATCATTTGACTCCCGACAGGGAAAAAAATCCAATCTTTGCGTATATGCAATAAAAAAAATATTCGATTTAAAACATATTAAATTATGTACTTTAAAACATACATATTTATAAAAATGGGAAAAATTTTCATTAGAATTTGAGGTACTCCTAATTTCATTTCAATGTAGATATTTTTTTATTTTTATTTTATTTTAAATAATTGTGATGTGTTATAACCTATTTATTTATGCAAAGATTATATACCACTATAAATTGAAATAGGTTTATAATATAAAAATTCTTTAACAACGAATATTCATATAACTCAGTTCCTCACTACTGGATTTCTCAATTCTTCAACAATCAGCAAGACTATGAAACACCTCAAGTGGTAATATTACGACGTCTCAATCGATTCAACTTTTTAAAAAAGACTTAAGCTGCTGTACCCCTTTATTAACTCTTAATTGAGACTCCTTCTTTATCCTTTCTCACATCCCATAGCCTCTATCTCCCTCCTTTCTTTGTTGCTGTAATCTTTCATTTAATAATGTAAAGTGTTCATCTTTCTGCTTGTTTTTTGTTATAAATTTAACGTACATACATACCATTACACTATTTATGGCCTCACGTTGGTTTGTTGGAAAAAAATATCTTATGGCAATCAACCCGCCAATGTACACATCATAAATATGTAATCAATTTATGTAAACAAATTAAACGTAACTGCTAGCCCAGGAACAGGTTTACCTAGTGGGGCAGCAGTTATCTATTTTAAATGACGCATATATTTAATTAAAAATTAATATATCTTTATATATACATATATAATTCTTCTGTAACTGTAAACTCTTCATAAACGGCTGAACCGATTTTGATGAAATTTTATGTGTGAATTAGTGTGAGTCTCTGAATGGTTTAGATTCATGAAATGTAATTTTAAACATTAATATAATTAAAGGAAAATAAAAAAAACATGAACTATAAATTATAATAGTTGGCGCTAGTGTCAAATTGGTAATGTTTAGTTTTTTCCATCTAACAACACCAAGAAATCTGTCATTTATGTCGTAGTTTGGCTTTTTTAACATTTAAAGTTATTTCGCTGTTTCGGTATTATTCATTTTTCAATTATATACATGTGCATGGAATTTTAATTTCTGTTCACTGTTTCGTTATTATTCATATTTCAATTATATACATGTGCATGGAATTTTAATTTCTGTTCACTGTTTCGGTATTATTCATTTTTCAATTATATACATGTGCATGGAATTTTAATTTCTGTTCACTGTTTCGTTATTATTCATATTTCAATTATATACATGTGCATGGAATTTTAATTTCTGTTCACTGTTTCGGTATTATTCATTTTTCAATTATATACATGTGCATGGAATTTTAATTTCTATTCACTGCTTCGTTATTATTCATATTTCAATTATTTACATGTGCATGGAATTTTAATTTCTGTTCACTGTTTCGGTATTATTCATTTTTCAATTATGTACATGTGCATGGAATTTTAATTTCTGTTCACTGTTTCGTTATTATTCATATTTCAATTTGTTCATTTCCGTGTCCAGACCATATATTATGCCGTATTGCAATTATATACGAAATGAAATCAATCTAACATCCATATGATTCAAATATATTTTACATATATTTTTGGTTTCTCAAATAGTTCGGACATAGAAAATAAATAGAAATTAATGATATGATTATCAAAAAAGGTTTTAATATAAATAAGAAACATAAAAGATGCGCTAAATGGAGGAAGGATTTAGTTTTTGATTCTATGTAAGACCACGTACCTACTTCACAGATGTGACTGGCATTTTTCCAATAGTCTTGGATAAACTTTTTAGCCCATTTTATAGATTCGCTGACGATGCTTCAACAACTGATCCCACCTACTCCAGAGATCCTGTTTTAAGTTAGGGTTAAAATGGAAAAAATATACTTTATTTATATAACAACAATCAGCTTCATTTATTTGTAATAATCTTTTTTTTACTTAGACTGATTACAAGTTTATTTATTTGTTTTATCTCAGAAAGCTACACCGTTATGTTATGTATTTTACATTTCATTATTTGTAAGAAAGTTGAGCCAAAAATATTTTCTTCATTTTAAATTAATGATTATACAGAGAAGGTTCTAAGGTCAATCACTGAAAAAACTCTTTGAGATCGTGTTCGCAACGAAACGCGAGCAGATGTTGTACGAACCAAGGGACTCGACATCGATTTGCTTGCGTTGCGTGTCACAAGATTTTAAGCAATCTATGCTCGACTATATCAGTTGCGAATTGACGCTCTACGAGCGCTAGCATACAGCAATCACAAATTGTCTTCTAATATCCTGATCATACATTCAAACAATCTTATCTAATATCCTCATTTATTATTCTATCGTGCATCGTTTTACCACACATTCGTCTTAGTGACCTCATTTGTATCTAATAATAATAATAATAATAATAATAATATATTTGGAACTAGCCCACAAACATAAACTTATCGAAACACACCCCAAGTGGTATCAATACACACCCCCAGCTGTAACAGAAAATGATAACTACAAACTATACTGGAATAGAGACATAATCACAGACAGAACAAACCTACATAACCGACCAGACATTACATTAATCGACAAAATACATAAACACACATATCTAATAGAAATATCGATACCAAATACAGCAAATCTACAAAAGAAACATTTAGAAAAAATAGATAAATACATACCTTTAGCAGAACAGATAAAATCACAGTGGAAACAAGAAAAAGTTACAATAGTCCCAATAATATTATCGTCTACAGGCATCATACCAAAAACTCTCCAAAAAAATATAGACATACTAAAGTTACCCCCATACGTAATCACCAACATACAAAAAACTACAATTATCAACACATGCACAATAGTCAGAAAATTTCTACAGGTACCACTTTAAACAACTACACACAACCACACAGACACACAAACACATAGCCTCACAACTTGAGTACGCTCCGTTGTGAAGGAAATTACCGGATCATAACCGAGATCAATCTACATATAATAATAATAATAATATAAAAAATCTAAAAAATCCAAGAAAACTACGGGAAATTGAAACGATTAAAGGCAAATACAATGAACACAACCTAACTATACTCCTTGATACGCTAACACAAAAGTTATCAGCACAATCACATAGATTAAAACGCTACAAAAAATGCTATGACAGGAAAACACACAATCTCAATTTTCAAACAAGCCAAAAAAGCTTCTACAACAACCTAAAAAACAACAATATAGAAATTACAGACGCACCTAAATTAAATGAAATAGAATCATACTGGGAGAACATTTGGTCTGAAAACAAAAAACACAACGAAAATGCCACATGGATAACAGAGGAAGAAAATGACAATAACCAATTTCAAAACATGGCCACAATACAAATAAATATAACTGACTTCAAAACTGCTGTAAAGAAGACACACAACTGGAAGACACCAGGCATAGATAATATCCAAAATTACTGGTACAAATATCTCCCTGTAACACATGAAAAATTCTCCGAACTATTACACAAATGCGTAACGGAAAACCAAAACCTCCCATCTTTTTTCACTAAAGGTATCACATATCTCAAACCTAAATCAACAGACACAAAAAATCCATCTAAATATCGTCCAATCACATGTCTACCCACAATATACAAAATTCTTACCTCAATTATAACTACAAAAATAGATCTTTTCCTAACACAAAATAACATATTAACAGAAGAACAAAAAGGATGCAGAAAGCAAAGCAGAGGATGCAAAGAACAAATCATCATCGACCGGACAATAACAAATCAGGCGATAAAGAAGAAAAGGAACATGTACTGTGCATACATAGATTACCAAAAAGCCTTTGATAGTGTCCCCCACTCATGGTTAGTAAAAGTTCTAGAAATATACAAAATTGACATAAAACTTGTAGAATTTTTAAAACAAATAATGAACACCTGGAACACGACAATATACCTAAAACTAAACAACAAAATGATAAAATCAAAACAAATAAACATTAAAACCGGAATCTTTCAAGGTGACTCCCTAAGCGCACTATGGTTCTGTATCTCCCTCAACCCACTCTCCAAGATGCTTAACAAAAGCAAACTTGGCTACAAAATCACAACACACAACTTAAATACCAATCCTATAAAAATCAACCACCTTTTATACATGGACGATTTAAAACTATATGGCAAAAATAATGACGAACTAAAACAACTAATTTATAAAACTGAACGCTTTAGTAATGACATAAAAATGAAATTCGGTATTGATAAATGCAACACATGCTCAATAGTAAGAGGTAAACCCAAGGAACACACGGGAAGCACCTTGAAGGATACGAATGAAATAATACGCGCAATGGACGAAGATGAATTTTATAAATACTTGGGAATTCTCCAGAACCCAAGCATAAAAGATAAAAAGATAAAAGAAACCACCAAAAACGAATACCTTAAAAGACTAAATATCCTCCTCAAAACACAACTAAATGGAAAAAATATGACTAAAGCAATAAACACATACGCAATACCAGTACTAACATATACATTTGGAATAATTAAATGGACCAATACGGAACTTGACGATCTCAACATTAAACTCAGAACAACATCATCAAAACATAGAATTCACCACGAACATTCAGCAATAGAAAGATTCACACTGCCAAGAGAGGAAGGAGGAAGAGGACTCATAGACATAAAAAATCTACACCATACACAAATAAATAACTTAAGGCAATACTTCTACACAAAACGAAATAGCCCAATACATAACGAAATCATAAACATAGATCATACATACTCACCACTTACACTTAACGACAACGAACGCAATCTAGAAATAACAACACATGACGCAAAAATTGAAACATGGAAAAATAAAACATTACATGGAATACACCCAAGTCATCTACAACAACAACATATTGATAAAGCCCTTAGTAATAATTGGCTCAAACACTCAGACCTATACGCAGAAACAGAAGGATTTATCATAGCTATTCAGGACAAAATAATAAAAACAAAAAACTACACGAAACATATTATAAAAGACAATACAATAACAAACGACACATGCAGAAAGTGCAAATTACAAAAAGAAACAATAGAACACATAACAGGTGGCTGCTCAACTCTTGCACCGACGGAATATACAATAAGACACGATAACATCTGCAAACACATATATTTGGAACTAGCCCACAAACATAAACTTATCAAAACACACCCCAAGTGGTATCAATACACACCCCCAGCTGTAACAGAAAATGATAACTACAAACTATACTGGAATAGAGACATAATCACAGACAGAACAAACCTACATAACCGACCAGACATTACATTAATCGACAAAATACATAAACACACATATCTAATAGAAATATCGATACCAAATACAGCAAATCTACAAAAGAAACATTTAGAAAAAATAGATAAATACATACCTTTAGCAGAACAGATAAAATCACAGTGGAAACAAGAAAAAGTAACAATAGTCCCAATAATATTATCGTCTACAGGCATCATACCAAAAACTCTCCAAAAAAATATAGACATACTAAAGTTACCCCCATACGTAATCACCAACATACAAAAAACTACAATTATCAACACATGCACAATAGTCAGAAAATTTCTACAGGTACCACTTTAAACAACTACACACAACCACACAGACACACAACCACACAGACACACAAACACATAGCCTCACAACTTGAGTACGCTCCGTTGTGAAGGAAACTACCGAACCATAACCAAGATCAATCTCCAATAATAATAATATTTATTTTTCCATAACAAAATACATACAGGAACTTGGTTTTTTGAACATGTAATATATGATTTACTATGTATAAAATAAAATAAAAATAATATAAAATAAAACAGTTGTTGGGAAGTACCATGTTTTTTAGTTCCTCCAATAAATCTTTGTCTATCTAACTAGGAGTAATTCCTGTTTTAAGTAAGGACAATTTTATCACAATTTTAATAATAAGTCCACTTCTAGCTACATGATTGAAATATTGAAATTAAAAAAGAAGAATTATACTCATAGTAAATAATGAAAAAATATCCCAATTTGAAAGCAATCAATAAACAAATAAATAAGTCAACACTTCATAGCAATGAAAGAAATATATAAAGCAACCAAAAACAAATCATAGGTCAACAAACAAATCAGTATACAATAGTATAATACAAGTAATAAGTAAACACATTATACCAGTAAAAAAAATAAGCAATCAACATTTATCAGTGTAAAATATGAGTGTAAATAAAATATATAGTAAAAAAACTGTTTATACTGTTGGAAATATACTATCCATTCATTCAAAATCACTTTTGAAACAATTGCCCAAACCTTCCCTAGGGGTAGTTTTGATTTAAACACTTGATAATAGGTACGTTCAGGTTGTTGTTTATGATTACGTGAACAGGTAAATAATTAAAACAATTAAAGTGTTGTGTTTGAAGCCTTGAAATAAAGGGGAACTTGCCAACCATTTGAAATAATGGGTTAGCAATTAATTTTGACGAACAACATAATCGTAACTGTGTAAATGGAAATTTGTTGAGGGGTGTCCTTTGAATAAGATTAATTATTCTGTTTTATCTGGCGCCCGAGAAGTTCGCCTATTTCTCTCTTGAGAGAGAGAAAAAACCTTATTACGAATTGTAGTTATGTAATATTATTTTATATGTATATAATTGTATGTAGTTATATTTTTGTGTGTATATAGTACGAGATAAATTATTATCAAATTAATCTCTTCGCTACTACAACGACAAAGCACGCGTTTCGAGAAATCGCTCCGAAATAGGAATATGTTATATAAAAATACATTATGACCAACTTTTATTTTTAAAATATTGTTTATTTAAAAAAATGCTATTTTTTCATTGTTTTAACTAAATAATATATGAGTCTGTACCACGCATAAAAACAAACAGTAAAAAGGCTTTTTTTAAACATGTTTCAATGATATATACATACTTATGTATTTTTGAAATAATTTGGATAACATGTAGGTAAAGTCTGATTTTTTTAAAAGTGCCAAAGCTCATAGGGTGACCATGGTGTAAAAGAAAAAAAATATTATGGGATTTGTTTTTATCATTTCATGATATAAAACGGTTGTAACTTGCACATGCATATATCTTCAAAACCTTCGAATCTACTCATACCTATACTTACCCCCAGTACTATGCGGCTTTAATGGGTTTACATTATTAGTTATTTTCTGCAAATGTTAATGGGCATCTCCAGGGAAAGTAATATTTAAACAAAATATTTATTTGATACTTTTTATTAGGAATATAAAAATAATACATTATAAAGTAATTAATCGTTATAATAATATACTGTTTCATATTATTTTACAAAATAATACATTATATTATACAAAATATTTACATAATAGTTCATTGAGGCAAACACACATACATAAATAATATAACTATCTAACTAATACAAATAAATAATGGACACTTATTCTATACTAAGACGGTGATAACACATGTTTATAATAATAATTATATATCGATATTAAACTAAAAATAAAATACATAAGTGAGAAATAAAAAATCATCAATGAAAACAATTCCTTATTAAGAACACATGGTCACCATAAAAAATCAAACGTGCGCGCACTTCGAGAGATAGATACGTACTATTGAGTTTGTTGATGTTTGTTGTTAAGGACACCAAATGGTGTAAACCAATCAGCAACCACGATTTTACTAATACATTTACATGCGTAAATACTATGCATTTTTTTTGTTTATGTATAGAATTGGCACTTTAAAAAAAATCAGACTTTACTAGGTATTGGATTACTTTTTTTTATTTTTCGTTATTTTATTTTTATGCTTTTGTCACATGTATTTTTGGATTTTTTTTTTATTACAAAAATATTTATCGGCTTCATTAAAAATTCATCGGCCTAGTAAAATACTTATCATCCCTTTTAAATATAATCCGGCTTCATTTAATATATATATTGGCAAAATTAAATATGATCTATTAGTCTTAATAATTAAATAAGATAATAAACCCTCTTTATTTATGTGCAAGTTTTTTTCGCCTGTTTGAGTATTGAAAGAATGATTATTTTCAATCAAATGATTGGCGATCTCTGAGAAAATGTTAGTTTTTGAACATCTTAAATGCTCCGTAATTTGGAAATCAAAATTTCTACCTGTTTTACCTATATAAAAATATTCACAATATTCACAATTTAATCTATAGTCCCCCGAATTACTTAATACCGTGTCTTTATCTTTATTATTTTTTTAAAAACATTCCTAGATTATTACCAGTATAAACGACTGGTTTTAATTCTCGTGGTAAGTCTTTTATTAGCACTGAATTTATTTTATCATTTATAAAAAGCATTCTCCGCCACTTTTGATCATTTGTGTTTATACATTCTTTATCGCTGTACGTGGTTAGAAACTAAGATATTTTATTTTATTCAATCATATTAGTTCAAATGTGCCACAAACAATTAGCAGCAAAGTATGAAGAAATAAATTAGTCACATTGAAAAAATCGATCACATTAAGCATTAATATATCGGCCGTAAGAACCGTATTATTAAAAATATAACAGGCAAAATAACGTCACACATGTTGTAGTTCAGCAATGAGGTTTACCATACCACCCATTGTGAATAATTGTAATATATTGATGTTGCGCCTCAGTATAGTCTATCAGCATAGCCTATGTGTATAGGTATTTTACAAGTATGTACGATCCAGGAGTTCGGTATTTTCGGTAGATAAAGTGTATATATATACGAGTGTTCAGTGTAAGGCGCTCTCCATCTGATCCCAATTTCGAATTTTTAGCTAAGAACATACCTTTGTGAAGGTCGGTACCTATAATGGGACGTTCTGAAAACTTCTGGTTTGGATATCCCCATGTGATGTTTATTGGCTCGCAGATACGCAACATGTTCAATGTGGCCTTGTTGAAACTCACAAAGACGGCGTTGTTGATCTGACGGCTAGAGGACTATACGTACCTTTGGTGCCAACTGATTTATACCCCTGATTCAGATAACGAGAGCCAGGCGCGCCTCCTGAGGGATGTAGAAGTTGCCCTGACGGCGAGCCATCCTCTTCATCCTGATTTCCTCGCACTCGTTCTTGTTGTACCCCCCTTTACATAGAGCTCGGCGCGCTTGAAAATCCCCTTGCGTTTCTTCGCCGCATTTACATATCTTGCGGTGCTTCAGTACAGATTCTGGCACTGCGGAAAGTATTTTTCCATCTTTAACTTCTTTTTTGTCGGTTTCCTTGGCGTGTGGATCCTTTGCAATTGTCTCGACTATAATGTAAACGTGCAGCAGACAGAACGCACGCGACATGTCATTCAACAGCTATAAAATTGTTAGTTCTAAACGAAAATTAGAAAGTCGAATCGGATTTAAATTTCAAACCTGCTGTTCTGCTAGTGGAATGCATATTTTTTCTGTGTGTTTTTGTTCTTAAGGGGGCATAGGCCCAGTATTTCAGTCGGCCCTTAGGAGTTTAACTCAAGTTTAACAAAAATATTGCGTATGTATTTCAGTACCTAATCTTCCCTTAAATACGTCACTAAACGACAAATATTTAACTCAACGTTTCTGGCGGATCGCGTGTCTTAATCTTGAGTTAAGTATTGTTTCTAGTCTTTTTCGCCAGGTGGCGTACTAATCGCCGCACGCTTTAATGTTTTATTTCATTTTATACTACAAATAACTGCATAATAATTATAATCATGATTTATTTTTGTTGTTAAAATAAAAGACTTGATATAGTAGTGGTCCATGTATTTAATATTTATTTTCTTTTTTACATAATTATAATGTATTGCCTGACAACAAACGAAATAAACTGTCAGCCATAATGAAACGTCAGGCACGCAACTTTATTTTTGTGATGTTTTTTCATCCCACTTTTTAAATTGATCCATCCTGTTTCTATATATATAATGTGTATTCTTAAATTTTCTACATAAGACACTATTTTACCATTATCACTTAGTTCCATATCCATCTGTAAAATGTACATACATTTTGCATTGAAGTACTTCGTACGTAGTACATATTCAATGACATTTTTCACTACAATAATAATAATAATAATAAACTATCAATACTTGATCAAATAAAACAAGACGCAATCAGAATGAGTAATCAAAATAGAATAAGTACATTAACACAAGACATAACAAATACACAAATAAACCACAACAATCCACAGGAAATATCAATAATACCACAGCAAAATAACACTGAACAACCAAATATAAACATAACTAACGAATCCACCAATATGAACAATAATACAACAATAAGCCCTAACAACAATGACGAGACCAACGGAAGAACAGAACAAAACCCAGACACAAAAACACAAATCACAAACACACTAGAACACACAATCGAAATATATAAAGATAGCGACCCCACAACAAGACCACACCTACCAAAGCTCAAAATCAACAAACAAACCATTAACATGATCAATATTATCAACACAATTCTACATAACATGATTAACACTGAAACAACACTCGAAAAATTACATCTATTAGTTTACTGTAGTGCATACACCATTATTACACTAAACAAACAAAATATAAACAATAAAACAGAAAACTCCCATAGAACACACAGAAGCACTATACCAGCATGGCAACACAGAATACAAATCAAAATCAACTCATTAAGAAATGAAATAGGCAAAGTAACACAAAAAATTAAAGACAATCTAAAAAATCCAAGAAAACTACGGGAAATTGAAACGATTAAAGACAAATACAATGAACACAACCTAACTATACTCCTTGATACGCTAACACAAAAGTTATCAGCACAATCACATAGATTAAAACGCTACAAAAAATGCTATGACAGGAAAACACACAATCTCAATTTTCAAACAAGCCAAAAAAGCTTCTACAACAACCTAAAAAACAACAATATAGAAATTACAGACGCACCTAAATTAAATGAAACAGAATCATACTGGGAGAACATTTGGTCTGAAAACAAAATACACAACGAAAATGCCACATGGATAACAGAGGAAGAAAATGACAATAACCAATTTCAAAACATGGCCACAATACAAATAAATATAACTGACTTCAAAACTGCTGTAAAGAAGACACACAACTGGAAGACACCAGGCATAGATAATATCCAAAATTACTGGTACAAATATCTCCCTGTAACACATGAAAAATTCTCCGAACTATTACACAAATGCGTAACGGAAAACCAAAACCTCCCATCTTTTTTCACTAAAGGTATCACATATCTCAAACCTAAATCAACAGACACAAAAAATCCATCTAAATATCGTCCAATCACATGTCTACCCACAATATACAAAATTCTTACCTCAATTATAACTACAAAAATAGATCTTTTCCTAACACAAAATAACATATTAACAGAAGAACAAAAAGGATGCAGAAAGCAAAGCAGAGGATGCAAAGAACAAATCATCGTCGACCGGACAATAACAAATCAGGCGATAAAGAAGAAAAGGAACATGTACTGTGCATACATAGATTACCAAAAAGCCTTTGATAGTGTCCCCCACTCATGGTTAGTAAAAGTTCTAGAAATATACAAAATTGACATAAAACTTGTAGAATTTTTAAAACAAATAATGAACAAAACAACAAAATGATAAAATCAAAACAAATAAACATTAAAACCGGAATCTTTCAAGGTGACTCCCTAAGCGCACTATGGTTCTGTATCTCCCTCAACCCACTCTCCAAGATGCTTAACAAAAGCAAACTTGGCTACAAAATCACAACACACAACTTAAATACCAATCCTATAAAAATCAACCACCTTTTATACATGGACGATTTAAAACTATATGGCAAAAATAATGACGAACTAAAACAACTAATTTATAAAACTGAACGCTTTAGTAATGACATAAAAATGAAATTCGGTATTGATAAATGCAACACATGCTCAATAGTAAGAGGTAAACCCAAGGAACACACGGGAAGCACCTTGAAGGATACGAATGAAATAATACGCGCAATGGACGAAGATGAATTTTATAAATACTTGGGAATTCTCCAGAACCCAAGCATAAAAGATAAAAAGATAAAAGAAACCACCAAAAACGAATACCTTAAAAGACTAAATATCCTCCTCAAAACACAACTAAATGGAAAAAATATGACTAAAGCAATAAACACATACGCAATACCAGTACTAACATATACATTTGGAATAATTAAATGGACCAATACGGAACTTGACGATCTCAACATTAAACTCAGAACAACATCATCAAAACATAGAATTCACCACGAACATTCAGCAATAGAAAGATTCACACTGCCAAGAGAGGAAGGAGGAAGAGGACTCATAGACATAAAAAATCTACACCATACACAAATAAATAACTTAAGACAATACTTCTACACAAAACGAAATAGCCCAATACATAACGAAATCATAAACATAGATCATACATACTCACCACTTACACTTAACGACAACGAACGCAATCTAGAAATAACAACACATGACGCAAAAATTGAAACATGGAAAAATAAAACATTACATGGAATACACCCAAGTCATCTACAACAACAACATATTGATAAAGCCCTTAGTAATAATTGGCTCAAACACTCAGACCTATACGCAGAAACAGAAGGATTTATCATAGCTATTCAGGACAAAATAATAAAAACAAAAAACTACACGAAACATATTATAAAAGACAATACAATAACAAACGACACATGCAGAAAGTGCAAATTACAAAAAGAAACAATAGAACACATAACAGGTGGCTGCTCAACTCTTGCACCGACGGAATATACAATAAGACACGATAACATCTGCAAACACATATATTTGGAACTAGCCCACAAACATAAACTTATCAAAACACACCCCAAGTGGTATCAATACACACCCCCAGCTGTAACAGAAAATGATAACTACAAACTATACTGGAATAGAGACATAATCACAGACAGAACAAACCTACATAACCGACCAGACATTACATTAATCGACAAAATACATAAACACACATATCTAATAGAAATATCGATACCAAATACAGCAAATCTACAAAAGAAACATTTAGAAAAAATAGATAAATACATACCTTTAGCAGAACAGATAAAATCACAGTGGAAACAAGAAAAAGTAACAATAGTCCCAATAATATTATCGTCTACAGGCATCATACCAAAAACTCTCCAAAAAAATATAGACATACTAAAGTTACCCCCATACGTAATCACCAACATACAAAAAACTACAATTATCAACACATGCACAATAGTCAGAAAATTTCTACAGGTACCACTTTAAAAAACTACACACAACCACACAGACACACAAACACATAGCCTCACAACTTGAGTACGCTCCGTTGTGAAGGAAATTACCGGATCATAACCGAGATCAATCTACGTATAATAATAATAATAATAATAATTGTTTATTTACTTTTTAAAACAAATTACATTGGAACAATATTGAATGTATACAAAGAAAAAATAATAATATATACAATATATATATGAATAAGTATATAATACATGAATTAAACCATTTTTGTGGTAGGTATATAGGGTGTGTTCCACTTTTTACCTTTGTCTGCCTAACTAGGAATAATTCCCGTTTTAAGGCAGCCAATTTATTTTTTGTTTATTTTATAGTTTTCTTCCGAAACAAATATATGTTCTGAATGATGAAAACATTATTAAACAATATATCTAAATGCTGCACCCTTTAATAAAAGCAAAAAAAATATTTTACTTAAGAAACAGATTGACCATAAGTATCTAGTAGATTAAGTCAGATAGTATAGATTTGAAACATAATAATAGTAATAATAGTAAAAATAAATTAATTTGATATTAATTTAAAAAAACATCGGTCGGTATAAAAAATTGAAAAAGTAACATGCTGTGTAATGAAACAAATAAAATAATGTGTTGTTATAATAATAAAATAATATTTAGTCACAGCTTCGCGTCACGTATCATTTAAGGTTATTACAATTTTGACAGATGCGTTATAGACAATAACCATAGAAAAACGTAAAATATATCTATAGTTGAAGATTACGTAACTGATATTTCATTTTGCACTGAAATACGCGAATGAAATTTAATCTTCCCTAAACTTTTAACTTGGATTACCAAATCCAACGATTTAAGGGCCAACTGATATCTCGGGCCATATAAACCTAAACATCACAATTTCAAATCAAATTCCTCAAATATGTTAAACAGTGTTTCTACAAAAAATACCATAAGTATTTTCAACATTTCTCTAGTGAATGATCGTCACACAATTTTAAAATTCAGCATAAATTCTCATAAAAAATATTAAAAATATCCTCTTCTACAGTTTTTTTTTAAATTACTCCATAACTATGTGTCGTGGAGAAATAAATCGTTTATATGCTTAAATAGTAAAATCAAAGTGAATGACCGATAAAGTTTTTTCATTTCAAGTCAGGTTAGTTCTTAAAATGCAAAACATTAACAAATTTTGGGTTTCCGATAATTTTAATCACGGATAAACCCTTTTCAACGCACGCGATAATTACCCTTACTAACACGTGACTCCATAGTGCATTAGGCAGTTTTACTAGGTATATCATGTTTTCAGTCACTAGATTTGGCGTTATATGTCCTCTTAATTTGTTATATTATAATTATTATTAAATATTTTTCCATCAAACGTTTTCCACAATAATTTTTATTGAAAGCCATCATCGTTCATCGTGAGATCATTAAGGGTTTATATTAATGTGGATATAAAAGGCCGGCTGTTTATGGGGAATTGCTCATGACGAATTACGTAATACCGTGAAGGCACATCAACACCGTGGCACATACCCAATATACAATATTATGTACATATTATATCACTCTACTCGTAAAATAAAACGTGGAACACATTATTCTTCATATTATCACGGCATGGGGTAATAATACAAAGTTTGCTGTAGGTACCTACCTTCCAACAATCTATATCAAACTATGTATATAAGGAATCGTATGAAACGATTACGGTTTACTACGACATTTTTTTGTTTACAATATTATCCGATCTCGCCGTGAGAGCTCAACGTTAATATGAATAGCTAACTAATATTGGTGTTTTGAAAGGACCATTTTTTTTATTTTTAAGTACGTACTATTGATGATGATGATGACCGTCGTGACATAGTTGGTTGGTCGTTTTATTTCAGCACGGACGTCCTGGGTTCGATCCCCAGCTGAGAAAAAATGATTTAATAATGATTTCTCACGCATTTCTGGCTTCTCTGTGCTGGAAATACTGCTTAGATAGAAGAATTTGCCAATTGGCAATAATCGAGCCACTTGTACGTGTTGCAATGAAGTCATCCTCATTTCGCGACCACTGCAAGTTCGAATCCTGCCACCATCTATTACGGCCATTCAGTGCCTATTATTATAACTAATATGCTTTCCTAGATATATAATTTTTTGGTGTACCTAATTATAATCGTATTTTTACTCTCCATTACTATGACTCAGTGGAAATTTTCAGGCTGGACTTATTTTTTCATATCTTTTGCTATGAATTTTGTCTTGACGTTTTTTGTGTAGGAAGTGTGGTGATTAACATATATTGTATGACATACCTAAGTATGATTATCGTTTATCTTCCAGAAAAATCACGGGAGTTCGCAGAAGACAAACTTGATTTTTGCCCCCTCCAGACCGAAATGTTTTGTGTCCTATTTACAGGTTTACAGCCACTATTTGTATAATCGAGTTCATTTTGATATTATACATACGTATAAAGTATATTCATCTTATTTTTGTTGTTCTATGAATTATTTCTTGAAGAGTATTTCTGTCATGACATTTTTTTTTTTTACTTTTTGTTATCAAAATGAAAAACAGATGAGAAAAAGATTGATGGAACACCATGTATAGGTACACGAAGCTTACAGTATGCACTCTACATGATACCTGTTGAGAAATTTATCTAAAAAAATGTAAAATAATGACTTTTTCATAAAAGTGGAATGTAGAAGCTTTGTAGTCGTACAACTTTTTTTACAATATTTCAAATTATTTTGTATTAACGACATTTCTTGTTGTAACTACGCGACCGGCTTCAGAAACAACCATCTCCTCATCAGTTGAAAATTATCGTGATGAATGAACGGTTAGTATGTATTTTACTTCGTGGTTCATAAATCTATGTATTAATTTAATTACTTTGTAAAAGCCATTTTACTGCGTTTAAAATAAAAATAAAATAAATTGTAATACGCGCTTGGTGTGCTTCCGTATAAGGGTTGAAAGAACCCCTCAATAGCACGTAACTTGTGCCTGTATAACAATATACTTCGGAGGCAGGTAAAGCCAGCGGATTTTATACATATATAAATTTATGTGTTAACTTAACTTCAACAGGTCTGATATCTCAAATAATGAAGTGACAAACTCACATTTATTATCGGCTTGGTTCACGTTAATGCACTGTATGTAGGTATATAAATTCCTGTTGGTTATTGAAAATTATTGCAGTTCCGTCATAAGTACATATATCGTCCATATATGTAGCTTCATAAATATCGACAAATATATAAATTCGCACATATACCAACTAAACAAAAACCCGAATTCTTGCTGCTATTTCCCATAAATATACCAGTATTTTCCTATTTATTTATTAACCTATTTAGTTTGTCTAGTGGTAATTTTTCTTATATTTTAGTTGTATCCAAACCACAGCTGTGTTTTTAATTATTTTTTTTTATTTAGAAGCACGAAATGTTTTATCGTATTGGTTTCATTAATGAAAAATTCACCAACAAAGGTGCTTTTCTCTTTAGTTTGACCACTAAACCACCAAAGTAAAGTAAACTAGATGGGAGTCGAACCCAGATGACCAGATTTTTTTTATCGTATCCTATATTATTTTAAAATATATAATGGACTTTTTGCATGCTAAAAACACCAACTTAGAGGCTTCCCAGCATATATGTTCCCATACATGGATTTACTCAGAATTCGAAGTAGAACATTTTGTGTGAGTTTTGTGTGTGTGTCTGTATGTGTGTGTGTGTGTGTGTCCCATTATAACTTTTGATCCGCTCAATTTACGGAGCATAAAATTTCAGAATATATAAACAATTATAGGCCAACAAAACTTTTATACTCAGAATTGTGAATTTTTGTTTCAGTCAGGGTTTATCAACTTTTGAAATTTTGGTTTATTTTTCCATAAATCTCAGAAACCATAAAAGCTAGAACGCTGGAAATTGGTATAAACATAGACAAATACAAAATCTCAAATCAATTTTTTCAAAAATATTCCAGGGTTTCTCAAACATTTTTTATTAAGAAAAATATTTTTTTTTATGAGTTTAACTGCCTATATTTTCAAATATTTTAATAATATCGAAAAAAGCCGAAACACCCCAACTAGATAATTTAATTTTCTATATAAAAATAATAACATTATATTAGCACGTCTCAAATTTTTTTTAACAATTTTTATAAAAATTGAATTTAGTGACGACATTGCTTCATACCATTTGTATGGCAGTCGCCTACACACAATATCTAAGAAGACTTAATTGTTTGATGCTAATCTCCAAACATACATACATATTATCATGCTGTTTTCATATTCTGGGTAGGATTAATGGACTGACCTCCATACTATCCTATCTTGACATACATACCTAGGTACATGTGTTGTATAGAAAACCAAATATCTTAAAATATTAAATAATTTGTATTTATGGGTTTATAGTTTGGTACTTATTCTTCAACTATACCTACATACTATCGCTATCGACAGTTGGATCTCATGTGTTACATGCAACTAGTAACTAAGCATTTCGCGTATAGGTTAATTAGCATTTAAGATATCGTTTCATGCCTTCTGTAAGCAAATGTACTGTACTAAGTTCTAGTATTTGCTTTGGATTGGATAGTGTCTTGTCCTGGTGTGGGGTTAATATTATGTTAAACACATATGTTTCTTATACTCGGTTTGTTCGTTGCAGAGCTCTTGGCCGAAAAGTACCTACACTGTTATATACCTAACTATCTGTATAGCGCGCGGAAGCGATATGACCGATATGACGACGCGAATCGCGCCTTCTACCGTATTTATATCCTTTATCGGGGAAGGGGGCAATTCCACGCATTCTAATACACCACAGATAGAAATAATATGTTAAAATAAATCCATTTGATTTCATTCCATACTTCTTTGACTCGTCTTAAAGCTATTTTAATTTTCAAAAAAAAAAACAAATAAAAAATCTTTAATATTATCTATGACCGCAAAATGTAACTTTTCTCTTGATCAAATAATTCGTTTGACATTTTATTTGTTCAATTTAGTACACTGTAATCGCTTTCTTGATAGATTAATTACACTTTCTTCCAGCACTAATTACATCTGTGCGTATAAATCTTCAGCTAAGAGGTAATCGAAAAACTTTGTAACATTAGGTTGAAGTAAATTCCTGTACAATAACCTTTATCTCTAAAGCTCCTTAAATATTATAAAACGCGTTTACACGAGCGGAGATTTCAATCTCTAGAGATTTAATTCTTTACTTTGTATACAACAATACGTTTCTTCGTCTTGTTTCTGATCTTGGCGACAGTTAAAGCCAAGATCTAATAGGTATAATGAAATGGCCAATACTTTGCGACTTGCGACATATTTTGAGATGAAAAAGGGAATGTCATTAGTGAGAATGAGAGAGGCCGCCACTTTTTTATTTTTTAAGTATGAATATGTCCTTGTGAAAAGTGCAAATAAATCCTCATACATTCCCTAAATTTATCATGCTTATGCAATAGAGCAAATATAGGCAAAACATATGTATGTTTTGAAGGCCTATTACTATCCATATATTCTGAAAGTTTAGGCTTTGTGCATTGAGCAGGTCAAAAGTTATAAGAGGGTGACGGACACATACAGACACACATATAGTGATGAGCAAATGCAAGACCAAGACCAAGACCGGGGTGGTCTTGGTCTTGGTCTTGGTCTTGCATCCGCGGTCTTGGTCTTGGTCTTGCGTTTACAAGTATAGTCTTGGTCTTGGTCTTGGTCTTGCATACATAGTCTTGGTCTTGGTCTTGGTCTTGCAGCAAGAGTCTTGCAAGTCTTGCACTTTTATGAGTAGGTAAAGTAGGTACATATTCGATTTTTTTTAATAAAACCTAAATTTTCCTTAAACTAAACATGTTATATAATTTTAGGTACCTATCAAACATATATAATCTAAGATCAAATTATTACAATTTTTGGAAAAAAAAAATCACCAAACTATGAAATATCGTTTATATGTCGTCTTGAAATTTCTGTATTTTTATAACTTTTCATATAATGTTGTTATTATAGTTATAAAAATAAAAAATGAAATACAAACATGTTGAAGAATTTAAGATCCATATCGTCGATGTATAAGCTGAAGTGAATCAAAACTAAAATCATTGTCTGAATATAATAAATCTTTCAAAGATTATTCTTATGAAAATATCTAACAACATATTTTTCTAGTCATGAACATTGATGCCAATAATTATATAAGTCCTCTCCCTAAAATTATAATAATATACAAATAAATACAAGGAAACTATCAGACATGCGATGGTATGTTTAGTTAAAGAATACGCACAGAAATAGAAACCCCTAAATACAAACAATTGAATATTTTAAGATATTTTGTACTCTATACAAAACATGTAGGTATGTATGTCAAGATAGGGTAGTATGGAGAGGTCAGTCCTTCCTTCTTACCCAGAATATGAAAACAGTTTGATGGTATGTATTTATTTTGAAGATTAAGTATCAAACTATTTAGTCACCTTAGATCAATGATATTATATTTCATTGCCTTATAATATAGGTATTGTGTATAGGTCACTGCCACACAATTTTTATGAAATGTCGTCACTAAACTTTTATTACAATAATTGTTAAATTTTGAGATGCCTTACAAATTGTATGAAAAGATGTCGTCACTAAATTCAATTTTTATAAAAAATGTTAAAAAACATTACATACAAAATGAATATGTACTTGCTAAACAAGTACATATATATGTATCTTCCTACTTTCCCTAAAATAAGCATAAATGCTTATGCTATAGGTGAAAGAAAACGTTCAAGGCAGGATTCGAACTGACAACCACTGGATTACTAGCCCAGCACGCTAACCGCTCTGCCATCGACCCATCTAATAATAATCTATTTATATAACATATATGCTGAGTAGCCTCTAAGTTGACTTTTTTACTCCAAAGTTGAAAAAAACACGAAAAATATAGACCTGGCATACAAATCTCGCGTATCATCGCTTGATATGTTAAGAGAATAAATTCCCTTAAACAAATCGACAGTTGTTGTTGGAAAATAAAAAAAAATTAAAATATTTATTAATGTGTGTTTTTAGTTTGATACGTACTCTTAAATTGTGTCTCATGTGTTACATGCAACTCGTGAAATAATGAATATACCTTCCAACTTACTTGAATGATAGATATTTATGTAGGTATAATATTATATCATGTCAAAACTCGCACAGAAACATATACCTACGTCCTACACAGGATGTTAAAATATGAACCGTGCCAGATTCAAAATGTCTTATTTCGCGCAAAATCATGCAAAAAAATACTTTTATGATACAATCATAAATGTTATGTTTGTCTAACGGCGGCGTAACACAAGAGAAGTACTAATGCTTTCTTTGACATACATACCGCTCGTTCAGAGCCGAGTGCCGTGTTTTTTTTTATTAATAATTGATTTTATTTTATTTCCTTGTATGGTAAATTTAATTAATCATTTTTTTATTGTTTAATTAAAATAATGTGCATCTATTATTAAAAGTGGAAAAAATGTTATGCTTTTAGAAAATTGGCTTTTTCAATCTAACTTCATACAAAGATTTCTTAAATTTGTATGTACCTACTAGTGATCATCCAATGGTCAAACAATCATACGTAATTCATTAGATTTTTAAGTTTGAAAGTCATTGAGGTTCTTTTTGTCAAAGAGTATACCTCTATATTGCTTATGTATGTATATACATACATAGGTACCCTCTTCTATTGGTACCCTATATAATATTAATTAAATTACATTCTATTACAAATACATCATTAGAGTACGTGTTGTTTGCCTTAAGTACTTACTGTTTATTAAATATTGTTTCACAGTAGATATTATGTATTTTTACTTAACATGGTTGAACCACTGCGTTTGACATTGGCAATATGAACGTAAAAAATCAATGGTTTGATGTGAAATATTTTTACCCTCCACTACCCCCGAAGGTGATATAGTGCGGAGTTATGAATTTGAAATTTTTAAGGGTATTCTTTTTATTGCAGATTATTAACTAGTATCATGGTGAGATTGTATTCTGAAAGGATTACTTTACAAAAATACAAAATTTAGGTATTCATACTAATAAGAAAATCTAAACACTTAAAAATATATACATACATACCCATATATACATAGATACATAATATTCCAACTGTCGACACGTTCAAGAGAATTTATTTATCTTAATGAATCGTCAGTATTAAGAGAATTTTATGCCAGGTCTATATCTTTCATGTTTTTTTAAACTTTGAAGTCAAAAAACACCAACTTAGAAGCTTAGTGTATCTGTGTGTGTCCCTTATATGTATATTTAATGCTTTGTTTGCATATTCATTCAATCGATAAAATAAATAGGTACATTATTATGTTTTTCTAATTGACTGTGATGAATATTTTTATTTGTATTGTGTATAATTGTAATTGTAAATGGCCTTCGGCAGTATTATTCGTATTAAAATTAAATAGTTGTAACGTGCTCCATAGGAATGGTATTTTCAAAGTTGAAAAAACCATGAAAAATATAGATCTGGCATACATATCTCGCACATCTTCGATTGAAACTTTTATCGGTCTGTTAATAGAAATAAATTCTCTTGAACAAATCGAAATTTGGAAAACATTAAATAAAATAATTAATTGTATTTACTTTATGCACAAGGTAAAGTACCTACACTTGAAACGCCTCTGAGTACGTTTGTTTACATCGGCCAAAATTATTGTCTCGAAGAATAATATTATTTTATTCTTTTACACACCGCGGTCAAATATGACATTTGCGCTAGTAATGATAAGAGTTATTTTTGCATCACGTAAACGTAATATGAGACAATTTGAATCTGAGATGTTGACTTCCTGTGTATACACGCACGTGTTCATAGTATAAAAAATATTTGTATTTTAAACCGATATGTAAATTTCATTCTTAAAGAAGTACCTACCTAGAAATTACATTTTGGTAACTACACCTATTTATTATTATGAATTCATTTAACAATGAAACAAAATTATTTAAATTATAAATTATTTTTATACCATTTTTATAAAATGATGTCATAAAATTCGATCTTTGTATGTTATTTTAAACCATACTACTAGTTGCATGTAACACATGAGATCCAACTGTCGATAGCGATAGTACCTATGTATAGTTGAAGAATAAGTACCTACCATACTATAAACCCAAAAATCAAAATTATTGAATATTTTAAGATATTTTGTTTTCTATACAACACATGTAGGTATGTTTGTCAATATAGGATAGTGTGGAGGTCAGTCCTTTTTCCTACCCGGAATATGAAACCAGCATGATGGTATGTATGTATGTTTGGAGATTTAAGTATCAAACTATTAAGTCTTCTTACATATTGTGTATAGGCGACTGCCATACAAATTGTATGAAGCGATGTCGTAAATTTTTATAAAAATTGTTAAAAAAAAAAATGGAGATGTAATACTACAATGCTAATATTTTTTATAGAAAATTAAAATTTCTAGTTGAGGTGTTTCGGCTTTTTGCGATATTTTTAAAAATTATGGAAATATAGGCAGTTTGAGATTTTGTATTTGTCTATATTCATACCAATTTTCAGCGTTCTAGCTTTTATGCTTTCTGAGATATATGGAAAAATGAAGTGAAAATTCAAAAGTTGATAACTCCTGACTGAAACAAAAATTCAAAATTCTGAGTATAACAGTTTTGTAGGCCTATTACTGTTTATATACTCTGAAATTTTCGGCTCTGTGAATTGAGCGGATCAAAAGTTAATACGGGGGACGGACACACACACACACACAGACTCACGAAATGTTCTACTCCGAATTCTGAGTAAATCCGTCTATGGAACATATATGCTGCGAAGCCTCTATGTTGGTGTTTTTTGACTTCAAAGTTGGAAACACCGTGAAAAATATAGACCCTGCATACAATCTCGCGTATCTTGAATTTAAACTGCCTCTTCCTTCAAGAGAATTTCATTCCCTTAAATGAATCGACAGTTGGATAAGTCATTTACTGTCGTTCCAATGCAATTTCTATGAGTAATATGTCAACATATTGAAAAAAATGCAAGACCGCAAGAGTCTTGCATTTAAGTCTTGCAAGACTCTTGGTCTTGCAAGCATGGTCTTGTTCTTGGTCTTGGTCTTGCGTACCTGGTCTTGGTCTTGTTCTTGCAGTGAAGTATGTGGTCTTGGTCTTGGTCTTGCAAAAAATGCAAGACCAAGACCAAGACTGCAAGACTTGCAAGACTTTTGCTCATCACTACACACATACATACTTCTTAATGTTCTACTCTTAATTCTGAGTAAATCCATGTATGGAACATAATATATATGCTGCGAAGCCTTTAAGTTGGTGTTTTTTGACTTCAAAGTTGAAAAAAAATATTGTTGTTCGAGAAGCAATACATACAAAAAAGAAAAAAATCTTATTCTCATTCCTGGGATACGGATTTTAAATTTTATTAGTTGAAAAGGATCTTAAAACGATACGATCGTCCTACAAACGCTGTCTCATGGTCGTGTTCACCAAGGAATATCAAATGGATCATCAACTAACTACCTGCTCGGAGCTCAAATCCTTGAGTGCATCACTCAATGAATTTGCATTTCACCAACTAAAAACCAACATACTTAATTGAGTCCTAGGCTCAACTCTCCTTAAATTTCCGATGTAGGTACAGGAATACGAACTCAAGTTAAATTATATATAAATATTAAAAAATCAAGAACACATAATTTATCTTGTTTCCTTTATTAAAATAACAATCAAATATTATTACAGTGTGTAGTTCACAATTTTTACAAGTTTTTGAAATTGTTTGAAAAAAAGTATTACTTTGATCTCATCAGTAGGTATATTGTGTCGTGAATGGCCGCGAGCGCTGTATACCTGATACCATGTTTACAAACATATCGCATACCTGCTATTCTATCCCTGCTACATGTGTTATTGTGCATATCGCCATTATTGTTTTCGTAGACATCAGTTATGCTGTTTTAAATAAAATTCAATTTTATATCTGAATAATGTAGAAAAATCAAATATAACATAAAATATAACACTTATGACACAAAATAACTAACAATGTGCTGAAATGTAATAATTTTAGTTACAAAATACGTTGATGAATGACTTGATCCACAATAGACCGTCACTTAAGAGTTGAGTCGCCGGCGTCACTTAACGGTAGTAAGATTGTTTGGTGAAACAAAATTTTAGGCTAAGTGCATCAAAAAATTGATTTAAGCGCTTAGTAACCTTGGTGAAAATGGGGGTGACCCCCTAAATCACTAAAATCAAAAATTCTTAAGTCTCGTACCAACAGTCTCCGTTGTTGAATATGCTCCGTGTATCAGCGCCCTATAGTAAATTAATATTAATTCGAAGTTAGCCTCGAGTATTTCCCCGTATAAACACCGAAGATTAATTCTCTTCGTTCTTTCACATTTAGTTCCCCCAGCGAATGGATAATAGCAATGGATTGATTACCTTTCAACGTTTATTAATTGATTCTCTTTTCTGTTCATTATTGCGATACAAAAAGAACGATTTAAGAGAAAATTATCGAGAAGAATCAATCGCACGTTAATTCTTGACAATGGAAATAAATAATAGAGATTATGTAATATTAAAAATTATATTTGAATTTTATTATTAAAATTAAATACACAAATTCCATCCACAGCAAGTATGAAATTTAATAACCTAAGCGCTTACGCTAGTCTCAGCTAGCATCTTACTAACAAAAATAATACTTAAATCGATAACAAATGGGGTATGCAAATTTATACCTACTAACTTCTCAAACAAAAATAATACTTAAATCGATAGCAAATGGGGTATGGTGGGGAGGGTTGTCGGTAAAAACAAAGTGAACAAATACATTACCTATATCTAAAATATTACCTTTATCAAGTGACCACCTTAATACTGTAATTAACTTTATTCTAAAAAAAGAACCTCCTGCGTTCCTTAAAATATACAAAAGCTTGTGTTCTCGGTGAATTAAATCGGTCGAGGCAGGATTTGAATCCAGGTTTACTGGATAACTGCTCTAACGCATTACCACTCTCCAAAGCCAAACCTAATAAAAATGCTGAAACAAAAATTAAATATAGTTTATAAGTACTTTTGAACGACGATGAATTATATAACACAGTTAATTGTGATCACTTACATTCCATTTACCACAAATTAATTTGTATTTCTTGAAAGCCAAAGGTAACAATATAATAATTAGTTCTATTAATTTAAATTCTAGACAATAATCAGTAAATAACAATTAATTTATGCAATACGGCGTTAACGATATTTAATATTAATAATAATATTTCCGGATTCAGTTTAATACATTTACAGTTTACGGATACTTCAAATAGAAAGTAATAGAACTGGAAATCGGGGCTTTGGTATTTAACACAATTAAAAGTGTTATTAGAAACCATAATAAAAATATTTATTAAATATTAACAACATGTTTTGAAAATTATTATTTTTCAACACAAGATTACTTTTTAACCTCACAATTATACTCGTTTAATTTCGCTAAATGATTTCAACAAATAATTATATTATGTTGGACCTTTTTCTCCCTCATTGGTATCACCGCAAAAGATGTACATAGGTACCTTTGTCAATTGTATGTGATAATATTTCAAATTAACGTATTTTTATTATCTTGGGTACAGCATGAGATAGCCATTTGAAGCTGAATTATAATATCCATTTAAAAATTGCTATCATTCATAAATATAAAGGAATATGTAGTTATAACCACAAACCACTCGTTTGATATATAGTTTAACGATATTTTATCTTTGTTTCAGGTTATAGTAATGAGCAGTAGTACGGCATCAGAAAGAACTATCAACACCAGTACGGAGAGTGCCAACACCATCCTCACCAATGTCACAGTCACTGATGGAGATACCACTGAAGATAGTTTAGATCACGAACCTCCCCAAGACATACTCATATCTCTCGATAGCACATCCAGTATAGAAGGAAAATCTCCCTCAAGACATCACCACTATAGATCGCTAACAGAAAAGAAACAAACAAATAATTACCCCAAACAGGTCCAACCTTTAGATTCCACAAACGTGAAACAACCAAATATCATAGACGCCGATTTCTTTATAGTTGATACATCCTTTATAAACGACCCTAGAAAAAATGACAACTATAAACTGTCAGACGATCACAAGGGACCAAGTACCGCACCTCCTGGATATCATCATTCATCAGAAATCAAGTTTCCATTCGACGAATGTGGAAATGTTCATCCGTACGAATCACAATCCGCGAAAGAGACCAAATCGTTCTTCGATTCAGCCGGTAGTTCTCCCAACCACAAAAATGTCGCAAAGTTCGTTTTCGATGTACCGATGCCGACGTCCCCGACGGAGACTAGATCGCCAGACTTGCTCCTGTCCGGTTTCGATATGGAGGAGAAACCGCCTAAAAGTCCCAAGGCTACTAACTCCAAAGCGGAGACAAAGTTCACCTTCGAAGGTTTCCCGTTGTCAACCATGCACAAACACAAGCGTCACTCGACTGATTCTAGATCGTCGCAAAGGAATAGAAAATCAAGTATGTCAGAGTGCAAAACGGCAACCCCACCTCTTCCAGATCTTAGAATAGACTTCTTCAGCGATAGCATAGATGAGCAACCTAAAATCGAGAAGCCGCGTCCATCTTCTTGCCTGCTTCAAACCAGCGAAGATATGCTCAAGCTTCGACAGGAACTGGAAGGAACTGTGTCAGGGCACCAAAATAGAAATTCTTCCTCGAGACGGCCTTCAGCAACGAGAGGTTTTAACAGCACAGATAACACCAACAGTTCCAATGTTAACATCAACGTTACCACAAATCCATTGGATAACGGATCAGGATGTTGCAACCAATCGTGTCCAGCCTATGCCAACAACCAATACAGATGCTGCGCCTGTTGCTCCAACAATGTGAGTCAGAACACCAACAGAAAGATTCCTCAGGCGACAATCGTAGTACAGCAAGCCTCGTTGTCACTGGACTACTCAAACGTTTCAACAATCCTACTCAAGGACGAAAATGATTTCGTGTCAAACACATCGTCATCTTCGGGAAGTGGGCATCAACACAAGCTGAGTGTGAAGAAGAAGAAGCAAAGAGACGAGCATATGAAACAACTCCTGGATGTGACGAACCAGCTGACACAGGAAGAGATTCATGACTTTGAGATGAGGTAAGATATTTCATTTGCATCAAATTATCAAATACTAATTTCAATTTAAACCTTTTTGCTTGTGTTGGTATACTATTCCCCGAGAGTTATGGTTTTCAAGATTATTTGAAATAATTAAAAACTACTATGTTTTTTTTCTAATATTTGCTAACGTTACTATAAATAAAGATCAAAATATATATTATAATTATTTTTAAAGATATCCCAAAAGGAATAAAATTTCATTTGCTTTTTGTGATTGTGATTAAAAATATTAATTGCCAATTTGTTCACAATAAAAAAATTTTCTTGATAATATTTTTTAATTGTTATTTTTTCTTTGAATAGTAGGTATATTTTTCTCGACGCACAGCAAATTCAGATATTTTATAAATGTTGTAATATATCTTTATTCTATTGAGACATTGGCAAATGTTTTTTTCATTTTTCTTATACTATTGTTTTGTTTCAATACGAGTAGATTATGAACTCGTTGGAATTTTTTACAATTTCTTTATTAACTAAGTTGAAAGCTGACAAAAAACTTATATATTCTTCAACAGCTTTTTTTAATTATTATTTTTCATTGTATCAGAGTGAGAGCCAGCGAATTCATCAAATTATAAAGGATGTTTTTTATAATTAGTAACGTCAATAGTATGAAGCGCAATGGTATAAAGGTTGATTTATTTTATATCTTTACTTCGGATGACTGTTCTGCCTCCACCAACACCCTTTCTGTTTATGGAGACTTATTACGGCCCCTTGCAAAACTGTGAAAGAACATATAAAGATCATAAGAAGAGTCCGGAGAACGCGCAAAACTTTTTTCGTGGCTACAAGGTCAACATGTCCAATGGGTCCAAAAAAATTCCCTCTAACATCGTTGTAGAGTTCTCGTCGGAAATTTGACCCTTTCGGATGACTATAAGAAATCACGCACTTCCATTTACACTTTGGTTGATGGAACCTCGACAGATACATTAAAAGTTTAATAAATTGATTTCTCTGACTGACATAGGAATTTACTAAATAACTAGCGTGTTATAATAGCTGCTTTCAAGAATTAACAACACTTTGAAGACTATTTTCTCCGAAAGCCACCACTTCTCAGGGTGCATATTACCCAATCGTTGTTACATTCTGTGGTATCCTTGTAAAGGAAAAAATCACTAGCGTCTACAATCCGCATTCACCTGTTTCCGGTTTAGTAAATCAAAGTTTCCGGTACATACTTACACTTGATTTTCCACATAGAGGAATTTGTATATTTTAATTATTTTCAACAGACTTCCTAAAGCGAAGGAGGTTATCAATTGGACGTGATTTTTTATGTATGTTCAGCTATAAATCTTTACCACGCTGTCCGATTTCGATGATTTTTTTTTGTCATTAGAAAGGATTATTCCCATTTTAATTTGGTCAAGATCTGATGATGAGATCCATGACAAAATCATCAAACACTATAAAAATACGCAAAATCAGCGATAATTCTTTTACCGTATCGTCCGAATTCCATGATTCGTTTTTTTTTATTTCAAAGAGATTACTTCTGGGTGGTTTCATCTGAACTTAACCATGAGATTGATGATAGGAATCAGGAAAAATCACGGAATTCATCAATTTGCGAAGTATTTGCGTATTATTGTATAGGCGCATTGTATGAAAGATAATATTACTACATACATACATACCATCATGCCATGTCCCTCATGGTGAAGGCAGAGTGAACCGAACATCACATTCTTCTATCTTGACATCCATTCATTTTAAAATCGTTTTTTATGCAAGATTATTATACTTCTTTTTAGAGTAGACACCTAGGCTTAGTGTTATACAAAAAGACTATGTTTTACATATAATTTTAAATAAAATATGTATTATTTACATGCAATAAATAAAAAAAATGCCCTTTTGTGTTGTGACATAAATAAAAGAGTCCCTATGTGAGCATATTCACCCCCTAAACCGTGTTATACAGTTATATGGGTAATAAATTAAATATACCTAAATAAATAAACAAAAAATAAATAACTTAAAACTGTAGCTTTCAGAGATAAAAAATAATAATAATTAATGATTAGAAAACGAAAAATATAACCAAGGTTAGCATATTATATACACAGCTTATTGAAAAATAACAATGAATTCAGATATTTGTTGTTATCACTGTTATTATAAAAGTATATGTATTTGTCAATGTCTAATAACATCACTTTCCTGTTGATGAACTTAAAGAGAAATTCTCTGTCCAGCAACTTCAATTAAAAGTAATACAATAAAGATTTGATTTCTATACTAAAGAACTTTTGTGAAATGTTTAACTTTCTCAACTTGGCGCAAGGGCAGACAAGGTGGAAGATTATTGGATATCGGATGTGACTTCCAACAAGATAAACGAAAAACGAAATGAAACCACATAAATTTACAAGACATTTCTATTACACCAAGACATATTAAAGAACAAAACTTTCAAAATTTATAAATTATAAAAAAATTATAAAACTTTAAAAATTTATTTAAATTATTTGATTTGATTTGGGAAGCATGTAATTCATACTAACTACATCAAGTCTCTTTTCTATGGTTCTGAATTAAAAATCGCGTTAGAGAATGGATTTATGAAAGGTATTAGGGCGGACATTAGGACCCTGGTTAATCTATTTTGTGTGAGCCCATATGTTTGTTGAGGTAATGATTGTGAGTGCAAAATGTTGAGATTGTGTGCCTATTAAGTGTGGGACGGGAACAATCACCAGGTTCATAATTGGATATAATTGTCACTAAAAATTGTAAACTGCTAGCCCTAGAATAGGATTTCCTAGTTGGGCAGCATTTATCTATTTATTTTTGTTATTGTTAATATGGTGTTATTAAAAGTATATAAAATAAAAGCAAATTTGAATTGCAAAAACAAGATATCTTAGACTTTTTCTTGTATTTTTCTTATATTCCATTACCTTAGATATCAAAAACCTAACTATTTCCACACATCTAAGAGATTTCTCACATTTCTGCATGACTCATTAATATAGGCATGAATTATTCACGATTGCGATAAACCCTAATTCATTCAGGATTTTTAATGAAATTTATATGTCTTTTTCTTTTTTTTTGCCTTATCCCACTTTAGGTAGCGTGGCTCTCATAATAATAATAAAAATTTATAAAGCGCCATTTAGTGATACAAGATCACTCCAAGGGCGCTGTAGCTTATTTGTTGGCTCTACGAAACAAGGCAGTCTTAAGAAGTTTACCGAAGGTGTCAATGCTCTGAGCTCCACGTATGTCAAGAGGCAATTTATTCCATTTTAAAGCAACGTTCACACTAAAACCGCGATCATAGTAAGCCGCCTTATTGACTCTGTCCAATTCTTTTAAAGAGTTGGTACTCTGTGATTCAGACGATCTCAGCGTAAGTTGCCTCCCCGATGGAACATTCCTTTGGCACTCCTAATCCTTTGGCGCCACGATGAAATTTCTATGTATTCATTAATATTTCTATGTATTCATTAATATTTCTATGTATTCATTAATATTTCTATGTATTCATTTATATTTATAAATAAATAAAATTCAATAAATACATCAAGTAATGCGAATTTTCACGTTTCTGAAGAATAACACATTAAGAAATTTGACTCTTTTATGACATTTTCGTAAAAAATACACAGCATTTATCTACCGAAAAAGCTGAATTGAAAAACAATTATTAAAAATTACTTAATTACTAACTCAAATTACTTAATTACTTAAATTACACTATAAGGATTTTTTGATAAAATCTGAATACCTTAAGCTAATGTCGATTCATTTTGGTTTCTATCCTTCTATAATATTTTTTTGGTACACAGAAGAACAATCCTTGAAATAACAACTTGGCTAAGACGGCAAATCTTAATTTTTAATCTATGTAGGTAATTAAAATTTAGTGAAATAAATGATCTTTCTTTATACAATGCTGTTTTGAATACAAAATGTGTTTTTAATTAAACCCAATAATCGAGAATTTAGGATGACAAATTGTAATTTTTTAAACAATTTTATTTTTTTTTTCATATAAATACTCGTATAATCATTAATAGTGTTTTTTAGATATTAACCACTTCTGTGATAAAATAACTGGATAAATACGATTTCTTTAAAAAAAACGCTTGTGCAAAAAAATACACCGCTTTTCCAAAAAAATAACGCGAATAATTCGAGTCTACTCATTAATGCTCACTGGTCAATAATACGCCCGGTATTTCACTGTTTCAAAATATTCACTAGGTCATGCTAGAGATTCATAGGGCTCTATTATATATTAATAACAATCATTAAGGGGGCATATAAACTTAAACACCCCAATTTAAAATTTCTCAAATATGTTCAACAATGTTTTTTTTTTTAAAAATACCATATGTATTTTCAATATTTCTCTAATGAATGTTCGTCGCACAAATTTAAAATTCAGCATTAATTCCCCTAAAAAATATTTAAAATATCTATTTTCTCAGCATTTTTTTAATTGCTCCATAACTGTTCTTCCCCACCACCACCCGTTCTGCTTATGGGGACTAATAACGGCCCCTTGCAAAACTCTGAAAGAACACAAAGAACATATGAAGAGTCCGGAGAACTCTAAAACCTTGCAGACACTGCACTTAATGTGCCAAAGAGAGCTAATCATGTTGAAACAACTGGCTCACTGCTCAGTGATAGTGAAGATAATAGTGCACCGAATTTAAGACAGAAAGTCTTGAAAGCCCTAAAATTGCTCTTCGTGGCTACAAGGTCCGCATGTCCAATGGGTCCAAAGAAATTCCCTCGGACATCGTCGTAGAGTTCTCGTCGGAAAGTTGACACGGAGAAGTTAGTGCATTCCCATAGGATATGCTCAGAAGTCTGTTCAGGGTTATCACAAAGCTGACATGAGGACGAATCGGATAAGTGAAAACGAAAGAGATAGCTTTTGAAACTGCCGTGTCCAGTAAGGAATTGCGTGGTCCAATAATCGGGAACAATCCACGAGGATAAAATTCGAGTCCTCACATCGGGAAGAAATAAAAATGTCAGTCTGCCCACGGAAGAAGAGGACCAGCGACGTTGCCAAGCATCTAAAAGAGAACTCCGGGCCAAGTTCTCGATCTCTCCACGAACTGTGGGTAAATTAACAGGTGGGAGAGAAGCACCACCCAAAATTGAGCTTCGGCCTCTATACAGGTTGTGAATAGAAGCTCGTCGCTGTGTTTCCAGATCAAGGGGAGCCATACCTGTGAGAATAGAAAGTGTGTCAGTAGCGCAGGTTTAACTATGTGTGATTGAGAAATAAATATTTTATGTGCTTAAAGAGTGCATAAAATCAAAGTGAATGACCGATAAAGTTTTTTCATTTCAAGTCAGGTTTGTTCTTAAAATGGAAATAAAATCAACAAATTTTGGGTCTCCGATCATCTAAATCACATATTAAACCTTTTTAACGCAAGCGATTGTTACCCTAAGGCCTACTGTCTACGTAAACCGCACGTCATGCGCACGCTTTCATCAATTGACGAATGCTTGCATCTTGCATAGAAACAATCAAAACTGTGTCCACGGAGCGGCAACGTCGCGTCAGCCACACGTCATGCATTCATCATGCGGTGCGTGCAGCAGCGCGGCGTGTCACTTCTAGACCGACTCGCAAGACGCACACTTGTTGTTTATATTATAAAATGGCGGACTCGGAAGTGCTTTCTCGATGCTAGTTGAAAGAAAAATGAGACGTTTTGTAGCGTGGTTGACGATTGCATGACGCAGCGTGGACATAACAAATATGTAAATGACGCATCCGTTGACAGTAGGCCTTAATAACACGTTACTTCATAGTGCATTAGGCGGTTTTAACATATCATGTTTTCAGTCACTAGATTTTAGCGTTATATGCCTTCTGAAGTTGCTAAATCATAAATATTAATTTCACAAAATTCGTTTTTTTCTTTCTCTTTAAAATTATTTTATCATCATAAAACGGCGCTGTACATTAATTTATTTATTGTTTTTTCTTATTATGTTAAACAGTTTATAGATAAATACCTTAACAATGATAACAGAAAAAAAATAAGGAAAAGTAATTAAACTGAAAAAATAAATAAATATTCAAAATTTTATCGTTAATATGGTAGAATTTCATAATTAATTATGAATTAAATTTAAATTTATTAATAAAAATAAATTGAACATTTTATTCATGCTATATGTAGATATTTTATTTATATATTATTTTTTTCGGGCAACTAACAGGTACTATGTCAAATATTGATTTAACACGCACCAAATAACAAGTTGCCACATTCTGGAGACTTACAATATTAATCGTCTCACAGATCCAGACTGAAAACACAATTAAAAACTGTGTCTCCACCGGGAATCGAACCCGGGACCTTTGGATCAGTAGTCAGATACCCAACCAACTGATCCACAAGGCCGACAAGACATTTCTTGTGAAATCGTTAAGAATGTAAGTAAAGCGCTGAGAATGTAAGAATTAAGTAAAGAGCTATGAATGTTAAGTAAGAATTAAGTAAAGCGCTAAGAATGTAAGTAAGAATTAAGTAAAGCGCTAAGAATGTAAGTAAGAATTAAGTAAAGCGCTAAGAATGTAAGTAAGAATTAAGTAAAGCGCTAAGAATGTAAGTAATAATTAAGTAAAGCGCTAAGAATGTAAGTAAGAATTAAGTAGAGCGCTAAGACTTGTAAATTCATGCTCGTTTTGGATTAAACTTATTGTTTTATTTAATTTTTATTACAATTTATAATCCTGTGACATTAAACGGCGCTATTTATATTATTCCGACATATAATTATACATATTTTTTAAATAATCTATCAAAAAAAAAAAATTACAACCAATAAATTATAAACAAGATTACACATGAACGCCTTCTTATTTTATTTATTGCAAAACTTCAAAAGGTAAATTTATTAAATCAATTTTTCGCCTTCAAATACCTTTTGACATAAACTCAAAGAAAAATCAGCTAATCTTCAACAACCTTTAAAGATATATTGAAAGATTGAACCTTAGATATATTATGTGGTTCTTAAACGGTATATTAAGCACAACTTGTCATACGTATGATAAGATATTTTTAAGGAAACAACACAATGTTTCAATATTTTTAATCTCATAATTATATGTTATAGCTAGTTGCATGTAACACATGAGATCCAACTGTCGATAGCGATAGTCTGTATAGTTGAAGAATAAGTACCAAACTATAAGCCCATAAATTCAAATTATTGAATATTTTATCATATTTTATTTTCTATACAACACATGTAGGTATGTATGTCAAGATAGGACAGTATGGAGGTCAGTCCTTTTTTCTACCCAGAATATGAAAACAGCATGATGGTATGTATGTATGTTTGGAGATTTAAGTATCAAACTATTAATTCTTCTTACATATTGTGTATAGGCGACTGCCATACAAATTGTATGAAGCGATGTCGTCACTAAATTCAATTTTTATAAAAATTGTTAAAAAAAATAAAGCTGATATTTGAGATTTACTTCTACAATACTAATATTTTTTATAGAAAATTAAATAATCTAGTTGGGGTGTTTGGGGTGTTTTCGATATTTTAAAAATATTTGGAAATATAGTCAGTTAAACTCATAAATTTATAATAAAAATAATATTTTTTTAAATAAAAAATGTTTGAGAAACCCTGGAATTATTTTGAAAAAACCAATTTGATATTTTTTATTTGTCTATCTTTTTACCAATTTTCAGCGTTCTAGCTTTTATGGTTTCTGAGATATATGGAAAAATAAACCAAAAGTTCAAAAGTTGATAAACCCTGAATGAAACGAAATATCAAAATTCTGAGTATAAAAGTTTTGTAGGCCTATAACTGTTTATATATTTTGAAATTTTGGGCTCTGTAAATTGAGCGAATCAAAAGTTATAAGGGGACACACACACACACACTCACACAGACAGACACACACACAAACACACGAAATGTTCTACTCCGAATTCTGAGTAAATCCGTATATGGAACATATATGCTGCGAAGCCTCTAAATTGGTGTTTTTTGACTTCAAAGTTGGAAAAGCCGTGAAAAAAGTAGACCCCTGCATACAATTCTCGCGTATCTAGGATTTAACTGCCTCGAAGAGGATAATTTGAATTGTAGTGACTTTTATACAGTATAAAAATAATTTCATATAATTTATCGAACTTTCGGTACTGATCTAAAAAAAATACCAGTGGTTTTGATACAGTGAAATATTTTCCAAAAAACTGATTTCTTCGTTTCATCTTTTTGAAATATATTTTTTGTTCAGGGAAGATTTGAAGAAACATTTTTTTATGATACTGACAACGGTACATAATCTTGTAGAATAATATCAGAATTATCTATCTACATTTCACATCAGCATTAATAATATATAATGTTTGCAACTGCTACTTTACCTTAATGTCTTTTGGATATTCTATTGGTATTCTGAGGTATCTATTATTCGTTTCCTCGTTTTGAATCTAGATGATGTTCATAACTATTGTTCACCATTCTGACGATGCTCGGCATTAAGCGATACTGGTGAATGGGAGTCGCGTTAGCGTACTATAGAACGTAAAATTATATTAAATTATTTTTTTCATAATTCTATGTAATAATATTTTTCTTGATGTTTTGATCAAAAAACCTAATTCATTTCTTTAATTTTAAAATAACGTAACATGAATTTATAAGTGCACTGAAAATATAACAAGCACTGATCCGGAGTGATTCACTATAATATTCAAGTTCATATGTGATATTAAATATGACCTTATATTTGATTTATGTCGATGAAATTGACCTTAGTGCTTTTTTTTTAAATCTAAGAAGATTATTTCAAATGTCAGGATGTAACTTATCGTGAAAAAGATGTGTAATGGCAAAGCATTTAGCGCGCTGGATTAATAATTCAGTGGTCGCGAATTCGAATCCTGCCACGACCGATTTCGTTCACCTATGGCACAAGCATTATTTGCTTAATTTAGGGAATGTTTAGACATATTCATTATTTTTTTTTAAAGAAAAAAAAATAAGATTGAGAAGCGTTCACCTCATTTACCTCAATTTCAGATTACATAATTAATCAAGACTGACAAGAAATATTATTATACATAAATTACAAATTGAGCATGATTCTGACACTTTTGATTATAATATTCTTTGAATGGCACACTTCAACGCGGGCGATTTTAGACAAAAAAAAACTCATTTAAATTTTTTGTGTTTCGGATTGGATACCCATGAAATTTGCATAATTTCCTTTCATTAAAACAAAAGGGCACCACCGTCTTCTTTTCCGTCTAAATGGGGTTTTTTAATTTGTATTTTAAAAGGATTTTAAATGAATAACTTAACATAAATACGCCCAACCAGATTTGAAGTAAAATCTGTCATTGTTTTAATTCAAAACTCGCCATTCTTTGCTCAATGTATACACAGGCCAAGCAGTTTTCGTTTGTCTATTGTACGATGTGATTTAAATGTCAAAAGGATTTTATCAGTACTCTAAAAATGTTTAATAAGGGTATATTTTCGTTCAGTAAAAAAAAAACTGGATGGACCCAAATTAAAAGTTCATAAAATTTACTTAAAATACTGTGTACCAGCATTTGTACTGTACATTGTAATGTATGAACATGAGCTTAAGTGTATTTTAATCCAGATAAGTCCCAATATATGACACGCTAAGAAAAAAACATGACAATGAATTTATCGTTTCATTGGACCAAGAAGATCTATATTTTATTTTTTTACACAAAAAATAGATGTAGTAATTTATGTAAATTGTGCGTAGGTTATTTTTTAGACCCCTTCAAGATTCGAAACCCTAAGCGCGCGCCTGATGCGCATATTTTAAATTATCCAATGAATGTACTCGATGAAGTCACATTTTTTGATTTTTTTTATTATGAAGTTTTCTGCTGCAAAAGATAAACAGAAAATTATTTTAAAAGAAAAAGCATACATTTTTTTATTACATACACCAAAAATTGCATAAATAAGCAACATAACAAATAAATTGGGTTGGTTTTGACCACCTCACTAGGTCAGGTCTGTTTCGAGGTGGTAGACTAGTAACATTATTTTAATTTTGTCAATACTGACGGTGTTGAATATGTAGAATTCCATGATAATGGGTACTTTAAATCAAACAAATGATTTTGTCTACATATATATTTTTTCCTGAATCCAGGACGACCGTTTCAGCTTATTAGGCCCTTATCAACTGGTCCTACTAAGCTGAAACGGTCGTCCTGGATTCAGGAAAAAATATATATGTAGACCAAATCATTTGTTTGATTTAAAATACCCATTATTATAATTTTAATTGATAAATCATTGTAAGCTGTTATATAGAATGAAGCCCATGGCCCACTTATTGAGTCCTATGTTAGTAGTTTTTTCGTGTATATTGTTATGAATTGAGAATTCGCTGAAAATAGATGATACCTTTGTTATATAGCCATGTTTGTATTGTATGTTTAAGTCTAAATTGAATTACATATTAATTTTCCAAACCTAATTTGATATATCGTATTCAATCCATTTTGTTTTGTATTGAGGTAATGAAATAAGCCATAATGAATTCTAATTTGTTATCCCACAGCTTAAAAAGGTTCTGTGAATATCCCCATTTAAATACGAATAACGAAATACCCTATTTATAATTTGATATATTATTATGGGTAGGTAGGTACCTACCAGTAATAATTATTATGTTTTGTATAATAATAGAATTGAAGACGAATTCAGAGCTCCGCCAACCCTATAATTGGTCTCGTATTAATCATAATTCATTACTGTACGTTTTTGCATTGTAATTGTGGCGGAATATTTATAATTTGAAACATGGAACAATTACTAAGAAAACAAAATGTTCTAGAAAACGAGAGTCTATAAATTCTGGAAAACCAATATCCGTAGGTATTATATACTCTTTGGGCAGTGCCAATCTAGAACTCTCACGCGACAGTTGTCTCAATCTCGTGTACCTTATATTGTATATAATGTATATTGTGAATAAAAGCTGTAAATAGAATATTATTGGGTTTTCACAATCATATCTACATTAACACCTGGTAATAAATATATATAGAATATTTCGATAATAATAAATAACATAATTATTACATAATTAAGGGTTACCAAAAATTACTATATTATATTAGCATTTATTTTTAGATAATCTATTAGTAGGTATAGATTATTAAAGGTGCTTATTGTAGGTATAGATTTTATTACCTCATAAAGTTCACTATTTATCAAAATTTCACTATAAGTTTTTTGCCTCGAGGATGCTATGAAGTAGCATCTTAAATGTTTCAGAATGTGTTAAAAGTTTCATCCTATAAAATCATAAGTATGAAAGGCATGAACATTATACATACGTAGCTGGTAATTTCTATAGTCAATAAATCGGCTCTATGTTATTGTACACTTATGTAATTACTATTAAATCTTACCAATAGCAATAGTTTGAGTTGTTTATAAATTTTATTTGCACGAAAATGAAAAAAACATTATAATTTTTTACGTACCTTTAACAATTTCAATATTTTTGACACAAGAAAACTTAAATAAAAAAGATGTATCTTTGCAATTTACATGATCTAATTTTATATAACTACTTCACAACATTTTTATAAGTAGGTACTTATAAATAAATAAATAAATTCTTTATTTCTCTTAAACAAAAAATAAAAATTATCGTGATTAAAAAAAATAAAAAGATCAAAAAAATAATACAACAAAACAAAACAACAATAACTAATATATACATAAAATGAATAGAAATAATTCAACAATCATTAATATTAGTTAACAAGAGAAATCCCACCAGGCGCAGCCTGTTTGTGGGTATTACAAAAATCATTATTCTTATAAACTTATTCATATTCAGTGCCCAATATTAAAGTAATAACAGAATAATAAAAAATGTATAAAAATATTATGTAAAATACAGAAAGAATATATATAAGAACACACAACAATACAACTTGTCGCGTCGCTCAGTAGGT